>OY726517.1:10712664-12021948 GCA_963383655.1 Bathymodiolus septemdierum
TTGGAGTTGAGCCAAAAGGGAGACAGGAAAAGGTGAGTATTTGGAGATAGCCACAAGGAGACAGGAAAGATGAGTATGGAGGATATTGGAGTTAGCCAAAAGGAGACAGGAAAAGGTGAGTATTGGAGTTAGCCAAAAGGAGACAGGAAAAGGTGAGTATTGGAGTTAGCAAAAGGAGACAGGAAAAGGTGAGTATTGGAGTTAGCAAAAGGAGACAGGAAAAGGTGAGTATTGGAGTTAGCCAAAAGGAGACAGGAAAAGGTGAGTATTGGAGTTAGACAAAAGGAGACAGGAAAAGGTGAGTATTGGAGTTAGACAAAAGGAGACAGGAAAAGGTGAGTATTGGAGTTAGCCAAAAGGAGACAGGAAAAGGTGAGTATTGGAGTTAGCCAAAAGGAGACAGGAAAAGGTGAGTATTGGAGTTAGACAAAAGGAGACAGGAAAAGGTGAGTATTGGAGTTAGCCAAAAGGAGACAGGAAAAGGTGAGTATTGGAGTTAGCCAAAAGGAGACAGGAAAAGGTGAGTATTGGAGTTAGCCAAAAGGAGACAGGAAAAGGTGAGTATTGGAGTTAGCCAAAAGGAGACAGGAAAAGGTGAGTATTGGAGTTAGCCAAAAGGAGACAGGAAAAGGTGAGTATTGGAGTTAGCCAAAAGGAGACAGGAAAAGGTGAGTATTGGAGTTAGCCAAAAGGAGACAGGAAAAGGTGAGTATTGGAGTTAGCCAAAAGGAGACAGGAAAAGGTGAGTATTGGAGTTAGCCAAAAGGAGACAGGAAAAGGTGAGTATTGGAGTTAGCCAAAAGGAGACAGGAAAAGGTGAGTATTGGAGTTAGCCAAAAGGAGACAGGAAAAGGTGAGTATTGGAGTTAGCCAAAAGGAGACAGGAAAAGGTGAGTATTGGAGTTAGACAAAAGGAGACAGGAAAAGGTGAGTATTGGAGTTAGCCAAAAGGAGACAGGAAAAGGTGAGTATTGGAGTTAGCCAAAAGGAGACAGGAAAAGGTGAGTATTGGAGTTAGCCAAAAGGAGACAGGAAAAGGTGAGTATTGGAGTTAGCCAAAAGGAGACAGGAAAAGGTGAGTATTGGAGTTAGCCAAAAGGAGACAGGAAAAGGTGAGTATTGGAGTTAGCCAAAAGGAGACAGGAAAAGGTGAGTATTGGAGTTAGCCAAAAGGAGACAGGAAAAGGTGAGTATTGGAGTTAGCCAAAAGGAGACAGGAAAAGGTGAGTATTGGAGTTAGCCAAAAGGAGACAGGAAAAGGTGAGTATTGGAGTTAGCCAAAAGGAGACAGGAAAAGGTGAGTATTGGAGTTAGCCAAAAGGAGACAGGAAAAGGTGAGTATTGGAGTTAGCCAAAAGGAGACAGGAAAAGGTGAGTATTGGAGTTAGCCAAAAGGAGACAGGAAAAGGTGAGTATTGGAGTTAGCCAAAAGGAGACAGGAAAAGGTGAGTATTGGAGTTAGACAAAAGGAGACAGGAAAAGGTGAGTATTGGAGTTAGCCAAAAGGAGACAGGAAAAGGTGAGTATTGGAGTTAGCCAAAAGGAGACAGGAAAAGGTGAGTATTGGAGTTAGCCAAAAGGAGACAGGAAAAGGTGAGTATTGGAGTTAGACAAAAGGAGACAGGAAAAGGTGAGTATTGGAGTTAGCCAAAAGGAGACAGGAAAAGGTGAGTATTGGAGTTAGCCAAAAGGAGACAGGAAAAGGTGAGTATTGGAGTTAGCCAAAAGGAGACAGGAAAAGGTGAGTATTGGAGTTAGACAAAAGGAGACAGGAAAAGGTGAGTATTGGAGTTAGCCAAAAGGAGACAGGAAAAGGTGAGTATTGGAGTTAGACAAAAGGAGACAGGAAAAGGTGAGTATTGGAGTTAGCCAAAAGGAGACAGGAAAAGGTGAGTATTGGAGTTAGCCAAAAGGAGACAGGAAAAGGTGAGTATTGGAGTTAGCCAAAAGGAGACAGGAAAAGGTGAGTATTGGAGTTAGCCAAAAGGAGACAGGAAAAGGTGAGTATTGGAGTTAGCCAAAAGGAAACAGGAAAAGGTGAGTATTGGAGTTAGACAAAAGGAGACAGGAAAAGGTGAGTATTGGAGTTAGCCAAAAGGAGACAGGAAAAGGTGAATATTGGAGTTAGCCAAAAGGAGACAGGAAAAGGTGAGTATTGGAGTTAGCCAAAAGGAGACAGGAAAAGGTGAGTATTGGAGTTAGACAAAAGGAGACAGGAAAAGGTGAGTATTGGAGTTAACCAAAAGGAGACAGGAAAAGGTGAGTATTGGAGTTAGCCAAAAGGAGACAGGAAAAGGTGAGTATTGGAGTTAACCAAAAGGAGACAGGAAAAGTTGAGTATTGGAGTTAGCCAAAAGGAGACAGGAAAAGGTGAGTATTGGAGTTAACCAAAAGGAGACAGGAAAAGGTGAGTATTGGAGTTAGACAAAAGGAGACAGGAAAAGGTGAGTATTGGAGTTAGACAAAAGGAGAAAACTTTCATTAATATTGTATTTGCTGATTTGTTTCATCAAATTTTAAGTGGAAATTTAATATAAGGATTTTAAGGAAAAGTGTTCAAAACTTGAATAATTGATGATTTATCGGTTTTGTGCAATCGAAATATGTTTATGAATATTTTATTGGAAACATGTATTGATACTTGTACTGCTGTCAACATTTTTTTTTATTTTGGTGTACAAAAAAAAAATCTTTTAATGTAAAAAGTATTGGAATTTGATAATGAAGTGTATTATCCGTTTTTGACTTTAAAGGTTGGGATATGGGCGGTGTTTAACTCCTGTTTCAAAAATGTTCCAGCTATAGGTGGAGGAGGTGGGGGTGACATTTTAATTTGAGGAGGAAACCAGACTACTCAGAAAAAGCTACGTACCTTCCTCATAACTAACAATATATTTGCACAAAAAAGAATGAAATAAAACCTCTCCACTGATTGGAAATGAAATCATTTCTTTTAAGTATAAACCCTATGCAGATATAATCCATCTACCTATGGACTACTGCTAAAGTTGGCATTAAGTACCAACCAGCCAATCAAACAATTAAGCCAACTATCATGCAATCGTGACTATTACTGGCATTTTTTACTGTCTTAGGAAATTTGAATTAATCAACAAAACCGAAATTGTGAAAGTTATTTGAACTAGTTATTTTATCAGAACAATTTAATTTTTGTTGGTTCCATTCATCACATTTTGATGGAAAGATCCTTTTAACAAATAAAAATAAAGAATTTTGAAAATTACAAGTTTTATTGGGATTACATTTCCATACTCACTAAAATGTTCTATATTTTGTTCAAAATTTGTCACCTTTAATTCACCCTCTGTTCTCAAAATAAACTTCTTTGAATTGTTAAATAGCCATCTGCCTAACACCATACTGTTATCAATATTATTACATTGTTTGTTATATCTTATCACAGATCAAATTGATAATGAAATGTTAATTAACAATATAGACCAGGTATCTCGAAATTAATTGAAATGACGACATTTAAAAGATTTTAATAAAAACATAGATATCCAATTTAGTGCACACGACGCGTTTCTGGAATAACCTTCATTAGGTACGACTCAAAACCGAAAAACTTGAAAGCCAAATAATATAAAACCATCTGAGAGCAATAAAACCAAAGGGCCGAAGCAGGAAAGACAAATTCAACTAAGGTCACCTCGGGGTTCACCAAATGGCATATGGGTTTGGTAGTCCTAGTGAAAAAAATGTCAGTCCTCATTAATTTTCTATTGCAAAATGCCAATATTGTGTCAGTCCTTAGCAATATCTGCCAAAATTTTGCTGGTCATGTCTGACAGGACTGAGGAATTTCGTGAACTCTCTGTCACCTACATGTATGCCGGAGGAAGAGGAACCTTAGCTTTGATAATAATTACATTATTTAGGAACTTTAAATTTCAATAATAACATGTATCAAATTTAAATCTAATGTTAAAACATAGGATAGTTATTTTTCTAACTTTTGTCAAATGTATTTTATATTTTTTTTCAGATTATATTTGGTACTGGTGACCAGTTGAAATGTGTAACTGTTTCAGCTAATTCTGGTTTTGTTAGAGCTGCTGAACATCAGGTAAGAGTATATGTGTAAAGGGAGATAACTCAAACATATTTTCCCAAACAAAAAACTATAATATGTCTGTATAGGTTGACAGGTTTCATATTTTATTCATGTTTTGAAAATTATTATTTCATTCATAATATGTAGTATGAATGTATGAAAAGTTTCACGTTGTCAAAGGCAAAAACAGAAGCCATAAATGAAAGAAAACAGACAAAAGGACACACAATTGTCACCAAACACTTGACTAAAAACTGATGATTAAGCATCACAAGCTCAACTAAAAATGTTCTGAACTAAGAAGCTCCGGGAGGTGTGCAGTTCCTGTCACACTAGTCGTAAATCTTAAATGAAGGAAGAAGAACAGGATTATGACTTTGACAAATGGTAAATACAGATGGATGTTTTTAGTAAACTTTTTTGTATCAAACTTTGGCACGTTTTGAATTTCGACTTATTTCGGTAAAAGACCTGACTTGCTGTCGTGGAAAATTTATGTTTTTCATTGGCTAAAACTTTAAAAATCATCTCCTCTGGTAGCAAAAGACCTAAATTATTGACTTCTGTTCATACGCCCATCTCGAGACGGTCCGTATTATGTGATTGGGTATGGCGGGCGGGCGGGCGTCCACACAGGTTTCCGCACAATAACTTTAGTTCTGTATATCAGATCTTTACCAGGCTTGGCCACATGATTCCCCTGTGGAAGGGGAAGAACCCTATTTATTTTGAGGTCATTAGGTCAAAGGTCAAGCTCACCATTACTATAAATAGAATTTTTGACAACAGGATCGTTTCTGCACGATAACTTTAGTTCTGTATATTGGACCTTTACCAAACTTGGCCACATGATTCCCCTGTGGAAGGGGAAGAACCCTATTTATTTTGGGGTCATTATCATTATACGTTTGATAATTTATATAGACGGGCATATTTTGTGATGCACACATTTCTTGTTTAGGTATGATATCACTTGCAGGACCGCATCATTTCACTAGGAGAGGAGGTTTGGACACATAGAACTAGATTAAACCCAACACTTTTTATTGAAATACCTGTACAAAGACGGAAAAATGAGTCATCATGTATATATATATTAGGGGTATCGATTTTGCCTCTTTCTATGATTTTACTATTAGATTTTGCAACTGTTGTGACAGTGGTATTTTTTGTATTTCATTTCATTCTTTAATACTAATAGGTTATTATACAGTGTTATGTACAATATGGAAAGATATTGTATGAGTCGGTATTGTATTGAAAACCCGCATTGGACGAGACACCACAAAGATATTGTATGAGTCGGTATTGTATTGAAAACCGGTATTGGACGAGACGACTGCGGCGGAGTCTCGTCCAATACGGGTTTTCAATGCAATACGGACGAGTACAATATATTTCCATATTGTACATAACACTGTATAATGACCTATTTATTATACAGCTGAAATGATCAATACTATAACAACAATTATATGTTTAACTTTTAATACAGTCTAAATAGAACAACTGCACAACAGTATTTCGTTAGGAAAATGTTCAGTATACAGATCTCATAATCTCTAAAATGAATTAAAAACAGCAAAATAACTGATCAACAATTATTCTATGTAACTTGTGTTCCCTCAAACTGTTAAATACCGAACAAGTTTATTTGATTGTAGATTACAATTAAAAATAATTTACTAGCAGAAAAACCAACGAGTTACTTCCCTTACATAATGTACAATACGAAAAAAAATGTATTGGACGTCCAGACGGCTTCCGGTTGTACAATACGGGAAAAATAATGTACTTAAATGGGTGTTTTTGATTGGATTAAAATTATAGCTGTATAATAATATACAATTTCTGCACTTGAACGAGATCAATATGAGGTTTTATGGAGCAGAGTACAACAATATTGAACGAGGCGAATGCCGAGTTCAATATTGTTGTACTCTGCTCCATAAAACCTCATATTGATCAAGTTCAAGTGTAGTAATTGTTTTATTACATACGGCTCTATTTTACTCTTAATTTTGAAATTTTATGAAAACTATGAAATTTTTGAAAATTTTATCATTTTGAATTTTTTTGAAATAGTATGAAATTTTTGAAAGTTTTGAAATTTTATGAAAATTTTGAATTTTTAAAAAACTTTAAATTTTTCTTTTTTTTTTACTTTATGATTTTCAAATTTTTTGAAAATTTTCAAATTTTATGAAATTTTCTAACATATTGATTAGCAAAAAGCAATTTCTGTGCAATAAAAAACCATATTGCACTCTCGTGCCACTTAATTTCATTCATTGATTTTGCACGAGAGTGCAATATGATTATTTATTGCACAGAAATTGCTTTTTGCTAATCAATATGTTAGAAAATGGAATGTCACGTGTATTGCTTCTGGCCAATAGAAAAACAGTAAAATAGAGCCTTATGTAATAATTGTTTATATTGCAGGGAATCACATTTGCTGTATATCTACATCAATCAAGAGCTTTGACAGAAAAGAAAGAAAAAGTTGCAAAACCAATAGTAGACTAACAACAGAGTGGAATGATTAATTTAAAGTTTCTCCTGCAGATGACTTGTTGACCTTGAATAGGTCAAAGTGAAAGTTATATTTGTCCCATGGATGAAATATTGACCTTGAATTTTTTGTATGAGCCAAAATGAAAGTGAAATTTATTTAGAAAAAAAACTTATTTGACTTAGATTGATGAAATACACTGTTGAATGATCCTACCTAGTCGACACAGTACGAGTCTGTTTGACTTCTATGAGACCCCCAATACAATTAATTAAAAAACACATTTTTTTAAGCCTACAGTAAAATGCTTCCAGCATTATACTGTAGATTTGTAGCAGGATACCTTTTTTATTGGTGTAAAGATTAAATGTGGACAAAAGAAGCATTTTTGTCTCATATTGGACGGTACAGATACAAAATATTTATCAGTTGCTGTCGTGGTCGCCATTTACATCTATGCCTATTGTGATAATGTTTGAGAGTTCGTTTCACACCCATGTAGGTACTCCAGATTTCTGCCCTTGTAAAATCAAATGCTGGAAAATTGTTGAAAGTTAAACAAAGTAATATACATATGTGGTCAGTCAGGCCTAATTGTATGTATGAGTGACTTTTGGTACTTTGGATGGTTAGGTTAATATCGCAGGAATTCATATAGATAGCACATTTATAGTAAAACCTTATATATAAGCGGATACAAATTGGATGCAACAAAACTGTCATTTACAAAAAAAATGTCATCTAGGACTGCATTTATACCAGGGGGGGATGCACCCGGCATGTGCCCCCCCTAAAATTGGAAAAAATATGATTTTTTGGCGTTAAATTGTGATTGTTCACACGAAATACCCCAAATATGTTCGCGCCACCCTCCGTAATTGGAAAAAAAAAGATTTGTGCCCAAGTGACAGGTTATATATGTGTGTCAGTGATTTTCTCTTGTTGAAGAATGAAGAAGGTAGCTTTAGTTTTGTTTATGGTCTCTTTTGGGTTTTTTAGTTGTATCTTTACTATCAACCTTATTTGGAAATAAACATGATAAAGTCTGGATTGAGCAACTAGTGAAAGCCCTGGAGGCATCATTGAGTGAACCCAGTCCTCTTTATCATTATATTTGCATTGTTTAATGTTTCTTGAAGTGCCTGTACCAAACCAGGAAGGAGAGTGAGAGAGCGGTCATGTATGTAAATGTTTGGGGCCTCGATTTTATCTCAGTTTCTTTGGTTTTCCTATTTCATTTTGGAACGATGTGTGTTTTTTCCATGTCATTTTTATTGATATTTTTCTGCTTGTAGGTAATTTGGTGAATAAAACTGTATTTTATGAACTCTTCAAGGTGATTGGAATCTTGAAAGATTTCATTTTGAATTATTACAAATTGCAATGGCTAAAATGGCTGGAGGTTTCCGGAGACCGCCACATCAGTGGTTACCCACGACTGTTCATGCTCCGATATTCTCCACTCAAATGATGACTGGAGAGTATGGGAACGTGATAAACCATGAGTTACCCATGATGAGACCAGTTCCATTTATTTGTAAGGTAACTAAGTGTTAATCAACATTTTGTCTGTGTAATAAATAGAAATGCATTATATTTTTTATAGTAAAATAAAATATATTTGCAGCATTTTATTTAAATACAAAAATGTAAATAAACATTAATAACACTCAAATATTAATGGCAAGCATAGTCGGACAATCCAGAGCAGCATTTGGCACACAAGAGAGAAAATGGCGACAAACAACAGACCGCAGAAAACTAAATAGTTGAGCAACACGTGTAAGACACTACCAAATAGCCTGGGAGAGATCACAGGTACTTGCAACTTTGTAGGAAATTCAATATGAACGTTACTCCCGACATGTTTATAATGAGTGTTAGTTTGATTTGTTATGGTGCTATAAGAAAAGTTTGAATACACCAAAGCAGTAATCATAAGCAATAAATGGCAGAACAGATAACACAATGGCCAATAGAAAAGGACAGGACAGATAACACAATGGCCAATAGAAAAGGACAGAAGGACAGATAACACAATGGCCAATAGAAAAGGACAGAAGGACAGATAACACAATGGCCAATAGAAAAGGACAGAAGGACAGATAACACAATGGCCAATAGAAAAGGACAGCAGGACATACAATGATCTACAAAACACTACACAGAAAACAAATTGAGCAGTACAAACCTCACAAAAGACCGGGGTGAACTCAGTTGCTCTGGAAGGGGTAGTAGTCCTACTCCACTAGCAACACCCCTCGTGTTACTGCTAAGCGATCGACTCGACCCACATCTGATATTTAAATCGTGGTGAACACCAGCATAGTAGATAAATAAAAATAACATGAATAATTTATACATATGTCAATACTGGAATCATGTTATCTTTTTCGGTTTTTATCAAATAAGACACAATGTTGCAATACAGTCTTCCTGTATGAAGTAACGGATGTTGACTTACTTTGAAGGGTATATACATGTCCAACATATGAGAAAAATACAACTATTTACTTACAAATGTTTGTATAATCAACATCCTCCATTACATTCTTCGTTAGAACTACTACGTTCCGTTGTGTTATGTGGGCAATGAGAATATATAAATGACAGACTTGAGATCGCACAATTTGTTTTAGAAGTAATGTGATTTATCTCCATTAGCGTTTCTCTTAACGCAGGTTTTGATCTCCTCTCACGTTTTTATATAATCAAAGAGTAACCATCTATAATACATGTTATGGTATACATTTTGCTAATTGTTGAAGACCCTGCTGTGACTGAAATGCAGAACAGCAAAACAGCAATAAAAGTGCTGTTCCTTTAATTGATATATCTAAGTGTAATGTTGAATATTCTCTCGTGTTCATTTACATCTATATCTTTTCTTAATATATATCATGATCATTATCCTACATTTTTTTGTAAGTCATCATTAATAGTCATCATCAATTAATACAGTTGGACTCTTTCCTTTCTCCCATTTGTCGCACAACATATGCATATGTACAACTGCTGTTGACCTGTCCTAGGATAATTACTCCGTGGTATGTCGCCTCCGCAAAACATGAAGAGGACCTTGGTTTAGCTCCCACTTTGTAGTTGCTGAGCAACCTCGCGAGCACATACTGAACACAGAGCCACAAAGACAGTGACAATTTAACAATGTAAATAACTTTTTAAAGTGGAAAATAATTTCAGATGCAATTAATACGAAACACTTTAGGCTAGAAAGTCATTGAAAATTCTATATCAACAGCTTCTTAGCCTTGCACGAATTTCAGTCTAATTAACTATATAATAGAAGGGGCGTAGTGGTCGTGATCGTATGGTAGTTGGATTTATTACTACCTGTGCAATCGGTCCATATCACCACTTAAGTTGTGAGCTCGAACCCCACTCAGGCGAGGTGTACTCGATAGAACATTATGTGATAAAGTTTGTCAGTGACTTCCGACAGGTTGTTCGTTTTCTCCTGATACTCCGGTTTCCTCCACCAAGAAAACTGACCGTCACGATATAACTGAAACATTGTTGGAAGTGGCGTTAAACACTACCAAACAAACAATCTACAGTATGATAAGATCTATTAGATTTAGGGCCCAGATGGCTCAATGAGTTAGGTCGTTGGATCTAACCGCTCATACAAGCCTATAACCAATATGGCGTGGGTTCGCGCCCAGCGTTGTAAATTACAAAAAAGGTGCACTCGACTCGCAGCCGCAAGTGATAAAGTTTACCAGTTGCTTGCCCATGGTCGGTGATTCTCTCCGGTTACTCCGGCTTCTTCCACCACTAAAACTGGTCGCCATGATATTATATATCTGAAAGTGGCGTTAAAACACCAAAAAATCAAATCAAATCTATTTATATCGAAGAAGAACAGACACTATAATGACCAAAAGAAAAAGTACAAAAAGAAAAACCATGATCTACAAAACATACAAATAGAACTAAAGATCGAGTAACACGAACCCCACTAAAAGCCGGGAATGAACTCGGGTGCTCCGGATGGGTAGGCAGTTACTGCCCCACTAGTGGCACCCGTCGTGTTAATCTAGGTACAAACCCGGTATTAAGTCGTGAATGAGGAAAGTACCGGGGAGTGCCTACGACAAGTGGAACATATCCTGGTCACTTGTGACACAGATATTTCATAACGGTCAACCAAGTGATGGTGGCGACCGTAAAATGTTCGAAGTGATGACTTCAATTTTACCAAAAGGAACCCTTGGCTCATTAGCTTCCTTGTTAGCAGCAACACTATATCAAGGAAATCCTGATAGGAACCACAAGCTTTGGAATATTGTATCATCTGAGAGATATATACTCCATATGCAGGTGCTGCTGGAATGTTGCTACATATAAATGAAAGTTCACAATGGGGAAATTGAAATCATCTCTTTTGTCGTAAAGTTTCGTTCTTAACCGCCCCTCACTGTCGATTTCGAGGTGTATGTCAAGGTCTAGCCATTTTTTAGATATTTTATTTAAATGGCAAATACTCATAATAAATGAGACAACTTTTCCCAAACAAAACTATTTTTATTTTTATGATGATATACATGTATGTGTAAATCTGAAGGTTTCTGCCAGTCATTGTTAAAATGCAATAACGGTGGTCATTATAAATATTATGGAAATAGAATTAATGAATAAATCGTCTCGACGTCTATTTCGGGGTTAAGTCTGTACTCATTACAGGATGCCTTATGATTATGGTGTTTAACGCCACTTTCAACAATATTTCAGTTTTATGGGTGGAGGAAAACAACGACCTGCTGGAAGTTCACCGACAAACACCTCGTCGGAATTCGAACTATCAATTTTAGTGGTGATAGCCACTGATTGCACAAGTAGTTGTAAATCTAACAACCATACGATCACAATCACGAAGGCCTCACTCATTGCAGTAAATGAATATCTAAGTCGTTGGTAGATTAAGATATGCATCAAAAAGAGGAAATAACTCAAAACATATTTACATCAAATGAATGCGAAGCATGAAATAAAACTGTTTAAAGTATCTTCAATTTTAATCATTAAGATTTTACATGATGTGTTTACCACTAGTCTTTGCCTGATATTTGAATTGAGTAGTCCAATTAATAAAACGAAATAAAATAAATTTTATAAGTTGATGCAGACATACTATTTACATAAATGCATTCTGTGATCTACAATCCACATACGTCATCAAATGTTAGTAATTGCCATTTTATCATATTGTTCTGTTAATATTCAAGGTCGTCCTCGCATTCCTCTCCATCGGTCGATTCTACCCCGACTTCCTCATAGTCCTTCTCAAGGGCAGCCAAATCTTCTCTAGCTTCGGAAAATTCACCCTCTTCCATTCCTTCCCCTACATACCAATGGACAAACGCGCGCTTTGCGTACATTAGGTCAAATTTATGATCTAGTCGAGCCCAAGCCTCGGCGATTGCAGTAGTGTTACTCATCATACACAACGCTCGTTGAACCTTTGCCAAGTCACCCCCTGGTACTACGGTAGGTGGTTGGTAATTGATTCCTACTTTAAAACCAGTCGGGCACCAGTCAACAAATTGTATGGTGCGCTTAGATTTGATAGCCGCAACGGAAGCATTGACGTCTTTCGGAACAACGTCACCACGGTAAAGCAAACAGCATGCCATGTACTTTCCATGACGTGGATCACATTTCACCATCTGATTGGCTGGTTCAAAGCAGGCATTAGTTATCTCTGCCACAGTTAATTGCTCGTGGTAAGCCTTTTCAGCCGATATGATCGGAGCATAATTAACCATAGGAAAATGAATACGGGGATATGGAACAAGATTTGTTTGAAATTCAGTTAAATCGACATTCAACGCGCCGTCAAATCTTAGAGATGCCGTAATAGAGCTCACGGTCTGTGCAATCAGTCGGTTTAAATTGGTATATGTTGGTCTAGAAATGTCAAGATTCCTACAGCAGATATCATAAATAGCTTCATTGTCTACCATAAAGGCACAGTCCACGTGTTCAAGCGAGGCGTGCGTAGTAAGAATGGCATTATATGGTTCTACTACTGCAGTAGATATTTGTGGTGCCGGGTAAATAGAGAATTGTAGCTTGGATCGCTTGCCATAATCTACACTAAGACGCTCAGTCAACAAAGAGGTAAAACCGGACCCAGTACCGCCCCCAAAGCTATGAAATAATAAGAATCCCTGTAAACCAGTGCAATTATCGGCTAACTTCCGGATTCTGTCTAGTACATGGTCAACCATCTCTTTCCCTATAGTGCAGTGTCCCCTAGCATAGTTGTTGGCGGCGTCTTCCTTTCCGGTAATCAATTGTTCTGGGTGGAACAGTTGTCGATATGTCCCAGTTCGTACTTCATCTGAAATGAAACATTATTTCAAATAACCACAGCACAAGGAAAAAAGTATAGAATTATAATATCAAATGATATTAAATTGACAGATTGACATTGATATATCGTGTTTTCTTGGTTTTAACAATAATCGTTGGATCCATATCAATAAAAACAACAATAGCCGTACATATAACCATTGGTTCTGTAGTAATAAACACAGCGATAGCCCTACTTACAAAACCGTTGGTTCTGGAGTAATAAGCACAGTCATAACCATTGGTTCTGAGTAATAATATATAATTAATGACTTTTCATGAGGTGGACACTGTGATTTATCATCTCCGAGGAAGTGATGTTCACCGAAGCCAACGGCTGAGGTGAACATCACTTCCAAAGGGTTGATAAATCGGTGTCCACCGAAATGAAAAGTCATCAATTGTTTTATTAAATGACACATTCTAAGTGTAATTTTGGGGGGAAAATTGTGAATTGTTGCTGTTTCTTAGACATTTCCATTTATTCTTTTTTTATATATGTAGCTGCTTCAAATTAACCAACAAACAACAGTTTTTAAAGCTTGATATTTCTAATGTTTCAAAACAATAAAATTGATTAAGAGAAAACAAATACAATATCAAAATTTTAACAAATAAAATATCGCAGTTTCAGTACAACTGTAGCAAAACGTGTCTTAACTTCTGGTTCTACTGACGAAGCTGCTTCGTTCATTTTTGCTTACTAACAGTCGTCTGTTGATTACCGAAGTTCGTTAGTAAGACCGTCTCTGATTGGTTGAGGTTCAAAATGTCGGCCAATCAAATTTATCGATATTAACCAGTTTACTGGTGTTCCCCTGTTACTATATTTGGGTACGTACTAACTGCGACATGAGATTTATTAACCTCACGCGCAAAATTGCACGGTGGACATGTAGTTCTGTTAGAGGATGCAATGAACCTTCTAAACCAATCAGAATTAAGAAATTTCATAGTCATTTAATAAACACAGTCATAGCCCTACCCACAAACCGTTGATTCCATATCAATAAACATAATCATAGTCATACATATAAAATTGGTTCTAGAGTATTAAGCACAGTCATGGTCCTATCTACAACCATTAGTTCCATATAAATGAGCACAGTCATAACCTTACTTATAACCATTGGTTCAAAAGTAATAAACACTGTCATAGCCTTACCTACAAAGCCTTTGGTTCAAGAGTAATAAACAGTCATAACCTTACATTGGTTCTAGCGTATTAAACAGTCATAGTCCTACATATAAAACCGTTGGTTCCATATCAATAAACACAGTCATAGTCATACCTATTACCTTGTTATTAGAGTAATAAACACAGTCATCGCCCTACCTACAACCACTGATTCTAGATTAATAAACACATGCATAGCCCTACCTACAACCATTGGTTCTGGAATAATGAACACAGGCATAATCTTACCCATGACCATTGGTTCTATAGTAATAAACAGTCATCGCTCTACCTACAACCACTGATTCTAGATTAATAAACACATACATAGCCCTACCTACAATCATTGGTTCTGGAATAATGAACACAGGCATAATCTTACCCATGACCATTGGTTCTATAGTAATAAACAGTCATCGCCCTACCTACAGCCACTGATTCTATAGTAATAAACACATGCATAGCCCTACCTACAACCATTGGTTCTGGAGTAATGAACACATGCATAGCTCTACATAAAACCATTGGTTTCATTTAAATAAACACAGTCATAATCTTACCTACAACCATTGGTTCCAAAGTAATATACACCGTCATAGCCCTACCTACAAAACCGTTGGTTCTATACCAATAAACACAGTCATCGCCCTACCTACAACCATTGGTTCTAGAGTAATAAACACAGGCATAATCTTGCCCATAACCATTGGTTCTAGAGTAATAAACACAGTCATAGCCCTACATACAAAACCGTTGGTTTCATTTCAATCAACTCAGTCATATGCCTACCTGTAACCATTGATTCTGACGTAATAAACACCGTCATAGCCCTACCTACAACCACTGGCTCTGACGTAATAAACACCGTCATAGCCCTACCTACAACCACTGGCTCTGACGTAATAAACACCGTCATAGCCCTACCTACAACCACTGGCTCTGACGTAATAAACACCGTCATAGCCCTACCTACAACCACTGGCTCTGACGTAATAAACACCGTCATAGCCCTACCTACAACCACTGGCTCTGACGTAGTAAACACCGTCATAGCCCTACCTACAACCACTGGCTCTGATGTAATAAACACCGTCATAGCCCTACCTACAACCACTGGCCCTGACGTAATGAACACCGTCATAGCCCTACCTACAACCACTGGCTCTGACGTAATAAACACCGTCATAGCCCTACCTACAACCACTGGCTCTGACGTAATAAACACCGTCATAGCCCTACCTACAACCACTGGCTCTGACGTAATAAACACCGTCATAGCCCTACCTACAACCACTGGCTCTGACGTAATAAACACCGTCATAGCCCTACCTACAACCACTGGCTCTGACGTAATAAACACCGTCATAGCCCTACCTACAACCACTGGCTCTGACGTAATAAACACCGTCATAGCCCTACCTACAACCACTGGCTCTGACGTAATAAACACCGTCATAGCCCTACCTACAACCACTGGCTCTGACGTAATAAACACCGTCATAGCCCTACCTACAACCACTGGCTCTGACGTAATAAACACCGTCATAGCCCTACCTACAACCACTGGCTCTGAAGTATTAAACACCGGCATAGCCCTACCTACAACCACTTGCTCTGACGTAATAAACACCGTCATAGGCCTACCTACAACCACTGGCTCTCACGTAATAAACACCGTCATAGCCCTACCTACAACCACTGGCTCTGAAGTATTAAACACCGGCATAGCCCTACCTACAACCACTTGCTCTGACGTAATAAACACCGTCATAGGCCTACCTACAACCACTGGCTCTGACGTATTAACCACCGTCATAGCCCTACCTACAACCACTGGCTCTGAAGTAATAAACACCGTCATAGCCCTACCTACAACCACTGGCTCTGACGTAATAAACACCGTCATAGTCCTACCTACAAACACTGGCTCTGACGTAATAAACACCGTCATAGCCCTACCTACAACCACTGGCTCTGAAGTATTAAACACCGTCATAGCCCTACCTACAAACACTGGCTCAGACGTAATAAACACCGTCATAGCCCTACCTACAACCACTGGCTCTGAAGTATTAAACACCGTCATAAACCTACTGTCAAAACCGTTGGATCTATATCAATAAACACAGTCATAGTCTTACCTACAACCGTTGGTTCCAGATCGAAAAACACAGTTCTCGGAACATGTTTCCCTGCTCCTGTCTCACTGAAAAAGGTATTGAACGAGTCATCACCATAACCAATCGTTTTGTCTGAAGGCATTTGACCATCTGGTTGTATACCATGTTCCAAACAGTACAATTCCCAGCAACCATTTCCAATCTGACATCCAGCTTGACCGATGTGAATGCTAATTACTTCCCTCTACAATACGAAATGATAACAATAACATCAAATAGCTGTTTAAGGTCAGGTTTCTACAATCATTACCTTTGGGCGGTTTCCCAGACAAAACACTCATTGATAAGGTAACGATTGGGAAACTTTAGTCCCCCTAAAAGCTGGGGTGAACTCAGTTTCTACTCTACTAGTAGCATACGTCGTGCTACTATTGCTTGAAAATTGAAATCCGATGATGGATAATGGGATAGGAGATCTAGAGAAGAACGGGATTATGACGACGACAAACGGAGGATATGCGTGGTCAGCTCTGACAGATAATTCAGTAATGGTTAACCAAGTCATGATGACGACCCCAAACCTATAAAAGTAATGACGTCAGCTTAACCACTAGGAACCCTATGTTCTGCTGACTATCTTCAGTAACAACCCTTGCGAAAGGAAAGTTTGGCGAGACTTATCAAATACACAACTATCCCAGCATATGAATATGTGCCTATTGAACGGAAAATGCCAACTACTTGTACTTAAAAGAAAACTTGAAGCAGCTCATTAGAACTTTTGCAAACGTCATAAATGTGGCAAAAAATTTACTATAAGAATATAGTCAATCCCGTATTAAGAGGTCACCTTTGGGGCAAAGCAAAGGTGGTCTGTTAAGACAGATAACCTCTTAAAATAGGTTCAATTCACATGAAATATTTTCTAGTACCAGAAAAAGATCACCTTTTAATACAAGTGACTACTTAATAGAGGTGATCGCATGGGCAGGTTTGACTGCAGTTTTACTTCAGGAATTAATCAATTGATGTAAGAATGTCCCAGTTTTTTCTCGCCAAATATGAAGAACATTTGGGGAAACTCGAAGCGGTTAACTGAAATCCTTAAAATTTGAAATGATTTGTTAATCAATTATTTTTGTAGCACACAATTCAAGATTATTTTTGCAAAAATTTCACAAATAATTTAATAAAATAATCATCCCCTTAAATTCAATTTAATGACTTCCTTTTTTCCGTACGAACATAAATTCATAAAATTCTAACATCCATAATTGTACTTACCATTCTAAGGAGCCAACTCTAGTCTGTCAAGAAAACAGAAGTCATATATGACTATCAAACTCAATTATGCTCGCAATGTACCCGCATAGCACCAAGTGTCTGCTATCAAGACGAAGTGAATATTTAACTAATGTATACTAAGTTAATTATTAAACGATTATTCCCAAGAGTGAGTTGGGATTTTACCAAAATCACGTCTTTGTGCTTGAACCATATTATTTTACAATATTTGTGAGTTAGTACGATAAGGAACGGTAATTATGTATCTGTAGAGATACTGTATTCGGTGCCACACTATTTAATAATTCATTTATCTCCATGGCGAATTTACAGTTTTTGGTTTTTATTCATTTCACATATTTATTGCAAAAATAATGTGTGAGTTACTGTGTCACCATCTTGGATTTCGTATGCGATGTTTCTCAAAATAACACTACCGTTCATTACTATACATAAGACATTTGGCTTTTAAAATTATTGTTTACACCAAATCTTATCCGAACATCAAACAAACTCAAAACGAAAATAAATAGCTCAGAAAGAAAGCAAAAACAATCTCTTGTGATTGGTCTATCATACACCATTCACCAATCATTGAGAAATGATATGTGTGAATAATTATCTCTGCAGCATTTTCAATCAAATTAGAAAATGATCTGGAGTTCTGATCATGACCATTTCATAAGTAATAAATTGTGATATATATAGGTATTAATTCAATACATAAATATATATATCTAGATCGGAAAATGCCAATATAGTATGTGCAATGTCTTGTGTAAATGAACTGTAATGTCTGTAATTGTATGTAAAAATGGAAAATTAACGCACACACAAGACAAAGCTTTTTCAATGGTCGTCTACTGTTTGAATAGCAAAAATGCCAAGATGAATGCATTATTCATTTAATAGTCGTGTTATCTAGGAAGCAAGAAAATGAGTGTGAAAGCAATTGTTGCTTAATTTTTCAGCTATATCATGACGAGAATAACGTACATTTTTGATGAGTTCAGTAATAACTGATTTGGTCTAGAGCAACCAGACTGCATTTTACAGTGCGAGTTCACTGAAACAACAGTACGTGGATAGACATGTCGCTCCACTCTAATAAATTATTCTGATTCCAAGCCAACCCGTCATTACATTGTCTTTGGTTTGATACGACCGGCGCTCGAATCAGTAATCAACAGTACACGCGGCGAACACGTTAGCGAATACACAAACCATGCAGTTCTTTGCAAATGTACTTGAAGTCAACGAATGTTTCAGATTATATCATTATTTATGTATAAATATTTGGAACGTCAGGTTGGCATAATTCGTTTAAATGAAACATTAGAATTTTCCCATTTATATAATTTTGGAAGTACAATAAAATTGTGGTAAATTCTCTATTCAAGTGTTATTTTACGTACAATAAAGCTTAAAATTTCTAAGCAATGCTTCTATCTAATCTGATTAAAATCACATCTCTCACTTGCTCGCTGAGTGGCAGATCTGCAGAAATCCCATAACGGGTCACATGGGAGTGACCCTATGTTATCGCCCAATGCAAATGGCACTTATGTGACTATGAAAGGGTTCAAATTTGATGCTAAACTGCTTTGTTTGCTACGAACAATCCAATTGATCGAAAGAAGCCATCATCCGTATTTATTATTTCATTATATATTCCTGACAACATGTGACCAGTAATGGGATTTCCTGAGACCTCCCACGCCGCGGCATGTCAGAGATTTCCTGAGACCTCCCACGCCACGACATGTCAGGGGTTAGGGTTATGGTGTTTAACACCATATTTCAACTATAAAAATGGTGGTCAGCAGTGGCGGACTGGGTCTGAAAATATTGGTTGAATGGAGAAAAAGGGGTCCACCTACATCTAGAATGCTATCATTTAATTTTATAGCGAATAAATAAAATTTTCAAAAATTACATGAGTGGAAACCAAAAGGTGCAACTTTAAATTTTGCAATTTTTAAAAAAAAATTTAAGTATACACGTACTATACATGCTACTGGCAATAAACAGAAATGCCAAATGTAAATACAGGGTTTTATAATTGAATTTTAAATAAGTTTTTGATGGATGTATAGTATACTGTTATTTTGGAACTATACTGTTATTTTGAGAATGTTTAGCTAAATTGAAAATAAAGTCCAAACTATCTACCAGCTTCAATATTTTTAATGAATACCTCTTACTGTCAAAGATTAACAGATAGTTCAAAAGTACAGACGTGTATTACATGCAGTTCACTATATTAAGAGCAAGCTAGCAAGCTGCATATGGAGTATATATCTCTCAGTTGATACGATATTCCTGAGCTTGTGGTTCACATCAGGATTTTCTTGATAGAGGGTTACTGCTAACAAGGAAGCTACTGAACCAATGGTTCCTCTTAGTTAACTTGAAGTCATCACTTCGAATGTTTTACGGTCGCCACCATGAATTGGTTGACCGCTAAGGAATATCTGTGTCACAAATGACCACGGATATGTTCCACTTGTCGTAAGCACTTCCCGGTCTTTTCCTCGTTCATGACTTATCACCGGGTTTGTAGCTAGATTAACACGACGGGTGTCACTAGTGGAGCAGGAACTGCCCACTCTTCCGAGCACCTGAGTTCACCCCCGGTTTTTAGTGGGATTCGTCTTACTCGATCTTTAGTTTTATATGTACTCGTATGTTTTGTAGATCGTTGTTTGTCCTCTTGTACTTTTTTCTTTTGGCCATTATGTTGTCTGGTCTTCTTCGATATACGGATTATGATTACTCCTTTGATATCTTCAAACTCTTCTTGAGTTCACTAGATGATTGTGCAAATCTGTCAATAATTGCTTCTGCATCCAAATCATGTAACAGTTCCTTTTCAATGGATAGCAACGTGTATGGTTCCAAGTTATCCTCAGACAACGAATTTCTTAACCTAGTCTTTATAATCTTTAGCTTTGAAAATGTCCTCTTACATTGTACTTGGGTAGCTGATAGTGTGCAGATGACTTTATACAGTTCATAAAGGTTATCATATGCTTTGTCATGAAGTCTTGTGGATGCCAAAATGCTTAGTGCATACGACGGGCAAGTGCTGCAAGTTTTACAGTTGTTGCAACTGGAATCCATATAATTCTCACCATCATTAATCAATAGTTTCAATACATCAAAGTTTGAAGCAAAAGAAAACAATTCCAATATTACTTGATCTTTGCTGATTTGTGGAAACAACTTCATAATACCTTCCAATGCTTCATCTTCAAGGCCATTCTCTGCAGTAGTTTTAAACTTTGTTGGGTCCAAACTGGATAAATCTTTATACAACTGTTTGTGTTGTGCAAATCGTAATTCTAGTGACTGGACAATGCGATCCATTATTAGGTTAAACACATTTACTCGAAAATCAGCCAGAGGATCTGAGGAATCTCTTTCATCATTAACAAGCTCATCTGCCATTCTTTTCTTCTTCCTCTGTCTTTTATCAGGCAACGTTGTTTCTAAAGCATCAATTTCCAATGTTTGGTTTTCATCCATATTCATCTGTGAAATCTTGTCATTACATTTAGTTACAAATTCCAAAGCCTTGCTGTGAACGTTATGAAATGTGTGTTCCTTCAACTTTGTTATACCTGAATCTAGCAAACTCCATGCAGTAAACATGGCTAAGCCACCTGTCTGTAGATAACTGGAAAACGGGGCTGTAGTGTCAAATATATACAAGTAAGTAAATGCTGTTAATATGGTTTCAAACTTTAGAAGAATCTGAAGTAAAACATTTGCTTCATGTGCTGTTTTTGCATCAAACTTGTCTGAATCGTGTATCATTGATAAGCATGCCAGTAGATTTACTAAAGTACTTGCAGTGGATCATCAAAATGTCCAAATATAGTTGTTGCTGCATTAGATTTTCCTGACCACCTGGTTTCACCAAATACTGTGAAATAGCTTTAATCGTTTCATTTTTTTCTTGTCCTAGTTGTTTTCCAACAATTTCTATCCATATAGCCTTTCTCTTGTATGATGCTTTCACAAAAGTTGCTAAATTCTAGAGCAAATTGAAAAAAGAATATGCAATATTGTGTTGCTCCAGTTATCACCAATATCACCACACACACACACACAGCCTGGGGCGCATATTGTCTAATGTCTAAGGGGGCCCACTTGCCATCGGCCAAGCTGACAACCTGGCCAGTCCACTACTGGTGGCCAGTTTTATTGGTGGAGGAAACCGGAATACCCGGAGAAAACCACCGACCTGCTGCAAGTCACTGACAACCTTTATCACATAATGTTGTATCGAGTACATTAGCGGTAATCGAACTCACAACTTTAGACACTAATTTCTCAGGTAGCTGTTAATCCAACTACCATGCGATCACGATCAAGACGGCCCCTACCGTGCCATATCACTAAAGGGGAAGAAACTGGATATTAATCAGATACACGTAGGTATAGAACAACTAATAATTGATAACTGTGAAGTATGTTATATTGTCCTGATATTTCCTGTGATAATCAAGCTGTATGTAGATTGATTAAGTGGTCATTGCAGATGGATGAAATGGTCACACCAACCGGTCAAGGAGACGGACAACCTCTATCGAGGGGGACTCGTGTTGTACAGTGAAAGATAATCGTGATAACACTAACCGGTCAACGACAAGGACAACCTCTATCAAGGAGTACTCGTGTTGTACAGAAAAAGTGAGTAAGATAATCGTGATCACATCAACCGATCAACGACAAGGGCAACCTCTATCGAGGGAGATCGTGTTGTACATTGAAAGTGAGTAAGCTACAACGACAAGGACAACCTCTATCGAGGGAGCTCGTGTTGTACAGTGAAAGTGAGTAAGCTACAACGACAAGGACAAGCTCTATCGAGGGGGCTCGTGTGGTACAGAGAAAGTGATTAAATTAATCAAGTCCTTGCATGTTATCTCTTTAATTATTCACAACAGCTGACCACCACATAACATATAGCTGAAAGTAATGTAAAGCTAACAATAGTTTCTAGTATATTATCACTGTTCACGACAAGATTTATTTCGATCCACGTTTTTTTTCCGTTCTGGAATCAAACACCATATGCCTACGAACCAATATACATGGTTGTGTTGACTTAGTGATTGTTGTTTAATGCCAATGGACCAATTTTATTGATATAGCATGGCTAAAACAAGATTCGTTATGCCGAAATGATGATGTCTTTGTACTTGACGTTGGATTGGATTTGTATAGGGTTATCGCACTGAAACAAGTTTCCCCAAGTAGGCAGTTGCTCCACACTTGGACATATTTCCTCAAGGCAACGTAGAAACTATGGCGTTTAGGTGTGCTAACAGAAAACTTGATTGTTACTCAATACCAGACATTTGCATATGCAGAAATTACGATTTGATCTATGATTTTGCTCAATGCCATTTTATGTTAGTAGCATCTTGGCATATGTTGTTCATTGACTGCCATTTTATGTTCTTGATGTTTTGTCACCAATTGCTCAAGCGATATCAGGTTATGTAATCGACGTTTTGTACCCAGTCGTTCACACAATAACATTGTATGTTATTGATATCACTCAATGTAATTTTTACCTTGACATTTTGGCACCAGTTCATCCCTATGTTCTCATGCTTTTATCATATACGGGTCGATTGCCAATCTTAGCAGACTGTCTAACACTTAATACCTACACCATGATGATATAATATCTATGGTGTCACCTTATGTTGTGGGCGAGTGAAAATGCAGATATATATTCCTTAACAGTCAAATGGAACTGCTTACTTTTCCCGAGCACCTGAATTAAGCCTTGTTTACCTTTAGGTCCGTGTTGCTCAATATTTAAGATTTCTGTGTTGGTTTTGTTTTGCTTTGTTTGTTTCATTCTGTGTATTTTGCCCAATGCTACTAATAATCCATTCAATTTTCACTAACGATATATATTTTACGCATAGTCTAACTTTTGGCTATCCAGTTTAGGGTTTTTGGTTTACTTGCTCCCAAAGACTTTTAAATTACTTGGCTTTCCAATCTTTCGATTATGAGCGCTCATGATGAAAGTTATTCCAGAAATGCGTCGTGCGCACTAAATTCGATATATACGTTTTTATTAGAGTCTGTAATATTTTAATTATTCGTTTATATTGACAAATTGTTAATATTTTAAGGAATTCATGATTGAACAGTTTGGAACCCAAGTGATAGATTTGAAGTAATATCGTCACCCTGTGTACTCATTGTCCTATCTCTCTGAAATAATTTTGCGCCGTATTTTTTTTTCTGTCGCATACCATTATTCTGTTAAATGAAAATGTTAGTGTTTTAATCATATTTATTTTAAGAAAAAAACACAATAAAACAACAAATAACACAAAGGCCTTCATTTAAAACATAAAAACGCACACAAAAAAAATCACATATTCTGCAAAATAACAAAATCCATAGTAAAATAATGGATTATTTTCTGGTCTTGTTCACGAATTTTTGATACACTATCACGAACTGTAAAATCAAGCGCAATCCGAGACCGTTTAGGTACAATGCTTGATTTTGTTTTTCTTTATTTTACGGATGTTGAAACCAATTTATAGCATATGATTTAGAGGTAAAATGAAAGAGCATATTCAAAATTTAGTTTCGTTCATATCCTGATTTTTTTTTATCACTATCGTCAGATTTATAGCCGTAGGAGTACAGTTGAATTCCACCTGAACCGCCACTACCTCCTGATCCACCAGATCCGCCTGATCCACCAGATCCGCTACCGCTACCTCCACCACCACTTCCGACTCCACCACCTGTTCCAGCTCCTGCTCCAGCACCTGCACTGGCTCCAGCACCTGCACTGGCTCCAGCTCCTGCACCTGCACCAGCACCACTCACCCATCCATTCAGGTTAGCATTCCTGGCTGCAGCAGCAGCTGCGGCGGCAGCAGCTGCGGATGCTGAGGTACCAGCTCCAGCTCCAGTTCCAGCTCCACCTAGAAATCTACTGGCAACACCAAATCCTCCACTACCAGAACCTGCACCAGCTGCAGCAGCGGCGGCAGCGGCTGCTGTTGCGGATGCGCCACTGGATCTTGCAAACAAAAGTCGGAGTAGTCTGGCCCTTCTTGCTGCAGAAGCACGTGCAGATGCGGCGGCAAATGCGGCTGCACTTGCTGATGCAGCTGCACTTGCTGATGCAGCAGCACTTGATCCAGCTACCCCAAAACCTCCAGATCCCCCAAAACCTCCAGATCCCCCAAAACCTCCAGCTCTCCCAAAACCTCCAGCTCCCCCAAAAGCTCCAGCTCCTACACCAAATCCGGTACCAACTCCTGCACTAGCTCCAGCACTAGCTCCAGCACTAGCTCCAGCACTAGCTCCAGCACTAGCTCCTGCACCTGCAGAGGCACCACCAGCCAAACCACCAGATACCAGAAGTCTGGTCAACAGTTGAATTATTAATTTAGCAGCATCTTTGAAACTGTCACCATCGTCATCATCGCCATCATCACCTGAATCATAATCACTACTGTCGCTACTGTCAGATGAACCTGAACTGTCGGTATCACCATCTCCATCCGAATCAGAACCAGAGTCGGAATTAGATGCATCGGAACCTGTATCACTGTCTGAACTGTCAGTATCATTGTCATTATCTGAATCTGATCCTGAATCTGAATCAGAATCACCACAATCAGCGGCACCACCTCCAGCACCAGCGGACCCAACACCAACAGCTAGACCACCAGCACCACCAGCACCACCAGCAAAACCAGCACCACCAGCACCACCAGCAAAACCAGCACCACCAGCACCACCAGCAAAACCAGCGCCACCTGCACTTGCAGAAGCTGCTGCTGCGGCTGCAGCGGCTCTTCTTCTCGAAATTAACCATCGCAAGTAACCACTACGTCCTCCCGATGCTGCGGCAGCTGCTGCTGAGGCAGCAGCACTTCCACCGGCGCCACCACCAGAGCCACCACCTGCAGAGGCTCCTGCGGATGCTGATGCGGATGCTGATGCACTAGCGGCAGCAGCTGCTTGGCGCCTTGCTAGAATTCTGGCAATGAGTTTTGATCGAAGGGATGCAGAAAGTCCACTAGCAGAAGCACCTGCTGCAGCACCTGCGCCGACTGCTGCTGCTCTACGAGATGCTGCAGCTGCAGCGGCTGCAGCAGCTGCGGCTGAGGATGACGAACCACCTCCTGCTACTCCTCCCGCTGCTGCTGCTGCTGCGGCTGCTGAGGCTGATGCTGCTCCACCGACTCCACCAACTCCACCGAATCTAACAACTCTACCGGCTCTACCAACTCCACCTGCTCCAAATCCTGCAGCTGCTGCGGCAGCGGCTGCTGCTGCGGCACTTGCCCCTCCGCTTGCTCCAGCACTTGCTCCTGCGCTTGCTCCAGCACTTGCTCCAGCACCGGCTCTAGCACCAAAACCCCCTAATCCAAGTAAGCTTAGTGCAGCAAATCCGCCATCGATATCAAACAAGTCAAGACCACCAACACTAAGCAAATCTTCAAGTTCTGCCAATTCCAGATCTAATTCACCACCGAATCCAAATCCAAGTCCTCTACCACCACCTCCAGCTCTACCACCAGCACCACCACCAAGGGCTGCCAATAATTCATCCAATTCAAAATCTCCACCAAATCCTCCAAAGCCACCGCCGGCACCACCCAATCCGAGTTCTAGTGCAGCTAGTTCTGCTTCTAATCCACCATCATCACTGCTATCACTACTATCATCACTTGAATCTGAACTTGAATCGTCACCTCCGAAAAGATCCAAACCGCCACCACCGCCTCCGCCTCCTCCACCGCCTCCACCTCCTCCACCACCTCCACCACCTCCACCGCCTCCTAAAAGACTAGCTAGTCCGCCTCCACCGCCTCCTAAAAGACTAGCTAGTCCGCCTCCGCCGCCGCCGCCACCACCGCCAAGTGCGCCATTAAGGTATGCGCCAAGATCTAATCCTCCTATTCCGAGTGCTCTACCAATACCACCTAGAATAAACAAACAGAATATCTTTTGACAATTGAATAAGGTAATTAATAACTCAATTAATTATTAATAGTTATGGTGTTTGAGGGGGTAGCAATATAAAATCAGTCAAGTATTACTTACATAGATAATGGTGTATGTAAGGTGTTATTATAGTAGAAAGTGTTTGGACAATAACTGATAATACGTGTATAAATAGAGAATATCAGTACATTGCCAGAAATTATAAATATTATTTGTACGGGCTTTAGAAAGAGGTAGAAAAGCGAGTCTTTGGTGAGTGTGAATGTTATATTTTCCGATAATGTATGTATATTGTGTTTATCATGCAATGCTGAAAATCCCCAAAACAACTGCCATATTGTCTAAAAAGAGCACAATCAACGTCGGTCTCGTCATTTTTGATAATGTCTTCTATGAAGTCCGCTCTTATAATGTTACCGTTTTTGACAGTCAGTGACAGTATATATAAAAAAACAAATGATCAAGTAAATTCAATTTGCCTCCTCAAGTAGAACTAGTGAAATGCTTACATTTTGTAAGGGTCTTTTAATTATGTCCGACATTGTTTTTTTATTTTTATTATTGATACAGCTATCTATGTAATATATACCAATGCTGTGACATCTTTATAGAAAATTTAGCTCTCTGCGTATTTTATTGGTGGTAAAATAATGTATCCCGTTTTAAAAATAACGAATTACGATACTTTGTTTTAAATTTTTTAAATATCGATATCCGATATTTTAATTTATCGGTAATGTGAATAGTTCCCTTTATATCACCGTGTGCTATTGTCACTATCAGCGAACTGGCTGTAGAAATGAAAATTATTGGTCATTGTGATGTCAAATACTGATAAAATACCGATAAAAAAAATAACATCAATTTTGCAGGTCTCGACGTACATTAGGACTCGCTGTGATACTAGTAATAATGTCTTTTTCGATCTTCAAAACTGCCGTTATTTTATATATATTCAAATTGCAATAAAAATACAAACATTAACACCACGTTCAATATTATTAACAGCATTGGTGGAGAAAACAGGAGTACTGGAGAGAAGCACCGATCTGTCGGAAGTCGCCAACAAACGTTTAGAAAAGGAAAACATCACTTGATAGACATAATACACAATTGAATATCTATCTCAATAACGGGTATACTGTCGGTAGTGCTACATGTCATTAAGAAAGTATGGAAAAGTCTTCTAAATAGTTAAATTTAAAGATTGAAAGAGGTGAGAAGACTCCAATTTGAAGACGATTGACAAGTAATGTATGAACTCAATATATAAAAGCATTCTTGTGATATGTCAGAAATTGAGTGGTGTATTTTATTACAATGTATTTTTATATGTGTTTTTAATTAATGAATATTGCAGTTTACTTAAAAAATATGGCAAGAAATATTTTGGAGAAAATCTATCATAAATGTTTTGTTGTATATGAAAAATATAAAATGTAAATAGTGGTCATTTATTTGTGCAATTATCCCGTCTGTTATAATATCTTCACATGTAAAGGGTACGCGCCTCGAATCTAAAGTTAGAGGAACTGTATAAGGTTCATAACCACCTTCCAGGGATATGGATATCTCCTTTAGTTGATAGAGCGCTGGCTTACCATGTGAGAGGTCCCGGGACCGAATCCCATCGGGAACATTGCATTTTTCCGAGATATAATATGACATACAGGTCTGGTTTCCTGACGTTAAACAACCATCAATTAAGTTAACCGCCACGATATAACTGAAATATTGTTGAAGGTGGCGTTAAACATCATAACCGTACTCTCAATTCAGTTGCGATCAAACTACCATGATCCTCACTTATCAAACGAGTATGCTCAATAAGAAGACTTACCGCTAGACACCCTGATTGTACAGTCACAGTCTTGTTCACTAAACCCTGTACCAATGGCACACCACATATTTTTCCACCCTGAACCTGGAACTAACTGTTCATATTTTCTTACGTCACCCGATACTTTCCGCAAATCACATGCTGTAATATAAAAATTATTTAAAACTGTTTAATATGTTGCCATCTAGACGATTCTGCACTTTCACATTCTGGAATTTTACTTCTTACTAAGCCATAACAATCTTATATATCTAAATTAGTGCATACGACGCGTTTCTGTTATAACCTTCACCAGGAACTTTCAAAGTCAAAAGATTGGAAAGCCAAATAATTTCAAAATCTTCGGAAGCAAGAAGTTAAAAGGCCTCAAACAGGATAGCCAAAATCGACTAATGCTACATATGCCTGATATTCGAGAAAGAGCAAAGACTAATTGGCTTGAAATCATGATAATGTGCCCAAGTGCGGCGACATGCGTATCCGTGGACTGTTGTTTCAGTAAGCTAGCGCTATAAAAATCTAACTAAGCGTGTTGGTCTAGTACAAAGCAGATCTCATCATCATCTCATTGAAAAATAACTTGTTTTCGCCATGAAATAGCTAAAATAAAATTGCTGAGTGGCGTTAAACAATAATCACTCACTCACTGACATAATCTTCAACTTTATCTCCCTTTTTCATTATGGTAGTGAACTTGCATTAGCCAATAAAAAGATGGACAACATAATATACGATTTTTTTTGTGGAAATTTACCACATGTATATTTAAATTAGCAGAAGACGGTAGCTATAAGTTTTCTTTTTATCATAAGTTTCCAAAGAGAATTGCACAGGCGGGGTGTTTTCGATAAACATTATGTGATAAAGTTTGCCAGTGACATTTTGCAGGTCTGTGGTGTTTAACGCCACTTTCAACAATATTTCAGTTATATCGTGGCGGTCAGTTTTATTGGTGGAGGAAACTGGAGTATCCGGAGAAAATCACCGACCGGTCGCAAGTGACTGACAAACTTTATCACATAATATTGCATCGAGTACACCTCGCCATGAACGGGGTTCGAACTCACAACTTTAGTGATGATATGCGCTGATTCCACATATAGTTGTAAATCCAAATACATTTTTGCTTTGTGTACGCTACGATCACGACTGTCATTGTGATGGATATTACTAAGTAGATATATAAACTGTTATGTTTGCTTATATTTCAAAGCAATACAACGATTTTCTATTGATGAAAATTGACAAAATAAACTTAAAATAGTATGTTAATTATAATCTTACCTGATAAAGAGTAAGTTGAAACTATGGATCCAAGAAAAAGAAATAGAGGAAGCCACTGCATTTTGAAACCTCTTCACGGAGACTTCTGAAAGAATTTAGAGCCATTTAGAATAGTTTATGCATACATATCGTATATGTAGAAAAAATACTTTGCATTATAAGAATAAAGAAGACCGGAGAAGACTTCTTAAGCTTGCAACTTGTGTCTTATCCATTTGTCTTGTTTTGTATGACAATAAAATATGCTTAACGTAAAAATAAAGAAAATCAAATTGAATATTATCCTGTTTCGTACCTTTTAGAACAATGCAAAGCTTGAAGATTGCCCGAGTCAATATCTCACAACATTTTCTTCACAATTGTTTTTATATCAAGAACAAACTTAAGTTATATTTGAAAAAAAAAAAAATATAGTGTTCAAACCATATTCAAAGTTAGTTGAGAAAATATATTAATATTGATTTGCTAGCAAAAATAGATAAATAAGTAAAAATAAATAAATAAAAATAAATGATATGAAAGTTTGAAGTGTAGTTTTGTAAATTAATCGAGATGTAATTTCAATTTTAAATTGTACGGTGCTTGGCAATATTAAAAAGCTTACATTGGTTTCTGTGAAACAAGGTAATGAATACAATCCTGGCTAGTGCGGAGGTGTCGAGGTGACTGCAGGTTTTATACCGACAACGCCTTGTCATGTCTAATAAAACTACGTCATTTTCAGGAGCATGATAAAATCCCACCTCACTAAACATTTGTTAAACAATAGGCCGATATAACTTTGATTAATGATGTCTTTTGTCATTGCTAATTATTATTTCTAATTATAAATTTTAATTATATACATGTAATAATTTGTCTTGTAGTTGTAATTAAAATAATAAACGCAGATTTAAATTAATTCATTCCTTACATTTATTTGTTTATCATCAAGGTCATGTTTTTTAAGCGAAATTGCAGGACTACGAGAAACTGCAAAACAACAGAGATGACTAGATGTAGCGTTTATCAACGGGAGCAAAATATGCTGCTCAACTACAGGCTTGGGATCGTTTCTCAATCATTTTAGGGTATAAGTTATTCTGATTGTTGAAGACCCTACTGTGTCTGGAAAATATAGCACAGCAACAGAAGCGCTCTTCCTTAATGTTGGATAATCTCTCATATTAATCTACATCCATGTCCTTTCTTACTAGTACAATGTCTATCTGATTTTTAGTGTACTGTGAGAAAAATTCATATGTCTTTTTCATACTGCAATGTCAGAATTAGGAGCAACATTTCAAGTTCCACCAAAGGTCTGGACAGGCATCTTGTATAAGATCGCCGCGATAATTTTAAGATGAGGCATATACAAAGAGTAGAAATCAAATTTAGTGCGCACAGCGCGTTTCTGGAATAACTCTCATCGGGTACACTCAAAGTCAAAATATTTGAAAGCCAATTAATTTTTTTTAAATCTTTAGGAGCATATAATCACAATGCATGAATATAATTAATCCTTCACACATGCAAAATCTAATCATCAAGGATTTAAAGTTTCTTAGACGTTATAGCTGGATGTTTTCCGTTTAATTTAAGGAAAACCAAGCTCACAATTCTATGAAAAGGGTGGATGGGGCGTGGGAAGGTAGATAAAAAGAGCTTGAAGATACCAAAGGGGCAATCAGAATCCGTATATAGAAGAAGAACAGACAACACAATGGCCAAAAGAAAAAGTACAAAAGGACAAACAACAATCTACAAAACATGCATATAAAACTAAAGATCAAGTAACACGAACCCCACTAAAAACCGGGGATGAACTCGGGTGCCCCGGAAGGGTAATCAGTTCCTGCTCCACTAGTGGCACCCGTCGTGTTAATCTAGCTACAAATCCGGTAATAAGTCGTGAATGAGGAAAGGACCGGGAAGTGTTTACGACAAGTGGAACATATCCGTGGTCATTTGTGACACAGATATTCCATAACGGTCAACCAAGTCATGGTGGCGAAAATGAAGACATCAAGATAATAATTATGGTTTATTTGTATTAGACAAAACTTGTGGTCAACCGGAACATCAAAATTTATTTGAATAATCACTTTCTCTTTTTAAAATAAACAAGTCAGCTATTTCTTCTCAATCCACAAAAAGCGCATCGGTGGTTAACATGCTTACTTAAAATGCGGGTCGGAATGAGGATAATGTGTCCGAGTTTATCCCACACGCAGATTTTTGTTTCAGTGAGGTAGCACTATAAAATGCAACTAAGCGTATTGATCTAGTACAAAACGGACATTATCGTCGTCATCATCATCATTCCATCGAAATACAGCTCACTCACTCACGCATTTCTTCCTCGATTATCCATGAAATTAAGAACCATGCATCAGGGTGAATCAAATTGTTAAGTCATGGGTGAGCGAAAAAAAAATAACTCAATCATGGATCACGAAAATAACATTCTTCTTTGTTAATTACCACTAATGAATTGCAACCTCTTCCCGAAAGCTTATAGATGAATTCTAAAAGTTTTTAATTTTATGTTTTTTCTGCATGGAGTGATTGTGTTTCTATCCGGTTTTTAATGTTTTGTGATGTGTCCTACTAGGCACAAAATACCTTTGTCTTCCAAGATATGTCATTACACCCCCCTCCCCCATCCATTTATCCATCCCCCCCCCCCCCCCCCCCCCCCCCCCCCCCACCACCAAACATAATAAGCTAAATACTAGTAATAGTTCACAAAACATATTACATTTTAAGAGTTGTGCTTTGGATTACCCTTTCATCATATCTTGCTTGAACGAAAGCTACAATATTTGATGCTTAAAATCAGCATTCACTCTCTTGAAATTTGTTATTTTTTGTGACATTAGATGACCACCTAGTGAACGCTTACAGGTTGTGTTTACTTAAGTATTGCTACATCAACCATGATTTCCGTGTAGTTACGATGTTGCTGTTACACCTTCACGATGTCTGACCAGTGCCAGATTTACCATTGTGCTTAGGTGTGGTTAAGCAGAGGGTCCCGTTGGCCAGGTGGCCCATCTTCCTGTCAATTTTTTTTTACGATGGATTTTTGCTTATCTGGTGCAATTTTAAATTTGAAGGCGTTCTGTTTCGGAGCGATTCCAGACATAACAATAGAGTTGATAGATAATCTATGGGAGTGTGCCTCAGGTAAGGGGCCTCTTAACTTAACTAGCACAGGGCCTCATTTGTTCTAAATCCGGCACTATGTCTGACATTAGTGGAAGAGAAAATGCGGACCCGTCCAGTTTCCATAAGCTCAATCTCTGGTCTATGCAGTGGTGTTGCGCTTTAGCTTTGGGTTTGATAAGACTTGAATACCCGGAGAATATATGTCAGTTATATCGTGACGGTCAGTTTTATTAGTGGAGGAAACCGGAGAAAAACAACGACCTGACGCAAGTCACTGACAAACTTTATCACATATTATTGTATCGAGTACACCTAGCCATGATGAGAGTTTGAACTCGCAACTTTAGTGGTGATAGATACTGATTGCACAAGTATTTATGAATCCAACTACCGTACGATCACAACCACTAGAAATTATATGTTTTTGCTTTCCGAAAATGTTTAGAAAAACTGTGTATAATTATTGTATACAAGAACGAACTTTTATGATCTTGTCCCAGATAACGTATAATGAGATGGTTACTGTGACAGGTAAAATATCTTCAGGTTTTCATTCATTTACTATTCTATGGGAGTAGAATTTTGTTTTTCAATAATGATTTAAATTAAATTAAACTTTCAAATTTGAATTTATTATTTGATAAACGTGTAGAGTTATATAAGACAAACAGAAGTCAAATAACCACATGCATATCAAGTGACATGTTCATGTCTGTAATTTTTATTTTTTTTCCCCGAATTTCGTGACAAGCATTATCTTATATGCATATGATGGTCAGACGTGATAGGAATATTATGTGTTTTTGTTGAATGAAACAACTGTACATATTGCATATATATTAAGTGTTTAAAAGGAAATTTGAACAGATGCCTAGATATTTTGCAATTTGATATATCTTTGTGGTCTGTTTGTGACATTTTATGGACTGTATGGAGGAAATTTATTTTTTTTAAATTTAGATTGAACTCCTTTTAAGTCATTTCTCTGGATACATCGAATCAAACATTTGGTTCGTCCATAGTAGCTTTCAGCTTAAGGTACCCCGGTTAAGTCGAATATTTGGATAATGTACTCAATCTCAGTTTTTTTTATCATGCCCATCATATGTATTGGGAAAGAACACATAAACAGTTATAAAGAATGAACTGATCAGCGACACCCGAGCCTTGGTTAGGTGTTTAGGGCTGGGGTGCATATGGTGTTTAACGCCACTTTCAACAATAGTTCAGTTATATCGTGACGGTCAGTTTTATTGGTGTACACGGAGAAAACCACCGACCTGTCGCAAGTCAATGACAAGCTTTACCACATAATTTTATATCGAGTACACCTCGCCATGAACGGGATTCGAACTCACAACTTTATTGTGATACACACTGATTGCATAGATTGTTGTAAATCCAAATTACCATGCGATCACGTTGACCATGGTTCCTCATTTGTTTTGTGATTTATAGGTTAATATATATTGGAATATGTAAATCGAGTTACTGTATATTTGCAAAACAATATAATTTCATACAAAAATCAACAAATAAACGAATACAATCCCTCTATTTTCAATAGAATTACAATATAAATGTATTACTTTCTTATGAGGTAAACATGGAAAGTTGTTAATCTGAGGGGGGAGGGGGGGTTCCCGAGGGTTTTTGGCGCAAGGAAAAACAATGTCTTGAGAGATAACAACTTGATGTTCACCTCATATGGAGGCAATAATTGTTTTATTATATCGATACTACTCTAAGATGTTTATAACTTGAATGTTTTATTTTGCAGAAGACAACAAAATAAATTCCAGTATAGTAAATACAATTATAGGACCTGATGGAAAACAATCCGATTTTCAACAGACTTCCGGTTGTTAAGGGTTGCAGACCGAGCGATAACATATTGTCTCGCTCAACAAAATATATGTTTAAACTGTTCACCGGGTTGTCTCCCTCGTCATACAATTTTCCGTAAAACATCGGAATTGTATTATTACTTTTATATAGTAAATAATTGTTTAATGTATAATGATTTTGTTTGATCAACTGCATATCATTTACAATAGAGAGACAAAACAGATTGTAATCATGTCTGTTTCACTAGGACCAAGAGTGAGTGAGTGAGTGAGTGAGTGATTGCTGCTTAGCGCCAACTCAGCAATTTTGCAGCTATGTAATGGCGAGAACAAGTTAATTATCAATAAGATGATCATGAGGCCCGCACTGTACTAGACCAACACGCCTAGTTATATGTTTCTAGTGCCAGCTCATTGAAACGACAGAATGCGGACAGACATGTTTTCCCACTAAGACACATTATCCTGATTCTGAGCCAACCAGTTTCTGCTCTTTCCCGTTAATTGATGCGTGCTTAGCGGAGAAGCAACAAATACCAATTTTATAGTCTTTTGTTTGACCCGATCGGGACTCGAACCCACGATCTACCGCACTCCAGGCGAGCATGCTAACCATTATACCACCGATGCGGTGACTAAGACAAAGATAAACGTAAACAATTATAATTATTTATCATTCATTTTTATACATGATTGTATTCTATAATATAATATGTATTGTTTGTTACATTTAGTAGTTTTCCTGAAACAGCTTAGCTGACTATGTTATCCCAAGAATGTACATAATCAGTTACTCTATTCAAATCTTTCGAGTAATTTACAAAAAATATAACATCTTCCCGTTTCACAAGTACATAATATGAGTGACTGAATGCCAAAGATGGCTAATCTTGATTTATTGTTGTGCAACGTTAAGTGAGCATTATTTCAACTATGTTCAGTACAAGAACAAGTTTACAAACAAAAAATATGTTAAATAGAACGTGACCATATTGTGGGAATATGAACGGAATCTTTGTTCATTAGCAGATGCTAGAAGTTACCATATCCTTGCAAAATGCATGGCATTCGCTTACGCCATGTCCCAATGGACTATTCTCCACAACGAACGAAACATGCCCACAGATTGCTCTATCACGGAGTTCCCACGGGGTATAATATGCATAAATAAATGACTTCAAATTATGAAAAGTCAGTTTATATAATGATGGTCAACAATGATAACAATGAAAACAATATCAACAAAACCAACAACCGCCTCTCGCTTCAAAGAATTGGACACAAAAAGACTACGAAATATGGCGTTGGAAATAAATGCCCTGGCTTGGAACAGACACACAAATGTGGCAGAGTTAGACTGATTAATGGCACCCCAACGCTCTCCCTCTGAAATTTGGATCTCCAACAACGACATAGATATAATCAAATGATAAAACAAAGATTCGTTTCGTTTCATTTTTCATTTTTCGTGTGTTATTCTTACATTTGAAACAATAGGTAGACAACAATTATATTTTGGGAATACAATTTTATTCACCTGACAAAAATGTTTCTTATGGTGATCGTAGCTGATTACAGTCCTGTTATTTGTAATTTACCTCACATAACTTGAGAACGTGAACATTGTACAAATGTAACTTCTTGCCAATTATGTTCGGAACTTTTGGTTATCAATTGGCAATTTAATGTAAAGAACATAATTCTGGGTTTGACTGAACACAGTTCAGCACAGGGCACAATCAACAATGTTTTAATTATTTTGAAATATTATATATATGTCTGCAGATGCAAATGTAGGGACCTTGAATTAGAAGGTGGTCTTGAATTCCTGAAATATGCTATAAATATTGAAAAGGCATCAATGATATATCTGTCCCCAGTGCAAAAGGAACATGTTAAAAGAAAATGGTTAGATCTGAAGGCAGTATTGAGTGGTTAATATTAATATATATCTATTATACTAAAATATATGTTACCTTGTATAACTTAAAATGCATTGCTAACTTTGAATTTTAAAAGTTATCACAAAACAGTATGGTATGAAGATCAACTTGTTTTTACATTGTAACTTTTGTCCATTGAAACATTGTGTTTATAGAATCATGTATGTATAAATCTGTTCTTGGAAAAATAAACAAATTACAAAAAAACTTCTTGCCATTTTTAGAGACAATAAATTTCACAAGAAGCATGTGTCCTTGTGTTTTACGGTCCTATTGTACACATATCAAATATTTAAATGAAAAATATGAAATAAAAGTTCTTTATATTGTCATACTTCGTGCTCTCATCGTTAGATATCTATCTAAATGTTCTCAAGCTGTTGGGTTTTTGTACTCTGTAAGTTTTGAGTTGTTGCAATTAACCTAAAAATTCTTTATATTTATTTGCATTGTCGATCAAGTGGCTCTTCTATGTTTTAAATATATCCTGAAATTTCATGTGTGTGGCTTGGCAAAAACAGTGCGACTTTAATAAAGTATTTGTATTTTTTTCCACCTTATTTCTTTATATCAAACAGGAAAATGATATATATACATAACTCACACATATGACATGTACTAATTATAAGCATAATTAAACTCCTGTTATTCTGTAAACGGTGAATGGGAAAGTTGACAATCTTGACGAACAAACAATTAATAACGAATAACAAAACAATAGACAGATACTAACCACACACATGATAATACTGATAATAATAATTACTAATTACTACATGTTTCTGAATAATCATCAGTAAGTGAGCATAATTTAATTTGGGAGCATACGTATTGTTAACTAAAAATTAACATCTGCACTGTTTCTTAAATCTGTGTTTATAAGAAAAGAACATTAATTTACGATAAATTCAATATATTAATATAATTATGACACACATATAATAACATGCTTGTTATCAGATAGTAAAATATGGATATTAATGCAAAAACAAACAATAGATATTAAAAAAATGTAATTATCAAATTAATGATAATTATAATTTCCTTTGTAGAATACAATTTGCAGGGTATAATAAATAAATATTTTATCTGGAACTGAATGATTTTATTATCAAATTATTAATTAAATTTTGACTTTATATCATATATAAATAAAAGATAAACACAAAAATTTAAATTCGATTAGAAAATAATGCAAAATGAAAAATAATTTATTATTTATTGCTTAGATGGTTAATAGTTGAAGCAGATTATGCAAATGCATTGATCATAATTATACATATAAATAGTAACTGTCTTCTATTGGTTGAAGGTTGGACGGGTATTTTGGGTCTACTCAATTTGAAAGTTGTTGACAGATACTTGAATTGTAGTCAGTCAAGCAATATCCTACGTGACATGATTCCACCCACACACAATCACGCTTCCGTTACCAAATCGGTCATGCTGTTGGATATAGCAGTAATACAAATGCTGATTCAGAAAAAACACATGACTTCATCCATTGTTCAAACTCCCCTATTATCGTTCCTGACACCACTCAAACAAAAAGGGATTGCGTTGGTCAAATATATCCTCTCGGCATAAAAAACATGTCCATTCATATACTATTTAGCAATTGGTCACGCATTCATATATTAAACTAAAATCCATATTAAAGACATATAGATCAATATTGCACCTAATCATGTTAATAAATTAGTCCATAATAATAGAAGATTTTGTCTTGCCAATAACAAAGCTTAGAGATACTAAAGTGGTAATGAGAAGCGGTATTTCGTAGAAAGACATATAATACAATGGCCAAAAAAGCTTAGAGATACTAAAGTGGTAATGAGAAGCGGTATTTTGTAGAAAGACATATAATACAATGGCCAAAAAAGAACAAAAAGACAAACAATGACCTACAAAACATTACACAGAAAACTAAAGATTGAGCAACATGAACTTCACTAAAACCCGAGGTTGAACTCGTGTCGTCATGCGCACTAAATTAGGAATCTACGTTTAATTATTATTAATTTAAAACAACTCTATAGATAATATTATTTATCCCATATCTAGATAAATGAACAAGTGATTGCTGCCTTACGTCAAGTGAGCAATTGTTCAGTTATATCTTCGAGGGAACAATGTACATTCCGATGAGGTAATGATGTTGTTTGCTTTGTATTAGACCAACACGCTTAGCTTGATTTTCATAGCGCTAGCTCACTGAAACGACAGTCCATTGGTAGAATAGTCCTGTCACTCGGACCCATATATCTGATGCCTAACCAACCAGTCTCTACTCTTACTTCTTAATGCTGCGTGCGTACAAAGCAAAGAAGCTGCAGATATCAATTGTATAGTGTTTTGCTTCATCCGACCAGTGTTCGAACCCACTATCTACCACAACCGCCATGGCATGCTAACTTCCACTCCACCGATGCTATTTACCTAGATAATGACCATTAATTGATAACACAATAATTCTTATATGATTTACATAATTAGAAATCCTATACTCTGATTGGGTATAAGCGCTTATGGAGGCGGGGTTTTTGTCAGTTTAATTTTCGATAGACGATGTTCACCGGACTACTTTTTCGCAATGTAATCAAAATGGCGGCTTGGATTCCCTATAATAAAAAAAGATAAAAGAAACAATGTTTATTGTTAATAATCGACAATTATTGTTAGATATGAAATAAATAATAAATGCCAATGAAAAAAAAAGCTTGTATTGTTGACATAAAAAAAATTCCGGAAAAAATACTTAAGACAACCGTCTATCGACTTTGATTTTTTTAATATATCGTCATCCTGTGACGTTGTTTACAAGCAAGGGACGCTGATTGACACAAGCTGGTTACTGCTTTATTTTACGATTTTGTGGGCATTTTACTTGTTTGAGTAGCTAAATGCAAAATGCCATCAAATTGGAAAATATCAGTATCTTAATTACATCACCGTCTAGTTATCAATGTAGGAAAACAAGTTACAAGGTTAGTGCATTTTGTTATTCATGGCCGACACACATCAATGGAATGTACACTTAGGTGACAAAAGTATTTCACGTTTTGTGAACACAACGTCACGCTACCAGATAAGAATGTACTTCGGTTGCCTATGCCTATAACTTTATTGATATTTATCATTATGCTACTAAATTTAGACACCATAATTTCATCGAACATGTTTTGCATAAACGTTAGTTCTTAGAAGGACGTAACACCCATGTCCGCTGCGGCATCACCAAGGCTAGCTCTCTAAAATTCGGAGAAATAAAACATAGATATCAAATTTAGCGCGCACGACGCGTTTGTGGAATAACCTCAAAACCAAAATATGCGAAAGCCAAAACATATAAAAGTCTTTGGGAGCAAAAAAAACCAAAGGACATAAACAGGATAGCCAAAATCAGCTAAAGTCACCCAGATATGCTAAAGGGAGGAGAACCTTAGTTTTATTAATTTTTACATTTAGGAACTGTAAATTTATATAAAAATATATATAATAAACAATATCAGTGTCGAAGCACAGTGTCGAAGCACTGACTGCTGGCCGGGTGATACCCACGGGAACTAATAGTCCAACAGCAGTGGTATCGACCCAGTGATAGTAAAAATACATGTAATTCTGTTGCTTTTGAAGCAATTTTCTGATAACGTTGTACTTAATAGTTTAAACTATCTAATGAGATTGCAAGTTTTCCGATATTAGCCTGATAAAAATTACGCAGGTCGAAAACATCTAATCAAAGAATAAATACTCACAACGTTTGACTGACCGATTGGTGGAAAATCGATAGTAGTTGATTAACAATCAATTATGCTTCACATCCAGCGAGCAGTATTACGGCAAATGCCCCTGCCCTATTTCGAAATCTACAAAACAGGTGCACGGAGATTTGAACTCTACAAACACCTTACTCACTATGGTCCAATATCAATCGTTCCGTATTACATGTATTAATTGACAACCCACATAGAGAGGAACCACCTATCCCCCATCTGATGACGCAGGCAGAAGCTTTGCGTGTTTCACCCCTTGGAACCCTAATCATTCGCCAGTGCATAGGCATGTGTATGTTTAAAATATCACAAAGAAATATGAATAAATGTTAGAGAAAATCGAAGGATTAATCAAGAATGGACAATCCTGGCAGCATTAGAAACACATGACGAAGACAAACAAAACAAACAAGCACAACCTAACACAAAAAACTAAAAAGATGAGCAACGCAGATACTCCCAAAATTATTCACGAGTTATTAAATCTAATATTCTGAAATAAATGCGTATCATTTCTTTATATTTTTTATGTGGTATCAACCTTCAGAGGTGTCATTAGATTCGATTAAGATTTGTTTCAGATTCTAAGCAGGTGTTCAGGTAAGTCCTTTGTAGATCTTTAGTTTGGTTTGAGTTATGGTGGAAGTCTTCTGGAATTCTTAAGATTATTGTTTGTACGTAGAAGATAGCACTCGTGACGTATTTGTTGGTATGGATCAAGTGGTTGCTAGTTTATCGATTATCAGTGATTGTTGTATTGCAAAAAATTAGATTTCGCGTTATTTCTCTTTCTCCAATTCTTGAAAATGTTATTATATTTATTGGTTAGTACGTAATTGTTGTGAAACGGCAAATAAGATTTGCAGTATTTCTCAGGTTTACAGAAATTGTTACAATGCGACGCGATTCTGGATTGCATTCAAATAGTTGTCATGGAAGCACATGTATATGTTTGATATATAGTCATTATTATAAAATTCATGTTCCCAATATTTTCAGATAAAACCTTATGTACATTGTGGTTTGTGTTGCTTCATATTTATTTTTCTGTGTGATATTTTGTACATCGTTGTTTGTCCTTTGATCATTTTCTTTAACCATTGTATTGTCTGTCCTTCTGCGATTTACGACTTCTGATTACCCCTTTGTATCATCAAAATCTTCTTTTTCTTTTGGCCATTGTATTGTATGTCATTCTTCGATTTACACCTGCTGATTACCCCTTTGGTATCTTTCTTTTGGCAATTGCATTGTCTGTCAATCGCTTTAGGGCTTTTGATTACATCTTTGGCGTCTTCAAACTTTTCCTAATTACATTTCATCAATATTAATGACTCATGCATTTGTATATGGATAGGAAACGACAGGTGCTAATATTTAAATTTTAGCTAGTTCCACCTGCAATTTATTGAAGGAGGTCAATTCGGGCATATGTTTATAAACTCAACATGGAAAACATGTACGCTATTAATTGGAAAATATAATTATCAGGACATATAGTTATGAACATATTGTTTATTTAATTTGGAGGTTATATTAGATCAACATATATAAGGAATGAAAATATCATAAATTATTTGATATGCATATTAAGTAGACACCAAGATTGTTTTTGTTGTTGTAATGTTATAATGCACTTGCTTTTTATGAAGATATACGTGTTGCTAAATCAGCTTATATTAGCACCTTAAAAAATCAGGTAAAATGAAAAACAAAAAATACCATACCGTCATTTCATAAAGACGTAATGCACCTACAAGAATTACACAAACAATCTGTGTTTTGTGCTTTCGTAAAGTAGATTGAGTTTTTTTTCAATATATTTTATTATTGAAATCTACATTTCCTAAATAATGTAATTATTCTCAAAACTAAGGTTCTCCTCCCTCAGGCATAGGTAACCTTAGCTCATTTTTGCTATTCTGTTGGTTTACTTGCTGCCAAGAACATTTTAATTATTTTGTTTTCCAATCATATGACTGACATTGAGCGTACCTTAATAAGGTTATTAGGAATAGGGATTAATATAAGTTCTTGTAACTTGTTTCCCAGTCCTATCAATGACTTCTTATTATATATGTTCTAATTCACCATGTTCAAACGAACATAAATTATTTATGTACAATATCGCTCATAATCCAAGCTTAAACAACTTCTGATTTGTTGATAAAACAAATAAAGACAAACTCATAATGAAATTGTCTGGCGCAGTGACCATTTCGATGTGAACAAAGAAAGCTGTGTGTACTTATACGTATCGGTATATCATTATAAACCGAGGTTTTTAGAAACTGATAGTTTTCTTTGTAAATCTTCACATACATATCCATCTTTTGCGTTTTCTGATTTCCAACGGCCATGGATTTTAAAAAGTCTATCTGATATACCGAACTTGCATGCGGCAGTTGCCCCGCCAGAACGAAAACTATGTAACCCAAAATTTCTATTATTTACACCGAGTGTTGCTAAAGCTGATCTTACTATCTCTCTTGCTCTGGTATATGACAATTTCTCATTCTTTTTTCTAAGAATAAACGTGTTAGATTTTTTCAGGAATGAAATAGACCTGAACAAAAACACGTCTGAATCTAAATCGATTCCTGCAAGGGAAATGTAATGCTGTAATATACTAACTGGACAATAAGAACTGTTCAATTTAGCAATGAATACATTTTTACCGTTTCTATAACAATCAGTCTTACTCTTTATAATAAAAATATCTACATGTTCTTTGTGAAATGTTAAATTGTTTGATCTTATATTGCTCAGCTCATCATATCTTAGAAAACCTGCATAACATAAAGAACACATAACTAAAAGTCTTAAATCTTTAAGAGTACTGTCACATGTATCAAATCTCTGGAACAACATTTTCATTAAATCTGAAGATACCGGTTCTTTTTTCTTAATAGTACGTGATAACATTCTTTTAGAAGATTCTACAACATTTCTCAATAAATCGGATTTGCATGGATTATGTAAACCGGCCATATCATGCGCCCACTTAATACTGTAAAAAGCGCTTTCAACTGTGTTATGATGTTTACAGATTTCTGTTAAATGTTGTAGATATAGTGCGATATGGAGCTCACTGCAAGGCAGGACAGATTTGATTTCTTTATAATGTTCAGCCCAAGACATAAATCTCTTAAATGCACCGACGTATTTAATATTTTTAGCTCTCGAATTGACAACTGTAGAATTCAGATTATCTAATAGTATCTTAAGTTCAGGGTGTACGAGTTGAGTAGATAATGTCCAAAATCCTTTATGGAAGATTTTCTAAAAATAAAAACAAATACAACTGTGTACTTATTTATCCACGTTAAATATAATTTAATACCTTACCGTATTAATCCGTAAATTACGGTCGAGTGACCTCATATAGTCCAGTGACCATATATAGTTCCAAACTACCAAAGCGTGGCCAGTGACACAGCACAGTTGTCAAGCGACACTGTTAAATACGTTCAGCAACGTTTAACCACCAAATCTGTACAAAAATAAAAATAAAATTAACATAATGACGCATGTAATTTAACAGCTAACATCTTTCCAGCAAATGTTCCATTTGCGAACATAGAGTTAACATTTTTCCCAGAGGCTAAAATTCTTTGAGTCTCTGTAAACTCTAACACATCAAACACGTACTCTAAATCTGATTCAAAAATAAGAGGCCAAAACGGCACAGAGGGCCATTTGGGTACAACCAATGTACCTAATGCTTTGCACTCAACCAGATGATTAATAGCTCTGGAAGCCAGCGATGCTGGTGGCACTAACCAGTTGAACTCGCTCGACCAGTTTGAATTAAAAGCGTCCACACCTAAAGTTCCATGATTCCAGTAAAGCGAATTAAAACGCTTAGTTTTTCTATTATCCACGTTAGCAAACCTATCTACGCTATGTGAACCCCACATACTATCTTAGTAACTGTAGAATTCTACAGTTGCTTGCCAGTCACCTGTGTCTATGATACGGCTTAAATAATCAGCCTGTACGTTTTGTCCCCTTGGGATCCAAACTGTATAAATATCAATTTTGTTTTTTCTGCAAGAATTGAATATAGTTAAAGCTAAAACCTGTAACTCTGGTACCCGACTACCTTTCAAAATAATGCTTGCGGCATTCTGACTATCCGTATAAAATGTAACTGTAATACCTCTTAATTTTTCTAAAAAGGCTAACGCACACAATTCAACCGCTTTGATTTCTCTCCAAGTAGAACTCAGATTCAGACGGAAGCCATGGTTTATGCATAACCAAATCAAAATTTTCAATAAATCCTGCAGCTGCATAATTACTTGCGTTTGTGTATAAATTATAGCTTGATGACTTTTGTAGTAAAGATTGTGGTTCTAATTTTAAAATATTAGACTTCCAAAATAAAAGCTCGCTAACACAATCTTGTTTGTGTGCGATATTCAGAATCTGATTCCAATGAGATTTCTCGTTTAAAACCGAAAACATACATCTTGTCATGATTTGTGTAACGTGACCCAAAGCTGGTGACATAGCAATAATCTTACCACATACCTTTGCCAAAGTTCTTGCTCTTATTTTACAACAATTTTGTAAAACAATGGATATAAGTTCCTGTAAATCAAAAAGCTTTCTGTCTGGTACTGATAAAGTACAATTAGTCAAATTCCATACAAATCCAAGCCATTCTAATGACTGGACGGGTGTCCATATTGACTTGTCCTTATTCGGGACTAAACCTGAACTAATTAAATCGCTTTTCACCTGAATTGCTTGCCTACTACTTAATTGTAAATTATCAGAAACCCCGAAACCGTCATCTAAATATAAAACTAATTTAATACTCTAACTTCTCCAAAACTTTACTAAAGGTCTTAAAACCTTTGAAAAGATGTAAGCGCTTGATTTGAGCCCGAAAGGTAAAACTGTAAAAACAAAATATTCTACAACATTATTTAATTCCCAGCTAAAACCTAAATAAGTTTGAAACGATTTATGGATATCAACGTGATGGTAACCTGATTTGAGATCAAAGACAAACCCGTAGCTATTTAAATTGATGTATTGTTTGAGAGTCTTCCAGTCTTCAAATTTAAATTTGTCTAGACGTACGTGTTTGTTTACATGTCTAAGATCAAGGATAAGTCTTTCCGTACCTTTACCATTAAATGACACGGTCAATGGATTTACCACGTGCGGTCTGTTCGATACGCTTTTAACTAAACCACCTTTCAATAAATCCAAAATAGCCTTTTTCAACAAAGATACTGTTTTCAAACGAAGATTTATTATTAGACAAGCAAATTTTAGGCGGGCAATTCAATAAAGGAATTCTATAACCGTCTTTAATGACACTTAAAATAAAATCTGATGTCCCAATATTTTCCAACAAGAAAATGAATTATTTAATCTACCTTTTACATATATATTTGTTTTGCCAGATTCATATTCATAAAAAGACTCTGTACCTTAAATATTTCTGCATTGGCGTCTTTAAACAGCAGTTCCTCTGGGAACTCCGACCTTTTGGTTACAAATGTTTGTCTTCTTTCTGTAATCACGGGTCCAGTGCCCATAAGCGGAGCATCTGAAGCACTGGTCATTTGCCTTTGAGTTTGACGGAGCTGTGGCGACAACTCCGACTGAACGAAAAGACTGCGCAGTATAAGAAAAATTTCCACCATTATGAACAGACTGTGAAGGTGCTCCTGCTGCTTCTGCCGGTCTCTTTCGATTAATTTGACCATCCTTCCTGACGAACTTGATTTTTCTAACCGCTCTGTTGTCGGCGGCCCTAATGCGCTTTTCATCCTCCGAGTCGCTAGCCACTTCATCCGACAGTTTTGTGATTGAACCTTCCAAAATTGAAACTGCTTTGGATTTTCTGACCGATACAATAAACATTATGGCGGAATGAATATCTTCCGAAATATCTGTATTTAATTCAAACTGTAATTGATTGCCTTTGAATTTAAATGAATTTTCAGTTTTTCTGACTTTCTTGGCCAACCTATCTGTGGTATCGCTTAAAGATTTCTCTATAACTTTCAATTTGTCATTCATGTATGTTTTTAACAGGGAAAACAAATCAGCATTTGTTACCTCTTCAGTGCATCTACTATTCCGTTCTGTAGGATCTTCATTCTTATCATCTAGAAGCAGCATACGTTCTTCTGCATCGGACATTCTAATTACGATTTTAAATGGCGACAATACTTCAGCTAGTTAAACTTAAGGTGCGTCCGATTTGATCACTGCCCAACCTCGATATGGAACTACTTTAAACAATTTATTTTATACCACCCCGAACCGAACTACTAAACCCGCGAAAATTATGCATACGTGTACATGTATTACTACGCTCATAATACATAAATATATGTAATGTATATAGCTGAATATTGTAATGTTATATTGAATTAATTAATAAAATATGTTTAAACTAAGGTTATTCCAGAAAGGCGTCGCACGCAATAAATTTGATAGTTACGTTTGTATTACTGATTGTTGGTTTCTTTACGTCCATAGGTAAATATTTCATGCATATCAGAACGACAACAAGCTCCATAATATCTAAATTAGATGTACAAAAGCATTAGCAGACAAGGACGCGACTTTTCACTGCCAATCGAAATATTGGGAATTCGATAAGGGCAAATATTTTCGTCTGTTGTAGCGGGTACAATGGCAGTACTCTTTTTCAAAATATACAAGACACTCTCCATGAACGTTATCCACTATGGTCTACGGTCGTGCTTCCTGTATTTTACCTGACAGCTCCTATTGAGAGTGCACCTCTTATTCGACAAATAGGAATGCGCTGAACAATCCTTTGGGTTGAGCCCTAGGAACCTTCACCATTGCGTTCTGTCTTAATGTACAACCTAAATCTAACAGAAGAAAATAATAACAAAAGATCATCAATGGCATCATTGTAGTATGGATATCATTTCTTTAATACATATATTCACCTAACATGCTAAGGTATTATGTCAGCTACCCGAGACACCGGGTGTAATCGGTCAATTGGCTATATTTCTGCGCATCCCCCTTATGTCTGGTAATCTCGATATAGCAAATGTTGCTCTAAAATTGCCGTAAGTTGCGATATCCACAAATATCTCTAACAATATACAAATAGCGTATAAAAAGGATCTTGTTAGCATTTAGTAAAACAGTGAATTATGTGTGAATTAATAAATTATGTTGAAAGTTTTTGACATAGGATAAATATAAGTACGAAATAAACCGCAAAGATAAGCAAAGGTCACTAAATACAATATACGTCGGCAATAATGAGTGACAAATTTGATAACCGTGACCAACAGAAGAAATACATATAAATATATAAGAAAAAGCAGGAACAAAAATATTAATATCAAACGTTCTTCGTCATTTTATTAAAATTAGATGATAAGAAATAAAAGCTAATTATAAAAATACGAGAATGGAATGCTTTGATAAGTTTTGCCCGTCTTGTGTTTTGTCCGTCTTACAGGTTATAGGTGGTTTGCGCTTCTCATCATCTCAAACATTTTCAGTTCCCGGTCCTTTTCTCATTCATAACATATCATCGGGTTTGTAACTAGAGTAACACTACGGGTGCCACTAGTGGAGCAGGAACTGATTATTTATCTGGAGTTCGCCCTCGGATCTTAGTGGGGTTCTTGTTACTCGATCTTTAGTTTTCTGTGTAGTGTTTTGTAGATTGTTGTTTGTCCTTTTGTTTTGTTTGGCCATTGCATTGTCTGTCCTTCGCTTTATGGCTTCTGTTTTTTTTTACACCTTTGGTATCTACAAACATTTCTTATATTGTACGAACATGGTTGTAATTACAACGTTCATTTATTGACACAATTCTAAAGAAGGGATAATAGCATCACTATCTTTATTGCCGGTCATTGGTTTTATTTATGCATTTGGGAAAACAATGTTTTAAATATAATGAAAAACCAAAATATACCAGAATGTCGGAACAGTACCAATATCTAAGAAACCAATAGTAGAAACAGAGGTACATTCGATACCTTTAACATACATATATACATGACCGCTCACTTTCTGGGCCTGGTACAGGCATTTTAATCAAAGATGGATGGGTTAAACTATATTTTATTTAAACTTAAATGTAGATGGTATGTTAAAAACCAATTTAATAAACGTTATTTAGATTAAGGATGGACAATCCAGAGACACATGCAGCATCGGGCACAAGGGTTAGTAATTGCTCTTTCTTATAAGAGACCAACCGTGCTACCTCATATATTTAATGATCGCTCTTCGCTGTCAATACCTAGATATTTGGCTGGCGATAAATACCAGTTGACATTTTAATATTGGGTTTAATTAGTTGTGAGGAATAAATGAAATTGTGTTGTCCATTAATGAAAAAGGCTAAGAAGAATCTGAAAATACCCAAGGGGTAATCAGAATCCGTAAATACCCAAGGGGTAATCAGAATCGTAAATACCCAAGGGGTAATCAGAATCCGTAAATTGAAGAAGGACAAACAACACAATGACCAAAAGAAAAAGGACAAAAGGACAAACAACGATCTATAAAACATACACATAAAATTAAAAAGTAAAGAGTAACACGAACCCCACTAAAAAACCAACCCCCTGAGATCTTGTATTATGCTCCATAAGAATTCGACAAATTATTACATAATTTAACGATTTCGTACATGAACAAGATATATATAAAAATAAACATAACCAAAAAGATAATATAAGAAATCAAGAGTTTAACCACGTAATCACAATCCGGATTAAAAGAGGACAAAATAAACTGACGAACACACATGTACATTGCACTATGTAAATCTCTATTATCAAAGTCTGAAAGAAGCAGGAAATTATTACCTTCGCGAGCACATGAGTTCACCCTAATTTTTTTATGGGATCGCGTTGCTCAATTTTGAGTTTTTTGTGTTGCCCTAATATGGATTAGGCACAGCCTGCAGGCGAGCATCGCATCTGCGAATGGACATGTACATGCATTTTACTAGTCTATGATTATGAGTCCACAGTCTCTTGAAGTTCCAAAAATAAAAAATAAAATAAGAAATTTTTTTTTTTCTTATTTTTATTTTTATTTGTGTAACTTCAAGTGACTGTGAAGAGTCAAACGTCTATCATTTAAAAAAGTATTCTTTTCATCTGGGGGTCGTGCACAGGCCCTGTGGGTCGTGTTGCTCGTATGTGTTTATGTACATGTTTTGTGAAATAAATGATGAAAGTTCATAACGTTAAATTTTGACATGATTATTTGTAAAAATGTGGTTCAAAGTCCACCGAAATGTCAATGAAAAAAGAAAACAAATAATAGCTTTCATAAAGAAACATATAATCATCCTTTTCACGCACAATCAATTCATAACTCCGACAGAAAAGGCATAAAATATCGAATGTCTTACCCCCGCTGATCCACTTCTCTTGTTGTAAGCAAACAATTTTGATCGGACCAATCGGCAGTTGATCAAAATGAAACAAGTAAGAGAAACCAGCTACCTCACGATCCTACGACCAACCCTGGAATACGCAGCAATGGATTGTGATCCCACCACCTAAACCCTGATACAGACATTAGAAAATGTACAAAGAAGAGCTGCCCGCTTCATCATAAATGATTACACCAGCAGAACACAAGGATGCATGACAAGCATGTTAACATCACTTGAGTGGCAGACTTTAGAACAACGGAGGAGGATAAGCAGACTCGTTATGATGTATAAGATCCAGCATCAACTCGTGGACATCGACCGAGACTTATACCTCAGACCTGGTGACAGCAGAACCAGAGGTCAACATAGGTACTTCCAGGAGAGGTCCAATTATGACACTCTCAGAGACTCCTTCCAAAGAACAGCACGAGAATGGAACCACCTACCAGACACCACAGTTGAGGCCATCTCCATAGAGGAGTTCAGGGCTAACCTCCAACAACAGGTTAGCCACGCCAACCAGTGTAAATAGTTTTAACTGTGTCATAGTGAAGTGTTTAGTTGTACATAGTCTTGGGGACATCAGCTGTGTGTGCTTGACATGTCTAGTCCCGCAGAACTTAAAACAGTCGGCGACGACTCCTGTTCTACACTGGAAGAAGAAGAAGATACAATGCGGTTGTACGTGTGTGTATGATTTATTGATTGCGTTTTCAAAATGTCTTACAGAAAGATATGTACATATTAGAAAACAGTCTGAGTCAGTGGGTCTTTCATGTCAGAACCTCAACCTCTCCACCCTAAATATATTTAAGAGCATGATTTAATGTAGCTGCGGAACCATAGCTCTTTAGGTCCTTGTGAAATTTTCTGATAGGGCGGACCCCGAAAAAAACAAAAAGGACCTAGATATCTACGATTCTGCAGCTTGATTTAGCGTAGCTGAGGGTCCGTAGCTCCTATAAGTCCTTTGGATATTTTTTTTTTTTTTTGTCGACAAAACATAGGACCATGATAAAGAGCTACGGTTCTGCAGCTAGATTTAACGTTAGGTTTGGTAACCCACACTCAAAAGTTTATTAACTTCAGTATTATTAGGAATATCAGTAATTCTGGTGGCACATACCAAATTTTAGGGGCATTTGGGAGCCCCTGCTAATATATTTCAAACTTTGAAGTCATGTTATGTCCGAAATATGTTCTTTTTTGGGTTAAAAAAAATGAAAAGGCTGGTAATCGCTCTTATAATTTTTGTCCATGTTCTACTCGTTTACTGCCTATAAAATATAATTTAACTTGAACTGTTTGTAGTACTCCATAAATGGCCATATATTGTCGATTTATAGGTCTATATCTGCAAACTAGGCGTATCGCAGAAAAATGCAACGTTTTTTGCACGGAAGGGCGTTTGATAGGTAGATTTCGAATTAAAGAGAAAACCATAGATATGCTGTTAAGATAGCAATTACCTTTAACGCTTTCACTGATTTAAAGTAGTTTTCTTTTATATGTTTTTTTCGCTCTTTTCGTCATTGTGTCTTGTAAAGCTATTTTTAAACTGGATAGTTATTTATTATTCAAATTAAAAGGTTGTTTCCTGTACTCCACTCTGTAATGATCATTTATCTAACATTACGTATGTATTCTATAGAAATACATCTATTTTGCTAATAGATACAACCTATATGTGATACAAGATGTACTTTAGTCGGAACTAACTTTCGTGACGTCATAGGTTAGGGATGCGAGAAAACCTCAGTGACGTCTTTGTAAACATTGCGGAATCTCCGTTAGGAAAATCGCAACGTACTCAAGATTTTCTTACTAATTTTAAATATTAAACACATTCTTTTCACATTGCTGGGAACTGCACCGTTCAATACATAAACAATTATTTGGCAACCAACTGTAAATCGCCACCAACTTGAGAAACGCAGGGCAATGATTGTTTACAGCGATCATTAATGAATGACGTGACGTAACAATACATGTGTGACGTAAACTATAGAAATCGTATGACGACAGCTTTTTTAGGGGCGAAACAAGAAGGTCTAGCGATTGTCAATTTTTTTTTTAAAATAATCGTTTCATGTAAAGAAGCTGTATGGATTCCTATTTTCTTTGGTTATTTTTAAACTGGATAGTTATTTTTTATTCTAATTAATAGGCTATTTCCGGTCATTTGCTCCGATTTTCCATTCTATGCTGAAACTTAGAAACCACTTCCGGTTGGTATTGTTAGTATATTGATTCATCTCCTTACACACATGTTGCTGTTTAGCTCGCATCTTGCGATGCTCGCTATTATGTGTATGCACGTTCTGACCTCCGTGTTGTGATGTCCGTTAAATTTCCGCATTTAAACGATGTTTGGTTCGTACTTTACCTCCAGTTGTTTGTAGTAGGGCTCCTGTATTATTTACGTTATTTGTGTTTGATTACGTATCGTGGTGTCCAACATATATTGTGTGACGTTTTTGTCTTGTTTTTCTGCGTCTTGTGTATGCTATGTTTCCAGTTTCTCTGGATTGTCCACTTTTGATTGCCACTTCGGTATTCTCTAACGTTTATTTGTAAACAAAATATAATATAAGATACAGAAATCAAGGATATAACACCGTGATCACAATCCGGATTAAAAGAGGACAAAGTAAGTTGACAGACACAAAGTACATTGTATTACATAAATCTCAGTCATCAAAGTTAAGCATATTATTATTTTATATCGTATCCATTATAAACTTACACGGCTATTAATTTCCCACATTTTAAACATAATTAGCAAAATTAGTATGGATATAAGCTCCCATCATATTATGTTAATTTTGAAAATGCAATTAAGATATGAATTATAATGGGAGGTCAATTTAGACATGTGATTTATATTCAACACGAACACATGTATATTATTAATTAAAAAGATAAATTATAAGGAAATATGATATAAGTTAAGTTTTTAGAGTTATATCCAATTAGTCTTATTTGGTGTGTCTTAAAAGTATTTTGATAAATGTCAATTATATGAGGTCGGTCCATGCCTTATGTATAGATACCAAATAATATTCTACAAACTAAAATGATCTGAAATCAGAGAATAGATGATTGGCTGGTTGTTGTTTGCTTAATGTCCAGCAGGCAATATCTAATGCATTGGTGTCCCAATCCAGACCTGGATTTTCAACGCCATTATGATGTCATATCCTTTGCTTTGTGCGTGCAGTGAGTTAACGTGAGATGTGATTATTCGTTTTGTTGATATTGGTGGAATTGTTGCCCATCACTGTTCAGTTCATAATATTCAGGACGCTAAAAAGTTCAACATGATATGCAAATTATACAAAAATGAAGCAGGAATTGGACGACAGGGGCAACGACTATTGACTGCCAACTGAAAGGTATGGAGAGGAAGGAAGACATGTCGCCTGGATGTCTAGACCATATCATCCAAAAAGAGAAAGAAGGGGCTGTTTCCAAGCCAAACCGTAGTATCACATTGCAAGAAGTAATTACAAAATATCAGTTAATAAATTGTCATGTAAGAAGAGTTTGAAGATACCAAATGGGTAATTAGAATATGTCAATCGAAGAAGGGCAGACAATACAATGACAAAAAGAAAAAGTACAAAGGGAAAAACAACGATCACCAGCAAAGTATGACAATTACAAAAATATCCTCCATTGAAGGAAATTAGGATTTAACCTTTATGATGGAACATGGGAATCTTAATATATGTTATGCCATTTAATACTCTTATTCTTACTTGACGACTAAACAGTGTTACGTTAAATCTGGCAACTAAATCAGCAACAGGTAAACACATGTTTTTGTTTGTAAATACAACCTTTAATGACAAACATTAATAAGGTAAATAGGAAATATGTCAAGGATACAATAGTAGCCCGGCTTGAAAATAATAAAAAAAAATTGATTGGCTAAAACCACGGAACAGAAATAAAAAGCATATCCGAATGTGTTGCTAGGCCATATTACCGTGTGTAACGAGCCAATCTAACACTCTTCAATAGCTTGTAATGCTTTCGGCTGCACCTTAGGGTGTACTTGGCTTCTTCGGTGTATTAAAATCTCCATAGCTACGGATAGGAACGTAAATAACTTATAATATCGTGATACACATGTAATTACAGACCTTCACGACGGTTGATTACCAAACGCTTTTAAATTTTGTTTTGCTATCTAATATTTTTGGATATTTTTTTCTTTCAATATGTTTCCTTATTGATGCTATTTTTCACTGATGTCATTTGGTGATAATTTTACAGATAATTACTGAAAATCTGTAGTTTCTTTTTGCGTGGTAAAACAAATGTCATGCTCCATTATCCAGGGTCATCACGATATACAGTGAAACATGTCTGAACCGAACTCCCTTGGGACCTGTCAATGTTTTGGGATAGACATGTGTTCGGTTTATACAAGTTAGATTAATATACATTTTCGTCATAGATACTTCATTTTAAAGTTTGGTTTATACAAGTTACCGGTTTATTCTGTGTTCGGGTAAGAATACAAGAACTATACACAATAATAAGCATGTACATATCCAGCTTATTGCACACGACGCGTTTCTGGAATATTCTTCAGGTATGCTCAAAGTCAAAATATTGGAAAACAAAATAATTTAAAAGTTATCTATCATACATTTCGTGATGTAAATAAATTATTGTGTAAAGTTAGAATTGATTGCTCAATCCTTTCTCTTGTGTAACCTTTACCAAGCGTTGAAGATTATGTTAGAGGTTGCATATGACGATTGACACTAGATGTGTTTGTCTGTTGTTGACGAATCTTGCACCCCTGTGCTGGACTATTTCGAGTAGATCGATTTCGTCCTTATTGAAGGGGACCCAGGCAGAACAAGCATATTCAAGAGATGGTATAATTAGATATTTATAAGTTTGTTCCCTAACCGATGTCGAATAGATGTTAAGGTTTCGGCGGAGAACGCCAAGCGTTATATCAGACGTTATTTATTTATTTTTATCATATACTTGGCATCACTATGATAGATTTGGCATATGTGAAACGACCGGAAGTAATCTAGTCATAATTTCACCCCAGGCCGACAACCCATATCTCGTGCAAAAAATCCATAATCGTGCGTCTCGTGCAAGTTACTTCCGGTAATACGATTTAGTCTGATTTTCTATTACAGTGTATCGTAATAATACGATTTAGCCTGATATTCTATTACATTGTATCGTAATAATACGATTTAGCCTGATTTTCTATTACATTGTATCATAATAATACGATTTAGCTGGATTTCCTACTACATTGTATCGTAATAATACGATTTAGCCTGATTTCCTATTACATTGTATCGTAATAATACGATTTAGCCTGATTTTCTATTACATTGTATCGTAATAATATGATTTAGCCTGATTTTCTATTACATTGTATCGTAATAATACGATTTAGCCTGATTTCCTATCACATTGTATCGTAATAATACGATTTAGCCTGATTTCCTATTGCATTGTATCGTAATAATACGATTTAGCCTGATTTCCTATTACAGTGTATCGTAATAATACGATTTAGCCTGATTTCCTATTACATTGTATCGTAATAATACGATTTAGCCTGATTTTCTATTACATTATATCGTAATAATACGATTTAGCCTGATTTTCTATTACATTGTATCGTAATAATACGATTTAGCCTGATTTTCTATTACATTGTATCGTAATAATACGATTTAGCCTGATTTTTTATTACATTGTATCGTAATAATACGATTTAGCCTGATTTCCTATCACATTGTATCGTAATAATACGATTTAGCCTGATTTCCTATTGCATTGTATCGTAATAATACGATTTAGCCTGATTTCCTATTACAGTGTATCGTAATAATACGATTTAGCCTGATTTCCTATTACATTGTATCGTAATAATACGATTTAGCCTGATTTTCTATTACAGTATATCGTAATAATACGATTTAGCCTGATTTTCTATTACATTGTATCGTAATAATACGATTTAGCCTGATTTTCTATTACATTATATCGTAATAATACGATTTAGACTGATTCTCTATTACAGTGTATCGTAATAATACGATTTAGCCTGGTTTTTTATTACATTGTATCGTAATAATACGATTTAGCCTGATTTCCTATTACATTGTATCGTAATAATACGATTTAGCCTGATTTCCTATCAAATTGTATCGTAATAATACGATTTAACCTGATTTCATATTACATTGTATCGTAATAATACGATTTAGCCTGATTTTCTATTACATTGTATCGTAATAAAACGATTTAGCCTGATTTCCTATTACATTGTATCGTAATAATACGATTTAGCCTGATTTCCTATTACATTATATCGTAATAATACGATTTAGTCTGATTTCCTATTATATTGTATCGCAATAATACGATTTAGCCTGATTTCCTATTACAGTGTATCGTAATAATACGATTTATCCTGATTTCCTATTACATTATATCGTAATAATACGATTTAGCCTGATTTCCTATTACAATGTATCGTAATAATACGATTTAGCCTGATTTCCTATTACATTGTATCGTAATAATACGATTTAGCCTGATTTCCTATTACATTGTATCGTAATAATACGATTTAGCCTGTTTTCCTATTACAGTGTAACAATGTCACAGATTAGATAAAAGTCACATTTATGTATTTGTTTGTGTAACATGATACAGACATGTATAATATAGGTACATTATCAGAAAATATATAATATATCTGTATGACCTTTAGAAACAGGAAAAAGCGACTCTTAGCTTTAGTGGGCTTTTCTGTTCTGTTTCGCAGTGAATACAAATGTACGGGTTAGGGTTATGGTGTTTAACGCCACCTTCAGCAATATAATGGGTAGTGGTCAGAAAATACACATTCTTTTAGAGATACAAATAAGAACAATATCTCCCATCCAGGTGTATTCGATATATTAGTATATCATAAGTTTATCGATAGCCTAGGGAAGGTCGTCATCTTTGCTCGATGTGTGCATTATGGAAAAGAACACTGATGATCAACAATTCCCAACCCCCCCTCTGGATAACTGGATCTCCAACGGTAAACAGATATAAACAAGCAATGCAAACACGTGCGCATATTCCCTTCCACTCGAATAAAACACCATTATATTACAAAAAAATGAATTCAAACGTAAACAAGGGCAGTACAATATATGTATATACACACAGAAAAAAATATATTGTTTACATAGAAACTAAATGTAAAATTGAACTCATCATATTGTAACAAGAACACAAATGAACATAACAACAAAAATGTTGCCAAATGATTATATTATTATCTAAATGCTGAAGATACACATATTTGGGATCCCATTAACTGGTTTAATCCCTCCACACATGTGTGCCTGTCCCAAGCCATGGCCTAGATTTTAAACGTCATATGTGGTGGTATTCTTTTATGTTGAATGAGTTGAGGTGACATGAGATTGTCAGATTTGTTAATGTCAGTGGCTATCTCTATTTAAACCTTCTTTTCATAATTAGCAAGAAAGGATGCAAAAATGGCAACAGGAAGCAGCAAATCGTATAAGGTCAGACAATGCAATGGTCAAAAGAAAAAGTATAAAAACACAAACAATGATCTACAAAACACAACACATAGAACTAAAGATTGAGCAACAAGAAGCACACGAAAATACATGGTGAACCAGGGTGCCCAGAAGAGTAGCAGTTCCCTGCCCCACTAGCTGCACTCGTTATGGTTCTCACGTTGAACATCCGGTGATAAGTCATATTAGATGATAAGAGATGAACGATGAAAGGAGAAACGAAATTGTGACTACTACTACAAACGAAACATAATTATCCGTGGTCACTTGTAGCACAAATATTTCGTGGTCACTTGTAGTACATATATTTTGTGGTCACTTGTAGCACATATATTTCGTGGTCACTTGTAGCACATATATTTCGTGGTCACTTGTAGCGCATATATTTCGTGGTCACTTGTAGCACATATATTTCGTGGTCACTTGTAGCACATATATTTCGTGGTAACTTGTAGAACAAATATGTCGTGGTCACTTGTAGCACATATATTTCGTGGTCACTTGTAGCACATATATTTCTGGTCACTTGTAGCACATATATGTCGTGGTCACTTGTAGTACATATATTTCGTGGTCACTTGTAGTACATATATTTCGCAACGTTTAACCAAGTAATGATATAGACCGTACAACATTCGAATTGGTCACTTCAACTTTAGCCACTAGGAATTCTTGGTTCAATGGCTTCCCTGTTAGGTGCAATCAAGGAAATCATGATATGAAATACAACTCCGTTATATACCGCAAATACAATCTGCTGTTGGATTGTTGCTATGTACATTGTACATATAAATGAAAAGTTCACAATAGGAGAATGGAGATCGTCTATTTTGTGATAAATTTCGTTTTGAACCTGCATTCACTGTTAATTTCTATGGGGTATGTCAATGTATGAAATGGACCTAGTTGTATACATTGTATGTGGTATCATTTATTTCAAGTCCAATGAGATATATACCATCAACATAGTCACCAAACATTGATCAGTGAAAGGACATTATCTATATAACAAAGTATGACAAGCGCGGATATGGATGTTGGCGTTAGGGAGGTGTGCAATCAAGTAGATTGATCCGGGAGTCGTCTAGGCTCACAGAGGGTACATAATAGAGCCATGATAGGGGACCAGAGGGCAAAAAAAACCACAGAAAACATGGTGTTTTTATAATCTATAGTGATTACTAGTTGATTCGATCAATTAAAAACGTATAAGGTGTTCTGTAAATCTTAGGGGCCCATTTCCACTCTATTCCGAACCTGTATAGATATTGTAAATAAGAACTATATTGTTTACAATCTGATCCAGTCAACAATAGATCTCATAGGAATAAATACACATGTTAAAATGTATGATTATTGAATTCAGTAATGTACGGGCGATTAAATCTAATATCACATTATAAAGTAATCTATATAATTCCTCTCCGACATAAATATTATAAATAATTAAGTGAAAATCGTGTAAAAATTAATACGATCTGTTAATGCCTTGAATAGACACAAATTATGATTTATTATCTTTACGCTGGATCATATTAAGAGGAATTACCAAATTTATTGTGATTGTATATATTAAATTCTAACATCCTGACGTCCTTCTTTTGCTTTGCGAGTGAACAATCAGATGACAAAATATGATTAGCATATGCGCGGTACACATTTAAGTCAGGTGATAGAATCACAAAATAAAATTATTTACACGGTTGTTAACGTTTTAAACATCTATATTCACTGAAAATAATTAACATGTTCAAAATTAATAGTATGCGACGTGCAATTAAAACATACAAACACAATATTATTGTTATGGATGCTTCATCAATACAACTGACTTTCCCGTCGTAAAAGTCTTTGTGACTGAATTTCCTGTTGTAAAAGTACTTGTTGATGAGCTATCGTCTGCTCGAATTTGGCAGCATATATTGTGTGCGACATTGTCCGCAAACGTAAATATAAATTACCGTCTTCCAATCAAAGTATACTACCGTATTTGTACTATTAGACATATCAGAATCGAAATAATTCATGGAATGTGTTTTGAGTTTTAACATGGGTTGGCGGATATTAGTAAATTTTATCCGCCAACTCATGTGAAAACTCTAAAAACACATTTTGACTTCCCTGATTTATTTCTTAAATAATGCATACGAGTTAATGATTAAACACTTGAAGATATTAAAGGAGTAATCAGTCGACGAATTTTCAAGAAAGACAGACAATATAATTACCATTATTAATTAACTTTGATTTATTAGCCTATATATGGTCAAATCTGTCAATACAATATAAAAACTTTCATTGGGCCAATACGGCAAAAACCAGTCCAATACGGATATTTTCCGTATTGGCCCAATTCCAGTCAGTCCAATAACAGCTAGATCGGAAACCACTAGACGTTTCGACAATTGCAAGGAAAAATCCCGAGAGATATTGGACTGGTTAATTAATAAAGGTATCATTACGTGGTGTTTTTCATATTGGCCTAGCTATAGGTCCTCGGTTTGCTGTATTGACGTTCGGCTGCGCCTCAGGCCAATACAGCAGGCCTCGGACCTATAACTAGGCCAATATGAAAAACATCCCGTAATAATACTATATTATTAGACAAAATACTACTCAGAAAATTAAACAGACGCACCTTTAGAAAATTCGGATGAACTCAGGTTCTTCCGAATCTAATATGTTTTGTCTCGTGTGAAAAAAATCTGGCTCGGGGACAAACATAGCCCCCCCCCCCCCCCCCCCCCCCTCTCCTGAAATTAAGTGGTTCAGTGTCTTATACCTTCCTAATCTTTTCTTCTTCAATGGGCATAAATTAATTTTATATATATTACTTCGTCGTGTGATTTCTAACATGGATTGTATGCCATCTTTGTAAATTATATAAATACTTTAGTATTTTAATTTCTTGTATTATTATTATTATTATTATTATTTGCAAAATGTATATTTTTTCAATAATTTACAGTACACGTCTTATTTTTAACACAAATAAAACTAATTATTAATTAACTACTGTTATATTTACATAAAGAAGATGAAAACTGTCTTTGTGAAACAGATAGCACAACTCGGCCAATACGGGACAAAGTCAGCCAATACAGATTTTTTTTTCTCGTATTTGGTCGACTTTGATCCGGCCAATATTGGTGTTCCGGATTCTCTCTAGATTTTACATACGTATTAACAATAAAATAGAGGCGCCCTGCCACTGTCGTCTGATAAGACAAAATGGAAAGGAAGCAAAAGAAAATATACAAATGTACCTCTAGTTTATATTAAAAAGGTAAAAAGAAAAAAACACACGAGACAATATATTATGATTAATTAAAAGATATTATTATCTGATGATTTTTAGTATTGGCCAACTTGTTAGTCCAATGATAGCTGTATTGGTCTAAGATTGACTGATTGATTGGTTGGTGTTTAATGTCAACTTTAGCAATATTTCAGCCATATCGTGGCGTGAACAAATTTTATTATTAAACTTAGTTGGTCTAAGGTGAAAAAGATCTAAAAGCGAAAGGCTAAAAATACATAAGACAATAATTTATGGTTAATTAATAAATATTTTATTACGTGATGATTTTTCGTATTGACCTAGTTATTAGTCCCTGGATAGCTGTATTGACATTTGACTTCGTCTCAGGCCAGTACAGCTACCCTCGGAATATTACGAAAATCATCGCGTAAAAATATCATATTATTTTTATTCCTTTATGTATATGATTAAATATGGGAAGATTACTTCATCTACTGCTTAACCAAAATAAATGCATGAACTTAATTTAAATCGTACAATTACACGGATCAGTATACAGGTTTGCGAACTACTTTGTAATTTTGAATGCTCTCTCCTCCTACATTTTAGTTGCGTCATATGACATGTTTCCTATAATTTACAACTGATTTATTCCTCATCCAGATCCTGTAAATATTAAATATTTAATCTAATACAGAGCGCACGTTAATTGGTAATCTGTGTAATTCCCTATGTATAATTTCAATGACTTTCACAAAAAATGTTATGGAGGGCCGTCGTGGTGGTGATCGTATGGTAGTTGGATTTACAACTACCTGTGCAATCAGTGCCTATTACCATTAACGCTGTGAGGTCGAATTCCGCTCATGGCGAGGTGTACTCAATACAACATTATTTGATAAAGTGTGTCAGTGACTTGCGACAGTTCGGTGGTTTTCTCCAGGTACTTCGGTTTCCGCCAACAATAAAACTGACCACCACGATATAGTTGAAAGTGGCGTTAAATACTATAATCCATCTCAGAAGATTTGGTTCATCTACTGCTTTCTCCAATACATACATGAACATACTATTAATTTAAATCGTGCAATAACATTGATGTTTGATATTTAAAGGTTCTGCATCGGGGATAAATCAGTTGTAATTATTTAATACCATTGATAAGTATATACACGTAGGTTGTAGTTGCGTCATAACAGAATTGATCATAATTACAAATCATTATCCGTGATACAGATGCTTTAAATATTAAATATTGAACATCTAATATATAAAAGATTGCGCCTGAGTTGGTAATCTGTGTAATTCTCTAGATATATGTACGTACGGTATATAATTTTAATGACTTTCACATGTTATGGACTGTGACCTGATAATAAATATATATAATTGAATAAATACGTATGCAGAGTGATCAACAAATCTTTAATTTGACTTTTGTATGATTCAGATTCTTTATTTCTCTTAAACCACGACCATTTGACTCTTAGTGGGAAGGGAGTGTATGGTTTATTACTTTGGAGAAAAAATATGTCGTCAGATTTTTTTAGAAACAATTTCTTGACTTGAAAGATTGGGAAAATAATCTGACCCTGCTATTTTCTACAGGAAGGAATCTTGGAAAAATTTGAAGAGAAATTTAAATTAATCTTAAATTCTAGGTCTTGTGAAAAACAATTTCTGGTTAGAAGAAAATCATACCCCCTCACCCCTCCACTAGAGATTAAATTAAATTGTTTTCGGTACCGGGCTAAATAATTATAACTGTAGGCGTATGAATACGCACGTGTTTCTCGTGATAGAAAGTCTACCCGGTCGGGTACATGGCGGGAATTTAGTCATTCGAGAGCTTACACCTGAACAGAAAACATCTGCCAAGTTTGCTATATATAAACAATTTAAAAAATAAATAGATATACCAAAATCATAGTATTTAGTAAATAAATATGACACGCACATGCAGGGTTTAGAAATTTGTTTAGTCGTTCTTTCTTAGTGAAAACAATATTGTTATAATTTCTAATGTTCTGTATTTATATTTTGTAGATTTATGAGATAGATGACTCCATGTGAACCGAACTCTTATGATTTTTTAGACAACACAACGGTCAAATCAAAGTTATTTACCGGTGTACATGAAAGTATCTGTTTAAATATATTATACGTGTTTATTAAATGTTGGCGGACTGTTTTTGCAAGCTCGCCATCCCAAAAGTATTTTGTCTTTGTTATTTAGTACAGAAAAGAAATATTTTATATTCGGTTGAACATGTGAAATAGAACATAAATGGTCGGTTCCTTATATCTTCCTGATTGTCTTATCATATTTCTTATTACATACAAATATTACATTTATTGCATGTATTCATATAATTATTCTTTATTATTGCATTACCATTTGATAGTTGTAATATGCTTTTAGTTCTCCTGTTTGCAATTGCATCTACGAAACCGAAATACTACGACGCATTTCTGGCCTGACGATACACTGATGTCTCATGTCTTGAACACAACTCTAGAAATCGGTCACAATGTAGGAAGTTAAATTGTGATGGCTTGGTTTTGTAATAAATTATACAAATACTTTTTTTAATATTCATTGGAGCTTAGCACACAATAGACTTGAACAATTCAAATCTGGTTAAAATCACATATCTCCCATGCACCAGCTTACTTAGGATCGTTATGGGCAAGTGTGGCAAAACTATAGTGTTGCCCCCCCCCCCCCTCCCCACATTTTTGGCAAAGGTTTAAAAAAAGCTGAATTATCGGCATGGAAGCATAGATGTTCAGTTTACACCAAACGATTTTTAAAGTGTCAACATGAATAGATGTAGTAACTTAGTTTAAAGATAATAATAAACAAAAATCATGTCCAAGGAAATTATGTTCAATAAATTCGATTTCTGATGGTTATACTAATTCCACTAAATATATTGTAATTACAGTAACAACTCCAGGACAATCTGATAAACACTATAATGACTGTATCCCATTAGTCACAGAGCACCTTGACATGTCAATACACACAATTATTCCTCGGGTCAAATATATTTAATATTATTATTAAAATTTAACATTTCCCAAGAGTTATTATTTATTTGATGACCAATCAGAGTCTATATATAATACGGTCCACTTTTGTTGACCAGCACAATTCGGAAATAAATTCAAAGCGAAGAGAAGTTGAATTTTGATTTGGAAGGTAAGCACAAAATGAATTAAATTGTTATCATAATTATGTTTAATAAAAATTATAGTTTATTTTAAGCTTGCACTGAACGAAAGGTTTCATGGAATCTGTAATCTCTTGCATGTTAAACAACTCCGTAAATGTCCACCAATTCCGGCTTTAATTTGTTGAAGATTTTGTTATATTTGAAGTCCATTTTTTTCTAACTTAGGCAACGGTGGTCATCTTGGATGGAAATGGAACTGTAAGGCAAATTTAATCGATGCTTAGTCACAATTTTCGAATGAGAACATACGAGAACATTAAACTATTAGGAAACTAATGCCGGACGGACGGACAATTGACGTATTGTTATGACAAAACCGCGAACGTATTTGGACAGAGGAGATAATAGCATAATTTTAAACATAACAATGATTGTTTTGATATTAAATATAACTACAGAAATATGAAATATTTGAAATTAATGTTTTAATGTCGTCAGTTTGTAATCCCTGGTTTCGGACTTATATACTACTTTTTCCAAGTTCTTTAAATATACTGTGTTCTCTTACAGATGATGCAATATATTTTTTATGGTAGCTATGGTAACCATGGTGCAGTTGATGGTGTGTTCCGATGGTAAAACACTAAACGATTTGCTGATGAACAAAATTGATATCAAATCGGAATGCTGGAGTTTATGTTCAATGGACTACGAGAAATGCATCGAATTTTACCAATGTCCTATTGGAACAAACGGACTATATGTATCGGAACAGTGCTTAAAATGTCCACTAAGATCGAGTAGCTGTCTTGAAAAGTGTTTGGGCGAAAGATGAAAGCATAACATTGTTTTGAATAGTATTTAATTTTATTATGTAAAAAGGGCAATCCGGATATACAAGCACTTTTTTCATATAAAGCAGCCGAGTTTAATTAGTCTAAAAAAACACTGTACTGACCATACCCATTCGGAACATTCCTCAATATACTTCATGGGAGTTAAAAGAAATATAGTCGACAAAGCAACAGAACTACACAATAACATTAACATTTATCATTTCAGCTATTAAATCTTATTATCTCGAACAATATTATTATTGTTATATTTATACATGTATATCATTCATAATATGTATCATGTGACATGTGACATGGAAGGATTGAAGACCATCTCTTCTGAACTAAAAGATAAATTAAATTTGTATTTGAAACTTTTCATAATCTTATATGCAGATGATACTGTTATAATGGCAGAATCTGCTGCTGACCTTCAAAAACAGTTGGATTTTTTTTAGTGATTACTGTGATATCTGGAGACTAAAAGTTAATGTAGAAAAAAGTAAAATTGTGGTTTTTTTTCGCAAGGAAGAACTCCTAATAATCTTAAATTTATCTTTAACGGAAAACAACTAGAAATTGTTGATGAAGTTAATTATTTGGGTGTGTTATTAACAAAAAGTGGTAATTTTAATAAATCAAAGATTTCTGCTGTTAATAAAAGTACAAAAGCAATGCATGAGGTTTTGAAACTTGGTAGATTTACACAGTCTTTCGATAAATTGTCAACTAGACCTATTTGACAAAATGGTAAAACCTACATTATTATATGGTTGTGAAATATGTGGACTTGGGAACATAGAGATAATTGAAAGGGTTCATATAAAATTTTGTAAACTACTTCTACAGTTAAAAAATTCGTCGCCCACATGTATGATTTATGGAGAATTAGGAAGATATCCTATTGTGCTAGATGTAAAAATTAGAATTCTGTCGTTTTGGTCAAAATTGTTGCTTGGTAAAGAATCTAAATTGTCATTAATAATTATATAGATTATGTTTTGAAATGTATACAGTGAATGATGCTAATTTTCCATGGTTAAAAAATGTTCATAATATTATAAATTAATGTGGATTAGTTTTATTAATAGTGACTGGTTTATTTCATTAGTAAAACAAACGCTTAAAGACCAGTATAATCAAATATGGCACTCAAAAACTGAAAATTCCACAAAAGCCTTAACTTACAGGTTATTTAAAGACAATTTTATGCCTGAACCATATCTTGACATTGTGGACTCAAAAAATGCCATTATGTTATGTAAACTTAGAACCACTAATCATAGATTACCGATTGAAATAGGAAGGTGGCAAAATATTGAAAGAAACAATAGGATATGTCTCTTCTGTGACACAAATACCATTGGAGATGAATTTCATTATATTTTACAATGTCCATACTTTGAGCAAAACCGTAAGAACCTCATCCCAAGTTACTTTAGAAATAGGCCAAATGTTCTTAAATTTAAAAATATTATGACCGTAACGAAAAAATCAGATCTTTTGAAGTTATGTAAAATGATAAACGTCATAAATGAAGGTGTGTGTGCTCCGGGCTAATCCCTATGTCCATTTCTGTTTCTCTGTAACTGTAATTGTACATGTATATATTTGTAAATCATTTTGTAATTCTCTATACCTATGTATTGCAATGGTTATTGAGATATAAAGATATATATATCATATACATTTAGTTCACTGACTTTGTATATATGTCATTTATTTCGATAAATATCTGTTTTCATATATCTTTGTTTATTTATGTAATTGAATTGTATATACATTTATGTGCGTTATTTCGCCTTTTGTAAATTGAAATAAATATATAAAGAGTATAACCAGTCATAAAAAATGTAGTTAGTCTTTCATTTAGAGACGGCAAAAATACATCTATCATAAATTAAAGTTCACACGGTTTTTAGTGGGGTTCGTGTTGCTCGATCTTTAGTTTTCTGTGTAGACTTTTGCATGTCGTTGTTTGTCATTTTGTCCTTATTTCTTCTGACCATTGCGTTGTCTGTCATTATTCCATTTACTACTTCTGATTACCATTTGGTTGATTGAATTGATTTTAATTTTGTTTTTATATTTGGTGTTTAACGCCATTTTCAGCAATATTTCAGCTATATCATGGCGACCAGTTTTAGTGGTGGAAGAAGCGGGAGTACCCGGAGAGAACCACCGACCATGGACAAGCAACTGGTAAACTTTATTACTTGCGGCTGCGAGTCGAGTGCACCCTTTTTCGTAATTTACAAAGCCGGGCGCGAACTCACGTCGTATTACCATTTGGTATCTTCAAACTTTTCTTAATTATTACTGAAAATTATATTAAAAAATGACGTATCCTTGCATGTAGCAATCAGGATTATAAAGGAGCGGTGAGAGAGAGATACTTCAGAGTGACACTGATATTTGACAAATCAATGACTTACCACATACGGAAATGAAACGGGGATTTAAATTTCAAATGCATATAACAAAATATTGTATATTATGATTGCATTTGTGATATTGAAATGCATTTACAGCTTGAACTGATGGAACTTTAACGTACAAATGAATGTCAACAATGTAACCAGGTGTTCATCATTACCTGCACCCATTATATAAATGACAACAACCCGTATTTCAAATTTTCAATTTCACGACGGCTTAAACATGAATGGATATTTAATGATATATACTAGTTGCCTACAATTTTTGATTAAGATATCTTAGTGTATTAACTTGTACCTTGGATCATTGATTTTGACATGAATATAGTTTTCAAAGTTATTTCTTATGCTTTAATGGATTAACGTATGAAATTATAACAACCAATTACTACAAGTTAATCAGCTGGAGCAACTGCACTACATTTGTATAAAATCATTCTTTAAGACGAGAAACCTTCAGACATTCTCAGTTTGCTAAGTAAAAAATATCTCAATTGACCAGAAGAAGGAAAACAAGATAATGAATTCTTCCAGAGTAATCCTGGCTGTATTCTGTATGTTATTTATACAATGTTCATTCGGATACCTACACAGTGAGTATACGACAAATATTGGAATATTGTCTTCTATATTTACATTATAAATAATCATTGCTTTTGTTGAATAAGCAGGGTATTGCTACGAAAAATACATATGATGGCATTTTGACAAATCTATTTTATAGTGACAGCCGGAGACTGTGAGCCGTCATGAAAGCGGGAGATTTGGCGCTTTAAAATCTGATTCAACCCACCATTTCTTTAGAAATGCCTGTACCAAGTCAGGGTCATTACGGTTTTCACAGTTTTCCGGTTGTTGACTGATTTTGTCTGTTTATATACTTATGAGTTTTGACTTTCCCTTTGTAAGATTGTTCGAAGTTCGGTAATTTTGTTATTACCCTTATGTAATTTTGACACTATGACGTATGCTGTTATTCAACGTATATTGTAAATTCACGCAATTAAAAAACGTAGAGATCGAATTTAGTGCGCACGATCCGTTCCTTCATCAGGTATGTTCAGAGTCGAAAGATTGCAAAGCCAATCTATTCAAAAGTCTTTGGGAGCAGGAAAACCAAAGGACCTAATCAGGATAGCTAATATCGGCTAACGTCACCTATGTCTGAGGAAGGAGAACTTTAGTTTTGATAATACTTATATTAATTAGAAACATTATACAATTATTGCCTGCACTTAAGGTGAACATCATAATTGTTCACCCGAGAGGTTTTGTTTTCCCCGAGGGCTTTAGCCCAAGGTAAAACAACATCCCAAGGGTGAACAATTATGATGTTCACCGCAAATGCAGGCAATAATTGTTTTATTATACCGAAACTTTATTTGCAATAATGTTGGATGCAATAAACACTTATTTATGTGTTTTTATCTTGTGTTTTCATAAACTTCATATTTGTGTTTTTAACTTCCGGTCAAGATTGTAATTCCGGAATGCAAAAACGGATACATTTCCGGACAGCCATGGAACATAACATTTGTCGACCGGTGAACAACAGTGATGTTTCCCTGGGGTACCAATTTTGTAAAAACATCACTTTATTTTATATATAATATATAATATATGGTATAATATGAAACAGGCACTGACTGGAAAGCTCGCGAAGCTAATCACTAATTAGATATCCTTGGTCTTGGATGAGCAAACATATGCAAAACTGTATGCTGATGTACATATAATTATTTACCAACTTTGCCTGAAAATAGAAATTTGGTTTACTAGTGACCATAAACATAATAGAGTATGTATATGTTGCACATAGCATAGGGTCTGAGACACTCCTCAAGATGTGAAATTTTGTTGAAAAGCTGATAGTGGTATTGTAATCACTAGTTCAGTTTGATATGAGGCAGGTACTACCTGTAAGCTACCTGCAGGCACTACCTGTACAAGTGTAAGCAAGATCAGAAAGGATTAATAATAATATTGGACCAAACAACAATACAAAGGTTAGCTTCCTGGATAGAAATTGGGAAGTTCAAGCTGGTAGCCCAGACAAGATTTTTGATAAAAAAATGTCTATATGTTTAACTAAATTATAGGTAAAAGCTTAGTAGCCCAGACCAAAATCTAGGGGTCATGGGCCCCTGTTAATTTCTGTCCCTGATAAATAAATTCACTGAACCGACTCAGAATTTGCATGTCGTGTCCTTGTGTCCTTCAGTTGGGCACAGTTCCAGAAGACTGATATCCCTCCTCCCCCAGCTGAAAACATTTAAGCTTGGCTAAGTTGGTGAAATTTAAAACAAGGAAGAACAAGAAATAACAAAATAAAACACTAATTAAATGTAAACGCTTCAAAATACTTACCATAAATTGTCTAACCTTTGGAGATGCAACTCTGGTCTGTACATACTGTGACTGTACTTCTCAATGAAAATGGTTCATTCAGTAAATGGGTTGGTCCTAAAGTAGACAAAATGTTCATCAGTGGCTTTTACATTGTTGAAACATTTTAAATTAATACTTTCATTGTAAATTTTGGTCCAGTTTCTGAAACTTATGCTAAGGTTATATATTCCAAGTGTAAAGCAAACCAGACTTCCTTTGATTAATAAAGAACTCTCAAATCTATCCCAAAATGAGCAGTATAGATAAATTGAAGTGTAAACTGAAAAATAACATGCATACATGCTACCAGATAGAACGGCCGAGTAAATTTTTTTTGCAGATTTTAAACTGCATTCATTTGCAGTATGGACACTTAAAATAAGATACAGATTAAAAGTAGAAGGTAATAAAAGCTGTATCTGGCTGTTTGAAAATCATGATCATTAGTTACATCATATAAGATTTACATTGAATTCTCTGCAAATCTAAATTCAGATGGCCTTTCTTGAAAAGAAAAGACAAGACAAATACAGATGGCCTATATACATGCAGTCATCGACCAATGGTCCCTGGATAGTGAATATCCTCTCAGTTTGCTATAGTCTATATATTAAAAAAAAAATAATAAAGTGTTCAGGCCAGTAACTTAAATTGACTTATTTCGGAGACTGCATATATATAGAAAATGATTTACCAAAGAAAAAAGAAAAAAATACATGTATTTCTGCTAATGCAACTGAGCCTATTTTTTCTTCAATCACACAATCCTGTTTATCACCCTGTTCAATTTGGGGATAATTGATTTTTCATTATTTTTATTATGAAGAGCACCACTTTCCTCCACAATGCATGCATAGGAATTGTCCCCAACATGCTTGTTTTGATGTTTATTCCCACCTTTAACCACATCTGCATAGCTATGATGACCCTTGGAGTGATCACTCTGTGTATCATCTGTACACGGGAAATAGCTACTACTGAAACGTAACACACCGATTTACAAGTTGTCAAGGTAAGTAAGAAGTCGTTTTACTGCGAAAGCACAACGTTTTCGTTGAAACTGTTAATATGGCAGATTCCAGATAAATACCGCTTATACTTTTTGGGCTCACAATTTTACGAAATAAAATGATGTAGATGCTTTCCATGAGTAAAACGTAACTGGAAAAGTAAAATTTAGTGACGAAACATCTGAAATTATATCCCCTTTGATACACTGTTAATTGGATTTGGAATTATAACAACATTAATATCGACGTTAGTGTATGGGTTTTAGCCGAAAATAATGTGTTTGTGTACGGGTTATAGCTACCGTACACTAAATTCGCTAAAACCCGTACACTTTCTGATCGTAAAAAGTATCCGATTTCTCTTTAATGATGCAAAAATGAAATCAATTTCCGGTCACACTTAGTTGTTTATGTTGATTGAACCATATACGGTGCTCCCTCGTTAAACCGCCACCTTCTGTGCAGTCAGTAGTTTGGCGGTATAACGAGTTTGGCGATAAACTGAGGGACATTGAAAACCGGAAGTTATGTGATCATATGAAAAGATAAACTTTCAACTCGACTGACATGCATTTTGCACTTGTACAAATACATAAGTATAAATAATACATGTTTAATAAATAAATAAATTAGAATAATTATATTCACATCGGAAATGTCCTGTACAGTTTGCAGATCTTTGTCAATGTTGACAAATTCTTGAACCGTCATTTGTAGCTCAGGACATCAAGGTCATTATAAACACGTGACAGCAACAGTTCATCTTCATTTGTGGGGTTATTGGAAGATCCCATTTAATTGTCAAATTATCGGCAATTTGTTATTATGTTAATTTTGGATTTTCCTTTGCATAACTTATAATTGCACGTTTTTGTTTGTCGTCTAATTAATTACGCTTTCTCTTCAAGCACGACATTTTTATGACAACTAATTAAATTACAAATTTTACTCAGGATTAAAAGTACAAATGTAATCACTAGAAAAGTAAACACAGGTAATTATTCTAATCAAAACAACTGATCACCTATTCCGACCCTCAACTATGAGATCAATGATCGATGACCAGTTTTGACATTCCATCATTACCGATCAATACACAGCTGTGGGCGGTACTAACGGGGGAATTTAAATTGGTTTTACGACTTTTGTGTCTGAAAACGTGTGGCGGATGGCGGTAGCTGAGTTTGGCAGTATAACGGGGTATTTTTAATGGGGGAAATCGGGACAGACGAGAATTTGGCGAAAAGCGAGGTTGGCGATAAAACAGGGGGCGATAGACCGAGGGAGCACTTTGTCAGTATCCGTAGTTTATGATCGACAAATGTATTAGCTCTTAGAATCGTCTTTAAATGCCAGGAATGAGCAAGTTTCGTAAGTACTAGTGACACACATGTTTCCATTTTTAATCAATTACAGGACTGATCTTGTAAAGTGTTCGTTAAATGTCACGAAATATTATTCCCGGCCCTATAATAAGCGCCATGTTATTAAAATATACAGTTTTAATCCTTAAAATTCTGTAAAATATTATCGCCCATTCTATGGTAGCTATTTCCCGTGTACAGATGATACACAGTGGATCAATTACAGGAATTTTAGTTAGAGATGTATTTTTTACATATGATTGATCATGAGTACAGTTTTCCTCAACACTTTGTTTACTTGTAGAATAGAAATGATCCCATACATGGACATGGACAATTATATTAATAAAAAAATTGATATATTTAATAAATAACCTATTCAGTGCTAAAAAAGCCAAATATGCTTTAGTTGGATGACCTCTGAGCTCTCCTATTTCCTACTGGCAGTCTTAAAGCTGTTAGGCTAGTGTTGTCTAATTATGTTTATTGTCAAATGAGAATTATATGATCTCCTTTTTATGGAAGTTATAGTGAAGGTTTATAATTAAATTTTAATTATATATGCAATAAGACTTGGGACTTGCTTTCACTCATGCACATTATAAAGCCATTAAAGGACATCCATACACCAAACACTGTATTTGTTGTCTCTCTTTACACATTTACTGAATATATTATTATTACTTTTCTTTTTCTTTATTATTTCTCCCCTCGGGATATTGTTTTTTTCTCTCTCTCCAATCAATGCAATTAATAGTAATTAATTGTATATTTTTAATTCTCATTGTAATTGTGCTGCTTCTTTGGGGCGTCGTGATTGACAAAATAAAAGTTGTTGTTGCTATCAAATTTAACCACATCCGAGTAGGAAAGACCATTTGTTTTAAATTGAGGGGTCAACGGAACTTTTGAAAGTGTTTTTCTTTGAGACATTTTGGGCAATTGTGTATTTTATCAATACCTGATGCGATTAAGCGAATATAAATATAAGCTTGAGTTTGCTTTAGGAATAATCCAGAGCAGACGATCGGGTTGCGCAATCGTGTTATTTTTAGTGACTCGTTACTTTCCTTGTAGGATTCGATAATTATCGGTTTCAATTTACAGACAAAATTCTTTAAATATTCATTTCAAACAAATAATTTGTAAGTTTTCGTCAAAGAAGAAGAACGTTGAATTAGATTTAATGTTTATTTCACAAGCAAACACGAGACCGGTATTTCGCTCTTCGATACCTTTCGTACACCGTATCTTTCATAAGCTCTCGAGGGTGTCTGGAAAAGCGGCGACCGGATGTGTTGAAGCTTTTTCATAAGCATAGTGTATGGATAACCCGGATGTGTTGAAACTTTTTCATAGGCATAGTGTATGGATGATAAGGATTTCTGTTTTAGTCAAAGTAAATGTTATTCTAGTCAAAGTAAATATAATTTGTCATTATTCCTTTATTGATTTAATTTTACCATGTTTCAGTCATATATAGCTCGCTTAACGAAGCGAGCTTAATAAAACATATTGTCTCTTCGACGTATCTATCTCCACATTACCTCAAATGATACATAAAAAGGTACAAATCTTCACCTCATCATCATGCTTGTAAAACCTAATAAATATACAGAGAGGTCCTTATTTGTACCCTTGATAACTCCTTTTTTAACATTTAGTTTTTAATGTTGTCATTTTCTCAATAGCCATGGTAAAAAAAAGCAATTAATAAATAGCCGCTAGTGGAAATAACAGATAGTAAGCTAGTAATTTACCCTGATGAAATTATCCAATTGTCCAGAAACACCAAGATAATTCCAGACTGTAATTCCCGATCCCCAAGGATGAAATCGATATGTGTGGAGTACAACAGACGTAAGGAAACATATTTATATCTTATGTTATATCTGCAGACACCAAAGATCTAATTGACAGAATAGTGGAAGCCATATTATGTCCCAACGAGAACTTTTACTATGATGATGCTGCTAAGACTTGCTTGTGTAAGAATGGATTTTACCAAGCATCACCTACTACCTGCCTAAGTGATGGTAAGACTTACAAATGCATACTTTTATAGATTAATTTCGATTCTGTCAAATTTACGAATATAAGGGTATTGGTCGATAATAAAAACGTAGATGTCAAATTTAGTGCGCAAAACCAGTTTCTGGAATCACCTTCATCAGGTACGCTAAAAATAGAAATATTGGAAAGCCAAATAATCTAAACATGTTTGAAAGCAATAAAACCAAAGGGTCTAAGCAGGAAAGCCAAAATGTTCGGTTCGTCTTTACCTCCAGTTGTTTGCAGGAAAGCTCATGTCTTATTTACGTTATTGGTGTTTGCTTGCGTATAGTGGTGTCCAACACATATTCCATTATGCTTTTGTCTTGATTGCCTTCGTTTTGTGTACTCTATGTTGCCAGTTTCTCTGTATTGTTCATTTTTTATTGTCCTTCGGTATTATCTAACGTTTATTTATAAACTAACGATAGGAAAAGTAAAATGGAATTTTCAAAAAATACCATAGCAGTTTTTCGAAAAAAGGGTAAGCATTTTCTGCCTTGTAGCGAAACACTCCTTGAAGGTTACACCAGGAATGTTAAAACAAAATTTCTAGAAGAAGAGTCTGATGATACCAATGGGTAATCAGAATCCGTAAATCGAAGAAGGACAGCCAACAAAATGGCCAAATGAAAAAGGACAAAAGGACAAACAACGATCTACAAAACATTACACATAAAACTAAAGATCGAGTAACACGAACCCCACTACAAACCGGGGCGACCACAGGTGCTCCGGAAGGGTAGGCTGGAACAATGCAAAAAACTGAACCTCGTTCATCATGACCAGAATAACATAGTCAGAGGACACACGTAAATACAATGATAAAGCAAGGTAAGAAGGGTTCAATACAAATGTTGTCAGCAGAACATAGGACAAGTAGACTTCATAACTAATAATCGCCGTATAGGGAAGATACAATGTGATGACCTTAGTACAAGTAAATTGTTAGAAGACAAAACACGGCATCGCCAATCCAGATGTACAGTTTCAGTGGAGTAATGATCGTCACAAATATATACCACAGCCAGTACATGTCACAATGGGGTGAAATCAATTTGAAATCGCGGCCTGACCAAGACACGACAGTCTTTTTTTAAAGATATAACACATATTATCATTATCTAAGCTTTCTGTTCAGTTTCTAATGTATGATAAACTGAAAAACAGAAACAAAAATACCACACTATTGGAACAGTTCCAAATTTCAATAACACAATCGGAGAAAGATGCAAAATTGATACCCCTAACACACAAATATATTACCACTCATTTTCCTGGCTTGGCAAATTGCATTGCAAGTTAAAAAAATAATAAAAAAAAAGTTGCGGGGTTAAGCTACTTTTAAGGGCCAATAAAATCTCCTCTTAGCGAAATGATTTCATACAAATATGCTTTTACATTGTTCGATATTACAGGAGAAGAGAAATAATTGTAATGTAGCTTTTCTCAATACCCACGTCAATTGATAATATTTTCACACATTAGCTAATATATTATGTTGTGTTTTTGTTTTGTTTTTCTTCATCTTGTGTACCATAAACTTTCAGCTTCTCATTTTGTCCATTTTTTAATTGCCCCTTCGGTATTCTCTAACGTTTATTTGTAAATACTTACAATATGTATTGTTTCCAGGAAACGTAGGTGGTGCATTTGGTAATAGTGGACTGCCTACTCTTCCTCCCGGGCGGAAACGATAGAAAGATAAGCTTGAAGATACGATGTCAATGCCAAACATTACGGCCTGTGCAAGACAAAACAATTAAGCTACAAGGCAGATCATGTTTTTTTTAGATTATTATCTAACTCTTCTTTTTAGCTTCCAATGTTTGATTAAATTAATTATTCTCTTTGTATTATTAAATGTATATACAAATATTACTGGTAAGTATCTATACGAGGTTTGGCATTTATTCCCATGTGGAAAACAACTGCATGATCACATCATTTCATTAATAGGAGATGTTTGAGGATGTTTAACTCCGTCACTTTTCATTGAATTGCCTATATCTAGCCAGGAAAGTGAGCTGTCATATATTTGTGTGATAGAGGTATCATTTTTGCCTCTTTCCCCGATTTTTCTATTAGATTTTGGAACTGTTCCGACATTATTTTTAATAGTTTGTTTTAATAGTATGGATGTGGATTTAAATTTCACATGGAGACGATGTTCAGTTCGTCTTTTCCTCCAGTTGTTAATAGGGAGGTTCTTATCTTGTTTACGTTATTAGTATTTGTTTGCATGCAGTGGTGTCCGACGCATGTTGTGTTGTGTCTTTGTTTTGTTTGTCTTCCTTTTGTGTCTTGTGTGTCCTGTGAGGCTAGTTATTCTGGATTGGCCATTTTTGATTGCCCCTTCGGTATTCTCTAACGTTTATATACTGTACAACACACGTCCAATTTAACGTTTTCCAGCCAATATATATTCATTTGAACCCAGTAAAGAGTAGATGAGGTTAGATAGAGTGGTGGGTCTTGTGGTTGATTATATACATGTAGTCGACCACTACTGTTTAAACTTTTAACCAAATATATGCATTGTTGCTTCTCAGTTCAAAGGAGGGTGTTAAATGAGCAATACAATAAACATCAATGCAAATCTAGAAATGTAAACAGGTCTTTCGGATTTAGGCATAATCAAATCTCAACAACTGATAATTCAGTTGATTTCAATTTTCCAATTGCGAACTTTCCAGTTATATGTAGCAGCACCTGCGTATGGAGTATATCTCTTTCAGTAGAGTTTGTGGTTCATATCATGATTTCCTTGATAGAAAGTTGCAGCTAACAAGGAAGCCATTGACCCAAGGGTTCCTATTGGTTAAGTTGAAGTCACCACCTGGAAAGATTTACGGTCGCCACTAGACTTGGCCAACCGTTACGGAATATCTGTGTCACAAATTACAACGGATATGTTCCCCCTGCTGAAAGCACTTCCCGATCATTTCCTCATATAGGACTTATCACCAGGTATGTAACTGTAGTAACGCGACAGGTGTTACTCGTGGAGCAGGAACTACTTAACCTTCCAGAGCACCCGAGTTCACTCCCGGTGTTTAGTGGGGTTCGTGTTGCTCGATTTTTATTTTCTGGATAGTGTAGTAACGCGACAGGTGTCACTCGTGGAGCAGGAACTACTTAACCTTCCAGAGCACCCGAGTTCACTCCCGGTGTTTAGTGGGGTTCGTGTTGCTCGATTTTTTGTTTTCTGGATAGTGTAGTAACGCGACAGGTGTCACTCGTGGAGCAGGAACTACTTAACCTTCCAGAGCACCCGAGTTCACTCCCGGTGTTTAGTGGGGTTCGTGTTGCTCGATTTTTAGTTTTCTGGATAGTGTTTTGTAGATCATTATTTGTCCCTTTTCTGTTGTATTGTGTGTCCCTGTTTGATTTACGGATTCTGATTACCCTTTTGATATCTTCAAACTATTTATTTCTATTGGATTTAGAACTGTTCCCACAATTAATAAATTTAAAATGCGAAGTGTTCCTAGTGATTAAAATGAAGACACCCCTGTGAAGCTTTATGGTCGCCACTGTGTCTTGGTTAACCGTTGTGGAATATCTGTGTCACAAGTGACCACGGACATGTTCTGTTCTCGTAATCACAATCGGGCCTTTCCACATTCATGACTTATCACCGGTTTTCTTACACGACAGGTTCCACTAGGGAAGCATTTTATTTCCACCAGTTTTTAATGAGGTTCGTGTTACTAATTTTTGCAGTATTTTGTGTAGTGTTCTGTCCTCATTCATGACTTATCACCGGGTTTGTAACTAGATTAATAGCACGAATGCCACTAGTGGAGCAGGAATAGCTTATCCTTCCGGAGCACTTGTATGTGCATGCTTTGTAGATCGTTGTTTGTTCTTTGTCTTTTGGCCATTGTGTTTGTTTGTCCTTCTTCGATTTACGGATTCTGATTCCCCCTTTGGTATCTTCAAACTCTTCTGTAGATCATTGTTATTACGTTTTTCTTTTGACCATTGTATTATCTCTATTTCGAATTACCCCTTTTGGTATTTTCAAACGTTTCTTATGGCTATAAGCGTATTGTTAACCATGGGAAAAATAATATTACACGTGAATTATTAGAACATACATATACAATACTTGTGCACTGTCGACGCATATGGGTAATATGTGTATGAGGCTTAGAAACGCGGGAAAAGGCAAGGCTTCGCCGAGCATTTTCCCGCGTTTCGCGCCGAATACACATATTTACCTATATGCTTCGACAGTGCACATGTATTGTATTTATCCTGCAATTTTAAATCGTAAATAAACGTTTACTGGACGATGATAAAAGTATTTGAAATAATTTTGTGTATGTATTTGAAAACAATATCCCCCGATGTGCCCCGTTTTACATTTGTATGTTCTATTTATAACTGACCAATATCAAAAAATGTTCTATTTATAACTGACCAATATCAAAAAAAATATTAGGCAGGCTGTATTGGTCGGTAAATGCTGTCATTGCAGGATACATTAAACCACACTGTACAACCTTGATTGACATATGGACCAAACAATATCGGAAACAGAAGAATCATAGTTTATTGTTCGTTCATAGAGTATGTCATTTGTAAGAAAAATTTGAAGATACCAAAGGGGTAATCAGGAGCCGTTAATCGCAGAAAGACAGACAATGGCAAAAAGAAAAAGGACAAACAGTTATCCATAAAAATTTACACAGAAAACTAAAGATCGAGCAACACGAACCCCATTTAAAACAAAGGGTAGATACGGGTGCTCTGGAAAGGTTAGCCGTTCCTGCTCCACATGTAAATAAGAGGCTAAACATTAATGGCTATCAATATAATCAACCACCAATCCTCTGCCAAACTTCTAAGTTCTAAGCATAAAATAACGACTGAAAAGGATGGTTATTTATTTAATCAAGTGAACAATCTAAATATAGCTTTACTAACAGAAGCAAACAACATAACACTTTTCAGATTCACTTCAACTTAAAACACAACCATCATTGACTGGTTAGAAGACAACTTAATAATCCTTGACTTGTCTCTATTGTTGTAGGTCAAATAACTTAATATATGTTTGACTAATTTCTTGTGGTAAATAACCTCATTATGTGCAGATCATTCTTATATTCTAGCAGATGTTCATACCTTACTGGAAAACAAATCAATTAGATAAATATACTATTCTTCTATTGGGTTTTGAAATTGTTCCAATATTGTGATATTTTGTGATTTTCATTTAATAACAAAATAAGTACCAATGGAATACGCTGACAACGCTACACACCCAGTTTTATGTGAGGCTCGGCACTTAATTCACACGTAGAAAACACTTGCGTAATTCCAACATCTAATTAAGATGGAGGAGTGGACCCAAAAACTAGTGTAATCCCGCCACTTTTATTGAAAAATATGTACAGTGTCAGGAGAGTGAGATCTCATGTATGTTTTAGGTGTATCAATTTTGCCTCTGCTTTGAGATGGTTCCTTTAGATTGCAACGATGTGGAATGGTTTTTTTTTTCTTGTTTTATTATGATACACATATATACATTAAATATCATTCTTACTAATTTACAATACCACTAAATTATACAAACTGGTACTCTTCCCAGTTGCACAATCGTATCAAGAACGAAGCTTAAAGACAAAAGAGGTGATTTCAAGTTTCCCATTATGAACTTTCCATTTATATGCAGTAAGATTCCAACAGGACCTACATATGGAGTATATATCTCTCAGTAGACCGGATATTCGAGCGCTTGTGGTTCATGTCATGATTTCCTTGATGGAGCTTTGCGGTTAACAAGGAAGCCACTGACCCAAGGGTTCCTAGTGGTTAAGTTGAAGTCATCACTTCGAAATTATTACGGTCGTCATCATAACTGGGTTAACAGTTACGGAGTATCTGTGTCACAAATAACCACAGATATGTTCCGTTTGTAACAATCACAATCTGGTTCTTTGGGTTTGTAACAAGAGTAACTGGACGAGTGCACCATGCGGAGCAGGAACTGCTCATCACTCCGAAGCATCCGAGTTCACCATTGGTTTTAGTGGGTTCATGTTGCTCAATCTTTCGTTTTCTGGGTAATGTTTTGTAGATCGTTTGTTATTTTGTGCTTTTTCCTTTGCCCATTGCGTTGTCTGTCCTACGATGTTCTGCTTCTGATTACCTCTTTGGAATCTTCACACTTTTCTTATAACATATATTATGCACTTTAATATCCTCAGTCACTTGATAACCTTTGTCACAGTAACACAAATGATGAGTTCATTGGGTACAATAAAAGCGATTACATGTTTCATGGGTTTAAATGTGCAGATGACAAATAAAGCTGAAAGCCGTATACACCCTTCGAAGATGAGCTTAACTTGTAACTGAAAGTCTGTTAGAGAAACCGCCTAGTCTCAAGATCTATAGGTGAGTAATATTTTGTGGATCATGTCTTACAGATGCAGCGTAATATAATATAGATATGAAGTAGGGTACGGGTATTGATAACAATATTGACCTATTAGAAAACCGTATTCCAAACATAGAAAGGGATGATCAATGAGGACATGCCTTAGGGTTTAAGGTAATCAGTTTATTGTAGAATGTATCCTCAAATGGCAATTATAATTTGTTGTTTAAATGGTCAGTTGTATTTACATTGTTGTTAATGTATTATTCAAGTGTCAATTCTAAGCATGTAGGAAAAAAGACAAGTAATGGGATAATCACCAGCCGTAAATCTGAAGATAGAAAATACAATGAAAAATATTGCAAACAATGAACTACAAAACACTACACAGAAAATTAATGATTGAGCAAGGCAAACCCCACTGCAAACCGGGAGAGACATGTTATCATGTTTATTATTGTTTATGTTTAATGCTTTCTTTGGGTTTTGTTTTATATCCGATCTGAGTCAATTTAAATGTTAGTATATTCCAAGTATACAATATAACTAGAGCTGATGAATATATCTCTCGTATATAAGATAAAGCATGTCTCTCCCTTGGATAAATGGTACCTGTGTAGTTAAATGGTCCATTGTGTTTTCTTCTTTCACATCTTTGTGAAATGAACAACAGGTATAAAAGCTATTTTAAAAACAATATCAATTCGATTAATTTAATTGTTATGAATCTGCTATGTTTTCTAAAATATAATTAATATGTATCCATTTCAAACAGAAAAAATAATTTAATGGAACAAAACCAGAACTATCTTTTGCAATAAAAACATAGATATAATATTAGTGGACAACCGCGGAACTAATGCACATTTTTGCATTAGGCGCAGAAACAAGTTCATTGTTGATTTATATCTCTTATCACTAATCCTAACATAACGATATTTTAAAATATACATGAAACAATAATACCGGTAAACATTTATCCATATTATTAGAAGAGTTTGAAGATACCAAAGGGGTAATCAGAATCCGTAAATCGAAGAAAAACAGACAACACAATTGACAAAAGAAAAAGTACAAAATGACAAACTACAATCTACAAAACTTACACATAAAACTAAAGATCGAGTAACACGAACCCCACTATAAAACGGGGGTAAACTCATGTGATCCGGAAGGGTAAGCAGTTCCTCTAGTGGCACCCGTCGTGTTAATCTAGTTACAAATCTAGTGATAAGTCATGAATAAGGAAAGGACCGGGAAGTGCTTACGATCAGTTGAACATATCCGTGGTCATTTGTGATGCAGATATTCCATAGCGGTCAACCAAGTCATGGTGGCGATCGTTAAACGTTCGAAGTAATGCCTTCAACTTAACCAAGAACCACAAGCTCTGGAATATCGCATCAACTCAGAGATATATACCCCATATGCAGGTGCTGGTGGAATGATACTACATATAAATGGAAAGTTCACAATGGGAACATTGAAATGATCTCTTTCGTCGTAAAGTTTCATCTATATAGCGAGCACTTGAGTTCAACCCCGGTTTTGGTAAGGTGAATGTTGCTCATCGCTGTTGTTCTTTGTGTTGTCCTATTGTGTGTCTTTACTTGTTTTTTGTGTTGTCCATTGACATTTTTTCCGAATATTACAATAAAATCCAATAAGTTATTTTCATGGAAACAAATTGAACACAATGATGTTATTTATAACACAAACAAATCAACACATTTTAAAATCTTTTAAAGAAGATTCGCAGTACATTCCATCCTCTCTTTGGATTAATTATTTTTGCAGAATCCCACTTTTCAGCGGAAGTATCTGTAAACACAAAATTTAAGATAAAAAAAAGGTTAGAGGTAACGTTATTGTGCTTAACGCTACTTTCAACAATATTTCAGTTATATCGTGGTGGTCAATTTCATTGGTGGAGGAAACCGGAGTACAGGTAGAAAACCACCGACCTGCCGCAATCACTGACAAACTTTATCACAAAATGTTATATCGTTTTAAGATAAATAAGTTAATAAACTATCCATCAAGAGATTGAATAACATTTGTATTATTATATGTCCTTATTCGTCATATCTAGTATTATCATACTTCTCATACTTTTTTCTATATAAATTGTATTGCAATAAAAATACTATTTCCATAGTTTCATTCAATTTGTTTGAAAAGTACTATTCACCGGTGAATAGCACAAATGACTATTCAACGGCCGGTGAATAGCACTTTAATCACATGTTTTTTAATTTTGTTATTTAAATTAATTTCTTCTTCAAATGCACACATGAAAATGTATTAGTTTTAAAAAGCATTAATAAAGTAAACTAGAAATCCGTCAGAAAAGGACCTAATTTAGAATTTTGAATTGCACAGTTGTTCAGTATAATAAAACATTTATAGACTTGATATTCTGGTAATATCACTTTAATTGTCCCCTTTGTACCAACTATCTTCCTCGGCGTTGATATAACTTCAGGAATGATTGGTTTAATTAGCTACTATGTAAACCACTAAGTAATATCAAAATATAAAATGGCCAAATACAAAAACATAACAAAATTGTTTTTGTATTGTATTTTATTGTAGCTTAAAATTAGAACATTAGAATGACTTACATTGCCGTTGGCGTCGGGCAATATACACATCCATGCAATTCAAGGTACCTCTGGAAAATATTCTTGTATATTGACCACAATCACATGGAATATTTGTGTAATATCCTGCGGTGTCATCATATTGGATTTTCGACCGACAGAGACATACACACAGAAATAAAAAAAAAAAAAAAATAGATAAAAAGTAAAGAACATTTCAGCTATTGTTGCTGTCAAATAGTTTTGAAATTTAAGATAGGAATAGCCTTGAACTATTTTCCCATAAAAAGACCTATGTTTAATTTGCCTTGTGATAGCCTTTTCTTGGATTTCCGACCAAGAAAATAAACTGGAAAGGGCCATCCAATGATAATTTAAGTAAAGTTCGAGCTTTGAGATATCTATATTTTTCAAAAAAGATCTATGCCAAAAACACACATTTTTAAAGGGCTATCTAAGACACTTTCTAACAAAGTTTCCTATAGAATGATTTAAATGATAAAAAAAATCATAGCGTTCTATGTTGCATTTTCCATGTGGTGGCGGCCATCTTGGATTTCCTATCGACATACACACAAAAATTGCAAGGACTATCAAGTGATTATTTGTGTACGATATTCATGCGTTTTCATTCAAATTTGTGCAATCAGAAACACTGCATGAATAACATGCTTATCATTGCTTAATTGATATTGTACCTACCTTTTAACCCAATCGTAAACATGTTAGTTGAGTTGTTTGCTGCTCTATCAGTATTATCTCCCTTGTATAATCGTCTTTTAAATTTCAATAATGACAATGGTGCTACTTTTCGTCGATCTAAAAACAAGACAGAGATATAATTGATTATCAAATTGATAATATAATCATACTGTGAATCACGTCAGTGATTGAGTGAGTGATTGTTGTTAAAGGCCAACTCAGCAAGTTTTCAGCTATATCATGGCGAGAACAATTTTATTTTCAATTAAATGAAGATGAGGTTCATTTTCTACTAGACTAACTCAAACACATTAACCAGATTCCGAGCCAACTAGTCTTTGCTCTTTCACCTTCATGCTGCATGCTTAGCGGAAAGGCAACATATACACAGAATATTAGGCATTTTGTTTTTGGGACTGACTTTATCACGGGGTATATCAGGTGTTCCGGCTCACCTGATATACCCCGTGATAAAGTCAGTCCCAAAAACAAAACGGCTCACCTGATATATCCCGTGATAAAGTCAGTCCCAAAAACAAAATCCCTAATATTCTGTTTATCGGTAATTTATAATTAATTTTCAAAAAAATAATAAAATGAATTCTTTAAAACAATATTTTGATGGGATTATTTTTTTGCGGATGGATCTGGTTTTGTAAATGTGATTCAGTTCTGGCGCGCGAAATTAATTCAAAAACTAGTTAACGAGGCGGCAAGATGTGTTTTTTATTATTTGACGTATGCTATACATTATCATGGTTTTGGTGGATTTAAGTGTGTTTTGGAAATTATAATGTTCGAATATGATACCGGTAAGTAATTTTTGTCATAAAAACTTGTGCTAAAACCGTATCGAATACGTTTCACTGAAATATTCTGAATGTAGCTATTGTAGGTCAAATCAATTGACATCCATAATATTCATTCCACTCGGAAGGCATTTAAGATTTTATGTTATTAATTTTAGAAAGTTAATTATAGACACAGACACAGTCTTTATTTTTACTAAGAATGACAGATATATATGATTTTGGTTTTTTGGGGGGGAGGGGGTTATGTACAACAAATGTATATATATTTGCATATCAATCAATCAATCAATCAAAGTTTTATTTAAAGTCGGTACATTTTATAACAATACAACATAAGCTCTCAAGAGCTTTTCAAACCGACATGCATAACAAAATTACATAAATTAAATACAGCACAACAAACACATGTCATTCAATGCAAAACCAATACACATCCAGACAAATCTATGCATACATCTCTGTGTTTTGACCTCTGGACCCCCACAGCCAGTGCGCATGTGGCAAGTGCCTCTCTGCGCACCCACTGTCACAGGACCAGAGGTCAATACAGAAAATAGATGCCGACATTTAGCAGCCATTACACATACAAGTACATTCATGCAAATTATAAGCAGTCTATATTTAAGCAAAGAAGCAAATTAACTCAAAACACATAAAATATTCATGTACTTTTAAAACATATTTTTTAAAAATATTGTAAAAAAAATATTTTAAAAATATTCATGCAGAAATAGCCAAGCACTAAAATAGATCACAAGTTAAACTGAAAAGCATCAAGTTAAGTAAAAATTTTTAAAGTCGGTATATGCTTTAATTAGAAACATATAAATAACAATAAAAACATAAGCTCCAAAGAGCTTTTTTAAACTGACATACAAAATACAAATACAGGTATATATATATACCCACAAAAATACATGGACATACATTGACAAACATATAAAAATTCAAGCATAATTAAAATGCAGCAGCAGATAATTAGGTTATAAACACTACGAAAACAAGCACTACCCTAAAAAAGTAGGGATTACAATACAAAATAAAGCAAACACATAAGCAGAGCATGCAAGAAATATATGTATAGCAAAGCGAAAACAAAAATTTTAAATGCACATCACTGAGACATGGGACGGAAAACCTTGCGGAATAAAAGTTCTAGGAACAAAAAGAACACGAGCACCCATCCCCATCCCATTTACTTATCAAGCTTTTAAAATTATTTAAACTTATTCCCTCACGCAAGTCATTTGGAAGTTCGTTCCACAATTTTGTTGCACCATATCTCAGTGAATGCAAACCATCCCTGGTGGTGTTAACTCTTGGTATGTTGACAGTGTTGTTGTATCTAATAGAGTAAGAACTTTTCTTTATAGTTACTAAATCATGTAAATATACAGGAGTTTGTTTATTTATTATCTTAAAAACTTCTATAGCCATGGAACGTAATCTCCTTAATCTCAGTGAAGGTAACTGTGATTTTTCAAGTACATTTTCATAGGAGCTGTCTGAATCGTTATAAATGAACCTTAAAGCCCTTTCTTGTATTTTCTCTAATTTCTTTGTGTTACTTTCGCCACAAAAATGCCAAACTAAAGGGCAATAGTTAAAATTTGACAATATAAAAGAATAATAAATTGTAAGCTTGCCAAGTTTACTCAAGTTATTTCCAATGCGTTTTAGAACATTTAGCCTTTTTACAAATATGTGATACATGAGAATTAAATGTTAATTTAAAATCAAAGGTTACACCTAAAAGTTTTACTTCACATTCACAATCAATCTTATTTCCTTGTAGCATAAAACTTAAATTTTTCTCATGTGTTTTCCTCCACCAATAAAACTGACCGCCACGATATAACTGAAATATTGTTGAAAGTGGCATCAAACGCCAAAACTCTATCCCTAACTAAATGTACCATACGATCACGACAATGACGGCTCCCTCAAATATAAACAAAACAAAAACAAATATACATGTAGTTTTCGATTGGACTCACCTGTTGGAAGACTGGAACAGCTATCTATCATAATGAGCAATACAATTACTATACAAATCTGTATCTTTGTATGGAACATTGTTAAAATACTAAATTCTAGAAGCTCTGAAGTTTTATACCTCCCAATCGTATTTAAATTATTTGGCTTTCCAATCGTTCGATTATTCCTGGAACGTTCCGTGTGCTGAATGTTTTCATTGGGACGTTTTATTTATACATATATGCTACAAGATAAATTATGTTAATACTATCAGTAAGTAACATGTGCACGTAAATTTATCCGGATTGTTTTCATTAATGTTAAATGATCCGCTCTTATCATTCTAGTGATGGCATAGTAATTGTTTAATTATTACACCATATTGGTAACACGTGGAATATTTTTTTAGCAGCAATCACGTTGAAAAAAACATGGGGATATTTTATATTAAGCTGTGTTCATATTAACCGTCATAATCGTTTTCAATATAGAACTTACAATAATAGACTGTAAATTCAAAAGCGAAAATGCATTTGTAACTAGATTGCTCTCTTGTTTATTTTTTATTGATGAACTGTCTTTCTTATGTGTGTTGTCAAAGACGTTACGGTCGTCAAGTGATATTGCACCCCAAGATTTTTAGTTGGGTCCGTGATGCTCATCTTTTTTGTTTTCAGTGTTGGGGGTTTTTTTCTTGCTTTGTCTGTCTTCGTTCTTGTGTACTGGGTGTTGCCAGTTCTCTGGATTGTCCATTTTTAATTGCCCCTTCTGTTTTCTTTAACGTTTATAGTGTTATATTGCTTCAGAAAATTATAAGAAACGCTTCAGAAAATTTATGGTCACCATGATGTATTGGTGTGTGAGTGAGTGATTCTTGTTTAACGTCACGTTAACTTTCTTTTCAACTATATAATGACGAGGAAAAAGTTATATTTCGTTGAGATGATGATGGTGTCTGCTTTTGTACTAGACCAACATGCTTAGTTATATTTGTATAGTACTACCTCACTGAAACAACAATCTGAGGGTAGACATATAGCTCCACTCGGACACATTATCTCGACCTGAGTCAACCTGAGTCTCACACTTCAATGCCAAGTGTTCAGCGGAGAAGCAGCAAATATCAAATGTATAGTCTTTTGTTTGACCCGACTGGGGATTGAATCGAATGACTTCTTCACTCAAGGCAATCACGTCAGTCATTTGCACTACCGATGCGATTTGATGTATTGGTTGATTTATAGAAAATTCCAGTGTCTCAACCGATATTATTCTTATGTGTAAATGAGAACATGTACTGCCTTAACTGGCCTTGAGAACATGAACATTTATACGTGCGTCGTTCAAGAGACAACAAATTCCAAAGCCGCACAGCGTACTTGGTCATATTCCCAGTTGTATTGGTAGTTAGTGTCATTTGAGCTTTTATTTTTGTTTTTTGTTTTTTTTTTACATTTTAGTGAAAAATGACATGGCTGTAAACGAACATGAGAGACTGTCCAAAACTAGACTTACACACAAATTAAATCAAAGAAGCATCGCTTTTTTGCTGTTTTACATTTGTTAGTGACCATAGGATCTTTAGCAATGAGCACAAGAAAATGACCCCAATCATAATTACAACCAACGTGAAGCGGCACCTAGCCGACAGTTGAACGGTACTCTTTCCTGCGTATTTATTCTCTAGTTGTTAATTTGTAATCATATTGTTCTTTTACTCCGCATCAGCTACTCACAATTCGGCGTAGAGGGGAGAGTAATAAAATCAAAATTTGATTGATAATGTGTATTGTATACACTCAATAGATACATTATGCCATTAGTTAATATTTGAGTACTACGGTACTACACTAAGTAGCTAACAATGTTCATCCTCACCAGGTGCAATATATAAATACAGGCAATCAAATCTAGCTACAAAACTGACTGAATTACACTTTAAGAGAAAATTGTAATAAAAACGTATCTGGTTGGACAACGTGATAGATAAGATATCGCATAACAAAGTGAATTACAAGACTGAAGATATAATTGTAATTATAGGATCGTATAGCCTATAATAATTACGGTTAGCGACATGTACAATAAATGTGTTTTTAATTTCTCAATCAGAGGCCTCTAATAAGGACTTTATTTAACGGGGTATCATTGTTAACTATATCATAACAAATTGACATCTTTCTGATATTGCTGCTGGTATAACATTTTTCCCATCCAGTTTCTGCATATGAAGAAGGGGATTCTAGCAGCTTCAAGTTGAACTTTCTCATGTCTGTCAGCATCGACAACAGAACAACTGTCGCGAACTTCACAATAACATTCAAGAAGTGACCGAATGAAAATTTTGCAAATATTTTTAACACATTTCTTGACACCTTAAATCTGATCTTACGCAATATGACTATCTGTCTGGATGCTTTGATAACAACATTATGTATATCTTTAGACCATTTGCCATCAGCACTGTGAGTAACACCAAGATGCTTGTGAGCATCAACAGGTTTAATTTTAATATTATCTATAGAGAAGTATAAATGAACAGGAGAGGACCTGGTACTGAATTGCACTATTCGGATTGTTCGGGGTTTAGTTTGGCTAGCGACTGTTTCCCCCAATGCGTGATATTTTTTAATCAATGTTAACCATATAGAACGCAGATTATTTATTTCAAATGATTTCTCGCCAACGGACTTCTCAACTGCATACAATCTACACAATCCAGGCATATCATCGGCAATGTCATTAATAATATATATTAAAAAAAACAATAGAGGACGACCCATGGGGAGCTCCAGCTTTAAAATTATATTTCGATAAGATAATGTATTTGATAATAACAGTTCTCTGTTCGAGATGTAACTCTCTAACCACCACAAAAAGAAGCATCCCTTAATGCCACGTTGTTCTAATTTTAGCGGAAAGCCCCTCAACCAAACTCGGTCAAAGGCCTTACTGACATCACCAAAAATTAAGTAGATCAAGTGTTGATTATCAAGAGATTGCATAATTTCGTGTGTAAGTTCGATTAGTTAGTGTGACGTGGAGTGACCAGGTATAAATCCTGACAGGAATTTATAAATAAGGGCGTTATCAACCAGTAAGTTAAATATATATTTGTATGCTACTTTTTCGAAAATTTTAATAACAGTACAAAGTAGTGCAATATCTCTGTAATTGGATACCAATGATTTGTGACCACTTTTAAATTTGGGAAGAACGTGGACTAACTTCCAGTTTTTAGGGAATTTACGTTCGTCAAGATATTTGTTGAACAGTAGACAAAGTGGATGTGCAGCCTCGTGCATTACTTTCTTAAACATGTGATTGCTAATACGATCAGGACCTACAGATTTATTCGTGTTTAAGTAGTGATATTACATCAACTCCTGATATTGGATATTGATGTCAGTAAGTGTAGTTCGTCCTCTGTCGGGGCCCGGGCGGCTCAATGAATTAGGTAGTTGGATTACCCAACAACTCATACAAGCCTATCACCATTACGGCGTGGGTTCGCGTCCGGCTTTGTAAATTACAAAAACGGGTGCACTCGACTCGCAGCCGCAAGTGATAAAGTTTACCAGCTGTTTGCCCATGGTCGGTGGTTCTCTCTGGGTACTCCGGCTTCCTCCACCACTAAAACTGGTCGCCATGATATAGTTGAAATATTCCTGAACGTGCTTTAAACACAATAAATCAAATTAAATCGATCAAATCGTCCTCTGTCATCAAAATTGGGTAATGGGGTTTGGTCACCTTGAGGTCTAATATGGAACAGAAATAATCGTTTAAATATTACATTTTCCAATGTTGTCAAATGAACAAAGCGATATTTCATTTGGCTGTCGTAAGGGTGGGAAGACCCAGCAGTTACATTCACTTATAATCAGCAATTTAATGATCTTCTAGTATAGTTTACTGTTAACATTTGTAGGTCAGATAGCGTTTCGTATATACATACGTAAAATTCAATTTTTGCTGATTTATTTAAATTGTTTTCCTTTTTGCACTGATTCTTATACTTACGTTCATTAAACATGGATTTGTTTTGAATGTATTTATTCCGTAAACGGTCTCTTACCCTCAATTCCCTTCACATTTCTAAAGTCATCGAGATTGTATCGTTTGGTCGATTAGTGACAGTATTTGTTCCAATACATTCATGTGCAATTTCCATAAACTTACCAATGAATAGTTCGCACGCTATATCTACATTTGGTTGTTCAGAAATAATAGATACCCAAATCGGTGTTGGAAATTAAATCCCTAAATAAAAGATAGTTATGCTGGTTATATAACCAAACTTATAAGCAAATGTTGATGTAATAACGAAGCGGTGTTTTATTAGTTAATAACTCGCAAAGTATAAAGACGGGAGATTAAATTCTGAACTTAATATTGAATTCTGATGGAAACATTTTGCAAGTCTCAAGTCTGAATACAGAAGTGTGAAGTCTGATATATATTTCATCTTTGTGACAAATAAGCGTTAGAGAAAACCGAAGGGACAATCTAGAATGGACAATCCAAAGACACTAACAACATTGGGCACACAAGACATATGATGAAGACAAACAAAATAAGAATTAAAAAACAAACACAAGACAACACAGAAAATTTAAATACGAGCAACACGGACCGGACCAAAACACCATTGCTCGCGAAGGGTAAGCACTTCTTGCTTCTTATATTACACCCGTCGTGTTAATCATATATATTGTCAAGTCTGATAAAAGTCTGGTCTGTGATAGAGAAAAGAACAAATCTACGATAACAAAGAAAATGATCCATTGTCATTTGAGATATCGATATTAAAAAATAATAACAATAACAATAAAATCAATATCAAATCAAATATAGGAATAACCATTGATTTTAGCTTTGAATGGCATATGTAAATTTGAACTAGAAATTTTAATAGAATGTACAAACGTGGGAAAAATAAAACAAAATATCTTAAATTGTATGTCTCTTAAAATGTTAGAATTGTCTTTCCTTACCTAGCTTTAACATTGTCAACGGCATCCGTACATTGAGTAGTTTTTAACAGATTCGTGTGATGATTAGTTATTTTACTACTAGATAAAATAAGTTAAAGCATTCATATCGACCATTGTTGTGACTGCTCATTGAAATGAAAAACAACAAATACCACACTGTCGGAACAGTTTGAAAACCCAACCAAAAAATGGCAGAAACAGGCAAAATCTATACCCCTAACACATAGATGCACGACCACTCACTTTCTTAGCTTGCAGTTGCAGGTACAGGAACGTCAAAAACAGTGGCGGGTAAAACTAGTTTTAGGTGGACATGTAAGTATTTTTCAGATGTGAGTAAAATGTCATCATGGACATCATTTCATTGAATGCAACTTATTCACGCCATGACGAAGCTCAGGGTGGACAACATACGTCATACATCCGGGTATTTTTTTATCGAAATCTTTATAATGGCGGAAATCTTTCAAGCGTCTGACAAAATAAAGCTCTTTGTTATACTATTTTAAAAATGAACCTGTATGATAAAAGCCAGACCAAAGTACCCTACGAACTTGTATGGTAATATTTACATTGATAATATTCAAAAATATGTTATCATTTGTCTAATCATTCCGACAATATTTCCCGATGCTGGATCCAGTTTTCGATTAAAAAAATATATACCCGGATGTATGACGTAAGTTGTCCATCCTGTAGCTGCAACATTGCTAATTTGGCATCAGACAACAATCACTCATTCACTTGAATTTAGTAAAAAACATTATCTGGTAAAAATATTCGTATATCTCGGGACTGTATGTATAGATCCATTAAAACCAGAATGACTGGAACCATAAAAAGTGCAGGAAAAAGTGTGCCGGTTGAATAAGGAAAAGTGCAAATGTAGTCATCTAGACTATTTCTTTATCTAGATTAACACGACGGGTGCCACTAGTGGAGCAGGAACTGCTTACCCTTCCGGAGCATTTGAGTTCACCCACAGGTTTTAGTGCGGTTCGTGTTACTCGATCTTTAGTTTTATGTATATGTTTTGTAGATTGTTTTTTGTTCTTTTGGGCTTTTTCTTATGGCCATTGTGCTGTCTGTTCTTTTTCGATTTACTAATTCTGACTACACTTTTGGTATCTTCAAACTCTTCTTTTAAGGGCAATAGTCATTAGAACTTTTCACAATTTAAAATTTGTTGTGACAAAACAGCTATTTTATCAGTATTTTATTTTATATAGAAGGGGCCGCTGTTGTCGTGATTGTATGGTAGTTGGATTTACAGCTACCTATGCAATCAGCGCCTATCACCACCTACGTTGTGAGTTCGAATCTCGCTCAGGCGAGGTGTACTTGATACGACATTATGTGATAAAGTTTGCCAGTGACTTGAGGAAGTCGGTCCTTTTCTCCTGGTACTCCGGTTTCATCCACCAATAAAAGTGGCGTTAAACATTATAACCCTAATCCTAATCCCTTTTACATAGGTATAATAAACCTCACAATCACGACCATGACGGTCCTTTGAATCAAATAAAAAGAGGAAAATAAACAAAACAATAATGATTATTTATTTCAATATAAAACTTGTTTTAATATATTAATATATACATACATAATAACGAAATATAAAACAACAAATTAATATAAATAAATAGTCAGTGTTTACTGCTATTGCACAAGCTGCGTGATTAAATATACAATATACATGTACGTACATTGTCGGAAAATATCAGATTTTAATTTTGTATTTAACGTAATTTTAATTTTATATTATGTACGTATCCTATAATACAAGGTATCAAAATCAAAAACACCTGCCAAATTGTCTGAAAATAGCTGAAACAAGCATCGTTTTAAATGTTTTCAGTGGTGTCATCTGTGCCGTCAGCTTTTATACTGCTTACGTTCATTTATGTCGCTCTACATGTCCATTTGTTTAGATCCATGACTAAATAACACTAACATTTATCTGACTCCCTTTATTAAAGCTCAGAATCACACCATTACAGGATAAAAATAAAATTCGCATACAATTTCATTTTTAAGGAATACTTGTCTTTAAATAGACGATTCTTCCACTTGTCACTTCCCTAAGCCTCCAAGACAACAAACATGCGCTATTATACGAGAACGATCTGTAAAGGGAAAAAAATAAATTTAAAATTTATATAATCATACATCTTGTTGTCTAGAAACTGAAAAGAAAAGTTGGTATGTTAATACGGTACATTAAAGAGATTGTATTCTAAAATTTTACAGAATGCAATGTTTTATGTATAGAATGTAAAAATAGATTTCCGTTTTTACCTTACTGAAGAAAACACGAGTTGTAAAAAAATTTCAAAGATATCTCGAAACCCTTATAAAGGTCAAGTCAATGCTTATTTGTAAATTTTTCTTTTACTAATTGAATTGTAACAACTAAAATACTTCTTAGATTAAAGTAGAATTGATAATATGCAGTTGAGAGAGAGAGAGAGAGCAATTTTCCCCTCTAAGCGGTACCGTAGCTGAACAATTAGTGAATATCTGTCTGTGTTTGGCCGATCTTTTCATATTTTGACATTGTTTCAATTTTGCTGTTTTATACATCCGAGTAGTGATTGCAGTGACTGTCCCCTATAGCTTTGTTACTTTCAATTCTTTTTTATTTCGCGCTTCAGTCGTGTTGTTTTGTATATTCGAGTAGTGAATATATTAACTGGCCCCTCTAGGCTTTGTGCGTTTCACTTCGTTTTAATTATGCGTTTCAACTTTGTTGTTTTGTATATCAGAGCAACGATGGCAACATCGGGTTATTGTAGCTTTGTATATTTCACTTCGTTGTTTTACTTGTGGCTTTTTCGTCGTACGCTCGAGAAATGATTGTCTTAACTAACTTTGGTTGTATTTTTCCGTCGTTTTAATGATGCGTTGCAATTGCGATATTATGTATATCAGAGTATAAACGAATGCATTAATTGGTTACTTTTGCTTTGTTATTTTCGCTTTAATGGCGCGTTTTTATTGTGTTGCTTACTCCCCATGAGTAGTTGAATTAACCGGTCACTCAACAGTTTTATTATTGTCACTTCATTTCAGTTGTTCTTTTTACTGATATTTGTTTTGTATATCCAGGTATTGTTGTATCAAGTGGTCTCCACTGACTATTATTATTTCACACACTCATTTTTATTGATTATTAAGACAACAACCTCTTAATATCTTGATACTACTATTATGCTATTATACTAATATAATATAATCGGACAAAATAACATCAAGCTGGGGCTGTCGTGGTCGTGATCATATGGTAGTTGGATTTACAACTACATATGCATGCAGTGCCGATCACCAATTTGTGAGTTCGAATCCCGCCCAAGTGAGGTGTAATCGATACAACATTATGTGATAAAGTTTGTCAATGACTTGCGACAGGTCGGTGGTTTTCTCTCCAGATATTCCGGTTTCCTCCACCAATAAAACTGACCGCCACGATATAACTTAAATATTGTTGAAAGTGGCGTTAAACACCATAACCCTAACACTAACCCCGTACAAAATACAATCAAGCCTGTATATAAAGGGCATTCAAGGAACCTGACAATGTGCCATTTATGTGCGTCTTTTATATACAGGTTAAAATAGCATGCACTATTCATTAACGGGAAAATGAGACTGCCCTTTATAAATAGTGATTTGCTATATAGAGGCAGATTTGACTAGAATATTATAAAACTGACCGCGATAATATAGCTGAAATATTGTTGAAAGTGGCGTTAAGCATCATGACCATAACCCTATTATAATAGTAAGATACAAACCTCGTTCACATTGATTAGTTAAAGGGTTGTAAACTCTCCTCGGTGGACATTTGATTTGATCATGCTTGACTGCTCTTGCAGAGCGATTTTGTTTGACCACATTGCTTGATCTCAATACGTCCAGTAAACCTGTTTTTCTTCTACGATCTACAAAAACAAACTACAAAAACTTAACCATGTGCATTTTAAAGGGTGTGTTGCTCTTACTAAACGTTTTTCTTTATTTTCAGCAATTTTATAACTACAGAACGTTGCCAAAAGTGAAGATAATTTTAACGCGGTCATTGCGCTCCCAGATCCGTTGTCGATGTTTGGTTGCGAAATTCTCTGTTAGTAAATTAGAGTTATCTCTCTTTTTATATAAAATTAAAGTATTGACCTAATAGATGACATTAAATGGTCACCGGAAGTTCTGGGTCGTCTGCTTTGCTTACAATGCTCATCGCTTTTGAGATGGCACCAAATCGTGTTCAACTGTCTTTGTCTGAGAAGAATACAGTTGCTGCTTTGCACAAAGTAGGACTGAAAGGACCGGCAATAGCGCGGGAAACTGGACATCCGCTGCCAACACTATATGGTGTTTTAAAACGTTTTAAACAATGTGGAACGGTGGAAAATAAGGAGAGATCGGGTATGACATCTTTGTTGACACCCCTGAACACTCGAAAACTTTATGGGGTTGTAAAATCTGAGAGAAAACGTCCACTCCGGAAACATACTAATATTTTCAATGAGTATAGGGCTAGACCTGTATCTGATCGAACTATTCAAAGACAATTGTATGAAACAAAATATCACAAGTGTGTTGTAAATAAAACATCAGGATTTGCGACTACAATGTCAATAAACGGCTGGCATGGTAAATTGAATAGGTACAGAACAGTAAATGATTTCTGGAAGAAGGTGATATATAGTGACGAATGTAAGGTAGAATTGGGAATTGACAACTGTGTACGTATTTGGCGACGACCCGGTGAAGAATGGACTCCACCATGCTTGAATCCAGGTCTTGATGTCAGATGTTGTATGTTTTTGGTCAAAGGTTGACCAAACGACCTTAACCACATGGCGGGACCTAGCACTTGAATTAAAAGGAATTGCCAAAAAAGGTAAGATAAAGTATGTCGCATCTATATCTATTATAGTCTGGAGTACGGTAGATCGTTGGTTCAAGCCCCAGTCGGGTAAAACCAAAGACTATAAAATTGGTATATGTTGCTTCTCCACTAAGTACGCAACACTAAGGAGTAAGAACAAAGACTGGTTTACTATGAATCAGAATAATGTGTCCGAGTAAAGCGACTATGTTATTTCTACTCGCAGACTGTTGTTTCAGTGAGCTAGTACTAATTCGAGTGTTGGCTTAAGCGGACATCATCATCATCATCATCATCTCATCTAAATGTAACTTGGTCGCGCCATGATATAGCTGCAAAGTGACCTCGAAGTCGCACTGTTACTTCAATTACTTAGAATGCATTGCGACAGACAGACCTCTGAGAGTAATATATTTGCTTTAATTGGTATGTTTTATGTTTTGTAAGCCTTGAAACCAATTTACTTAATTGCATAACGACCTATCTAAAGCGAAGGAGGATGTGTCCATGATAGGATTTTCAGTAAATATGCAAATATCCATTCGCTCCTTATAATTCAAAATCAAAAAATCCAGATAAGCATATTTACAACAAATAAATTATTTTAGTAGTTAATTAACTAATACCAATTTCATATAAATTTAGTCTTAACATATTTTATTTGTGCAAAAAAAATGGATACGGATTCCGATTACCCCTTTGTTATCTTCAAACTCTTGTGATGAAAGATTTCTCCGATTTACCATTTTAACTAGAATTTTGCACACCAAATTCTAATATCTGTCGTCGGCACTTTAGTAATGTCAAGAATTCTAGATTAAAGTACTTGCCTGGTGGAAAAGAAAATACACTCCCACAAATAAACAGAATAAGTATTACAGCCTGTATTCTCATTTCTAAAATATATCAGTACACCTTGGAATAAGTACAGGACGAAAATGACTGAATTTGTTATTTGACCTTCCATATATATATACATCGAACATTTACTTACCTCATTATGTACTTATCTGATCTATAATGCCCTCTGGTTTAATGTGGTACTGGTCAATATTTACAAACAATTTATCCCAAAATAAATATACTGACCGTATAAAAATATTCACACCTAAAATTGTAAAGCGTTACGTAAACTATTGGATAATGGGAATAAACTGTTTACGATACATATATAAAGAATTAATTTGTGTTGACTTAAATCAATTTTGGCTATCCTGTTTTGGTTATTTCGCCCCCAAACACTTTTAAATTATTTGGTTTTCCAATCTTTAGATTTTGTGCGTACCTTATGATGGTTATTTCAGAAAATTGTCGAGCGCACTAAATTTGATATCCACATTTCTATAAAAAGCATAAAATATTAATGAAATTACCAAATACATTTCAAACAAAACACGTGGTCCGCGAAACTGTAAGAATGTTACAGGTAAAAATCCGCGCAAATGTAGGAATAATACAGGTAAACCATCCGCTCAATTGTCATGTTTTTCTACGCAAATGTAAGATATTTCCCGCGAAATTGAAATGCTAACCCCGAGAGATCATGCATGCATGTGTGTTAGAGTTATGGAAGATTTTCCAATGGGATTTTGGAATGCTCCGACACTGTTATTTTATTTTGTTTTTCGACATTAACTGAAGGCAAAATCTATTATTCAGGTTCAGTATACCTGGTTTTGATTTTTTGTATCAACACCTGACCGGTCATACTACATTTACTATACAGAGATTAATTGTAATACATGATTAAAACTTTAAAATATCTTAAAGAGATTTTGATATATACATGCGTAATACATGAACGGCTAGAATACTAGAATAAACAATATTAAAATGTGGTTAAAAACATATTGCGTAGTTTTGATCACTGATTAAAAAGGGGATTTCCCATCTACATGTTTGTTTTTATGTCGACGTAATTAATCGACCTAAATAGTTCAATCTGACCTATCTAATATTTTAAGATCCTTGAAAAATGTTATTGGTGAAGGCCATAACTTGGAAACTATAAGTTGACTACGGTAGTTCGGGCAGATTTACTTTGCAAAAAATATAGACAATTTGTAGGTCCAACTAGCAATCAAATAAATACATTTATATTTCTTTCCATATTATATTACTATTTCATATTCCAAATTTAATTCCAACAATTTGATAACCTATATATTCTGGGCTCCCATGAAGACTGTTAATTTCTTTTGATGTTTATAGCTAATTGATCTTAAATCAGTTACAAGTGATTAGGTTTTTTTTGCAATGAGAGTAATGGTATTTAACCAAGATACTCTACCTTTCTAGATAATAGTTATCCACGAATATCCATTAGCCCTGCTATTGTACTGTTCATATTTATCTTGTCATTCATTTTTCTGATAGTAGGCGGAAGCGCATCTGGCCATGCATCGTTGTTTTTATATCTGCATCGCCAATGGTGATCTAATTATCAAGAGGGGAGTGGTGGGATCCATTAACTGGCTTACCCCCGCCACATATTATGTCTTTCCCAACCTATGTCCTGGATTTCCAACGTGGTCTTTTTTTATGCTCACTGAGTTGAGATAATCGATAGGGGATTGTTCTGTTTTTTGATATTGGAGATAGTTTTTACATTCACGGTTTAAGTTTTCTTTTCATAATATACAAACGGGTTAAGAAGTTTTCACTAGATGTTTATCGACAAAGAAAGGTATTTAAGTATAGTCACCAGAAGGAAATATTTTAGTCAATATCCTGTCTGTATACATGTCATTTCAACAAATATAGATTCTCTTGCTACCAGTTGACTGCGATATTTCTCCACTTTCTATAAAATCTTTAAACATTTATCTAGAGTATGTTTCTCCTATGACCAAAAATAAGTTGTTCATTTCCGTCGTTAATGGCAGTCGAAAAGAAATTGGTGGGAATTATCATGCCACTGGCTATCAAAAATACTACGCATATTTGACCAATTGGTTAAACGCTAATAATAACACACATTATATTTCATAATCTTTCAAATTCATCAAGTAGATATTTTGAATGGTCACAGTATATTGATATCTGTTTGGTAATGTTTGATAAATCTGTCTTTTCCATAACTATAAAAGTTTTATTTGCACGTAGCTGCGGAACCTTAACTCTTATGTTGTTTATTTTTTGCGTGTGACCATATAGCTACGGATTTCACCCGTTTGTAAGCCCGTGGAATTCTAGGACAAAATAGAATCGAGTTCGGACGGAGCTTAACATTACACAGGTTTATCCGGAAATTACGTGTCAGATTTTGGAAAGTTTTCCGAAGTCGACTATATATGTTTACACTTTTGTCCTAGTTTAGATGGCGGAACAATTGGCGGAGTTATAAACAATATATATTAATCCCATTTATGGACGTAAATATAAATATCTAAAGATAATTGACCATGGAAACTTGAAGAATGAAATTATAGTACCCGAAAGACGCGACCTCAGTTGGAGTTGGAATTTCGCAAGTTTACAAAACCGTGAAATCCGTAGCTGTATGGCCACAAAAAAAAAAAATAATAAAAAATAAAAAAAATAAAAATAAAAAAATCTACTGTTTCGCAGCTATATTTGGCACGTTACATTGTACAAAATTTAATTTTCTCATATAATTACATTGTACACTTCTATAATACGTGTGTTTAAAAAAAAAAGAATTTACTGTTTTCGTTATACAAAATGTATTATCTGTTATCTCGAGACGAATGCAGAATTTATCTTTTTACCATAACATATGGAACTCAGCCTGCCACTAGAAGCAAAGAAAGCTACCATGTAATGTTCAATAACCGTACAGAAATTCAAGGACGTGTCCATTCATTGAAATTATCAGTGTGAATGAGCATATAAGAGATTTAGTACCATATTTTGGGAAAATGGTTCATGATTTTAGTATCTCTGTAGCAGGATACAGCCCATGGGAATGGGTAATCTGATAATTGTGGGGGACGATTCTAATATACTCCTTCAGGTCGAGACGCCCATGAGTATATGGAAATAAGAAATTCAAAATGCCAAAGAGGTAATCAGAAGCGTATATCAAAGAATGACATATAATACAAAAGTGGACAATATTTGACCCACATGTCAAACCCAGTGCCAATTTATACCTACTTATTGTTTAGACCTGTTGCGCTGAATATAGCTTAAATAGTTAAATCACTTCACAGTAAGCCACAATTAATAAGTAAAATAATATCCGGAATTTGTGGTGAAAACAGTGCAATGTGCAGGGTCCATTATATATTAAGGCAGACTCTTGAGAGGAACGTTTGAAAATGTTAAAGGGATAATCAGAACACTTGAGTCAAAGAACTGACAATACAATGACCAAAAGAGACTAAAACAAAAAACAGACAATACTGGTTTACATAAACACGACTGTGAAAACTTGATGTCTAGAGTATTGTATGTGACTAATTACATGTATATAATCACAGCGAGATAAGATGGCTAGAGTATTGTATGTGACTAATTACATGTATATAATCACAGCGCGATAAGATGTCTAGAGTATTGTATGTGACTAATTACATGTATATAATCACAGCGCGATAAGATGTCTAGAGTATTGTATGTGACTAATTACATGTATATAATCACAGCGCGATAAGATGGCTAGAGTATTGTATGTGACTAATTACATGTATATAATCACAGCGCGATAAGATGTCTAGAGTATTGTATGTGACTAATTACATGTATATAATCACAGCGCGATAAGATGTCTAGAGTATTGTATGTGACTAATTACATGTATATAATCACAGCGCGATAAGATGTCTAGAGTATTGTATGTGACTAATTACATGTATATAATCACAGCGCGATAAGATGTCTAGAGTATTGTATGTGACTAATTACATGTATATAATCACAGCGCGATAAGATGTCTAGAGTATTGTATGTGACTAATTACATGTATATAATCACAGCGCGATAAGATGTCTAGAGTATTGTATGTGACTAATTACATGTATATAATCACAGCGCGATAAGATGTCTAGAGTATTGTATGTGACTAATTACATGTATATAATCACAGCGCGATAAGATGTCTAGAGTATTGTATGTGACTAATTACATGTATATAATCACAGCGCGATAAGATGTCTAGAGTATTGTATGTGACTAATTACATGTATATAATCACAGCGCGATAAGATGTCTAGAGTATTGTATGTGACTAATTACATGTATATAATCACAGCGCGATAAGATGTCTAGAGTATTGTATGTGACTAATTACATGTATATAATCACAGCGCGATAAGATGTCTAGAGTATTGTATGTGACTAATTACATGTATATAATCACAGCGCGATAAGATGTCTAGAGTATTGTATGTGACTAATTACATGTATATAATCACAGCGCGATAAGATGTCTAGAGTATTGTATGTGACTAATTACATGTATATAATCACAGCAAAATAAGATGTCTAGAGTATTGTATGTGACTAATTACATGTATATAATCACAGCGCGATAAGATGTCTAGAGTATTGTATGTGACTAATTACATGTATATAATCACAGCAAGATAAGATTCTAGAGTATTGTATGTGACTAATTACATGTATATAATCACAGCGCGATAAGATGTCTAGAGTATTGTATGTGACTAATTACATGTATATAATCACAGCGCGATAAGATGTCTAGAGTATTGTATGTGACTAATTACATGTATATAATCACAGCGCGATAAGATGTCTAGAGTATTGTATGTGACTAATTACATGTATATAATCACAGCGCGATAAGATGTCTAGAGTATTGTATGTGACTAATTACATGTATATAATCACAGCAAGATAAGATGTCTAGAGTATTGTATGTGACTAATTACATGTATATAATCACAGCGAGATAAGATGTCTAGAGTATTGTATGTGACTAATTACATGTATATAATCACAGCGAGATAAGATGTCTAGAGTATTGTATGTGACTAATTACATGTATATAATCACAGCGCGATAAGATGTCTAGAGTATTGTATGTGACTAATTACATGTATATAATCACAGCGCGATAAGATGTCTAGAGTATTGTATGTGACTAATTACATGTATATAATCACAGCGCGATAAGATGCTAACTGACTATCAACCTCAATATAATTGTGATTTTACAAATATGTCTGACTCAGATAAACTTAAACTTCTTCTAAATACCAGTGTTAAGCCCGTTGCTAGATTTATTATCCAAATTTTTAATATTCGAACACAGACATTAAGCAGGCGAAATTGAAAGTGAAATTACCAATTGTAAAACATTGTCAGTTAATAGAAACTTATACAATCTTTTAGACTTACAAAATTATTTGAAAAGTGCTTCGTAAGCCTATGGAGGCTGGTTGTATATAAAACTAAACACATATATTGTATTATTTGTATATATCAGGTTACACTATAATAATAAATTATATATATATATATATATATATATATATATATATATATATATAATTATAACTTCTTTTGTTTTCCATGGTTATATTAAAAAGATCTTTGACACTTCGATTTGCCTTTCTTTTTTTAATAATGTTATTTTTGCACATTATATTCAATTATATGGTTATCTACATAGTTTGTACAATGATTGACGGTTTATTGTACATCCAAAATGTCCATCCTCCCTACATGTACATGTATTAGTGTTATCAACGTGTTCAAATTGTTCACCTTCTTTTATATATCTTCCGAGATGACGACAATAACCTGTAAATATACAATATCAAATACAAACAAATGTAGTGATCTTTGTGGCGAGAGATGGTCGTCCGTTTTGTTGATATTAGTGGAATAGTTGCTTTTTTGTGCATAAAATTCCAATTATTTCCAACTTTATACAAGTCTTTTAAAAAAAAGTTTTATCTATCATAAGTATATATAAATCATTATACGGTTCGATGTTACAGCGACCCCCTTTCTGACTTATCAGCTATTTATTTTCGATGTTACAGCCATCCCCTTTCTGACTTATCTGCTATTTATTTTCGATGTTACAGCCATCCCCTTTCTGACTTATCTTCTATTTATTTTCGATGTTACAGCGACCCCCTTTCTGAGTTATCAGCTATTTATTTTCGATGTTACAGCGACCCTCTTTCTGACTTATCTGCTATTTATTTTCGATGTTACAGCCATCCCCTTTCTGACTTATCTGCTATTTATTTTCGATGTTACAGCCATCCCCTTTCTGACTTATCAGCTATTTATTTTCGATGTTACAGCGACCCCCTTTCTGAGTTAGCAGATATTTATTCCTATAGGCATCAACTATCGTGAAATAGGAATATACACAAGTCCTCCATGTTTCTTAAGAATATTACCGATTGTATCTGAGGCACTAAACCGGTCACTTACTGGGAGTTATTCTTTATACACAGCGTAACTGTATTAATGATAAACAATCACCACGGGGATGTATTAGATAGCGTGGTCACCTCGAGTGCACGAGATATCAAGCTTAATCCACATGACGCTTAAACCAAAGATTTGCACTCGCTGCGAAACGGGACAGAAAAGCTCGTCAAAGGTTCGCTTTTCTATATCTGTTTCTAAAGCTCGTACAAATCAATTTGATAATTTCCGAAAATGTACGTATATTGTACATGTATGTGAAAAAATGCATTTATGTAAAGTTAGATCAATGTATTTATTAGTAAAGGTATTTGCCACCCAATCAATCGTCACAAATAGAATATAGAATATTATGGTACGAAACGATTCTTTCACTCATTATATCAGTATATTAGTGCCATTTCTATGTACATTAGTGCTAAGGGGAGAGTGTTCATGATAATAAAAGATATATATCTGTTCACTGACACAGATAACGCATGTATATAGATATATAGTCCAACTGTAAGGGGAAAATGTATTTCATTAAAAAAGATATGTATCTGTTCACTGATACAGATAATGCATGTATACATGTATATAGTCGAACGGTAAAACATATTAGATAAATCAAGGTATTTGTGTATATAGGCTCCTTAGATTTTAAGTTTAAAAAGGTGAATATGCAACATGCCGTATTTAAGCTTAAATAAAACAATATGCATCATATCATTCAGTGTACCTTTACAATACCACATACAAACGACAAGCGACCCATGTTAATTATAGGACTATTTCTTGTGTTATTGCTGTTGTGACTAATTCGCGAAGGTTTGTAAAACCTCCAATAAGATGTGACTCTAAGGAAAATGTGTGTCACAAATGATCACGGACGTGTTCTGGTTGTCGCAATCTCAATCTGTTACTTTCTTTATTCAAGATTTATCACCTGATTTGTAACAAGAGTAAAGCGACGGGTGTCACTAATGGAGCAGGGGCTGCTGACCTTTCCGAGGAACCCGAGTTCATTCAATGGTTTCAGCGGGATTCGTGTTTCTCAATTGTTTGTTTGTTTGTGTAATGTAGATCATCGTTTGTCCATTTGTTCTCTTTTGTTTGGCCATTGTATTGTCTGTTCGTAGATTGACGGCCTCTGATTACCCTTTTGGTTTGTTCAACCGTTTCTTAGCAGGAATAGTCCTACCAACATGTAAATAAATTTATAAACTAAATGAAAGTACATTATCAGAATCATGCGGTTGTTAATTTTTGTTTCCATTGTATAACATAGGATTTGTTCTTTCATATTTAGTAACATCCTACGTAGGAACAACAAGAATCAATATATGACGTTTCCGCGAAATGTAATATGTTGATTGGCTAAGAGCCGCCTTTTAACACCCATTGAATGGTGAAAGTAGAATTGCGAATGTCTTGCAGTAACATACCGTAATTACTAGTGCTCCCTCTCAGACCTTCGTTTATAGACACATCATCGCTTAACAAGTTTAGCTGTCCGTGAAAGCGGCAAATTTGATCATTCTCGTTTGATAACGTGAAATGACTTACATTCATTATCTATATAATTATCTCACCTGTACAGGTACCACAATCAAAGCTATTAGTACATGGATTCATCTTACAATGTCTGTATCTGCACACTAGATAGCTGCCATCATTTAAACAATATTTGTCAAAGTTCTGGAATCGTCCTGGTGGTCTTTCAAATGGCGGACGATCAAAAAATTTATAACATTTCTTAAACAATCTGTTTACATTTGCTGTAAGATAGTAACGAATCATAAACAGTAATTTCTTGCAGAAAAGTAGAGGATTTTATATTATGTAAAATGATTCCATCAAAGAGAGAGAGGGGAGTCGTGTTTGTGATCGTATGGTAGTTGGATTTATAACCACCTATGCAATCAGTGTCTATCACCACTAACGTTGTGAGTTCGAATACCATCCAGGCGAGGTGTACTCGATACAACATTGTGCTATAAAGAGAGAACCACCGACCATGGGCAAGCAACTGGTAACCTTTATCACTTGCGGATGCGAGTCGAGTGCACCCTTTTTTGTGAATTACAAAGCTGGGTGCGAACCCACGCCGTACTAAATTTGATGTCTACATTATTATTTGAATGTTTGAGATGTAACATAAATATGACTTAATTCGTTTTATTTCAAAATACGGTCACTGACGTCAATATGTTAATCCAACCATGTTGTTTATAACAGTTTCCCGATATTTGTAGGATTGGTATTTATTTATTTTTAAGTTAGATTAATTTATTAATACATTTTTTGTTCTGAACGGTTATTGTGATGCGTGTTTAACGCCACTTTCAACAATACATCCCGTAATATATGGCCATCCTTTCTCTTCATAGAGGTAACCAGGGTGTCCGTCAGATATTGTTAACGATGGATGAATTGCTCACTACAGACATGACACAAATATTGTATTTCAGAACAATTTTTCATTTCATTTCAAAAATGAGATTGCTTTTCAAAGCAGCAAGATTCTGGATCAGAATAATATCAATTGATGAATAACAATTGTCTGTGCTACTTGTTGGAAAATTATGTGTAAATAATAACATGTCTTTGATGTGATGTGGAAATGCGAAACTCTATATTTCTATGCTACTTTTCGTTTTATTTTCTATTATACATGTACCAGGCTGTAAATGATTATACTGTACGTTCAGAGCTAGTAAGTATCTTGAATAAGTCGTTTTGATTGATAACCTCAATTAAGAATATCGTTCGTTTATATACAGTCCGACAAAAGTTAAGCACCACCTGACTTGTTTCAATAATATTTTTTTCTAATAAGGATCTTATTTCAAATCGGTTTGCTGTTTTCGTTGCCTGTACACACATACTTACTTACCTGTGAAACAGGTTATTGGTCGATTTTTATTTATGTGTATATGACAGGGTGTGTAAAATGCCACGTGCAATTTTCAACATTTGTGTTTGCGAACGAAAGCTGATTTCTTTTGTGTAGAGTTTTACGTTTCATTTTCTATTGGTTTGGTATGGTGCGGTGAAAATTAACCATACCAGAAAGGTGGCAAGCTGTTGGCATGCATAACGGTGGTTTTAGCCATAGAAGGGTGGCAGACCACTTCAGGGTTAACCATTCCATCATTGTTCGACTGATGTAGCGTTTTCGTCAAACGGGGAATGTTACTCACCGTCCACGTGCAAGTAGACCTCGCAAAACGAGGCCGAGAGAGGACCGGCTCATATCCATACGGGCGCGGCAACGGCCGTTTAGCACAGCTGGTGCATTTCGTGGTAATTTAGCGTTTGGAGGCCACATTAACACACGCACTGTAATCGGACGCCTCCACCATCATGGAATGCGAGCGCGACGACCCATATAACGTCCACAGTTGACATTACGTCATCGCCATGCTTGATTTGACTGGTCACATGATCATTTGGGATTGACTATTCGCACATGGAGACGGGTCCACTGGTCTGATGAAAGTCGTTTTTTGTTACTCCCTACCGACGGTCGTGCAAGGGTTTGGCGCCAACGAAGCACTTTATTTCAGGACAACCACATTTTGGGCACAACTGCGTTTGGGGATGGGGGTGTAACTGGGGTTGTTTTTCCTTTGACTGTAAGTTGGACTTGTACGTTCTTGATGGTAATCTGACAGGCCAAAAATACCGTGACAATGTGCTCGCTCCACGCGTAGTCCCCCATTTCGACAATCATGCTTTGGCTGACAGGCCAATTTTCATGGACGACAACGCTAGGCCACATAGAGCCCGAATTGTACAACATTTTTTACAGCAAGAGGCTGTTCAGACAATTTCATGGCCTGCGATGTCGCCAGACATGAACCCTATAGAGCATGTATGGGACTTTATTGGCCGAAAAACTAACCAACGCAATACAAAATGTCAAAATATTGACGAATTAAGAACTGCTATCTTACAGGAGTGGCAACAATTCCCCCAAGAACGGCTTAAGCGTCTTGTGCGAAGCGTGACGAGGCGTGTTACAGAACTTCCCAATAAACGCAGTGGATATACTCGTTATTGATTTTTATGCCTTACACATACGCACAATAGATGCATTTAAAAGTTCTTAAAATCTGAAGATTCTGCATTTTAATGCAATGTTAAAAACTTCCATCAAAGACAAACTGGTTTTACGTTTTTCGAGCGCCTGTTTTGAACCCCATTTTTGCCACGTCATAGTCACGTCTTTCAGGATGATAAATACTTCGTAGATTGGTAATTTTAGAGCCCTTGGTGTAGTCTTTTAAGAAGTGTAAGAAAAATGGTGATATCTATTTTATTGTTTTAACAGTATTGATGTAAAAAAATATATCGATAAAAATATAGGGTGGTGCTTAACTTTTGTCGGAGTGTATAGTTTTATGTGAGGGTAGACATTGTACTCACACGTGGAAACAATTGTAAGACACATCACTTCACTCCGAGAGGAGATATAGACCCTGCCACATTTCATTGAAGTGCACTCGCGTATGTGCGTTGCATAGGTATTGCTTCGGTTACGATTGTCGAATGGAGTTTTCCTGAACTGCTCCAACTGTGTGGCGTTTGACGTTTTCCATTTTATTATGTAATACATGTACGTGTCTTAGTGTCAAATACGCAATTGATATGAGGTTTATTTTCAATGGACCGCAATATTGAATTCTTGTTTTTCATTTTTTGTTGTCTTATAACACACAAAACTTACTATTTATTTTGCTCTCTACAATATATTTACTGCTATCCTCGTTAAAACGTTTTTGATAATCTTCAAGAGTCCTGGTATATCCCAAATCTGACCCATAATCATCACCATACCAAATAAGCAGTTCCGTACCAGATTTTATACATTCATACGCCACATAATATACTTCGTCATTGTATTGATGTGGGTACATGTTTTCTTCCGTTATTGTTCTGGCACAGTTAATGTACCGAACCCAGTTAGAATTATTTTTATAAAATGCATCAACGTAAAATTTAAATTGAAAATCCTCATCATATATCTGCCATGCATATTCCCCTCTTTCAATGCTGTCTTTGACGGCGCCTCCATATGGTCCAAATCTGGTTCCCTTAGGAAAGTCTCGTTCAGTCCATACTCCTAAACCGGAGCCAGGTATAGAGGATGGTTTTATTGACAATCCTGGAGGTAGTGTTTTGAATGGTCTATCATCGTTTGTAGACTTCGTCTGTAAATGATTTTTAACTTCCTCCGTTATTTGAAATGGTATAGGATAACAAACACACATTCTATTTTAATGAATCAAACTGAACTGAAAGATTTACTTCTGATTACATGTAAATGTATTAAACAAATCAACTGATACAGAGACAATTTATCACGAGGAGGTTGGGGTAACGTCCCATTAACCGGTTTGACCTCGCCCCATATATGTGCCTGTCCCATGACAAGACATAGACTTCCAACGCATATAACTCTTAATATGTTTTGTGCTCGGTTGTTTCAGATGAGATGTGGGTGGTTGTTCGTTTTGTCGATATTGGTGACATTTGTTTTACCATCCCTGTTTTAGCTGTCATTTCATCAACAAAGAATCACCCCATCAAAAGTGTTCATGCTATTACACAGTGTTCTTAGTGACATTAACACAGTTCAAGGTCTACAAAACAACATGTACCTCATCTCGTCCATGTCCTCTTTTCTATACACGTGTTCATTTTATTAACCTATACCGTAAACATAAGCAGTCAATAATTACCTTAAATGTGATTTACAATAAATATGACATGGTTAACCCTACTGTAGTGTTCTTAATTAACATTGAGATGGTTGGTGTTACTGGCCAATGAATGATTGCAAAAGATATTCAAAATAAAAACGCAGATGCAAAATTTAGTGTTCACGACGCGTTTCTGAATAAGAAAAACGCTCTGATGACTTTGAGTGAGAAAGTGATAACATATCATATTCTGATGTTCAGTTGGACTTCACTACACCAACACGATATTAATACATACATAGCTCCAGTCGTTGATATTTCATCATGAATTAGAGATCAAATAACAGACGTTTTATTGCTTAACCCTGATCTTTATCTGCTTACCATAGTACCAAGAAGGTAGCTGTCAGTTTTTCGACAAATTACCTGCCGAGATACAGTATCATATAACAACACATTATATTTACTACACGAGGGGTGTCACATGTGGAACAGGAACTGCTTACTTGGAATAACCTTCCGGAGCCCCGGTTTTAAGTGGAGTTCACGTTGCACGATGTTAATTTTCTGTGCAATGTGTTGTACATCGTTGTTTGTCCTTTTGCACGTTTTCTTTTGGCCATTGTGTTCTCTGTCCTTCTTCGACTTACAGATTCTGGTTATCCCCTTGGTATCTTCAACGTCTTCTTTATCTATTTTATAGACTATGACCGTTCGATCAACAAAAATATAGTTAAAACAAATATGTGTATTAATATTTATATATACAAAACATTTAGTGAAAGAGAAAATAGTACCAACCTCAATATTATTCACTATGTACATGTCTCTAACCAGGGGCAAGCCATCAGCATTACACTCATAGCATTCTGAAAATACTCAAAATCTATTAATTTAGAAAATGGTAAATGAACACGAGAATCTATCCAACATTAAACGTAGACTGAAAGTGAATGAACAGTTATTTTATGTGTATTGCTGTTATACATTCTACAGTCGTTCTATCATATGGGGTCCGTCGTGGTCAGTGCCTATCACCACAAAAGTTGCGAGTTCGAATCCTGCTCATCGCGAACCATACTCGATACAACATTATGTCATAAAGTTTATCAGTAATTTGCAACAGGTCGGTGGTTTTGAAAAGTAATGAATTATACTGCAAATGGACCAATATTAGTCAGAATTGAAATTTCGATTATATTTTGATAACTTCCCCATGTTACAAGTTAGGCGTAGTGAAACCCCGTAGATGGCGGGCGTTTTTATTCTACTTTTTGTTACGTTTAGTTTTGCTTTCTATTGTATTGTTTTGCTTTGTGTGTGTGTGTGTGTTTTTGTTGTTGTTGCTTTATTTGTTTGTTTGTTTGTTTGTTTTGATTGGTTTGGGTTAATTTGCTTTGTTTTATTTTTTTAGGGGGGAGGGTTTGTTATATATGTTTACATGTATGCGTTTTGCAACCAATCCATTGAAATTAACACCAAACGCATATTGTAATGTATACGGCTATAAGTGAAAGTGACAACTAATGCAGGTATACTATTTGAACTATGATACTGTAGTGTATACGGCACAACATTGAATAACTAGCTCTTTGTTCAGTTTGTTTTTCATTTGACTTAACGCATATATAAACCCTATAACAACGTAGATATCGAATTTAGTGTGTCCGACGCGTTTCTCGGATAATATTCATCACGTGAGCTCATAATCAAAATATTGGAAAGCCATATAAACTACAGTGATATTATTGATATTTATATACATGTAACAATGTGGTCTTGTCCAGGTAATATGCCAAAATATTACCAAGGTAATATGTCAAAATATTACAGTACCAAATATCACTACAGAAACTTACACGAAGTATAATAATTATACAATAATATTGTGCTGTCCATGTTATAAATGTCCCAAGGTTAGAAGGCATTATGCCTTCTAACCTTGGGACATATTTCGGCATATGACATGGACAACACAATATTATTGTTATTATTACTCTGAATGTCTTTGGCGATTTAAAAAAATAAAATTTGTCTAAAATGTATTGATAGTATACAGATTGGCAAATCATATTCATTTAAATTCAAGAAATATTTAATTATAACAATAACAATGAACTGTGAAATATTTAATTCCCAAACCTGGAACTGGCCATTGTTTTGACAGACGACAGTATCAACTTTAAGGAAAAACGTATAATACATTGTAAATTGTACACTGTTAAAAGCGCTCAGGTGATCCCGTTTAGACCCCGCTTATTTAAATGACGTAACATTGTTCTAAGCTCCGCCCATCAGCATAATAATGACTCCAACAATAGTACTATGCGAGTGCATAGTACAACGACGCTATTTATTCTTTGTAAAATTATGTTTCGATAATATCATGTCCATTATAATGAAAGTTTCTTACATGAAGAGTAATAATATCAAATATCACGCACTTGTGATAAGACCATTGCCATGTTGCGATCTTCTTTCGTAATGTTGCTTATAATATCGTGTCATTTCTTAGTACATATATAGGTACACATCAATTAAATAACTGCATTGAAATAAAGTGTGTATAACTATATGTTAGAGGACTTACCTGTTGATGCATAACATAACATTAACAAAGGTGTGATATACACTACACGTGACATGTCAGGAAAGCGGTATAAACTGATTCAGTGTTTATCATGTTGGCAATACAAAAATGAATACAAGATGCAAACGAAATTATCTATACGTAAAAACTTTTCATTGATAAGAATATTTTATAAGTACAAATGTACTGGTCAAGCTGATAACAGATCAAATTCTGACAAATAAATATTGAATATTGAATGTGTTGTCCGGCAAGTCTTCTTCAACTGTTCACCTAAGTTTTGTGACTGTTCATGACCGAAAGCAATGAGATTGTGTCATAATTTCCATAAACAAAATGAACTGATACTTGAATTTTAGATCTTTTGTGTTACATGTATAAGTTATTCTTAATCAATATTAATTTCTGCAAAAATAACATTTTGTATGAAAATATTCTGTGTTTTAGGAGTTGGGGTTTTTGTTTGGTTGGTATTATAAATCCAGATATCGCGGTTAGCTAGTTGTCTTGTATCTTTATCTAAAATAGTGTCCTTAGAATTCTCAGTTTTAGCTTTGTTAATAACAGAATGTAAATGTGAAGCTTATGTCTTCGAAACTAAGTTGTGTTAAAAAATGACATATCTTGTAAAATTTGATTTTATCTCATTAATATGGCCACCACATATGACTATGGAAATCCAGGTCTTGTCATAGGGCTGGTATCAATATATGTCGGGGTTATGCCAGATAATGATATTCTAACCCCGCCCCCTTTTTGTTAACGATAAAAGAAACCAGTACATTGATTTCCAGAGTATATGCAGTACATTGTTTTCCAGAGTATATTCAGTACATTGTTTTCCAGAGTATATTCAGTACATTGTTTTCCAGAGTATATTCAGTACATTGTGAATGTTCTATATCTTCCCGTTTAAACTATATCAATAAATTTGTCAATATACACCGATGTGTATTAACTGCATCGGTGGTATACTGGTAAGGATGTTCGCATCGAGTGCGGTGGATAAAGTGGTGGATTCGAGCCCAGGTCGAGTCAAACAAACGACTATGGAATTGGTAATTGATGTTTTCCCGCTAAGTACGCAACATTAAGGAGCCAGAGCAAAGACTGGTTTGCTCGGAATCAGTATAATGTGTTCGCGTGGAGCGACATATCTACTCACAATTAAGCATGTTGGTCTAGAACAAAGCGGACCTCATCATCATCTCATTGACAATTAACTTGCTCTCGCCATGATATAGTATAAAATTGCTGAGTTGGCGTTAGCAATATAATGATACAATTAAGCTGATTTTGTCTGTTTATATAATTATGAGTTTTGACTTTCCCTTTGTAAGATTGTTCGGAGTCCGGTAATTTTGTTATTACCCTTATTGATTATGATACAATTATGCGTGTTGGTCTAGTGCAAAGTGGACATCATAATTATTGCCTCGAATGTAACATGTTCGTCCAAAGATATAGTTGCAAAAGTGATCATGTGACGTTAAACAATAATCACTCACTCAATTATTGCATTATATATCTGAATAAACGAGAATCATGTGGAAAGTGAGTGTCAAATGTAGTCTTAGCATGAGGAATCCTTGGACATTCAGCCTGTCTAATCAGAACACCTGAGTATTCCGAACAAATACATTGTTCCAAGGGAGTTCGATATAGACAGGTATGCAACGGTTTAGAACGAACATTGCCGTGTTTTTATGATTCGCTTGTTCGTTTTTCTTGTCGAATAAGGATATAAATAATCCAGTTTGTTTAGATATAAATAATCTAGTTTGTTTATGTGCAAAAATGAAACGGAAACAAAAGTTGGAAATTATTTCAGAAAGAGTAGTTTTACTATTGCATGGTGCAATAAAATGTGAAAAAACATTTACCACACTGTCGAGACAACAACATCCAATAGAAAAATGGTAGAAGAGGCAAAATCGATACCCCAAACAATCATACACATGACCATACACCATATATGCAAATATGTTGAAAACTACTGTTTATGAAGATAATGGAGTCTGGTTGTCAGTTTTGTAGATATTTATTTTAGGTGTTTTTTCTGCGACTTTTTTCGAAGAATTTAGAAATTCACATACATAACATCTAGTCCCGAATTATTGCATTTTCTTAATTTGAGCTAATTACACATTTCGTTCAACGATTGTCGGTTTATTGTACAACCAGAATGGCCATCTTTATGACATATGCAGGTATTTACGTTATCAGCGTGATGAAATGTTGCACCTGTGTGCGTATACCTCCCGAGGTGGAGACAATAACCTGCAATGAACATATATACATATAAGTAAATATCTACATTTGAAAAAGTATTATTTTCCAATGTTAAATGCTTTAATTTTACAGAGAAGAGCCGTCGTGGTCGTGATCGTTCGGTAGTTGGATTTGCAGCTTCCTGTGCAATCAGTGCCTATCACCACTACAGTTGTAAGTTCGCATCCAGCTCATGTTGAGGTGTACTCTATACAATATTATGTGATACAATTTGTCAGGAACTTGCGACAGGCCGGTGGTTTTCTCCGGTTTCCTACACCAATAAAGCTGAGCGCCACAATATATAGCTTAAATATTGTGGAAAATGGCGTTAAACACCATAATCTTATTTTTACAGAGAATGCCCGTTACCATGTAACGTTGCTTATTCTCTAAGCATCACCACAAAAATATATTTTACTTTGAAAATGAATATCACTTCACTTCACTTGACAAAAATAGGTTATATTTAAAAAAAATCAATTTGGTCTGGTTTATTTTCTTTTTTTCTCTGACAATTTTTTTTTTAACACGGAATAAAAAAAAGTAGAATTGCTCAAAATCATATACTGTGTTTTCATTGATTATTCGTTGGCGTCAGTTCTCCCGCGATCGTTGAAAATTTATGTTCGTTGACATTTAAATTCGTGGTATTGATATTTGTAAATGGTTGTTCTTGGTATATTTAGCTTTCGTGATCCACTAACTTTTTTCGTGGTATGATGATTTCAACGAAAACCACGAAAGTTGATTTCCAACCAATAAAATTGAACTGCTTCCCATTCTGTAGCATCAGAGTTCACCCCTGGTTTTTTGTTGGTTCTTGTTTCTCAATCTCGAGTTGTTTCTGTGCTATGTTTTGTAGATCGTCAATTGTTCTTTTTATTTTGATCATTGCATTGTCTGTTCGTCTTCGATTTACGGCTTGCCCATGGTCGGTGGTTCTCTCCGGGTACTCCGGCTTCTTTCATTACTAAAGCTGGTCGCCATGATATAGCTGAAATATTGCTGAAAGTGGCGTTAAACACCAAAAGCAAATCGATTTACGGCTTCTGATTACCCATTTAGTATCATCAAACTTTTCTTATAACATATTTTTTACCCTTTGATGTTCTCAATTACTTAATAACCTTTGTCACATTAACATTAATGAGTTCATCGGGTACAATAAAATCGATTAAATGTTGCATGGGTTTAAATGTGCAGGTAATAAATAAAGCTGAAAACCATACACTTCTCTCGCAGCACATAACTGATTGTAAGAAGATAAAACAGGTGTATCCCGTAAATTAATCTCGTGTTCATTGGAAAGCAGAAAATAATTACCGCTGCTTCATATAATTAATGGCTTTAAGAAGAATCCATGTCCACCTTCATCTCTAAGAATTATATAGGTATAACACACCTTTATTGACGCTATGATGTAAGCAAACGTTGAAGACGTCAACCGTAATTGTCAATATAAAGGAGGAATATATACAATTTAGTGCACACGACACGTTTCTCCAATACATTTTTTTTGTAACTTTCATCAGGTACGCTCATAGTTAAAATATTGGAAAGTCAAATAGTACGTTTTTGTGACCAGGGGCCTAAACAGGATAGCCAAAATGTCACTTGTATCTGCTGGTTATTTAATTAACTAACTTTGTGTTGTCCTATTATGTATCTCTACCTTCTGATTTCCACGTTGTGGTGTCCGTTACGATTTCCGCATGAAATGATGTTGGGTTCGTCTTTACCTCCAGTTGTTTGTGGGAGAGATCATGTTTTATTTACGTTATTTGTGTTTGCGTGCGTATAGTGGTGTCCAACACATATTGTGTTGTGTTTTTGTTTTGTTTGTCTCTGTCTTGCGTATCATATGTTGCCAGTTTATTTGGACTGGATTGTCCATTTATGATTGCCTCTTCGGTATTCGCTAAGAAGAGTTTGAAGATACCAAAGGGGTAATCAGAATCCGTATATTGAAGAAGAACAGACAAAACAATGGCCGAAAGAAAAAGTACAAATGGTCAAACAGCGATGTACAAAACGTTTATTCATAGATTTTGTTCATCATCGATGCTTTAAGATCTTACCTGGACATGTCTCACAATCAAAACTACTGGTACATGGATTTCTGTCACACTTTTTATATTTACAAACTTGATAACTTCCATCATTGAAACAGTATCTATCATATCGCTGTAATTTTCCTGGAGGTTTATTGAATGGAGGACGATTATAAAACTTGTAGCATTTGGTGTTGAGTCTGCTTACATTTTCTGCCAGAAAGAAGAGGAGAGTTATGAAAAGAAAGTTTAAACAGTGGTGGTCAGCAATTCCACCTATATAAACAAAACGAACCATCACTTCTCACCTCGACTCGTTAGTCATAAGTAGAACGTTTAACTGAGAAAATCTCCAATTTACACATTTTCAAAATAAATACGATTTAGAAATTCATCTAATAATAAGTTTAGCTTTATGTTGTTTAACGCCACTTTCAACAATATTTCAGTTACATCGTAGCGGTCAGTTTTGGTTGATGAAGGAAACCGGAGTACATGGAGAAAACCACCAACCTGTTGCAAGTCACTGACAAACTTGATCACATAATGTTGTATCGAGTACACCTCGCCACGAGCGGGATTCGAATTCACAACGTTAGTGGTGATATGCACTGATTGAATATGTAGTTGTAAATCCAACTACCATACGATCACGACGCCCCCTAATACGAGATAAAAATTAATCTAATAATAAAAATAAACAATAGTGGTTGTTGTCCTATTGGTCAAATACAACTTCCTGGTTAGTTACAGGTTCTATATTTGTATTTAAGTTGCATTGTGCAGTCAAATCTATTTCCAGCAAATTTCTGTTTAAGGTCACCCATGTTTCATTATTGTTTGAATTATTTTGTCCAGTAGTTTTAATACGTTTTCTTTGCACTAAATATAGCTGATGGTTTATGGTGTTAAAAGCCACTTTCGATAATAATTCAGTTATATCGTGGCGATAAGTTTTATTGGAGGAGGAAAAACACGTAGGAGTACCCATAGAGAACCACCGACTTGCTGCAAGTCACTGACAAACTTTATCCCATAAGGTTGTATCGAGTACACCTCGCCATCAGCGGGATTCGATGTCATCAGATTCCTCAAAATGCAAAAGCCACTTCTAAATGATATTTTATGCCGGCTGTCAATTGATAAAAGAATTGCATTATAATTTCTTTTCAATTAGATACCAAAAAAAAATTAATTTACAGATATTACTGAACATATTGTATCAATGACCAGGGATTATTCAGATTCTTTGTGAGGTATTTGTATATTGGACTGTTTATTAAAACAATAAATCTGCTGTAATTGACGGAAGTTATCACGGGCTGAAGACCCCTTGACACAGGATCCATTAATACCGTGTAATATCACTTTCAACTATATAGATGATGTCCTGTCACTAAACAATTCGAAATTTGGTGTTGTTTTTTTTATCGCATCTATTCCATGGAGCTTGAAATGAAAGATATCGCAAACATAGCTAGGTTGGCATCATACTTTGACCTACATCATGAAATTGACAATGAGAGGCGGTTAAGAACGAAACTTTATGATTTCAATTTTCCCATTGTGAACTTTCCATTTATATGTAGCAAATTTTCAGCAGAACCTGCATAAGGGTATTTATCTCTCCGTTCATCCGATATTCCAGAACTTGCGGTGCCGGTCATGATTTCCTTAATAGAGGGTTTCTACTAACAAGGAAGCTACTGAACTAATTATTCCTAGTGGTTAAGTTGAAGTCATCACTTCGAAAGTCTTACGGTCGCCACCATGACCTGTTTATCCACAACGAAATATATGTGTCACAAATAACCACGGATATGAATAGTTTCTCGTAACAACAATCCGGTCTTTCCTCAGTCATGACTTGTCACAAGGTTTGTGACAAGAGTAACACAACGGGTGTCACGTGTGGAGCAGTAAATGCTTACCCTTCCGGAACACCTGAGTTCACCACTGGTTTTTAGTGGTGTCGTGTTTCGCGATCTTTTGCTTGTTGTGTAGTGTGTTGTAGATCATTTCTGTCCTTTTTCTTTCTGAGTTGCCTATCCTTCCGCGAATTATGGCTTCTTATTAAAAACCATTTGATGTCTTCAAATTTTTCTTTTGTGTGTTTGTGCATTATAAGTTTCACCACAAAGGGAGTGTTCCTTCTGATGATTAAAACTTCACAGAAAGTTGATAATGCTGTTTTACCACTCTAAAAGGACATGTGTTCGGACACTTCAGTCTCCAGAAATAAACATAAGATTAATCAATTGTTATTCTGCCGCAAATATTAATGCTTTGTTTGCTTTATTAATAGAAAATAGTAAATAGTTTAATCAAATGAAAAATAAGCAGTTCATGCACCACTAGGATTGATTTTTGGTTATATGAAAATATACCAAAGGGTTACTCAGAAATCGTAAATTGACGAAGGACAGACAATTTAATTGCAAAAAAGGGAAAAAGGACATACAATGATCTTCTAATCCCTACACAGAAAACAAAAGATTGAGCAACAACGCTTTTTACGGGTAAGCAGTTCCTGCTCTACTAGTGGGACTCGTCGTCTCACTGTTAAACGACACGAACATCATGTGATGCAACTCGTACATTGATAATAATTACTTATGTTTACTTGACTCGATAAATAAAAACATCGTGTTAGGAAAAAGAATGTTTAAACAGTGATGGTAAGCAATTCCACCAATATTAACAAAGCGAGCAATCACTTCTCATCTTAACTCACTGATCACAAAAAACCCCCGAGATATGACGTTGGCTAGCTATAGATGTGGTGGCTTGTGTATCAACATTGAACACCGCTTTTCTTGTCTTAGCCTAACATGATTTTCCTGAATGAATTCTAAGCGACAATAAGAGATTCATTGAAACATAATCTTACCATATAATTTACTTTCTATAACATATCTTGTATCATCCTCATTAAAACGTCTTTTATAATCTTCCACAGTCCTATTAAGCCCCAAGTCTACGCCATAATCAGTACCATACCATATAAGTAGTTCTGTACCAGACTTTATGCATTCATATGATACGTAGTAGGGTTTATCGTTCAGCTGGTACAAATACAAATTTTCCTCGTTCACTGTCCTTGCGCAATCTACATATCGTAACCAATTGGAACTATTTTTATGATAAGCATCAACATAGTGTTTTATGTTATTGTTCAAATCGTGGATCAGCCATGCGTATTGCCATTCATTAACATCATCTGTTACAACTCCACCATACGGACCGAATCTTGTTCCTTTCGGAAAATCTCTTTCTGCCCATACTCCTAGCCCGGCACCAGGTATTGAAGATGGTCTGATGGACAAACCAGGGGGAAGTGTTGCGTGGGGTCTTGTGTCATCTGTGGTATTTGTCTGCAGAATATATTTATATACAAATGATGCACAACATTCTTCATAATTTTGTCGTTAGACTTTGTGGTTAGTTCTTGCAAGTTTCTTGCTTATTTTCTTCTTTTATCTTACCGTTTGTATATTTATTTTTTAATACCCAAATTATCTTTTAATCTGATATCTCTTCAGACTTCGGTCTCGTATGTAGAGCGGAATAAACATTGTTTTCCTGTATTTTTCGTGGTTTTTGCAATGGTGACAAGCACACGGTGAACAGACCGTGCTTTTACACGATATGTTCATTTTCCCAAGTGAAATTTCGCTACTATATTTCATCATTGAGGTTTTTTTTTCGAAACACGTGCTTCATTAATTTGCAGGTCTAATATACCAAAAAATGTATTTGTAAGTTAGTAATTTAAATTAAACTGTTCGACATATGGTTATTGATTGCTTATTTTTTTTGAATGACGTTAATTTGTAATAGAATTAATGGGTTGGGTGGGTTTATGGTGCTTGACGCCACTTTCAGCAATATTTCAGTTAGATCGTGAGCGTCAGATTTATTGGTGGAGGAAACCAGAGAACCCGAAGAAAACCACCGACCAGTCGCAAGTCACTGACAAACTTTATCACATAGTGTTGTATCGAGTACACCGCGCCATGAGCGGGATTCGGAACTTACAATTTTAGTGCTGATAGGCACTGATGGCACAAGTAGTTGTCAGATCAAGACAACGACGTCCCGTAATAGAAATAATGTTACTATTGTTTGAAATATACAAAATATGAAGACGATTTTTAGGTCTAATGGTAACAATTTCTAATGTAAACCTTCCTTTAATAGTACAATAAATTATTAGAAACACTACACCACATTCAGCCTCATACATTCTAATATATAACATATTACATACAATGAGGTTTTCTTTATTTGCAAAAAAAAAAAAAAATTAAAAAATACCAGACTGCGAACATAATGAGGTAATATAATATAATTTGATCTCGTCATGATATAGACGATTGATTGAATGATTTATTGGTGCTCAAGGCCAACTTTATCAGCATTTCAGCTATATCGTATGGTGAATACATTTTATCAATTAATTTCTTCAACTACAAGACCCTTTACTTAGAAATAGGACATATAAATGAACAATTGTTCACCTGATCGTAAAAAGTTCATTCTCCAATTCTTTAAAAAATCAAAAATAGAAACGTGAAAAGTACGGTGGCTGATTAAGGCCATGCGAGAGAAAAAAATATTTTGTTCCCTCAATATAATATCTTGTTCCCACAACTTATTATTCTGTTCCCACAAGAAATATATTTTGTTCCCTCAATATATTATTTTGTTCCCACAACATATTATCTTGTTCTCTCAATATATTATTTTGTTCCCACAACATATCATATTGTTCCCTCAATATATCATTATTAATACTAATTAATTATCCCCCTCAACAGAGGCCACCCATCTTATAAGGCCAGATTTCAAATTCCCTGAGATAGTAAAATACTAATAAATTATCCTTCTCAAGAAAGGCCACCCATCTTATGAGGCCAGATTTTTCAGGGCATGTGAAATTTTGCCTTATAAGATGGGTGGCCTCTGTTGGGGAGATAATTAATTAGTATTAATAATAACATATTGAGGGAACAATATGATATGTTGTGGGAACAAAATAATATATTGAGGGAACAAGATAATATGTTGTAGGAACAAAATAGTATGTTGTGGGAACAAAATTGTTTTTCCTGTGGGAACAAAATAATAAGTTGTGCGAACAAGATATTATATTGAGAGAACAAAATATTTTTTTTCTCGCATGGCCTTAATCAGCCACCGTAGATAACTCATGTATGGATCTTTTAGAGGTAATTTGTAATTTTCAAATGATATTCGTTTTTTTGAATATGGACATAAAAAGTAACGAAGATATAACAAGAAATACAGAACGAGGTTGGTACAGAGACACGCACTAATGATATATAATTTGAATTGTTGTTAGAATGATTGATGTTTAATGTTAAATTAGCATTTTGTCAGCTATATCATGGCGAAAACAAGTTACATTTTATGAGATGATGATGACAACCGTCAACCACTTTGTACTAAACCAACACGATTAATTGGATGTTAATAGAGCTACATGTTGTGTATCTACCTGACACACCAATCCTCGGGTCAGTATGTCACTCAACTTGGAAACATTATCCTGATTCCAAGCCAACCAGTACTTGTTCTTACTCGTTACAGTAGCTGGGTGGTTAGCGGAGAGGCAGCAAATACCAATTATATAGTCTTTGGTTTGACCCGACTTGGGTTCGAACCCATGATCTACCTCACTCAAGGCGGGCACGCTAGCCATTACAGCAGACGAGGTCTTAACACAAAGAACAATACACACGTACCTTAGTATTTTCTACGATATACATATCTCTATATAGTGGTAATCCACTGTTGTTGCATTCACCGTATACTGAAAAGATTAATATATTTATTACATAATTGGTCAACGTGACCGCGAGCATATGTTTTTATGTAACACGACGGATGTCAACACTGGAGCAGGAACTGTGGACCATTCCGGAGCATCTGAGTTTATCCCGAATTAAGTAGGATTCGCTTTGCTCCGTCTTTAATTTTCTTTGTATATCCTTGTTTTTCCTTTTGTGTTTTGGTCATTGTATTGTCTGTCCTTCTTCGACTTACGGCCTTTGATTACCTCTATATTCAAACTTTTAGTGTATTTATCTGTGAAATCATTGCGTATCGCCCACAAGGTGTATGAACCCGTCTCTTCCTCTTATGGCAATGTGTAATCAACAGTACAAAAACAGTATAATGGTAGATAATATTACCAACATAACAACACGAAACACTCAACTGAAAAACCTAGAAATAACAAGATACCGAACGAAAATCAATCACCTAACTTCGGGCAAAAACACAGATGTGCCTTTGTTAAAACTTCTTAGTCGAATCTAGTAAGTAAGCAGAAATATAAACAAAAAATAAATAATCTAAATAGAATTCGGTTCGAGTAAAAAGATCAAACGTTTTCATGGAGTGAGTTATTTTTGTTTAACACCAACTCAGCAATTGCTCAGTTATATCATGACGAGAACAAGTTAACTTCCAATGCGATGATGACGAGGTCCGCTTTGTACTAGACCAACACGCTTAGTTGGATTTTGTAGCAAAGAAAAGATGGCTGTAGGACTAACACCAATACTGTAAGTATCGCTTGAATATTAAATTAGTCGTTCGTTTTCTTTTTTCGCACATCAGTAAAAGTTAAACCGATGAAAGTGATGGTTAGCATAAAACTAAAGCCAGATTCTTTAAAAGTACTCTGACATTAAATTCACAGGAATGTGACTTTATTTCAAAATTATATAGAAAAGGGGAAAATATTTTTGCATCATTGACAAAAAAAAAATGAATCATATTTTCAGTTGTGTACACTTCAACTTTCGTATTTTTGAAGCTTCGAAATAGGCACCAAAGTGCTTGCAAACAAAGTTTGAAGATACCAAAGGGAGATAATCAGTAGCCGTAAAACAAACAAAAAAGAAGGAACAAGACAAAAAGACAAACAAGGATCTACAAAACAATATAAATTATGTTTATTTTCTATCGTTTGGATATTTGCATATTTGCGGAGAGCATACACATGTTACATCGAAAATAGATTGATTGGTGTTTAACGCCAACTTTAGCAGTATTTCAGCTATATCGTGGAGTGAACAAATTGTATATTATATTAACTTATCTAAAATAGAAAATGTAACTGATGATATATCTCTTCTTAATACCATTTCAATTTTTAGCATACAAATTTGGTCATGCATTTAATCTAAATGAGTATTAGAAAATAAAAAACCTCTTTAAATATTGAAGACGCAAACACAGAAAATAAAATTAATTAGTAAATAACTTTTTAAAAATTGAAAACGGTTGCTGTATGACACAGAAAAGAAACTGTATTAAATTAATATAATACATTTGTATAATCAATTGTGTATTACATACATAGGTGATGTTTTCACATATATTCATAAGAGGTACACATATTTTGACATTTATTTATGTTGAGGTCGCTGTGGTTCACACGATTCTATATTTAGATTTGCTTACTTTGCCAAAATAAAAATAAACTAGATGAATAAATCTAACTTGTATACTTATCTCAAATTATGACAAATGTGAGTTAGACCCCTCTCCTCTGAACTTTTATCATAATTTAGCCACTGATTATATCCTATGTGGCTCCTTATTCAAATTAAAAAGAAAATAAGTTTATAATTGAGTACAAAGTAGTCGGATCACGTTTTCTAATGTATATATTCAATAAATAAAGGTAGAAACGTTTTGTTGTAAGTGTAAATTCTTACCTGTTGACATATTTAATATCTCAAAACAAAATAAAATGCACCATAAAGTTAACATGTCTTCATCCGAATATACTGTAACGTGTGAACCCTAAGCGGTCAATGGATTCGTACCGACTTAATCGGGATTCCAAATGCTAAAATACACTAATAATTCAAATGTCACATTAACACAATGCAATGTGCACAAGCAAAATGATACCACGAAAATGGCACATATATAATAGATTCGAATTGATAACTTTTATAACGTATATACACAGTATAGGATTCAGTCTGCTGAACACTATCAAATTGCACACTCAATTTGCTATTAGCAATATGACACTTCCTACACCGTCAGGAATCTGCAATTGTATATCAGAATATCACTAATCCAAACGGACACGGCAATCCAATGGAATCAATTACACAACAAACACAAGATATACTACAATTGCTAAGTACACACTTCCAACAAATATATCCGTCCCTATAGTTTCATTTGCACACATGCAAATCGCAGAAATAACAATAAACACTTTCCTTATACCTTGATATATTTGAATTCCGGAATTACAGAATATTAAAGAATATTCACTATCACATGGAATCACTATTTAATCCAAGGAATAATATATAACACTTGCCAAACTCTCTTAATTAAAACACAAGATGTTGTTAGTCCAACAATGATCAACACACTGACTCTGATACCAGGATTCGGTCTCCTTATATACTCTGGGCGTGGACTAGTCTATTACTTATCTATGTAGGGGTGGCACACGACGATACCACAAAGTACTAAGCATTACTGTTCAAGGGATAACAGGTTATATTCCGATTCTCCAAAGAAAGGATGAACATACTGTTTAGGAAACAATAACTTTCCGTATATACAAATAAAAGCTTCTATTCCCACAACATAAATACCCCTGAACGGCAAAGTGGACTGCCTTTTAGTAAAGTAATCTTTTGCGTGAACATAAACATGATGAAGGTAGGAATCAATCAAAACAGAACATTTTATAATCTTTCTCGTACGAATGCAAGTATCCTCAGGCATTTTCGTCACATTACCCACGCCTCAAATTTCATGCGTCCTCGCATAACCCATTTAATACATCTGAGAAATCATCTATCAAAATGGTCCTCTTTCATACCCCAACTCTATCACAGTGCATACACCGTTCAATTGGACATAAATTACAATACAAAGCCTTATCCCACTTTGCTACTACACAATACCAAATCAACTTTGGTATAAGTTAGCTTCTGACCATATAGATCTACAGCTATACTTCTTCTGACCACTAAGTCAGGCAACACGACATCTGACAATAAAGTCAGGCAACACTTTGAATGTCCATCAAGTCTAAACTGATGACATCACAAGACACTACCCGTAGACACACAGTCTACCTATATGTCCAAATTCCCATCTTCCATATCACATATTTAGAATATTCTTCTGATGCACAAACACTATTCATGAGATTCCTCCTATTGTCCGAACAAAACACACTGAAACGTCTTTTGAATTCCTACATGTCCTGCTTCACTAATTCACTTATTACAAATATCTCTATTTCTAACTTTTAACTTCTTTCCTACTAACGTCTGCAATTTTGAGTGTCACTGCCAAAGAATAAATTTTGGGGTCCCTAACAAATTTTGCCTCTGCAGCGGCCCCAAGGAGCCTACTCTTAACGAACTCTACAGAAGGATCTTTAACGTTCTCAGACTGTGACATTTCCTGAACACGGGACCTCGGTTAATAGTCTCGTCCGAAAGACTCAAAAAGAAAAACACAAAATATCCAATTAACTTCCTGTTAATTTATTAGAATAAATAAAATCTTGTCTCATTATTCCTTTACTAAAGTGTTCCAAATGTTCCTACATGCGGGCACTTTCTTCTCAACTAAGTAAACTTGACACATAGCTAAATTATGTACAAAACAAAATATTTACACATTTTTTTATTTACAAGTATCTACACAAATGGCTATGGGCAATAATCCTTCATCCAAACGGGCGGGCGTCGTGTTCTTCGCCCTTCGTTTGAGTTATCGTCTCTCAGATCTGCTTGTTCGAATGGGAAGCTTTCTACAACTAATTCCTGATTTTCACTTTCCATTTGAACTACTTCATCACAGTTCTCTTGAAACGAATTGAATTGCTCCCTGTCTTCACTTTTCACACTTTTACCTGAATCCTCTTCCACAGAGTCGGATGGTTGTTCTGTTTCACCTCCTAATATTTGCGGATTCCTTTTGCGCATGCGGTCAACATGAATAATTTGGGATTTTCCCTTGTTTCCGCACTCCACACGATATGTCACATCGGTGCACTTTTCTAAAACTTTAAAAGGACCCCTCCAGTAGGATGTTAACTTGGATGAGTGCCCTGTTTTCCTTACGGGGAAATATACATAAGCTTCATCACCGTTTTCAAATTTCTGCCACGAAAGCTTGAGATCATGATATCTCTTTTGTCTGAGCATTGCTGTTCGAGTATTTTGTCTTACTTTTTCATGTGCTTCTTCCATACGTTCCTTTAATTCCCAAACCCATTGATTTTTCGCAGAAGTTTTGACATTTGGTGGAATCTCGTACATAATATCAATTGGAGTTGAAACTTCTCTGCATAACATCAAATAATTTGGGGTGAAACCAGTTGTTTCATTTTCAGCGCTCCTGTAGGCCATCATAACGTAAGGAAGTTGTTTGTCCCAGTCACGGTGATGTTCATTTACATATGCACTTAGCATAGTCACGAGAGTTTTATTGAACCTTTCCACCATCCCGTCAGACTGCGGGTGGTATGCCGTTGTTCTTGTTTTCTTAATGTTAAGCATTTTACACATCTCACTGAACAAGCTACTTTCAAACTGACGCCCGTGGTCAGAGTGTATGTAAGAAGGGACACCAAATCTAGCAATGACCTGTTCCACTATAATTTTGGCTACAGTTTCCGCTTCCATATTCGACATTGCAAAACTTTCCGTCCACTTAGAAAAATAATCAGACACAACTAGAATATATCTGTTACCATCTTCGGTTTCTGGTAGCTCGCCCAGTATATCAGTAGCTATCCGTTCCATGGGAAAACTACTTTGCACTAGATTCATTGGGGCTCTTTTTGTTTTTAGTGGGGCTTTCCTTTTGTTGCAAAAATCACAACCGGCAATGTATTTGCGGACATCCGATTGTAGACCAGGCCAGTAATATTTCTGTCGAATCTTTTCCAGAGTCTTTCGTACTCCCAAGTGTGCAGACGTGTTACTGTCATGACATTGAAATAGCACATTCCTTCTCTCAGCAAAAGGCACAATTGCTTGTAAACGGTTCTTAGATGTGTCTGTTGTCTCAAACCTTCTGTACAGTATTCCATCTATCACCTCGAGCCTATCCCATTGCGACCATACACATCTGGTTGCCACACTTCTTCCAGATATTTCCGAGAATGAAGGCTTTTTGTGGCCAATAAAAGCCCTTTTAATGAACTGTATACTTTTGTCACTATCCTGTAATTTTTTAAGCGATAGCTGTTCGTCATTTGAAAGATCATTTGAATACCCATCGGTGCTAATGTTTCGCACCATAGCAGTTTCATCACTAATGTTATTCTTCCAATTACTGCAATATCCACACTGTTTGCATGGGACACGGCTCAATGCGTCGGCATTAGAATGCTTGTTTCCAGGCCTGTGGATAATTTCCATATCATATTCACTCAAGACCTCTAGCCATCGAGCAAGTTGTCCTTCTGGATTTTTGAACTGCATCAACCATCGAAGAGAACCGTGATCAGTACGGACTGTGAATTTTCTACCATAAAGATAGTGCTTGAAATGCTTCACGAAATTGACAACGGCTAACAGCTCTTTCCTTGTCACACAGTACTGCCTTTCTGATTTGTTTAATGTTCGACTTGCATATCCAATTACAACTTCTTTACCGTCCTTATCAATTTGAGATAATACGGCACCGATCGCTTCATTACTGGCATCAGTGTCTAAAATGAAGTCACGGGAAAAGTCAGGGTGAGTAAGAATTGGTGCATTAGTGAGGCGTTGTTTTAAAAACTCAAATGCATCCTGACATTCCAGTGTCCATACAAAAGCCCTACCTTTCTCGGTCAGACGATGTAGACATTTTGCTTTAGCAGAAAAGTCTTTGATGTAGCGACGGTAGTAACCACAGAGACCTAGGAATGAACGAAGCTCAGTAACACTTGTAGGGGTTGGCCAGTTTTTTATCACTTCTATTTTAGACGGATCAGTAGCAACACCTGTCTCTGAAATAACATGCCCCAAAAACTGAACTTCTTTTGAACATAGGCAGCACTTTTTCGCTTTCAGTTTTAGCCCGGCATTTTGAATGCGCGCAACCACTATTTCTAAATTTCCAATCATGTCACTGAATGTTTTCCCCAATACGATTATATCGTCCAAATAGATTAAACATATATGCCATTGTAGACCAGCCAGCACTGTTTCCATCAGTCTTTCGAATGTGCCAGGTGCACAACAGAGGCCAAATGACATGGTCTTAAATTGGAATAATCCACGTCTAGTTGCAAAAGCGGTCTTGTGTCGATCCTCAGGGCTTAATTCTACTTGCCAGTACCCAGAGCAAAGATCTAGTGTAGAGAACCATGCATTTCCTGATAACTGCTCTAACGAATCATCGATTCGAGGCAAAGGGTATGCGTCCTTAACAGTAACTTTGTTAAGACGCCTATAATCGACACAAAATCTAAAGGAACCATCCTTCTTCTTTACTAACACAACTCCCGATGCCCAAGGACTATTTGACGGCTCTATCACATCTTTCTCTAGCATTTCGTCAATGTGTTTATCAATTTCGTGTCTGAGGTGTACTGGTGTACGTCTAGGTGGTTCTTTGAATGCGGGTGCATTGCCGGTATTTATTTTGTGTTTCACATTACTAGTTCGACCTAAATCTTTGTCGGTTTCGGCAAACGAATCCTTGTATTTGATAAGTAACTTACGCAGTTGCTGCCTTTGGTTTTCATTTAGATCGCCACTTGACCTATCAAAAAGATCTTGTAAATCTTGCCTTAGTATGTATTTTTCACTGTCGTTGTTGTGATTGTGTTCAGTAGATGAAACACTTTGTATCCTATGTATTTTCCCTATACTAGCCCCTTTATGAACCAATCGTACCTCAGGTTTCACATTCATAAGTCTAACAGGCACTATGTCACTTGTATTCACTACTGCTCGAGCAGTTAATGGGAAATCTGTTTCAAGTTTCTCTTCAATAGGTTCAATTATCCCCTCGAAAGATTTCACTTTCCCTCCTTTTGGTACACAAACGACTCCTGGAATTATCATCTCGCTCATAGGCGGAATACTCACAGTCTCACTAGCAACAACTCGATAGCACCCTAATGGACCTTCAAAATGAACATTGAATGACTTTTTGCCAACCACTAAACGTTTCGATACTATATCAATGATACAATCATTATCCTTGAGAAAATCGAGTCCGATTATTCCATCAGCGCGCACATTGGCTACAACGGCTTTTATCTGAAAAGAATTTTCACATATCTCAAATATGAACTCTCCTTTCCCTTTTACAGATAAACATCCTCCGTCAGCAGATGTTATTTGTTGAGAAAATTCCTGTAAAATTGGTTTCTTTGTCAGTTTATCATAAAAACTTGTTGATACTATTGATAGAGTGGCCCCTGTGTCCACCAAGAAATTCGCACTAACCCCTCCTATGCACACATCAATATACATGCCAGCTTCGTCAATTATTGAAACATTTGGTTTTGTTGGCTTGTTTCTCCTTTGAATAACCCTTGATGAACCGTATCGGTCTGATTTATACTTATTTCCGAATTGCTGGTTTTTGAACATATTTTCTCTAGGTGGAAATTTGCAGTTTCTAAACAAATGATCACTAGCACCACAGTTATAACAGTTTCTTTCCTTACTTTCTGGTGTATACGTAGATCTACTATTTTGTTTAAATTTACCTATTTCCTCTGTCAACTGTTTTATCATATCCTGCATTGAATTCATGCCCTTTTCTAATTTCTCAATTGCGATACTATTAGCTGATAGGTTCAATTTATTTTCGTCATCTCTGTTATTAGAATCAGCTGATCGTAAGTAACCGCGTGATGTTCTATTTGATTCTTCAGCTTTGTTACAAGCTTCTAGTTCGACCGAGAGTTTGATTGCATCATCCAAATTTCTGGGCCTTGATTGTTTCACTTTCAACCTCATATCCGAATCATGCAATGCATCTATGAATTGTTCTTTTGCAAGGGTTTCACGAACATCCCTAGGAGCCGTCGGATATGCTAAATTTGAAAGTCTTCTTAACACTTGTCCCAATTCCGGCAATGACTCAGAAGCCTTCTTTTTGCGTTCACGAAACTGAACCCTGTATAACTCCGTCAAACTAGGTGAAGCAAAACGTTCCTCAAGTGCATTAACTAAAATCTCATAGCTACTCTGGTCTTCATGGGGCAAATCACCTAATATAGCTTGTGCCTGACCCCTTAAAGAGACAGCCAGATACAGCCCTTTCTGTTCTAAAGACCAGTTGTTAACTTTTGCTACCATATTAAAATGCGATTTATAATCGATCCAAGAATTAACACCATCATATGTTGCGGGCTTCACTTTGACACCTTGATTGCAATTTCTCATTTGATCAGAACAGTTGTCATCATGCATTGTTTTTTTCCTGGCGTGTTTGTTTGTATCGATATGTATTTTAGGTGCAGTTGTGATCTGCATGTCTCCTTTATTGGATACATTTCGTTGTGTTTCTGTTCCTTTACACTTACCTTCCATTTCAAATCTCAATTTGCCTTTATCTTTAAGAGGAAGTGTTTCTGCTATAGAAAATGATTCTATATCAGAAGATTTTGTTTTAGCAAAAGGAACTTTAGGTTTTGTACCCAGCATAATTGTATGTCCTGTGTCATCGGATGATGTGTTTGGCTTTTGTATGGCACTTGTAAACCCAGAATCACTTTTCGTTGAAATATTTTCCATATATATTGCGCTAGCTTGCGTATCTGGCTTGGGAGTCGAATGTACAAAACTCTGTCTCAAACTATTTTCTAGATGCTCTATTGCCGATGTCAAATTGCCTATTTCACTATTTATATCAGACATTTCCTACTATTAATCTACTTACCAGCTATAATGATAAATTTCTCTTTTCAAATCTTTTAACACTTCAACACAATAAATAAATAAAAAAAAAAAAATAGATTACACAATGCTAAATAATAATCACAAGTAGCCAATCGTATCTCAATAATCTACAGAATATTTTCAACAATGGAATCCCACCGCTGCCACCAAATTTGTAACGTGTAAACCCTAAGCGGTCAATGGATTCGTACCGACTTAATCGGGATTCCAAATGCTAAAATACACTAATAATTCAAATGTCACATTAACACAATGCAATGTGCACAAGCAAAATGATACCACGAAAATGGCACATATATAATAGATTCGAATTGATAACTTTTATAACGTATATACACAGTATAGGATTCAGTCTTCTGAACACTATCAAATTGCACACTCAATTTGCTATTAGCAATATGACACTTCCTACACTGTCAGGAATCTGCAATTGTATATCAGAATATCACTAATCCAAACGCACACGGCAATCCAATGGAATCAATTACAAAACAAACACAAGATATACTACAATTGCTAAGTACACACTTCCAACAAATATATCCGTCCCTATAGTTTCATTTGCACACATGCAAATCGCACAAATAACAATAAACACTTTCCTTATACCTTGATATATTTGAATTCCGGAATTACAGAATATTAAAGAATATTCACTATCACATAGAATCACTATTTAATCCAAGGAATAATATATAACACTTGCCAAACTCTCTTAATTAAAACACAAGATGTTGTTAGTCCAACAATGATCAACACACTGACTCTGATACCAGGATTCGGTCTCCTTATATACTCTGGGCGTGGACTAGTCTATTACTTATCTATGTAGGGGTGGCACACGACGATACCACAAAGTACTAAGCATTACTGTTCAAGGGATAACAGGTTATTTTCCGGTTCTCCAAAGAAAGGATGAACATACTGTTTAGGAAACAATAACTTTCCGTATATACAAATAAAAGCTTCTATCCCCACAACATAAATACCCCTGAACGGCAAAGTGGACTGCCTTTTAGTAAAGTAATCTTTTGCGTGAACATAAACATGATGAAGGTAGGAATCAATCAAAACAGAACATTTTATAATCTTTCTCGTACGAATGCAAGTATCCTCAGGCATTTTCGTCACAATACTATTAATGTATGGTGTCAATGTGTCGTACACACGTGTTCAACGAAATGAACTCATATATTGAAATCAATATGGGAATAATTCCTATATTATACATGTACTTATAATTCTTCCGTCGGATATCCAACCACTTTTAATTAATATAGACGTGTGCTTAACAAACATGAATACACGTGGTTTTGTTCATAAGACTCCCCCGCCAAGAAAAACAAAACATAATAAAACTATAATAGAAAAAAAGTGGCCAGAATTATGACACGTATAACATTTCTTTACTATGGACCCATAAAACTAGCTTAACCCCGCCACTTTTTATTTAAGTTCCGTAACCAAGCCAGGAAATTAGGAGTAATGGATATATGTTACGGATATCTATTCAAACTCTGGTTTTTTTCCGATTTATCCATTAATTTGTGTAACTGTTTCAACATTGTAGCATTTGTGCTTATTTTTTTCATTTTATTTGAACAATGTAAAATAATTAATTCTTAAAAACTGTTCAATTCTCGCTTAGATTGAAACCACAGGCTCCATGGAACATCTAATCGCTTATCTGGACATTTCGGACATTTGGAGAAATTTGCAATCTTTTGGACAAATGTTCCGCATATCTATTACATTGGATTTCTTAAGACAAATTTTATGATGCCAAAGAGATAATCAGAAGCCGTAAATGGAACACAATGTAATGGCCAAGTAAAATGACATAATGACAAGCAATGAGCTATATACCTGTAGAGTATATTCGAACACAATTGGAAAATACAGCCTTATCAGAAGAATTGCAATATAATTTTCACGAGTGGAGCAGGAATTGCTTTCCCTTCCGGAGCACCTGAGTTCACCCCCGGTTTTCAGTGGGATTCATGTTACTCGATCCTTAGTTTTGATGTGTAATCTTTTGTAGATCGTTGTCGTTTTTCATTTGGCGAGTGTGGTGTATGTTCTTCTTCGACTTACGGATTCCGATTACCCCATTTGTATCTCAAGCTCTTCTTACATCTCATTATCAAGTCTACAGTTTTTAATTTCATTCAAGTACATTGAAAAATGTAAAACGTTCGGCTATTTCAGGAAAATTGTATTTTTAATATCAGCGACATTCTTCCTATTTTGCAAATTGCAACATTATATGCACTAATTACACGACGAAAATGAGGCTATGTTGTCCTATTATGTGTTTTTACGTTCTGAGTTATTTGTGTTTGTTTACGCATAGTGGTGTCTAACATATTGTATTGTGTTTTTCTTCTTCTTGTGTACCCTAATGTTGCCAGTTTCTCTGGATTGCCCTTTTTTGATTACCCCTTCGGTATTCTCTAACGTTTATTAAAAAACATCATCGAAGAAGTCAGTCTATTTATTTAAACTGTAAATAAAACCTCTATTTTCAGAGTTAGAGCTTAGATCTCACTGTCGCATGTATTGATCATATCGAGTTAATGTAAGTGAAAATGTCATGCTGATTGTGAACAGTCGTACAACTTAAAAAAAACCACGTGGTTTTGTTGGGGGAAAAACGAAAACAAGTTAACAGTTTGATAGATTCTTAAAACATGTGTTATTGATAATTTTATATTATTTAAATAAACAGTAAATTAATCGTTTGAAAGAGAGTGAAACTTTTCACAATTTGTTCTCACTTTTCCGTTGTTACAAATATGTATATTTGTCTAATAATCCAATACGTTTGCCTTTTAATAACCATTTCTTTTCTTTTCCCCTTTTTCTTGTAAATACATATTGTATTTACAAATATCCTTAAAAGTACGTCATTGAATGTACATGTATATCTGATTAAAATATCGTAAATATTTTACTATAATATACACAAAGTAGTACGTCAGTGAGGGTGACAAATAATAATGTCTTTCAGTAAAATTTTTGTTTTTATTTTGTCATTGACGGTACAACTTGTAATAATATCGTTACAAATTTACTATTATCTATGAAAGAGCAAGACGTAATTGATCTTAAGGAAGATAAATAATATTTTGTTATATCAAATAATCATTAATCTACAAGTTTATGCTGTAAAATAAATAAAATGGCTTTCTACCTTGAAAACTGTAATACAAGTGTAGATCTGTAATACAAGTGTATGTCTGTAATACAAGTGTAGATCTGTAATGCGAAATTTCATACAAATAAACTAAACAAGTTCATCTTGATGAACTCGGGTGACCCTGAAGGTTGAGCAGTTTCTGCTCCACTAGTGGCACCCGTCGTGTTAGTTATAATTAGCTATAAATCCGTTTATAAGTAACGAAGGAGGAAATAATGGATTTGACTAACGGCAAATAAGGGTAATAACAAAATTACCGAACTCCGAACAATCTAACAAAGGGAAAGTCCAAACTCATAAGTATATAAACAGACAAAATCAGTCAACAACCGGAAAACTGTGAAAACCGCAAAGTGAAGGTGTTTGTTATCTTCATTGTCAAAGACATTCCGTAATTATTAACTAAATCTTAATGGCAAACGTAAAACATTCGAAGTGACCATGAGGATTTCAAATTTACAAGTAGGAACCCTTGGTTTTGCATCTTCATTGTCAGTACCAACCGTCTATCAAAGAAATCCTGATAGGAAGCACAAGATTTGGAATATCGTGAGATATATATGTTACATAGGCAGGTTTTAGATATGCTATATAATTTTTTCATTCTGCTTATGTGTGTCTTCCTCGATTGTCATTTTTTCCCGTTATGCTTATGTGTGTCTTCCTCAATTGTAATTTTTTTCGCTATGCTTATGTATTTCTTCCTCTATTGTACTTGTTTTCGCTATGCTAGTTTTTCTTCCTCTCTGTGCATATGTGTGTCTTCCTACGTTGTAATATGTTCGTTATTCTTATGTATATCTTTATCAATTATAAATTTTTTCCGTTATGCTTATGCGTGTCTTCTTCAATTGTTATACTTTTTCCTTATGCTTAACGCTACATTGTGTATCTTCCTCGATTGTAATATGTTTATATTATCTTACTCACGTTGTCACGTGTTCCCCAGGACTGATCTACAATATTACACACAGCATACAAGGGTAATATCATGTTCATAAAGGGTATGAAAAACAGGTACACAACACCCGTAATTAGAATCCAGGTGTCTGTGGGATACAACATTGCGCCGTAAATGTAACTTCCGATAACAATCATTACCAAAAATCCCTCAGCATGTTGAAAGTTGCCACTCTCAAACCCTGTGTAAAAAGTAAATTCATATACATGTATTTTTGAATTTCAGTGTTTAATGTTTCGTTTCTCTTTTTTATGCTGATTGCTATGCCTGCTCAACTGGTGGTATTTTATCACACAAACGTGTGCTTACGTAATCAATTGGTGTTGTCGTTGTGTTATGGTGGTTTAAGTGTTCATGTGAAGTTTGTAGTTAACCACAGAAGAAAATTCATATTACTATGACACAGATGGCAGTTTCAATACGATAACCAGTAGTTAAAATTCGTAAATTCGTACCGACTCGAAACTGCGAGCCTGAAAACGGTTAAAATACCGTTGATCTACAGGTTAGGGTAGCGCTTTGCATAATGATTTAAGGCATAAGTTTCCCATGGAAGACACCAATGTAACTGCGACATGAAGAACAAGTTTGAAATTAACTATGCGTCGATTTAATTATATTCTTTTGAATGTGTTTTTGCTATCTTAGTCAAATTACAATTAAAAAATGCATCACAATTTTCATTATAGCCATACAAGTCAAACAAGCTTCCCTAAAAAAAAACTAGTACTCAACGAGCAATATAAAAAAGAAACATGTAACATGTTGCATTATGGTGCATGTATATTCAAACTGATGAAATACCTCTATTTTCATGTCATCTTTAACGTTTATTGAGCGTGGTGTTCTCCAAAAATCGATGCAATTATTCACGTCCCATCTTTACAAGTATTTACGGTTGTGATTTGTCCTGCACAAACCACAGAGGCGCCTTTAAGATAAGCTAAAATCTACCGAAAACGAACATAGCATTTACTCTGGTATTAAACAAACTTAAAGTATAAAACATGCATAGAGAGCAAGATTAGAACGCTTTACAACAATGCTGCTCACTTTACAACAATGCTGCTCACTTTACAACAATGCTGCTCACTTTACAATAATGCTGCTCACTTTACAACAATGCTGCTCACTTTACAACAATGCTGCTCACTTTACAACAACACTGCTCACTTTACAATAATGCTGCTCACTTTACAACAATGCTGCTCACTTTATAACAATGCTGCTCACTTTACAACAACACTGCTCACTACAACAATGCTGCTCACTTTACAAAAATGCTGCTCACTTTACAACAATGCTGCTTACTTTACAATAATGCTGCTCACTTTACAACAATGCTGCTCACTTTACAACAATGCTGCTCACTTTACAACAACACTGCTCACTTTACAACAATGCTGCTCACTTTACCATGATGCTGCTCACTTTACCACAATGCTGCTCACTTTACAACAATGCTGCTCACTTTACCACAATGCTGCTCACTTTACCACAATGCTGCTCACTTTACAATAATGCTGCTCACTTTACAACAATGCTGCTCACTTTATAACAATGCTGCTCACTTTACAACAACACTGCTCACTACAACAATGCTGCTCACTTTACAACAATGCTGCTCACTTTACAACAAAGCTGCTTACTTTACAATAATGCTGCTCACTTTACAACAATGCTGCTCACTTTACAACAATGCTGCTCACTTTACAACAACACTGCTCACTTTACAACAATGCTGCTCACTTTACAACAATGCTGCTCACTTTACCACAATGCTGCTCACTTTACAACAATGCTGCTCACTTTACCAAAATGCTGCTCACTACCACAATGCTGCTGACTTTACCACAATGCAGCTCACCTTACAACAATACTGCTCACTTTACAACAATGCTGCTCACTTTACCACAATGCTGCTCACTTTACAACAATGCTGCTCACTTTACAACAATGCCGCTCACTTTACCACAATGCTGCTCACTTTACAACAATGCTGCTCACTTTACCACAATGCTGCTCACTTTCCCACAATGCTGCTCACTTTACCACAATGCTGCTCACTTTACCACAATGCTGCTCACTTTACAACAATGCTGCTCACTTTACCACAATGCTGCTCACTTACAACAATGCTGCTCACTTTACCACAATGCTGCTCACTTTACAACAATGCTGCTCACTTTACCACAATGCTGCTCACTTTACCACAATGCTGCTCACTTTACAACAATGCTGCTCACTTTACCACAATGCTGCTCACTTTACCACAATGCTGCTCACTTTACCACAATGCTGCTCACTTTACCACAATGCTGCTCACTTTACCACAATGCTGCTCACTTTACCACAATACTGTTCACTTTACAACAATGCTGCTCACTTTACAACAATGCTGCTCACCTTACAACAATGCTGCTCACTTATTAACAACACTGCTCACTTTACAATAATGCTGCTCACTTTACAACAATGCTGCTCACTTTATAACAATGCTGCTCACTTTACAACAACACTGCTCACTACAACAATGTTGCTCACTTTACAACAATGCTGCTCACTTTACAACAATGCTGCTTACTTTACAATAATGCTGCTCACTTTACAACAATGCTGCTCACTTTACAACAATGCTGCTCACTTTACAACAACACTGCTCACTTTACAACAATGCTGCTCACTTTACAACAATGCTGCTCACATTACCACGATGCGGCTCACTTTACCACAATGCTGCTCACTTTACAACAATGCTGCTCACTTTACCACAATGCTGCTCACTTTACAATAATGCTGCTCACTTTACAACAATGCTGCTCACTTTATAACAATGCTGCTCACTTTACAACAACACTGCTCACTACAACAATGCTGCTCACTTTACAACAATGCTGCTCACTTTACAACAAAGCTGCTTACTTTACAATAATGCTGCTCACTTTACAACAATGCTGCTCACTTTACAACAATGCTGCTCACTTTACAACAACACTGCTCACTTTACAACAATGCTGCTCACTTTACAACAATGCTGCTCACTTTACCACAATGCTGCTCACTTTACAACAATGCTGCTCACTTTACCAAAATGCTGCTCACTACCACAATGCTGCTGACTTTACCACAATGCAGCTCACCTTACAACAATACTGCTCACTTTACAACAATGCTGCTCACTTTACCACAATGCTGCTCACTTTACAACAATGCTGCTCACTTTACAACAATGCCGCTCACTTTACCACAATGCTGCTCACTTTACAACAATGCTGCTCACTTTACCACAATGCTGCTCACTTTCCCACAATGCTGCTCACTTTACCACAATGCTGCTCACTTTACCACAATGCTGCTCACTTTACAACAATGCTGCTCACTTTACCACAATGCTGCTCACTTACAACAATGCTGCTCACTTTACCACAATGCTGCTCACTTTACAACAATGCTGCTCACTTTACCACAATGCTGCTCACTTTACCACAATGCTGCTCACTTTACAACAATGCTGCTCACTTTACCACAATGCTGCTCACTTTACCACAATGCTGCTCACTTTACCACAATGCTGCTCACTTTACCACAATGCTGCTCACTTTACCACAATGCTGCTCACTTTACCACAATACTGTTCACTTTACAACAATGCTGCTCACTTTACAACAATGCTGCTCACCTTACAACAATGCTGCTCACTTATTAACAACACTGCTCACTTTACAATAATGCTGCTCACTTTACAACAATGCTGCTCACTTTATAACAATGCTGCTCACTTTACAACAACACTGCTCACTACAACAATGTTGCTCACTTTACAACAATGCTGCTCACTTTACAACAATGCTGCTTACTTTACAATAATGCTGCTCACTTTACAACAATGCTGCTCACTTTACAACAATGCTGCTCACTTTACAACAACACTGCTCACTTTACAACAATGCTGCTCACTTTACAACAATGCTGCTCACATTACCACGATGCGGCTCACTTTACCACAATGCTGCTCACTTTACAACAATGCTGCTCACTTTACCACAATGCTGCTCACTTTACAACAATGCTGCTCACTTTTCCACAATGCTGCTCACTTTACAACAATGCTGCTCACTTTACCACAATGCTGCTCACTTTACCACAATGCTGCTCACTTTACAACAATGCTGCTCACTTTACCACAATGCTGCTCACTTTACAACAATGCTGCTCACTTTACCACAATGCTGCTCACTTTACAACAATGCTGCTCACTTTACCACAATGCTGCTCACTTTACCACAATGCTGCTCACTTTACCACAATGCTGCTCACTTTACAACAATTCTGCTCACTTTACAACAATGCTGCCCACTTTACCACAATGCTGCTCACTTTACCACAATGCTGCTCACTTTACAACAATGCTGCTCACTTTACCAAAATGCTGCTCACTTTACAACAATGCTGCTCACTTTACCACAATGCTGCTCACTTTACCACAATGCTGCTCACTTTACAACAATGCTGCTCACTTTACAACAATGGTGCTCACTTTACCACAATGCTGCTCACTTTACCACAATGCTGCTCACTTTATCACAATACTGTTCACTTTACAACAATGCTGCTCACTTTACAACAATGCTGCTCACTTTACAACAATGCTGCTCACTTATCAACAACACTGCTCACTTTACAATAATGCTGCTCACTTTACAACAATGCTGCTCACTTTATAACAATGCTGCTCACTTTACAACAACACTGCTCACTACAACAATGTTGCTCACTTTACAACAATGCCGCTCACTTTACAACAATGCTGCTTACTTTACAATAATGCTGCTCACTTTACAACAATGCTGCTCACTTTACAACAATGCTGCTCACTTTACCACAATGCTGCTCACTTTACAACAATGCTGCTCACTTTACCACAATGCTGCTCACTTTACCACAATGCTGCTCACTTTACAACAATGCTGCTCACTTTACCACAATGCTGCTCACTTTACCACAATGCTGCTCACTTTACCACAATGCTGCTCACTACCACAATGCTGCTCACTTTACAACAATGCTGCTCACTTTACAACAATGCTGCTCACTTTACCACAATGCTGCTCACTTTACCACAATGCTGCTCACTTTACCACAATACTGTTCACTTTACAACAATGCTGCTCACTTTACAACAATGCTGCTCACCTTACAACAATGCTGCTCACTTATTAACAACACTGCTCACTTTACAACAATGCTGCTCACTTTATAACAATGCTGCTCACTTTACAACAACACTGCTCACTACAACAATGTTGCTCACTTTACAACAATGCTACTCACTTTACAACAATGCTGCTTACTTTACAATAATGCTGCTCACTTTACAACAATGCTGCTCACTTTACAACAATGCTGCTCACTTTACAACAACACTGCTCACTTTACAACAATGCTGCTCACTTTACAACAATGCTGCTCACATTACCACGATGCGGCTCACTTTACCACAATGCTGCTCACTTTACAACAATGCTGCTCACTTTACCACAATGCTGCTCACTTTACAACAATGCTGCTCACTTTACCACAATGCTGCTCACTTTACAACAATGCTGCTCACTTTACCACAATGCTGCTCACTTTACCACAATGCTGCTCACTTTACAACAATGCTGCTCACTTTACCACAATGCTGCTCACTTTATAACAATGCTGCTCACTTTACCACAATGCTGCTCACTTTACAACAATGCTGCTCACTTTACCACAATGCTGCTCACTTTACCACAATGCTGCTCACTTTACCACAATGCTGCTCACTTTACAACAATTCTGCTCACTTTACAACAATGCTGCCCACTTTACCACAATGCTGCTCACTTTACCACAATGCTGCTCACTTTACAACAATGCTGCTCACTTTACCAAAATGCTGCTCACTTTACAACAATGCTGCTCACTTTACCACAATGCTGCTCACTTTACCACAATGCTGCTCACTTTACAACAATGCTGCTCACTTTACAACAATGGTGCTCACTTTACCACAATGCTGCTCACTTTACCACAATGCTGCTCACTTTATCACAATACTGTTCACTTTACAACAATGCTGCTCACTTTACAACAATGCTGCTCACTTTACAACAATGCTGCTCACTTATCAACAACACTGCTCACTTTACAATAATGCTGCTCACTTTACAACAATGCTGCTCACTTTATAACAATGCTGCTCACTTTACAACAACACTGCTCACTACAACAATGTTGCTCACTTTACAACAATGCTGCTCACTTTACAACAATGCTGCTTACTTTACAATAATGCTGCTCACTTTACAACAATGCTGCTCACTTTACAACAATGCTGCTCACTTTACAACAACACTGCTCACTTTACAACAATGCTGCTCACTTTACAACAATGCTGCTCACTTTACCACGATGCGGCTCACTTTACCACAATGCTGCTCACTTTACAACAATGCTGCTCACTTTACCACAATGCTGCTCACTTTACAACAATGCTGCTCACTTTACCACAATGCTGCTCACTGTACAACAATGCTGTTCACTTTACCACAATGCTGTTGACTTTACCACAATGCTGCTCAGTTTACAACAATGCTGCTCACTTTACAACAATGCTGCTCACTTTACAACAATGCTGCTCACTTTACCACAATGCTGCTCACTTTCCCTCAATGCTGCTCACTTTACAACAATGCTGCTCACTTTACCACAATGCTGCTCACTTTACAACAATGCTGCTCACTTTACCACAATGCTGCTCACTTTACAACAATGCTGCTCACTTTACCACAATGCTGCTCACTTTACAACAATGCTGCTCACTTTACCACAATGCTGCTCACTTTACAACAATGCTGCTCACTTTACCACAATGCTGCTCACTTTACCACAATGCTGCTCACTTTACCACAATGCTGCTCACTTTACAACAATGCTGCTCACTATACAACAATGCTGCTCACTGTACCACAATGCTGCTCACTTTACCACAATGCTGCTCACTTTACAACAATGCTGCTCACTTTACCAAAATGCTGCTCACTTTACAACAATGCTGCTCACTTTACCACAATGCTGCTCACTTTACAACAATGCTGCTCACTTTACAACAATGCTGCTCACTTTACCACAATGCTGCTCACTTTACCACAATGCTGCTCACTTTACCACAATACTGTTCACTTTACAACAATGGTGCTCACTTTACAACAATGCTGCTCACTTTACAACAATGCTGCTCACTTATCAACAACACTGCTCACTTTACAATAATGCTGCTCACTTTACAACAATGCTGCTCACTTTATAGCAATGCTGCTCACTTTACAACAACACTGCTCACTACAACAATGTTGCTCACTTTACAACAATGCTGCTCACTTTACAACAATGCTGCTTACTTTACAATAATGCTGCTCACTTTACAACAATGCTGCTCACTTTACCACAATGCTGCTCACTTTACAACAACACTGCTCACTTTACAACAATGCTGTTCACTTTACAACAATGCTGCTCACTTTACCACGATGCGGCTCACTTTACAACAATGCTGCTCACTTTACAACAATGCTGCTCACTTTACCACAATGCTGCTCACTTTACAACAATGCTGCTCACTTTACCACAATGCTGCCCACTTTACAACAATGCTGCTCACTCTACCACAATGCTGCTGACTTTACCACAATGCTGCTCACTTTACAACAATGCTGCTCACTTTACCACAATGCTGCACACTTTACAACAATGCTGCTCACTTTACCACAATGCTGCTCACTTTACCACAATGCTGCTCACTTTACAACAATGCTGCTCACTTTACCACAATGCTGCTCACTTTACAACAATGCTGCTCACTTTACCACAATGCTGCTCACTTTACAACAATGCTGCTCACTTTACAACAACACTGCTCACTTTACAACAATGCTGCTCACTTTACAACAATGCTGCTCACTTTACCACAATGCTGCTCACTTTACCACAATGCTGCTCACTTTACCACAATGCTGCTCACTTTACAACAATGCTGCTCACTTTACAACAATGCTGCTCACTTTACCACAATGCTGCTCTCTTTACCACAATGCTGCTCACTTTACCACAATGCTGCTCACTTTACAACAATGCTGCTCACTTTACAACAATGCTGCTCACTTTACCACAATGCTGCTCACTTTACCACAATGCTGCTCACTTTACAACAATGCTGCTCACTTTTCCACAATGCTGCTCACTTTACAACAATGCTGCTCACTTTACCACAATGCTGCTCACTTACAACAATGCTGCTCACTTTACCACAATGCTGCTCACTTTACAACAATGCTGCTCACTTTACAACAATGCTGCTCACTTTACCACAATGCTGCTCACTTTACCACAATGCTGCTCACTTTACAACAATACTGTTCATTTTACAACAATGCTGCTCACTTTACAACAATGCTGCTCACTTTACAACAATGCTGCTCACTTTACAACAATGCTGCTCACTTTACAACAACACTGCTCACCCAGTTATATGCGAGGGTTGGCATTTTACTCCCACATGGAAAACACTTTAATGACCGAATCATTTTACAAAAAAAGAGTTTACGTTTTTAAGCTAGCTTGACCCCGCCACTTTTTATTTAAGTGCCTGTACCAAGCCAGGTAGAAAATAAGTGGCCATGTATACGTGAGTTAGAGGTATTGATTGTTTTCATGTTTCTTCGATTTTTCACTTTTTGTAATTGTTCCGACAATGTTATATATATATATTTTTTCGTATTATTATCACCATTTTGTAAAGTAGCAGCTAACCTTATTACCTATGGCTAAATCCTTGAATATGAAAATAGACACTGTCCCAGCTCCAAATATCAGTACCAAGATGTTTGTTACTATCATCTGTGTGGATGACGAATAATGACTCAGTAATATCATGCAGTACCCAAATATAACTACTACTACAACAGGTGTCACGATGATTAGAGGCGTTCCAGTCGCCAATTCCAAACCGAGGCATAACATAACAATGGTGGATCCCGGGTATAAAAGCATTATTAGAAACAGTTGTAAAAGATAGAGAGAATATAGAACAGAAAATGCATCATTGTTTGTTACAAGTTCCCGAAGTTTCCGAATGACTAGTATGGCATTGGCATAATCAGATAGCAACCATCTACGACGTTGTTTCATGAATTCTGCTGTATCCTCAGGACAAAATGTTGTATTTCGTGCGTTACTGGAATATCTCAGCTTCCATCCCTTTAACATCATCAGAGTACACATCCATCTGTCTTCTCCTGACATAAAAAAACAAAAATCGTTCTCAAAATTATGCATCGTGTCATTTAACACAAATTCAGATGGTTACTGTACAATGCAAGCATTTATTTTTATTTAATAATATGTAAGAACCTACGATGTTCACATTGTGCGTACAATGATCCTTCAAGCTGTTGGTTTTTGCTGATATTAATTGTACGTGCAATGATCCTTCAAGCTGTAGGTTTATGCTGATATTAATTGTACGTACAATGATCCGTCAAGCTGTAGGTTTCTGCTGATATTAATTGTACGTACAATGATCCTTCAAGCTGTAGGTTTGTGCTGATATTAATTGTACGTGCAATGATCCTTCAAGCTGTAGGTTTGTGCTGATATTAATTGTACGTGCAATGATCCTTCAAGCTGTAGGTTTCTGCTGATATTAATTGTACGTACCATGATCCTTCAAGCTGTAGGTTTCTGCTGATATTAATTGTACGTACCATGTTACATGTATATAATCACAGCGAGATAAGATGTCTAGAGTAGTGTATGTGACTAATTACATGTATATAATCACAGCGAGATAAGATGTCTAGAGTAGTGTATGTGACTAATTACATGTATATAATCACAGCGAGATAAGATGTCTAGAGTATTGTATGTGACTAATTACATGTATATAATCACAGCGAGATAAGATGTCTAGAGTATTGTATGTGACTAATTACATGTATATAATCACAGCGAGATAAGATGTCTAGAGTATTGTATGTGACTAATTACATGTATATAATCACAGCGAGATAAGATGTCTAGAGTATTGTATGTGACTAATTACATGTATATAATCACAGCGAGATAAGATGTCTAGAGTATTGTATGTGACTAATTACATGTATATAATCACAACACGATAAGATGTCTAGAGTATTGTATGTGACTAATTACATGTATATAATCACAGCAAGATAAGATGTCTAGAGTATTGTATGTGACTAATTACATGTATATAATCACAGCAAGATAAGATGTCTAGAGTATTGTATGTGACTAATTACATGTATATAATCACAGCGAGATAAGATGTCTAGAGTATTGTATGTGACTAATTACAGGTAAATAATCACAGCGAGATAAGATGTCTAGAGTATTGTATGTGACTAATTACATGTATATAATCACAGCGAGATAAGATGTCTAGAATATTGTATGTGACTAATTACAGGTATATAATCACAGCGCTATAAGATGTCTAGAGTATCGTATGTGACTAATTACAGGTATATAATCACAGCAAGATAAGATGTCTAGAGTATTATATGTGACTAATTACAGGTATATAATCACAGCAAGATAAGATGTCTAGAGTATTGTATGTGACTAATTACATGTATATAATCACAGCGCTATAAGATGTCTAGAGTATTGTATGTGAGTAATTACAGGTATATAATCACAGCAAGATAAGATGTCTAGAGTATTGTATGTGACTAATTACAGATATATAATCACAGCGAGATAAGATGTCTAGAGTATTGTATGTGACTAATTACATGTATATAATCACAGCGAGATAAGATGTCTAGAGTATTGTATGTGACTAATTACAGGTATATAATCACAGCAAGATAAGATGTCTAGAGTATTGTATGTGACTAATTACAGGTATATAATCACAGCGAGATAAGATGTCTAGAGTATTGTATGTGACTAATTACATGTATATAATCACAGCGAGATAAGATGTCTAGAGTATTGTATGTGACTAATTACATGTATATAATCACAGCGAGATAAGATGTCTAGAGTATTGTATGTGACTAATTACAGGTATATAATCACAGCGAGATAAGATGTCTAGAGTATTGTATGTGACTAATCACATGTATATAATCACAGCGAGATAAGATGTCTAAAGTATTGTATGTGACTAATTACATGTATATAATCACAGCGAGATAAGATGTCTAGAGTATTGTATGTGACTAATTACATGTATATAATCACGGCGAGATAAGATGTCTAGAGTATTGTATGTGACTAATTACATGTATATAATCACGGCGAGATAAGATGTCTAGAGTATTGTATGTGACTAATTACATGTATATAATCACAGCGAGATAAGATGTCTAGAGTATTGTATGTGACTAATTACATGTATATAATCACAGCGAGATAAGATGTCTAGAGTATTGTATGTGACTAATTACATGTATATAATCACAGCGAGATAAGATGTCTAGAGTATTGTATGTGACTAATTACATGTATATAATCACAGCGAGATAAGATGTCTAGAGTATTGTATGTGACTAATTACATGTATATAATCACAGCGAGATAAGATGTCTAGAGTATTGTATGTGACTAATTACATGTATATAATCAGAGCGAGATAAGATGTCTAGAGTATTGTATGTGACTAATTACATGTATATAATCACAGCGAGATAAGATGTCTAGAGTATTGTATGTGACTAATTACATGTATATAATCACAGCGAGATAAGATGTCTAGAGTATTGTATGTGACTAATTACATGTATATAATCACAGCGAGATAAGATGTCTAGAGTATTGTATGTGACTAATTACATGTATATAATCACAGCAAGATAAGATGTCTAGAGTATTGTATGTGACTAATTACATGTATATAATCACAGCAAGATAAGATGTCTAGAGTACTGTATGTGACTAATTACATGTATATAATCACAGCGAGATAAGATGTCTAGAGTATTGTATGTGACTAATTACATGTATATAATCACAGCGAGATAAGATGTCTAGAGTATTGTATGTGACTAATTACATGTATATAATCAGAGCGAGATAAGATGTCTAGAGTATTGTATGTGACTAATTACATGTATATAATCACAGCGAGATAAGATGTCTAGAGTATTGTATGTGACTAATTACATGTATATAATCACAGCGAGATAAGATGTCTAGAGTATTGTATGTGACTAATTACATGTATATAATCACAGCGAGATAAGATGTCTAGAGTATTGTATGTGACTAATTACATGTATATAATCACAGCAAGATAAGATGTCTAGAGTACTGTATGTGACTAATTACATGTATATAATCACAGCAAGATAAGATGTCTAGAGTATTGTATGTGACTAATTACATGTATATAATCACAGCGAGATAAGATGTCTAGAGTATCGTATGTGACTAATTACAGGTAAATAATCACAGCGAGATAAGATGTCTAGAGTATCGTATGTGACTAATTACAGGTATATAATCACAGCAAGATAAGATGTCTAGAGTCTTGTATGTGACTAATTACATGTATATAATCACAGTAAGATAAGATGTCTAGAGTATTGTATGTGACTAATTACATGTATATAATCACAGCGAGATAAGATGTCTAGAGTATTGTATGTGACTAATTACATGTATATAATCACAGCGAGATAAGATGTCTAGAGTATTGTATGTGACTAATTACATGTATATAATCACAGCGAGATAAGATGTCTAGTGTATTGTATGTGACTAATTACATGTATATAATCACAGCGAGATAAGATGTCTAGAGTATTGTATGTGACTAATTACATGTATATAATCACAGCGAGATAAGATGTCTAGAGTATTGTATGTGACTAATTACATGTATATAATCACAGCGAGATAAGATGTCTAGAGTATTGTATGTGACTAATTACATGTATATAATCACAGCGAGATAAGATGTCTAGAGTATTGTATGTGACTAATTACATGTATATAATCACAACGAGATAAGATGTCTAGAGTATTGTATGTGACTAATTACATGTATATAATCACAGCGAGATAAGATGTCTAGAGTATTGTATGTGACTAATTACATGTATATAATCACAGCGAGATAAGATGTCTAGAGTATTGTATGTGACTAATTACATGTATATAATCACAGCGAGATAAGATGTCTAGAGTATTGTATGTGACTAATTACATGTATATAATCACAGCGAGATAAGATGTCTAGAGTATTGTATGTGACTAATTACATGTATATAATCACAGCGAGATAAGATGTCTAGAGTATTGTATGTGACTAATTACATGTATATAATCACAGCAAGATAAGATGTCTAGAGTATTGTATGTGACTAATTACATGTATATAATCACAGCGAGATAAGATGTCTAGAGTATTGTATGTGACTAATTACATGTATATAGTCACAGCGAGATAAGATGTCTAGAGTATTATATGTGACTAATTACATGTATATAATCACAGCAAGATAAGATGTCTAGAGTATTGTATGTGACTAATTACATGTATATAATCACAGCGAGATAAGATGTCTAGAGTATTGTATGTGACTAATTACATGTATATAATCACAGCAAGATAAGATGTCTAGAGTATTGTATGTGACTAATTACATGTATATAATCACAGCGAGATAAAATGTCTAGAGTATTGTATGTGACTAATTACATGTATATAATCACAGCAAGATAAGATGTCTAGAGTATTGTATGTGACTAATTACATGTATATAATCACAGCGAGATAAGATGTCTAGAGTATTGTATGTGACTAATTACATGTATATAATCACAGTGAGATAAGATGTCTAAAGTATTGTATGTGACTAATTACATGTATATAATCACAGCGAGATAAGATGTCTAGAGTATTGTATGTGACTAATTACATGTATATAATCACAGCGAGATAAGATGTCTAGAGTATTGTATGTGACTAATTACATGTATATAATCACAGCGAGATAAGATGTCTAGAGTATTGTATGTGACTAATTACATGTATATAATCACAGCAAGATAAGATGTCTAGAGTATTGTATGTGACTAATTACATGTATATAATCACAGCGAGATAAGATGTCTAGAGTATTGTATGTGACTAATTACATGTATATAATCACAGAACGATAAGATATCTAGAGTATTGTATGTGACTAATTACATGTATATAATCACAGCAAGATAAGATGTCTAGAGTATTGTATGTGACTAATTACATGTATATAATCACAGCGAGATAAGATGTCTAGAGTATTGTATGTGACTAATTACATGTATATAATCACAGCGAGATAAGATGTCTAGAGTATTGTATGTGACTAATTACATGTATATAATCACAGCAAGATAAGATGTCTAGAGTATTGTATGTGACTAATTACATGTATATAATCACAGCAAGATAAGATGTCTAGAGTATTGTATGTGACTAATTACATGTATATAATCACAGCGAGATAAGATGTCTAGAGTATTGTATGTGACTAATTACATGTATATAATCACAGCGAGATAAGATGTCTAGAGTATTGTATGTGACTAATTACATGTATATAATCACAGCCAGATAAGATGTCTAGAGTATTGTATGTGATTAATTACATGTATATAATCACAGCAAGATAAGATGTCTAGAGTATTGTATGTGACTAATTACATGTATATAATCACAGCGAGATAAGATGTCTAGAGTATTGTATGTGACTAATTACATGTATATAATCACAGCGATATAAGATGTCTAGAGTATTGTATGTGACTAATTACATATATATAATCACAGCGAGATAAGATGTCTAGTGTATTGTATGTGACTAATTACATGTATATAATCACAGCGAGATAAGATGTCTAGAGTATTGTATGTGACTAATTACATGTATATAATCACAGCGAGATAAGATGTCTAGAGTATTGTATGTGACTAATTACATGTATATAATCACAGCGATATAAGATGTCTAGAGTATTGTATGTGACTAATTACATGTATATAATCACAGCGAGATAAGATGTCTAGAGTATTGTATGTGACTAATTACATGTATATAATCACAGCGAGATAAGATGTCTAGAGTATTGTATGTGACTAATTACATGTATATAATCACAGCGAGATAAGATGTCTAGAGTATTGTATGTGACTAATTACATGTATATAATCACAGCGAGATAAGATGTCTAGAGTATTGTATGTGACTAATTACATGTATATAATCACAGCGAGATAAGATGTCTAGAGTATTGTATGTGACTAATTACATGTATATAATCACAGCGAGATAAGATGTCTAGAGTATTGTATGTGACTAATTACATGTATATAATCACAGCGAGATAAGATGTCTAGAGTATTGTATGTGACTAATTACATGTATATAATCACAGCACGATAAGATGTCTAGAGTATTGTATGTGACTAATTACATGTATATAATCACAGCGCGATAAGATGTCTAGAGTATTGTATGTGACTAATTACATGTATATAATCACAGCGCGATAAGATGTCTAGAGTATTGTATGTGACTAATTACATGTATATAATCACAGCGCGATAAGATGTCTAGAGTATTGTGTGTGACTAATTACATGTATATAATCACAGCACGATAAGATGTCTAGAGTATTGTATGTGACTAATTACATGTATATAATCACAGCACGATAAGATGTCTAGAGTACTGTATGTGACTAATTACATGTATATAATCACAGCGCGATAAGATGTCTAGAGTACTGTATGTGACTAATTACATGTATATAATCACAGCACGATAAGATGTCTAGAGTATTGTATGTGACTAATTACATGTATATAATTACAGCAAGATAAGATGTCTAGAGTATTGTATGTGACTAATTACATTATATAATCACAGCACGATAAGATGCTAACTGACTATCAACCTCAATATAATTGTGATTTTACACATATGTCTGACTCAGATAAACTTAAGCTTCTTCTAAATACCAGTGTTAAACCCGTTGCTAGATTTATTATCCAAATTTTTGATATTCGAACACAGACATTAAGCAGGCGAAATTGAAAGTGAAATTACCAATTGTAAAACATTGTCAGTTAATAGAAACCTTTTAGACTTTCGAAATTATTTGAAAAGTGCTTCGTAAGCCTATGGAGGCTGGTTGTATATAAAACTAAGCACATATATTGTATTATTTGTATATATCAGGTTGCACTATAATAATAAATTATATATATATATAATTATAACTTCTTTTGTTTCCATGGTTATATTAAAAAGATCTTTGACACTTCGATTTGCCTTTCTTTTTTTAATAATGTTATTTTTGCACATTATATTCAATTATATGGTTATCTACATAGTTTGTACAATGATTGACGGTTTATTGTACATCCAAAATGTCCATCCTTCCTACATGTACATGTATTAGTGTTATCAACGTGTTCAAATTGTTCACCTTCTTTTATATATCTTCCGAGATGACGACAATAACCTGTAAATATACAATATCAAATACAAACAAATGTAGTGGTCTTTGTGGTGAGAGATGGTCGTCCGTTTTGTTGATATTAGTGGAATAGTTGCTTTTTTGTGCATAAAATTCCAATTATTTCCAACTTTATACAAGTCTTTTAAAAAAAAGTTTATCTATCATAAGTATATATAAATCCTTATACGGTTCGATGTTACAGCGACCCCCTTTCTGACTTATCAGCTATTTATTTTCGATGTTACAGCCATCCCCTTTCTGACTTATCTGCTATTTATTTTCGATGTTACAGCCATCCCCTTTCTGACTTATCTGCTATTTATTTTCGATGTTACAGCCATCCCCTTTCTGACTTATCAGCTATTTATTTTCGATGTTACAGCGACCCCCTTTCTGACTTATCTGCTATTTATTTTCGATGTTACAGCCATCCACTTTCTGACTTATCTGCTATTTATTTTCGATGTTACAGCCATCCCCTTTCTGACTTATGAACTATTTATTTTCGATGTCACAGCGACCCCCTTTCTTAGTTAGCAGATATTTATTCCTATAGGCATCAACTATCGTGAAATAGGAATATACACAAGTCCTCCATGTTTCTTAAGAATATTACCGATTGTATCTGAGGCACTAAACCGGTCACTTACTGAGGGTTATTCTTTATACACAGCGTAACTGTATTAATGATAAACAATCACCACGGGGATGTATTAGATAGCGTGGTCACCTCGAGTGCACGAGAAATCAAGCTTATTCCACATGACGCTTAAACCAAAGATTTGCACTCGCTGCGATACGGGACAGAAAAGCTCCTCAAAGGTTCGCTTTTCTATATCTGTTTCTAAAGCTCGTACAAATCAATTTGATAATTTCCGAAAATGTACGTATATTGTACATGTATGTGAAAAAATGCATTTATGTAAAGTTAGATCAATGTATTTATTAGTAAAGGTATTTGCCACCCAATCAATCGTCACAAATAGAATATAGAATATTATGGTACGAAACGATTCTTTCACACATTATATCAGTATATTAGTGCCATTTCTATGTACATTAGTGCTAAGGGGAGAGTGTACATGAAAATAAAAGATATATATCTGTTCACTGACACAGATAACGCATGTATATAGATATATAGTCCAACTGTAAGGGGAAAATGTATTTCCATTAAAAAAGATATGTATCTGTTCACTGATACAGATAATGCATGTATACATGTATATAGTCGAACGGTAAAACATATTAGATAAATCAAGGTATTTGTGTATATAGGCTCCTTAGATTTTAAGTTTAAAAAGGTGAATATGCGACATGCCGTATTTAAGCTTAAATAAAACAATATGCATCATATCATTCAGTGTACCTTTACAATACCACATACAAACGACAAGCGACCCATGTTAATTATAGGACTATTTCTTGTGTTATTGCTGTTGTGACTAATTCGCGGAGGTTTGTAAAACCTCCAATAAGATGTGACTCTAAGGAAAGTTTGTGTCACAAATGATCACGGACGTGTTCTGGTTGTCGCAATCTCAATCTGTTATTTTCTTCATTCAAGATTTATCACCTGATTTGTAACAAGAGTAAAGCGACGGGCGTCACTAATGGAGCAGGGGCTGCTGACCATTCCGAGGAACCCGAGTTCATTCAATGGTTTCAGCGGGATTCGTGTTTCTCAATTTTTTGTTTGTTTGTGTAATGTAGATCATCGTTTGTCCATTTGTTCTCTTTTGTTTGGCCATTGTATTGTCTGTTCGTAGATTGACGGCCTCTGATTACCATTTTGGTTTGTTCAACCGTTTCTTAGCAGGAATAGTCCTACCAACATGTACATAAATTTATAAACTAAATGAAAGTACATTATCAGAATCATGCGGTTGTTAATTTTTGTTTCCATTGTATAACATAGGATTTGTTCTTTTATATTTAGTAACATCCTACGTAGGAACAACAAGAATCAATATATGACGTTTCCGCGAAATGTAATATGTTGATTGGCTAAGAGCCGCCTTTTAACACCCATTGAATGGTGAAAGTAGAATTGCGAATGTCTTGCAGTAACATACCGTAATTACTAGTGCTCCCTCTCAGACCTTCGTTTATAGACACATCATCGCTTAACAAGTTTAGCTGTCCGTGAAAGCGGCATATTTGACCATTCTCGTTTGATAACGTGTAATGACTTACATTCATTATCTATATAATTATCTCACCTGTACAGGTACTACAATCAAAGCTATTAGTACATGGATTCATCTTACAATGTCTGTATCTGCACACTAGATAGCTGCCATCATTTAAGCAATATTTGTCAAAGTTCTGGAATCGTCCCGGTGGTCTTTCAAATGGCGGACGATCAAAAAATTTATAACATTTCTTAAACAATCTGTTTACATTTGCTGTAAGATAGTAACGAATCATAAACAGTAATTTCTTGCAGAAAAGTAGAGGATTTTATATTATGTAAAATGATTCCATCAAAGAGAGAGAGGGGAGTCGTGTTTGTGATCGTATGGTAGTTGGATTTATAACCACCTATGCAATCAGTGTCTATCACCACTAACGTTGTGAGTTCGAATACCATCCAGGCGAGGTGTACTCGATACAACATTGTGTTATAAAGTTTGTCAGTGACTTGCGACAGGTCGGTGGTTTTCTCTGGTTTCCTCCACCAATACAACTGACCGCCACGAAATAATTGAAACATTGTTGAAAGTGGTGTTAAATTCCATAGCCCGAACCCTCACCATAAAAAAAAAGAAATACTGTATTTGTGTTTTGTATGTGATAATTGTATCGGTTATAACAAACTATTTTCAAATATTTTGGCCTTTGGGCGTACTTGAAAGTTATTCCAGAAACGCGTAGTGAGAACTAAATTTGATTTGATTTGATTTGATTTTGGTGTTTAACGCCACTTTCAGCAATATTTTAGCTATATCATGGCGACCAGTTTTAGTGGTGGAAGAGGCCGGAGTACCCGGAGAGAACCGCCGACCATGGGCAAGCAACTGGTAACCTTTATCACTTGCGGCTGCGAGTCGAGTGCACCCTTTTTTGTGAATTACAAAGCTGGGTGCGAACCCACGCCGTACTAAATTTGATGTCTACATTATTATTTGAATGTTTGAGATGTAAAATAAATATGACTTAATTCGTTTTATTTCAAAATACGGTCACTGACGTCAATATGTTAATCCAACCATGTTGTTCATAACAGTTTCCCGATATTTGTAGGATTGGTATTTATTTATATTTATTTTTAAGTTAGATTAATTTATTAATACATTTTTTGTTCTGAACGGTTATTTTGATGCGTGTTTAACGCCACTTTCAACAATACATCCCGTAATATATGGCCATCCTTTCTCTTCATAGAGGTAACCAGGGTGTCCGTCAGATATTGTTAACGATGGATGAATTGCTCACTACAGACATGACACAAATATTGTATTTCACAACAATTTTTTATTTCATTTTAAAAATGAGATTGCTTTTCAAAGCAGCAAGATTCCGGATCAGAATAATATCAATTGATGAATAACAATTGTCTGTGCTACTTGTTGGAAAATTATGTGTAAATAATAACATGTCTTTGATGTGATGTGGAAATGCGAAACTCTATATGTCTATGCTACTTTTCGTTTTATTTTCTATTATACATGTACCAGGCTGTAAATGATTATACTGTACATTCAGAGCTAGTAATTATCTTGAATAAGTCGTTTTGATTGATAACCTCAATTAAGAATATCGTTCGTTTATATACAGTCCGACAAAAGTTAAGCACTACCTGACTTGTTTCAATAATATTTTTTCTAATAATGATCTTATTTCAAATCGGTTTGCTGTTTTAGTTACCTTTACACACATACTTACTTACCTGTGAAACAGGTTATTGGTCGATTTTTATTTATGTGTATATGACAGGATGTGTAAAATGCTACGTGTAATTTTCAACATTTGTGTTTGCGAACGAAAGCTGATTTTTTTGTGTAGAGTTTTACGTTTCATTTTCTATTGGTTTGGTATGGTGCGGCGAAAATTAACCATACCAGAAAGGTGGCAAGCTGTTGGCATGCATAACGGTGGTTTTAGCCATAGAAGGGTGGCAGACCACTTCAGGGTTAACCATTCCATCATTGTTCGACTGATGTAGCGTTTTCGTCAAACGGGGAATGTTACTCACCGTCCACGTGCAGGTAGATCTCGCAAAACGAGGCCGAGAGAGGACCGGCTCATATCCATACGGGCGCGGCAACGGCCGTTCAGGACAGCTGGTGCACTTCGTGGTAATTTAGCGTTTGGAGGCCACATTAACACACGCACTGTAATCGGACGCCTCCACCATCATGGAATGCGAGCGCGACGACCCATAAAACGTCCACAGTTGACATTACGTCATCGCCATGCTTGATTTGACTGGTCACATGATCATTTGGGATGGACTATTCGCACATGGAGACGGGTACACTGGTCTGATGAAAGTCCTTTTTTGCTACGCCCTACCGACGGTCGTGCAAGGGTTTGGCGCCAACGAAAAACTTTATTTCAGGACAACCACATTTTGGGGATGGGGGTGTAACTGAGGTTGTTTTTCCTTTGACTGTAAGTTGGACTTGCACGTTCTTGATGGTAATCTGAGAGGCCAAAAATACCGTGACAATGTGCTCGCTCCACGCGTAGTCCCCCATTTCGACAATCATGCTTTGGCTGACAGGCCAATTTTCATGGACGACAACGCCAGGCCACATAGAGCCCGAATTGTACAACATTTTTTACAGCAAGAGGCTGTTCAGACAATTCCATGGCCTGCGATGTCGCCAGACATGAACCCTATAGAGCATGTATGGGACTTTATTGGCCGAAAAATTAACCAACGCAATCCAAAATGTCAAAATATTGACGAATTTAGAACTGCTATCTTACAGGAGTGGCAACAATTCCCCCAAGAACGGCTTAGGCGTCTTGTGCGAAGCGTGACGAGGCGTGTTACAGTACTTCACAATAAACGCAGTGGATATACTCGTTATTGATTTTTATGCCTTACACATACGCACAATAGATGCATCTAAAAGTTCTTAAAATCTGAAGACTCTGCATTTTAATGCAATGTTAAAAACGTCCATCAAAGACAAACTGGTTTTACGTTTTTCGAGCGCCTGTTTTGAACCCCATTTTTGCCACGTCATAGTCACGTCTTTCAGGATGATAAATACTTCGTAGATTGGTAATTTTAGAGCCCTTGGTGTAGTCTTTTAAGAAGTGTAAGAAAAATGGTGATATCTATTTTATTGTTTTAACAGTATTGATGTAAACAAATATATCGATAAAAATATAGGGTGGTGCTTAACTTATGTCGGAGTGTATAGTTTTATGTGAGGGTAGACATTGTACTCACACGTGGAAACAATTGTAAGACACATCACTTCACTCCGAGAGGAGATATAGACCCTGCCACATTTTATTGAAGTGCACTCGCGTATGTGCGTTGCATAGGTATTGCTTCGGTTACGATTGTCGAATGGAGTTTTCCTGAACTGTTCCAACTGTGTGGCGTTTGACGTTTTCCATTTTATTATGTAATACATGTACGTGTTTTAGTGTCAAATACGCAATTGATAAGAGGTTTATTTTCAATGGACCGCAATATTGAATTCTTGTTTTTCATTTTATGTTGTCTTATAACACACAAAACTTACTATTTATTTTGTTCTCTACAATATATTTACTGCTATCCTCGTTAAAACGTTTTTGATAATCTTCAAGAGTCCTGGTATATCCCAAATCTGAACCATAATCATCACCATACCAAATAAGCAGTTCCGTACCAGATTTTATACATTCATACGCCACATAATATACTTCGTCATTGTATTGATGTGGGTACATGTTTTCTTCCGTTATTGTTCTGGCACAGTTAATGTACCGAACCCAGTTAGAATTATTTTTATAAAATGCATCAACGTAAAATTTAAATTGAAAATCCTCATCATATATCTGCCATGCATATTCCCCTCTTTCAATGCTGTCTTTGACGGCGCCTCCATATGGTCCAAATCTGGTTCCCTTAGGAAAGTCTCGTTCGGTCCATACTCCTAAACCAGAGCCAGGTATAGAGGATGGTTTTATTGACAATCCTGGGGGTAGTGTTTTGAATGGTCTATCATCGTTTGTAGACTTCGTCTGTAAATGATTTTTAACTTCTTCCGTTATTTGAAATGGTATAGGATAACAAACACACATTCTATTTTAATGAATCAAACTGAACTGAAAGATTTACTTCTGATTAAATGTAAATGTATTAAACAAATCAACTGATACAGAGACAATTTATCACGAGAAGGTTGGGGTAACGTCCCATTAACCGGTTTGACCTCACCCCATATATGTGCCTGTCCCATGACAAGACATAGACTTCCAACGCATATAACTCTTAATATGTTTTGTGCTCGGTTGTTTCAGATGAGATGTGGGTGGTTGTTCGTTTTGTCGATATTGGTGACATTTGTTTTACCATCCCTGTTTTAGCTGTCATTTCATCAACAAAGAATCATCCCATCAAAAGTGTTCATGCTATTACACAGTGTTCTAAGTGACATTAACACAGTGCAAGGTCTACAAAACAACATGTACCTCATCTCGTCCATGTCCTCTTTTTTATACACGTGTTCATTTTATTAACCTATACCGTAAACATAAGCAGTCAATAATTACCTTAAATGTGATTTGTAATAAATATGACATGGTTAACCCTACTGTAGTGTTCTTAATTAACATTGAGATGGTTGGTGTTACTGGCCAATGAATGATTGCAAAAGATATTCAAAATAAAAACGCAGATGCAAAATTTAGTGTTCACGACGCGTTTCTGAATAAGAAAAACGCTCTGATGACTTTTGAATGAGAAAGTGATAACATATCATATTCTGATGTTCAGTTGGACTTCACTACACCAACACGATATTGACACATGCATAGCTAATATACATATTTTCTCATTCAGAGGACCAGTCGTTGATATTTCATCATGAATTAGAGATCAAATAACAGACGTTTTATTGCTTAACCCTGATCTTTATCTGCTTACCATAGTACCAAGAAGGTAGCTGTCAGTTTTTCGACAAATTACCTGCCGAGTTACAACATCATATAACAACACATTATATTTACTACACGAGGAGTGTCACATGTGGAACAGGAACTGCTTACTTGGAATAACCTTTCGGAGCCCCGGTTTTAAGTGGAGTTCACGTTGCACGATGTTAATTTTCTGTGCAATGTGTTGTACATCGTTGTTTGTCCTTTTGCACGTTTTCTTTTGGCCATTGTGTTCTCTGTCCTTCTTCGACTTACATATTCTGGTTATCCCCTTGGTATCTTCAACGTCTTCTTTATCTATTCTATAGACTATGACCGTTCGATCAACAAAAATATAGTTAAAACAAATATGTGTATTAATATTTATATATACAAAACATTTAGTGAAAGAGAAAATAGTACCAACCTCAATATTATCCACTATGTACATGTCTCTAACCAGGGGCAAGCCATCAGCATTACACTCATAGCATTCTGAAAATACTCAAAATCTATTAATTTAGAAAATAGTAAATGAACACGAGAATTTATCCAACATTAACCGTAGACTGAAAGTGAATGAACAGTTATTTTATGTGTATTGCTGTTATACATTCTACAGTCGTTCTATCATATGGGGTCCGTCGTGGTCAGTGCCTATCACCACAAAAGTTGCGAGTTCGAATCCTGCTCATCGCGAAGCATACTCGATACAACATTATGTCATAAAGTTTATCAGTAATTTGCAACAGGTCGGTGGTTTTGAAAAGTAATGAATTATACTGCAAATGGACCAATATTAGTCAGAATTGAAATTTCGATTATATGTTGATAACTTCCCCATGTTACAAGTTAGGCATTGTGAAACCCCGTAGATGGCGGGCGTTTTTATTCTACTTTTTGTTATGTTTAGTTTTGCTTTCTATTGTATTGTTTTGCTTTGTGTGTGTGTGGGTTTTTTTTGTTGTTGTGTTTTTTGTTGTTGCTTTATTTGTTTGTTTGTTTGTTTGTTTTGTTTGTTTGTTTTGATTGGTTTGGGTTAATTTGCTTTGTTTTATTTTTTTAGGGGGGAGGGTCTGTTATATATGTTTACATGTATGCGTTTTGCAACCAATCCATTGAAATTAACACCAAACGCATATTGTAATGTATACGGCTATAAGTGAAAGTGACAACTAATGCAGGTATACTATTTGAACTATGATACTGTAGTGTATACGGCACAACATTGAATAACTAGCTCTTTGTTCAGTTTGTTTTTCATTTGACTTAACGCATATATAAACCCTATAACAACGTAGATATCGAATTTAGTGTGTCCGACGCGTTTCTCGGATAATATTCATCACGTGAGCTCATAATCAAAATATTGGAAAGCCATATAAACTACAGTGATATTATTGATATTTATATACATGTAACAATGTGGTCTTGTCCAGGTAATATGTCAAAATATTACTAAGGTAATATGTCAAAATATTACAGTACCAAATATCACTACAGAAACTTACACGAAGTCATATTTTCATATGCAATGGTAAATCTTGGAATATTAAAAATTACTTTCAACTGTTTTTTTAACATATAAGGCTATTCAAACACATCCACAAGTTTTATTGGTGGCTTCACCATGCAAATCATGCATAGCGCCACATAGCAACCCACCACGAGCATGTTGATGTCAATGTACTTGATACAAGTGATACTTTTTTCAATGTAAATGACCTTATAAAAGACAAATGAAAGAAAATGATGATAATGAAAAAAATATAACATTTTATCACATGCATAGTACCGGTACATCCTCGTAATGACTCTTGAGCAGAACTCGTGTTATATTTTATAGATGTTTCTTTATAAAAAGGGGCGAGGGGTGTAATGTTTTTAACTTTTTTTTTTTAAACAAAAGCAGATCATACTACTAAGATCCATTATTTGATAACTTTTTACAAAATAAAATTCACAAAAACTTCAACTAAATTTTTTTATTAAAAATAATAAAACATGTGAATAATAGGAGAAAACCGGATGGGGCTCTAATTTAAAATTCTAACTAAATATGCTGATGCCATTACCATAGAAAATTTGCATACACAAATGTATCAGAACTTAAAATTAACTTTATTATTTCTAGAAGATCCTTTCCCTTAAATTAAATGGTCTTTCTTTGACTGTATATACTTTTGTCACAAAAGCAACATTCTAGTTGGGGTTTGAAATTTCTATATTTCTTGTAGTGATCAATAGAGGAAAAAATTATTAGATGTACATGCTTCGTTGTTATTCTGATCTAGCTAAATCTGAAATCATGACTGGAATAAGTCAACATTAACTGATGTCGAATGGTCACCATTTTTTTCACACATGTTCACGTGTTGCAAAAAGCATACAAGTTTTTTTACTACAGTCATTATTTTCTGCATTAGCCGCAGTATGGAGTGTAAATTCGCATGGGTCAAATGACACATTACCATAGCTGTCAAAGTTTGCCGTTGTTAAATTTAAATCATTTGTTTCAAATGCACAGCTTGTATCTATGGCTAAATCATATTTTCTTTTGCTTGATGTTGCTTCTGTATCGTGGGACATTTCGAGTGATTTTCTAAATCAAGCCTCACACATTCTACAAATACAGTCATCATCTTTGAATGCATATGCATTTTTGACAAAAGTATAAAACAGTGGTTGATTTCGCCCCTGTGAGAGGTGCCAGTAGTGCTTAGTCACATCTTCTCGTTTACAGTTTATGCAAGGGCTTGGTGGACTGGCTTAATGCACCCTGCAGGTCTTTCAAAATTTTTCAAATGTACCAGTACTTCACTATTTACAGGCAGTACTTTTTCTTAAAAATTGAAAATTTTTCATGAATATCTTATAGAGTATGTGGCCAAAAGTATTGCCACATGTAAAAAAAAATCCCTATATAATCAACCAAAACCATATTTTTTCAAAATTTTATTGTGAAGTCATTTCTGGGTTTATTTTAACAAATTTTACACCAAAACATTCAGAATTGTCTATATTTTGACTGTTTATTTGCTCATTATGTTTATATGAGTGGTTTTTATTTGTACATAATTTAAATATAACAAATAAAAATTGACTTTGATTTTCCTATATATTTCAACTAAAAATAAATCCTAAAAATTAACAAATTATCTACAAATAAAAACCACTCAGTCATATAAACAAATGAGCAAATAAACATGCTGTACAACATTCTTTGAAATTAGAAGGTACCAATTACCATTTTAAGTGGGTACCTGGTACTATCCCTGACTAAAACTAAAAGGCCTGCACCCGTTGATAGATTGACTTTGGTGGCATATTTCAGAAAAGGGGGGTGCATATAACCAAGTTCGGGTTGTAGTTGTGAATCCACGAGATTGACAGAATGGGATAAATGCATCGAATTTCTAGACAATTTGCACTGTACATAAAAACAGTGTGCTTTACCTCACATGTCTACCGTTATTCCACTGTTTACATGTGTAAATATTGATTGTACGAGCAAAATGGGAGGAGCAAATTTTTCAACCTTGACTCTGTTTGGGTGACGTTGGAATATTGATTATTTTTCTTAAACTGTTACGAGTGATGTAAATTCCGTTTTACCCGATGAAGTGTAGATATTATTCTGTCCAAGGAACCAGTTTTTTTTATTTTTCCCTCCACGGGAACTTTATTCTGTCAGATGCAAAAAGTGTAAACATACGCGACAAAACAAAATTACGATTTTCCGAGGTAAAGAAAAAAACCGTTATTTTTACATTCATCGCTGACCGATTTTATACCAGACTGAAAATCATGACCGTTAATAAATATAAATGTGATTTTTAATCATATTTCAATCATTTTCATTGGTTTAATAGAACAAAAACGTAGTTTTCCAAGTACGTATAATTGTTTGGGTTTGTGAAGCGCCATCTACCGGAAAATATTTACGATTATCTCCCTTGGATTTTTAAATATTCCACGGACCGGAAAATTAGAATTTTTGCGAGTCTGCTCTTCAACTGTAATGTTGCTTATACTATCGTGTCATTTTTTAGTACATATATAGGTACACATCAGTTAAATAACTGCATTGAAATAAAGTGTGTATAAATATATGTTAGAGGACTTACCTGTTGATGCATAACATAACATTAACAAAGGTGTGATATACACTACACGTGACATGTCAGGAAAGCGGTATAAACTGATTCAGTGTTTATCATGTTGGCAATACAAAAATGAATACAAAATGCAAACGAAATTATCTATACGTAAAAACTTTCCATTGATAAGAATATTTTATAAGTACAAATGTACTGGTCAAGCTGATAACAGGTCAAATTCTGACAAATAAATATTGAATATTGAATGTGTTTTCCGGCAAGTCTTCTTCAACTGTTCACCTAAGTTTTGTGACTGTTCATGACCGAAAGCAATGAGATTGTGTCATAATTTCCATAAACAAAATGAACTGATACTTGAATTTTAGATCTTTTGTGTTACATGTATAAGTTATTCTTAATCAATATTAATTTCTGCAAAAATAACATTTTGTATGAAAATATTCTATGTTTTAGGAGTTGGGGTTTTTGTTTTGTTGGTATTATAAATCCAGATATCGCGATTAGCTAGTTGTCTTGTATCTTTATCTAAAATAGTGTCCTTAGAATTCTCAGTTTTAGCTTTGTTAATAACAGAATGTAAATGTGAAGCTTATGTCTTCGACACTAAGTTGTGTTAAAAAATGACATATCTTGTACAATTAGATTTTATCTCATTAAAATGGCCACGACATATGACTATGGAAATCCAGGTCTTGTCATAGGCTGGTATCAATATATGTCGGGGTTATGCCAGATAATGATATTCTAACCCCGCCCCCTTTTTGTTAACGATAAAAGAAATCAGTACATTGTTTTCCAGAGTATATTCAGTACATTGTTTTCCAGAGTATTTTCAGTACATTGTTTTCCAGAGTATTTTCAGTACATTGTTTTCCAGAGTATATTCAGTACATTGTTTTTCAGAGTATATTCAGTACATTGTTTTCCAGGGTATATTCAGTACATAGTTTTCCAGAGTATATTCAGTACATTGTTTTCCAGTGTATATTCAGTACATTGTTTTCCAGTGTATATTCAGTACATTGTTTTCCAGAGTATATTCAGTACATTGTTTTTCAGAGTATATTCAGTACATTGTTTTCCAGAGTATATTCAGTACATTGTTTTCCAGGGTATATTCAGTACATTGTTTTCCAGAGTATATTCAGTACATTGTTTTCCAAAGTATATTCAATACATTGTTTTCCAGAGTATATTCAGTACATTGTTTTCCAGAGTATATTCAGTACATTGTTTTCCAGAGTATATTCAGTACATTGTTTTCCAGAGTATATTCAGTACATTGTTTTCCAGAGTATATTCAGTACATTGTTTTCCAGAGTATATTCAGTACATTGTTTTCCAGAGTATATTCAGTACATTGTGAATGTTCTATATCTTCCCGTTTAAACTATATCAATAAATTTGTCAATATACACGGATATGTATTAACTGCATCGGTGGTATACTGGTTAGGATGTTCGCATCGAGTGCGGTGGATCATGGGTGGTTTCGAGCCCAGGTCGAGTCAAACAAACGACTATGGAATTGGTAATTGATGTTTTCCCGCTAAGTACGCAACATTAAGGAGCCAGAGCAAAGACTGGTTTGCTCGGAATCAGTATAATGTGTTCGCGTGGAGCGACATATCTACTCACAATTAAGCATGTTGGTCTAGAACAAAGCGAACCTCATCATCATCTCATTAACAATTAACTTGCTCTCGCCATGATATAGTATAAAATTGCTGAGTTGGCGTTAGCAATATAATGATACAATTAAGCTGATTTTGTCTGTTTATATAATTTTGTAAGATTTGTAAGATTGTTCGGAGTCCGGTAATTTTGTTATTACCCTTATTGATTATGATACAATTAAGCGTGTTGGTCTAGTGCAAAGTGGACATCATAATTATTGCCTCGAATGTAACATGTTCGTCCAAAGATATAGTTGCAAAAGTGATCATGTGACGTTAAACAATAATCACTCACTCAATTATTGCATTATATATCTGAATAAACGAGAATCATGTGGAAAGTGAGTGTCAAATGTAATCTTAGCATCAGGAATCCTTGGACATTCAGCCTGTCTAATCAGAACACCTGAGTATTCCGAACAAATACATTGTTCCAAGGGAGTTCGATATAGACAGGTATGCAACGGTTTAGAACGAACATTGCCGTGTTTTTATGATTCGCTTGTTCGTTTTTCTTGTCGAATAAGGATATAAATAATCTAGTTTGTTTATGTGCAAAAATGAAACGGAAACAAAAGTTGGAAATTATTTCAGAAAGAGTAGTTTTACTATTGCATGGTGCAATAAAATGTGAAAAACATTTACCACACTGTCGAGACAACAACATCCAATAGAAAAATGGTAGAAGAGGCAAAATCGATACCCCAAACAATCATATACATGACCATACACCATATATGCAAATATGTTGAAAACTACTGTTTATGAAGATAATGGAGTCTGGTTGTCAGTTTTGTAGATATTTATTTTAGGTGTTTTTTCTGCGACTTTTTTCGAAGAATTTAGAAATTCACATACATAACATCTAGTCCCGAATTATTGCATTTTCTTAATTTGAGCTAATTACACATTTCGTTCAACGATTGTCGGTTTATTGTACAACCAGAATGACCATCTTTATGACATATGCAGGTATTTACGTTATCAGCGTGATGAAATGTTTCACCTGTGTTCGTATACCTCCCGAGGTGGAGACAATAACCTGCAATGAACATATATACATATAAGTAAATATCTACATTTGAAAAAGTATTATTTTCCAATGTTAAATGCTTTAATTTTACAGAGAAGAGCCGTCGTGATCGTTCGGTAGTTGGATTTGCAGCTTCCTGTGCAATCAGTGCCTATCACCACTACAGTTGTAAGTTCGCATCCAGCTCATGTTGAGGTGTACTCTATACAATATTATGTGATAAAATTTGTCAGGAACTTGCGACAGGCCGGTGGTTTTCTCCGGTTTCCTACACCAATAAAGCTGAGCGCCACAATATATAGCTTAAATATTGTGGAAAATGGCGTTAAACACCATAATCTTATTTTTACAGAGAATGCCCGTTACCATGCAACGTTGCTTATTCTCTAAGCATCACCACAAAAATATATCTTACTTTGAAAATGAATATCACTTCACTTGTATCACATCACTTGACAAAAATAGGTTATATTTAAAAAAAATCAATTTGGTCTGGTTTATTTTCTTTTTTTCTTTGACAATTTTTTCTTAGCACGGAATAAAAAAAAGTAGAATTGCTCAACATCATATACTGTGTTTTCATTGATTATTCGTTGGCGTCAGTTCTCCCGCGATCGTTGAAAATTTATGTTCGTTGACATTTAAATTCGTGATATTGATATTTGTTAATGGTTGTTCTTGGTATATTTAGCTTTCGTGATCCACTAACTTTTTTCGTGGTATGATGATTTCAACGAAAACCACGAAAGTTGATTTCCAACCAATAAAATTGAACTGCTTCCCATTCTGTAGCATCAGAGTTCACCCCTGGTTTTTTGTTGGTTCTTGTTTCTCAATCTCGAGTTGTTTCTGTGCTATGTTTTGTAGATCGTTAATTGTTCTTTTTATTTTGATCATTGCATTGTCTGTTCGTCTTCGATTTACGGCTTGCCCATGGTCGGTGGTTCTCTCCGGGTACTCCGGCTTCTTTCATTACTAAAGCTGGTCGCCATGATATAGCTGAAATATTGCTGAAAGTGGCGTTAAACACCAAAAGCAAATCGATTTACGGCTTCTGATTACCCATTTAGTATCATCAAACTTTTCTTATAACATATTTTTTACCCTTTGATGTTCTCAGTTACTTAATAACCTTTGTCACATTAACATTAATGAGTTCATCGGGTACAATAAAATCGATTAAATGTTGCATGGGTTTAAATGTGCAGGTAATAAATAAAGCTGAAAACCATACACTTCTCTCGCAGCACATAACTGATTGTAAGAAGATAAAACAGGTATATCCCGTAAATTAATCTCGTGTTCATTGGAAAGCAGAAAATAATTACCGCTGCTTCATATAATTAATGGCTTTAAGAAGAATTCATGTCCACCTTCATCTCTAAGAATTATATAGGTATAACACACCTTTATTGACGTTATGATGTAAGCAAACGTTGAAGACGTCAACCGTAATTGTCAATATAAAGGAGGAATATATACAATTTAGTGCACACGACACGTTTCTCCAATACATTTTTTTTTGTAACTTTCATCAGGTACGCTCATAGTTAAAATATTGGAAAGTCAAATAGTACGTTTTTGTGACCAGGGGCCTAAACAGGATAGCCAAAATGTCACTTGTATCTGCTGGTTATTTAATTAACTAACTTTGTGTTGTCCTATTATGTATCTCTACCTTCTGATTTCCACGTTGTGGTGTCCGTTACGATTTCCGCATGAAATGATGTTGGGTTCGTCTTTACCTCCAGTTGTTTGTGGGAGAGATCATGTTTTATTTACGTTATTTGTGCTTGTGTGCGTATAGTGGTGTCCAACACATATTGTGTTGTGTTTTTGTTTTGTTTGTCTCTGTCTTGCGTATCATATGTTGCCAGTTTATTTGGACTGGATTGTCCATTTATGATTACCTCTTCGGTATTCGCTAAGAAGAGTTTGAAGATACCAAAGGGGTAATCAGAATCCGTATATTGAAGAAGAACAGACAAAACAATGGCCGAAAGAAAAAGTACAAATGGTCAAACAGCGATGTACAAAACGTTTATTCATAGATTTTGTTCATCATCGATGCTTTAAGATCTTACCTGGACATGTCTCACAATCAAAACTACTGGTACATGGATTTCTGTCACACTTTTTATATTTACAAACTTGATAACTTCCATCATTGAAACAGTATCTATCATATCGCTGTAATTTTCCTGGAGGTTTCTTGAATGGAGGACGATTATAAAACTTGTAACATTTGGCGTTGAGTCTGCTTACATTTTCTGCCAGAAAGAAGATGAGAGTTATGAAAAGAAAGTTTAAACAGTGATGGTCAGCAATTCCACCTATATAAACAAAACGAACCATCACTTCTCACCTCGACTCGTTAGTCATAAGTAGAACGTTTAACTGAGAAAATCTTCAATTTACACATATTTTCAAAATAAATACGATTTAGAAATTCATCTAATAATAAGTTTAGCTTTATGTTGTTTAACGCCACTTTCAACAATATTTCAGTTACATCGTAGCGGTCAGTTTTGGTTGATGAAGTAAACCGGAGTACATGGAGAAAACCACCAACCTGTTGCAAGTCACTGACAAACTTGATCACATAATGTTGTATCGAGTACACCTCGCCACGAGCGGGATTCGAATTCACAACGTTAGTGGTGATATGCACTGATTGAATATGTAGTTGTAAATCCAACTACCAAACGATCACGACGCCCCCTAATACGAGATAAAAATTAATCTAATAATAAAAATAAACAATAGTGGTTGTTGTCCTATTGGTCAAATACAACTTCCTGGTTAGTTACAGGTTCTATATTTGTATTTAAGTTGCATTGTGCAGTCAAATCTATTTCCAGCAAATTTCTGTTTAAGGTCACCCATGTTTCATTATTGTTTGAATTATTTTGTCCAGTAGTTTTAATACGTTTTCTTTGCACTAAATATAGCTGATGGTTTATGGTGTTAAAAGCCACTTTCGATAATAATTCAGTTATATCGTGGCGATAAGTTTTATTGGAGGAGGAAAAACACGTAGGAGTACCCATAGAGAACCACCGACTTGCTGCAAGTCACTGACAAACTTTATCCCATAAGGCTGTATCGAGTACACCTCGCCATCAGCGGGATTCGATGTCATCAGATTCCTCAAGATGCAAAAACCACTTCTAAATGTTATTTTATGCCGGCTGTCAATTGATAAAAGAATTGCATTATAATTTCTTTTCAATTAGATACCAAAAAAAAATTAATTTACAGATATTACTGAACATATTGTATCAATGACCAGGGATTATTCAGATTCTTTGTGAGGTATTTGTATATTGGACTGTTTATTAAAACAATAAATCTGCTGTAATTGACGGAAGTTATCACGGGCTGAAGACCCCTTGACACAGGATCCATTAATACCGTGTAATATCACTTTCAACTACATAGATGATGTCCTGTCACTAAACAATTCGAAATTTGGTGTTGTTTTTTTTATCGCATCTATTCCATTGAGCTTGAAATGAAAGATATCGCAAACATAGCTAGGTTGGCATCATACTTTGACCTACATCATGAAATTGACAGTGAGAGGCGGTTAAGAACGAAACTTTATGATTTCAATTTTCCCATTGTAAACTTTCCATTTATATGTAACAAATTTTCAGCAGAACCTGCATAAGGGTATTTATCTCTCCGTTCATCCGACATTCCAGAACTTTCGGTGCCGGTCATGATTTCCTTAATAGAGGGTTTCTACTAACAAGGAAGCTACTGAACTAATTGTTGCTAGTGGTTAAGTTGAAGTCATCACTTCGAAAGTCTTACGGTCGCCACCATGACCTGTTTATCCAATACGAAATATATGTGTCACAAATAACCACGGATATGAATAGTTTCTCGTAACAACAATCCGGTCCTTTCCTCAGTCATGACTTGTCACAAGGTTTGTGACAAGAGTAACACAACGGGTGTCACGTGTGGAGCAGTAACTGCTTACCCTTGCGGAACACCTGAGTTCACCACTGGTTTTTAGTGGTGTCGTGTTTCGCGATCTTTTGCTTGTTGTGTAGTGTGTTGTAGATCATTTCTGTCCTTTTTCTTTCTGAGTTGCCTATCCTTTCGCGAATTATGGCTTCTTATTAAAAACCAAAGGACATGCAATGATCTTCTAATCCCTACACAGAAAACAAAAGATTGAGCAACAACGCTTTTTACGGGTAATCAGTTCCTGCTCTACTAGTGGGACTCGTCGTCTCACTGTTAAACGACACGAACATCATGTGATGCAACTCGTACACTGATAATAATTACCTATGTTTACTTGACTCGATAAATAAAAACATCGTGTTAGGAAAAAGAATGTTTAAACAGTGATGGTAAGCAATTCCACCAATATTAACAAAGCGAGCAATCACTTCTCATCTTAACTCACTGATCACAAAAAAAACCCGAGACGTTGGCTAGCTATAGATGTGGTGGCTTGTGTATCAACATTGAACACCGCTTTTCTTGTCTTAGCCTAACATGATTTTCCTGAATTAATTCTAAGCGACAATAAGAGATTCATTGAAACATAATCTTACCATATAATTTACTTTCTATAACATATCTTGTATCATCCTCATTAAAACGTCTTTTATAATCTTCCGCAGTCCTATTAAGCCCCAATTCTACGCCATAATCAGTACCATACCATATAAGTAGTTCTGTACCAGACTTTATGCATTCATATGATACGTAGTAGGGTTTATAGTTCAGCTGGTACAAATACAAATTTTCCTCGTTCACTGTCCTTGCGCAATCTACATATCGTAACCAATTGGAACTATTTTTATGATAAGCATCAACATAGTGTTTTATGTTATTGTTCAAATCGTAGATCAGCCATGCGTATTGCCATTCATTAACATGATCTGTTACAACTCCATCATACGGACCGAATCTTGTTCCTTTTGGAAAATCTCTTTCTGCCCATACTCCTAGCCCGGCACCAGGTATTGAAGATGGTCTGATGGACAAACCAGGGGGAAGTGTTGTGTGGGGTCTTGTGTCATCTGTGGTATTTGTCTGCAGAATATATTTATATACAAATGATGCACAACATTCTTCATAATTTTGTCGTTAGACTTTGTGGTTAGTACTTGCAAGTTTCTTGCTTATTTTCTTCTTTTATCTTACCGTTTGTATATTTATTTTTTAATACCCAAATTATCTTTTAATCTGATATCTCTTCAGACTTCGGTCTCGTATGTAGAGCGGAATAAACATTGTTTTCCTGTATTTTTCGTGGTTTTTGCAATGGTGACAAGCATACGGTGAACAGACCGTGCTTTTACACGATATGTTCATTTTCCCAAGTGAAATTTCGCTACTATATTTCATCATTGAGGTTTTTTTTTCGAAACACGTGCTTCATTAATTTGCAGGTCTAATATACCAAAAAATGTATTTGTAAGTTAGTAATTTAAATTAAACTGTTCGACATATGGTTATTTATTACTTATTTTTTTTGAATGACGTTAATTTGTAATAGAATTAATGGGTTGGGTTGACGCGACTTTCAGCAATATTTCAGTTAGATCGTGACCGTCAGTTTATTGGTGGAGGAAACCAGAGAACCCGAAGAAAACCACCGACCAGTCGCAAGTCACTGACAAACTTTATCACATAGTGTTGTATCGAGTACACCGCGCCATGAGCGGGACTCGGAACTTACAATTTTAGTGCTGATAGGCACTGATGGCACAAGTAGTTGTCAGATCAAGACAACGACGTCCCGTAATAGAAATAATGTTACTATTGTTTGAAATATACTAAATATGAAGATGAGTTTTAGGTCTAATGGTAACAATTTCTAATGTAAACCTTCCTTTAATAATACAATAAATTATTAGAAACACTACACCACATTCAGCCTCATACATTCTAATATATAAAATATTACATACAATGAGGTTTTCTTTATTTGCAAAAAAAAAAATAATAAAAAAATACCAGACTGCGAACATAATGAGGTAATATAATATAATTTGATCTCGTCATGATATAGGCGATTGATTGAATGATTTATTGGTGCTCAAGGCCAACTTTATCAGCTATTCAGCTATATCGTAGGGTGAATAAATTTTATAAATTAATTTCTTCAACTACAAGACCCTTTACTTAGAAATAGGACATATAAATGAACAATTGTTCACCTGACCGTAAAAAGTTCATTCTCCAATTCTTTAAAAAATCAAAAATAGAAACGTGAAAAGTACGGTGGCTGATTAAGACCATGCGAGAGAAAAAAAATATTCTGTTCCCTCAATATAATATCTTGTTCCCACAACTTATTATTTTGTTCCCACAAGAAATATATTTTGTTCCCTCAATATATTATTTTGTTCCCACAACATATTATCTTGTTCTCTCAATATATTATTTTGTTCCCACAACATATCATATTGTTCCCTCAATATATCATTATTAATACTAATTAATTATCCCCCTCAACAGAGGCCACCCATCTTATAAGGTCAGATTTCAAATGCCCTGAGATAGTAAAATACTAATAAATTATCCTTCTCAAGAGAGGCCACCCATCTTATGAGGCCAGATTTTTCAGGGCATGTGAAATTTTGCCTTATAAGATGGGTGGCCTCTGTTGGGGAATAATTAATTAATATTAATAATAACATATTGAGGGAACAATATGATATGTTGTGGGAACAAAATAATATATTGAGGGAACAAGCTAATATGTTGTAGGAACAAAATAGTATGTTGTGGGAACAAAATAATAAGTTGTGCGAACAAAATATTATATTGAGAGAACAAAATATTTTTGTTCTCGCATGGCTTTAATCAGCCACCGTAGATAACTCATGTATGGATCTTTTAGAGGTAATTTGATATTCGTTTTTTTGAATATGGACATAAAAAGTAACGAAGATATAACAAGAAATACAGAACGAGGTTGGTACAGAGACACGCACTAATGATATATAATTTGAATTGTTGTTAGAATGATTGATGTTTAACGTTAAATTAGCATTTTGTCAGCTATATCATGGCGAAAACAAGTTACATTTTATGAGATGATGATGACAAACGTCAACCACTTTGTACTAAACCAACACGATTAATTGGATGTTTATAGAGCTACATGTTGTGTATCTACCTGACACACCAATCCTCGGGTCAGTATGTCACTCAACTTGGAAACATTATCCTGATTCCAAGCCAACCAGTACTTGTTCTTACTCGTTACAGTAGCTGGGTGGTTAGCGGAGAGGCAGCAAATACCAATTATATAGTCTTTGGTTTGACCCGACTTGGGTTCGAACCCATGATCTACCTCACTCAAGGCGGGCACGCTAGCCATTACAGCAGACGAGGTCTTAACACAAAGTACAATACACACGTACCTTAGTATTTTCTACGATATACATATCTCTATATAGTGGTAATCCACTGTTGTTGCATTCACCGTATACTGAAAAGATTAATATATTTATTACATAATTGGTCAACGTGACCGCGAGCATATGTTATTATGTAACACGACGGATGTCAACACTGGAGCAGGAACTGTGGACCATTCCGGAGCATCTGAGTTTATCCCGAATTAAGTAGGATTCGCTTTGCTCCGTCTTTAATTTTCTTTGTATATCCTTGTTTTTCCTTTTGTGTTTTGGTCATTGTATTGTCTGTCCTTCTTCGATTTACGGCCTTTGATTACCTCTATATTCAAACTTTTAGTGTATTTATCCGTGAAATCATTGCGTATCGCCCACAAGGTGTATGAACCCGTCTCTTCCTCTTATGGCAATGTGTAATCAACAGTACAAAAACAGTATAATGGTAGATAATATTACCAACATAACAACACGAAACACTCAACTGAAAAACCTAGAAATAACAAGATACCGAACGAAAATCAATCACCTAAATTTGGGCAAAAACACAGATGTGCCTGTGTTAAAACTTCTTAGTCGGATCTAGTAAGTAAGCAGAAATATAAAAAAAAAATAATCTAAATAGAATTCGGTTGGAGTAAAAAGATCAAACGTTTTCATGGAGTGAGTTATTTTTGTTTAACACCAACTCAGCAATTGCTCAGCTATATCATGACGAGAACAAGTTAACTTCCAATGCGATGATGAGGTGGTCCGCTTTGTACTAGACCAACACGCTTAGTTGGATTTTGTAGCAAAGAAAAGATGGCTGTAGGACTAACACCAATACTGTAAGTATCGCTTGAATATTAAATTAGTCGTTCGTTTTCTCTTCGCACATCAGTAAAAGTTAAACCGATGAAAGTGATGGTTAGCATAAAACTAAAACCAGATTCTTTAAAAGTACTCTGACATTAAATTCACAGGAATGTGACTTTATTTCAAAATTATATAGAAAAGGGGGAAATATTTTTGCATCATTGACAAAAAAAAATGAATCATATTTTCAGTTGTGTACACTTCAACTTTCGTATTTTTGAAACTTCGAAATAGGCACCAAAGTGCTTGTAAACAAAGTTTGAAGATACCAAAGGGAGATAATCAGTAGCCGTAAAACAAACAAAGTTTGAAGATACCAAAGGAGATAATCAGTAGCCGTAAAACAAACAAAGTTTGAAGATACCAAGGGAGATAATCAGTAGCCGTAAAACAAACAAAGTTTGAAGATACCAAAGGAGATAATCAGTAGCCGTAAAACAAACAAAGTTTGAAGATACCAAAGGGAGATAATCAGTAGCCGTAAAACAAACAAAGTTTGAAGATACCAAAGGAGATAATCAGTAGCCGTAAAACAAACAAAGTTTGAAGATACCAAAGGGAGATAATCAGTAGCCGTAAAACAAACAAAGTTTGAAGATACCAAAGGAGATAATCAGTAGCCGTAAAACAAACAAAGTTTGAAGATACCAAAGGGGATAATCAGTAGCCGTAAAACAAACAAAGTTTGAAGATACCAAAGGGGATAATCAGTAGCCGTAAAACAAACAAAGTTTGAAGATACCAAAGGGGATAATCAGTAGCCGTAAAACAAACAAAGTTTGAAGATACCAAAGGGGATAATCAGTAGCCGTAAAACAAACAAAGTTTGAAGATACCAAAGGGGATAATCAGTAGCCGTAAAACAAACAAAGTTTGAAGATACCAAAGGGGATAATCAGTAGCCGTAAAACAAACAAAGTTTGAAGATACCAAAGGGGATAATCAGTAGCCGTAAAACAAACAAAGTTTGAAGATACCAAAGGGGATAATCAGTAGCCGTAAAACAAACAAAGTTTGAAGATACCAAAGGGGATAATCAGTAGCCGTAAAACAAACAAAGTTTGAAGATACCAAAGGAGATAATCAGTAGCCGTAAAACAAACAAAGTTTGAAGATACCAAAGGAGATAATCAGTAGCCGTAAAACAAACAAAGTTTGAAGATACCAAAGGGGATAATCAGTAGCCGTAAAACAAACAAAGTTTGAAGATACCAAAGGAGATAATCAGTAGCCGTAAAACAAACAAAGTTTGAAGATACCAAAGGGGATAATCAGTAGCCGTAAAACAAACAAAGTTTGAAGATACCAAAGGAGATAATCAGTAGCCGTAAAACAAACAAAAAAGAAGGAACAAGACAAAAAGACAAACAATGATCTACAAAACAATATAAATTATGCTTATTTTCTATCGTTTGGATATTTGCATATTTGCGGAGAGCATGCACATGTTACATCGAAAATAGATTGATTGGTGTTTAACGCCAACTTTAGCAGCATTTCAGCTATATCGTGGAGTGAACAAATTGTATATTATATTAACTTATCTAAAATAGAAAATGTAACTGATGATATATCTCTTCTTAATACCATTTCAATTTTTAGCATACAAATTTGGTCACGCATTTAATTTAAATGAGTATTAGAAAATAAAAAACCTCTTTAAATATTGAAGACGCAAACACAGAAAATAAAATTAATTAGTAAATAACTTTTTAAAAATTGAAAACGGTTGCTGTATGACACAGAAAAGAAACTGTATTAAATTAATATAATACATTTGTATAATCAATTGTGTATTACATACATAGGTGATGTTTTCACATATATTCATAAGAGGTACACATATTTTGACATTTATTTATGTTGAGGTCGCTGTGGTTCACACGATTCTATATTTAGATTTGCTTACTTTGCCAAAATAAAAATAAACTAGATGAATAAATCTAACTTGTATACTTATCTCAAATTATGACAAATGTGAGTTAGACCCCTCTCCTCTGAACTTTTATCATAATTTAGCTCCTTATTCAAATTAAAAAGAAAATAAGTTTATAATTGAGTATTAGTAGTCGGATCACGTTTTCTAATGTATATATTATAATTCAATAAATAAAGGTAGAAACGTTTTGTTGTAAGTGTAAATTCTTACCTGTTGACATATTTAATATCTCAAAACAAAACAAAATGCACCATAAAGTTAACATGTCTCCAATCGAATATACTATTAATTTATAGTGTCAATGTGTCGTACACACGTGTTCAACGAAATGAACTCATATATTGAAATCAATAAGGAAAAAATTCCTATATTATACATGTACTTATAGTTCTTCCGTCGGATGTCCAACCACTTTTAATGAATATAGACGTGTGCTTAACAAACATGAAAACATGTGGTTTTGTTCATAAGACTCCCCCGACAAGGAAATCAAAACAAAATAAAACTATAATAGGAAAAAAGTGGCCAGAATTATGACACATATAACATTTCTTTACTATGGACCCATAAAACTAGCTTAACCCCGCCACTTTTTATTTAAGTTCCGTAACCAAGCCAGGAAATTAGGAGTAATGGATATATGTTACGGATATCTATTCAAACTCTGGGTTTTTTCCGATTTATCCATTAATTTGTGTAATTGTTTCGACATTGAAGCATTTGTGCTTATTTTTTCATTTTATTTGAACAATGTAAAATAATTGATTCTTAAAAACTGTTCAATCCTCGCTTAGATTGAAACCACAGGCTCCATGGAACATCTAATCGCTTATCTGGACATTTCGAACATTTGGAGAAATTTGCAATCTTTTGGACAAATGTTCCGCATATCTATTACATTGGATTTCTTAAGACAAATTTGATGATGCCAAAGAGATAATCAGAAGCCGTAAATGGAACACAATGTAATGGCCAAATAAAATGACATAATGACAAGCAATGAGCTACATACCTGTAGAGTATATTCGAACACAATTGGAAAATACAGCCTTATCAGAAGAATTGGAATATAATTTTCACGAGTGGAGCAGGAACTGCTTTCCCTTCCGGAGCATCTGAGTTCACCCCCGGTTTTCAGTGGGATTCGTGTTACTCGATCTTTAGTTTTTATGTGTAATCTTTTTGTAGATCGTTGTCGTTTTTCATTTGGCGAGTGTGGTGTATGTTCTTCTTCGACTTACGGATTCCGATTACCCCATTTGTATCTCAAGCTCTTCTTACATCTCATTATCAAGTCTACAGTTTTTAATTTCATTCAAGTACATTGAAAAATGTAAAACGTTCGGCTATTTCAGGAAAATTGTATTTTTAATATCAGCGACATTCTTCCTATTTTGCAAATTGCAACATTATATGCACTAATTACACGACGAAAATGAGGCTATGTTGTCCTATTATGTGTTTTTACGTTCTGAGTTATTTGTGTTTGTTTGCGCATGGTAGTGTCTAACACATTGTGTTGTGTTTTTCTTCTTCTTGTGTACCCTAATGTTGTCAGTTTCCCTGGATTGTCCATTTTTTTATTACCCCTTCGGTATTCTCTAACGTTTATTTGTCTTGTGTCTTGTGTACCCTATGTTGCCAGTTTCTCTGGATTGTCCATTTTTAATTACCCCTTCGGTATTCTCTAACATTTATTTGTCTTGTGTCTTGTGTACCCTATGTTGCCAGTTTCTCTGGATTGCCCTTTTTTGATTACCCCTTCGGTATTCTCTAACGTTTATTTGTCTTGTGTCTTGTGTACCCTATGTTGCCAGTTTCTCTGGATTGTCCATTTTTAATTACCCCTTCGGTATTCTCTAACATTTATTTGTCTTGTGTCTTGTGTACCCTATGTTGCCAGTTTCTCTGGATTGCCCTTTTTTGATTACCCCTTCGGTATTCTCTAACGTTTATTTGTCTTGTGTCTTGTGTACCCTATGTTGCCAGTTTCTCTGGATTGCCCTTTTTTGATTACCCCTTCGGTATTCTCTAACGTTTATTAAAAAACATCATCGAAGAAATCAGTCTATTTATTTAAACTGTAAATAAAACCTCGATTTTCAGAGTTTGAGCTTAGATCTCACTGTCGCATGTATTGATCATATCGAGTTAATGTAAGTGAAAATGTCATGCTGATTGTGAACAGTCGTACAACTTAAAAAAAAACCACGTGGTTTTGTTGGGGGAAAAACGAAAACAAGTTAACAGTTTGATAGATTCTTAAAACATGTGTTATTGATAATTTTATATTATTTAAATAAGCAGTAAATTAATCGTTTGAAAGAGAGTGAAACTTTTCACAATTTGTTCTCACTTTTCCGTTGTTACAAATATGTATATTTGTCTAATAATCCAATACGTTTGCCTTTTAATAACCATTTCTTTTCTTTTCCCCTTTTTCTTGTAAATACATATTGTATTTACAAATATCCTTAAAAGTACGTCATTGAATGTACATGTATATCTGATTAAAATATCGTAAATATTTTACTATAATATACACAAAGTAGTACGTCAGTGAGGCTGACAAATAATAATGTCTTTCAGTAAAATTTTTGTTTTTATTTTGTCATTGACGGTACAACTTGTAATAATATCGGTACAAATTTACTATTATCTATGAAAGAGTAAAACGTAATTGATCTTAAGGAAGATAAATAATATTTTGTTATATCAAATAATCATTAATCTACAAGTTTATGTTGTAAAATAAATAAAATGGCTTTCTACCTTGAAAACTGTAATACAAGTGTAGATCTGTAATACAAGTGTAGATCTGTAATACAAGTGTATGTCTGTAATACAAGTGTAGATCTGTAATACAAGTGTAGGTCTGTAATACAAGTGTAGATCTGTAATACAAGTGTAGATCTGTAATACAAGTGTAGGTATGTAATACAAGTGTAGATCTGTAATACAAGTGTAGGTCTGTAATACAAGTGTAGATCTGTAATACAAGTGTAGAGCTGTAATACAAGTGTAGGTCTGTAATACAAGTGTAGATCTGTAATACAAGTGTAGATCTGTAATACAAGTGTAGATCTGTAATACAAGTGTAGGTCTATAATACAAGTGTAGATCTGTAATACAAGTGTAGGTCTGTAATACAAGTGTAGATCTGTAATACAAGTGTAGATCTGTAATACAAGTGTAGATCTGTAATACAAGTGTAGGTCTGTAATACAAGTGTAGATCTGTAATACAAGTGTAGATCTGTAATACAAGTGTAGGTCTGTAATACAAGTGTAGATCTGTAATACAAGTGTAGGTCTGTAATACAAGTGTAGGTCTGTAATACAAGTGTAGGTCTGTAATACAAGTGTAGATCTGTAATACAAGTGTAGGTCTGTAATACAAGTGTAGATCTGTAATACAAGTGTAGATCTGTAATACAAGTGTATGTCTGTAATACAAGTGTAGGTCTGTAATACAAGTGTAGATCTGTAATACAAGTATAGGTCTGTAATACAAGTGTAGGTCTGTAATACAAGTGTAGATCTGTAATACAAGTGTAGATCTGTAATACAAGTGTAGATATGTAATACAAGTGTAGGTCTGTAATACAAGTGTAGGTCTGTAATACAAGTGTAGGTCTGTAATACAAGTGTAGATCTGTAATACAAGTGTAGATCTGTAATACAAGTGTAGATATGTAATACAAGTGTAGGTCTGTAATACAAGTGTAGGTCTGTAATACAAGTGTAGATCTGTAATACAAGTGTAGATCTGTAATACAAGTGTAGATATGTAATACAAGTGTAGGTCTGTAATACAAGTGTAGGTCTGTAATACAAGTGTAGATCTGTAATACAAGTGTAGATCTGTAATACAAGTGTAGATCTGTAATACAAGTGTAGATCTGTAATACAAGTGTAGGTCTGTAATACAAGTGTAGGTCTGTAATACAAGTGTAGGTCTGTAATACAAGTGTAGGTCTGTAATACAAGTGTAGATCTGTAATACAAGTGTAGATCTGTAATACAAGTGTAGATATGTAATACAAGTGTAGGTCTGTAATACAAGTGTAGGTCTGTAATACAAGTGTAGATCTGTAATACAAGTGTAGATCTGTAATGCGAAATTTCATACAAATAGACTAAATTCAACAATACGATATATTTTGTGAAATATTGACGACAATCGCAAAAGTCTTCATAAAATGCACATCTTTGGTTTGTTTGATTGATGGTGTTTAACGCCACTTTCAACAATATTTCAGTTATATCGTGGTGGTCAGTTTTATTGGTGGAGGAAATCGGAGGACCCGGAGAAATCCCCGACCTGTCGGAAGTCACTGACAAACTTTTATCACATAATGTTGTTCACCTCTCCCTGATCGAGATTCGAATTCACAACATCAGTAGTTGGTAGACACTAATTGCATGGGTAATTGTAAATCCAGCTACCATACGATCACGGCCACGACGGTCCCTTTGTTATATATCCAAATGTAAGCTTTGTGAAATCTTGACCAAACAAAATAATAAATATATAAAACAACCTAACAATGTGCACACATGTTGGATATGTACAAATATTCTGTAACATTAAAAACATCTATCTTGAAAACTGCAAAGCATGTACCCTATAGTTGGGAAGTGAACGGACAGCGGAATAAATATATAACTTCGGATTTTTGTCGCGAGGGGGGTGGGGGTGGGGGTGTAAAGCCGAAAAGATATACAAAAATGTAGAAAAATACTACACAGGTAAGTACAAATTGAGCAACACAAGTTCATCTTGATGAACTCGGGTGACCCTGAAGGTTGAGCAGTTTCTGCTCCACTAGTGGCACCCGTCGTGTTAGTTATAATTAGCTATAAATCCGTTTATAAGTAACGAAGGAGGAAATAATGGATTTGACTAACGGCAAATAAGGGTAATAACAAAATTACCGAACTCCGAACAATCTAACAAAGGGAAAGTCCAAACTCATAAGTATATAAACAGACAAAATCAGTCAACAACCGGAAAACTGTGAAAACCGCAAAGTGAAGGTGTTTGTTATCTTCATTGTCAAAGACATTCCGTAATTATTAACTAAATCTTAATGGCAAACGTAAAACATTCGAAGTGACCATGAGGATTTCAAATTTACAAGTAGGAACCCTTGGTTTTGCATCTTCATTGTCAGTACCAACCGTCTATCAAAGAAATCCTGATAGGAAGCACAAGATTTGGAATATCGTGAGATATATATGTTACATAGGCAGATTCTGCTGGAATATCCATCAGTATGGGAAATTGAAATCAACTCTTTCCTATAATTTCAAGCAGCAAATTATAAACAGATAGAACGAACATCTATCTTTATTCATATTTCATGTCTTATATATAATTTGCAAGACAAAAAGATGCCAAGAAGAGTTTGGAGATACCATGGGTAATCAGCATCCGTCAATTGAAATAGGCCAGACAAAACAATCGTCAAAAGAAAAAGGGCAAAGGGACAAACAACGATCTACAAAATATACATATAAAACTAAAGATCGAGTAACACGAACTGCATTAAAACCCGGAGGTGAACCGAGGTGCTGCGGAAGGGTAAGTAGTTCCTGCTCCACAGTGGTACCCGTCGTGTTACTCTAGTTACCAACCCCGTGATAAGTCATGAATAGTTTCCTATTTTTATCTTCTTTTTGCTTTGCGGTAAATACTAAGCATTTCAGTAGAAGAGTCCATCCTTACACAAACCATATACAATTATTATCAGTTCATCAGATAATGGTATGTGTATTCCACTAGGAGAGGAGGTCTTAGGGGCATAAAACTAGCTTAACTCCGCCACTGTTTAATGAAGAGCCTGTACCAAGCCTGGAAAGGGTGTGGTCATGTACAGATCTGTTAGGGATATCCATGTTGTCTCTATTTCTACGATTTTTCTATTAGATTTTAGAACTATTCCGACACTATCGTATTTTTTTTCATTTTATTGTACATTAGTAATAAGTCTAAATTAATTATCTTTAAAATTAAATCTCACAATTATCACAATATAGGACACATATTCAGTTAATCAATTCATAGCGCAAATGTACAATGGCAAATACACTCGTTTTCCATTATCACATGTTAATACTTTGTGGTGTTTCAGCTGTCTATGGAACATATAGTTGTTTTTATACTTGAGCAAGTATATCTCCATTAAACAATATTCACTTCATTTCATTGATATTTAATTTGCATCAAATATAAACTCTCAAGTAGAAACCCATCGACCGATTCTTGTCAATACATCATCTATTCTATAAATAGTGCTTCCGGAAATCTGGATAAGGGGCGATAATCCAAGTGTAACACCCATCACTATGCTAAACGTTGATTTATCACCTAATGTCTGCATTAAAAAGGCATAAAATCCGACAAGTATTATTATGCACAACATATTTGAGAAGAGGAAAAACAGCAATGCCTTTTTTCGCAGTTTGCTTAATCCAACCTTCCTTTCTTCATCAGAAATTCCGTTAGATACATCAGATCCTACGACGTTAGAAACTAAATCTTCCCAGAATTCAAATTCGCTTTGATTGTAATCGTTTATGCTCAGTGACGAAGCACTCAAGCTGTGAAGTGAAGTTGCATCCACTGTAAAATGCAAGATATAAAAACAACTAAAATAACCAAAACAATTGGACAAGGTTATCACAGATTATACTGACAAAATAATCAGTCAATTTTCTACTCTGCATAGCTGTGTGAGACTCCACAAGAATAGCTGGGTATTACATGTATCATATATTTTCGCATAAAATCAATTTCACCTTATTTTGAAATGTAAAGAAAATATGTAAATAATGTCTCAACCTATGTTTCTAGATTAGCTTTTAATATATTTAATTAATATATCTCGCCAGTTTGTCTGAAATATTGCAAAGGGTGCCATTTATATGTAAATAATGTCTCATTCTATATTTGTAAATTAGTTTTCAATATATTTAATTAATAAGACTCGCCATGGTATGTCTGAAATATTGCAAAGGATGTTGTTAATCAACAATGGCAATATTAGTATAATATGATAAATAGGACAAATCTGGTTATAACAGTGAAGAAACTAGATTCCCATGTTTAATGAGGTTTCCGGATATTATTTAGTAGATATGAAATTAATGGAATTATCTACCGGTATAAAGTTAGGGATATAGAGTTTAACGTCACTTTTAACAATATTTCATTTATATTGTGGTGGACTGCTTTATTGGTGGAGGAAACCGCAGTACCCGGAGAAAACCATCGATCTGCCGCAAGTCACTTACAAACCTTATTTCACACAATGTTATATCAAGTACACCTAGCCATGCCCGGGGTTCGAACTCACAACTGTAGTGTTGATAGTCACTGATTGCACAGGTAGTTTTTAATTCAACTACTATATCACTGTCGTCGAAGACCTCCTGTGAAAATGTTTCGTCAGGTTCCGCTTCTGTCATCTCGGCATGATTGACATAGAGGTGACGACAAAAAATGAGTATTATGATCATATACATGTAGCATTATTGTATCTTGAAACCAGAAGATGTAGTTAGCAGTCGATTATTTTTGTTTGTTTATATCTATATGTTGCTGTGGTTAACTTCATCGATTAGTCAGATATGGATAAAATGATGGACATAAACAATGACAGATGCTAATAATGAGCTTGAAATCATCATATATCGCTATGAAAAAGTAGTCTATATGCGAAAGTAAAGCACACATACCCTTTATAATGCTTAGCTAAATGATAATTTACACTGACTTGCTACCATGAATAGTCTTAGATTTACTACAGCGAAAAATATAATGCTTATTTATGTACATTCGTTCCAGTTTTATCATATACATTTTTACAATTTGACAAAGCCGGAATTTAAAAACAACTGTTGCCATCAAGTTTTAGGCTATATCTAGTTACTAATTGACTTTTCCTCTGAAAAATTATATCTCAAAATGACAATACCAATCATAAAGCCTGATAATTTATCAAAATATGCGAAAATTATTTGTGACTTCTTTAAACATATATACAGTTCGACAAAAGTTAAGCACCACCTGACTTGTTTCAATAATATCTTTTCTAATAATGAACTTATTTCAAATCGGTTTGCTATTTTCGTTACCTGTACAGACATACTTACTTACCTGTGAAAAAGGTTATTGATCGATTTTTAGTTATGTGTATATGACAGGGTGTGTACAGTGCCTCGTGTACTTTTCAACATTTGTATTTGCGAACGAAAGCTGATTTTGTTTGTGTAGAGTTTTAAGTTTCATTTTCTATTGGTTTGGTATGGCGCGGCGAAAATTAACCATACTAGAAAGGTGGCAAGCTGTTGGCATGCATAACGGTGGTTTTAGTCATAGAAGGGTGGCAGACCACTTCAGGGTTAACCATTCCATCATTGTACGACTGATGCAGCATTTTCGTCAAACGGGGAATGTTACTGACCGTCCACGTGCAGGTAGACCTCGCAAAACGACGCCGAGAGAGGACCGGCTCATATCCAGACGGGCGCGGCAACGACCGTTCAGTACAGCTGGTGCACATTGTGGTAACTTAGCGTTTGGAAGCCCCATTAGCACACGCACTGTAATCAGACGCCTCCACCTGTCTGGGGTTGTTTTTCCTTTGACTGTAAGTTGGACTTGTACGCTCTTGATGGTAATCTGACAGGCCAAAAATACCGTGACAATGTGATCGCTCCACGCGTAGTCCCCCATTTCGACAATCATGCGTTGGCTGGCAGGCCAATGTTCATGGACGACAACGCTATGCTACATCGAGCCGGAATTGTACAACATTTTTTTACAGCAAGAGGCTGTTCAGACAATTCCATGGCCTGCGATGTCGCCAGACATGAACCCTATAGAGCATGTATGGGACTTTATTGGCCGAATTAACCAACGCAATCCAAAATGTCAAAATATTGACGAATTAAGAAATGCTATCTTACAGGAGTGGCAACAGTTCCCCCACGAACGGCTTAGGCGTCTTGTGCCAAGCATGACGCGGTGGATATTCTCGTTATTGATTGTAATGCCTTACACATACGCACAATAGACGCATTTAAAAGTTCTTAAAATCTGAAGACTCTGCAATTTAATGCAATGTTAAAAACTTCCATCAAAGACAAACTGGTTTTACGTTTTTCCAGCGCCTGTTTTGAACCCCATTTTTGCCACGTCAGTCACGTCTTTCAGGATGATAAATGCTTCGTAGATTGGTAATTGTAGAGCCCTTGGTGTAGTCGTGTAAGAAGTGTAAGAAAAATAGTGATATCTATTTCATTGTTTTAACAGTATTGATGTAAAAAAAATATATTTGTCGGAGTGTATACATGCCAGAAGTTGACGAAACATTTTCAACCGGTGCTCTTTGACGACAGTGTATATTATTACGACCACGCTAGTATATGCCATCTTTGTGGAATGGTAGAATAATTAAGCGTATCCTCTGTATTTGTTGTCTTCGTCATTATATGTGAATGATTAAGAAATAAATCATGGAAGCAAGAATGTGTTGGGAGTTTTAACATGGATTGGCGGATATTAGTAAATGTGATCCCTCACTTCTGGCTCGGGATAAAATACTAATATCCGCCAATCCATGTTAAAACTCAAAACACATTCTGGCTTCCATGATTTATTTCGATTCTGATATGTCTAAAAGTACAAATACGGTAGTATACTTTGATTGGAAGACGGTAATTTATACATACGCTTGCGGAAAATGTCGCACACAATCTATGTAACTCGAATAATACTGAGCCCTCTATCGGCATTATTCGGGTCACAATTTATGCTGCCAATGGAAACGTCAGTCACATTCATCCGCGCATGTGCTAATGAGATAATACGAAGAAATAATTCTTTTTTTTTTTTAACAAAGGGAAAGAGTGAGGTCATATTAGAATATTCAATAAAAAAAATGTTTTGTCAGTTAAAAGAAAAAACAAACAAACATGTGTTACGTAGACGCGAATAAGCCGAACTGATATGTAAATCTGACAAGTAAACTACATAATAATGTTTATACATATTGTATTTTCACTATAATTGTTTGATAAAATCATTTGATTTGACAATTTGATTCTGTTCAATAGTTGCTGAAGCTTATAAAGACTATTAACATGTGAAGTGTGAATTCCCCAGTGAATGAAAGCCCTCCACATATAAGAAAGGTTGCTGATATAATTGTGTTTTTTATGTTACGATGGTGGAACCAATTGTTCTTGATAAAACTGTGTAACATTTGAGACACTGTGTAACTTATTAATTTAAAATCAGTACCTTGTGCTTTGATCTTTTTCTTCATTTTTCGTTTTATCTTTGGTAGTTGTAAAAATGTTGGTACCGCTGCTTTTTGCTGAATTGTTTTTTTTATAAAATGAAGATAAAAGTAAAATTAAATGGTTAGTTTAATATATAATCTATTAGTCCAATGTGCTAGCTTTTCTTTGTCACAACACACGCTATCATAAAACAAAATGGAAAATAAATATAAAAATTAGTTCCATTTGGACAATATATCAGAAATCAATAAAAACAAAAAAACAACAATAACAGGAGTTATGGGTATGGTGTTTAACGCCACTTTCAATAATATTTGAGTTATATCGTGGTGGCCAGTTTTATTGCTGGAGGAAATCAGAGTACCCAGAAAAAACCACCGACCTGTCGCAATTCACTGATAAACTTAATCACATAATGCAAAAGCGAAAAACAATAATACAAAATAATAATAATAGAAAATAAAAAACCAAAAAAAACCAACATAATGATTAAAATTTAATATATGCCATTCGTTTGATTAAATTATAATACAATGATACTATGACATAGCTACACGACGTTAAATAGCTTTACAGTTGGTGTTCTGAACATCATTCCTTATTTTTGTGTATATATTACAGTTTCCTCAAATTTTTTCTGACTATTTGAATTATGCTTATGTATTTCTTCAACGATTGTTATTTTTGTTTCGCTATGTTTAAGTATGACCTTTTTAGATATGCTATATAATGTTTTCATTCTGCTTGTGTGTGTCTTCCTCGATTTTCATTTTTTCCCGCTATGCTTATGTGTGTCTTCCTCGATTTTCATTTTTTCCCGTTATGCTTATGTGTATCTTCCTCAATTGTCATTTTTTTCGCTATGCTTATGTATTTCTTTCTCTATTGTACTTGTTTTCGCTATGCTAGTTTTTCTTCCTCTCTGTGCATATGTGTGTCTTCCTACATTGTAATATGTTCGTTATTCTTATGTATATCTTTATCAATTATAATTTTTTTCCGTTATGCTTATGCGTGTCTTCTTCAATTGTTATACTTTTTCCTTATGCTTAACGCTACATTGTGTGTCTTCCTCGATTGTAATATGTTTATATTATCTTACTCACGTTGTCACGTGTTCCCCAGGACTGGTCTACAATATTACACACAGCATACAAGGGTAATATCATGTTCATAAAGGGTATGAAAAACAGGTACACTACACCCGTAATTAGAATCCAGGTGTCTGTGGGATACAACATTGCGCCGTAAATGTAACTTCCGATAACAATCATTACCAAAAATCCCTCAGCATGTTGAAAGTTGCCACTCTCAAACCCTGTGTAAAAAGTAAATTCATATACATGTATTTTTGAATTTTAATGTTTAATGTTTCGTTTTTCTTTTTTATGCTGATTGCTATGCCTGCTCAACTGGTGGTATTTTATCACACAAACGTGTGCTTACGTAATCAATTGGTGTTGTCGTTGTGTTATGGTGGTTTAAGTGTTCATGTGCAGTTTGTAGTTAACCACAGAAGAAGAATCATATTACTATGATACAGATGGCAGTTTTAATACGATAACCAGTAGTTAAAATTCGTAAATTCGTACCGACTCGAAACTGCGAGCCTGAAAACGGTTAAAATACCGTTGATCTACAGGTTAGGGTAGCGCTTTGCATAATGATTTAAGGCATAAGTTTCCCATGGAAGACACCAATGTAACTGCGACATGAAGAACAAGTTTGAAATTAACTATGTGTCGATTTAATTATATTCTTTTGAATGTGTTTTTGCTATCTTAGTCAAATTACAATTAAAAAATGCATCACAATTTTCATTATAGCCATACAAGTCAAACAAGCTTCCCTAAAAAAAACTAGTACTCAACGAGCAATATAAAAAAGAAACATGTAACATGTTGCATTATGGTGCATGTATATTCAAACTGATGAAATACCTCTATTTTATGTTACAAAAAAAATTAATGTCATCTTGTACGTTTATTGAGCGTGGTGTTCTCCAAAAATCGATGCAATTATTCACGTCCCATCTTTACAAGTATTTACGGTTGTGATTTGTCCTGCACAAACCACAGACGCGCCTTTAAGATAAGTTAAAATCTACAGAAAACGAACATAGCATTTACTCTGGTATTAAACAAACTTAAAGTATAAAACATGCATAGAGAGCAAGATTAGAACGCTTTACAACAATGCTGCTCACTTTACAACAATGCTGCTCACTTTACAACAATGCTGCTCACTTTACAACAATGCTGCTCACTTTACAATAATGCTGCTCACTTTACAACAATGCTGCTCACTATACAACAACACTGCTCACTTTACAATAATGCTGCTCACTTTACAATAATGCTGCTCACTTTACAACAATGCTGCTCACTTTATAACAATGCTGCTCACTATACAACAACACTGCTCACTACAACAATGCTGCTCACTTTACAACAATGCTGCTCACTTTACAACAACACTGCTCACTTTACAATAATGCTGCTCACTTTACAACAATGCTGCTCACTTTATAACAATGCTGCTCACTATACAACAACACTGCTCACTACAACAATGCTGCTCACTTTACAACAATGCAGCTCACTTTACAATAATGCTGCTCACTTTACAACAATGCTGCTCACTTTACAATAATGCTGCTTACTTTACAACAATGCTGCTCACTTTACAATAATGCTGCTCACTTTACAACAATGCTGCTCACTTTACAACAATGCTGCTCACTTTACAACAACACTGCTCACTTTACAATAATGCTGCTCACTTTACAACAATGCTGCTCACTTTATAACAATGCTGCTCACTATACAACAACACTGCTCACTACAACAATGCTGCTCACTTTACAACAATGCTGCTCACTTTACAATAATGCTGCTCACTTTACAACAATGCTGCTCACTTTACAACAATGCTGCTCACTTTACAACAACACTGCTCACTTTACAACAATGCTGCTTACTATACAACAATGCTGCTCACTTTACCACGAAGCTGCTCACTTTACCACAATGCTGCTCACTTTACAACAATGCTGCTCACTTTACCACAATGCTGCTCACTTTACAACAATGCTGCTCACTTTACCACAATGCTGCTCACTTTACCACAATGCTGCTCACTTTAACACAATGCTGCTCACTTTACCACAATGCTGCTCACTTTACAACAATGCTGCTCACTTTACCACAATGCTGCTCACTTTACAACAATGCTGCTCACTTTACCACAATGCTACTCACTACAACAATGCTGCTCACTTTACCACAATGCTGCTCACTTTACAACAATGTTGCTCACTTTACCACAATGCTGCTCACTTTACAACAATGCTGCTCACTTTACAACAATGCTGCTCACTTTACAACAATGCTGCTCACTTTACAACAATGCTGCTCACCTTACAACAATGCTGCTCACTTTACAACAATGCTGCTCACTTTACAACAACACTTCTCACCCAGTTATATGTGAGGGTTGGCATTTTACTCCCACATGGAAAACACTTTAATGACCGAATCATTTAACAAAAAAAGAGTTTGCGTTTTTAAGCTAGCCTGACCCCGCCAATTTTTATTTAAGTGCCTGTCCCAAGCCAGGTAGAAAATAAGTGGCCATGTATACGTGAGTTAGGGGTATCGATTGTTTTCATGTTTCTTCGATTTTTCACTTTTTGTAATTGTTCCGACAATGTTATATATATATTTTTTTTCGTATTATTATCACCATTTTGTAAAGTAGCAGCTAACCTTATTACCTATGGCTAAATCCTTGAATATGATATAGGACGTCGACCCGAAAATAGACACTGTCCCAGCTCCAAATATCAGTACCAAGATTTTTGTTACTATCATCTGTGTGGATGACGAATAATGACTCAGTAATATCATGCAGTACCCAAAAATAACTACTACTACAACAGGTGTCACGATGATTAGAGGCGCTCCAGTCGCCAATTCCAAACCGAGGCATAACATAACAATGGTGGATCCCGGGTATAAAAGCATTATTAGAAACAGTTGTAAAAGATAGAGAGAATATAGAACAGAAAATGCATCATTGTTTGTTACAAGTTCCCGAAGTTTCCGAATGACTAGTATGGCGTTGGCATAGTCAGATAGCAACCATCTACGACGTTGTTTCATGAATTCTGCTGTATCCTCAGGACAAAATGTTGTATTTCGTGCGTTACTGGAATATCTCAGCTTCCATCCCTTTAACATCATCAGAGTACACATCCATCTGTCTTCTCCTGACATAAAAAAACAAAAATCGTTCTCAAAATTATGCATCGTGTCATTTAACACAAATTCAGATGGTTACTGTACAATGCAAGCATTTATTTTTATTTAATAATATGTAAGAACCTACGATGTTCACATTGTGCGTACAATGATCCTTCAAGCTGTAGGTTTCTGCTGATATTAATTGTACGTACAATGATCCTTCAAGCTGTAGGTTTCTGCTGATATTAATTGTACGTACAATGATCCTTCAAGCTGTAGGTTTGTGCTGATATTAATTGTACGTACAATGATCCTTCAAGCTGTAGGTTTGTGCTGATATTAATTGTACGTACAATGATCCTTCAAGCTGTAGGTTTCTGCTGATATTAATTGTACGTACAATGATCCTTCAAGCTGTAGGTTTCTGCTGATATTAATTGTACGTACAATGATCCTTCAAGCTGTAGGTTTGTGCTGATATTAATTGTACGTACAATGATCCTTCAAGCTGTAGGTTTGTGCTGATATTAATTGTACGTACAATGATCCTTCAAGCTGTATGTTTCTGCTGATGTTAATTGTACGTACAATGATCCTTCAAGCTGTAGGTTTCTGCTGATATTAATTGTACGTACAATGATCCTTCAAGCTGTAGGTTTCTGCTGATATTAATTGTACGTACAATGATCCTTCAAGCTGTAGGTTTGTGCTGATATTAATTGTACGTACAATGATCCTTCAAGCTGTAGGTTTGTGCTGATATTAATTGTACGTACAATGATCCTTCAAGCTGTATGTTTCTGCTGATGTTAATTGTACGTACAATGATCCTTCAAGCTGTAGGTTTCTGCTGATATTAATTGTACGTACAATGATCCTTCAAGCTGTAGGTTTCTGCTGATATTAATTGTACGTACAATGATCCTTCAAGCTGTAGGTTTGTGCTGATATTAATTGTACGTACAATGATCCTTCAAGCTGTAGGTTTGTGCTGATATTAATTGTACGTACAATGATCCTTCAAGCTGTAGGTTTCTGCTGATATTAATTGTACGTACAATGATCCTTCAAGCTGTAGGTTTCTGCTGATATTAATTGTACGTACAATGATCCTTCAAGCTGTAGGTTTGTGCTGATATTAATTGTACGTACAATGATCCTTCAAGCTGTAGGTTTGTGCTGATATTAATTGTACGTACAATGATCCTTCAAGCTGTAGGTTTCTACTGATATTAATTGTACGTGCAATGATCCTTCAAGCTGTAGGTTTCTGCTGATATTAATTGTACGTGCAACGATCCTTCAAGCTGTAGGTTTCTGCTGATGTTAATTGTACGTACAATGATCCTTCAAGCTGTAGGTTTCTGCTGATATTAATTGTACGTGCAATGATCCTTCAAGCTGTAGGTTTCTGCTGATATTAATTGTACGTACAATGATCCTTCAAGCTGTAGGTTTCTGCTGATATTAATTATACGTACAATGATCCTTCAAGCTGTAGGTTTCTGCTGATGTTAATTGTACGTACAATGATCCTTCAAGCTGTAGGTTTCTGCTGATATTAATTGTACGTGCAATGATCCTTCAAGCTGTAGGTTTCTGCTGATATTAATTGTACGTACAATGATCCTTCAAGCTGTAGGTTTCTGCTGATATTAATTGTACGTACAATGATCCTTCAAGCTGTAGGTTTCTGCTGATGTTAATTGTACGTACAATGATCCTTCAAGCTGTAGGTTTCTGCTGATATTAATTGTACGTACAATGATCCTTCAAGCTGTAGGTTTCTGCTGATATTAATTGTACGTACAATGATCCTTCAAGCTGTAGGTTTCTGCTGATATTAATTGTACGTACAATGATCCTTCAAGTTGTAGGTTTATGCTGATATTAATTGTGGGTACAATGATCCTTCAAGCTGTAGGTTTCTGCTGATATTAATTGTACGTACAATGATCCTTCAAGCTGTAGGTTTCTGCTGATATTAATTGTACGTACAATGATCCTTCAAGCTGTAGGTTTCTGCTGATATTAATTGTACGTACAATGATCCTTCAAGCTGTAGGTTTGTGCTGATATTAATTGTACGTACAATGATCCTTCAAGCTGTAGGTTTGTGCTGATATTAATTGTACGTACAATGATCCTTCAAGCTGTAGGTTTCTGCTGATATTAATTGTACGTACAATGATCCTTCAAGCTGTAGGTTTCTGCTGATATTAATTGTACGTACAATGATCCTTCAAGCTGTAGGTTTGTGCTGATATTAATTGTACGTACAATGATCCTTCAAGCTGTAGGTTTGTGCTGATATTAATTGTACGTACAATGATCCTTCAAGCTGTATGTTTCTGCTGATGTTAATTGTACGTACAATGATCCTTCAAGCTGTAGGTTTCTGCTGATATTAATTGTACGTACAATGATCCTTCAAGCTGTAGGTTTCTGCTGATATTAATTGTACGTACAATGATCCTTCAAGCTGTAGGTTTGTGCTGATATTAATTGTACGTACAATGATCCTTCAAGCTGTAGGTTTGTGCTGATATTAATTGTACGTACAATGATCCTTCAAGCTGTATGTTTCTGCTGATGTTAATTGTACGTACAATGATCCTTCAAGCTGTAGGTTTCTGCTGATATTAATTGTACGTACAATGATCCTTCAAGCTGTAGGTTTCTGTTGATATTAATTGTACGTACAATGATCCTTCAAGCTGTAGGTTTGTGCTGATATTAATTGTACGTACAATGATCCTTCAAGCTGTAGGTTTGTGCTGATATTAATTGTACGTACAATGATCCTTCAAGCTGTAGGTTTCTGCTGATATTAATTGTACGTACAATGATCCTTCAAGCTGTAGGTTTCTGCTGATATTAATTGTACGTACAATGATCCTTCAAGCTGTAGGTTTGTGCTGATATTAATTGTACGTACAATGATCCTTCAAGCTGTAGGTTTGTGCTGATATTAATTGTACGTACAATGATCCTTCAAGCTGTAGGTTTCTACTGATATTAATTGTACGTGCAATGATCCTTCAAGCTGTAGGTTTCTGCTGATATTAATTGTACGTGCAACGATCCTTCAAGCTGTAGGTTTCTGCTGATGTTAATTGTACGTACAATGATCCTTCAAGCTGTAGGTTTCTGCTGATATTAATTGTACGTGCAATGATCCTTCAAGCTGTAGGTTTCTGCTGATATTAATTGTACGTACAATGATCCTTCAAGCTGTAGGTTTCTGCTGATATTAATTATACGTACAATGATCCTTCAAGCTGTAGGTTTCTGCTGATGTTAATTGTACGTACAATGATCCTTCAAGCTGTAGGTTTCTGCTGATATTAATTGTACGTGCAATGATCCTTCAAGCTGTAGGTTTCTGCTGATATTAATTGTACGTACAATGATCCTTCAAGCTGTAGGTTTCTGCTGATATTAATTGTACGTACAATGATCCTTCAAGCTGTAGGTTTCTGCTGATGTTAATTGTACGTACAATGATCCTTCAAGCTGTAGGTTTCTGCTGATATTAATTGTACGTACAATGATCCTTCAAGCTGTAGGTTTCTGCTGATATTAATTGTACGTACAATGATCCTTCAAGCTGTAGGTTTCTGCTGATATTAATTGTACGTACAATGATCCTTCAAGTTGTAGGTTTATGCTGATATTAATTGTGGGTACAATGATCCTTCAAGCTGTAGGTTTCTGCTGATATTAATTGTACGTACAATGATCCTTCAAGCTGTAGGTTTCTGCTGATATTAATTGTACGTACAATGATCCTTCAAGCTGTAGGTTTATGCTGATATTAATTGTGGGTACAATGATCCTTCAAGCTGTAGGCTTCTGCTGATATTAATTGTACGTACAATGATCCTTCAAGCTGTAGGTTTCTGCTGATATTAATTGTACGTGCAATGATCCTTCAAGCTGTAGGTTTCTACTGATATTAATTGTACGTGCAATGATCCTTCAAGCTGTAGGTTTCTACTGATATTAATTGTACGTACAATGATCCTTCAAGCTGTAGGTTTCTGCTGATATTAATTGTACGTGCAATGATCCTTCAAGCTGTAGGTTTCTGCTGATGTTAATTGTACGTACAATGATCCTTCAAGCTGTAGGTTTCTGCTGATATTAATTGTACGTACAATGATCCTTCAAGCTGTAGGTTTCTGCTGATATTAATTGTACGTACAATGATCCTTCAAACTGTAGGTTTCAGCTGATATTAATTGTACGTGCAATGATCCTTCAAGCTGTAGGTTTCTGCTGATATTAATTGTAAGTACAATGATCCTTGAAGCTGTAGGTTTCTGCTGATATTAATTGTACGTACAATGATCCTTCAAGCTGTAGGTTTCTGCTGATATTAATTGTACGTACAATGATCCTTCAAGCTGTAGGTTTCTGCTGATATTAATTGTACGTGCAATGATCCTTCAAGTTGTAGGTTTCTGCTGATATTAATTGTACGTACAATGATCCTTCAAGCTGTAGGTTTCTGCTGATATTAATTGTACGTACAATGATCCTTCAAGCTGTAGGTTTCTGCTGATATTAATTGTACGTACAATGATCCTTCAAGCTGTAGGTTTCTGCTGATATTAATTGTACGTACAATGATCCTTCAAACTGTCGGTTTCTGCTGATATTAATTGTACGTGCAATGATCCTTCAAGCTGTAGGTTTCTGCTGATATTAATTGTACGTACAATGATCCTTCAAGCTGTAGGTTTGTGCTGATATTAATTGTACGTACAATGATCCTTCAAGCTGTAGGTTTGTGCTGATATTAATTGTACGTACAATGATCCTTCAAGCTGTAGGTTTCTGCTGATATTAATTGTACGTACAATGATCCTTCAAGCTGTAGGTTTGTGCTGATATTAATTGTACGTACAATGATCCTTCAAGCTGTAGGTTTGTGCTGATATTAATTGTACGTACAATGATCCTTCAAGCTGTAGGTTTCTGCTGATATTAATTGTACGTACAATGATCCTACAAGCTGTAGGTTTGTGCTGATATTAATTGTACGTACAATGATCCTTCAAGCTGTAGGTTTCTGCTGATATTAATTGTACGTGCAATGATCCTTCAAGCTGTAGGTTTCTACTGATATTAATTGTACGTACAATGATCCTTCAAGCTGTAGGTTTCTGCTGATATTAATTGTACGTGCAATGATCCTTCAAGCTGTAGGTTTCTACTGATATTAATTGTACGTGCAATGATCCTTCAAGCTGTAGGCTTCTGCTGATATTAATTGTACGTACAATGATCCTTCAAGCTGTAGGTTTCTGCTGATATTAATTGTACGTACAATGATCCTTCAAGCTGTAGGTTTCTGCTGATATTAATTGTACGTACAATGATCCTTCAAGCTGTAAGTTTCTGCTGATATTAATTGTACGTACAATGATCCTTCAAGTTGTAGGTTTATGCTGATATTAATTGTGGGTACAATGATCCTTCAAGCTGTAGGTTTCTGCTGATATTAATTGTACGTACAATGATCCTTCAAGCTGTAGGTTTCTGCTGATATTAATTGTACGTACAATGATCCTTCAAGCTGTAGGTTTATGCTGATATTAATTGTGGGTACAATGATCCTTCAAGCTGTAGGTTTCTGCTGATATTAATTGTACGTACAATGATCCTTCAAGCTGTAGGTTTCTGCTGATATTAATTGTACGTGCAATGATCCTTCAAGCTGTAGGTTTCTACTGATATTAATTGTACGTGCAATGATCCTTCAAGCTGTAGGTTTCTACTGATATTAATTGTACGTACAATGATCCTTCAAGCTGTAGGTATCTGCTGATATTAATTGTACGTACAATGATCCTTCAAGCTGTAGGTTTCTGCTGATATTAATTGTACGTACAATGATCCTTCAAGCTGTAGGTTTCTGCTGATATTAATTGTACGTACAATGATCCTTCAAGCTGTAGGTTTCTGCTGATATTAATTGTACGTACAATGATCCTTCAAACTGTAGGTTTCTGCTGATATTAATTGTACGTGTAATGATCCTTCAAGCTGTAGGTTTCTACTGATATTAATTGTACGTACAATGATCCTTCAAGCTGTAGGTTTGTGCTGATATTAATTGTACGTACAATGATCCTTCAAGCTGTAGGTTTGTGCTGATATTAATTGTACGTACAATGATCCTTCAAGCTGTAGGTTTCTGCTGATATTAATTGTACGTACAATGATCCTTCAAGCTGTAGGTTTGTGCTGATATTAATTGTACGTACAATGATCCTTCAAGCTGTAGGTTTGTGCTGATATTAATTGTACGTACAATGATCCTTCAAGCTGTAGGTTTCTGCTGATATTAATTGTACGTACAATGATCCTTCAAGCTGTAGGTTTATGCTGATATTAATTGTGGGTACAATGATCCTTCAAGCTGTAGGTTTCTGCTGATATTAATTGTACGTACAATGTTCCTTCAAGCTGTAGGTTTCTGCTGATATTAATTGTACGTGCAACGATCCTTCAAACTGTAGGTTTCTGCTGATGTTAATTGTACGTACACTGATCTTTCAAGTTGTAGGTTTCTGCTGATATTAATTGTACGTGCAATGATTCTTCAAGCTGTAGGTTTGTGCTGATATTAATTGTACGTACAATGATCCTTCAAGCTGTAGGTTTCTGCTGATATTAATTGTACGTGCAATGATCCTTCAAGCTGTAGGTTTCTACTGATATTAATTGTACGTACAATGATCCTTCAAGCTGTAGGTTTCTGCTGATATTAATTGTACGTGCAATGAACCTTCAAGCTGTAGGTTTCTACTGATATTAATTGTACGTACAATGATCCTTCAAGCTGTAGGTTTCTGCTGATATTAATTGTACGTGCAATGATCCTTCAAGCTGTAGGTTTCTACTGATATTAATTGTACGTACAATGATCCTTCAAGCTGTAGGCTTCTGCTGATATTAATTGTACGTACAATGATCCTTCAAGCTGTAGGCTTCTGCTGATAATCAGTATTTTGCAGTATCTACTAGAGCTATTTTTTTTAATCTGACAGTGTAGTGATTCATTTTGTATTTTATGTATCATATTAAATAGTATTATTTTTCTTTGTATATGTGAAATGAATTATCGACCTTTCAATATCAGAAATGGTTTGACATGTGGTTTAAAATATCAATCAGAAATGGTTTAACATGTGATTTCAAATATCAATCAGAAGTGGCTTGTCATGTGGTTTCAAATATCAATCAGAAGTAGTTTGTCATGTGGTTTCACATATTTATCGCAATCCAGAAAGCGAAACAGTTTCATATAATCCATTTTTAATTAATTCATTTAATGCATAGTTCATCGAGTGTGTGGTATTTGACAATTTATAACATGTGGGAAAAGTTAACGTATTGGTAACATTCACAGCGAATGATCATTTATAAGAAGACAAATTGAAAAAAAAAACACCAACGATTTCATGATATATAGTTAACTTGATTAGCTGAGTCTATGTGAGGTCATATGCTAGTTAAATTTACAACTACCTATGCAATCAGTGTCTGTCAGCAGTTGAATCCCGCTAATGGCGAGGTGTACTCGATACATCTTTATGTGATCAAGTTTGTCTGTAACTTGCGACAGGTCGGTTTTCTTCTCCAGGTACATCGGTCCCCTCCACCAATAAAACTGACCGCCACGATATAACTAAAATATTGTTGAAAGTGGCATAACCCTAACCCTCTAGTCATTTCCCCATTTACATTTATCTACATTATTTGAACATGTCAAAATAAGGAATATGAATTCACCATTTTCTGTTTTTTATTACTACTAACATACATGATAGACTCAGATCAGCCTCCAGACTCTAGTAGGCGTCCACTCCTCAAATTGGCTTCCATAGACGTCATTATCTCAATTCACTGTCCGATTTATGGGTATGTTCAAATCGGCATCCTGTCCTAATTCTCAGATATATGGCCGATTTATTGGTGGGGTTAGGGTTAGAGCATACGTCAGTGACGTGATTTGACGTCGATTTGAGAAAGTGAGAAACGGCCCTAGATTTGAGAATTGGACGCCGATTTAAGAATTTGAAAAAGGACATATAACTGAGGTACAGATGTCTGTCTGTGATGTAGAAATCGGGCATGGATTTGAGGATTGGAGGTCGATTAGGGACTGGACGTTGATCTGAATCTTGCATAGGACTGCATACATAGGACAACTTCAGTGTCACGAAGATTAAATATATTATGTATAAAGTTAAAGATTCAGCGTTGATCGCCCAGTTAGGTATGTAAGGATTGGCATTGAGATACTCACATATGGAAAACACTTGCATGACTGCATCGTTTACTAAGAGGGGATGCTTAAGCCCATAAAACTAGTTAAACACCGCCATTTGCTTAAATCAATGAACATGTACGTAGCAAGGAAAGTGAGCGGCCATGTACATGTATATGTGTGTGTTAAACTATCCATTTCACCTCTGTTTCTAACATTTTCAATTTGATTTTGTAACTGTTCCGACAGTGTGGTTTGTGTGTTTACATTTTACTATAATTCAAAAATTAATTGCATGCAAAGTGTAAGTCCTGTTATAATAATCAACAGAATTAAAGAAGAAAATTTGAATGCAATCTTACCGTTGTCTTTGGTAAAAACATCTTCCATGTTGATGACTGGTCCTGAATATTCATCAACGACGTCTCTGACAGCGTCAAGTTTATACATACTAAAACAACCAGGACAACACATCACTGACCCAATAATGTTCTGTGAACTTTTAATAATCCAAAAATCTGTAAATGAAAATTATTGGAATGAGGTGAAATTGGTAAAATAGCACCGTTGGTGGTGGACCTTGGTATTAGCACAAACAAAAAAAAAATAGAAGAAAACAACGTCCATTGACCATAATGCGAGTGACAACATGTGTAACGAAAGTGTCACTACCTGCTGTTTCATACATGACACATAATCATTGCTTGTTTATCCTACATACTGTCAAACCTGCCAATGGTGTCACCTCTTTTAAGAGGTCACCTATCTTATGAGGCCATTTTTTCTCTGTACCAAAGGTGACCTCTTAATACAGGTTGGACTGTACTCTATCAGTCTTCTAGATGTAAACATACGATGTCAAGTGATGCTAATGTATCAAAAGGACTTTGATGAATGTAAAATCTTGAATTTTCATTTCCCTTTGGAAGATTGTTCGGAGTTCGGTAATTTTGTTATTACTCTTATTCAGTATGTTGTACAATCAATAACTTGTTTTATTATTATACTTCAGTATCTTTTTTTTCCTTTATAAAAACATGACAGTAGTTTTGCTATTGCATCCTATAATCAACTCCAGGACTATTGCCCCCTGTGGTAATTTCAGCAATCATATTCCCCGGACTTTCTGAGTCATTCATCTCATTGGTTTAAGTTAAGGACGGGGATATAGGTTGTCAACTGTTAACGTTTTTTACTTATCGATTTGATCTTGTATATACGTAAATCTAAGTAAACCTCAGAGAAAACCGAAGGGACACTCAAGAATGGACAATCCAAAGACATCGGGTACACAAGACACAGGACGAAGACAAAGAAAACAAAAAACCACAGAACACTAAAAAGACGAACAACAGGGATCCCACCAAAATATTATGATTCTTTGACGCAATATATAATTAATTGTATTGCCTAATTGTAAAGTTTTACATGTTTTATAAGGTATTTTTTATTTTCAACTATATTGGGGTTTTGGCTTTCTAGTGTTCTATTGCCTGGCTACCTGTGACCTTTACTGTGATTGGGCAAAACAATCTCATGAATATGTATTACCAATTCGAAATATTGTCTAGTCCACAGCCTATGAAAGCGCACAGTCGATTCAGATTTTTGTGTTACAGACAACAGCAATAGCGATGTTCGATTTTAGAAAATAAGGACTCGAAAAACACCAAGAATTCCATCAAAACATCTGTGAACATATATACATTTGTACACAATTTTGTTGCGTTTTAAGTGTTAGGTTTGTGGAATACAGTTTGATTATTTTCTGCGACATATTTGTGTATCAGACAGTTAAGATCAGGTAATAAATCAGTTATGTAATGTGTAGTCAGGCAATAGACCAGAAAGATTTTTCCCTCGGTAATAAGAACAGCTCAGTACCTTGGGGAAAATATTCTGGTATATTGTCTGACTACTCATTATATAACTGTATATTAAGGAATTTTAAAATATCTGTTGAACGCCAAATATTATAACATGGTCAGAACAAGTCATATTGAGGTGATGCTCGCTTTATGCTAGATCAGCACGCTTAGATAGATTTGTATAGTGCCAGTTCACTGAAAATATTTCCCGCGGGCAGACATGTCGATTCACTCGGATCCTGTTTCCGATTCAACCAGTCTTTGTTCTTGCCCTTCAATGCTGGAATACCCCCTTCTTGGAAATTAAATCTTTAACGAAACACACACATATATATATCAACGAACCACGAAAAACATGTACAGACTCAAAATGACGACACACTATTTCTAAAATGAACATAATAACAAATATGATAGCAGAGTCTGTCAATATTTGTAGTTAACCGACTACTACTTAAGAAGGTAGCACGTGTTAGTTCAATAACAGTACTCTCAGCTTATGTGTCGTACTTCCAAGAATTTGGTAATTATAATTATTTTCATTGCATTTATTAATGAATCCCATATGTGTCTATTATTAGGACAGAGCTACACCCCTTCGTTACTGGCTTTGGATAGAAACTAGTGACAATACAAGCAAGATAATTGGTAAATACAAGGTCGGAGTCCTTACTATTCTTATCACTTTCACTAATCAATATGTGTTTCTTACCTTTAGCATAATCAAACATCTGTAACCACACAATGGGGTGTATATGAACACCTTTAGGACGAGTTCTACCACATACAGCTCCGACCTGTGTATCGGACTCGCACATGTGTAGAACATCCATGATACTACCGTCAACGAAGGTCATGTCAGCGTCAGTAGCTAATATATACTCTTCAGTGTCCAAATCGAAAGCATCAGTGTACATATTATTTGTGTCCGTTGTTGTGAATATACTGTTAGCAGTATCTGGTTTTTCAGACAGATTTCCCACTGAACTGGTATCACCTACGAATATTTCTACGTATGGTGCGCTTGTTGTTTCTGTAATGGCACTGTTTACGTCACTATCATAAACCATGTTATTCACTCTAGATTCAGGAACTTTTAAATTATTTTGAACTCTCTTTGTTTTTTCGCCCATTGACGCCATGGAGTCAACTGATAACAGACTTGCATACGATGATATTTTCGACAAATTACCGGAAATGTTGCGACATTTAAAAGAACGATAACTCAATACGTATTTCATGTACATCACTTGACTCCATCTTTTCTTGGCCTTGACCTTCGAAACATCCTTCAAGTGTACAAACAGAGGCATACCGCTACCTAGTTGCCATGACAACTGAATACCATACGGTGTAAATAACATGATTCCTTGTTCATTATCCGTGACCAAATTGTCCTCAATAAGTGCTAATAATTGTAGTCCAAACTGTTTTATATCCTGTCCGTTGGCGCCATTGTCCAAGAATATGTGCGATTCGATATCTATGTTTTCCCGTCGTAAAAGATCAGAAACTGACACATGTTTTATACTTGATAGAAGCCGATCCATTTCGATTTGGGATTCTTGATACATCGTTGTACAAATGAATATCCGTCGTTTTTTGGTTTTCTTACAGGACGACGTGGTATTGTTTCCGGAACTAAACGCGCTTGTCATAGAACTTATACATTGTAACGGGAAAACAGAGTTACAAAAGCTGTTTATATCTCTTTGATGTGTGGCATTTCTGTTGCTTATAAAATCCACGAAAATAGGTATATTAAGCAACCCACCAATTGTTACATACAACGGAATTAAAGTTTGAGAAAGTTTCATATCGAGTTGTGTTCTGTCCAAGCTTTGAAGCCACGATATAGAAGAGACGTCTATAATTTTAAAAAATGACAGCAGAACAACAACGGAAACTATCATAGCTGATAAATACATTGGCAAATGAATGTTAAGCTTTGTCCGTATGGAGTAGGTTGTGACGTACAGCACAGATTGACACAGAAATGATGACGACACGATTAACACACAGAACCACAGATTCATTGTTTCAGGTACCATTACGGAAGAGAAGAACGTTTTTAAAGATGTAATAGTATCGAAAGTATTCGAATGTCTTTGTAGCACATACACTGTCACAATAGTAGTCAAGATCTTTAAGACAACGTACAACAATGCAGAATTCTGATTCCCTCTATCTTTTGTAGAATGGATATAGTTATGAAATTTTGGAGTGATAATAGCGGATATTATTATCAGGTAGGAAAATATTAATACCGAGTCTTCTGCCAGGAGAAGGTCTGTTGTCACAAGCAACACGGCGGAAGCCACGATGCAGCTTATGAAGATGAATTTCAGCAGGATTTGTATATATCGGCAGATTGAGGTGATCTGAAAAACAGATTAAAAAAATGATTAGAATTAAGCTTGGTTTATGGTGTTTAATGCCACATTCAAAAATATTTCAGCTATATCGTGACAGTCATTTTTATTGGTGGAGGAAACCAGAGTACCCGGAGAAAACCACAGACCTGTCGCAACTCACTGATAAACTTTATCACATAAAGTTGTATCGAGTACACCTCGCGATGGGCGGGGTTCGAACTCACAACTTTAGTGATGATAGGCACTGATTGCACATGTATATGTAGATCCAACTAGCATACGACCACGACGGCCCCTATTAGAATCAGAATTGCATGTCAAGGTCAAGAGTTAAAAAGGTCACCAGTAAATATTTTGGAATTAGATTGATAAATTTTGAAAAGGTCTCAAATAAGATTAACTTCTCTCCATAAATCCTCATGTTTGTATCAACGGTGTCCCAACATGTCCTCATGTGAACTGTGGTGAAAGTGGTAAAGATCCTAATGTATATGATATATGGGGAGAAAGTTTGTAAATAATAGAGAAAACATTCTAAGATTTATTACATATTAAACAGTTTATTTGGACAGTTTACCACATTTTTATTTGTACCCATGTAGTTCACATAGATAAATAGAATGAACTAATATGGATGTAAATGAACATGAGGGACTATCCAACATTATGTATAAACACAAATTAAAGTAAATAAACAGTAGTATTATTGCTGTTATAAGTAATATTTGTCTCAAAACGCTTCTAGTAGATACAAGATATTAACAATATAGTTTCATACCTTTGCGCTTAAAATTACACTAAAAAGTAATCCTGAATTCAAAATACCAATCAACAGATACGCAGGAATTTTTGACAGCAAACTCCAAAAGAAGTTCGTTATAATGTATCCTTCAGCTATTGATGATAAAGCTCCCTGCAAAAACGTAATAAAATTAATTACAATATCATTTTTAACAGCATTAAGCATATTAAAATCTATTTACACATTCAATTTATTTATTTTTAATAATGCCTTTATGATAAGAATGGGAAAGAATGATACAACTATTAGGATTCTTATTAATATGTTTAAATTATGTTGCTAACAGCCATGTTTTGATTTTGTGTATTTTAAGGTTTTGCCGCGAAACAGGCTAATCGCCTTGTGAGAGCAGTACATTGTATTGCCGATATACATGTAAGTAAATGTATGGGCTGTCATATTTGCGATCTAAGGTGGTTATATTTGTTGTGAGATATATTCCCTCCAATGAGAGGTACACTCAAATAATCGTGTCAGAGACTTACGTAAAGTTGTTTTTCTCCAGATAATCTGGTTACAGCTAACAATAAATCTAACTACCCGGATGTACTGCTATTTTGTCGAAGGTGAGTTACGAAACAGTTGTGTCACAAATGACCACGGATATGTTCCACTTGTCGTACGCACTTCCTGGTCCTTTCCTCATCTATGACTTATCGCCGGGTTTGTAACTAGAGTAACACGGCGGGTACCACTAATAGATTTAATTGTATTGATGATAGTAATGTTCTATTTCTCAATGTGTGAAATTTCTAAGACAGATCTTACAAGTAAAAGTGCTCCCCAGTGAGGCCATTCCTTCCATCTTCCACCTGTCGAAAATGAAGACCTCCAGATTTGTGATAACAGTGACATCGTGTACGGTATGAGGATAACCCATAGTGTAATAGATGTCCTGTAAAATGTGAAATTATATTAAAATAAACATTTTACACAATTGTTTGTTATTTGATTTTGAATAATTAAATCAATCATGTTCATATAAGCTGCTCTTTATTTTGGAATTCAGCGTTCAGAGGCCCCATATATTTTGGAATTCAGCGCTCAGAGGTCCCATATATTTTTTAATTCTGACGGTGTGGGATTTTTTTTCTTTAATTGTAGTAATTGATCAATTCTATGCAGATTAAAAAGGAAAGATATTCCATTGTAAACCCGACATTTATTTTAACGGTTGAAACGTGTGTGGCAGAAATTGCGCCATGGAAAATAAAAAAGAGACTGAATGACACTACTCTATCAACAGATACACGAGCACATATGTCAACAAATACAATAAAATAGTAAGGTATTCATATACCATATACAATATAATATCAGTCATTGTGTGATATGAAATATGTGCCATATCCTACCTATGCAATCAGTGCATATCACTACTGACATTGTGAGTTCGAATTCCGCTCAGGCGAACTGTGCTCAATACATTATGTGATCAAGTTTGTCGGTGACTTGCGGCAGGTCGATGGTTTTCTCCAGGTCATTCGGTTCCCTCCACCAATATAAAACTGACCGCCACGATATAACTGAAATATTATGAAAAGTGGCGTTAAACCCCATTATCCCAAATCTGTCCACAAACACATACAAATGTGTACACTCACATATGTCAGCAAATACATTCAAAAATGAAAATAGTAAAGTATTCCTTTACCATATACAATATAATATCAGTCATTGTGTGATATATGATACAGCTACAACATTAGACATGCATAGACACCTAATTTCAATTATGTTCAAATATTTTTTTTATTACAATAAGATGAACGTCACATAGCAATGCATTTATTAATTGTTGTTTAACGTCAAGTAATTAGTATTCATTTCATTGAGGTTTGGTCCCCACACAATTAACTCAGTGATGTGCCTGTAAAAATGCAATGTGTGTTTAGGGTATCAATTGCACCTCTTGTTTCCGAATGGAAATGGGAACTATGCCGACGGTGTATTTTTTGTTTTACAATTAAGTAGTTAAAATCGTTACAAGAACAAGTTTTTTTCAATTAATGCCACACAACGCAGCTAAAATGATGTAGATCTATTGGCAGTTGCTTTGATTGTCACAAAGCGAAGTAAAGGATGAGGGTAGAAAGGATTTGATCAAATTAGAAATGTATCCTTTTGATGAGGAATAATGAATATCCTGTCCTTTTCTGTTATCCCCTGTTTTTAATTATCTGTATAGTGGTTTGTAGATCATTGTTTGTTCTCTTGTCATTGTTCTTTAGGTCATTGTACTATGTACTTCATATATTTACGTCTTCTGTCAACCCTCTGATATCATCAAACATTTCTTGTTGTGTGTTCTATCTAGTAATATTTGTATAAATATTATAATTCATTTGTCATGATAAATATTTTTAATTGCATACCATTCCTTTTCTGTTGTCGCTTGTCTTCTACCAAGTAGCAATATTAATGAGCCTTGATGCACAGAAAATAAAACGAAAACGAGACAGAAAAGCAAGACTCTCAAAGCAATTTTTACCGTCTGAAAAACAACGAACACAAATTTATTAAATAATGCACCACATAATTCACATGGAAGATTAAATAGTAAGGTTTTCTATGATTCATTTTATATGATCTGAAAATTAAAACAGATTTCCCGGATTTACAGGAAGTTGTCGCTTGATTAAAAAATAATATCATAAATCATATGACAATATTACAATCTGAATCTATATAACTAAACGTTAGAGGAAACCGAAGAGGCAATCAATAATAGTTAATCCTGAGAAACATTGGGTACACAAGACTGAAGACGAAGACAAACAAAACAAAAAACCACAACATAGAAAATAAAAAAAAAGAAGAGCAAACCGGACCCCAACAAAAACCGAGGGTGAACACAGGCGCCGTGACGGGCAAGCAGTTACTGCCCCTCACAAGACAACCATCATGTTACTCACATAGTCAATGTGTATTGGACACCACTATACACAGGCAAACACAAATAACGTAAATAAGACAAACAACTGGATGTAAAACGTTAAACCCCCATTATACATATACCATGCACTATTTTCAGAACGAATTAATACTAACTGTATGACGTAATATCTCTTCTACCTCACAACACTCCTTTTAAACAAATATTAGATTACATAAGGCAGTTTAAAGACTAAAATTCCTAAATAAAGTAAATATTTACAATCTGATACAATTGGTTACAAAACATCCTAATTATATAAGCAAACCAATTAATAGGAGTATTCTGTTGTAACCTCCTTACTAAAGGTTAGAGAATACCGAAGGGAAATCAAAACTGGACAATCCAGAGAAACTGGCAGCATAGGCTACACAGGACGAAGGGAAAAGGTTAAAAATACAACACAATATGTGTTGGCCACCCACTATACGCTAGCAAACAAAATAACGTAAAAAGGACTCGAGCTTTCCTACAAACAACTGGTAAATTAGTAATGTTGGTGTTTCAGCAAATTAAGCGTCATCATCGTTCTGCATATTAATATATTCTACTGATAAAAATTTGATATTGGATGTTACAGGTAGTACGGTAGTAATTAGTAATCGGGAACCAGTCAGCAATTCTGTATACCCTACATTGATGGTAAAATTGAATACTGAATTATGGGTAATTATTAGATAATACAGTTTCTAAAATAGAAAAATATTTTTGAATCACTGCCAAGTACAAAACACATATAAAAACACTACATTTATAAAATGTATATATTTTTTTTACATTAACTGGTCCTGAAATCCAAAGTAAATATACAGTTCACACAGACATTGTCTTCAGTATGTTTGGAAGTTATTTTTGATAAAGTGCATGAAAGTTCTTCGGTAATACATTTGTATATGTCGCAATTTTCTGGGTTCGTTTTTAAAAATGATTTTAAAATGTGCCTCTTGTCGGCATGGAAAAACAATACAACCGTTCTACCAAGAATTAGTTGTGGAAGAGGTTGAAATAAAAACATATCGACATTAGTGCACACAATACGTTGCTGGTATAACCGTCATCAGGTACGCTCAATGCCAAAAGATCGAAAGCCACAAAATTGTATTTAAAGCATTTGGAAGTTTGAAAACTCGAGATTTCTCTGCCATTTGCCACGTACATTCATTGTATATTAATCAGTTAAATATATATACATACCTTCCACATTTTGGTGATTATTTTGTGTATTCATGCTACAAAATAAATAATGAAATTTTTAAGGGAATCTATTTGTAGGTAATAGAAATAAAAACGTAGATATCAAATTTAGGGCACACGACGCGTGTCGGGAATAACCTTCATCAGGTAAACTCAATGCAAAATGATTTAAAAGTCTAAACAGGATATCTAAAATCGGTTGAGATCACATATGCTGGAAGGAAAACCTTAATTTTAATAATAATTACATTATTTAGGAACTGTCAATTTCGACACAAAAATATATCTAATAAACATAAAAGAGTAGAACAGTAATGGTTGCCATCATGACAATCCCAACGAACATAAAGTACGACACTGTCACACGTTAGTTAAAACTTAGACATAGCCAATACAAGTCTAGAACCTGTCTTGTTCTTGAAACGCGCAAAAAAGTATCAGGGTTAAGCCAGTTAATAGGATCTCAAACCTTTCTATCGTGATTCAATAGGGATCAAAATATTAATATACACACTCAAAAAAGCGCACTTCCATGTCGCGTTTTTGCTTATACTAAAAGATACAACATGTTTTCACAGAAATATCAACAAAATGGTAATGGGATGTACAAAATGTGCCTACCTCGTAGTAAAGGGAATACATGCTACGAATTCAAAATATTTACTACAGAGCAAAAACAGCAACATGCAATATACAGTAAAACATTCCTTAAAGGACACCTCTATATAACAAATCACTGTCTATAAAGGGCAGTCTCATTTTTTCCTTGCATGAAAAGTGCATATAATTTTATAGCCTGTATATATAGGGCAACTGCTCATAAAGGCCACAATTTCAGGTTCCCTTGAGTGAACTTTATATACAGGGTTGACTGTAAATATACACAGACAGATAATTATGCAATATTCTTCAATTTGTGTATCATTTAATATACATTGGCTTTTCAGTCTCTTTCCTTATTTCAAATATGATGGCATGTCGACCAATGCAAATAATTGAAAACCACTATAGCCATAGACAACTTGTGTTTGGGTCATACGTACGCACTTTATCATTTGGAGTTTGCTGAATATAAATATGGCGAAACACTATATTTTTATATAAAAAAAATGCTTATTTTACATTTAGTATGCCTCCCCATTTATGTATTTCCCAGGCTTCAATTTGGTTAAATATAGCTCAACCTTTTCTTGAAATGGGTGATATGTAAAAATGCTAACTATGACGGACAGATAACACAAAAACGTACACAACGGAATGGCTTAGAACAGTTCGGCGAGACAAAATTTGTTTATATAATTATATATGTTCGTACTATTAAGATTGTATAGAAGTAACTCGGTAGAATTCATTTACAAGAACAGTTTGAAGACACCAGAAGCCGTAAATCGACGGACAGACACTACATTGGTCAAAAGTATAGGAAGAAACAATGATCTACAAAAAAACTATACAGAAAACTAAATATTGACCAACACGAACAACCGTGGATGAACCGTGCCTCAGAAGGGTAAGCAGTTCCTGCCCCACTAGTAGCATCCGTCGTGTTAGTCTAGATACAAACGGATGTTTCATGATGTATAAGAAAACAAATTACATAATATTCTCACATATTTGTGATACTAACTCAGTAGAGACAAATACAGGTATGTCTCAATCTAATTCAAATTAGATCTTGCGCGACATATCATAAAAAGGGGGAATTCCATATCTAATTTTAATTAGATTGTGTATGTCTCAAACAAATAGCATTTACAGTCACGAAAATTATTAACGGAGGATGGAAGTAAACACATAAAAATGAGAAATCCTACAAATTCCACATCCTCATTTTCCTGCACTCAACTGTTCAAAATATAAGAATTCGTACAAATAAATTTACGCGAAATAAAAACTAGAGCGTACAAATCAAATTATCTTAAGATGGATTAAATTATATGAGGCAAACGTAATATAATAATTATTCTTCAAATACTAGATGAACATGACTACAGCTTCAGCTGTGTCAATTTCGAAATGGTACAAAGCGAACATGGTTTGAAATATGTGATTGCACAACATACAAAATGACCAAATATATTGTTCCAAAATGGCGATCCATAGAATTAGGCGAGTACTATGTTTTAAAGACTTTTCATATGTTAATGATGAGGGTAAGGGTTACGGTGCTTAACGCCACTTTCAACAATATTTTAGCAATATATATATATAGGCACTGATTGCATATGTAGTTGTAAATCCAACTACCATGCGACCACGACGGCTTCCTAATATTTTAATGCGTATTCTAATCATTCTAAATAAAACGACAAGCAAAAAATAGCACTCTGTTGAGACAGTTCCATATTCGATTCGAAAAATCGTAGAAACAGTGGCAATATCGATATCACTCACACACATGACCGCTTACTTTCCTGTCTTATTACAGGCACTCCCAATAAAAGTGGCGGAGTTAAACACTTTTTATGGGCTAAAACGTCCCCTGTTTATGTTCTAAGAAAACATAAGCATGTGCATTTATGCATCAAATATATATAAATATACCTATTTATTATGAAAATGCTTAGCCAATAAAGAAAACGTCTACTAGATGCTTAAATTGTACTTACAAACTGCATGAAGGGACTGAGTTTAATCTTGTGAAAACATTGGTCAGAGATGTATCTCTTTAAAAGACGTTTTGTGTCAATTAAATGACATCAGTGATAGATAAAATATTTGTAAACTTCTACTGATCATTACCGGTGGCGCCCCCTTCAAAGTTAGTTGTCAATTTCCTGATGTTTACACAAGGAGTAGGAATCCTTGATCGACGTATAATGAACCTTATTTCCTTAAAACCAAAATATCCGCAATAATGTTATAACCAATTAAATTGTTAATTAATTCTTTAAATGTTTGTGTTGCTTTTCATATTTGTATATTTGGGCCCTTAAACTTAGTTTAACCCCCACCACTTTTTTTCAAGTGTCTGTACCAAGTCAGGAAAGGGAACTGTCATGTATTTATGTGTTGGGGTATCGATTTTGCCTATTTCTACGATTTTGATATTGGATTTTGAAAATGTTCCGACGGGGTTATATATTTTTTCCATTTTACTAATTCAATTTTTAAATGTTTTTGTTGCTTTTCGTATTCCTATATTCATGTTTTTCTCTCATTTTAGATTTGTATTTTGTTGGATCATGGAGACTTTTATCATCACAATGACCGAGTATATTGTTTTCCTCATTTTTCAGTTACATAGATCAATCAGCATTTTAATTGTTATAAGCATGAATGTTGCTTATTATCTGCATTCTACCTGTGTTAGCTTTTGTTCTAATCATTTCCTAAGAGGCCGCCGTGATCGTATGGTAGTTGGATTTACAACTACCTGTGCAATCAGTATCTATCACCACTAACATTCTGATTTGGAATCCCACTAATGACGAAGTGTACTTGATACAACATTATGTGATAAAGTTGGACTTGCGGCAGGTCGGAGTTTTCTCCTGGTACTGCGATTTCCTGCAGCAATAAAACGGACTTCCAGGATATAGCTGAAATATTGTTGAAAGTGGCGTTAAATACCATAGCTCTAACACTCTAGTCATTTCCTCATGTAATACCTAATACATAATTTATTATTTGATCAATATATGTAAGTATGAAGATATTACAACAGTTGGATTATGTAATATAGGTACTAAGTACACCTGTGGTGTACACATTGTCAATAGACCACAGTGCATATTAATGACATATGTTGTACATTCGTAAGTAATTAATCACTTATGTATACATGGTCCATAACACATTTTTCTGATTTCACACATTTAATCTCTGGCTTGCTGTCTAATCTTCTGTGTTGATATAAAGATACATACATACCAATGGTATAATCTACTGAACAGGAGATACTTAATGCCTTCCCAAACATGTGAGATTAAATGCCTCTTAATGTAGTATTATCGTCTACTCTACTGGTATTTATATTTGTATTTATTTTTCCTTTGATAGTGCGCTTTTAGGTGTTGATGTTTTATTTTGTATTGTGTTTTGCTTATGTCTTGGTTGAAAGATGTTGTGTTTTCATTTGTTTATGCTTTGATTTTGTATTGTATGGGTGTTTTGGTTATGTTTTGTATTGTATGGGTGTTTTGGTTATGTTTGGACTGTGTGTTGTATGGGTGTTTTGGTTATGTTTTGACGGTGTATTGTATGGGTGTTTTGGCTATGTTTTGACTGTATTGTATGGGTGTTTTGGTTATGTTTGGACTGTGTAATGTATGGGTGTTTTGGTTATGTTTGGACTGTGTGTTGTATGGGTGTTTTGGTTATGTTTTGACGGTGTATTGTATGGGTGTTTTGGTTATGTTTTGACTGTATTGTATGGGTGTTTTGGTTATGTTTGGACTGTGTATTGTATGGGTCTTTTGGTTATGTTTGGACTGTGTATTGTATGGGTGTTTTGGTTATGTTTTGTATTGTATGGGTGTTTTGGTTATGTTTTGTATTGTATGGGTGTTTTGGTTATGTTTGGACTGTGTATTGTATGGGTGTTTTGGTTATGTTTGGACTGTGTATTGTATGGGTGTTTTGGTTATGTTTGGACTGTGTGTTGCATGGGTGTTTTGGTTATGTTTTGACGGTGTATTGTATGGGTGTTTTGGTTATGTTTTGACTGTATTGTATGGGTGTTTTGGTTATGTTTGGACTGTGTATTGTATGGGTGTTTTGGTTATGTTTGGACTGTGTATTGTATGGGTGTTTTGGTTATGTTTTGTATTGTATGGGTGTTTTGGCTATGTTTTGTATTGTATGGGTGTTTTGGTTATGTTTTGTATTGTATGGGTGTTTTGGTTATGCTTGGACTGTGTATTGTATGGGTGTTTTGGTTATGTTTGGACTGTGTATTGTATGGGTGTTTTGGTTATGTTTGGACTGTGTATTGTATGGGTGTTTTGGTTATGTTTTGTATTGTATGGGTGTTTTGGTTATGCTTGGACTGTGTATTGTATGGGTGTTTTGGTTATGCTTGGACTGTGTATTGTATGGGTGTTTTGGTTATGTTTGGACTGTGTATTGTATGGGTGTTTTGGTTATGTTTGGACTGTGTATTGTATGGGTGTTTTGGTTATGTTTGGACTGTGTATTGTATGGGTGTTTTGGTTATGTTTTGTATTGTATGGGTGTTTTGGTTATGTTTGGACTGTGTATTTTATGGGTGTTTTGGTTATGTTTGGACTGTGTATTGTATGGGTGTTTTGGTTATGTTTGGACTGTGTGTTGCATGGGTGTTTTGGTTATGTTTGGACTGTGTATTGTATGGGTGTTTTGGTTATGTTTGGACTGTGTATTGTATGGGTGTTTTGGTTATGTTTTGTATTGTATGGGTGTTTTGGCTATGTTTTGTATTGTATGGGTGTTTTGGTTATGTTTTGTATTGTATGGGTGTTTTGGTTATGCTTGGACTGTGTATTGTATGGGTGTTTTGGTTATGTTTGGACTGTGTATTGTATGGGTGTTTTGGTTATGTTTGGACTGTGTATTGTATGGGTGTTTTGGTTATGTTTTGTATTGTATGGGTGTTTTGGTTATGCTTGGACTGTGTATTGCATGGGTGTTTTGGTTATGCTTGGACTGTGTATTGTATGGGTGTTTTGGTTATGTTTGGACTGTGTATTGTATGGGTGTTTTGGTTATGTTTTGTATTGTATGGGTGTTTTGGTTATGCTTGGACTGTGTATTGTATGGGTGTTTTGGTTATGCTTGGACTGTGTATTGTATGGGTGTTTTGGTTATGTTTGGACTGTGTATTGTATGGGTGTTTTGGTTATGTTTGGACTGTGTATTGTATGGGTGTTTTGGTTATGTTTGGACTGTGTATTGTATGGGTGTTTTGGTTATGTTTTGAATTGTATGGGTGTTTTGGTTATGTTTTGTATTGTATGGGTGTTTTGGTTATGTTTGGACTGTGTATTGTATGGGTGTTTTGGTTATGTTTGGACTGTGTATTGTATGGGTGTTTTGGTTATGTTTGGACTGTGTGTTGCATGGGTGTTTTGGTTATGTTTTGACGGTGTATTGTATGGGTGTTTTGGTTATGTTTTGACTGTATTGTATGGGTGTTTTGGTTATGTTTGGACTGTGTATTGTATGGGTGTTTTGGTTATGTTTGGACTGTGTATTGTATGGGTGTTTTGGTTATGTTTTGTATTGTATGGGTGTTTTGGCTATGTTTTGTATTGTATGGGTGTTTTGGTTATGTTTTGTATTGTATGGGTGTTTTGGTTATGCTTGGACTGTGTATTGTATGGGTGTTTTGGTTATGTTTGGACTGTGTATTGTATGGGTGTTTTGGTTATGTTTGGACTGTGTATTGTATGGGTGTTTTGGTTATGTTTTGTATTGTATGGGTGTTTTGGTTATGCTTGGACTGTGTATTGTATGGGTGTTTTGGTTATGCTTGGACTATGTATTGTATGGGTGTTTTGGTTATGTTTGGACTGTGTATTGTATGGGTGTTTTGGTTATGTTTGGACTGTGTATTGTATGGGTGTTTTGGTTATGTTTGGACTGTGTATTGTATGGGTGTTTTGATTATGTTTGGACTGTGTATTGTATGGGTGTTTTGGTTATGTTTTGTATTGTATGGGTGTTTTGGTTATGTTTTGCATTGTATGGGTGTTTTGGTTATGTTTTGTATTGTATGGGTGTTTTGGTTATGCTTGGACTGTGTATTGTATGGGTGTTTTGGTTATGTTTGGACTGTGTATTGTATGGGTGTTTTGGCTATGTTTGGACTTTGTATTGTATGGGTGTTTTGGTTATGTTTGGACTGTGTGTTGTATGGGTGCTTTGGTTATGTTTTGACGGTGTATTGTATGGGTGTTTTGGTTATGTTTTGACTGTATTGTATGGGTGTTTTGGTTATGTTTGGACTGTGTATTGTATGGGTGTTTTGGTTTTGCTTGGACTGTGTATTGTATGGGTGTTTTGGTTATGTTTTGTATTGTATGGGTGTTTTGGTTATGTTTTGTATTGTATGGGTGTTTTGGTTATGTTTTGTATTGTATGGGTGTTTTGGTTATGTTTTGTATTGTATGGGTGTTTTGGTTATGTTTTGTATTGTATGGGTGTTTTGGTTATGTTTTGTATAGTATGGGTGTTTTGGTTATGATTGGACTGTGTATTGTATGGGTGTTTTGGTTATGTTTGGACTGTGTATTGTATGGGTGTTTTGGTTTTGTTTGGACTGTGCATTGTATGGGTGTTTTGGTTATGTTTTGACTGTATTGTATGGGTGTTTTGGTTATGTTTTGTATTGCATGGGTGTTTTGGTTATGCTTGGACTGTGTATTGTATGGGTGTTTTTGTTATGTTTGGACTGTGTATTGTATGGGTGTTTTGGTTATGTTTGGACTGTGTATTGTATGGGTGTTTTGGTTATGTTTGGACTGTGTGTTGTATGGGTGTTTTGGCTATGTTCTGACGGTGTATTGTATGGGTGTTTTGGTTATGTTTTGACTGTATTGTATGGGTGTTTTGGTTATGCTTGGATTGTGTATTTTATGGGTGTTTTGGTTATGTTTTGACTGTGTATTGTATGGGTGTTTTGGTTATGTTTTGACTGTGTATTGTATGGGTGTTTTGGTTATGTTTTGACTGTGTATTGTATGGGTGTATTAGTTATGTTTTGTATTGTATGGGTGTTTTGGTTATGTTTTGTATTGTATTGGTGTTTTGGTTATGTTTTGTATTGTATGGGTGTTTTGGTTATGTTTTGTATAGTATGGGTGTTTTGGTTATGTTTGGACTGTGTATTGTATGGGTGTTTTGGTTATGTTTGGACTGTGTATTGTATGGGTGTTTTGGTTTTGTTTGGACTGTGCATTGTATGGGTGTTTTGGTTATGTTTTGACTGTATTGTATGGGTGTTTTGGTTATGTTTTGTATTGAATGGGTGTTTTGGTTATGCTTGGACTGTGTATTGTATGGGTGTTTTTGTTATGTTTGGACTGTGTATTGTATGGGTGTTTTGGTTATGTTTGGAATGTGTATTGTATGGGTGTTTTGGTTATGTTTGGACTGTGTGTTGTATGGGTGTTTGGTTATGTTCTGACGGTGTATTGTATGGGTGTTTTGGTTATGTTTTGACTGTATTGTATGGGTGTTTTGGTTATGCTTGGATTGTGTATTGTATGGGTGTTTTGGTTATGTTTTGACTGTGTATTGTATGGGTGTTTTGGTTATGTTTTGACTGTGTATTGTATGGGTGTTTTGGTTATGTTTTGACTGTGTATTGTATGGGTGTATTAGTTATGTTTTGACTGTGTATTGTATGGGTGTTTTGGTTATGTTTTGACTGTGTGTTGTATGGGTGTTTTGGTTATGTTTTGACTGTGTGTTGTATGGGTGTATTAGTTATGTTTTGACTGTGTATTGTATGTGAAAGCTGTTGTGTTTAATTAAGTTCATGTGGATCATGTAACACATGCCGAATGCTTTCTGTTTTATCATGACCGGTTTAATAGTATATTGCGTGCGGAATGTCTTAGTACGTATTGATTGTATATTAGAATGTTTTATTTTATTATATTTTGTAATTATGGCTTACATATATTTTTACAATATAAAAGTAATAAGACAATTTGAATGTCACACAACGCCACGATATATCTGAAATATTGCCACTGTTGGTGTTAAACAATCAATCAATCAATGTCATACGTATAATGTGTTGAGGAGGGAGACAACCCGGCAAACAATCCAAACATATAATGTAGAGGGAGACAATAGATTGTCGCCCGGTCTACATCCCCTGATAATGGAGGTGTGCTGAAAATGCGGGTTTTTTACAGTCCGGTTGCTTAATTGTAATTACTATACCGGAAAGTATTTTGTTGTCTTCTACAAAACAAAACATTCAAGCATCGATTGTGTAAATTGCGTAGCCGTTGCAGATCCAATTATTTTGAATTGGAGGTTTGAACCACATTTTTGTGCATCCCCTAAACCGACAACTGGATATCTATCCATCGGCATGTTTCCAAATAATTGAGGTTAGAGGTAGTTGTTCGCTTTGTTGATATTGGTAGATTGTTTGACCATCACTGTTTAAATTCTCTTTCCGTATCTAGTGTTCACACAAAGACAAACATTATATGGAAACTAGTGAGTCAAGACATTGGTATTTGTCAACAAACGTTAATAACATTGCAAGGTAACGTCGGTGGTGACACTTGAACATTCGGAATCATCGTGTATAATAGTAAATTAGTCAAACTGGTTTTTCAAATACGATATGTCAAATCTATTGGCAATGTTTCACAGTATTTGCCAGACTGAATGGGGCTTATATAATCACTGTATTGTTCTTTTTATGGACATAAATTATAAATATCCAATATTGTAACGATACGGGGTGTGAAGCGAATAACTAAAATATAACCGTTGTAGAATCTACAATGTTTGTCTTACTGTGGGATTACATCAATTTTATTTTCCCACATATTATCTCATTTTCTAGTTGACACATGACAAATCTATCTTTAATCGACATTATTTTTACAATTCAATATTCAATGTAGGTATTTTCTAACGTAATACAAACTATGTAATATTGGAAAATTTGACTTTCAAATAAATCGTTTACACTGCAGATGTGTTTTGGTAAGCGCTTACTTTTTTTATCAAGTGAATTTCTTATATTCCCACATAAGGTAAGATCGATATCTTATATATATTTTTCATTTTCTTTAAAAACAATATTTTTTATCTAAGTATTGGATATTAAGATATAATTTTTGTTATCAATAATTAGTTAACCACATCGGTGAAGTAAACATTATCATGCTTGCCTCGAGTGCGGTTGATCCTGGTTTCGAACCCCAGTCAACCAGGATACCTTGTACGAGTGAAGCGACATGTCTACCCGCGGACTGTAGTTTAAATGAACTATCACTGTAAGCGGCCATCATCATCTCATTAGAATGTATAATTTAAGGTTTGGTTTGTTTTATGGTGTTTAACGCCACTTTCAACAATATTTCAGTTATATCGTGGCAGTCAGTTTTATTGGTGGAGGAAACAGGAGTCCCCGAAGAAAACCACCAACCTGTCGCAAGTCACTGACAAACTTTATCACATAATGTTGTATCGGGTACACCTCGCCCTGAACGGGGTTCGAACTCACAACTTTAGTGGTGATAGGCACTGATTGCACAGGTAGTTGCAAATCCAACTACCAAACGATCACCACCACGACGGACCTCAAATTTCATGAAATGGAAAATCGTTATAAACGAAATTTAAAAGGCAAAGCTAAATCTGTCACGGAATATTATTTTGATCAATTTGTTTTTAATTTAAAAATGAAGTCACAATGCAAATTGTCATACTGCAATATAAAATTTTAGTGATCCGATTGGTTATTTACTCGATTTTACTAATCCATATTATACGGCTCTAGCCGGTAATATGAAAGCACGTGCCAAGAAAGATAACTCATTTTGAAATCATTCGTAATCAAGATGGCGACCCCCAGGTTCGCCTGTCACTCTGACGCCGATATTGAGGCAATTCTAAATCATCTGTTATATTTCTGTTAAAATTGTTGAGTTGTTTATTAAATATGTTGAAGAATTAATTTCTTCTTTAAAGCAAAGTCATATCTGGGGTTAAATGTTCATGAGACAATACATGTATAGTAGTCATGTTCTTTATTTAGGCTTTACACAGGTAATATGGACTCATGGTATTGCAGTATGACAAATTCGTTATATAGGCTTTCGACAGGTAATACGGGATCATATTACCTGTCTGTGTTGTATATTTCCTTCGCCTTCGGCTCAGGAAATATAAAACACAGACATGTTATATGAGCCCGTATTACCTGTCTAAAGCCTATATAACTAATATTCATACGCCTCGCAAAACAATACACACATACCAACAGTTTAAAGATTTTAAAAAGTTTAACATTTCAGAAGAGAAATCTAAATAATAAATAGCATAACTAATCGAAATTGTTGAATATCAAAAATAAGACCACGAGTGATCGAAGTTCCGCACACGAGTTTAAAAATAGGATAAAAATGGAACAAAAATAGTGGTGACGATTTATTCAGTTTTGTTTAGCAAAAATTAACTGATGTAGAAAAGAAAGAATTAGAAGAATATCTAACAATCGAAGAGGTCAAGAAAATAGTAATGTCTATGAAACCTTTTAAATCTCCAGGCGGCGATGGAATTATTAGTGAATTCTATCAACTCTATTGGGAAGATATTGAGAAAGATTTTTTTGAGATTGTAAATGAAGTATTTCACAATTTTGAACTGAGCGGTTCTCAATATAATGGAATGATAACGCTATTACACAAGGGTGGGGATCGAGACAATATTTGTAATTGGAGACCAATTACTTTACTGAATACGGATTATAAAATTATTTCAAAACTATTGGTCAATCGGACGAAGCCGGTTTTAAAGAAATTAATTCACTCAGATCAAAAGGGGTTCGTTGAAGGGAGGAATATTAGTGAAAGTAACGAATGATTGATGATATAATAAACTACATGGACGAAGCAGACCAAGAAGGGATAATTGTTTTCGTAGACCAAGAACAAGCTTATGACAGAGTAGAATGGGGTTGGGTAAATAACGTTTTAAAGGGATTTAATTTTGGATCCAAATGTTGCGGATTGATTCAGATGCTATTTAAAAATGCTAAGACCTGTATTAAAACAAACGGTTTTATTTCTAGATTTTTCAGCCTATCGTGGTCAGGCAGAAAGGGATGTCCGCTTGCACCAATATTTTACATTCTTCAAGCTGAACCGATGGCTTGTGCTATTAGGGGGACAGACAAAATCAAGGGGAAAAATGCCTGGGAGTCAAAAGTTCTTGAATCGAAAATATGTATGCTTGCCGATGACACGCAGCTTTTAATAGAACTGAAGAATCAGTTGAACAGGCTTTTAAAATTTTAGTTAAATATGAGAAGGCATCCGGGTCAAAAATTAATTGTGAAAAAACAAAGGGGTTATTTATCGGGAGGTTAAGAGGTAAAAGTCCGAGATTTACAAAAATGTCATGGATCACAGACAATATTAAAGTATATGGGGAAGTGCCGGATTTACCTATAGGCTCGATAGGCTGAATCCTAGGGCTTAAAAATGTAAGGGGCCTCCGGCCCAGATGTATAATATTTTTAACATTTTTATTGGACTTTCACACTTATGCTGTCATAACGTACAGTACTTTCTAAGCAACCCTTCAGTAATTTTCCTTACACAGTTGCACTTCATTTCAGAATATTGTAGAATTTTAAACACCCCTCATCATCTTCGCCTTTATTGAAATTGATTAAGCATACTTGCATTTTCCTCCGGTCGTGAAGATGGAGAATTGGGAGGGGCCTCACAAGTGGATTAGTCTAGGGCCTCTCTTTATCTAAATCCGGCACTGCTTAGGGGTATTCCATGGTTACAATATAAACACCGATGCTGTATGGAAAACAGTAATAAATCAAATGAAATGTTGTACCCAAATTTGGAAAGCAAGAAATTTAACCTTCAAAGGGAAAAGGAAAACTTTGATAGTTAAAAACTTACTTGTTTCCCAAATGGAATACGATATTGAAATGCGCGGCATACCAGATAGATTTAAGAGTGAAATTAATGTTATTATTTGAACATTTATATGGGACGACAAAATAAATCAAATAGATCGAAATGTTTGTTGTTTGGACACAAAAGAGGGTGGAATGGAAATGATAAATATTGAAAACCTCATTAGGAGCAAACAAATAAAAATAATTTATAAAATTATCCACAGCGATTTAGAATGCTGGAATTTTATTGGTAAATATTGGCTGAAAAAATATGATAATAAATTTGGCTCAGAGTATTTTCTATGTCAGTGTTCGGATATTTCTAGTCTAAATATTACTTCTTTACCCTCATATTATCAAAAGGCGAAAATCGTTTGCAGTAGACACGCAAATGGATGTTTTCCGTCAAACTATTTTTGGAAATGCTCGCATCCTTTTCAACAAGAAACTTTTATTTTTCAATTCATTTAGTAAGAGTGGACTAAAAAGAATTTCGGATATATGGGATTATCAAAATAAAACGTTTCTAGACAACATAACTAAATATAATAAATTACAAAATAATAGAAACTGGATTTCGGAATGGTCTAAAATTAAGACCTCAGTCCCAAAAGAGTTAGTTGAAAAAATTAAGACTCGATATTTTCACAAATAAGAGAAAATGTAACTTATATATTGATAACAATCTATTTTTGTGACAGTAAAAATAAAATTATTCAGCATAACGATGTTAAATTAAAAACTTAAAAAACTATTACCGTTAAATAAAACCGTGGAACCAAAATGTCAAAATTTATGGGAATTAATATACAGCAAAAAAGTCACGTGGGAAGTAGTTTGGAAAAACCTTAATTTACTAGGCTGCAAGTGAAATATAATTCAATTTCAGTGGAAATGCATTCATTTTATTGTTAATTACACCTTATATTAGAATCCTGGATTTTGATTGGTCAATAGCCGGTGTATTTTTCGTGTATTTTCATATTTAGGATTAATTTCGTTCATTTTTACCGCTGCCGGGGTATTTGCATGAGGATTTAACTTTTTTAACCTCGCGTGCATCAAACCGCCAAATTCATTCGGAATATTTCTTCTTTACCTTTATACGTAAAATAACGTGATTAATCAAATATGAAACTCGGAAGTGTTCCGAAGTAAAGGATTTAACTTTTTCCCCCTCTGCCGTGGTATTTGCGAAAACGTATTTCACTTTTTTACCCTCACGTGCCGCAAACCGCCAAATTTATTCGGAATACTTCAACCACTGTCTTAACAAAACAAATCGAAATACTACCACTGTACCTGCTGAAGGGAACAGTTCAAAGTGTCCTATAGAATTTAAAAATTGCCAAGTTACAAACAATAAAAAAAGAATATTCCTGAAAACGACAAACAAAAGGTATTATTTATTTAGCCAGTGTTCTGAATAATATTCGGTGTAATTAAACAGATATATCATGTTTGGGAGGGGTATTTGCGAAAAATACCAGTCGAGAGTCCAAACATTTCCCGAGCCTTCTTGAGACTAATTTTCGGTCTCCCGACTGGTATTTTTCGCAAATACCCCTCCCAAACATGATATATCTGTTCAATATACAGAGAGTAGATTGCAGAAAATGGGAAAATCAAATGGACTTTGCCATTTCTGTAATAATATCACAGAAACTATACAATATTTATTTGTTCAATGCTTAAAAAATAAAACCATTTATTGAAGAATTAAACACAATGATTATTGCTTTATATGATCAAAATTATATCTTAAATGAAGAAAATGTTATGTTGGGTATATATTTGTGTGATAAACATAGCATAAAAGAAGTAATATTTATAACTTTTTTAATTTTTGTGGCTAAATGGGCAATATGGAAATTTAAAAATGATATCAAATATAATAATGAAAAAATTGATACAATGAAAATTAAGCAAGTGATAAAAATAGAACTAAAAAGTAATACTGCATTAATTATAAAATCTCCCCTTTTAAATAAAAATATAGGAAAATTATTATTTGAAAATCTACAAACCAAGTTAGCATAATATTCTGCTATCCTTTTTTGTTTTTTACATGTAACCAATATTTATTTATATAATGTTTTAACTTTTTTGTCTAAAAAACTAAAAACTAATATACTCGCTATATATGTATTGTAATGTGTAGTATGTTTTTTAACTAAATCGTTTCAAAATAGGTTGGCGTTCTATTTCCATCGACAGTCTGATGAGAATCGTATCATGAGAACGGTAAAAGAAATTCGATCTGATTTTAATTGGAGTATCAATTTAGTGAACATTTTAATGTACTCTGATAAAATCAGTTTTTGTCATTTTATTTATTTCCTACTTTCCCCACTGTTCCGTTTCGGCTTTTACAAAATTTCAAAAGAATACCAAAAAAAAAAACCCCATACTATTTGATATGTCTTCTGTAATAAGTATTCTGCCGAGCCTATCTTCCGATCCTTTTATGTAGTCTACACTGCAAGATACTTAAATATATGTAATATTAAGGATAGTGAATCAAAAATGAATTACATATTTCAGTTATGAAACAGTTACGACACCAGGATTCCACACCAAGGAGTGAGTGAGTGATTGTTGCTTAACCCAACTCAGCAATTTTTTTTAGCTATGCCATGGCGAGAACAAGTTAATTTTCAATGAAATGACGATAAGGTCCGCTTTGTACTAGACCAACACGCTTAGTTGGATTTTTATAGTGCTAGCTCAATGAAACAACAGTCCACGGATAGACATATGTCGCCCCACTCGAACACATTATTCTGATTCCGAGCCAACCAGTCTTTGCTCTTTCGCCTTAATGCTACATACTTAGCAGAGAAGCCTCAACCATACCAAGGAGAAAGTTCGTTCCTAATACTTTCATAATGTTTGTTTTTCTTATTTACAGGATCAAACAGGATTGTTAAATATTTATAGAAAAAATATCGTATCAAAATCGAATGGAAAGTTTGATAGTGTGATCACTTGGCCATTGGACATACCTGTGTCATCTCTTATGATGTTTGTTATCTTACATTATTTTAATTTATTGTATTTCTCCCAAATTTATATCGGGAAAAAGGTTCCCGTTCTGTCAAATCATTCCCTGTAAGTTGTCTATAATGGTGATTGTTGGTACGAAGCGACATAAGTACTTGCATGGCATTCATGTTTAATTTACAATTAAGAATTTAATAGTGCTCGTTTGTACAATTAAATGTATTTGAAAGTTAATAGTCTATTAACGTTAATTGACGTTTGTGCAACAGACATAATTCACTATTAACTTTAATAGTACTTTTAATAGTAAATTAACTTTAATTATGCTCTGTGCAACCCAGTCCTGGACTTCTGAGGTAATTATGTAAACAGGAAAATAGATTTAATAAAAAAAAAATAATAATAATCCATATCGTTGTTCGGTCATAAGTGATCTTATGTTTGAAATAACAAATTCCGCACACTCGTTTAATCCATGCGTGGTATTATTCTAGATATACACAAAAAGTTCCATTGATTATACTATATTTATTAAGCATTTAATAAGTTAAGCTGTGGAGTTTGATTTGACAGGAATTACGAAGACAATATTTTTGACTTCGAGAAATTTTATTTTCATTGCAGTGAAGTAGACAAAGAATAGAGATGGTTTTGAGAGATATTGCATTCGTTATTTCATTGGTCATTGCTGTCAAAAACATTGAAGGTATGCAATACACGGAGTTCAATTACGCGTATGCAACAAAAATTACGGAAAAAAAACGAAAAATACCACACCGTCAGAACAGTTCCAAAACTTAATGGAAAATTCGTTGAAACAGAAACAAAATTGATACCTTTGACATGCATATATGACCAATTGTTTTCCTGACTTGGTACAGAGACGTCTATATATAAAAAAGGTGACGGGGTTATACTAAGTTTATGGGCCTACACCTCTCTCTTTGTGAAATGATGCGGACATGCACGTGTTTTCCACATGTGAGTACGATGCATATGAACGACATTTCTGGATATCAGTGTTAGGGTTATGGTGCTTAACGCCACTTTCAACAATAGCTCAGCTATATCGTGGTGGTCAGTTTTATTTGTGGAGGATACCGGAGTACCCGAAGAAAACTACCGACCTGCCGCAAGTCACTGACAAACTTTATCACAAGTAATATAGATGAACTTACTTGCAGGAATGCAAGTGCTGTAGATTATTTCATTTGTACACGAAATTTTATAAAATGTATTGATGATATGACTCGAGTATACATCGCCCTGAGCGAGATTCGAACTCACAGGTTTAGTGGTGATAGGCACTGTTTACATAGGTAGTTATACGACTACGACGGTCCCAGCACATTACTCGATATCAGATCCACATTACAACATGTTTAAAATGAACAAATAACATTTATCTAGCCAATGATTACGACCTTATCTTATGACTATGTTGTCGCAACCTTTATGTATTATTACACATGCTCAAAGACCCTTTCCGGAAAACTGTTCCTAAATATGGCCAAAATCAATAAACTATATGGTGTTTTCAAAACTCTTAGCAGTGTATTGTTATCTTATGAACAATAGACCAAGCGAAATATAATATGTTAAAGAATTGTCATTGTTTTATTGTTATAGGTTTATGGCTATGGTTTATGATGTTTAACGCCACTATCAACAATAGTTCAGTTATATTGTAGCGGTCAGTTGTATTGTAGCGGTCAGTTATATTGTAGCGGTCAGTTATATTGTAGCGGTCAGTTATATTGTAGCGGTCAGTTGTATTGTAGTGGTCAGTTGTATTGTAGTGGTCAGTTGTATTGTAGCGATCAGTTATATTGCAGTGGTCAGTTATATTGTAGCGGTCAGTTGTATTGTAGCGGTCAGTTGTATTGTAGCGGTCAGTTATATTGTAGTGGTCAGTTATATTGTAGCGGTCAGTTGTATTGTAGCGGTCAGTTGTATTGTAGCGGTCAGTTGTATTGTAGCAGTCAGTTGTATTGTAGCTGTCAGTTATATTGTAGCAGTCAGTTATATTGTAGTGGTCAGTTATATTGTAGCGGTCAGTTGTATTGTAGCAGTCAGTTGTATTGTAGGGGTCAGTTATATTGTAGCGGTCAGTTGTATTGTAGCGGTCAGTTGTATTGTAGCGGTCAGTTATATTGTAGCGGTCAGTTGTATTGTAGCGGTCAGTTGTATTGTAGCAGTCAGTTGTATTGTAGCTGTCAGTTATATTGTAGCAGTCAGTTATATTGTAGTGGTCAGTTATATTGTAGCGGTCAGTTATATTGTAGCAGTCAGTTGTATTGTAGCGGTCAGTTATATTGTAGCGGTCAGTTGTATTGTAGCGGTCAGTTGTATTGTAGCGGTCAGTTATATTGTAGCGGTCAGTTGTATTGTAGCGGTCAGTTGTATTGTAGCGATCAGTTATATTGTAGCAGTCAGTTGTATTGTAGCGGTCAGTTATTTTGTAGCAGTCAGTTATATTGTAGTGGTCAGTTATATTGTAGCGGTCAGTTATATTGTAGCGGTCAGTTGTATTGTAGCGGTCAGTTGTATTGTAGCGGTCAGTTATATTGTAGCGGTCAGTTGTATTGTAGCGGTCAGTTATATTGTAGCGGTCAGTTGTATTGTAGTGGTCAGTTATATTGTAGCGGTCAGTTGTATTGTAGCGGTCAGTTATATTGTAGCGGTCAGTTGTATTGTAGCGGTCAGTTGTATTGTAGCGGTCAGTTGTATTGTAGCGGTCAGTTGTATTGTAGCGGTCAGTTATATTGTAGTGGTCAGTTGTATTGTAGCGGTCAGTTATATTGTAGCGGTCAGTTGTATTGTAGCGGTCAGTTATATTGTAGCGGTCAGTTATATTGTAGCAGTCAGTTGTATTGTAGCGGTCAGTTATATTGTAGCGGTCAGTTGTATTGTAGCGGTCAGTTATATTGTAGCGGTCAGTTGTATTGGTGGAGAAACCGCAATACCCGGAGAAATCCACCGACCTGGCGCAAGTCACTGACAAAATTTATCACATAATGTTGCATCGAGTACACCTCGCCACGAACGGGGTTTATCGTATACGTATTTTGTCTATGTAAAAGAAATGCTTAGAGCTTTGTGCATTCTTGGTCCTCCTGATCCAAAGTCGTTTGGAAGTTCACGTCTACCTATACAGCCAGTTCCTATTGTTATAGGACGATCATAGACCAAGCAAAAAATATCAGTAAATAAATTGTTTTAATTGTAGTATTTTCTTAATGTACGAAAGGCGTTTCAGGCTTTCAACAGAGTTAGACCTTTTTATCCGAGGTCGTTTTTGGTAGTTCACCTCTACATATACAGCCAGTTCATATTGCCATATAATGTTAGTGCGTTCGACTCCTGGGAAGGTGTGCTCGAATAAATATTACGTGATACAATTATCAGTGACTTATTAAAATATTTTTCTCCTGGTGCCTGTGAAATATTTTTGAAAGTGACCGTAAACAGATATAATCCATACATATTGTTAGATAATCTACTAAATTGACAGCTATATGTAATGACTATGCATACTATGCAGATGTAATAAACATACAGACTATTGATATCGCACATGATTATTTCATAAATATTGGTATTCGTAGCAATGGAGGTTGCCGGTAAGTGTTTGAAATTTGGATCTGATGAGACCAAGCCTGATTTAATACGCGGAGACTGGTATTGCCTGTCAGATAAAGACAAAACTGAATACTGTGTCTATTTTGCCTGTCCTATTCTGGATTGTGATTATCCAGTGACACCTGTGGAAGGGAAATGTCAGTACTGCAAAGGTAAATAACTCTTACTAAATAGATAACTGAGTGTGTTATTGTCGTTTAATGCCAAGTGAGCAAATTGCTATGATGATGATGTCCGCTTTGTACTAGACCAACACACGTATTTGGATTTTTATTGTCCAAGTGTAGGTTGACATGTCGCTCGACTCGGACACTTTATTCTATCCATCTAGTCTTTGCTCCTACGCATTAATGTTGCATACTTAGCAGAGAAGAAACAAACATCATTTGAAATGTCTTTCGTTTGACTCACCGGGTCACTCGGTACGAGGACGCTAACCATTACCCTACCAAAGCGGTCATCGGATAAGATATAATTTAACCAATCAACCCAATCAAAACATGGGATTATTGACCTTTCAAATCTATATATGTAAAAGAAAACCGAAGGGGTAACTAAGAATGGATAATCCAGAGACACTGGCAACATTGAATTCACAAGACACAGGACGAAGACAAACAAAACAAAAAACACATCACAGAAAACTAAATGTGAGTGAGTGAGTGATTGTTGTTTAACACCAATTCAGCAATCTTTCAGCTATATCATGGCGAGAACAAGTTAGTTTTTAATGAAATTATGATGAGATCCGTTTTGTTCTAGACCAACATACCTAGTTGGAGTTTTATTGAGCTAGCTCACTGAAACATTAATCCGCGTGTATGTTTACACATTGCTCTACTCGGGCACATTATTCTATTTCCGAGCCAACTGATCTTTGCTTCTACGCATTAATATTACATGCTTAGCAGAGAAGCAACACACACCATTTGTAATGTATTTCGTTCGACCACCCAGACCATTCTAGGTGAGCACGTTAACCATTACCCTACCGATGCGGTTTTCAGATATGATATAATTTAAGCGATCCGACCAATCAAAACATGAGTTATTGTCTTTTCTAATCTATTTAATTGAAACGATCTTGAGCTAATTCAATACAAATAGAATACTACGGGACATGCAAGCAAAATATAGCGATTTTAACTAGATTTCCAAACCACAATGCCACCAAAACAAGACGGAAAAAAGAAACGAACATCAGCAATGATGTTCAAAGAGAATTAAAACAGGTGGTTGTTGTGTTTAATACTTAATTTATATCACAGAGGTCAATGTTATAACACACAAATGACTAGCATCTTCTGAATTTTGTGTCAGCATTTTCTGCCTGTGTAACTTGCCATGTATACAAACAATGGTAGTATATTTAATTTGTTGCAAGAAGAGTTTGAAGATACCAAAGGGGTAATCATAATCCGTAAGTCGAAGAAGAGCAGACAACACAACGATCTACAAAACATACACATAAAACTAATGATCAAGTAACACGAACCCCACAAAAATACAGGGGGTGAACACAGGAGCTCCGGAAGGGTAGGCAGTTCCTGCAAGTATCATCAATTTGTGTTGCTTCTTCAATAAATTGGCATAAACTAAGTACAGTCAAACTGGTATATTCACTCGTGTATAGATTTTATTTCCATTAGCAGTGACCTTCATTTTGCCTCGCACAAGTTTCACATTATTTATTTTTTACATTTAATCACAATAATTGAGTATCATGACATTGAAATTAATTTGACGAGGTCCTGGCATGGGGAAGAAAAGTTTGAAGATATCAGGGGGTAATCAGAAGACATAAATTGTAAGGACAGACAATACAATAAGGGTAATAACCAAATTACCGCACACCGAGCAATCTTCCAAACGGAAAGGCAAAACTCACAAGTCAACAACTGCAAAACTGGAAAAACCGTTGCCTTCACTACTGATACTCGTCGGGTTACTGTTAAACGACACGAACATAATCTTACATGAAAATCGTGGTGTGCCCGAGTATATCTAAATAAATAAATTAACATAGTCAAACCAGCTTTAGTGACCACCTTTATACAGCAATAACTTGTATTATGTGACCTTAATTTTAAATTCCATTCGCAGTGCGTTCCATATGCTTTAAGCCTATATTTAGCAACCACCTGTCTTATGCAACCCTATTTCAATGTTTCCTTGAAAGGTCACATATGACAGGTTTTACTGCACATTGTGTATGCACATTGAACTCCCTGCAAAACAAATGAGAGTAAAACAAACACTATTCATTAATGGGAATAAAACAAACAATATTCATTAATGGAAGTAAAACCAACACTATTCATTAATGGTAGTAAAACAAACACTATTCATTAATGGGAGTAAAACAAACACTATTCATTAATGGGAATAAAACAAACACTATTCATTAATGGGAATAAAACAAACACTATTCATTAATGGGAGTACAACAAACACTATTCATTAATGGGAATAAAACAAACACTATTCATTAATGGGAATAAAACAAACACTATTCATTAATGGGAGTAAAACAAACACTATTCATTAATGGGAATAAAACAAACACTATTCATTAATGGGAATAAAACAAACACTATTCATTAATGGGAATAAAACAAACACTATTCATTAATGGGAGCAAAGCAAACACTATTCATTAATGGGAATAAAGCAAACACTATTCATTAATGGGAGTAAAATAAACACTATTCATTAATGGGAATAAAACAAACACTATTCATTAATGGGAGTAAAGCAAACACTATTCATTAATGGGAGTAAAGCAAACACTATTCATTAATGGGAATAAAACAAACACTATTCATTAATGGGAATAAAGCAAACACTATTCATTAATGGGAGTAAAATAAACACTATTCATTAATGGGAATAAAGCAAACACTATTCATTAATGGGAGTAAAGCAAACACTATTCATTAATGGGAATAAAACAAACACTATTCATTAATGGGAATAAAGCAAACACTATTCATTAATGGGAGAAAAGCAAACACTATTCATTAATGGGAATAAAACAAACACTATTCATTAATGGGAGTAAAACAAACACTATTCATTAATGGGAATAAAACAAACACTATTCATTAATGGGAATAAAACAAACACTATTCATTAATGGGAATAAAACAAACACTATTCATTAATGGGAGTAAAACAAACACTATTCATTAATGGGAATAAAACAAACACTATTCATTAATGGGAATAAAACAAACACTATTCATTAATGGGAATAAAACAAACACTATTCATTAATGGGAGCAAAGCAAACACTATTCATTAATGGGAATAAAGCAAACACTATTCATTAATGGGAGTAAAACAAACACTATTCATTAATGGAAGTAAAACAAACACTATTCATTAATGGGAGTAAAGCAAACACTATTCATTAATGGGAATAAAGCAAACACTATTCATTAATGGGAATAAAACAAACACTATTCATTAATGGAAGTAAAACAAACACTATTCATTAATGGGAGTAAAGCAAACACTATTCATTAATGGGAATAAAACAAACACTATTCATTAATGGGATTAAAACAAACACTATTCATTAATGGGAGTAAAACAAACACTATTCATTAATGGGAATAAAACAAACACTATTCATTAATGGGAGTAAAACAAACACTATTCATTAATGGGAGTAAAACAAACACTATTCATTAATGGGAATAACACAAACACTATTCATTAATGGGAATAAAACAAACACTATTCATTAATGGGAGTAAAACAAACACTATTCATTAATGGGAATAAAACAAACACTATTCAGTAATGGGAATAAAACAAACACTATTCATTAATGGGAATAAAACAAACACTATTCATTAATGGGAATAACACAAACACTATTCATTAATGGGAATAAAACAAACACTATTCATTAATGGGAGTAAAACAAACACTATTCATTAATGGGAATAAAACAAACACTATTCATTAATGGGAATAAAACAAACACTATTCATTAATGGGAATAAAACAAACACTATTCATTAATGGGAATAAAGCAAACACTATTCATTAATGGGAGTAAAACAAACACTATTCATTAATGGGAGTAAAACAAACACTATTCATTAATGGGAATAAAACAAACACTATTCATTAATGGGAGTAAAACAAACACTATTCATTAATGGGAGTAAAGCAAACACTATTCACTAATGGGAGTAAAGCAAACACTATTCATTAATGGGAATAAAACAAACACTATTCATTAATGGGAGTAAAACAAACACTATTCATTAATGGGAATAAAACAAACAATATTCATTAATGGGAGTAAAACAAACACTATTCATTAATGGGAATAAAACAAACACTATTCATTAATGGGAGTAAAACAAACACTATTCATTAATGGGAATAAAACAAACACTATTCATTAATGGGAGTAAAACAAACACTATTCATTAATGGGAGTAAAGCAAACACTATTCATTAATGGGAATAAAACAAACACTATTCATTAATGGGAAATTAAAAGAATGTCCTTTATCTGTATAGGTAATGGTTTGTTATATAGAGGTGCCGTTTGAACAGGTATGATTGTATATTCAATCCAAATGCAATAATGTTGACTTTGTGCACGATATTTGGGCTAGCAAACTCAGAACATATTTAAACTCGACCCGCTATTCGACAGGAACACTCCCCACAAAGACATTCTAAAACTTTCAAACAACATGAACTACATTATGAAATCATAAAAAACAGTTAAAACTGGTTGTTAAAGGATATTTGTTTTTTTATTTGAAATTCTAAAAATCACCTTTAATTATCGGTTTAACTCTGCCACATGTTTGTGCCTGTTCCAAGTCAGGATCTGGATTTCCAATGTCATATGCTGTGGTCTTATTTTATGTTCAGTGAGTGAAGGTGAAAGGTGATTGTTCGTTTTCTTGATATTAGTGGAATTTTAAACTTGCTGTTCATAATTTTAATAAAGATATCCATCTTATCATTGAATTTCTTGTCTATTTATAGCTACATGTACGTATGACGGAACAGTTTTTAACTTGAGGGATGAATTCCGTTGTCTTGATGGTAGCAACTTATGTAAATGTTCCCTAAGCAATAGAATAATTTCAACCAGAATGGCCCAACACTATCAAGTCATGTGTGGAATCCGGGCTTCCTTGGCAACAATTAGACAAAAGAAAATACTCCAATGAGTATAAAATGGGTTTTTTTATTAGTAGACATTGATTTTGTTTACAACTGAAGAAGAAATATGTATATTTTCATCGTTTCTGTTGTATTTATATGGTGTAATTATTGTGTTTCTATACTACTACATGGATACATGTATAAAACAACGTTAAACAACTTTGTGTTTTCTTCTATATTGTTTTTCCAAGCTTCTTCAAATATACTTGGTTTGGGGTTAATATCAAATCAAATCAAATTACTTATTTTTATTTATTTATTTTTATATTTCTTTTTTTGCTCTTTGGTATATATTTCTTGTTTTGCTCTTTGGTATATATTTATTTTTTTGCTCTTTGGTATATATTTCTTGTTTTGCTCTTTGGTATATATTTATTTTTTTGCTCTTTGGTATATATTTATTTTTTTGTTCTTTGGTATATATTTATTTTTTTGCTCTTTGGTATATATTTATTATTTTGCTCTTTGGTATATATTTATTTTTTTGCTCTTTGGTATATATTTCTTTTTTTGCTCTTTGGCATATATTTCTTGTTTTGCTCTTTGGTATATATTTATTTTTTTGCTCTTTGGTATATATTTCTTTTTTTGCTCTTTGGTATATATTTCTTTTTTTGCTCTTTGGTATATATTTCTTTTTTTGCTCTTTGGTATATATTTCTTTTTTTGCTCTTTGGTATATATTTCTTTTTTTGCTCTTTGGTATATATTTATTTTTTTGCTCTTTGGTATATATTTATTTTTTTGCTCTTTGGTATATATTTATTTTTTTGCTCTTTGGTATATATTTATTTTTTTGCTCTTTGGTATATATTTATTTTTTTGCTCTTTGGTATATATTTATTTTTTTGCTCTTTGGTATATATTTCTTTTTTTGCTCTTTGGTATATATTTATTTTTTTGCTCTTTGGTATATATTTATTTTTTTGCTCTTTGGTATATATTTCTTTTTTTGCTCTTTGGTATATATTTCTTTTTTTGCTCTTTGGTATAGATTTCTTTTTTTGCTCTTTGGTATATATTTCTTTTTTTGCTCTTTGGTATATATTTATTTTTTTGCTCTTTGGTATATATTTATTTTTTTGCTCTTTGGTATATATTTATTTTTTTGCTCTTTGATATATATTTCTTGTTTTGCTCTTTGGTATATATTTCTTGTTTTGCTCTTTGGTATATATTTCTTGTTTTCCTCTTTGGTATATATTTCTTGTTTTGCTCTTTGGTATATATTTATTTTTTTGCTCTTTGGTATATATTTCTTTTTTTGCTCTTTGGTATATATTTCTTTTTTTGCTCTTTGGTATATATTTCTTGTTTTGCTCTTTGGTATATATTTCTTGTTTTGCTCTTTGGTATATATTTCTTTTTTTGCTCTTTGGTATATATTTCTTGTTTTGCTCTTTCGTATATATTTCTTGTTTTGCTCTTTGGTATATATTTCTTGTTTTGCTCTTTGGTATATATTTCTTTTTTTGCTCTTTGGTATATATTTCTTTTTTTGCTCTTTGGTATATATTTATTTTTTGCTCTTTGGTATATATTTATTTTTTTGCTCTTTGGTATATATTTATTTTTTTGCTCTTTGGTATATATTTCTTTTTTTGCTCTTTGGTATATATTTATTTTTTTGCTCTTTGGTATATATTTCTTGTTTTGCTCTTTGGTATATATTTCTTGTTTTGCTCTTTGGTATATATTTCTTGTTTTGCTCTTTGGTATATATTTCTTGTTTTGCTCTTTGGTATATATTTCTTGTTTGGTCTTTGGTATATATTTCTTGTTTTGCTCTTTGGTATATATTTCTTGTTTTGCTCTTTGGTATATATTTCTTGTTTTAAATATGTTTGTTTTCTTCGTTTTTTATGTGTTTGTTTGTCTTTCTTTTTTCTTTTTTTTTTGGGGGGGGGGGGGTCCTTTTTTTTACTTGCTTTCATCTGGTGTTTTTTTGTTTCTTTGCAAAAATTAAAGGAAACGAATACATTTCTAATAAGAAATGTAGGCATACTATTTTGGCCATTAAAAAACTATACTTGTGTAATTTTTGTATTCATTATAAACTGTTTAATTGTCGTTTCCATTATCAATATGTAATGTTCGTATCCGTTATAAATGTGTATTTGTTTTCACACACAGTCATATTCTATGATATCTCCATGACAATACAGATTATTGTCGTTTCCTTTACAAATGTATAGATTGTGGTCTTTATCAAGACAATTTTACTGCGTTGGACAGGAGAGTTGTCCTCCCATTATTCTTCTCTGCACTTCCGTCACAAAATCAGCAGGCTCTACAACACTACAACGATTTATATACATTTTGCCATCTAAAACAAAAGCTGAAAAAAACAAGGAGAAAACAAAACAAGTTCAATTAAGTTCAGGTCAAGAAAGATTAGTATATACCAAATGTTAGAACAGTACGTTAAAATACGTATACTGTTTCAGAGTATATATGAAGCCGAATTTTTAAAACCGATCATTGTTATTGTTCGGTTCGTCTCTAGTTGTTTGTAATAGGACTCATGTCTTGTTTGTGTTGTTTGGTTTTGGTTGCTTATACACTCACGGGCCAAAAGTATTTCCCCACCAAGATATTTCCCTATATATTTCATATAAAACCACTTATGTTCATAACATTCTCATGAAGTCATTCCTTAGTTGATTTTCATGAAATTTTCACCTTTAATAGTAGAATTATTAGAGTTTATTTTAATATCTTCATGTAATTTTTTCGAACTTTTATTTACAAACATTTATGATTTAAGCACAAATGTAAATTCTTGACGTCACAATTTTATATCATTATATAGTAAGAATTGGTGAAAAAATTAAACTTTTGTTTTTAAATCAATTCTTAAAGGAAAGTAGAAATATAATTATTTGAAAATTTTACGAATGAGCAACTATATTAATTTCTGCATTTAATGCTGAAAATTTAATGAAAATCAGATAAGGAATGACTTCAAGAGAATGTTTTGAAAATAAATGGTTTTATATGAAATATATAGGGAAATATCTTAGTGGGGAAATAATTTTGGCCCGTGAGTGTAGTAGTGTTCAAGATGTGTTGTGTTTTTGCTTTGTTTTTCATCGAAGCTTATAAACCTTGGCTAATATTTTTCTATATTCAGTTATATCGTTTATAATTTCTTGTGAAGAAATAAATGAATTGTTGATATCTTCCTTCAATTCCACAATCATATGAATGAAATACGTGTACTTATAATCTGATTAGGGTTATGGTGTTTAACACCACCTTCGGCAATATTTTAGCTATCTCTTAGCGGGCAGTTTCATTTGTGGAGAAAACCGGAGTACCAGGAGAAAACCACCGATCTGCAACAAGTCACTGACCAACTTTATCACATAATGTTGTATCGAGTTCACCTCGCCTGATCGGGATTCGAACTCACAACCACAACGTTAGTGGTGATTGTTACTCATTGCATAGGTAGTTGTATATCCAACTATCATACGATGTCGACCATGATGTCCCCCTTATGATCTATCTCATATACATGTATATTATATGATTATTCAGATATTTATTGTGACACAATTTTGAATGTTAAAAAATATTTTAATTTATACACTAAAATATTAAAAATAACATGGGTTCTGAATGTATGTGTTTATATCTAAGAAATGCAATTAAAGATACTAAATGGTAATGCCGTTAGGCGAAATCGAATGACAAAAAATACAATGGCGAAAAGAAAAAGAACATACAATCATCTGCAAAACACTACATAGAAAAACAAAGCTCTAAGTGTCCTGTAATTATGGAAGTTATAGTATAAAATTTGTTCACGCCCTGATATCGCTGAATACTGCTAATGTTGGCATTAAATACCAATCAACCAGCGGGGCCGTCGTGGTAGTGATCGTATGGTATTTTGATATACAACTATCTGTGCAATCAGTGCCCATCACCACAAAAGTTGTGAGTTCTAATCCCGCCCATTGCTAGGTACACTCGGTACAACAAACATTATGTGATAAAGTTTGTCAGTGACTTGCGGCAGGTCGGTAATTTTCTCCGGGTACTCCGATTTCCTCCACCAATAATACAGAACTCAACGATATAACTGAAATACTGCTGGAAGTGGCACTAAACATCATAACCATAGCTATCACCCAGTCAACCAATATATGAAATGAAACAATAGCTGTCATACTTACCAGAAAGGATATAGGAATAATTATGATTTAACATGACTGTACCACACAAATGATAGTCCCTCAAAGCGTAGATATTTCTTGGATCAACACCCTTCAGCAAATCACTACCCTAAAAATGGTAATTTAAGTTGTCTCATATTATATTCAAAACAATTCATATCTAAAGCAGGAGGGCTACTGTTGCAGTATATCTTATTCGAGTATTCATGCATTCGAAATCTGTTTGGTATGTGAGACACCCGATTCTTTTTCTTCTTATATTTATTATTATAATTATCTTTTGTATGTGTAACAATTTTAGCATATCTAACAATTGGAGTAACAATGTATATACATCTATCTCTTAACCTGCTCTATTTTTCTTAACATTAATGTCCATTGAAATAGAAATAATAATTTCAAAACACAAGAGCTTTTGGCTCGATCATTTGATGTGCGTTTCAGATAACATGCGTTCCAAGTGTATACTAAAGTAGGTAAATATGTTCGCATTTTACTTATTATTTACTCTTTGTGCAAAATCACTGTTCATGCCTTTGCTTAAGTGATAATAGTCGCTGATAATATAATGTACATAACTTCGTGATAATACTCAGAATAGACGAAAATACATCTTTTAATCATTATCCTTCAAACACCTGCTGTTGTTTGATATATTGAAAATATTCTACAATATCCGGTGTACTTACTCTGCATCTACATATTTACCTCTACAATTTCCGGTGTATCTATTGTAAATCTACATATTTACCTTCAGAACACCTTTTATGTCAACAGTATAACGTATCTGGTCATCAGGGTCTTCCTGTTTATCAGTCTTTAGAGTAATTATTTCTGCCCATTCCACGTTCACCAAAATAACTTGAAGATTAAAATGTAAATGTGTTCAAAATTAATTAATCAGAAAGGAAATGGATGTAAATAAACATGATAGGCTATCCAATTGTACATTTGGACACAAATTAAATCATAAGATACAGTGATATTTAAGGGGCATAGCTCATATTAAAGGATACAGGATTTTTAAGGGCATACCTCATATCCTAGAATGAATAGAATGAATGTGAAACGACCTCTAATCTGTGATCGGTATCAGCTACTTCTATGGATAAACACTACCTCTGAGCGTATATAATGTCATTTCCCAGGTGCAAAAAAGAAAATACGGGTCAAATAATCGTAGAAATACCGTATTCATTGTGTCTGACATGACATAACGAACGGGTAAATACTAAAAAAATCAGCAGACACAAGCCGCCTATTATGTAAATAGCAAGAAAGCTAGACAGTTTAAAATAGTGGACTGAATAATCCTGCATATAAAAACTAAAATAGCCAACATAAGTGCGCGAGTAAACGTACTTTTAGCACAAGATTGAAACGTTTTTTTTATGATGATGATGACTGAGGCCGAACACGTAGCGCTGGAGTCTTTTATTTTATCATCGTAGACCCTGAATCAACAACAGGAGACATGACACTCCATATGGTCACATGATGCTGCATCCGAGCTAACCCATCTTTCCTCTTTTCTCTGTCACATGATGCTGCATCCGAGCTAACCCATCTTTCCTCATTTCTCTGTCACATTATGCTGCATCCGAGCTAACCCATCTTTCCTCTTTTCTCTGTCACATGATGCTGCATCCGAGCTAACCCATCTTTCCTCTTTTCTCTGTCACATTATGCTGCATCCGAGCTAACCCATCTTTCCTCTTTTCTCTGTCACATTATGCTGCATCCGAGCTAACCCATCTTTCCTCATTTCTCTGTCACATTATGCTGCATCCGAGCTAACCCATCTTTCCTCTTTTCTCTGTCACATTATGCTGCATCCGAGCTAACCCATCTTTCCTCTTTTCTCTGTCACATTATGCTGTATCCGAGCTAACCCATCTTTCCTCTTTTCTCTGTCACATTATGCTGCATCCGAGCTAACCCATCTTTTCTCTTTTCTCTGTCACATTATGCTGCATCCGAGCTAACCCATCTTTCCTCTTTTCTCTGTCACATGATGCTGCATCCGAGCTAATCCATCTTTCCTCTTTTCTCTTAATACCTTAATATTAGCTGAGAAGCAGAAAAAAACCAATTATATAATCTTTGGTTTCATCCATCCAGTTATCGAACCCACCGTATTCTGGACTAGAGGTGAGAATGCTCATCATTGCACAACCGTGGCGATCTTTATCAAACTAATATAGTCTGACCTGAAACGTCACTCTGCGCTATATATTTGTTTTTAATTGTTATTTTGTTTATTTCAATAATATTGATATTAGTACTACATACAGATAACTGCGTCGGTAGTGCAATGACTTGTTTATGTGTTTGTCTTGTTTGCTTGATGGTGTTTAACGTCACTTCCAACAATATTTCTGTTATATCGTGGAGGTCAGTTTTATTGGTGGAGGAAACGGAGGACCCGGAGAAAATCCCCGACCTATCGCAAGTCACTGACAAACTTTATCACATAATGTTGTACACCTCGCCCTGATCGAGATTCGAACTCACAACATCAGTATGTGATAAGAAACTGATTGCATAAGCAGTTGTAAATCCAACTTCTATACGATCACGAACACGACGGCCTCTGTAGTGCAATGGTTACTGTTCTTGTGTCGAATGTGGTAGGTCGTGTATTCGAAAACGTTTCGGTAATATTTTACAACGAAGCTATAATAGTTACTTACAAATTTTGTGTAGGCACATGCTGATGGGTACATTTTCATCCGCAACGTCAACAAATTTCAACGGGCAGTCACATTCTTTCAAATTCCAACCAGAAGAAAAACCAACAGAAAGAAATATTACACAAGTAAACAGCTTCATTTTGAAGTGAGAACGTTGTTTGTGTACATGTACAATGATAATCAGGAAACAATATAACAGGTGTTTAATGGAGATATACATGTAATTATTCACTATTTAATAATTAAATAATTATTTAAGGTCAATCCCCCCTCGGCCACCAGTAATATCAGCCGTTTTTAGCCATCCTGTTTATGCCATTTGTTGTACTTCTCCCAAAAGACTTAAATTACATGTATTTGACTTTCCAACCTGTTTGACTATGATCATACACGATAAAGGTTATACAAGAAACACATAGTGCACTTTAAATTAGATATCTACGTTTTTATTGATAGAATAAACTTTTAAAACTAATTACCGTACTTACATGTAATTTCATAGGTAATTATTCACAAATTATATTCGGGCAATAATTCATAAAGTCAGCTGTTTACCGTGTATAATTTTAATATGGACGAACAGCTGTTGTACCAGTATTGGCTCCTGGCAATATAATGCAATGTCAGAATTTGATTATATGGATAATCTATGTCTGTTCAATTTTTATACATTATTTACATTTAATTGTTTTAACAGAATAGCATGCTATTAGCTCATAACACCAGCTCTATTATTTAAATCATAACCTTTTTTTTACTGTGATTTTTTTTTTTGCTGTTGTATATGCATACCTCGTCTGTGCTATATACGTGCTTTAACTTATTTGCTATTTTGTTATTTTGAGTGCTTTTATTTAAATTATCAATTTGTTTGCATGCTTTTGTTGTTTTTAACTGTTATTTATTTTTGTGTTGTGTATGTCGGTCAACAGCTCACTAGAGCTTGCGTTGTATTGTTATATTAACATGCCGACTATACATAACACTTGTTTTGATCTTATATTATCTTGAACGTGTATTAATTCCTGGGGTTTTCTACAATACTATTCATGGTTATTTGCCTATAAAATTCTTATCACCATCTTATTATAACTTCATTAAATTTTGATATTTTAAACAGACACATTACGTTGTTGTGTTGGTGTTGTAGTGTTTTACAATGTATTTACCATACAAAGAAAGACAACTCAGTATTGCATTTATTATGATAAGAAAGTTTAAAACTTGTTGTATGAGCTATAACCCAGGCATTGTATTTTGCATGCGCTTCCGATCGCAAAATATCCTGTGTACCTTCAATTGTGCTACTAATGAATGGACAAACACATACACCACAGTTGGCAAATAAATATATGGCACATTAGCAGCCTCTTTGGTCGTGATCGCATGGTAGTTGGATTTACAGCTACCCATGCAATCAGTGTCCATTACCACCAGAGGTGTGAGTTCGATTCCAGCACATGATGATGTGTACACTATACAATATTATGTGATAAAGTGTAACAATATATCGCGGTCAAACTCCTGCAGAGGTATTGATATGAAAACTAAAACATTCGAATGTAAAAGGCATACCAAATATGTTGGATTAATTGTATTTATGAGTTAGAGAACCTTATAATTATGCTATGATTACAATAATATGGCATTAGAAATGAAACTCTAAACTGGTTTTCAGTATTTCTTTCAGATCGCACACAAATAGCAGTTCTTGATGGAAAATCATCAGATACAACAGCGTTTTCCCCAGGGCGTTCCCCAAGGAATAGCTTCTGATTATCCCCTTTTCTGCCACATCATGTGAATGATAGATTAAATAAATATGAATACTATTTAAGAAATATTTCTTATTTATTAAAGAAACTTCTTTTACATTTGTATTTGTATCCTAACTGCATGTTGCTATATTGGACACGGAAGTTCCCCCTTTATTATTTTGTGTTGGACATCCGTCAGTTCTTCTTCTGTTGATGCAAAGGAACATCCGTTAAACGTTAGTCTGCCGTCTTCACCATATACTACAATTACAACATTAAGATTACTTGTTTACTACTATCATTGTATGCTGTAAGTGCCTACATGTATTACTACTATCATTGTATGCTGTAAGTGCCTACATGTATTACTACTATCATTGTATGCTGTAAGTGCCTACATGTATTACTACTATCATTGTATGCTGTAAGTGCCTACATGTATTACTACTATTATTGTATGCTGTAAGTATCTACATGTATTACTACTATCATTGTATGCTGTAAGTGCCTACATGTATTACTACTATCATTGTATGCTGTAAGTATCTACATGTATTACTACTATCATTGTATGCTGTAAGTGCCTACATGTATTACTATTATCATTGTATGCTGTAAGTGCCTACATGTATTACTACTATCATTGTATGCTGTAAGTATCTACATGTATTACTACTATCATTGTATGCTGTAAGTGCCTACATGTATTACTACTATCATTGTATGCTGTAAGTATCTACATGTATTACTACTATCATTGTATGCTGTAAGTGCCTACATGTATTACTACTATCATTGTATGCTGTAAGTGCCTACATGTATTACTACTATCATTGTATGCTGTAAGTACCTACATGTATTACTACTATCATTGTATGCTGTAAGTGCCTACATGTATTACTACTATCATTGTATGTTGTAAGTACCTACATGTATTACTACTATCATTGTATGCTGTAAGTATCTACATGTATTACTATTATCATTGTATGCTGTAAGTATCTACATGTATTACTATTATCATTGTATGCTGTAAGTGCCTACATGTATTACTACTATCATTGTATGCTGTAAGTGCCTACATGTATTACTACTATCATTGTATGCTGTACGTATCTACATGTATTACTACTATCATTGTATGCTGTAAGTATCTACATGTATTACTACTATCATTGTATGCTGTAAGTATCTACATGTATTACTATTATCATTGTATGCTGTAAGTGCCTACATGTATTACTACTATCATTGTATGCTGTAAGTATCTACATGTATTACTACTATCATTGTATGCTGTAAGTATCTACATGTATTACTACTATCATTGTATGCTGTAAGTGCCTACATGTATTACTACTATCATTGTATGCTGTAAGTGCCTACATGTATTACTACTATCATTGTATGCTGTAAGTGCCTACATGTATTACTACTATCATTGTATGCTGTAAGTGCCTACATGTATTACTACTATCATTGTATGCTGTAAGTATCTACATGTATTACTACTATCATTGTATGCTGTAAGTACCTACATGTATTACTACTATCATTGTATGCTGTAAGTGCCTACATGTATTACTACTATCATTGTATGCTGTAAGTATCTACATGTATTACTACTATCATTGTATGCTGTAAGTGCCTACATGTATTACTACTATCATTGTATGCTGTAAGTATCTACATGTATTACTACTATCATTGTATGCTGTAAGTGCCTACATGTATTACTATTATCATTGTATGCTGTAAGTGCCTACATGTATTACTACTATCATTGTATGCTGTAAGTATCTACATGTATTACTACTATCATTGTATGCTGTAAGTATCTACATGTATTACTACTATCATTGTATGCTGTAAGTGCCTACATGTATTACTACTATCATTGTATGCTGTAAGTGCCTACATGTATTACTACTATCATTGTATGCTGTAAGTGCCTACATGTATTACTACTATCATTGTATGCTGTAAGTATCTACACGTATTACTACTATCATTGTATGCTGTAAGTATCTACATGTATTACTACTATCATTGTATGCTGTAAGTACCTACATGTATTACTACTATCATTGTATGCTGTAAGTGCCTACATGTATTACTACTATCATTGTATGCTGTAAGTATCTACATGTATTACTACTATCATTGTATGCTGTAAGTGCCTACATGTATTACTACTATCATTGTATGCTGTAAGTATCTACATGTATTACTACTATCATTGTATGCTGTAAGTGCCTACATGTATTACTATTATCATTGTATGCTGTAAGTGCCTACATGTATTACTACTATCATTGTATGCTGTAAGTGCCTACATGTATTACTACTATCATTGTATGCTGTAAGTGCCTACATGTATTACTATTATCATTGTATGCTGTAAGTGCCTACATGTATTACTACTATCATTGTATGCTGTAAGTACCTACATGTATTACTACTATCATTGTATGCTGTAAGTGCCTACATGTATTACTACTATCATTGTATGCTGTAAGTACCTACATGTATTACTACTATCATTGTATGCTGTAAGTATCTACATGTATTACTACTATCATTGTATGCTGTAAGTGCCTACATGTATTACTACTATCATTGTATGCTGTAAGTATCTACATGTATTACTATTATCATTGTATGCTGTAAGTATCTACATGTATTACTACTATCATTGTATGCTGTAAGTGCCTACATGTATTACTACTATCATTGTATGCTGTAAGTGCCTACATGTATTACTACTATCATTGTATGCTGTAAGTATCTACATGTATTACTACTATCATTGTATGCTGTAAGTGCCTACATGTATTACTACTATCATTGTATGCTGTAAGTACCTACATGTATTACTACTATCATTGTATGCTGTAAGTATCTACATGTATTACTACTATCATTGTATGCTGTAAGTGCCTACATGTATTACTACTATCATTGTATGCTGTAAGTACCTACATGTATTACTACTATCATTGTATGCTGTAAGTATCTACATGTATTACTACTATCATTGTATGCTGTAAGTATCTACATGTATTACTACTATCATTGTATGCTGTAAGTATCTACATGTATTACTACTATCATTGTATGCTGTAAGTATCTACATGTATTACTACTATCATTGTATGCTGTAAGTGCCTACATGTATTACTACTATCATTGTATGCTGTAAGTGCCTACATGTATTACTACTATCATTGTATGCTGTAAGTATCTACATGTATTACTACTATCATTGTATGCTGTAAGTGCCTACATGTATTACTACTATCATTGTATGCTGTAAGTGCCTACATGTATTAGTACTATCATTGTATGCTGTAAGTGCCTACATGTATTACTATTATCATTGTATGCTGTAAGTGCCTACATGTATTACTACTATCATTGTATGCTGTAAGTGCCTACATGTATTACTACTATCATTGTATGCTGTAAGTGCCTACATGTATTACTACTATCATTGTATGCTGTAAGTGCCTACATGTATTACTACTATCATTGTATGCTGTAAGTGCCTACATGTATTACTACTATCATTGTATGCTGTAAGTGCCTACATGTATTACTACTATCATTGTATGCTGTAAGTGCCTACATGTATTACTACTATCATTGTATGCTGTAAGTATCTACATGTATTACTACTATCATTGTATGCTGTAAGTGCCTACATGTATTACTACTATCATTGTATGCTGTAAGTGCCTACATGTATTACTACTATCATTGTATGCTGTAAGTATCTACATGTATTACTACTATCATTGTATGCTGTAAGTACCTACATGTATTACTACTATCATTGTATGCTGTAAGTATCTACATGTATTACTACTATCATTGTATGCTGTAAGTACCTACATGTATTACTATTATCATTGTATGCTGTAAGTGCCTACATGTATTACTACTATCATTGTATGCTGTAAGTGCCTACATGTATTACTACTATCATTGTATGCTGTAAGTATCTACATGTATTACTACTATCATTGTATGCTGTAAGTGCCTACATGTATTACTACTATCATTGTATGCTGTAAGTGCCTACATGTATTACTACTATCATTGTATGCTGTAAGTGCCTACATGTATTACTATTATCATTGTATGCTGTAAGTGCCTACATGTATTACTACTATCATTGTATGCTGTAAGTATCTACATGTATTACTATTATCATTGTATGCTGTAAGTGCCTACATGTATTACTACTATCATTGTATGCTGTAAGTATCTACATGTATTACTACTATCATTGTATGCTGTAAGTGCCTACATGTATTACTACTATCATTGTATGCTGTAAGTGCCTACATGTATTACTACTATCATTGTATGCTGTAAGTATCTACATGTATTACTACTATCATTGTATGCTGTAAGTGCCTACATGTATTACTATTATCATTGTATGCTGTAAGTATCTACATGTATTACTACTATCATTGTATGCTGTAAGTACCTACATGTATTACTACTATCATTGTATGCTGTAAGTATCTACATGTATTACTACTATCATTGTATGCTGTAAGTGCCTACATGTATTACTACTATCATTGTATGCTGTAAGTGCCTACATGTATTACTACTATCATTGTATGCTGTAAGTGCCTACATGTATTACTACTATCATTGTATGCTGTAAGTATCTACATGTATTACTACTATCATTGTATGCTGTAAGTGCCTACATGTATTACTACTATCATTGTATGCTGTAAGTATCTACATGTATTACTACTATCATTGTATGCTGTAAGTACCTACATGTATTACTACTATCATTGTATGCTGTAAGTATCTACATGTATTACTACTATCATTGTATGCTGTAAGTACCTACATGTATTACTATTATCATTGTATGCTGTAAGTGCCTACATGTATTACTACTATCATTGTATGCTGTAAGTGCCTACATGTATTACTACTATCATTGTATGCTGTAAGTATCTACATGTATTACTACTATCATTGTATGCTGTAAGTATCTACATGTATTACTACTATCATTGTATGCTGTAAGTGCCTACATGTATTACTACTATCATTGTATGCTGTAAGTACCTACATGTATTACTACTATCATTGTATGCTGTAAGTATCTACATGTATTACTACTATCATTGTATGCTGTAAGTACCTACATGTATTACTATTATCATTGTATGCTGTAAGTGCCTACATGTATTACTACTATCATTGTATGCTGTAAGTGCCTACATGTATTACTACTATCATTGTATGCTGTAAGTATCTACATGTATTACTACTATCATTGTATGCTGTAAGTATCTACATGTATTACTACTATCATTGTATGCTGTAAGTGCCTACATGTATTACTACTATCATTGTATGCTGTAAGTGCCTACATGTATTACTACTATCATTGTATGCTGTAAGTATCTACATGTATTACTATTATCATTGTATGCTGTAAGTATCTACATGTATTACTACTATCATTGTATGCTGTAAGTATCTACATGTATTACTACTATCATTGTATGCTGTAAGTATCTACATGTATTACTACTATCATTGTATGCTGTAAGTATCTACATGTATTACTATTATCATTGTATGCTGTAAGTGCCTACATGTATTACTACTATCATTGTATGCTGTAAGTGCCTACATGTATAGCCTTACTGTGTGAAGTAAACACCAACTCTGACACCGAGGATCAAAGTCATCCTTGCAGGCAGCATAACTATCCCATGGAACATTTGTTGGTTTTTGTTGTTGTTGTTGATGATGCTACATATAGTCATACTAACTTTACTACTATGAATAGTTCAACAAGTTTGTAAAATAGTGCTTCGATTCAAATTCTTATAACTCACCAATATGGAAAACAATGTCGTATTTACGCTATTTGCGTCTGCTTACGTATAGTGGTGTCAAGCGCATAATGCATTGTGTTTTTGCTTTGTTTGTCTTCGTCTTGTGTACTCTATGCTGCCAGTTTCTGTGGATTGTCCACTTTTGATTGCCACTTCGGTATTCTCTAGCGTTTATAAATTAACTCGGTGGCATTCTCATTGAATGTAAATATTTTGATTTTCAGGAATGTATTTCGTCTTACCGGATATGTAGTACGTCTCTCCAGTTTTCAAAGCAATATATCCGCACATACTACTAGCCATAGGAGCAAATAAAGATGTTTCCCATCCTTTATCAAAATTTTCTACTCCATTGTTCTGTAAATAAAATAAAGACTATAAATATGAACATTTAATTACGAATGGTGATGCTTTATTGAGACAATAATAGGAGGAAATTGTTAAAAAATTGGAAAAAAAACCCACTGCACAGTTCCAAAATCTACTCGACAAATCGTAGAAACTGGGGCAAAATATATACTCCTAGCACCTATATACTCAGTATTACTATTGTGTTATATTATATGGAGTGTGCATGTCTGTATGTTGCGATGGGTCTTTAGCTTCTCACAAACTGGAAAGACCATTTTGGCGTCTTCAATAAGTTAATGTGATTAAAATCACCTCTCTCTCTTGCTCCCCATGTCAAACATGTGGTGGCGTGGGAAATTTGAGGAAAACTACATTACAGATTACATGCGAGTGATGAATATTTACTGCTATGATAAATTAGAGTTTGGCGACCAATCGGATTGCTCGTAGTGAACAAAACAGTTTAATTTTAGCATTTAGCGCTTTCATAGTCTCCTAATTGACATTTGCATTGGACCATACTATATGATCATTCGCATTTGACCGGTAATGAGACTTCCTCAGACCTTACGTCGCGGGATGATATGGTGGTCTCGGTATGATACACGGGCTGATATGGAAAAGGTCATGTCTTAATCTCTACATATTACTACACTACCTTATTTATCAGTTTAAATCATAACATAAAACTTGTCGGCTATTTCTTACTGTATACATCTTTGTAATTGTCACATCAAAACGTTTTTCACCGTCGAGGTCGTCATGGCCAGACGATCCTGGGATCGTGGTGGAGCTCTTTACTTTGGCTACAGCAACTGTAATGTACACATAAAATGTGATAGACTGATCAATTTAGTGTTCAACCTACCTTGGAGTCTGATTAAATTGCTACGAGTATCGAGTCAATATATATATAGATAATTTATTTGATTGGCCACCAAAGATGCTAATAATTTATTTCTGAATGATAAATATACAACATCCGGGCACCATATGTGTTTGACGTTGGTACGACCTTATACACAATTAATTAAAAACTACTTACATTGGGTGCCAAAGCACACTGAATTTGGGACGTCTTCTGTCGCCACGGTTACATTTCCCCACAGACAGTCGCACTGCTTAGATATTTGAAAACAGGCCATTAAAACAAGGAAGAACATTACAGCTTTATGTGTCATGGTTATCAGCGGAACAAATAAAAATGAATAGACAAAGGTTAGACGCACTCATATGTATAATATATGGTCCAGACTGTTGCTGAAAGCGAAATATAATTTGTTATTTGAGTTACATTTCAATAAAACTACATAAAATATATATTATTAACGTAACAGCTGTACACTACCTACAACAGAGTGTCAGGATTCCTCGAAAATAACACCAAATGACAAAACATACAGTGGAACATATTTTCATAATATACCAATTTATTTAGTGAAGTGTGAATTTATGCATGTTATTTTGATTTATTATGTAGAGATTTGTCTATTACTAAGCTTTTCGGAAGATTTCAACAACTTGTGGAAAAGTATTCTGTCATACGCTTACATATGACGAGAGATGACATTGATAATTTTATGTTGGTTCAAGAAGAGTTTGAAGATACCAAAGGGTTAATCAGAATCCGTAAATCGAAGAAGGAAAAACAACACAATGGCCAAAGGGAAAAAGGACAAATGGACAAACAACAATCTACAAAACATACACATAAAACTAAAGATCGAGCAACGCGAATCCTATTAAAACCGGTGGTGAACTCAGGTTTTCCGAAAGGGTAACCAGTTCCTGCTTCACTAGTGGCACCCATCGTGTTAATTTATGAACAAAACTGTCATAACTGTCATGAATTACGAAAAGACCAGGAAGTGTTTACGACAAGTGGAACATATCCGTGGTCATTTGTGACACAGATATGCAATAGCGGTCAACCAAATCATAGTGGCGACCGTAAAACTTTCGAAGTGATGACTTCAACTTACCCAAGAGGAACCCTTGGTTCAGTAGCTTCCTTGCTAGCAGCAACCCATATCAAGGAAATCAAGATAGGAATCACAAGCTCTGGATTATCGTATCAACTGAGAGATGTATACTCCATATGCAGGTGCTACTGGAATGTTGCTACATATAAATGGAATGTTCACAATGGGAAAATTGAAATAATCTCTTTTGTCGTAAAGCTTCGTTCTTAACAGTCTCCTACTGTTAATTTTGAGGTGTATGTCAAGGTATGAAGTAAACCTAGATGTGTCTGTGGTATCCTTTATTTTCAGCTAAATGAAATATACCAAATCTAGAATCATTATCTATTTAGCGTAAGGTGAAATTAAAGGATGGGGCTAGCTTCTTATCGTTTTTCCTGAGAAGCCTCTGTATGACGCATGCCTCATACGAATGAAGGAACTAGTCAGCGTGAAGTGGAACACAGTTTGTGCCCATAGGTGTGCCGACTTTCTGTTGAAAAACTCGTCCGCCAAACAGAGCAAATATGTTGTCAATCAAGAACTCAAGCATGTTGATGATATCAGTTTCAGAAAACGTTAGAATTAGAGTGGCTTTTTTTACAAACTAAGATATGTGCCTTCTTAGAACAATGTATTTGTATTTACGTTGGCAATTCTTAAAGAAACACAGTTGGACCAAATTTCTTATTTGGTATTGCAACTTAAAGCCGGGAATAGTTGAGTATAGAGCAGAGAAGTCAAATGTTTTAATGCTATTGCAGGAGGAGAGCGACCTAGATTGTATGTACTCTAACAGATCTTTCGAGTTCTGCAGAATCCACATCTGACTCACACCAACCCTTGAGTGGCTAGTATCACAGCTACTCTGAAGCCCGGCTTTGGCCGCTGATAGGTTGATTATTGTCGTCAGATGGCCTTGTTTAATATCAAATATTTAAATGATGGTTAAGGTCACACGTTGTCTTTTTATAGAACTAATATTATACATACGACGACATCAGAGTCATGAAAATCAAATATATTATTACTCAATGTTCTTTGAAATTAAGCTGCTCACCCAGTAATATGCGAGTGTTGGCATTTTACACATATGTGTATGACACTTACATGATCGCATCATCTTACACATATGTGGATGACATTTACATGATCGCATCATTTTACACATATGTGGAGGACACTTACATGATGACATCATTTTACACATATGTGGATGACACTTACATGATCGCATCATTTTACACATATGTGGTTGACATTTACATGATCGCATCATTTTACACATATGTGGATGACATTTACATGGTCGCATCATTTTACACATATGTGGATGACACTTACATGATCGCATCATTTTACACATATGTGGATGACATTTACATGATCGCATCATTTTACACATATGTGGAGGACACTTACATGGTCGCATCATTTGACACATATGTGGATGACACTTACATGATCGCATCATGTTACACATATGTGGATGACATTTACATGATCGTATCATTTTACACATATGTGGATGACACTTACATGATCGCATCATTTTACACATATGTGGATGAAATTTACATGATCGAATCATGATACACATATGTGGAGGACATTTATATGATCACATCATTTTACACATATGTGGATGACACTTACATGGTCGCATCATTTTACACATATGTGGAGGAAACTTACATGGTCGCATCATTTTACACATATGTGGATGACACTTACATGATCGCATCATTTTACACATATGTGGAGGACACTTACATGGTCGCATCATTTGACACATATGTGGATGACACTTACATGATCGCATCATGTTACACATATGTGGATGACATTTACATGATCGCATCATTTTACACATATGTGGATGACATTTACATGATCGAATCATGATACACATATGTGGAGGACATTTATATGATCACATCATTTTACACATATGTGGATCACACTTACATGGTCGCATCATTTTACACATATTTGGAGGACACTTACATGGTCGCATCATTTTACACATATGTGGATGACACTTACATGATCGCATCATTTTACACATATGTGGATGACATTTACATGGTCGCATCATTTTACACATATGTGGAGGACATTTACATGATCGCATCATTTTACACATATGTGGATGACATTTACATGGTCGCATCATTTTACACATATGTGGAGGACACTTACATGATGGCATCATTTTACACATATGTGGATGACACTTACATGATGGCATCATTTTACACATATGTGGAGGACATTTACATGGTCGCATCATTTTACATATATGTGGAGGACACTTACATGATGGCATCATTTTACACATATATGGATGACACTTACATGATGGCATCATTTTACACATATGTGGATGACATTTATATGGTCGCATCATTTTACACATATGTGGATGACATTTACATGGTCGCATCATTTTACATATATGTGGATGACATTTACATGGTCGCATCATTCTACACATATGTGGAGGACACTTACATGATGGCATCATTTTACACATGTGTGGAGGACATTTACATGATCGCATCATCTTACACATATGTGGAGGAAATTTACATGGTCGCATCATTTTACACATATGTGGATGACATTTACATGATCGCATCATTTGACACATATGTGGATGACACTTACATGATCGCATCATTTTACACATATGTGGATGACATTTACATGATCGCATCATTTTACACATATGTGGAGGACACTTACATGGTCGCATCATTTGACACATATGTGGATGACACTTACATGATCGCATCATGTTACACATATGTGGATGACATTTACATGATCGCATCATTTTACACATATGTGGATGACACTTACATGATCGCATCATTTTACACATATGTGGATGACATTTACATGATCGAATCATGATACACATATGTGGAGGACATTTATATGATCACATCATTTTACACATATGTGGATGACACTTACATGGTCGCATCATTTTACACATATGTGGAGGAAACTTACATGGTCGCATCATTTTACACATATGTGGATGACACTTACATGATCGCATCATTTTACACATATGTGGAGGACACTTACATGGTCGCATCATTTGACACATATGTGGATGACACTTACATGATCGCATCATGTTACACATATGTGGATGACATTTACATGATCGCATCATTTTACACATATGTGGATGACATTTACATTATCGAATCATGATACACATATGTGGAGGACATTTATATGATCACATCATTTTACACATATGTGGATCACACTTACATGGTCGCATCATTTTACACATATTTGGAGGACACTTACATGATCGCATCATTTTACACATATGTGGATGACATTTACATGGTCGCATCATTTTACACATATGTGGAGGATATTTACATGATCGCATCATTTTACACATATGTGGATGACATTTACATGGTCGCATCATTTTACACATATGTGGAGGACACTTACATGATGGCATCATTTTACACATATGTGGATGACACTTACATGATGGCATCATTTTACACATATGTGGAGGACATTTACATGATCGCATCATTTTACACATATGTGGAGGACATTTACATGGTCGCATCATTTTACACATATGTGGAGGACACTTACATGATGGTATCATTTTACACATATGTGGATGACACTTACATGATGGCATCATTTTACACATATGTGCAGGACATTTACATGGTCGCATCATTTTACACATATGTGAAGGACACTTACATGATGTCATCATTTTACACATATGTGGATGACACTTACATGATGGCATCATTTTACACATATGTGGATGACATTTACATGGTCGCATCATTTTACACATATGTGGATGACATTTACATGGTCGCATCATTTTACATATATGTGGATGACATTTACATGGTCGCATCATTCTACACATATGTGGAGGACACTTACATGATGGCATCATTTTACACATGTGTGGATGACACATACATGATGGCATCATTTTACATATATGTGGAGGACACTTACATGGTCGCATCATTTTACACATATTGTGGATGACACTTACATGATCGCATCATTTTACACATATGTGGAGGACACTTACATGATGGCATCATTTTACACATATGTGGATGACATTTACATGATGGCATCATTTTACACATATATGGATGACACTTAGATGATCGCATCATTTTACACATATGTGGATGACATTTACATGATCGCATCATGTTACGCATATGTAGAGGACATTTACATGATCACATCATTCTACACATATGTGGAGGACACTTACATGATAGCACCATTTTACACATATTGTGGATGACACTTACATGATCGCATCATTTTACACATATGTGGATGACATTTACATGATCGCATCATTTTACACATATGTGGAGGACACTTACATGATGGCATCATTTTACACATATGTGGATGACACTTACATGATGGCATCATTTTACACATATGTGGATGACACTTACATGATGGCATCATTTTACACATATGTGGATGACACTTACATGATGGCATCATTTTACACATATATGGATGACACTTACATGATCGCATCATTTTACACATATGTGGATGACACTTACATGATCGCCACATTTTCCACATATGTGGAGGACACTTACATGATCGCTTCATTTTACACATATGTGGAGGACACTTACATGGTCGCATCATTTTACACATATGTGGATGACACTTACATGATCGCATCATTTTACACATATGTGGATGACATTTACATGATCGCATCATTTTACACATATCTGGAGGACACTTACATGGTCGCATCATTTGACACATATGTGGATGACACTTACATGATCGCATCATGTTACACATATGTGGATGACATTTACATGATCGCATCATTTTACACATATGTGGATGACACTTACATGATCGCATCATTTTACACATATGTGGATGACATTTACATGATCGAATCATGATACACATATGTGGAGGACATTTATATGATCACATCATTTTACACATATGTGGATCACACTTACATGATCGCATCATTTTACACATATGTGGATGACATTTACATGGTCGCATCATTTTACACATATTTGGAGGACACTTACATGGTCGCATCATTTTACACATATGTGGAGGACATTTACATGATCGCATCATTTTAGACATATGTGGATGACATTTACATGGTCGCATCATTTTACACATATGTGGAGGACACTTACATGATGGCATCATTTTACACATATGTGGATGACACTTACATGATGGCATCATTTTACACATATGTGGAGGACATTTACATGGTCGCATCATTTTACACATATGTGGAGGACACTTACATGATGGCATCATTTTACACATATGTGGATGACACTTACATGATGGCATCATTTTACACATATGTGGATGACATTTACATGGTCGCATCATTTTACACATATGTGGATGACATTTACATGGTCGCATCATTTTACATATATGTGGATGACATTTACATGGTCGCATCATTCTACACATATGTGGAGGACACTTACATGATCGCATCATTTTACACATGTGTGGATGACACATACATGATGGCATCATTTTACATATATGTGGAGAACACTTACATGGTCGCATCATTTTACACATATTGTGGATGACACTTACATGATCGCATCATTTTACACATATGTGGATGACATTTACATGATCGCATCATTTTACACATATCTGGAGGACACTTACATGATGGCATCATTTTACACATATGTGGATGACATTTACATGATGGCATCATTTTACACATATATGGATGACACTTACATGATCGCATCATTTTACACATATGTGGATGACATTTACATGATCGCATCATGCTACGCATATGTGGAGGACATTTACATGATCACATCATTCTACACATATGTGGAGGACACTTACATGATGGCATCATTTTACACATATTGTGGATGACACTTACATGATCGCATCATTTTACACATATGTGGATGACATTTACATGATCGCATCATTTTACACATATATGCAGGACACTTACATGATGGCATCATTTTACACATATGTGGATGACACTTACATGATGGCATCATTTTACACATATGTGGATGACACTTACATGATCGCATCATTTTACACATATGTGGAGGACACTTACATGATCGCATCATTTTACACATATGTGGAGGACACTTACATGGTCGCATCATTATACACATATGTGGATGACACTTACATGATCGCATCATTTTACACATATGTGGAGGACATTTACATGATCGCATCATTTTACACATATGTGGAGGACACTTACATGATGGCATCATTTTACACATATGTGGATGACACTTACATGATGGCATCATTTTGCACATATGTGGAGGACATTTACATGGTCGCATCATTTTACACATATGTGGAGGACACTTACATGATGGCATCATTTTACACATATGTGGAGGACATTTACATGGTCGCATCATTTTACACATATGTGGAGGACACTTACATGATGGCATCATTTTACACATATGTGGATGACACTTACATGATGGCATCATTTTACACATATGTGGATGACATTTACATGGTCGCATCATTTTACACATATGTGGATGACATTTACATGGTCGCATCATTCTACACATATGTGGAGGACACTTACATGATCGCATCATTTTACACATGTGTGGATGACACATACATGATGGCATCATTTTACATATATGTGGAGAACACTTACATGGTCGCATCATTTTACACATATTGTGGATGACACTTACATGATCGCATCATTTTACACATATGTGGATGACATTTACATGATCGCATCATTTTACACATATCTGGAGGACACTTACATGATGGCATCATTTTACACATATGTGGATGACATTTACATGATGGCATCATTTTACACATATATGGATGACACTTACATGATCGCATCATTTTACACATATGTGGATGACATTTACATGATCGCATCATGCTACGCATATGTGGAGGACATTTACATGATCACATCATTCTACACATATGTGGAGGACACTTACATGATGGCATCATTTTACACATATTGTGGATGACACTTACATGATCGCATCATTTTACACATATGTGGATGACATTTACATGATCGCATCATTTTACACATATATGCAGGACACTTACATGATGGCATCATTTTACACATATGTGGATGACACTTACATGATGGCATCATTTTACACATATGTGGATGACACTTACATGATCGCATCATTTTACACATATGTGGATGACACTTACATGATCGCATCATTTTACACATATGTGGAGGACACTTATATGGTCGCATCATTTTACACATATGTGGAGGACACTTACATGATCGCATCATTTTACACATATGTGGAGGACACTTACATGGTCGCATCATTATACACATATGTGGATGACACTTACATGATCGCATCATTTTACACATATGTGGATGACATTTACATGATCGCATCATTTTACACATATGTGGAGGACACTTACATGATGGCATCATTTTACACATATGTGGATGACACTTACATGATGGCATCATTTTGCACATATGTGGAGGACATTTACATGGTCGCATCATTTTACACATATGTGGAGGACACTTACATGATGGCATCATTTTACACATATGTGGAGGACATTTACATGGTCGCATCATTTTACACATATGTGGAGGACACTTACATGATGGCATCATTTTACACATATGTGGATGACACTTACATGATGGCATCATTTTACACATATGTGGATGACATTTACATGGTCGCATCATTTTACACATATGTGGATGACATTTACATGGTCGCATCATTTTACATATATGTGGATGACATTTACATGGTCGCATCATTCTACACATATGTGGAGGACACTTACATGATGGCATCATTTTACACATGTGTGGAGGACATTTACATGATCGCATCATTTTACACATATGTGGAGGACATTTACATGGTCGCATAATTTTACACATATGTGGATGACATTTACATGATCGTATCATTTGACACATATGTGGATGACACTTACATGATCGCATCATTTTACACATATGTGGATGACATTTACATGATCGCATCATTTTACACATATGTGGAGGACACTTACATGGTCGCATCATTTGACACATATGTGGATGACACTTACATGATCGCATCATGTTACACATATGTGGATGACATTTACATGATCGCATCATTTTACACATATGTGGATGACACTTACATGATCGCATCATTTTACACATATGTGGATGACATTTACATGATCGAATCATGATACACATATGTGGAGGACATTTATATGAACACATCATTTTACACATATGTGGATGACACTTACATGGTCGCATCATTTTACACATATGTGGAGGACACTTACATGGTTGCATCATTTTACACATATGTGGATGACACTTACATGATCGCATCATTTTACACATATGTGGAGGACACTTACATGGTCGCATCATTTGACACATATGTGGATGACACTTACATGATGGCATCATGTTACACATATGTGGATGACATTTACATGATCGCATCATTTTACACATATGTGGTTGACATTTACATTATCGAATCATGATACACATATGTGGAGGACATTTATATGATCACATCATTTTACACATATGTGGATCACACTTACATGGTCGCATCATTTTACACATATTTGGAGGACACTTACATGGTCGCATCATTTTACACATATGTGGATGACACTTACATGATCGCATCATTTTACACATATGTGGATGACATTTACATGGTCGCATCATTTTACACATATGTGGAGGATATTTACATGATCGCATCATTTTACACATATGTTGATGACATTTACATGGTCGCATCATTTTACACATATGTGGAGGACACTTACATGATGGCATCATTTTACACATATGTGGATGACACTTACATGATGGCATCATTTTACACATATGTGGAGGACATTTACATGATCGCATCATTTTACACATATGTGGAGGACATTTACATGGTCGCATCATTTTACACATATGTGGAGGACACTTACATGATGGCATCATGTTACACATATGTGGATGACACTTACATGATGGCATCATTTTACACATATGTGCAGGACATTTACATGGTCGCATCATTTTACACATATGTGGAGGACACTTACATGATGGCATCATTTTACACATATGTGGATGACACTTATATGATGGCATCATTTTACACATATGTGGATGACATTTACATGGTCGCATCATTTTACACATATGTGGATGACATTTACATGGTCGCATCATTTTACATATATGTGGATGACATTTACATGATCGCATCATTTTACACATATGTGGAGGACACTTACATGATGGCATCATTTTACACATATGTGGATGACATTTACATGATGGCATCATTTTACACATATATGGATGACACTTACATGATCGCATCATTTTACACATATGTGGATGACATTTACATGATCGCATCATGTTACGCATATGTAGAGGACATTTACATGATCACATCATTCTACACATATGTGGAGGACACTTGCATGATAGCATCATTTTACACATATTGTGGATGACACTTACATGATCGCATCATTTTACACATATGTGGATGACATTTACATGATCGCATCATTTTACACATATGTGGAGGACACTTACATGATGGCATCATTTTACACATATGTGGATGACACTTACATGATGGCATCATTTTACACATGTGTGGATGACACTTACATGATGGCATCATTTTACATATATGTAGAGGACACTTAGATGGTCGCATCATTTTACACATATTGTGGATGACACTTAAATGATCGCATCATTTTACACATATGTGGATGACATTTACATGATCGCATCATTTTACACATATGTGGAGGACACTTACATGATGGCATCATTTTACACATATGTGGATGACACTTACATGATGGCATCATTTTACACATATATGGATGACACTTACATGATCGCGTCATTTTACACATATGTGGAGGACACTTACATGATCGCATCATTTTCCACATATGTGGAGGACACTTATATGGTCGCATCATTTTACACATATGTGGAGGACACTTACATGATCGCATCATTTTACACATATATGGATGACATTTACATGATCGAATCATGATACACATATGTGGAGGACATTTATATGATCACATCATTTTACACATATGTGGATGACACTTACATGGTCGCATCATTTTACACATATGTGGAGGAAACTTACATGGTCGCATCATTTTACACATATGTGGATGACACTTACATGATCGCATCATTTTACACATATGTGGAGGACACTTACATGGTCGCATCATTTGACACATATGTGGATGACACTTACATGATCGCATCATGTTACACATATGTGGATGACATTTACATGATCGCATCATTTTACACATATGTGGATGACATTTACATTATCGAATCATGATACACATATGTGGAGGACATTTATATGATCACATCATTTTACACATATGTGGATCAAACTTACATGGTCGCATCATTTTACACATATTTGGAGGACACTTACATGATCGCATCATTTTACACATATGTGGATGACATTTACATGGTCGCATCATTTTACACATATGTGGAGGATATTTACATGATCGCATCATTTTACACATATGTGGATGACATTTACATGGTCGCATCATTTTACACATATGTGGAGGACACTTACATGATGGCATCATTTTACACATATGTGGATGACACTTACATGATGGCATCATTTTACACATATGTGGAGGACATTTACATGATCGCATCATTTTACACATATGTGGAGGACATTTACATGGTCGCATCATTTTACACATATGTGGAGGACACTTACATGATGGTATCATTTTACACATATGTGGATGACACTTACATGATGGCATCATTTTACACATATGTGCAGGACATTTACATGGTCGCATCATTTTACACATATGTGAAGGACACTTACATGATGTCATCATTTTACACATATGTGGATGACACTTACATGATGGCATCATTTTACACATATGTGGATGACATTTACATGGTCGCATCATTTTACACATATGTGGATGACATTTACATGGTCGCATCATTTTACATATATGTGGATGACATTTACATGGTCGCATCATTCTACACATATGTGGAGGACACTTACATGATGGCATCATTTTACACATGTGTGGATGACACATACATGATGGCATCATTTTACATATATGTGGAGGACACTTACATGGTCGCATCATTTTACACATATTGTGGATGACACTTACATGATCGCATCATTTTACACATATGTGGAGGACACTTACATGATGGCATCATTTTACACATATGTGGATGACATTTACATGATGGCATCATTTTACACATATATGGATGACACTTAGATGATCGCATCATTTTACACATATGTGGATGACATTTACATGATCGCATCATGTTACGCATATGTAGAGGACATTTACATGATCACATCATTCTACACATATGTGGAGGACACTTACATGATAGCACCATTTTACACATATTGTGGATGACACTTACATGATCGCATCATTTTACACATATGTGGATGACATTTACATGATCGCATCATTTTACACATATGTGGAGGACACTTACATGATGGCATCATTTTACACATATGTGGATGACACTTACATGATGGCATCATTTTACACATATGTGGATGACACTTACATGATGGCATCATTTTACACATATGTGGATGACACTTACATGATGGCATCATTTTACACATATATGGATGACACTTACATGATCGCATCATTTTACACATATGTGGATGACACTTACATGATCGCCACATTTTCCACATATGTGGAGGACACTTACATGATCGCTTCATTTTACACATATGTGGAGGACACTTACATGGTCGCATCATTTTACACATATGTGGATGACACTTACATGATCGCATCATTTTACACATATGTGGATGACATTTACATGATCGCATCATTTTACACATATCTGGAGGACACTTACATGGTCGCATCATTTGACACATATGTGGATGACACTTACATGATCGCATCATGTTACACATATGTGGATGACATTTACATGATCGCATCATTTTACACATATGTGGATGACACTTACATGATCGCATCATTTTACACATATGTGGATGACATTTACATGATCGAATCATGATACACATATGTGGAGGACATTTATATGATCACATCATTTTACACATATGTGGATGACATTTACATGGTCGCATCATTTTACATATATGTGGATGACATTTACATGGTCGCATCATTCTACACATATGTGGAGGACACTTACATGATCGCATCATTTTACACATGTGTGGATGACACATACATGATGGCATCATTTTACATATATGTGGAGAACACTTACATGGTCGCATCATTTTACACATATTGTGGATGACACTTACATGATCGCATCATTTTACACATATGTGGATGACATTTACATGATGGCATCATTTTACACATATGTGGATGACATTTACATGATGGCATCATTTTACACATATATGGATGACACTTACATGATCGCATCATTTTACACATATGTGGATGACATTTACATGATCGCATCATGCTACGCATATGTGGAGGACATTTACATGATCACATCATTCTACACATATGTGGAGGACACTTACATGATGGCATCATTTTACACATATTGTGGATGACACTTACATGATCGCATCATTTTACACATATGTGGATGACATTTACATGATCGCATCATTTTACACATATATGCAGGACACTTACATGATGGCATCATTTTACACATATGTGGATGACACTTACATGATGGCATCATTTTACACATATGTGGATGACATTTACATGATCGCATCATTTTACACATATGTGGATGACACTTACATGATCGCATCATTTTACACATATGTGGAGGACACTTATATGGTCGCATCATTTTACACATATGTGGAGGACACTTACATGATCGCATCATTTTACACATATGTGGAGGACACTTACATGGTCGCATCATTATACACATATGTGGATGACACTTACATGATCGCATCATTTTACACATATGTGGATGACATTTACATGATCGCATCATTTTACACATATGTGGAGGACACTTACATGATGGCATCATTTTACACATATGTGGATGACACTTACATGATGGCATCATTTTGCACATATGTGGAGGACATTTACATGGTCGCATCATTTTACACATATGTGGAGGACACTTACATGATGGCATCATTTTACACATATGTGGAGGACATTTACATGGTCGCATCATTTTACACATATGTGGAGGACACTTACATGATGGCATCATTTTACACATATGTGGATGACACTTACATGATGGCATCATTTTACACATATGTGGATGACATTTACATGGTCGCATCATTTTACACATATGTGGATGACATTTACATGGTCGCATCATTTTACATATATGTGGATGACATTTACATGGTCGCATCATTCTACACATATGTGGAGGACACTTACATGATGGCATCATTTTACACATGTGTGGAGGACATTTACATGATCGCATCATTTTACACATATGTGGAGGACATTTACATGGTCGCATAATTTTACACATATGTGGATGACATTTACATGATCGTATCATTTGACACATATGTGGATGACACTTACATGATCGCATCATTTTACACATATGTGGATGACATTTACATGATCGCATCATTTTACACATATGTGGAGGACACTTACATGGTCGCATCATTTGACACATATGTGGATGACACTTACATGATCGCATCATGTTACACATATGTGGATGACATTTACATGATCGCATCATTTTACACATATGTGGATGACACTTACATGATCGCATCATTTTACACATATGTGGATGACATTTACATGATCGAATCATGATACACATATGTGGAGGACATTTATATGAACACATCATTTTACACATATGTGGATGACACTTACATGGTCGCATCATTTTACACATATGTGGAGGACACTTACATGGTTGCATCATTTTACACATATGTGGATGACACTTACATGATCGCATCATTTTACACATATGTGGAGGACACTTACATGGTCGCATCATTTGACACATATGTGGATGACACTTACATGATGGCATCATGTTACACATATGTGGATGACATTTACATGATCGCATCATTTTACACATATGTGGTTGACATTTACATTATCGAATCATGATACACATATGTGGAGGACATTTATATGATCACATCATTTTACACATATGTGGATCACACTTACATGGTCGCATCATTTTACACATATTTGGAGGACACTTACATGGTCGCATCATTTTACACATATGTGGATGACACTTACATGATCGCATCATTTTACACATATGTGGATGACATTTACATGGTCGCATCATTTTACACATATGTGGAGGATATTTACATGATCGCATCATTTTACACATATGTTGATGACATTTACATGGTCGCATCATTTTACACATATGTGGAGGACACTTACATGATGGCATCATTTTACACATATGTGGATGACACTTACATGATGGCATCATTTTACACATATGTGGAGGACATTTACATGATCGCATCATTTTACACATATGTGGAGGACATTTACATGGTCGCATCATTTTACACATATGTGGAGGACACTTACATGATGGCATCATGTTACACATATGTGGATGACACTTACATGATGGCATCATTTTACACATATGTGCAGGACATTTACATGGTCGCATCATTTTACACATATGTGGAGGACACTTACATGATGGCATCATTTTACACATATGTGGATGACACTTATATGATGGCATCATTTTACACATATGTGGATGACATTTACATGGTCGCATCATTTTACACATATGTGGATGACATTTACATGGTCGCATCATTTTACATATATGTGGATGACATTTACATGATCGCATCATTTTACACATATGTGGAGGACACTTACATGATGGCATCATTTTACACATATGTGGATGACATTTACATGATGGCATCATTTTACACATATATGGATGACACTTACATGATCGCATCATTTTACACATATGTGGATGACATTTACATGATCGCATCATGTTACGCATATGTAGAGGACATTTACATGATCACATCATTCTACACATATGTGGAGGACACTTACATGATAGCATCATTTTACACATATTGTGGATGACACTTACATGATCGCATCATTTTACACATATGTGGATGACATTTACATGATCGCATCATTTTACACATATGTGGAGGACACTTACATGATGGCATCATTTTACACATATGTGGATGACACTTACATGATGGCATCATTTTACACATGTGTGGATGACACTTACATGATGGCATCATTTTACATATATGTAGAGGACACTTAGATGGTCGCATCATTTTACACATATTGTGGATGACACTTAAATGATCGCATCATTTTACACATATGTGGATGACATTTACATGATCGCATCATTTTACACATATGTGGAGGACACTTACATGATGGCATCATTTTACACATATGTGGATGACACTTACATGATGGCATCATTTTACACATATATGGATGACACTTACATGATCGCGTCATTTTACACATATGTGGAGGACACTTACATGATCGCATCATTTTCCACATATGTGGAGGACACTTATATGGTCGCATCATTTTACACATATGTGGAGGACACTTACATGATCGCATCATTTTACACATATGTGGAGGACACTTACATGGTCGCATCATTTTACACATATGTGGATGACACTTACATGATCGCATCATTTTACACATATGTGGATGACATTTACATGATCGCATCATTTTACACATATGTGGAGGACACTTACATGGTCGCATCATTTGACACATATGTGGATGACACTTACATGATCGCATCATGTTACACATATGTGGATGACATTTACATGATCGCATCATTTTACACATATGTGGATGACACTTACATGATCGCATCATTTTACACATATGTGGATGACATTTACATGATCGAATCATGATACACATATGTGGAGGACATTTATATGATCACATCATTTTACACATATGTGGATCACACTTACATGGTCGCATCATTTTACACATATTTGGAGGACACTTACATGGTCGCATCATTTTACACATATGTGGATGACTCTTACATGATCGCATCATTTTACACATATGTGGATGACATTTACATGGTCGCATCATTTTACACATATGTGGAGGACATTTACATGATCGCATCATTTTACACATATGTGGATGACATTTACATGGTCGCATCATTTTACACATATGTGGAGGACACTTACATGATGGCATCATTTTACACATATGTGGATGACACTTACATGATGGCATCATTTTACACATATGTGCAGGACATTTACATGGTCGCATCATTTTACACATATGTGGAGGACACTTACATGATGGCATCATTTTACACATATGTGGATGACACTTACATGATGGCATCATTTTACACATATGTGGATGACATTTACATGGTCGCATCATTTTACACATATGTGGATGACATTTACATGGTCGCATCATTTTACATATATGTGGATGACATTTACATGGTCGCATCATTCTACACATATGTGGAGGACACTTACATGATGGCATCATTTTACACATGTGTGGATGACACATACATGATGGCATCATTTTACATATATTTGGAGGACACTTACATGGTCGCATCATTTTACACATATTGTGGATGACACTTACATGATCGCATCATTTTACACATATGTGGATGACATTTACATGATCGCATCATTTTACACATATATGGAGGACACTTACATGATGGCATCATTTTACACATATGTGGATGACATTTACATGATGGCATCATTTTACACATATATGGATGACACTTACATGATCGCATCATTTTACACATATGTGGATGACATTTACATGATGGCATCATGCTACGCATATGTGGAGGACATTTACATGATCACATCATTCTACACATATGTGGAGGACACTTACATGATAGCATCATTTTACACATATTGTGGATGACACTTACATGATCGCATCATTTTACACATATGTGGATGACATTTACATGATCGCATCATTTTACACATATGTGGAGGACACTTACATGATGGCATCATTTTACACATATGTGGATGACACTTACATGATGGCATCATTTTACACACGTGTGGATGACACTTACATGATGGCATCATTTTACATATATGTGGAGGACACTTAGATGGTCGCATCATTTTACACATATTGTGGATGACATTTACATGATCGCATCATTTTACACATATGTGGATGACATTTACATGGTCGCATCATTTTACACATATGTGGAGGACACTTACATGATGGCATCATTTTACACATATGTGGATGACACTTACATGATGGCATCATTTTACACATATGTGCAGGACATTTACATGGTCGCATCATTTTACACATATGTGGAGGACACTTACATGATGGCATCATTTTACACATATGTGGATGACACTTACATGATGGCATCATTTTACACATATGTGGATGACATTTACATGGTCGCATCATTTTACACATATGTGGATGACATTTACATGGTCGCATCATTTTACATATATGTGGATGACATTTACATGGTCGCATCATTCTACACATATGTGGAGGACACTTACATGATGGCATCATTTTACACATGTGTGGATGACACATACATGATGGCATCATTTTACATATATTTGGAGGACACTTACATGGTCGCATCATTTTACACATATTGTGGATGACACTTACATGATCGCATCATTTTACACATATGTGGATGACATTTACATGATCGCATCATTTTACACATATATGGAGGACACTTACATGATGGCATCATTTTACACATATGTGGATGACATTTACATGATGGCATCATTTTACACATATATGGATGACACTTACATGATCGCATCATTTTACACATATGTGGATGACATTTACATGATGGCATCATGCTACGCATATGTGGAGGACATTTACATGATCACATCATTCTACACATATGTGGAGGACACTTACATGATAGCATCATTTTACACATATTGTGGATGACACTTACATGATCGCATCATTTTACACATATGTGGATGACATTTACATGATCGCATCATTTTACACATATGTGGAGGACACTTACATGATGGCATCATTTTACACATATGTGGATGACACTTACATGATGGCATCATTTTACACACGTGTGGATGACACTTACATGATGGCATCATTTTACATATATGTGGAGGACACTTAGATGGTCGCATCATTTTACACATATTGTGGATGACACTTACATGATCGCATCATTTTACACATATGTGGATGACATTTACATGATCGCATCATTCTACACATATGTGGAGGACACTTACATGATGGCATCATTTTACACATATGTGGATGACACTTACATGATGGCATCATTTTACACATATATGGATGACACTTACATGATCGCATCATTTTACACATATGTGGATGACACTTACATGATCGCATCATTTTACACATATGTGGAGGACACTTATATGGTCGCATCATTTTACACATATGTGGAGGACACTTACATGATCGCATCATTTTACACATATGTGGAGGACACTTACATGGTCGCATCATTATACACATATGTGGATGACACTTACATGATCGCATCATTTTACACATATGTGGATGACATTTACATGATCGCATCATTTTACACATATGTGGAGGACACTTACATGGTCGCATCATTTGACACATATGTGGATGACACTTACATGATGGCATCATTTTACACATATATGGATGACACTTACATGATCGCATCATTTTACACATATGTGGATAACACTTACATGATGGCATCATTTTACACATATATGGATGACACTTACATGATCGCATCATTTTACACATATGTGGATGACACTTACATGATCGCATCATTTTACACATATGTGGAGGACACTTATATGGTCGCATCATTTTACACATATGTGGAGGACACTTACATGATCGCATCATTTTACACATATGTGGAGGACACTTACATGGTCGCATCATTTTACACATATGTGGATGACTCTTACATGATCGCATCATTTTACACATATGTGGATGACACTTACATGATCACATCATTTTACACATATGTGGACGACATTTACATGATCGCATCATTTTACACATATGTGGATGACATTTACAAGGTCGCATCATTTTACACATATGTTGATGACATTTACATGATCGCATCATTTTACACATATGTGGATGACACTTACATGATCGCATCATTTCAAGATGAGACGAAGTTTGTGAGCATCAAATTAGTTTAACCTTACCAATGTAAATCTACTGGCTACCGAACTAATTAAATTATTTTCTGTTTGTTTGTTTTAAAAGTACTGTTGTAACGTGTACGGCGGGTGTCTTATAAGAGGCAGAAACTGCTTATCCATTGCGAGCAGCTGAGTTCACCCCCGGGTTTTTGTTGGGCCTTTGTTGCTCATATTTTTGGGATTTTTTGTGTTGTCCTATTATGTGTTTTTACGTTCTGAGTTCCGTGTTGTGATGTCCGTTACGATTTCCGCATAAACACGATGTTCCGTCCTCTATCTTTTAACACAACTCACAGATCTTAACTTTTAAAACAAACTAAGTTCCAGAACATCTGGAAACCACAAACAAAGTAGCATTCAAACACAAATTATAAAACTATGTATGTAACGACGAAAAGACAAACCAAACACAAAACACTGTCAAACCTTGAAACACGTATGTTTAACAAATGGTGAATATAAACAGCACAAACTATAAAACAATCAAAAGTTACCTGTTCTGAGAGAATCTAACAATTCCATTAGGAAATTACAACTTCAGAACAACCTGGTAACTTCTATTATCTATTAAGTCCTGCGGCTATCCTAAACTAATAATCTTTTACCGCTGGTTTTTTTCTCCAAGCTTGAGCTAACCCCCTGTTTTAGTGAGGTTCGTGGTGCTCCAACTTTAGTTTTCTATGTAGTATTTTGTAGATCATCGTTTGTCTTTTTGTTATTTTTTCTTTTTTGCTATTGTATTATTTGTCTTTCGATTTTAGGCTTCTGATTATCCCTTTTGACATCTTCAACCATTTCTTCCACATCACATAAATGATAGAATCATTAAATAAGCAAACTATTTAACAATATTCAATGTTTATTAATTAAACTCCTTTCATTTATACATTTATATCAGGAAATATAGGTTCTGTTGATGGACATGTAATTTCCCCCTTTATTATTTTGCGTTGTACATCCGTCAGTTCTTCCTTTGTTGATGCAAAAGAACATCCATTAAAGGTTAGTCTGCCATCTCCACCATATACTAGAATGACAAATTAAGAATAATTATTATATGTATGTTTTGTATATCGTTGTTTGTGTTCTTTTGTACTTTTTCTTTTGGTCATTGTGTTGTCTGTTCTTCTTCGATATACGGATTCTGATTGCCCCTTTGGTATCTTCAAACTCTTCTTATTAACAACTAACAATGTATGCTGTAAGTACATATTATATATTTCAATTTTATCACTATAAATAATTTAAAATCTTGTGCACAAGTTCGCATGGAGAGCACACCAATTAGTAACATGTGCGCAGCAGTAAGCACAAGTATGAAAAAAACGTGCGCATGAGTTATAACATTTTTGCTATGTACATAGTACTAAAATGGCTCTGGTTAAAAAGTCATACAATGATTTTAATGCGGCAATATTTCCATGGGTTGGACTTATTTTCATTTTCAGGAATGTATTTCGTCTTACCGGATATGTAGTACGTCTTTCCAGTTTCCAAAGCAATATATCCGCACATACTACCAGCTATAGGAGCAAATAAAGATGTTTCCCATCCTTTCTCAAACTTTTCTACTCCATTTTTCTGTAAATAAAATAAAGACACACTGTATGTGCATTTAATTACGAATGATGCTGTTTAAATGAGATAATGAAATGAAAATAATAATAAGCATAATGTCGGCACAGTTCAAAAATTTCAAATCGAAAAATCGTAGAAACAGAGGCGACATAGACACCCCTAACACCTATATACAATTCAGAATAATAATAACTTTATAGTATATGGAGTGCGCATATCTGTGCACGAGTGGCCTTTAATTTCTCACAAAACCTGCAATACCATTTTGGTGTCTCTATTAAGTTTGAATAGTATGTTATCTTCATATGCACAACAAATTAATGGATTAAATGCAACAAGGAGAATCTTAACGGAAACACTACTAAATTCACGTGTTCCACATAATAGTGCAAGACATTTTAATTATTATTTTCTTAATATTAAATAAATCCAGAAATACAGGAAGTAAATGTAAGACCGTTAATGTTACGTCACTTCAGACAGCATCAAAATGATTCCTGTTGGTTCCGTATCTTATAGCAATGACAGCTAACTACGACTTTCACACTAATACTACCCGACAATAACAACTCATATTATTCCCTAATTGTAAATTTTTTCTTGTTTATTAAGTAACTACATATTTTAAGATATTTTTCCATTTTTTGCTCCCCTGTGATCTATTGACGCGTCAAGTTTCAAGAGACTATTGCACGACAGACTATTGAACTGACCTTTGAACCTTTTTTTCATTGGACAATAAATTTCAAAACTTCAAAAATTTCAAAATATTTCAAAATTTCTAATATTTTCAAAAAAATTCAAAATTCTAAAATAATTTTTTTTTTAATTTAGGTTAAAAATTTCAAAATTTTCAAAAATGTCAAAACTTCAAAAATTCCAAAAAATTTCAAATTTCAAAATTTTTTACAAATTTCAAAAATTTCAGCTTTCATAAAATTTCAAAATTTTAATATTTAAATAATAATATTGAATAACATATGTAATATAACAATTTAGGACTTTTTACACTTGTTTATTGTTATCTAATTCAACAAAAAAATCATTTTCATCAGTTTTTCTACAATATATGCATGAATATATTTAAGTCATGTCCGCTACCTTGCTTCTGTTTAATTAGGAAATAAAACAGTTATTTAATGGGTGTGGATGCAATAGATCAAACTATTTATTCTTCGGTGCTGGGAATGACCAAGTGTTCTATTGCATTCGACCGTTGGCCTCATGCAATAGAACACTTGGTCATTCCCAGCACCTCAGGACAAATACTTTGGTCTATTGCATCCACACCCATTAAATAACTGTATACTATTGTACTCTCCGACAACAATAACACATTGTGTTCAATTTGCCAACAATTACAATAGTTTTGCGAGAACGGATTTATCAGAGCAATTTGGCATTGAAGGCGAAGCCTGAGATGTGAGATTCAATGAGAGGTCAATTTCGAGCAAAATGTATCAAAGATAGTATGTTGATCGATGACACGTTATAATGACGTCACCGGCGCCACGTTACCATATCATCGATCAACATACTATCTTATGATATGGTAACGTAGCGCCGGTGACGTCATTATAACGTCATATTAGAAAACAACGATAGTTTGTTAAGATAAAGCTAGTTGCTTGATAGTAGATATTATCGCGTGTATAGATCAACGGCAAAATGTACGCAGCATCGATGAAACCAACTAGTATACACTTATAACCTGATCTTACCCAGCCAAAGCCGAGGGCAATAGTTGGTGTTAAGGGGAACACTGAACTTGCTATTACCGAAATATTCAGTCAATAAGTGTGTTATTATAGCGAAATCATAAAAGAAGCAGTTTCTCGCCATGTTTGTTCTTGTCATCCGCGGGTTTCGGGAATTTAGTTTAGCATATGCAAAATGAGGAGAATTTTGAATTTCTATTACCGCGTTTCCTCAATGAATCAATATGATTACAAATTCCGCGAAAATATATCGCGTCTGCGGTAAATAGTACATTTGGGGAATATGTTGAATTTTTTAACAAGCTATACTATATAACCTGGTTTTCTGGTAGTTTATGCTTAATAAACCGCGAAGCAGTTTTGAAAAGCGTTAATTAACCTTTTCAAAAATTCAACACACACATAAACGCATGTCTTATGTCTATCCCAAGGTTTGCCTTCCGAGAAAATGTATCAAGGTAACAATTCGACTATTTAAGCTATGTTTTTACATAATGGATGTGACGAGTGGTCTAGGATGCTGGACATGCTGCAGCGTATCAAAGTTCAAATTCTGTCGGGGTGAACAAAAACAATTGTCAGCTAAAAAAAACCTGTAACACTGTTGGCTTAACTTTTTAGAAGAATATATATATATATACACTCCATTGTGCTTCTTGTTTATCAAGATTTAATTGTAACATAAAACTTGTAGGTTAATTCTTACCGTATACATCTTTGTAATTGTCACATTTTACCGTATACATCTTTGTAATGGTCATATTTTACCGTATACATCTTTGTAATTGTCACATCTTACCGTATACATCTTTGTAATTGTCACATCTTACCGTATACATCTTTGTAATTGTCACATCTTACCGCATACATCTTTGTAATTGTCACATCTTACCGTATACATCTTTGTAATTGTCACATCTTACCGTATACATCTTTGTAATTGTCACATCTTACCGTATACATCTTTGTAATTGTCACATCTTACCGCATACATCTTTGTAATTGTCACATCTTACCGTATACATCTTTGTAATTGTCACATCTTACCGTATACATCTCTGTAATTGTCACATCAAAACGTTTTTCACCGTCGATCTCATCATAGCCAGATTGTCCTGGAATAGTGGTGGAGCTCTTTACTTTGGCTACAGCAACTGTAATGTATATATATAATGTGGTAGACTGATCAATAAATCCACCGTCTACCATGAAGCGGGTATAACTTTATTAATCAATCTACCATGCAACGGGTACCGTTAGTGGAGCAGGATTGCTTACCGGGGCACCTGAATTCGTGTAGCTTAATCTTTAGTTTTCACTGTGGTGTTTTGTAGGTCATTGTTTGTCCTTTTTCCTTTTAGCCATTGCATTGTCCGCCATTCTTCTATTTTCTGCTTCTAATTACCCCTTCTAGTAGTGTATATATTAATAATACATGGTACTGTTTAAGATATACCAAAAGTATATCGCATTTGTAGGGATCAATCAATAAATAAAATAATATCGTTATCCGTGATCAAGTAAGATAAATACTACGTAGAACGAGTGTTTGATTCGAGCTATAATGAAATCAGTGCAGTTACTGCCTATATGAAGGTATACGTATAAAATACCCTTGTATCCTATGTTTTATGTTGAGCATAATAAGCACGGGTCGAACGCGGACCGCGCTGTAGACACCCTCTAAGATATTCAACCAAAATGTCCAGTGTTTTTGCCTTTTTGTGTGTAAATTTAACAATATATGTTACATACATGACATTGTTCGATAAACACAATATACGTGCATTGTCGAGATATATAAAATGAATTTGTAATAGTATCGAAACAGGAAAGAAAAGGTGACCATATGCTCGCTTTCCTGCCTATATACAAAGCTCCTACAAATAAAATTTATATTTGCCAGCAATTTACTTATGCCGTCTAAATATACAAGAATGGGACTTCAAGATAACCATGTTCTATTGTATGTATATATCAGGTTTCGCTATATTGAATAATTTACATAATGAAATCATAATAACACAATGATGCCAGCTGGTGACCACGTGACTAAAGAGTGAATAATTGTTGTTTAACGCCAACTCAGCAATTTTTCAGCTATACCATGGCGAGAGCAAGCTATTTTTCAATGTAATGATTATGAGGTTCGCTTTGTAATAGACCTGCATGCTTAATTGGATTTGCATAGTGCGAGCTTACTGAATCAACAGTCCGCGGGTAGTGCTGTGTGCTTAGCGGAGAAGCAACAAATGCCAATTTCCTAGTTTGACTAGTTCGGACCTCGAATTTACGATCTACCACATTCGAGACCAGCATGCTAACCATTTCACCACTGATGCAGGTACGTCACTAAAGTGATTCGATAGTATAATAGCCCGGTGGGGTAAGAAAAAGAAAAGAAACTCTTTTTTTTGTAAATACTAAAATGGTTCTGGCCTTGTAAGCATGTGTTTTACTCATCCTTCAACCATAAAACAAATAACACCAAGAATAACCGAACCCTACCCCAACACAAACGAATATCAGAAACAGAAGCACTGTCTCAAAGAAATGTTTTACACTGTTAAGGCTTTTTGATTCTATTATTCTTTCTACTGATAATGTTGAAAAACATATACACAATTAATTAGCAATACTTACATTTGGTGCCAAAACACACTGAATTATCGACGTCTTCTCCCGCCACGTGTACATATCCCCACAGACAGTCGCACTGCTTAGATATTTGAAAACAGGCCACTAAAACAATCAGACAAATAACGGCTTTCTGTGACATGGTTATCATCAGAACAAATAAAACAGAATAAACAAGGGTTAGACACACTCAAATATATATATGGCTTACAATGTTGCTAAAAGCAAAACAGAATGTAATCTTTGTGTTACATTTCAATAACAATACATAAAAATATAATTTATTATTGTAACAGCTGAATTCCATGCATAGCAAAGTGTCAGAACTTCTTGGGGCTAAACTATTTAACATCAAAGGACAAAGCTTATTGTGGAATATATAGTCATAACATACCAATTTATATAGTGAGGTATGAATTTATGCATTTTATTTTAACTTATTAAATGTCGAGATTTGTTTATTGCAAAGTTTTCTGAAAATTTCAAGGAGATGATGAGAGATGGTATTGACAATTATAATTTGGTTCAAGGTTGACTATTGTCTTCAGATGACCTTTAGCAATATCTGAAATTTAAATGATGGTTAAGGTCGTTGACTCTCTTTTTAATATTATGCATAAGACGATTTCAGAGTCACGAAAATTAAATAAACTGTATAAAGCTCAAGATTATTAATCAACGGTTTATTGTGCTTAATGCCACTTTCAATAATATTTCAGTTATATCGTGGCGGTCAGTTTTATTGGTGGAGGAAACCGGAGTACCCGGAGAAAACCACCGACCTTTCGCAAGTCACTGACAAACTTTATCACATAATGTTGTGTCTAGTACACCTCGCCATGAGCGGGATTCGAACTCAGAATTTTAATGGTGATAGGCACAGGTAGTTGTAAATCCAACTACTATACTGTCACATCCACGTCAATGACAATGTTCTTTGACACAACGCTGCTCACCCAGTTATATGGGAGTGTTGAGATTTTACACATATGTGGATGACATTTACATGATCGCATCATCTCGAGAAGAGACGAGGTTTGTGAGCATCTAATTAGTTTAACCTCACCACTGTAACACTACTGGTTTCAGAACTAATTTTCTTGTTTGTTTGTTTTAAAAGTGTTGTTTCTGTCGGGGCAATCATAAAGCGTACACCACATGTTTATCAAAGAAGACACTTTTAATATTAATCAACATCAGGTAAAAAAAGTAATGACCATTTTGTGATGGACACTCGAACAATTAATATTTTTTTATTGTTATTGTTTGTACTTTTTATTGTACATAAACGTTTGATAACACCGAAGGGGCAATCACAAATGGACAATCAAGAGAAACTGGCAACATAGACGAAGAAAAACAAAAACACAACACAAGATGTGTTGGACACCACAATACGTGAGCAAAGACAAATAACGTAATTAAGACACGAACCCTCCTACAAACAACTGGAGGTAAAGACAAACAACGTAATTAAGACACGAACCCTCCTACAAACAACTGGAGGTAAAGACAAATAACGTAATTAAGACACGAACCCTCCTACAAACAACTGGAGGTAAAGACAAATAACGTAATTAAGACACGAACCATCCTACAAACAACTGGAGGTAAAGACAAATAACGTAATTAAGACACGAACCCTCCTACAAACAACAGGAGGTAAAGACAAATAACGTAATTAAGACACGAACCATCCTACAAACAACTGGAGGTAAAGACAAATAACGTAATTAAGACACGAACTCTCCTACAAACAACTGGAGGTAAAGACAAATAACATAATTAAGACACGAACCATCCTACAAACAACTGGAGGTAAAGACAAATAACGTAATTAAGACACGAACTCTCCTACAAACAACTGCAGGTAAAGACAAATAACGTAATTAAGACACGAACCATCCTACAAACAACTGGAGGTAAAGACAAATAACGTAATTAAGACACAAACCCTCCTACAAACAACTGGAGGTAAAGACAAATAACGTAATTAAGACACGAACCGTCCTACAAACAACTGGAGGTAAAGACAAATAACGTAATTAAGACACGAACCCTCCTACAAACAACTGGAGGTAAAGACAAATAACGTAATTAAGACACGAACCATCCTACAAACAACTGGAGGTAAAGACAAATAACGTAATTAAGACACGAACCATCCTACAAACAACTGGAGGTAAAGACAAATAACGTAATTAAGACACGAACCCTCCTACAAACAACTGGAGGTAAAGACAAATAACGTAATTAAGACACGAACCATCCTACAAACAACTGGAGGTAAAGACAAATAACGTAATTAAGACACAAACCCTCCTACAAACAACTGGAGGTAAAGACAAATAACGTAATTAAGACACGAACCCTCCTACAAACAACTGGAGGTAAAGACAAATAACGTAATTAAGACACGAACCCTCCTACAAACAACTGGAGGTAAAGACAAATAACGTAATTAAGACACAAACCCTCCTACATACAACTGGAGGTAAAGACAAATAACGTAATTAAGACACGAACCATCCTACAAACAACTGGAGGTAAAGACAAATAACGTAATTAAGACACGAACCATCCTACAAACAACTGGAGGTAAAGACAAATAACGTAATTAAGACACGAACCATCCTACAAACAACTGGAGGTAAAGACAAATAACGTAATTAAGACACGAACCATCCTACAAACAACTGGAGGTAAAGACAAATAACGTAATTAAGACACGAACCCTCCTACAAACAACTGGAGATAAAGACAAATAACGTAATTAAGACACAAACCCTCCTACAAACAACTGGAGGTAAATACAAATAACGTAATTAAGACACGAACCATCCTACAAACAACTGGAGGTAAAGACAAATAACGTAATTAAGACACGAACCATCCTACAAACAACTGGAGGTAAAGACAAATAACGTAATTAAGACACGAACCCTCCTACAAACAACTGCAGGTAAAGACAAATAACGTAATTAAGACACAAACCCTCCTACAAACAACTGGAGGTAAATACAAATAACGTAATTAAGACACGAACCATCCTACAAACAACTGGAGGTAAAGACAAATAACGTAATAAAGACACGAACCATCCTACAAACAACTGGAGGTAAAGACAAATAACGTAATTAAGACACGAACCATCCTACAAACAACTGGAGGTAAAGACAAATAACGTAATTAAGACACGAACCATCCTACAAACAACTGGAGGTAAAGACAAATAACGTAATTAAGACACGAACCCTCCTACAAACAACTGGAGGTAAAGACAAATAACGTAATTAAGACACGAACCCTCCTACAAACAACTGGAGGTAAAAACAAATAACGTAATTAAGACACGAACCCTCCTACAAACAACTGGAGGTAAAGACAAATAACGTAATTAAGACACGAACCCTCCTACAAACAACTGGAGGTAAAGACAAATAACGTAATTAAGACACGAACCCTCCTACAAACAACTGGAGGTAAAGACAAACAACGTAAATAAGACACGAACCCTCCTACAAACAACTGGAGGTAAAGACAAACAACGTAATTAAGACACGAACCCTCCTACAAACAACAGGAGGTAAAGACAAATAACGTAATTAAGACACGAACCCTCCTACAAACAACTGGAGGTAAAGACAAATAACGTAATTAAGACACGAACCCTCCTACAAACAACTGGAGGTAAAGACAAATAACGTAATTAAGACACGAACCATCCTACAAACAATTGGAGGTAAAGACAAATAACGTAATTAAGACACGAACCCTCCTACAAACAACTGGAGGTAAAGACAAATAACGTAATTAAGACACGAACCCTCCTACAAACAACTGGAGGTAAAGACAAATAACGTAATTAAGACACGAACCCCCCTACAAACAACTGGAGGTAAAGACAAATAACGTAATTAAGACACGAACCCTCCTACAAACAACTGGAGGTAAAGACAAATAACGTAATTAAAACACGAACCCTCCTACAAACAACTGGAGGTAAAGACAAATAACGTAATTAAGACACGAACCCTCCTACAAACAACTGGAGGTAAATTTCAAACCAAACAAACATAAATAACGTAATTAAGACACCAACCCTCCTACACACAACTGGAGGTAAAGACAAACCAAACAAACATAAATAACGTAATTAAGACACGAACCATCCTACAAACAACTGGAGGTAAAGACAAATAACGTAATTAAGACACGAACTATCCTACAAACAACTGGAGGTAAAGACAAATAACGTAATTAAGACACGACCCATCCTACAAACAACTGGAGGTAAAGACAAATAACGTAATTAAGACACGAACCCTCCTACAAACAACTGGAGGTAAAGACAAATAACGTAATTAAGACACGAACCATCCTACAAACAACTGGAGGTAAAGACAAATAACGTAATTAAGACACGAACTCTCCTACAAACAACTGGAGGTAAAGACAAATAACATAATTAAGACACGAACCATCCTACAAACAACTGGAGGTAAAGACAAATAACGTAATTAAGACACGAACCATCCTACAAACAACTGGAGGTAAAGACAAATAACGTAATTAAGACACGAACCATCCTACAAACAACTGGAGGTAAAGACAAATAACGTAATTAAGACACGAACCATCCTACAAACAACTGGAGGTAAAGACAAATAACGTAATTAAGACACGAACCCTCCTACAAACAACTGGAGGTAAAGATAAATAACGTAATTAAGACACGAACCCTCCTACAAACAACTGGAGGTAAAAACAAATAACGTAATTAAGACACGAACCCTCCTACAAACAACTGGAGGTAAAGACAAATAACGTAATTAAGACACCAACCCTCCTACAAACAACTGGAGGTAAAGACAAATAACGTAATTAAGACACCAACCCTCCTACAAACAACTGGAGGTAAAGACAAATAACGTAATTAAGACACGAACCATCTTACAAACAACTGGAGGTAAAGGCAAATAACGTAATTAAGACACGAACCCTCCTACAAACAACTGGAGGTAAAGACAAATAACGTAATTAAGACACGAACCCTCCTACAAACAACTGGAGGTAAAGACAAACCAAACAAACATAAATAACGTAATTAAGACACCAACCCTCCTACAAACAACTGGAGGTAAAGACAAATAACGTAATTAAGACACGAACCATCTTACAAACAACTGGAGGTAAAGGCAAATAACGTAATTAAGACACGAACCCTCCTACAAACAACTGGAGGTAAAGACAAATAACGTAATTAAGACACGAACCCTCCTACAAACAACTGGAGGTAAAGACAAATAAGGTAATTAAGACACGAACCCTCCTACAAACAACTGGAGGTAAAGACAAATAAGGTAATTAAGACACGAACCCTCCTACAAACAACTGGAGGTAAAGACAAATAACGTAATTAAGACACGAACCCTCCTACAAACAACTGGAGGTAAAGACAAATAACGTAATTAAGACACGAACCCTCCTACAAACAACTGGAGGTAAAGACACATAACGTAATTAAGACACGAACCCTCCTACAAACAACTGGAGGTAAAGACAAATAACGTAATTAAGACACGAACCATCCTACAAACAACTGGAGGTAAAGACAAATAACGTAATTAAGACACGAACCCTCCTACAAACAACTGCAGGTAAAGACAAATAACGTAATTAAGACACAAACCATCCTACAAACAACTGGAGGTAAAGACAAACCAAACAAACATAAATAACGTAATTAAGACACGAACCATCCTACAAACAACTGGAGGTAAAGACAAATAACGTAATTAAGACACTAGCTCTCCTACAAACAACTGGAGGTAAAGACAAACCAAACAAACATAAATAACGTAATTAAGACACGAACCATCCTACAAACAACTGGAGGTAAAGACAAATAACGTAATTAAGACACGAACCCTCCTACAAACAACTGCAGGTCAAGACAAATAACGTAATTAAGACACAAACCATCCTACAAACAACTGGAGGTAAAGACAAATAACGTAATTAAGACACGAACCCTCCTACAAACAACTGCAGGTAAAGACAAATAACGTAATTAAGACACGAACCATCCTACAAACAACTGGAGGTAAAGACAAATAACGTAATTAAGACACGAACCCTCCTGCAAACAACTGCAGGTAAAGACAAATAACGTAATTAAGACACAAACCCTCCTACAAACAACTGGAGGTAAAGACAAACAACGTAATTAAGACACGAACCATCCTACAAACAACTGGAGGTAAAGACAAATAACGTAATTAAGACACGAACCCTCCTACAAACAACTGGAGGTAAAGACAAATAACGTAATTAAGACACGAACCATCCTACAAACAACTGGAGGTAAAGACAAATAACGTAATTAAGACACGAACCATCCTACAAACAACTGGAGGTAAAGACAAATAACGTAATTAAGACACGAACCCTCCTACAAACAACTGGAGGTAAAGACAAATAACGTAATTAAGACACGAACCCTCCTACAAACAACAGGAGGTAAAGACAAATAACGTAATTAAGACACGAACCCTCCTACAAACAACTGGAGGTAAAGACAAACCAAACAAACATAAATAACGTAATTAAGACACCAACCCTCCTACAAACAACTGGAGGTCAAGACAAATCGAACATCACTTTTATGCTGTAATCGAAATGGACATCACCAAAAAATCGGGGGTGAACTCAGGTGCTCGTGAAGTTCCTGCTTCTTATATAACACCCGCCGTGTTACTCATATATTCGGCCAAGTCGGGTAAAAGTCTTGGCAGTGATAGAGAAAAGAAAACATCTACGTAAAAGTCAAAGATCCATTGTCATTTAAGATATGGATATTTCGTAACGGTCAACCAGATCTATTGTCGCGAAGTGTAACTGTAACAAAATATTTGTTCCGGCGTGAAATTTGTTCCCCCGGAACCTATTTCACAGAAAATTTGTTCTGTCAGAACTTTTTAAATGAAAAGTTAGTTCCTGGAACATATTTCATAGGAAAATTTATTTCCCCTATGTGAAATTTGTTCTGGTATCTATTTCACGACCAACAGTGAAATTTGTTTCGGAATGAACATTACAAAAACAATTATTAGTTTCTTTGTTAGACAAAGTTTAAATTTTTTCTCCAATATTTGATTAATTAGCAGGCAATGTTGTAAGATTCCAAATGTTACTAAAAATAAATATGACACATTTTCAAAACAGTTGACAGTTTATCTTTGGTTATTACCAGCCTTTTGACCATATTGTCACTTGATTTATTGTCACTCCAAATAGAATAAATCAGATCCTTCAATGACAAATTTATATGACATCTTTCTTATTCTTCTTTTTCTGATTCTGTTATGTCATTTGGATACTTTTTATCGCTTAAATAGCCAAATATTGTTTATACTCTTCAGGATCCATTTCTCTTTACAATTGTGTTCAACTCAGAAAATAAATAAGAGTGAGACTTTTAAAACTTACTGATGAACACAATTCATGATTTTCCTGCATCAAAGGAATCTATTTCACAGTTATGGAACTTATTTCACCAGGTAAGAAATGAGGGAACATTTTTCACAACTCTGGAATTTATTTCACATGGTAATTTACAGGAAAACATTTCACATCAGTGGAACTTATATAATATAATTTTCCTGTGAAATATGTTCTACCAGAACTTATATCACAGGAAATTATTTCTGGGGGAACTTTTTTCACAGGAACTTATTTTGGCTCACATAACCTATATAAGGGTTAGGCTAACGTGGCATAACGAGACAGAGTTCATGTTACGACCCCTTGTGGTGTGTTGTCAACGCTATTCTAGAACATGCTCACGTTATATTCTACTGTTATTTTTGTAATGTTGTTTTCCTGAGTAGAAGCATATCTGTGCAGGTTGTGTTTCATATCTATATTTCCGTTGGAGTTATAAATATCAAAAGGGGAGGGTTGGGATTCCATTAACTAGTTGATACCCACCAAGTTGTTGTGCTTGTTCTCAGCAAGGACCTGTATTACCTTCGCTAATTCTCGTCGTGGAGTTGATGACCACAATTGTGTAATCTTATTTTGATGATTATTCCGCATTATCACATTACAGTTTTCACAGTTTTCCGGTTGTTGACTGATTTTGTCTGTTTATATACTTATGAGTTTTGACTTTCCCTTTGTAAGATTGTTCGGAGTTCGGTAATTTTGTTATTACCCTTATTTGCTGTACAATAAAGATATACAAAAAGTATTTGCATAACTCGTTTGATATACCAATAACAATCTCATGGTAGCTGATTTATCTAGATTGACCACTACGAACAGTGACAGCATAGCGCGAGTGTGAAAGAGAACGATCTTGTTTCTGCTATTGTTATTGACATTTAACATGTTTTTTGTGTTTGTTTTGTTTTGTTTTACATTGCATTTCTGCATCATATGAAGTTAAGAGTATTTCCCATCGTCATCATTTTGGATTCATCCATCGTTGTTTAAATCGAAACGTAAATTCGTAACATGAAAGCCGTTGGACCATTACTAACTGGTATAAGTGGTAAAAGAATCGGAAACAGGGTGCTAATTAAGTGTGGTGTGGGTGTGACTTAATTCAAGTAAAAACGTCAATCAGCAATGAGTGTACATATGCTATCGAGCACTACATTCCATATGTATGTAATGCACAAGGTAAAATTCGGAAAATATATATGAGTGTATGAAAAACATGAGGTTGCTAAAGTGTGTCGTATTCAGCTCAATGAAGGAATACCTCAGCGGATATACGAAAATGTTTGCATTAGATAAACGTGATTTGTGTACATGATTCTACGATTCTGTGCATCATAACTTTCCGGGATACGAGTTAGATCAGTTCTCGAAGTGATATTGTACGAAATGTTCTCGAAGTGATTCTTACAATTTCCGGTGTACAAGCATGTGCGGGATGTTTAACTACATGTATATCATATCATATATGGCGTGAACATGCTAAATTTTGATGGGATGATGACGTACTAGAGGAACCAGCTTAGCTCTATTGTTTAATAATAGCTCACTGGAGCAACAGTCCAGGGTTACAATGTAGACCTTTCGAACTCACCGGGATCCTAATTACGATACAATCAGTCTTTTCTTTTACTCATTAGTGCTGTGTGGTTAGCACATACACATTTTATAGTATTTCGTTTGATTCGTTTGTGCTTGAAACCACGATCCAGCGGATCCGAGACGAGCACGTTAACCATTACTCCACCGATACGGGTTTCGATCACTTGACAAAACTATATATCATGTATCGCATGTTGCAGAGGCCGCAACGGTCGAGAAACTGGCTTTACATCTACCTGTGTACTTTATGTCTGTCACCCATGACTTCATTTTATATATCGATTCCCTTCCATGTGTTATGTTGTAAAATGTGTCAGTTACTTGGGGGAGGTCAGTTGTTTTCCGGTTTTCTCCATTAATAAAACTAACTACTTAGAACAACAACATTCTTTAAAGTGGAGTTGAACATTATAAAATACTTACATACTAATTGCATGTTTCGAGTTAGTGAGCGATTGCTGTGTCACCCATTTGGAGTATACAATCATATCCTAGCGAGAACATGTTGCATTTCGATGGGATTATAATAATACCCGATTTGTACTAGCCCAACACGCTTATCTCTATTGTTATTAAACTAGGCTCATTGGAACAACAGTTTGCGGGTACAATGTGGACATGTCACTCCCCTCGAACACATTATCCTGATTCCGAGCCAATCAGTCGTTACTGCTTAATTACTCCCACCCCCACACCCCCCCCCCCCCCCTTTAAGTAGCGGAGGGGCAACACATACCAATTTCATAGTGGTTCGTTTGTGTTCGAGACGAACAAGCTAACCATTACTCATCGATGCGATTTTTGATTTATCGACAAGAACAATGTATCATGTCTCGCATGTTCAAGCAACCACAAAGGTCGAGCAGCCGGTTTTACATCTACCTGCGTCATTTGTTTCTGTCACCCTGTACTTCATTTTATGAATGGATTCTCTTTCGTATGTTATGCTATGCAATTTGTCAGTGACGTAGGGGAGGTCAGTTGTATTCATTAGGTTTTTCGATATCCTCTATCAATACAACTGACTACATAGAACGACAATATTTTTGAAAATGGAGCTGAATAATCGTAACGCGTACATACTAATTGTATGTCAATACAAGATAATAATAAATAACGTCGTTTCGAAGGCCGAGACAGACATTATCACTAGTATCGCAGCCAGTCCGGTAATGTATGTCGACAACTTCAAATCGGACGTTATTGTTTTTATCGTTATTACTTTAACCGGACTCGCTGCGATACTAGTGATAATGTCTGTGTCGATCTTCAAAGCGGTTGTTATTGTATATACATTCCTAGGAGGGAATCAGCCACACCCATTTCATTAAGTTGCCTACTATTGGACAAAGGGGAATAATCGATATAATATAAAACGGTAATGTTTTCTTATCTCCCTTGGTCACCTGCTTCCCTCCTGGTAAATCACTATTAATATTCATCAATTTAATTTGTGTTATGCATTCTAATCATTGTAATCATTGTGTGAGAGTATAAACCCGCAAGGTCCTTAATTGGTTTGATAACGTATTTCTATTTCTATTTCTATACACTGGTGTCCCACACGATTTACATATCACATGATGTTCGTGTCGTTTAACACGTCGGGTGCCATTTTTTTTTTTGGGGGGGGGGATTGCTTATCCTTCCGGCGCACCTGAGTTAACCCACGATTTTGAGTAGGGGTTCGAGTTGCTCCATCTTTAGTTTTCTATGTACTATTTTGTAAGATCACCGTCTTCTTGCCATTGTAATGCCTGTCGTTCGATTTACGGCTTCAGATTATCCCTTTTGGCATCTTTTCTTCAACATCATATGAAGATAGAATTATTCAATAAGTATACTATTTAACAATATTCATTGTTTATTAATTAAACGTCTTTCACTTATGCATTTAAATCAGGAACTCTAGGATCTGTTGATGGACATGAAAGTTCCCCCTTTATTATTTTGTGTTCTGCATCCGTCAGTTTTTCCTTCGTTGATGCAAACGAACATCCATTAAACGTTAGTCTGCCCTCTTCACCATATACTACAATGACAACATTAAGAATACTTGTTAACAACTATCAACGTATGTTGTAAGTACATATTATATATTTCAACTTGATCACTATGAATAATTTAAAATCTTGTGCACTTGTTCGCATGGAGAGCACACTAATTAGTAACTTGTGCGCAGCAGTCATCACAATTATGTAAAAAGAATCGTGCGCAAGAGTTAAAACATGTTTTGCTATGTACATAGTACTTAAATGTCTGATTAAAACACACCAATATGGAAAACAATAATTTTAACGGGGAAACATTGTCATGGATTGGACTTATTTTCATTTTCAGGAATGCATATCTTACCGGATATGTAGTACGTCTTTCCAGTTTCCAAAGCAATATACCCACACAGACTACTAGGCGTAGGAGCAAACAAGGATGTTTCCCAGCCTTTCTCAAAATTTTCTACTCCATTTTTCTATAAATAAAATAATGACTATAAATATGAGCATTTAATAACGAATGATGGTATTTTATCAAGACGATAAAATGGAGAAAAAAATAATTAAAAAAAACATACACTGTCGGTACAGTCCAAAATCTAATTGAAAAATTCTAGTAACAGAGACGAAATCGATACCCCAAACACCAATAGACAATTCAGAATTATAATGTGATTTGTCTGTATCCTCGTATTTGATTGGCTACTATTCTACCTACAATTTTCAATCTATAAGGGGTCCAGCTGGAAGGATCCGCCATCTTGAAAACGTGAAATCCTACATGTCATATTTACAACAATACACAAAATAGTTAAAATGGCTACCATACACACTTATTCTAGTTATATATTTTTTTCAAAATTGAAGCAGGGGCACGGGTGGCTCAATGAGTTAGGTAGGTCGATTAACTAACAACTCACACAAGCCTATCACCAGTATGACGTGGGTTCGCGCCCGACTTTGTAAATTACAAAAAGGGTGCACTCGACTCGCAACCGCAAGTGATAAAGTTTACCAGTTGCTTCCCCATGGACGGTGGTTCTTTCCGGGAACTCCGGCTTCCTCCACCACTAAAACTGGTCGCCATGATATAGCTGAAAGTGGCGTAAAACACAATAAATCAAATCAAATTTGAAGCGAAAAAACGTCTGATGGCTACGTTTTAGACGTCATGTTGTTTATGTACCAACGTCCTCAACAACATTTCGCGGAATTTGAATGTGTGATTTTTAGACCAAATGGAAATGCAAGAATATATATTTAAGGAATATTTAAAATTTTTGAACAGATTATACGATATAACCTGGTTTGGGGCAGTTTACGCTTGATAAACCGCGGATCCAGGGTTTCAAGTTAGGGAGGGGGGGGGGGGGGGGGGGGACGCACTTAAAAATAATTGCGCCGAGTGGACGAAGCCGCGAAAATATTTGGGGTATTTCGTGTGAAAAATCACGATTTTACGCCAAAAAATCATATTTTTTCCCCCTGGAAGCGGTTTATGAAAAGCATAAACTGTACCAAACCAGGTTATACAAGTATAACTTGTTCAAAAATATTCCTTATAATTTAATGTTTACAACAAAATTTAATGAGCCCTCGATTTTAATTACGATTATTTCATGTGATTATTTGAATTTATCGTTGGCGAATGAATATGCTGGTGACGTAACAATACCAACCAGGTTATCAATTATAACCAAAACGTTCTCCAATCGGATCAGCCAATCAGATTGCAGTATTTAAATCAAATTATATTATTTTTGTTATGTTTAGTATTGCGTTAGAATGGAGATAACTGTATTGTATTTTAAGATTTTTTAAGTATTTGAATAGTGTGTTATCGTCCTATACACATCACATTAATGGATTATTCGGTCGCATCAATGCAACAAGGATAATCTAAACATTACAAAGATCACGTGCTCCACATGTTATAGTTTTCTTAATTACAGGAAGTAAATGTATGGTCTCTCATGTTGCGTCGGTTCCGTACCTTATAGCAATGACAGATAACAACGACTTTCACACTAATACTACCCGACAATAACAACTCATGCAATTGTATTTTCCGACAATTATAGCATAGTTTACTTAATTAACCGACAAAATAAATATATAATACACTACATCGTGAGATTTAATCATAACGCAAAACTTGTAGATTAATTCTTACCGTATACATCTTTGTAATTGTCACATCAAAGCGTTTTTCACCGTCAATCTGATCATAACCAGATGGTCCTGGAATCGTGGTGGAGCTCTTTACTTTAGCAACAGCAACTGTAATGTACATATACAATGTGCAAGACTGATTAATATAGTGCACAGTTTATCATGAAACGGGTACAACTTTATTAATCAATCTACCGGGGCAATTTACTTATGTCGTTTATATATACAAGAAAACGACTTCACAACTTTAATATAACCAGGTTCTACTGTATATACATATCAGGTTTCGCTATATTCAATAATCATAACACAGTGATGCCAGCTGGTGACCACGTGATTAAAGTGATTCGATTGTATAATAGCCCGGTGTGGTAAAATTTAAATCATATAATAAATAACAGTTTATCGAAGTGTCATTCTTACAATTTCCGGTGTACAAGCATGTGCGGGATGTTTAACTACATGTATATCATATCATATATGGCGTGAGCATGCTAAATTTTGATGGGATGATGACGTACTAGAGGAACCAGCTTAGCTCTATTGTTTAATAATAGCTCACTGGAGCAACAGTCCAGGGTTACAATGTAGACCTTTCGAACTCACCGGGACCCATTTTCCTAATTACGATACAATCAGTTTTTTCTTTTACTCATTAGTGCTGTGTGGTTAGCACATACACATGTTATAGTATTTCTTAGTTAATCAAAAATAAATAGAAAAACAACTCTTTTCTTGTAAATACTAAAATGGTGTTGGCCTTGTTAGCATGTGTTTGCACCCATTCTTCAGATTCAGATTCTTTATTTCTCTTAAACCATAATACACACAGGTATAGAGATATGAAAATATGTACACTATTTACAATATATAGACAGGTCATAACAAGAGGTTAACCGGGAGTCGACACACCATCAACAAACAAACAAAATAACACCAAGAATAACCAAACCCTACCCCCATAATAACAATAAAAAACCAAAACATAAACAAACGCACTGCCTCAAATAAATGTTTTACACTCTATTAAGGCTTTATAGTTATATTTATTCTTTCTACAATGTTGAAAAACATATACAGAATTAATTAGCAATACTTACATTTGGTGCCAAAGCACACTGAATTTGGGACGTCTTCTGTCCCTACGTGTGCATATCCCCACATACAGGAGCACTGCTTAGATATTTGAAAACAGGCCACTAAAGCAAAGAGGCAAATAACAGCTTTCTGTGACATGGTTATCATCAGAACAAATACAACAGAATAGACAAGGGTTAGACACACTCATATATATATATATATATATGGCTTACACTATTGCTAAAAGCAAAAGAGAATGTTATCTTTGCGTTAGATTACAATAAAACTACATCAACATATAATTTATTATTGTAACAGCTGAGAACTACCTTTTGCAGAGTGTCGTGTCAGGACTTCTCGAGGCTAAAATATTTAAAACCAAAGGACAAAACATACTGTGGAACATATAGTCATAATATACTAATTTATATAGTTTTGTGTGAATTCATGCATATTATTTTAATTTATTATATGTGGAGTTTTACCCATTGCAAAGTTTTTCTGAAAATGTCACGTATTTTGTCAGACGCTTACAGATGACGAGAGATGGTATTGACAATTATAATTTGGTTCAAGGTTGACTATTGTCTTCCGATGACCTTTAGCAATATCTGAAATTTAAATGATGGTTAAGGTCGTTGACTCTCTTTATTGGAACTAATATTACACGGTTCGGCATGGCACATGACTTTTCTTGGGTCTTTTCTGCGTTTTCTGACTGAGCGGGTTCGGCAACGGACTGTACGGCGGTGAGGGTATGAAAACGACAAGGTAAATGTTTCACATTACTTCGAAACTAGCGTTTTACTTTTGTTATTTTCTACAAATGGTTTCCTCGCGGAATTAAAGAACGTCTTTTGTTTTTATATTAATAAACAATTGCTTAAGCGGGTATATTCTTTTAGAAATCATCTGCACAAATCACTTACCCCGCTTAATTAAATCTCATACTTTGTAGTAAATGCTTCAATATATTTAAATGTTATTATATTTTCATAGTTGTATCTTAAACAGAGAAACGTTTTAATTATCACCTTTAAATAGTGCTATCTTAGCTATACCTCTGTATAGCAACAATATTCTACGATGATGCTGGCACCAGACTAACGTGGTTCATGGCACAAGACTTACGAGGTTCATGGCACCAGACTTACGAGGTTCATGGCACCAGATTTACGAGGTTCATGACACCAGATTTACGAGGTTCATGGCACCAGACTTACGAGATTCATGGCACCAGACTTAGGAGGTTCATGGCTCCAGACTAACGTGGTTCATGGCACCAGACTTACGAGGTTCATGGCACCAGACTTGCGCGGTTCATGGCACCAGACTTACGAGGTTCATGGCACCAGACTTACGAGGCTCATGGCACCAGACTTACGTGGTTCATGGCACCAGACTTAGGAGGTTCATGGCACCAGATTAACGTGGTTCATGGCACCACTTACGAGGTTCATTGCACCAGACTTACGAGGTTCATGGCATCAGACTTACGTGGTTCATGGCACCAGACTTACTAGGTTCATGGCACCAGACCTACGAGGTTCATGGCACCAGACTTACGAGGTTCATGGCTCCAGACTTACGAGGTTCATGGCACCAGACTTACGTGGTTCATGGCGCCAGACTTACTAGGTTCATGGCGGCAGACTTACGAGGTTCATGGCACCAGACTTACGTGGTTCATGGCGCCAGACTTACTAGGTTCATGCCGGCAGACTTACGAGGTTCATGGCACCAGACTAACGTGGTTCATGGCACCAGACTTATGTGGTTCATGGAACCAGCCTTAGGAGGTTCATGGCACCAGACTTACGTAGTTCATGGCACCAGACTTAGGAGGTTCATGGCACCAGACTTACGTGGTTCATTGCACCGGACTAACATGATACATTGCACCAGACTTACGTGGTTCATGGCACCAGACTTACGTGGTTCATGGTACCAAACTTTAACATTTCAGTTACATTAGAAACACTTAAACTGGTACGAGGTATAACTTACTGATTGATAAATTTTGTTTCACTTTTTCATAGTATAACTTGAGACAAATGGAAGCCCTGAAAGATGATCTGGCATGTACATGACATTTATAGTGCAGTATCATGACACACATTTTAATTTCGTTCTTTTTCTTAGTTGTTGATTTACTAAAGAAATTAATTTTTTCAGACAGTTTAATAAACCAACATTGCGAGAGAATAGGAAACTATGTGAAATGACCTTGTAAAGAGTACCGTTCAATTGTACAAGTAGGATAGGGGCTGTTTCGCTGAATATATTGTTTTTCTTTACAAAAATGCATTGCATACACGAAGAACACTTTAAATGTTATATACATAATTTTAGATAAAAAATCACTAAACTTCTAAGGAGCATCAATGAATGTCTCCTACTTTGAAAATCATTGGTCCATGTTTACACTACAATATACAATTTTTGCTTTCATATGAGGTGAACATCGGAAGTTTTCTCCGAGGGATGACAACTTAATGTTCACCTCATATGAACACAACAACTGTTTTATTTTACCGAAACTATTCTAAGATGTTTATAACTTGAATGTGTTGTTTTGCAGAAGACAACAAAATAATTTCCGGAATAGAACATACAATTGCGGAATCGGACAAAAAAAACAAATTTTCAACACACTTTCGGTAGGCTGTGGTTGTAGACCAGGCGACAACCTATTGACTCCCTCTACATTATATATGCTTGGGCTGTTCATCGACCTGTCCCCCACGTCAGCAAATTTTCTGCGAAAGATCCACATTTTTCTCACACTTCTGGTGCATTTAAAAAAAGATATGTTAAGTATGGCATCCGTTATGATTTGCCCGATTAACACATATCCAGAAATTCATGGTACTTTTCCTCATAAATATTCATTATATTTAAATTAGATTTTGATTACGTCACTGCTGTTTCAAGCTTGGTGTATGATTTATTAGATTTGTTAAATAATAGCATACAGTTTCGTTCCGTTTTCAGGTAATTTCCTCCATAGGTTGGAGCACTCCAATTTCCATTGGATAAATGCACAATGATTTTAAAAAGACGTAAAATAGTTCAGTATATCACGATTAGATAAAAGTTCATTCTCTGACCTTATAAAAGCGTCTAGTTAAAAGTTTATGTGTAGCACATAAAAACACAATGATTTAAAAAAAGAAAAGTCGTAAAATAATTCGGTATATCACGATTGGATAAAAGTTCATTCTCTGACCTTGTATAAGCAATTAGTTAAAAGTTTATGCGTAGCTCATCATTAAGAGGTAAAATATTAGTGGTTACAATTTGTTGCATTGTCAGGTTAAGATAATATATACATATGTACATGTCTATTTACACTTCAGGAGTTAAAATATAAAAGATGGATCCTGTAGTGATCAACGACGTCCAAGTTTGTCTCTATCTTAATTCGCAATATAGTTTGGCTCCAAGTCTATGTAGTTCAAAGCACACATTTTGTGAGACACGTTCTGTGGCCTTCAAGTCATTGTGGTTATTTGTAATAATAGTATATACATTTTTAGATGTACAATCTAATATAGCCTGTAGAAGTTGATTTTTCTCTTCAAGTAGTTCTGCACCACCACCCTTTATATCTTCCACTGTCCTTTTGAATTGTTCTAACTTGTTCTGCCGTACTTCATCTAGTGATTTGCATTTTAGTATAAAATGGTCTATATCTTCAACCCCTTCTTTGCAGATTTAACAAAATCCAGCATTTTCCTTATGACTAAACTTATCTTGATGGTAGTGGAGCATATATGTATCGGTAACCAGTTTCACTTTTACTTCTGCTTTTTGTATATCTGATTTTTGATTTTTTACACAGTTCCATATATTATGTGGTGTTCCTATAGGTTCCTTTTGAATTTAAAGGTGTCTGATAGTTATTTTCGTTTACTTTTCCTCATTGTACTTTTTGTACCAGTATTCATTTATGGCCTTCTTTATCATTGTTTTCCCCATATGTTTACTTGGCGGACTTATAAGAAGTTCCATTGGCGTATGCATTCTATATTTTTCTAAAATTCCAGCTATTTTGTTGATAAACAATGTATCATTTGCATTGGCATTTGCGGACTCCCACAGTAGCATTTGTTTCTCAATTGTTGAGTCTAGCCTGGCAATTCCATAAAATACGTTTATACGATATTTATCCAGTGTTACTTCTATTAGTTCTGCTCCCGTGAATGCATAGACAACTATAGATGAGGTTCTTTCTGATAGGCACTGAAATTGCCTACAGGCGTTTCGCTGAAGCTGTTCAAGCTTTTTAATATCTGTTTTTGTGGGGTTTTGTACTTCAAGGCCATACAGGAATCTTGGCACTACTTATGTGTTCCATATTTTCATTAGTACAACTGGTGACATTCCTGATCTGGCATGGAAACCTGATCCTAGTGATGCGTATATTGTTTGTCTGTCCATCTTTAGCCTTTCATCAATTTTGATGTTGTTATTTTCTTGATATGTTATTCCTAGATGTTTCAATTTTTGGACTTTTTATTTCTTGTCCTTCCAATGTGTACTCTGAGCTTTTGTTGTTATTTTTCTTCGCCATACGGATGACTTCAGTTTTTTCCAGGATTTAGTTGTACAAGATCTCGTCTTGTGTTGTACTGTACAACATCAATCATGGCTTGCATTTCAGTACTTGGTCCAAGCAGAACAATACATGTACATGCTGGGGAGGCAACACCTATGACTCCAAATTTTGCCCCTAGTGTGCTTATAGTCAGGCTATTGAGAATAATGTTATTATATCTTTTATATAAGAGGATAGACAGTTTCTCACCTTGCCGAATTCCTTGTGCTATGTTAATATTATCCGTTAGATTATTGTCCCATTTAACTTTGAATGTCATTCCTTTATACATGTTGTTCATTAGAGTCCACATATCTCCTTCCACACCATCCTGATAAAGTTTGTTAAACATAATGTCGTGGTTGACTGTATCAAAAGCTTTTTCGGCATCCAGAGTAAGTACTTCCAGCTCCATATTAAGTTTCCTATAAAGAGCTATTGTTTCTGCTGTTATGAATGCTGTGAATTTGCTGGATGCTTTTTCGGTGAAGCCTCTCTGTAGTGGATTTTGAGTTTTCTTCAGTTGTTCTTCAAGTCTATCTTTTATAATGGATTCTAATATTTTGGAGAATGTATTAGTTACTACAATTCCTCTATTATTTCCAGGTATATTTTTATCCTTTCCCCTTTTCAGGACGGGAGTTAGTATTCCACTTTTCATGCTATCTGGAATGTCCAAATATTGAAAAATCTGATTTATAATTTCACAAAGGAGCGGAGCCAATTCTTCCTTTGCATTTCGGAGGTGTTCCGCTTGTATTCCATTTTCGTCTGCTGATTTACCAGTGTTAAGCTTTTCTATTGCATTCATAACTTCTTTACAGGTGGTTAGTGTTATTGGTATTTTTGTATTGATGGAAGTTGATATAATGTAGTTTTGAAGTTTGCATAGATTTTGCCGTTCAACATCGAAGGAGTCATTCATACTGGGTGTTGCAAGCTTTTCGAAGTGGATCTTCCATCCATCCATTAATCCATCTTCTGTATATTTGGTGCAATCTAGAATCAGTATATCGGTGATTATATTCGAATTGGATCTTTGCATTCGAATCAGCTTGTGAAAAGATTTTGAGTCGTTTTCCGAGGCCTGCATTATATCGGAGATCATATTATGCTTTTTTGAGCTTGCCTTTGTAGCTGTTGTAATTCTCTTTTCCTTCTGACCATCCCCTTCTTTTCTGAGTATGAGTTTGAATTTGTTTTCTTACTATTTTTCCATTGCCAAATTGCTCTTTTTGCTTCTTTTGATTTTTGACTAATTTTACTATTCCATATTCTTTTACCACATGTTTTTAGTGATTTTAGTTTCCTATATTTTGGTATTGCTTTTGCTCCTGCCTTATGTAAGATTTGATCTAGCTGCTTTATTTTAAAGTTTACTGGCTGATGTTCCTTTTCTAAATTATTTATTTCATTTTGAATACAATCTTTATATATATCATGGTTACATTTTCCCCATCTTGGTTTTGTGAGTATCTTGGCAGCTTTAGGGGCGGCTCTCTTGATGTCAACTCCTACAGTTGCTAGTACGAGTGTATGATCAGAGATATTTAAAGCATCCATTTCCTTGATTTTCACGCTGGCGTTCAAATGTTCTGTTGATTTGAATAAAAGATAGTCAATTTGAGATGTGTACTTCCCATTGTGATGGGAAAAGGTTGGCTGCTCTGTATGGCTGTTTGCTAGTTTTAACCCATTTTCATGTATGAAATTTCTAAACAGGTTGTCTCTTCTTCTATCATCCCTATGTAGCGATGCATTCATGTCCCCACAAACTATAATTTGGTATGAGTTATCATATTTTTGTATTATCTCTTGTAGTTGGTCGAGATTATCTTTATATTCATAATCACCCTCTTTCGCTTCAGATAGCATATATACGTTAACAATACAACAGTTTTTAGGTGAACTATTCATGGTGACGACCTGTATGCGATTGTTCCCATCAGGCATTACTTTCATTGCGTGATCTATACTTTTTTTTTTCAAAATATTGCAATGCCCCCATTTCCACGCCAAGATCTATAGTCTAATCGAATTTTATCATCGTCTACTGATTTTGATATGACGTTGTATTTTTCATTGGCATTATTCAGTCTCTTTGTCTCTAGAGATAGTAGCCAGTGTTCCTGTATGCAGAGAATATCACAGTCATCAAGTACTTGTTTGAGATAGACTGAGTTGCCTTTAGCGCTTTGGATGTTGATTGACCCTATAGTTGTGTTGACGGGTCGTGATTTTTTGTCCTGTGCCAAGTAGCTGTTGTTGCTCGGCCTGCCCCTAAAAAGGCGACTGACTTCCATTTGTTGGGTTTATGTGTACATATTCAGGTATTAGTTGGTTACTTCCTTCACCCATGTTTTCTCTATTTACTAACGGAGTCTTATCTCTATTTTGACTTTTTCTCCATTGTAGGTTCAGAGTACGGTATTCTCTACTTTGTCTATGGGCTCTATGTATATGTTGTTGTAGACTACTGTTTTGTTGTATCTTGTCATGTTGACTCATTCTATGTTGATTACTTGGCCAGGGTGTATTAATGTTTGGAGGTATGTCGCCAGTTGGAATTTGATAATGCACTGGAGTTTGGTGGCTAGATTGCTTCTTTATTTGCTGATATTCACTTCTTTGCATTGGTTGATGCCAGTTGAATTGTTGTATATCGTTGTCTTGATATCTTTTATTGTACTGCATTGGTGGGGGCTCTGTATATATATCAAGTCTATTATAGGCCTTATGCATATGATCTTGGTTCCTGTTGTTTGTTCCCATTTCATACTTCTATGAGTTATGTTGGCCATGTGCATGTGTATGTACGATACTAGCTTGGACTTGCTCTAGATGCCCTATATTTTGAACTCTTGGAAAAGTAGTTTGCATGTTACAATTAGTATGTTTTTCCTTAGCCTCTAAATAGTTTAGTTTGCATTTCATTTCATTCATTTCCATATTATGCTTCATTTGCATGTTGGTAATTTCGAATTTATGATTCACATCTTTCTGGAGTGTGCCTCTTTTATCCATGATTTGCGATTCGAGTATATCGAGCCTGTAGGAGAATGATTGGTGTTCCTGAGTTTTGTGTTCTGTTGACTTGATGGTCGGATTTGGTATACCAAAGTTTGGCCGTTAATAATTGGATTGTGGTTTGGTAGTCCTTGTTGGTTTCTTCCAGCATCGTTATCATGGCTTCACATGCATATAGCTGAGTTTCTAGACTAGTTTGAGCAGTATGTTCTTTCTTTCTCTGACGTTTTTGTTTTGGCTTATCCCCATCTATAGTTAGTGGATGTACGCAGTTGGCTTGGCTATGTAAAATTTGCGATGCAGCTCTTGTCGTCATATTTGAATGTTCTATTTCGGCCACAGGTGGTCTCAACTCAGATGTTTTGTTGTTCACTTCTCGTATTTGCTTGAGCTATGTATCTCCCTCCCTGTCTTTCGTTGGCGAGTTCTTATGGTTATTAGATACAGTTTCGGTAATGTCTAATAGTTTAGGAGATGTTTCTTCATATGGCAGGGTTTTACCCAGAGTTCCACACATTGCGCATATATAGCTTTCTAAGTGATCTTGCTGTTCATTTGTACATTTAATGTGGTACCAGTTTGTACATTGTATACAGTCTATTGCCGGTTCAGCATCAATGATTTACTCGTTACATTGATGGCACTTTATTTCATATGACGTATCCAGTAGCCCTTCTCTCTGATGTGTTACTAACTCGTCACTGAGGCAAGATGCATATATAGTTGTCATATGGTCCTGTTCGTCTAGGTGTTTATTTTTTTCATTTTCTATAGCAGGGACTTTACTGGTATTTTCTTCCACTTGTCCAATTTCAGTTATTTTACCATTATTTCCGTTCACCTGTACTGTTTGTCTTTTCGCGATTGTTTTGCTACATCTGTCTTGATTGTGGCTATGAATGGTTTCAGAATCGTATTTTGAACGTTAGTCAGTGATCTTTTGCATATTTCTCCAATTTTTCTATTTAGGGTTTTGTAGTCTATGGCATCTTTCATCTTATCACATATGGTTTCCAGATGGTTTTGTATAAATTCATCCAGTTTATATCCATTGACATCAATACGACTAGTTGTATTGAATAAATGGATTCTATATAATTGTTTATTGGACCTTCCTTGTCTATTCCTGACAGATATGGACTCCTCAGTTATAACAGGTTCAATGCTTATATTTCTGTTGTCAAGTTTACTCCTTTTAGTGTGAACAACTATTGATTCATCCAATGAGTTGTTGTAATGTTCATATATTGCCTTTTTTAGAATTTCATATGCGGCGGCGGAGCATGTTAGCACTAGGGTCCCTGATTTTAGTTGTATGTCACAGTCTAGTTCTCTTTCTGATGCTTCTATCTTTTTTCCGAGTGCTTTCTTGCTGTTTAAATTATAGCTCATAGTGTGGCTACTTGTGGCATTATTCCTACTTGGTGTATAAACTTGTGGCGGGTTACTTATTCGGCTGCGAGATCGTGGAGATAGTGCCATGTTGTTGGAGTAAGATCAGACGGATCAGCTAGCTTGGAATTCCATGCAGATCTGCCCTGCCCGAACTTAACTACTTTAATCACCAGCACGCTTCTTTGATTCGGTCTACTATTTCTCTAAGCCAGACCCTTGAAAGTTTTTGTGTTGGGTGTACACCGTCTTTGTAGAGTTTAAAGTTGTAATAGTGCCAAGTGTCTCGTTGCGACCTTCTCCTGTTTCTAGCGCTTGCCTTCAGAAATTTTGAAAAATCTGGAGAGTTTGTTTGTAGATCAGAATTTAGCTGTCGAATTTCCTGATTTACTTTTGATATTTGTTGTTGTAAATCTCTGTCTTGTTCTTTGAAATCAGTTGGATCTATATGGTGGTGGTATCGGTACCAACTCACTATAGAGTATACTGGAACTTCAAGAAAGATTACTTGTACTTGATGGTAATTTGCAAGAAATTCTTTAAAGTTATTCAAATTCCTGATAATATGCTTCACAGAGTCGTCGTTATTTGATGTGAGAGCAATATGAGGGGTTTTCCCCTTCCTTTTAAGGTTACAAGTACCAAGCCAGATGTACAGTCTAATTGGACCTAGGGTCCTGAGTTTGGCATCAATGTTACGCTTTAACCAGGCTAGACTCGTCTCTATTGTTGAGCCTCCTTTACACCACCAGACTATGTTGTTGTCGAACGGATGGATAATGTTGTTTTTGAGGTATATGCCTTTGCTATCTGATAAAATAACAGGAATATGATGACGTGGACCTATCGGAGTGCTGAAGGTTGATATATTCAAATAGTTTGTTAGTTTCTGCTCAGACATGGATGTTAGACGAGCTGTATGTTGAATCACGCAAGGGACGGGATAGAAAAAAGGGGGTGGTGCTGCTTAAGACTGACACAACTGGTTTTAAATTCCTCAATAAATATTTTACTGTATTTAAAATAATTTAATATAATGCTCACTCAAATGTTCCTTCAATTATTAGCTTACAAGTAAAAGGATATAAGAATTCAACAGAGTTCATTGACTGCAAAGTACAAATTCCCATCATGGCCGCCATAGTTGACGCGTAATATGAACGGACGGGTCAGAGAATGTGTAAATATGTGTGTGTAAAACTTGTTTACGTGACCAGTTTTGTGTGCAAATAGTTCAATTGTTACAAATATCATTTGATGAATGTGCTTTTCTTTCTATTGTTTCTATTGGAGTGCTCTAGATTCGCATAAACTGAATTTTCCAGGAGCGAATTCATAGACGTCTTCACTACTCAACTTCTGGTATCATTTCATGTATTATACAGTACGGAAATTCAATGTGTCCGTCAAAGATTCGATAATTAAAAGTTATGGTTGACTTCTGCAAAGTTTTTCTTCTGTTAAAATTCAAATCAATTTGTTTTGTAGCGATTTTACCCATTTCTTTGAAGTTGCTATCATGCAAAAAATGATCATATCTTATTTAATTTGGGAACCTCGAATTTAGAAGCTAGAAATATAAGGTTAGTCAGTAGCATTCCATCTATAATCGAGGAATCTAAATGTATTTCAGAAAATATGCTGCCAAATGTCTTTCATTGTTAAATTTTGTTTTCAAACACCACTGGTTTCATGTATTTCAGACATTTTTACATAGACTCTTAAGGCCAGATAAGGGTTCGACGCCTCGGATTTTCATTTTGTCCAGAAACCTCGAATATTTGATTGTTTTCATTAATTTTTATTTCATTTAATTCAGATTGATTCAATGTATCATTTTCAAGTTCAGAAAATGACATGGATGCAATTAGGAATGATATCTTCTATCTAGATCATATGAAAATTGCAGACGTCTCGGCGTCGCCATTAAAGATTAGCAAATTGCCCCTTATTTCTGGCTATGAGTAACAGCTGTGTTTATGTGATTATAAATTCCAATTAAAGCATACCTTGGGGAAATTACAGACATTTAATATGTATACATGAATTAATCACGATTTAAAAATAATTTATAAATGTGTACACTTTGACGTAAACACGGGTGGGAGTAACAGATATATATATATATATATATATATATATATATATATATATATTAGGTGGTTATAGGCCAGGGGCGGGTTATTTAATGTCAAATTAGATACGTATTGCCGCTCGAGTTTAAAAAAGATATTAATGCGTATTTTGACTTCTATCTATTTTTTTTTTATTGCTATGTATTATTGAGTTTGGTAATTTCCATTGTATTTACCTCTATTTATTAATTGTGCACTGATATTTGCGCAATTTCTTTTTCGAGAAAGTCGCCGTCCAAATCCACGAATAATATTTTTGCGTACTTACGTCACAACTTTCTGTGTACAATGATATATATATATATAGATGAGAATCGTGTCACTAATGAAGCAGGAACTGCCAACCCTTCCGGAACTCCCGAGTTCAAATCTGATTTTAGTTGTGTTCGTGTATCGTAATCTTAAGAGTTTTTGTATAGTGTTTGGTGACCATTATTATCCTTTATCTTGTAGTTTTATTATGTTGTCTGCCCTTCGTTGTACGACTTGTTATTATCCATTTGATATCCTTCAAACTGTTATTAAATACATATGAAATAATAGAATAATGAAACAGTATTTATAGATAAGTAATGGCTCTGACATTGGGCTGTGATCAGAAGTTGTGATCGCCACAAGCAGAAAGGGAGACAACTTTGACTTGTAATGGATCATCAACGACCACTAATAGCCAACTTGCTCATTATAAGCTGCTGTAAGTGGTTTCTCACAGGAAGACGTGTTTTTTTTTACTTCAGTTAAAACGAGGTTCGATTCGTCTCGACTCCCATTTGTTTTGTAGGGGTTTCATGCATTATGTTATTTGTAGTTACTATGCCTACTGTTGTTCAACACGATTTCCATATCAGATGATGTTCGTGTCGTTTATCAGTAACACGACGGGTGTCATGTGGAGCAGGAACTGCTAACTCTTTCGGAACACCTGAGTTCACCCCTGGTTTTCAGTGGGGTTCGTGTTGCTCGATCTTTAGTTTTCTGTGTAATGTTTTGTGGGTCGTTGTTTGACCTCTTTATTTTGGCTATTGTGTTGTCTACTTCATTGATTTTCGTCTTCTGATGGCCCTTTTAGTATCTTCAAACATTTCCCCCAAAAAGCCGCTTGTTTTAACTTTGGGATGCATAGATTATACATCAACTCACTGGTGTTGATATTTTCATTTCTTACATTGTTTATCGTGGCACAATCAGACTTGGCCAATTAATAGATAGTACCATTGACAATAGATGGAAATTGTAATATTCTTGTTCCACAGTCAAAATACCTTCGGCCTTCCAATAAGGGGTGGTACCAGGTAATTTTACCCTCTTAAAATGGTATTTGGTACCTCCTAATTTCAAAACAGTGTTGCATAAGATATTCATGAAATATTTTAAGAAAATGTACCGCCTTTAAATAGTGAAGTACTGGTACCTTTGCAGAACTCAAATAACAAATGCACAAACAATGACAAAGGATGCTTGGAACATTTAAAAAAGAATAAATAATACATTTATTATTTTTATTATTAAACAACACCTGATCTGATAATAACACAAGGCGTTAAATGAGGTAAAACTAGAGGCTTCTACATTAGTACAATATTATTTATTCACGGAAAATACAAATGAATATATTGTGTTCAAACATTACAAGAGATATGGCAGTGGGTGACGGTGATTGACGCCACTCTCAAAATATTTCATTTATATCGTGGCGGTCAATTTTAGGGGTAGAGGAAACCGGTGTACCCGGAGAAAATAATTGACCTGCCGCAAGTTACTGGCAAACTATCACATAATGTTGTATCGAGTACACTTCGCCATGAGCGAGATGCGAACTCACAACTTTAGAGGCGATAGGTAGTGATTGTATAGGTCTTTGTTCATCCAACTACCATACGATCACGACCACGTATTAGTATCATTTACAGTTCCTATCATATTCTTAATGTACAAAACAAAATCTTTAAAAATTATTGGAATAAGCGAATAAAAAACTACATATTATAAATTAACAAATTGTCTGATTGAAAGGGATCAAAGAACAAAAGCTACTGCTACAACAGAAACAAAACGAACACACCCTATTGTCATTTGGGTATTTTTACGACAGTAGCGTGGCAATGTTTTTATTTACTAGATCAATTCTTAGCACTTGTTTGTATTATTACATTGTGTGATTTGAATTGATTGACAGATGAAATGCAATTGTGTAAATAGATCACATATACATATGCATCTATCGATCACTTATACAGAGTTGTAGGCCCTTGCACCCCCTCATTAAATTATGCAAATGTCTCAAATAATTAAAAAATATCACATTAAAAATAGATTTAGTCTAGTCGGAACGTAGATGAATTTAACATTGTCCGGAGGCCATTCCGTTCCGACTAGGTCACAGATTGTAATTGTTCACTGTAACGAAATAAGCCTTCAAAACAATCTCAAAATTATTGAAATCCGTGATTCAAGTAGATACCTTTTAATAGATGTTTGGGCTTATGAGCTTACTCTATGGAGTAATTCGCTTAAATGAATTAAGATTAAGTTTTACAGGAATCGACTGACATAGGTATATGGGAGTGAAAGGCTCGATAATTCTGTCTAAGTAAGGTTTAGGTTTATGGTGTTTAACGCCACTTTCAACAATATTTCAGTTATATCGTGGCGAGTCTAAGTAAGACATCGACACATATCCACATCATATTTGTAAGTATCAAGTAAAAACTTGTAAGCAGGGAAAGCTTAGTTTCAGTTATGTTCTTTTTTTGTTTGGTACTTTCAAAAAACTTTCGAAAATATGCTTAATTAAATATGACTTAATAAGGATATATATCATCTTTCCCATGTCAGAGACCTCATTAAATTAATTTCAATGACATGCTACTCAATAATGGTGATTAATTAAATGTAAAATGTAAAATAATATATACAATTTTGTGATGTACAGTGAAGTTCAATGCTAATGAAAATACAATTTATACACGAGTGTGAATGTACGCTGCCTCTGACGACGTCATAGCGTCTATTTTTTTGTTTTTATTACGTTTCTACCACCATCACCATTGATTTCCTAAATTTTGCTTCTCGATTATGTCACGTTCTGGTACATTGCTAATATCTCCTTTTTACAAAAATATATTTAGCATGTAACACGTTTATATTTGTCATGGCAACGCAAGCAATCGATTTTTATTATCACATCACAGATATAAGTATAGAAATGCTGTTGTCCAGTCCCAGAGCACGGTGAACTCGATACAATATACAATGTACTTTGTACACACTACAATTTAAATATAGATTAGTCAGCTGATGATGATGTGCCTGCTACTATTCCCGTAATGGCTACACTAAGAGAGACTGTGACGACAAGATGTACACATAACAGTATTAACTTTGGTGTCCATGCCTGAAATATATTGTTATATTCATGTAATAAAATAAAATAAAATAAGTACATTATAGTACTAGAGGAAAATTAAATTATCAGTTTGGAGTTATGGATGGGATCCACACTACTAGTGGATTATGACAGTTGGGAAGTAGAAATGGGGATCTAAGACGTTTGTGGACTATGACAGTTGGGAAGTAGTGATGGGATATATGACGTTTGTGGATTATGACAGTTGGGAAGTAGTGATGGGATGTATGACGTTTGTGGATTATGACAGTTTAGGGGTAGAAATGGGGATCTAAGACACCAGTGGATTATGACAGTTGGGAAGTAGTGATGGGATGTATGACGTTTGTGAATTATGACAGTTGGGGATGGAAATGGGGATCTAAGACGCTTGTGGACTATGACAGTTGGAAGTTAAGGATGGGAGCTAAGACACTAGTGGATTATGACAGTTGGGGAAGTAGAGATGGGGATCCAACACGTTTTTGGACTATGGTAGTTGGAAGATAGGGGTGCAATCTAAGATACTAGTGCTTTGGTTGGTTTATGGTGCTTAGCGTCACTTTCAGCAATATTTCAGCTATATCGTGGTGGTCAGTTTTATTGTTGGAGGAAACCGAAATACCCGGCGAAAATCACATAATGTAATATCGAGTACACCTCGCCTGAGCGGTATTTAAATCACAACGTTAGTGGTGATATGCACTGATTGCATAAATAGTTGTAACTCCAACTACAATACGATCACGACCACGACCACACACCTTGTGCTTTGGATTTTTTATAGGACGATGAAGTTGAAAAAGGACACTTGTGGATGATAAAAGTTTTTATTTAGGAAATGTAACCGACATTTGTGGGGTGAACCAGTTTGTAGTTAGTGATGGAATCTAGGACGTTTAAGAAATGTGCCGTTTACGAGTTGTGTAAAGGTTCCGCGACATTGTTAAGTGGTGCGAATTTGGAGTTGAATATCGGGTCTACGACAATTGTTGATTAGGCCAGTTTGGGGGAAGGGTTGGAACTTACAACAATTATCCATTGGGCAAATCTTATGTTAAGAATAGGATCTACGACATCACTGGACTGTGTCCGTTTTGAGTTTATTATCGAATTTATACCACTTATCCATTCTCATGGCTTATGGGTGTATTTTATTTTTATTTATTTCTTGTATTGTTTTCATTTTTATATTCGACCGCTCATGGCGAGGTGTAATCGATACAAATTATGTCATAAAGTTTGTCAGTGACTTGTGGCAGGTCGGTGTTTTTCTCCGGGTACTCCGGTTTCCTCAACAATTAAAACTGACTTCCACGATATAATTGAAGTATTGTTGAAAGTAGAGTTAAACACCATAACCCTCTAATATTCGTACACTTGGATACTTCAATCTTCATATTAATTACCATTATTGTGATGAAATTGGTCTATGTAGATTTCACTAAGTGTTTTTTGAATCCACACACACTTTCAATATAAAATCATTTGAAAAACAGAAGGGGCCATAAAGAATGGACTATTCAGATACACTGGTAACATTTGGCACACAAAACACAGGACCAAGACAAGTCAAAAAAAAAACCACAACACAACACAACACAACACAACAATACAGAAAACACAACAAATTAGCAACACGGACCCAACCAACAATCGGAGGGCGACACCTGGTGGTCAGTAAGTAGTTCACGATTTTTACCAGACACCCGATATGTTACTTGTATTATGCTATTTCAGTTCTATTGATATGTTAACTATGCAATAACTGATCTATTCAACTTTTACAACTTTTTTAAAGAATCCACACGCCTTCATTGTGCTATTCGTGTTCTATGTGGAAGTTAACTATGGAAAACTTAATGGGTTTACTCAGATTAAAAACAAAACGCCAAAGGTGTACATATTGAGTCCCAGCTATAACACGCGAACATCGACAATAATGTTTGAAGAGGTCCCAGGTAAGATTACATTGACCCTTGAACAATGAATTTGTTTCTGATCATTCCATGTTCACTGTGTTGCTTTATAAATGATTCATATCACACAAATCTAGGGCGAATTGAATACTAGTAGTGAAGGGCACCATAGATCGTTATTTCAATATAATTATTTCGTCTATAATCCGCCATCAATATCAGGGGTGGACACAAAAGGAAATCACATTTTGTTGAAATTTTCGTATGAATGGAACCTCTTTAAAAGAGGTCACCTGTCTTAGAAGGCCATTTTTTCTTTGTCCCAAAAGTGACCCCTTAATACAGGTTAGACTGTATGTCAAAACTTACATATGGTTCACTTTGAATTGCTAGTCTTGATGTTCCTGCACCATTTTCGTCACCAACAACGTCCTTCATTTCAAGATCAGCTACATGTATAGATAATTAGCTCATTATAAAAGATTTTTTAACAATAAAATGAAAAAGAAAGAAAAATCACATTGTCGGAAAAGTTTCAAAATCCAATAAAACAAATCGTTGCAACAGATGTAAGCGCATTTGTATACAAGTGATCGTCAAGTTTTGTTTTGATACCATCAGTGAAATAATAATTTATTAAATGTTGTAATAGTATACCGTTGAACAATGGTAGCATTAAGTAATATGCATACAATTTGCATGAACCAATTGAAAGACGTAACTTTTTAAGTATGAAAATTTAGAAATCTAGTTTTATATTTTTGATCTTGTCTTTATATATTCACGTAAGAGTCCTCATCCATGTCATTGTGCTTATGTTTACCATTATCAGGTGTTGTTTATCAGTAACTCCCAGCCCACTTTACTATAAATAATGACATTTTAATGCGTATGTCTCCCGATCAGGCTCATCGGATGTTACGTGTTTAACCCCTCCACATTTGTGTGTCTGTCCTAAGACAGGACCTGGCTTTCCAGCGTGATATGTAATGATCTGTTTTGAGTTCAGAGTTCATGTGAGAAGTGATTATATTTTTTGTTGATGTTGATGGAATTGTTGACCATCACTGTTGATACTTTCTTTTCATAATTGAATTTGAATATTCGCACGTGCATTTACAATGTGAATGAGACACATTAAAGCCAACGCAAGTTACAGTGCACGAAAATTTGCTTTAAACATGTGAACCATTTTGTTTCTAATAAACAGGTGATATTTGTCGATTTACACAGTATTCTTAGTTCAAATTAGATTAATTATTTCTTAATGAAAGCCTCATCAGTGGGTAAAGGTAAGCTTGCTTGTCTAGCGTGAAGCGTGAATTGGATCGTGGATTCAATCCCGCGGTCGGATCAAAGGAAATACTATAAAATTGGTATTTGCTGCTTCTCCGCTAATCATGCAACATTAAGGAGTAAAAGTAAGTACGAGCTTGCTAGGGAGTCAGGATAATGTGGCTACATGTTTAGCCTCGGACTGTTGTTTCAGTGAGCTATTACTATAAAAATACAACTATGCTAGTACCAACAGGACGTCACCATCTTAATGATATGCAACTTTTGAGCGCCATGACATAGCTGACAAATTGTTCACTTGTCGCTAAGCAACAATTACTCACTCCTCCCTATATATTTATGACGGCAGCATCTAGTGGAGCAGGAACTACTTACCCTTCCGGATCACCTTAGTTCACCCCGGTTTTTAGTGGGGTTCGTGTTACTCAATCTTTAGTTTTATTTGTATGTTTTGTAGATCGTTGTTTGTCCTTTTTTCCTTTGTTTTGGCCATTGTGTTATCTGTTCGTCTTCGATTTACTGATTCTGATTGCCCCTTTTGGTATCTGCAAACTCTTCTTGATAAATAAGGCTGTAGTTAAACTTACAGCTAACTCCTATATTTGCCATGTTCTCTTTAATCCTTAACACTTCTAAGACGATTATCATGGCTACTTGAAAAACCTCATAAACTATGAAGATGTAGTAAGCCATGCTAGAGGTGGCAGCTTTCTCTAAGCGTATTCCAATAAATATATTGATCACTGAAATAAAAAAAAATTAGGAATTACATTGTGTGTTTTATCTGTGGAAGATGACATGGGTGTGTCTCAATATGCTATTACGGTCATTTATTTGTATGGTGAGGGTATTGTGTTTGTTTATGTTCTTACAATTTTTAGTGTTTCATTTTTAATATCCAATATAATAATAGATAAAGCCCAGTGCAAGAAAATGTTAAAGGTACCATAGGGGTAATCATAAGCCATTTTTCGGAGAAGGACAGACAATTCAGTGGTCAAAAGATAAAGGAATAAAACATTCATCAATGGTGCAGACATTACAACGCAGAAAACTAAAGATGCTACTAAAATTGGGGTATATTCAGATGCTTCGGAAGGACAAGCAGCTCTTTATGCACTAGTCCAACGTAGGTGGTTGTGATTCGCTTTTAAAAGGTGAAATTGATACGCTATATGTAGGCTAGATTTAAAGCATTTAGAACTCTCTCGGTGGAGTAATGGTTAGCGTGGTCGCCTTGAGTGCAGTACATGTGGGTTCGATCTGGGGCCGTATCAAACAAACACGATATGAATTTCTGGGGACTTTTCTGTCAGTGATCTAGCGCTGTTGGCATGAGAGAAAACAGACACAACTCGGTAGCCTAATTAGAATAAATTTATGGAATACACATCATACGGGCCATCCCGTGGCTGCAACACTTTTTGTGTTGTGCTTTTGGTTTGGTTTTCATCGTCTTGTGTACCCTATGTTGCCAGTCTCTCTGGATTGTCCATTTGTTATTGCCCCTTCGGTATTCTCTAGCGTTTACTAAGAATGGACAATCCAGAGACATTGGCAACATTGGACACACGAAGTCAGTTGTTGAGACAACCGTTTGGAAATGTGTCCGACTGTACAGATATGTCGTCATAAGTCTTTAAATACTTAGTTCAATATGATCAAATTATTATCAAATGAAAATCAAAATATACCACACTGTCGTCATAGTTGTGAAATACCACACTGTCGTAATAGTTGTAGAATACCACACTGTCGTAATAGTTGTAAAATATCACACTGTCGGAATAGTTGTAAAATACCAGCGTCGTAATAGTTGTAAGATACCACACTGTCGTAATAGTTGTAAAATACCACACAATCGGAATAGTTGTAAAATACCACACTGTCGTAGTAGTTGTAAAATACCACACTGTCGGAATATTTGTAAAATACCACACTGTCGTCATAGCTGTTAAATACCACACTGTCGTAATAGTTGTAAAATACCACACTCTCGGAATAGTTGTAAAATACCACACTGTCGTAATAGTTGTAAAATACCACACTGTCGGAATAGTTTTAAAATACCACACGATCGGAATAGTTGCAAAATACCACATTGTCGGAATAGTTGTAAAATACCACACTGTCGTAATAATTGCAAAATCTAATAGAGACAAATCGCAAAAACAGGGAAAATCGATACCATACCACACATTACATGATCGCTCACTTTCTTGCCTTGCAACATGCAATTCAATAAAAACAAAGTGGCGGGGTTAAGCTAGCCTTAGTATGTGATCCTTTCTGAATACATATTTTCTGCTGATAATCAAATTGATTATACATTGATTCGTGATAGTTAGGTTGAAGTCTTCACAGAGGAATTTTTACGGATGCCATCAAGATATGGTTGAATACTATATAGTGTTCGTCTCACCCCTGACTCAAATCCATTGAACAGAAAAAGACCGCGACATATGGCGTTGCAAATCTAGGTCCTGGCTTGCGACAGACACAAAAATGCGGCGGTGTTAAAATCTGTCAATACTTATCATGTGTTGTTGTATTTATTACAATTTTAGTTCTATGTGCATCTCATTTCTCCCTTATTCAATTATTTTAGCTCTTATATATTTCTTTTGTATGTGTATCACCACTGTTGACTTACTTGCTAATATTATAACCCCTACTCCAATACAGTAGTGGAACCAGTAGAACACTGGTCTATATTTGCTGTCTTTATCTGGTCTTAGTATTCCAAGAATGGGCTGAAATTCAAATCAAAATACATATTTAACTAATAAAAAAAAATGAAAAACATAGATATCAAATTTAGTGCGCAACGACGCGTCTCTGGAATACCCTCCATCGTGAACGCTCAAGGGCAAAATATCTGCAAGCTAAATTGGCTAAGGTCACCTATGTACGAGGGCGGAAAACCTGAGTCTTAATGCTAATTACATAATTTAGGAACTGTAAATTTCTATAAAAATATATCTTATAAACCATGTAAGTCCCGAAGCACTGCCTATTGGGCTGATTTAAAATATCTAGAAATGAAATATTACATGCAAAATATTCCATGAATTGGCTTATATTCGAATCAAAATATACGTTGACCAAATGAAGGCATGAAGTATAACATTTAAAGTATGTGGGAGCAATAAAAAGAATGGGTCATGTGATACGATTAATGCAACATAAACAGACAAAATCATTTCGAACAACAGAAATGTCAACCGGACCATAAATATTGTGTTTTCTTGGAATTTACAGTTAGCAGTAACGAATCTATAGCCACAAAAAACTATTGCTATGATGTAGGACATTTTGTGGATGTTTTGATATTTATTTTTAATATTGTAGTTCTAAGGCGAAAGTAATAGATTTTGACATCTACATATGTACACATTAAATGCGATATTCTGTTTCTAAATCACGTTTCGGTATTCATAAGCAGCTTAGCGTCTTATTAACCTGCATCATCTTATCAACTACTTTTCTTGAATTCCAGTGGTCAGAGGGAAATCACCTCCTCTGCAATGATAAATTCCAAATAGCTGAAATAGTGATTGCAATACATTTTGTTTCCATTCCTTCTGTTACCTCATACTTGTAATGATACTAAGACATGTAATATGCTCAAACTTTAGTTGTTGTCTATATTGCCTTGTACATCATTGTTGGGATTTTTGTTCTTTTTGCTTTGGCCATTGTGTTGTCGATCTTTCTGTCATTTGCGGCTTCTGTTTCCCCTTTAGTGTCTTAAAACTTGTCGTAACAAGAGTCTGAAGATACCAAAGGGGTAATCAGAATTCGTAAATCGAAGAAGAACAGACAACACAATGGTCAAACAAAAGGACAAACAACGATTCACAAAACATATACAAAAAACCAAAGATCGAGTTATGCTAAAACACTAAAAATCGGGGTTGAACTCAGGTGCTCCAACTGGTAAGCAGTTCCTGCTCCACTAGTGGGAGCCGTCGTGTTAATCTTGTGAACCTGTTATTGTGAACAGACTTACCTTATATTGACGTGTGTTTCTAAAACTACAATATCTATGTATATCATGTGGTGTATGGAAACATAATACGATATTTACAAGGAAACCTATGTCTAAAACTTACATTTATAATAACAAAGCAAAATACTAACACTCCAATGTATGGATGAGCTTTTTCAAAGTTGCTTTCTCCAACCTGTCAAAATAAAGGTTCCATGATAAACAAAGCAAAACAAATCATCATTTTGGCCGGTCAAAGCCATGAGAGTGAGAGGTTATATGTATGTATGTATGTATGTATGTGTGTGTGTGTGTGGGGAGGGAGCGGATGGATGGATGTGTGTGTGTGTTTTACGGGTAACCATTTTGTTTCTATATATTCCAACTAGATTTGGAGACTGTTCTCGTGGTGTCATATTTTTATGTTTCCCATTATTTGTGAAAAGTCAAAACCAATGTTTTCAGGAGACGAAACGCAGAGTACGAAAGTATGTAGATATATTCGAATGAACGAACATTCATGGTGCAAATTACAACAACATTACTAACACAATTGTAAACAAAACAAGAGAACAAAGGAGTGAGGTCATGAGGTCAAATGTAGAACCTCCTATTCCATTTATAGTCTTAAGTAGCAATTTATCGTAGACATTGTTGACACATAATTCATTTAGCTTAGTAATTCGCACCATGACAAATATATAAAACACCTCTTAAGCGTGTCCTGTAATTCTTCAGTTATAGATCATATGCAAACGAGATAGCACGAACTTCAAGGTTTTGTGCATCCTATTTATTGCGATTATCACAGTGGTACATGACGGTTCGATTAAATCCTTCATTTCGGAAGTTTTAAAATCGTTGTGATGTTTTGGGTGGTGATCACTGCGCATGATTTTATCTCACCGGGGTCTGTTTTACTTCATATTCGACATTTACTTGACTCTGACCATTACCCAGATTGACACGGAATGTTCCACATGTGGAGAAGAACTGCTAATCCTTCCGGAGCACTTGCATTAATCTCCAGTTTTTGATTTGGTTCTTGTTGCTTATTGTTTAGTTTTCTGTGGGGTTTTTTTTTGTTTTTTTTTTATTTTTATAATTGTTTGTCTTTGTCTATTCTGTTTGTTTGTTTTTTTTGTGTTGATTGACTACTTTTTTTATAACGTCTTGGCATCTTCCTTCTGTTTTTCTTCAAAACATATTCTTTTTCAAACGAAATACCTGTAATGGTTACTTATAAAATTAATCCCTAGTAGAATATGTTACCAAATCGTACGAATAAATATTGTGTACAATTAAACAACTACATCTCAGACGACGAATCTATACTTACATGGAAATTTCCTTGTATGATCACCCCAAATGATGTGATCGTCAGAACAGCTCCTGATACCATCATTATTCTGTGAATCTACAGTTAAGCAACATTAGTCTTCGGAACAATAAATCAAGCTGTATGTTTACATTTAATATAAATGATATAAACTCTGTTACCTTTTACCTGTTAACACGTTCCTTTACCGTTATACGAAAATGACAGTCGCAGACTGGGTAACTTAATATCATTCCCTGCCATTCCTTATTACCATATAATGTTGTATCGAGTACACCTCGCCATGAGCAAGATTCGAACTCACAACTTTAGTGGTGATAGTCATTGATTGCCTAGGTGGTTGTAAATCCAACTGCCATACAATCACGACGGCCCCCATTCCATGTTAACGATGTGTTGTATCGACATTTCCATTGAATTTCGACTTCTATTTTGTCAAAATGAATGATGAATGTGTTTGACTATTCGTGTTGGTGTCTGTCATTGTGTCCATGTGTAGGATTTTGATGTTTCCCCAACCCATGGAGGATAGGTACTTTTAGTGAAACACAGGAACCTGATCTTTTTACAGTGCCGCACTCCCCGTTTGCGTATTCGCGCTTTTGTTATGTGGTTTTTGCCGTTTCGTTTGTAACTTGTTGTCTTGCTATATCATATATCCTCCCTTTACCCGAACAGATCTCCGGACTAGGGCACTGTGGTCATCTTAGATATGTAAGAGAATAAACCATGTACGCATCGAATGCTGCATTGTTCTAGACAAAAAGATATTAAAGCGTTAATCTGAAAAATATAGTGGGGTGAATCATTAGCTGAACAGTTTTATATACATATAGAATATTGCATGCTTTCTAAAAAAATCTTGAAGCTTAAATCTGGAGCAAATGGTGGTGTGCATTATTAGCTGAACAATTCTATGTTGATAGAATATTGCTTGCTGTCTGAAAAAATCTTGAAATTTTAATCTGAAAAAAATAATGGTGGGGTGCATCAGGATCTGAACATGTTTGTAAACATGTAACTCTATAATATCAACTATCAACACTATGACAAACAATCTTGAATAAACTACGAAATTTACCAGAAACCATATGTCTGCTCCCAGTACTTTCTTGCCGGACCAGAGAGGTTTATAGTATCTAGCAATTATATATCCAATATTGACAACACAGAGCCATGCCATTATAGCTAAACCACCTGCAATATTAAGCATATTTTGATAGCACTTTGTTTGGCTAATGCTATTTTTCTTTATAATATATAATATAATGGTACGAATTTGCTAGGTGTTAATGTCACGTTACCAGCAGTATGTCAAATTTTACCAGCAGTAAATCACATATTATCAGCAGTATATCAAATTTTACAAGCAGTATATCACATTTTATCAGCAGTATATTAAATTAACTACATTCATTACGAGAACAAATTTACAAACAATGAATAATATAGGTAAAAAAATTACACTGTAGTGGGCTATTAAACAGGGGATATAACGGATAGGGTCGAATATTGTTCCTTGCTACGAAACATTCGCACATAAGAGATTGCTGCAATTTATCTCTAACATGGAAGTAGCGCGATATTCCCCAATCATGAGACAGATCATTTCGTCCCATTCCTAGGACGAGTTGTAAACTTGATGCATCAAGCACAAATGGCCGGGTTTCATCTCTTGTCATCTCTACGCAGAGTGACAGAATACTGTTCAACAAGACAAACATTTTGAAAATACAAGGTGAGACGATTCCTTGACTTTAATATTCAGAAGACGGTGACGTTGTACAAAGTTTGAATATAAACTGTTAACTCAAGCGTAACTTTTGAGCTAAAAGTGTGTGGACCAATGAAACTGTATTAAATAAACTAAACTGATTTGATTTATTGTGTTTAACGCCACTTTCAGCAATATTTCAGCTATATCATGGCGACCAATTGTAGTGGTGGAGGAAGCCGCAGTACCCGGAGAGAACTACCGACCAAGGCCAATCAACTGGTAAACTTTATCAACTGCGGCTGCCAGTCGAGTGTACCTTTTTGTAATTTATAAAGCCGGGAAACTAAAATGTAGCGTTACTATGCATATTGTCTGACGTCAATGATCGTGCATGGTCTTTGTACTTTTATTTGGTTTACATATTTCATTGATCAATGGTAATATCGATTACTGTGAAAGTATTGTATTGGTTAGGACCAATGTTCGTGGTTTCTACAAAATGCATTGATCTCTGGGTTCTTCAATTCGTGCTTTCAAATTCTACAGGTAACAATCAATGGGGGAAATGTTTTTAGTCGGATTTTAATTTTCGTGGTTTAAGTGAACTACGAAATCCACGAAAATGAGAACCCCGCGATTAATAATGATATCACAGTAGTGTCTTCCAGTTCTTTCCGTTATATCTGACCTGATTTTTATCACACATCATTATTTTAGACCAGACAGACTTACCATGAGCTTTTATTCTAACCAACTCATCATCTGACGCTCCTAAGTCTGTGTTGGATTGTAAATCAACTTTCACTGACGACACTGCCCTGTCACTCGCTGTGTGTTTAGTAATACCTTAACAGAAGAATGCATCTAACATGAGTTATCTACACTTGATTATCATGTATTTATATCTAACAATTACATCAGTAGCATAACCTAAATTCTACAATTATTTTTCAATATCAATTCCTTAATCTCTGACATAGTAATATAGGGGCCGTCGTGATCGTATGGTAGTTGGATTTATAACTGTCTGTGCAATCAGTGACTATCATCACTAAAGTTGTGAGTTCGAATCAAGCTCATTGTGAGGTGTACTCAATAAAGCTTTATGTCATCATGTTCGTCAGTGAATTGCGGCAGATTGGTGGTTTTCTCCTGGTACACCGGTTTCCTGCACCAATAAAACTGACCACCCACCACGATATAGTCCCCTTAATAATATTAATATTTTATAGCGATCACCATACACACATTTAAACAGGTATATAATACACGGAATATTTACCACCACTTCCTTTTGCATACAGTATATAATAATCATTAGACAGGTCAAAAACCTGATTATCACTGTTTGTGATGGTCCTGTCAAATGTACAAGTCAGCACAGAATTGGAATAAGCTGCCATAAGGGACGACAGTCCATTAGTTGACTGCAATAAAAAAAAAGTTGACAAAATGTTATCTATTTTAACTACATTAATGTAATTATTGGTATAATTAAGGTTCTCCTCCCTCAGGCATAGGTGACCTTAGCGGAATTTGCTATTCTGTTTTGGCCCTTTGGTTTTATTGCTCCCAAAATTTTAGATTATTTGGATTTCCAATCTTTCGATTTCAGCGTACCTGCTGGAGGTTATTCCAGAAACGCGTCATGCGCACTAAATTTGATATCTACGTTTTTATTTCAATAGAGGCATTTAATATAAAGTAGTTTACATATATACCAGCTGTGTTGTTATTGTACATCTAACATTTAATGACGACAAAATTAATTGTCTAAATATAGGGCAGACAATTTGATTTGTGAAATGTATTTTAAAAGTACAATTTTTACCATATTTTCAAATTGTGTTATGACGAGCGTTTTCCCATGTTAGTCTATCTTGAGAAATCTTACTAATTTTAAACACCATTAATTCAAGAAGCGGAGACAGATATTACAGCTATAGTGATAATCAATGGTGAGCCCTTCAAAACTGGTGTGTGTCATGTGCTCGATGTCACACCGACATATAATATATCAGCACCAGATTTAGTCTGTTGGTATTGACAATATCCCTCTGTGAGACCAAATGAAAAATGTATGAATTATAGATAAGCCGACATATCATTCTTATTGTATTTAAATGTTATTGTAGTGTACGATTTCAGAAATCGAGTACACCTTTTTATTACATGAGTCGAGTAAACCTTAGTGATGAGATAATGATGGCTGAAGTACACGTTCTCTACCATGCATATATTGTTTTCTTAATAGCATTGAGTGAGTGAGTGATTGTTGTTTAACGCCAACTCATCATTTATTCAGCTATATCATGGCGAGAACAGTTAATTTTTAATGAGATGATAATCAGATTCGCTTTGAACTAGACTAACTCGCTTAATTGGATGTTTATAGTGCTACCTCACCGACACAACAGTTCTCGGATAGACATGTCGCCCCACTCGGACACATTATCCTGATTCCGAGCCCACCAGTCTTTGTTCTTTCTCCTTAATGCGTGTACTTAGCGGAGAGGCAACAAATACCAATTCTATAGTCTATGGTTTGACCAAATCGGGGCTCGAACCCACGATCTACCCCACTCGAGGCGAGAACGCTAACCACTACACCACCGAAGCGGTTACCCCTTAGTAATAATGCAATGCTTGCTGAAGTACGCGTTCTCGTCAAACTACCAAGTATATATATTATTTTCTAAATAGCATGGAAGATAAGCATTAACTACTTACATTTGTTACGGTACTACTAAGATATCCTGCTGCATTGTATGAATTTGCATAATTAAATGTCCCGCCACTATTGGTCATGATACATGCTGTCACACTAGCCTCTTCCTGAAATGGTTATCACGTGACATATGCAATATGCACAAATTTGATTAAAAACAACAACGACATGGACTGAAATTATTCTTTTATAAAAACAAATCTCATTAAAATCATTTCTTTCACTTACTCCCCTTTGCTGATATGTCACGGCGTGGAAGATCTGAAGAAACCCACATTACGGGTCACAGGAGAGTGACCTAATGTCATGAATATAAAATGACATGATAAATACGTTTTTAGACCAATTGTAACATGCAAAACAGTTTCGTAACATTTTCATATTTCCGGAAGACACAGTAATCATTTTCATTAAGAAAGAAAGATAACTCAAAAGTACAAGTTAACATGCATGTTCAAACAATTTGACTATGGCAAACCGAGATATAATACTTCAAGAGAAGGGAAAAAGCGAAAGAAAGCTTTCATTTCGATTTTTTTTTTGTTCTTCTTACGTTTAGTTATGTATTAATATGATTTTACAGTTATAGTCTTTTAATGAGGTCATTGTTCAGTATATCGACCGCGAAAATAACAAACTAAATGAAATCAAGGATTACAATTTTCTCGGGTTCTTCGTGGTCGCGATCGTTTGGCAGTTGGGATGACAAGCTGTGCAATAAGCACCTATCACCTATCACCACTAAAGTTGTGAGTTCGAATTCCGCTCAAGGCAAGGTGCATTCGATAAGACTTTTATTTGATAAAGTTTGTCGGTGATTTGCGGTAGATCGGTGGTTTTATTCGGGTACTCCTGTTCCTGTTCCCTTCACCAAAAAGCTTCCCGCCACGATATCATTGAAATATTGTTGAAAGTGGCGCAAAATACCATAGCCCGTCAAGTTTTCTTACCATCTTTGAATCCAAAATTATTATTGAAAATGGAATATCAAAATTACTTTCTGTAGGTTTAAAGAAGCGACTATGTTTATTATGTTTTCTGGAATAAAAGCCAGTTACATAAAGGTAATAACAAAATTACCGAACTCCGAACAATCTTACAAAGGGAAAGTCAAAACTCATAATTATATAAACAGACAAAATCAGTCAACAACCGGAAAACTGTGAAAACCGTAATGACCCTGACTTGGTACAGGCATTTCTAAAGAAATGGTGGGTTGAATCAGATTTTAAGGCGCCAAACCTCCCGCTCTCATTAGGGTTCAAAGGTTCCGGCTGTCACTATAACAGTATTTAAATACAGGAACAAAATAGGTAAAATAGTAGTCAAAGCAGTACCATATTCGGTGACGTAAATGTCAAAAATATTTTTACGTCACACATTGACAAAAAAAATTCTTGACATTTTTGACTTCTTTATCTTTATACATTTTCACTATATGAAAATGCATCGCTTATAATTTTTTCTGCAGAGACGGAATATATTTCGACAAGATATTGGTATCGGAATATAAACTTTTTAAGAGATCGAATAAGGCGAATCTTTTTATAGCCCTGGTCCAGTAGCCTGTTTCTCAGATGAAGATGACGTTTCAGGAAATCAGAATAATTGCTACTGGCCCTTGCATAGCGAATCAATTGCGAGATGTAAACACCATATGCAGGAGAAGCTGGTATATTGCTGCACATGTTTGGAAAATTTATGATTTTATAATTGAAGTCGTCCCGCTTATCATAAATTTTAGTACTGAGTTGACCACTGTCGTCAAATTCGAGGTATAAGTCCAAAAATGATAGCCAACACTTCCGAAATTTACTACATAAACTTACGTTACATTTTATGAAATAAAGTGTACACATTAATCATTGGGTAAGTGGGACACATGATAATTGTTGGGATATGGTGTTTAAGGCCACTTTCAACAATATTTCAGTTATATCGTGGCGGTCATTTTTATTGGTGGAGGAAACCTTATAGTAATTATAAACAAACATTTTCCAATGCTATTTAATATTGACAACAACTCCTATAAAGTGTCTATTGAGTGCATGTTTTTCTAACACAAACGATACAAACGACTACGCGCGTACGCGTTTAGAGCATTTTTTTTCTAACATACGTTTGTAAAGTTTGCACAAACTTTGACAAACTATGCACTCGCTAAATGTGCGTCTACAGTTTGTCGTTTATCGTTTGTTGCATTTGTTTCAAATCTCAACGCTGAATCAATTATAGACGCATGGAATTTTCCCGCTAAAACAAAGATGGAATCTAACAAAAGAAGAGAAGGTATGCATAATATTATTGATTTCCAATTAATGGATGGTCTATCAGAGGATAAAAACGGGGGCCCGGGTGGCTCAATGAGTTAGGACGTTGGATCTAACAACTCACACAAGCCTATCACCAATATTTACCAGCAACATGTGTATACATATTATCAGGTCAAACAGGGTCAGTAAACTCTGATTAAACGATGTATTTGTTTCTACTTTTGCAGCGCTTAACAAACGACACACAGCGTTTAACAAACGACACACAACGTTTGCAAAACTTTGGTTAGAAAAAGATGCACTCTCAATTATTAAGTGTATATCACGATGATAAGTTATCCTTCCTGTGTGAGTGTAATGTCAAGGCCGAAAGAAGAAAACTGATCTGTTCAACCTTAGTCCAAAATGCGTTTTTTGTTGTTTATGTAATATCATAGACGTCCTATATAATATGTTGTGCCGTCACGATACACTGGAGGTTAAACAAGTGATCAGTGAAAATAAGGCAAAATCGAGGGACAATAAGCATTTACCCAGGAAAAATATGTCAAAACGAGTCAGGAATAAGTAGTGAAAAGTCTATCAATAAAGAATTATGTACTTTCTTTATGTGCATCGGTATATTTTAGTTTACTTACTGAGATTGTTTGCATGTGATTAATTGATATTATTAAAGTTTTAGCCCATATAACTAGGTAAACCTCGTCACTTGATGATGATGTTTGTACAGAACACTACGTATTGAAATCAACATGCCATCAAACCTTGCCGTCTGTGTTTTGTAAGTATAGGGTAAAAGCTGTTTATCCTCATTATGAAAAGAAAGTCTCAGCAGTGATGGTCATCAATTTCACCAATAAAAGGAAAACGTACAATCACCTGTCGTCTTAACTGAACTCACTGAACACAAAAAAGAGCACGACATATGGCATTGGAAATTCAGGTCCTGACTTTGGACAGACACAAAAATATGGCGGGGTTAAACCAGTTAATGGGATCTCAGTATATACAATAAGATTGAATTGACATGCATACCGTGAATACAATTCAATGTGGTCACATGACATTTCAAGCTACTATGATATTACCATGCTCCGAGATGAGGAAAGTCCAAATGCGCCATATTGATCAGCGTTCGTGCCTAGCTCCACTTGTATTGTAAATTTCACCGCAATAGTTCCACTAGTCCATGCTATTAAATATGTACACGCCGGGCTACAGTCACTGAAACAACCTTTTGTTTCACCACATCCAGTGTCCTTAGTAAAAGTTGTCTACAAATAAAACATCTATATACAGTCAAACTTCGCACATTTATATAACAAATCATTGTCTATAAAAGGCAGTCTCATTTTCCCCATTAATAAATGGTGCATATGATATTAACCTGTACATAAAGGGTACGTTGTCAGGTTCTCATGACTGTCCTTTATATACAGGTTTGACTGTATATTACAGTTAATAACAATACCTTTACATTTTGCTTCTTGTATTTTTCGTCCTGTAATTTAATAAATAGTAAGAAGAGTTTGAAGATACCATAGGGGTATGAACGTAACTGATGCATGTTTTCCAGAAGAGCATCATCCCCACTAAAGTATATATTATTATTTACAACAGATGTCCATACATTTTATTTTATTTTATTTTTCGTAGAAGATATCGCTTAAGACAATGTTAGACTTGCCTAACCAATGTAAAACGCCATTACAGTTTAACTCAGTGAATAAAATAACTTCACATTAGAGAAAAATACAAACTTAATCTTTTAAAATCAAATGGCGTGAACTCAAATTCGGATAAATCATTTCCTCTGGTAGCTCGAAGTTAAAATAAGGTCAGATTGTAGTTAATTTAATGTATCCCTTATAAGTCAAATACAATGTACTTTTTTATTTTGAAGTGAAATTGTCTGCCCCTTGACCTTTGACACGTCTTCCAGGTTTCGACTGTATATAAAACAACATAGAGCTGGTACCAAACGGAATTATTTGGCATAATAAAATTAATTGGTTAGCAATTTTATAGCTATGCACAAGAAGTTTGTTATTGTTTACGTTTTTATTGTATTTTCGTTTTGTAGACTGTTATCCAAAAGTTTTTTTTTTTGTCTATGTTAAATACATAATAATATTTATTATGGATACTCACGTGAACATCATTAATAGAAATCAGTAAACTCAACACTGGCCACAGAAAGTTCATCTTTTACTGCAAAAAATTGATGCAAGTAATATTTTGAATATTAATAATGACGTTTTTATTGGAGGAGGGGGGGTATTTATTCCATTATCAAATAAGCGTTTAAAGGTAAAATTGCATGGTGTATTTTTTATCTAGATGGGTTAATTGCCGGATACCATTAAATGGCTCTTAGATAGCAGCCTGATTAATCAATGGCAAAAGAGTGTTCTGTAAACGATTGCTTTAATAGTTGAGACAAGCTATGATGACATGGTCAAAAATCATACCAATCAAGCTATGTCATATCTTACTGAAGCTCTAGATAGGTAGATTCTGCCTAAATATTCAATTTTATATTACATGAATATTTGAGGTAGATCAAGAGAAATCACCACATCAGTGGTGTAATGGTTAGCGTGCTCGCCTCCAATATTTTAGATCGTCGGTCGAGTCCAAAGACTCTAAAATTGGTATTTGTTGCTTCTCCGCTAAGCGCACTACATTAAGGAGAACATGTCTATCCGCGGATTGTTATTTCAGTGATTTAGCGCTATAAAAATGCACTCAAGACAAATTATTAATTACTTAACGTCAAATGAGCAGTATGTCAGCCATATTCTTACGAGAATAAGTTTGTCTTTTCGGTGCAAGGACCGTGGCTTTTATCAAGCACGAGGCACTCATCGATGTCCCGTCCGAAGAGTGAATCGTGTATTTGCGTCGTCCACCACAAGAAGCTGGTGCACCATTAGAGGGTTTTACACAGATCTGAGATCACATGAGAATTTCTTTAGCAAAACAGCATAGAGGTTAACCCATGTTATGTTCCTAGTCCGGACTTAAACGCGATTGAACATCTGTGGGATAAGATTTATAGATGACTTTAAATAGTGAAGTTCAACCAAAGCCGACAACTGCAGTTGAACATGGCGCATTCTTCTTGGGTGTTAGGGCTCGTAATCCTAATTTATCAACCGTCTTATTCATTCAATGTACAGGAAATGTATTGCAGCAATCACCGGCAATGGTCATACATGTACAGGATACTGACTTTTGTTCCTCATTTCTTCTAAATGTGTGATGTATTGTTGACAAATGTAACCAAAAGAAAACAACATTTGAGAACCGATTGTGTTTAGTAATCTGCTTTATTGCTATATTGTAGCGACGTAATATATAGGACGTTTCATTAGCGGTTCAGTGTATTCGTGTGTATTCATCTTAAACAAGCTCTCAGAAACATGATATCAAAGTATATAATATGCGGAAGAATTGGTGTGTGCGTGTTTGTCAAAATCACCATGTAATATATATATATATATATATATATATATATATATATATATATATATATATATAATTGTGTTTAGCTATATTTACAATTATATGCTTGAGCATAAATTATTATATAAGTTTCAATCTGGATTTGTGTCTGGTCATTCTACATCCCATCAGTTAATTGAATTATATCATAAAATTTGCATAGCTTTAGCAAATGGTCAAATTAATGGTTGCGGTCTTTTGTGATATTTCCAAAGCATTCGACCGTCTTTGGCATAAAGGTTTAATAGAAAAAATAAATCATATGGCATAAGCGGAAAATTATTACAATGGCTCAAAGATTATATCTCAGAAAGGAAACAACAAGTTTTATTAAACAATTCAATTTCCACACTTGGAACATTGAAAGCAGTCGTTCCGCAGGTGTCAGTTCTGGACCCATTACTATTTTTGCTTTTTATAAATGATATTGCAGATGATATTCAAAGTCTTGTTAGATTATTTGCTGATGACAGCTCTTTAATGTTCTCATCAACTATTCCATTAGAAGTTGAAGACAGGTTAAACTTGGATCTTCATGTTTTAGATAATTGTGCTAGTAGACTTTAATCCCCCCAATGAATATATGGTTATGTCATTTCGGCAAAACATAAATCCAATAAATCTAAAATTTTATTCTGAAAACTTAAATTAGTTAGACAATCATAAACATTTAGGAGTCACCATATCTAGTAATAGCAAGTGGGCAGAACATATAAATAATATATGCCAAAAAGCGACCAAACAAATATTTGTCCTTAGAACATTAAAGTTCATATTAAACAGGAATAATTAAAATAAAATATATGTAGCTTATATTTTGCCATTACTAGAGTATGTATGTGAGCTATGTGATGGGTGTTGTTCAAGGGATGCAGATAAGTTGGAACAGCTTCAATTTGAAGCCGCTAGGATAATTACTGAGTTGCCAAAATTTGCAAGCAAGGAACCTCTATACTTTAAAACCGGTTGGGAGACTTTAAGTTGTAGACGGAGTCGTCGAAAACTTACTTTATTTCATAAAATACATAGCAATATAGCTCCTGAATATTTACAAAACTGTCTAAATGAATACTTAGTAGTTAACAATTATAATCTGAGAAATTCTTTACAATATATGGTACCAAGATGTCGATTAGAAACATTTTCCAAATCGTTTTTTCCGTCTACTATACGTTCATGGAATTCATTGGATCCGAATTTTAAATCTATACAAACTACTTCAAAGTTTAAGCAAACTTTAAGGGCGAATTTATTTAAGGTTTCTAATTACTATTTGTTAGGAAGTAGGAAATGTAATATAATACATACTAGATTAAAACATCAGTGTAGTTCACTGGGAGGAGATTTATTTAGAGCAAATATAATTAATGACCCCAGCTGCGCCTGTGGATGTCCTTTAGAAGATGCTATTCGTTATTTATTAGAATGTCCCTTTTATACGAATGCAAGAATGCAATTATTTATGAGTATTACACGATATACAGTTATCTCAATTGAAAACTTATTAGTTGGCTCTGATAATTTAACTGATGAAAACAATTTAATAATGCTTAGAAATGTCCAAAAATATATACAACATTCTAATAGATTTGAATGATACGAAATTATATTCTGTACTCAAGATGCTATCATTTATTTACACTCAATCCCCATATCCCCCCTTTTTTCCCCATTACTTCTGGTTATGAAATATATTCATGTATACATTTATTATATTGTGTAACTTGCTGTCATTTTCTTATTTGTGTATATAACATTATTGTATAGAGCGGATAAACTAGGTTGATATAGCTTGTTTCCAATCTAATTGTACATTTATAAGACAATAAAATATGCTTAAGCTATTCTTTTGCAAGGTAATCAGATTAGCCACTGTACTAGAACAATATTATGTGTTACACATTACACATGGACCCATTCACACGACCTAGATTTCTATAGTAATATTGTACCCGCGGTCATTACAGGTAAAAAGCTCTTTAAACTTAGAGATTCGTTCACGCCTATGTGTCTTCCTTAGCTAAATAAAGGCAATGGTAAACACTACCATAAATCAATATAGTAGTACAACAATCGTCAGCATAGATAATATACGTACATTTCCAGCGAATATGAATTTATTGATAGTAGCGTTAGAAACACCAAGAAAAGCGAGTCTCTGGCCTGTTTAGTAGCGAGTACAAATAAATTTAATATTTATCGACAATATACGTATATCGTGTTTATTCTGCAATGTCATCAACTATAAAACAACCACAAAATGGCCTAGCAGAAACGAGTGTCGTTCTAATAGTTTTAATGGTGTCTTCTATCACGTCCGGGTTTATACTGGTACAGTTTTCAAAGGTCGTTCTATGTGAATCATGTACCATTAAAGCTATATTGTTGTCATTGTCCATATAAACAAAACACAAACACGTTGTCAAAACGAAAAAAAACGAGACAAAGGCAAACAATAGTCAAAGTGAACAAACACACAAAACTAGTTAAACTGCAGGATATATGTAGGGGATCAGTTGGACCGTTGGAACAAACCCAAGGAAGTGATACGCGTCCAAACTCGCGCTGAATTGACAAAGAATGTGCTTGATAGGTAAGCCGAGCATGTTTTTTCCTTCTTTTCTCAATCGTTTTTCATATTATATGAATTTATGATTATGCTTATGATCATTTTCGGTAGATATTCAATATATGTAATCTTGCACCTGGCAACAGCAAATTATTGTCAATGAATAGCATAAAGCGGCCGTATTTGCGAGGTAAGCAAACACGAATTTTAACATCCATGCTGCAGCATCCGGGCTACTAACATAACAATAGATAAAAATAGATTTGGCCTCGCTCATGTCAGTGCATAATTAATTAGATGCCAGTAACGATGGTCAGCTTTTTTAAATCGAAAAAAAAAAAACGTTTCGTAGCGTATTCGCCAATAATTTGGTGTTTAATCTTCATTTTATGAAGGTCAGTACAGAAAACGACAATAATTTTGGGTATGAAAAAATTACGATTGTGGTAGACAATATCCCTTTAAGAATGATTTCCGTTGAAGAAGATCTGTATGCAACACATCCGTAATAAACGGCTTTACGAGAAATAGTAATATTTTATTTGTCATATCATTGTTACGCGACATTATATACAATATTATAAAATATTGATTAGTCAAGGTGAAAAAGATTTCAGTGACGCATACCACTAGTACCGGATTTAGATAAAGAGAAGCAGTATGCATCTCCACTTGTGAGGCCTACCCTCACTACTGCAAGGGAAATCACTGAAGATTGTTTAGAGACTACAATGCCTAATGACAGCATATGTAAGAAAGGCTTATGACAGTATCAAAAATATTATACACCTTTACCAGAGACCTCCTAGATTTGAGACTTTCCAATCCTATGGGTAATTCCGGCACTGCATACCGCCGTAACGGATGCGGAATGCGTTTGAAATTTTAATATACTTGAGAGAACATTTCCCATTTAACAATATATATTGCAGCATTCTACAAAATTTATATTCAGATGACTTACCTATTAAAATATTGTTTAATAGACCAATTACATGTTTGACTTTTGATGTTAACATATAAAAAGAAGCCTTACACAACAAGTAAACCAATGTTAACAAAACGAACAATCACCTCTCGTCTCAAATATTTGACTTATCACCGGGTTTGTAGCTAGATTAACACGACGGGTGATACTGGTGGAGCAAGAAATGTTTACCCTTCCGAAGCCCCTGAGTTCACCACCGGTTTTGAATGGTGTTCGTGTTACTCGATCTTTAGTTTTATATGTATGTTTTGTAGATCGTTGTTTGTCCTTTTGTACTTTTTCTTTTGGCCATTGTTTTGTCTGTTCTTCGTCAATATACGGATTCTGATTACCTCCCTTTGGTATCTTCAAACTATTCTTGAACACAAAAAGAGCACGACAGAAATCTGGCGGAATTACACAGGTTAATGGAAGCATAATCCTCCTTTCTTGATAACCGGATTTCCCATAGCAATACAGATATAAACAAATGATTCAATAAAAACCTGCACTGATTCGCCTTTTTCGATTTACGGCTTCTGGTAACCTCTTTGGTATATTCAAACTTTTCTTAGAGAGAATACTTAATATACCATGCAGTAAATTGTTTCTTTGTCTACTGTAAGCAAAGTCACAGGAGGGAAATTAATTATTGGTCTGTTTTAAAATAGGATATAGATATGTTGGTGCCTCGTACATAGGCAACCTTAGCCACATTTAACTATCATGTTTAAAACCTTTTGGTTTTCTTGTTCCCAAAGACATTTAAGTCATTTAGTTTTTTAATCTGTTTACTATGAGCTTACCTGATGGTGGTTATTTCAGAAACGCGCCGTCCGCACTAAATTAGATTTCTACTTTTGCATTACGCCAAATATATATTTAGCACCTTACCCTTTTAATTATCAATTCAATCATTCTGAGTAAATCCCTAGGCTATTGTACCAGCTACATACATACACTACATATATCTTCCTGCTTATAATACGGTGACCCTCCTCGTTTCTTTTCAATCACTAGGCTATTGTACCAGCCACATAAATACTCTACATATATCTTACTGCTTTTAATACGGTGACCCACCTCATTTATTTTCAATACAAAGTCAGTGATTTAAATCAGTTTTGTTCTATTTCGGTGTATTTAAAACACTAAGTTACAATGCATATTGCATGATATGTTTTTTAAATGACATTACAGATCATATGACCGATAATGCATTAACTGTTAGTGCTCAAACTAGGACTTGCATACTTCTATTTTTGTAAATTTAAAGACATGATTCACATAATTTGCATGAATGTACTTGTATGTGTAATGAGTGCTATAAATGTCGACATCTATTTTCTGTTTTGACTTCTGATCCTATGACAGTAGGTACACAGAGAGGCACTTGCAACATGCGCACTTGCTGTAGAGGTCCAGAAGTCAAAACAGAAATGTATGCATAAATATTATCTGGATATGTATTAATTTTGTATTGCATGACATGTTTTATTGTGCTGTATTTAATTTATGTAATTTTATTATGCATGTCGGTTTGAAAAGCTGTACCGACTTTAAATAAATCTTTTTGATTTTGATTTGATTTGATTTGATCGTTGTCACATCTGTTCAGTAGCAATGCACCTTATCTATTATACACTAAAATGTATATAGATTAATATTGTTCTGAATTAAAGAATAGAGTATACGGGCAAGTCATGCAATGGTTCAATGATGTTCTCATTCCTGTCCTTACCTTCCCTCTGTGTGTTTTATTTGCTCTTTGTTTTTATTATAAACAATGCCTTGTTTCTAAGGTCACACAAAGAGTGATGGCATGGTCGACATTCCAATCATTTCACATCAGCAAATTTCTATATTGGTAGATTCTTTGTCAATCTCAATTCATATTTTCTCCGCTAATAATGCTGACCTCCACGATATAACTGAAATGTTGTTGAAAGCGGTGTTAGACACCATAATCCCTCAAAGGGATAAAAAGCGGTGAGAGTGACATACCAGCAGACAATGTGTTCTCTGAATGTAGCAAACTGCAAGTTGAAAGTCTTTGTTGAAGACATATTATTACGCGATTTCATCCATCCTCGTTCTATAAATAAATCTTTCAATTCATATTTAATTTAAATATTATTGATTTATTGATTTATTGGTTGCTTGATTGGTTGTTAAACGTCAAGTTGATAGAATTTTACCCATTACAAATAAATGTTAGAGAATACTGAAGGGGCAATCAAAAATGGACAATCCAAACAAACTGACAACATCATTGGGTACAACATCAATGGGTACACAGTACGAAGACAAACAAAAGAAAAACACAACACACTATGTGTTGGACACTACTATGCACACAATTAACAAGCTTACAAACAATGGAGGTAAAAGTCGGTCCTGAGATCGGTCTATGACCGAATGTTTAATTTCCCACAAGAAAAAGAGGACATGATGGAGAGAGTAACGGTCCGCCAATGAACTGTGACCCATTTGGAGCTGGTTGTAAGTCTCTTAAATTACGTGCTAAACTCATATGATTCTATAAATATCAGGCACTAATTTATGTCATGTACGTCTGAGGGAGGGGGGGCATAATTTCCTTACCCTAGGAGCCACATTAAGGTCATAATACATCCCTTTTATGTATGCTTCGACCCGTACAAATAACGGATGGCCATTTCGTTGGGATTGCACCCCGCCGCAGGGGAGACATTATATATCTAATTTATATATCCCGTTGTTCCTTAGGGATTCAATATTACCTTGAAGGTAGTAATTTAAAGCATACAAAACCGACACTTCGAATAAAACTTTTTTTATGTTTTAATCTTTAATATATAGTTTTAATAAACAATGCTGTCATAAATATTATTGTATACTATTTTAGTATACGGGAGGTTTAATGTGTGGGTGGTTTTTAAAAAAACATAAATTATTCATATCCTTTAAGATAACTTCCGGTTAATTTGTCACTGTACTTAATAGAACTATAATATATACTACTATAAACCATAAACGTTTGTCTTAACCTCCAGTTCTTTGTAGGATGAAGCACGTTATTTGTGTTTTTACGTATATTGGATTCCAACACTTATTGTCCAGCACTCAATCAATCGACCCTTTTGAAATACTGAAAAAATTAGCGTACAGCGGGAACCGTTATTTGTGCTTAGAAAGACTCATGTCTTATTTACGTTATTTGTGTGTGCTTGCACATAGTGGTGTCCAACCCATATTGTGTTGTGTTTTTGTTTTGTTTGTCTTCGTATTGTGTACCCTATGTTGCCAATTTCTCTGGATTGTCCAATTTTTGAATTCCCCTTCGCTATTCTCTGATGTTTATTTACTTGGCTTACATTGATATAGTAATTTCCTATTAACAGACAGTATATATCATATGTTTTGACGTGTAGACCCTCATCGTAAGTTTAAATAAATTGAATGTGCTTTGGCTCGTGACATGATATGTATAAAGTTCAAAATTCGATTGTTCTTTAGAACAACACTGCCCACCCAGTTATATGTGAGGGATGTCACTTACATGTGAAGAACACTTGTATGACCGAATCATATCACTAGGAGGGGAAATGTGGGCCCATTAGACTAGCTTAACTCCTTCACTTTTAATTGAAGTGCTTGTGTCAAGCCATGAACGTGAGCGATCGTGTATATGTATATATGTTCCCTCTTTTTACGATTTTTTTATTAGATATTGGAATTGTTTCGACAGTGTGGTATTTTGTTTATCTATCACAAGATTATTCGATTTTAAGTGGGTGGTGAACTGCTAAATGGAGAATCTGACTTCACCTCCAATTTGAATGAGGTTCATGTGGTTCAATCTTTAATATTATGTGCAGTGCTTTGTCTTGACTTTTCCATTGGCAGCGTCAATTTTAACCGGAGTAATGCCGATAGAGGGCGCAGTATTATTCGAGTTACATAAATTGTGTGCGACATTTTCCGCAAGCGTAAATATAAATTACCGTCTTCAAATCAAAGTATACTACCGTATTTTTACTCTTAGACATATCAGAATCGAAATAATTCATGGAAGCCAGAATGTGTTTTCCCTCGTTTCTGGCTAGGAATAAAATACTAATATCTGCCAATCCATGTTAAAACTCCCAACACATTCTGGCTTCCATGATTTATTTCTTAATTAGACAATTTTGTAAGTATCAAGTAAAAACTTGTAAACAAGGAAAGCTTAGTTTGTTATATTTTTTGTTTTTGGTAGGTAGTTTAAAAAAAAATTCGAAAATATGTTTCATTAAATATGATTTAATAACGATAGAAATATCATCTTTCCCATGTCAGGACCTCAGTAAATTAAGTTCAATTACATGCTACTCAATTATGGTGATTAATTAAATGTAAAATGTAAAATAATATATACAATTTTGTGATGTACAGTGAAGTTCATTGCTAATGAAAATACAATCTATACACGAGTGTGAATGTACTCTGCCTCAGCCTCTGACGACGTCATAGCGTCTATTTTTTTGTTTTTATTACGTTTCTTTCAACATTACCATTGATTTCCTAAATTTTGCTTCTCGATTATGTCGTCACGTTCTGGTACATTGCTAATATCTCCTTTTAACCAAAATATATTTAGCATGTAACACGTTTCTATTTGTCATGGCAACGCAAGTAATCGATTTTTATTATCACATCACAGATATAAGTATAGAAATGCTGTTGTCTATACCCAGAGCACGGTGAACTCGATACAATATACAATGTACTTTGTACACACTACAATTTAAATATAGATTAGTCAGTTGATGATGATGTGCCTGCTACTATTCCCGTAATGGCTACACTAAGAGAGACTGTGACGACAAGATGTACACATAACAGTATTAACTTTGGTGTCCATGCCTGAAATATATTGTTATATTCATGTAATCAGATAAAATACGTACATTATAGTACTAGAGGACAATTAAATTATCAGTTTGGAGTTATGAATGGGATCCACACCACTAGTGGATTATGACAGTTGGGTAGTAGTGATGGGATGTATGACATTTGTGAACTATGACAGTTGGAAGGTAGGGATGGGAACTAAGTGGATTATTACAGTTGGAAAGTAGTGATGGGATGTATGACGTTTGTGGATTGACAGTTGGGAAGTAGTGATGGGATGTATGACGTTTGTGGATTATGACAGTTGGGAAGTAGTGATGGGATGTATGACATTTGTGGATTATGAAAGCTTGGGGGTAGAGATGGGGAACTAAGACACTAGTGGATTATGACAGTTGGGAAATAGTGATGTGATGTATGACGTTTGTGGATTATGACAGTTGGAAGATAGGAATGGGAGCTAAGACAGTAGTGGATTTTGACAGTTGGAAGATAGGAATGGGATCTAAACACTAGTGGATTATGACAGTTGGGAAGTAGTGATGGGATGTATGACGTGTGTGGATTATGACAGTTGGGAAGTAGTGATGGAATGTATGACGTTTGTGGATTATGACAGTTTGGGGGTCGAAATTGGGATCTAAAACAGTAGTGGATTATGACAGTTGGGAGTAGTGATGGGATGTATGACGTCTGTGAACTATGACAGTTGGAAGATAGGAATAGGAGATAAGAAAGTAGTGGATTATGACAGTTGGGAGTAGTGATGGGATGTATGACGTTTGTGGATTATGACAGTTGGGAAGTAGTGATGGGATGTATGACGTTTGTGGATTATGACAGTTTGGGAGTAGAAATGGGGATCTAAGAAACTAGTGGATTATGACAGTTGGGGAGTAGTGATGGGATGTATGACGTTTGTGAACTATGACAGTTGGAAGATAGGAATGGGAGCTAAGACAGTAGTGAATTATCAGAGTTGGGAAGTAGTGATTAGATGTATGACGTTTGTGGATTGACAGTTGGGAAGTAGTGATGGGATGTATGACGTGTGTGGATTATGACAGTTGGGAAGTAGTGATGGAATGTATGACGTTTGTGGATTATGACAGGTTGGGGGTCGAAATTGGGATCTAAAACACTAGTGGATTATGACAGTTGGGGAGTAGTGATGGGATGTATGACGTCTGTGAACTATGACAGTTGGAAGATAGGAATAGGAGATACGAAAGTAGTGGATTATGACAGCTATGAAGTAGTGATGGGATGTATGCCGTTTGTGGATTATGATAGTTGGGAAGTAGTGATGGGATGTATGACGTTTTTGGATTATGACAGCTTGGGGGTAGAAATGGGGATGTAAGACACTAGTGGATTATGACAGTTGGGGAGTAGTGATGGGATGTATGACGTTTGTGAACTATGACAGTTGGAAGATAGGAATGGGAGCTAAGATAGTAGTGGATTATCAGAGTTGGGAAGTAGTGATGGGATGTATGGCGTTTGTGGATTGACCGTTGGGAAGTAGTGATGGGATGTATGACGTGTGTGGATTATGACAGTTGGGAAGTAGTGATGGAATGTATGACGTTTGTGAATTATGACAGTTTGGGGGTCGAAATTGGGATCTAAAACACTTGTGGATTATGACAGTTGGGGAGTAGTGATGGGATGTATGACGTTTGTGAACTATGACAGTTGGAAGATAGGAATAGGAGATAAGAAAGTAGTGGATTATGACAGTTGGGAAGTAGTGATGGGATGTATGACGTTTGTGGATTATGGCAGTTTGGGGGTAGAAATGGGGATCTACGAAACTAGTGGATTATGACAGTTGGGGAGTAGTGATGGAATGTATGACGGTTGTGAACTATGACAGTTGGGGATAGAAATGGGGATCTAAGATGTTTATGGACTATGACAGTTGGAAGGTAGGGATGGGAACTAAGACACAAGTGGATTATGACGGTTGGAAAGTAGTGATGGAATATATGACGTTTGTGAACTATGACAGTTGGGGGGTAGAAATTGGGATCTAAGACGCTTGTGGACTATGACAGTTGGAAGGTAGGGATGAGAGCTAAGACACAAGTGGATTATGACAGTTGGGGAAGTAGAGATGGGGATCCAACACGTTTTTGGACTATGGTAGTTGGAAGATAGGGGTGCAATCTAGGATACTAGTGCTTTGGTTGGTTTATGGTACATAGCGCCACTTTCAGCAATATTTCAGCTATATCGTGGTGGTCAGTTTTATTGTTGGAGGAAACCGGAGTACCCGGCAAAAATCACATAATGTAATATCGAGAACACCTCGCCTGAGCGGTATTTGAACTCACAACGTTAGTGGTGATATCCAATTACAATACGATAACGACCACGACGACAAATCGTGTACTTTGGATTTTTCATAGAACGATGAAGTTGAAAAAGGACACTTGTGGATGATAAAAGTTTTTATTTAGGAAATGTATTTGACATTTGTGGGGTGAACCAGTTTTGTAGTTAGTGAAGGGATCTACGACGTTTAAGAAATGTGCCGTTTAGGAGTTGTGTAAAGGTTCCGCGACATTGTTAAGTGGTGCGAATTTGGAGTTGAATATCGGGTCTACGACAATTGTTGATTAGGCCAGTTTGGGGGAAGGGTTGGAACTTACAACAATTATCGATTGGGCAAATCTTATGATAAAACTAGGATCTACGACATCACTGGACTGTGTCCGTTTTGAGTTTATTATCGAATTTATACCACTTATCCATTCTCATGGCTTATGGGTGTATTTTATTTTTATTTATTTCTTGTATTGTTTTCATTTTTATATTCTACCGCTCATGGCGAGGTGAACTCGATATAACAGTATGTGATAAAGTTTGTCAGTGACTTGCGGCATGTCGGTGGTTTTCTCCGGGTATTCCGGTTTCCTCAACAATTAAAACTGACTTCCACGATATAATTGAAGTATTGTTGAAAGTAGAGTTAAACACCATAACCCTCTTATATTCGTACACTTGGATACTTCAATCTTCATATTAATTAATAACTGATCTATTCAATTTTTACAACTTTTTTTTTACGAATCCACATGCCTTCATAGTGCTATTCGTGTTCTATAAGTAATTTAACTATGGGAAACTTAATTGGTTTACTCAGATTAAAAACAAAACGCCAAAGGGCTATAACACGCGAACATCGACAATAATGTTTGAAGAGGTCCCAGGTAAGATTACATTAATCCTTGAACAATGAATGGAATCAAATTTTGTTTTCTGATGATTCCATGTTCACTGTGTTGCTTTAGAAATGATTCATATCACACAAATCTGGGGCGAGTTGAATAGTGAAGAGCACCATAGATTGTTATTTCAAGCATCATCATGTCAATGAAACGTCGTCTATAATCCACCATCAATATCAGTGGTGGACGCAAGAGGAAATCACATTTTGTTAAAATTTTCGTACTTGAACTTTGACACCGTAATTTTGTTAGTCTTGATTGTCTACCCTTGTTCTTTCAAGTGACGCTACACCGATACCCATTTTTATCGCAATAAGAACTTTTAGGAATTTGAAATAACAGTTCTATTGATTTACAAAAGTATGTATCCCTTCTTGTGTCCCTTACTATAAAGTCAAACCTGCCCATGCAGTCACCTCTATTTAGCAGTCATCTATATTAAGAGGTCATCTTTTTCTTGTCATGTCATAGAAAATTACATATGAATGGAACCTCTTTAAAAGAGGTCTTAGCCTGAAGGCCACTTTTTCTTTGTCCCAAAAGTGACCTCTTAATACAGGTTAGACTGCATGTAAAAACTTACATATGGTTTACGCTGAATTGCTAATCTTGATGTTCCTGGATCAATTTTGCCACCAATAAATTCCTTCATTTCATGATCAGCTACATGTATATATAATTAGCTCATTATAAAAGATTTTTTAACAATAAAATGAAAAAGAAAGAAAAATCACCATGTCGGAAAAGTTTCAAAATCCAATAAAAAAATCGTTGTAAGAGGCAAAAATCTATACCCCTAACGCACATACATTACCTTTCACTTTCCTGGCTTGGAAAAGGCACTTCAATAAAAAGAGGCGAGGTTAAACTAGTTTTATGGACCCGAAACCATTGTATTTGATTATAAATAATCGATGTATATTTTAATAGCAACAGATGTAAGCGCATTTGTATACGAGTGATCGTCAAGTTTTGTTTTGATACCATCACATGTAAATTAAGTGAAATAACAATTTATCATATGTTGTAATATTATACCGTTGAACAATGGTAGCATCAAGTAATATGCACGCCATTTTCATGTACCAATTTAACCCCTCCACTTTTGTGTGTCTGTCCTAAGACAGGACCTGGCTTTCCAGCGTGATATGTAATGATCTGTTTTGAGTTTATATTTTTTGTTGATATTGATGGAAGTGTTGACCATCACTGTTGATACTTTCTTTTCATAATTGAATTTGAATATTCGCACGTGCATTTACAATGTGAATGAGACACATTAAAACCAACGCAAGTTACAGTGCACGAAAACTTGCTTTAAACATGTGAATCATTTTGTTTCTAATAGACAGGTGATATTTGTCGATTTACACAATATTCTTAGTTTAAATTAGATTAATTATTTCTTAGTGAAAGCCTCATCAGTGGGTAAAGATAAGCTTGCTTGTCTAGCGTGAAGCGTGAATTAGATCGTGGGATCAAGCCCGTGGTCGAGTCAAAGGAAATACTATAAAATTGGTATTTGCTGCTTCTCCGCTAAGCATGCAACATTAAGGTGCAAAAGTAATTACTAGCTTGCTCGGTAGTCAGGATAATGTGGCAACATGTTTAGCCTCGGACTCTTGTTTCAGTGAGCTATTACTATAAAAATACAATTATGATAGTACCAAAAGGACGTCACCATCTTAATGATATGCAATTTTTGAGCGCCATGACATAGCTGACAAATTGCTCACTTGCCGTTAAGCAACAATTACTCACTCCTCCCTATATATTTATGACGGCAGCATCTAGTGGAGCAGGAACTAATTACCCTTCCGGATCACCTTAGTTCACTCCCGTTTTTAGTGGGATTCGTGTTACTCGATCTTTTGTTTTATGTGTATGTTTTGTAGATCGTTGTTTGTCCTTCCTCACTGAACTTGGTACTGCTTTGACAACTATTTTACCTATTTTGTTCCAGTATTGTTATAAATACTGTTATAGTGACAGCCGGAACCTTTGAGCCGTAATGAAAGCGGGAGGTTTGGCGCTTTAAAAGCTGATGCAACCCACCATTTCTTTAGAAATGCCTGTACCAAGTAAGGGTAATTACGGTTTTCACAGTTTTCCGGTTGCTGACTGATTTTGTCTGTTTATATACTTATGAGTTTTGACTTTCCCTTTGGAAGATTGTTCGGAGTTCGGTAATTTTGTTATTACCCTCATTTGTACTTTTTTGGCCACTGTGTTTTCTGTTCTTCGATTTTTTATTTGCCATGTTCCCTTTAATCCTTAACACTTCTAAGACGATTATCATGGTTACTTGAAAAACCTCATAAACTATGAAGATGTAGTAAGCCTTGCTAGAGGTGGCAGCTTTCTTTAAGCGTATTCCAATAAATATATTGGTCACTGAAATAAAAAAAAAATATAGCATTACATTGTGTGCTTTATCTGTGGAAGATGACATTTGGTGTGTCTCAATATGATATTACGATCATTTATTTGTATGTTGGGGGTATTGTATTTGTTTATGTTCTGACAATTTTTAGTATTTCATTTTCAATATCCAATATAATAACAGATAAAGCACAGAGCAAGAAAATGTTAAAAATACCAAAGGGGTAAACATAAGCCATTTTTCGGAGGACAGACAATGCAATGGTCAAAAGATAAAGGAATAAAACGTTCATCAATGGTGCATACATTAATACACAGAAAACTAAAGATGCTACTAAAATCGAGGTAAACTCAGATGCTCCGGAAGGACAAGCAACTCTTTATGCACTAGTCCAACGTAGGTAGTTGTGATTCGCTTTTAAAAGGTGAAATTGATACGCTATATGTAGGCTAGATTTAAAGCATTCAGAACTCTCTCGGTGGAGTAATGGTTAATGTGGTCGCCTTGAGTGCAATACATGTGGGTTCAATCTGGGGCCGTATCAAACAAAAACGATATGAATTTCTGGGGACTTTTCTGTCAGTGATCTAGCGCTGTTGGCATGAGAGAAAGCAGACACAAATCGGTGGCCTAATTGGAATAACTGTATGGAATAAACATTATACGGGCCATCCCGTGGCGGCAACACTTATTGTGTTGTGCTTTTGGTTTGGTTTTCATCGTCTTGTGTACCCTATGTTGCCAGTCTCTCTGGATTGTCCATTTGTTATTGCCCCTTCGCTATTCTCTAGCGTGTATTAAGAATGGACAATCCAGAGACATTAACAACATTGGGCACAAGAAGTCAGTTGTTGAGACAACCGTTTGGAAATGTGTCCGACTGTACAGATATGTCGTCATAAGTCTTTAAATACTTAGTTCGATATGATCATAGTATTATCAAATGAAAACCAAAAAATACCACACTGTCGTAATAGTTGTAAAATACCACACTGTCGTAATAGATGTAAAATACCACACTGTCGTAATGGTTGTAAAATACCACCCTGTCGTAATAGTTGTAGAATACCACAATGTCTTAATAGTTGCAAAATATCACACTGTCGTAATAGTTGTAAGATACCACACTGTCGTAATAGTTGTAAAATACCACACTGTCGTAATAGTTGTAAAATACCACACAGTCGGAATAGTTCTAAAATACCACACTGTCGTAATAGTTGTAAAATACCCCACTGTTGTAAGTTGTAAACTACCACACTGCCGTAATAGTTGTAAAATACCACACAGTCGGAATAGTTCTAAAATACCACACTGTCGTAATAGTTGTAAACTACCCCACTGTCGTAAGTTGTAAAATACCACACTGTCGTAATAGTTGTAAAATACCCCACTGTCGTAATAATTGTAAAATACTACACTGTCGTAATAGTTGTAAAATACTACACTGTCGTAATAGTTGTAAAATACCACACTGTCGTAATATGTGTAAAATACCACACTGTCGTAATAGGTGTAAAATACCACACTGTCGGAATAGTTGTAAAATACCACACTGTCGTAATAGTTGCAAAATCTAATAGAGACAAATCGCAAAAACAGGGAAAATCCATATCATACAACACAAATACATAATTTCTGCTGATAATAAAATTGATGATACATTGATTCGTGACAGCTAGGTTGAAGTCTTCACAGAGGAATTTTTACGGATGCCATCAAGATATGGCTGAATAATATATAGTGTCCGTCTCACCCCTGACTCAAATCCATTGAACAGAAAAAGACCGCGACATATGGCGTTGCAAATCTAGGTCCTGGCTTGGGACAGACACAACATTTCTCCCTTATTCAATTATTTTAGCTCTTGTAGATTTCTTTGTTATGCTTATCAACACTGTCGACTTACGTGCTAATAGTATAACCCCTACTCCAATACAGTAGTGGAACCAGTAGAACACTGGTCTATATTTACTAGCTTCATCTGGCCTTAGTATTCCAAGAATGGGCTGAAATTCAAATCAAAATACATATTTAACTAATAAAAAAATGAAAAACATAGATATCAAATTTAGTGCGCACGACGCGTCTCTGGAATACCCTTCATCGTGAACGCTCAAAGGCAAAATATCTGCAAGCTAAATTGGCTACGGTCACCTATGTACGAGGGCGGAAAACCTGAGTTTTAATACTAATTACATAATTTAGGAACTGTAAATTTCTATAAAAATTTAAAATATCAAGAAATGAAATATTACATGCAAAATATTCCAAGAATTGGCTTATATTCGAATCAAAATATACGCTTACCAAATGAAGGTATAAAGTATAACATTTGAAGTATGTGGAGTTCCATGCAGGAACACAGCATCATTTTAGTGTTGAAATGGTGCTGTGTGCCTGATGGGACAATATCATGCCATAAAACGTAGATATCACATTTAGTGCGCACGAAGCGTTTCTGGAATAACCTTCACCATGTGCGTTCAAACTCGAAAGATTTGAAAGCCAATTAATTTAAAGTCTTGGGAGCAATAAGAAGAATGGGTCATGTGATACGATTAATGCAACATAAACAGACAACATTTCGAACAACAGAAATGTCAACCTGACCATACATATTGTATTTCCTTGGAATTTACAGTTAGCAGTAACGAACATATAGCCACAATAAACTATTGCTATTCTGTAGGACATTTTTTGGATGTTTTGATATTTTTTTAATATTGTAGTTCTAAGGCGAAAGTAATAGACATCTAAATATGTACACATTAAATGCGATATTCTGTTTCAAAATCACGTTTCGGTATTCATAAGCAGCTTAACGTCTTATTAACCTGCATCATCTTATCAACTACTTTCAAGCTCTTGAATTCCAGTGGTCAGAGGGAAATCACCTCCTCTGCAATAATAAATTCCAAATAGCTGAAATAGTGATTGCGATACATTTTTTTCCATTCCTTCTTTTACGTCATACTTTTAATGGATAATACTAAGACATGTAATATGCTCAAACTTTAGTTGTTGTCCATATTGCCTTGTACATCATTGCTGGGATTTTTGTCCTTTTTGTTTTGGTTATTGTGTTGTCTATATTTCTGTCATTTACGGCTTCTGTTACCCCTTTGGTGTCTTAAAAGTTGTCGTAACAAGAGTCTGAAGATACCAAAGGGGTAATCAGAATTCGTAAATCGAAGAAGAACAGACAACACAATGGTCAACAAAAGGACATAAAACGATCCACAAAACATATACAAAAAACCAAAGATCGAGTAACACGAACCCCACTAAAAATCGGGGTTGAACTCAGGTGCTCCAACTGGTAAACAGTTCCTGCTCCACTAGTGGGACCCGTCGTGTTAATCTTGTGAACCTGTTATTGTGAACAGAATTACCTTATATTGACGTGTGTTTCTAAAACTACAATATCTATGTATATCATGTGGTGTATGAAAACATAATACGATATTTACAAAGAAACCTATGTTTAAAACTTACATTTATGATAACAAAGCAAAATACTAACACTCCAATGTATGGATGAGCTTTTTCAAAGTTGCTTTCTCCAACCTGTCAAAATAAAGGTTCCATAATTAACAAAGCAAAACAAATCATCATTTCGGCCGGTCAAAGCCATGAGAGTGAGAGGTTATATGTGCATGCATGTATGTATGCATGTATGTATGCATGTAAGTATGCATGTATGCATGTATGTATGTATGTATGTATGTGTGTATGTATGTATGTATGTATGTATGTATGTATGTATGTATGTATATATGTATGCATGTGTGTGGGGGGGAGGTAGCGGATGGATGGATGGATGTGTGTGTGTTTTACGGGTAACCATTTTGCCTCTATATTTTCCAACTAGATTTGGGGACTGTTCTCGTGTTGTCATATTTTTGTGTTTCCCATTATCTGTGAAAAGTCAAAACCAATGTTTTCAGGAGACGAAACGCAGAGTACCAAAGTATGTAGATATATTCGAATGAACGAACATTCATGGTGCAAATTACAACAACATTACTAACACAATTGTAAACAAAACAAGAGAATAAAGGAGTGAGGTCATGAGGTCAAATGTAGAACCTCCTATTCCATTTATAGTCTTAAGTAGCGATTTATCTTAGACATTGTTGACACAAAATTCATTTAGCTTAGTAATTCGCACCATGACAAATATATAAGACACCTCTTAAGCGTGTCCTGTAATTCTTCAGTTATAGATCATACGAAAACGAGATAGTACGAACTTCAAGGTTTTGTGCATCCTATTTATTGCGATTATCACAGTGGTACATGACGGTTCGATTAAATCCTTCATTTCGGAAGTTTTAAAATCGTTGTGATGTTTTGGGTGGTGATCACTGCGCTTGATTTTATCTCACCGGGGTCTGTTTTACTTCATATTCGACATTTACTTGACTCTGATCATTACCCAGATTGACACGAAATGTTTCACATGTGGAGAAGAACTGATAATCCTTCCGGAGCACTTGCATTAATCTCCGGTTTTTGATTTGGTTCTTGTTGCTTATTGTTTAGTTTTCTGTGTTTTTTCTTTGTTTTTTTTTTTACTTTTATAATTGTTTGTCTTTGTCTTTGTCTATTCTGTTTGTTTGTTTTTTCTGTGTTGATTGACTATTTTTTTATCACGTCTTGGCATCTCCCTTCTGTTTTTCTTCAAAACATATTCTTTTCCAAACGAAATACCTGTAATGGTTACTTATCAAATTAATCCCTGGTAGAATATGTTACCAATTCATACGAATAAATATTGTGTACAATTAAACAACTAAATCTCAGATGACGAATCTATACTTACATGGAAATGTCCTTGTATGATCACACCATATGATGTAATCGCCAGAACAGCTCCTGATACCATCATTATTCTGTGAATCTAGAGTTAAGCAACATTAGTCTTCGGAACAATAAATCAAGCTGTATGTTTACATTTAATATAAATGATATAAACTCTTTTACCTTTTACCCGTTAACGCGTTCCTCTACCGTTATACGAAAATGACAGTGGCAGACTGGGTAACTTAATATCATTCCCTGCCATTCCTTATTACCATATAATGTTGTATCGAGTACACCTCGCCATGAGCAAGATTCGAACTCACAACTTTAGTGGTGATAGTCATTGATTGCCTAGGTGGTTGTAAATCCAACTGCCATACAATCACGACGGCCCCAATTCCATGTTAACGATGTGTTGTATCGACATTTCCATTGAATTTCGACTTCTATTTTGTCAAAATGAATGATGAATGTGTTTGACTATTCGTGTTGGTGTCTGTCATTGTGTGCATGTGTAGGATTTTGATGCTTCCCCAACCCATGGAGGATAGGTACTGTTAGTGAAACACAGGAACCTGATCTTTTTACAGTGCCGCACTCCCCGTTTGCGTATTCGCGCTTTTGTTATGTGGTTTTTGCCGTTTCGTTTGTAACTTGTTGTCTTGCTATATCATCTATCCTCCCTTTACCCGAACAGATCTCCGGACTAGGGCACTGTGGTCATCTTAAATATGTAAGAGAATAAACCATGTACGCATCGAATGCTGCATTGTTCTAGACAAAAAGATATTAAAGCGTTAATCTGAAAAATATAGTGGGGTGAATCATTAGCTGAACAGTTTTATATACATATAGAATATTGCATGCTTTCTAAAAAAATCTTGAAGCTTAAATCTGGAGCAAATGGTGGTGTGCATTATTAGCTGAACAATTCTATGTTGATAGAATATTGCTTGCTGTCTGAAAAAATCTTGAAATTTTAATCTGAAAAAAATAATGGTGGGGTGCATCAGGATCTGAACATGTTTGTAAACATGTAACTCTATAATATCAACTATCAACACTATGACGAACAATCTTGAATAAACTACGAAATTTACCAGAAACCATATGTCTGCTCCCAGTACTTTCTTGCCGGACCAGAGAGGTTTATAGTATCTAGCAATTATATATCCAATATTGACAACACAGAGCCATGCCATTATAGCTAAACCACCTGCAATATTAAACAAATTTTGATAGCACTTTGTGTGGTTAATGTTATTTTTTTATAATATATAATATAATGGTACGAATTTGCTAGGTGTTAATGTCACTTTACCAGCAGTATATCAAATTTTACAAGCAGTATATCACATATTACCAGCAGTATATCAAATTAACTACATTCATTACGAGAACAAATTTCACTGTACTGGGCTATTAATAAACAGGAGATATCACGGATAGGGTCGAATATTGTTCCTTGCTACGAAACATTCGCACATAAGAGATTGCTGCAATGTATCTCTAACATGGAAGTAGCGCGATATTCCCCAATCATGAGACAGATCATTTCGTCCCATTCTTAGGACGAGTTGTAAGCTTGATGCGTCAAGCACAAGTAGCCAGGTTTCATCTCTTGTCATCTCTACGCAAAGTGACAGAATATTCTTCAACAAGACAAAACATTTTGAAAATACAAGATGAGACGATTCCATGACTCAATACTTTAATACTCAGAAGACGGTGACGTTGTAAAAAGTTTGAATATAAACTGTTAGCTCAAGCGGAACTTTTGAGCTAAAAGTGTGTGGACCAATGCAACTGTATTAAATAAACTAAACTGATTTGATTTATTGTGTTTAACGCCACTTTCAGTAATATTTCAGCTATATCATGGCGACCAATTTTAGTGATGGAGGAAGCGGAGTACCCGGAGAGAACTACCGACCATGGGCAAACAACTGGTAAACTTTATCAATTGCAGCTGAGAGTCGAGTGCACCCTTTTTGTAATTTACAACGCCGGGAAACTAAAATGTAGCGTTACTATGCATATTGTCTGACGTCAATGATCGTGCATGGTCTTTGTACTTTTATTTGGTTTACATATTTCATTGATCAACGGTAATATCGATTACTGTGAAAGTATTATTTTGGTTGGGACCAATGTTCGTAGTTTCTACAAAATGTATTGATCCCTGGGTTCTTCAATTCGTGCTTTCAAATTCTACAGGTAACAATCAATGGGGAAAATGTATTTAGTCGGATTTTAATTTTCGTGGTTTAAGTGAAGTACGAAATCCACGAAAATGAGAACCTCGCGATTAATAATGATTTCACAGTAATGTCTTCCAGTCCTTTCCGTTATATTTGACCTGATTGTTATCGCACATCATTATTTCTGATCAAACAGACTTACCATGAGCTTTTATTCTAACCAACTCATCATCTGACGCTCCTAAGTCTGTGTTGGATTGTAAATCAACTTTCACTGACGACACTGCCCTGTCACTCGCTGCGTGTTGAGTAATGCCTTAACAGAAGAATGCATCTAACATGAGTTATCTACACTTGATTATCATGTATTTATATCTAACAATTACATCAGTAGCATAACCTAAATTCTACAATTATTTTTCAATATCAATTCCTTAATCTCTGACATAGTAATATAGGGGCCGTCGTGATCGTATGGTAGTTGGATTTATAACTGTCTGTGCAATCAGTGACTATCATCACTAAAGTTGTGAGTTCGAATCAAGCTCATTGTGAGGTGTACTCAATAAAGCTTTATGTCATCATGTTCGTCAGTGAATTGCGGCAGATTGATGGGTTTCTCCGGGTACACCGGTTTCCTGCACCAATAAAACTGACCACCCACCACGATATAGTCCCCTTAATAATATTAATATTGTATAACGATCACCATACACACATATTTAAACAGGTATGTAATACACGGAATATTTACCACCACTTCCTTTTGCATACAGTATATAATAATCATTAGACAGGTCAAAAACTTGATTATCACTGTTTGTGATGGTCCTGTCAAATGTACAATTCAGCACAGAATTGGAATAAGCTGCCATAAGGGACGACAGTCCATTAGTTGGCTGCAAAATAAAAAAAAAGTTGACAAAATGTTATCTATTTTAACTACATTAATGTAATTATTGGTATAACTAAGGTTCTCCTCCTTCAGGCATAGGTGATCTTAGCGGAATTTGCTATTCTGTTTTGGCCCTTTGGCTTTATTGCTCCCAAAATTTTAAATTATTTGGATTTCCAATCTTTCGATTTCAGCGTACCTGTTGGAGGTTATTCCAGAAACACGTCATGCGCACTAAATTTGATATCTACGTTTTTATTTCAATAGAGGCATTTAATATAAAGTAGATTACATATATACCAGCTGTGTTGTTATTGAGCATCTAACATTTAATGACGACAAATTGATTTGTGAAATGTATTTTAAAAGTACATTTTTTACCATATTTTCAAATTGTGTTATGACTAGCATTTTCCCAAGTTAGTCTGTCTTGAGAAATCTTACTAATTTTAAACACCATTAATTTAAGAAGCTTTATATTTGTCATAACTATGAAACTGAACAGCATTCAAAATTTACATAAGGGGCCCGGATGGCTCAATGAGTTAGGTAGTTAGGTAGTTGGATTACCTAACAACTCATACACGCCTATCACCAATACGGCGTGGGTTCGCGCCCGGCTTTGTGAATTACCAAAAGGGTGCACTCGACTCGCAGTCCGCAAGTGATCAAGTTTACCAGTTGCCTGCCCATGGTCGGTGGTTCTCTTCGGGTACTCCGGATTCCACCACCACTAAAACTGGTCGCCATGATATAGCTGAAATATTGCTGAAAGTGGCGTTAAAGACAATAAATTAAATCAAATCAAAATTTACACGGACAAAAATCTTTAAATGTATTATACTGTAATATTGAATCTGGATTCCGTCAAATTTTCTACAAAAAAAACGAAATTCTATTTTTTTCCCCTTCTTATTGTGTACCCTATATGTTTCCAATTTCTCTGAATTGTCCATTTTGGTAGCCCTTTCGGTATTCTCTAGCATTTATTTAATGAATTTACTTAATTCCATGATAACCTGTACATTATCTACCTCCCCCCTTTCTGGACATATACTGATTGCAATCTAGACATATAGAATAGCGAGAGCGGAGACAGATATGACAGCTATAATGATAATGAATGGTGAGCCCTTCAAAACTGGTGTTTGTCATGTGCTCGATGTCACACCGACATATAATATATCAGCATCAGATTTAGTCTGTTGATATTGACAATATCCCTCTGTGAGATCAAATGAAAAAGGCATAAATTATAGATAAGCCGACATATCATTCTTATTGTGTTTAAATTTTATTGTAGTGTACGATTTATGAAATCGAGTACACCTTTTTATTGCATGAGTCGAGTAAACCTTAGTGATGAGATAATGATGGCTGAAGTAAACGTTCTCTACCATGCATATATTTTTTTCTTAATAGCATTGAGGGAGTGAGTGATTGTTGTTTAACGCCAACTCATCATTTATTCAGCTATATCATGGTGAGAACAGTAAATTTTTAATGAGATGATAATCAGGTTCGCTTTGAACTAGACTAACTCGCTTAATTGGATGTTTATAGTGCTACCTCACCGACACAACAGTTCTCGGATAGACATGTCGCCCCACTCGGACACATTATCCTGATTCAGAGCCCACCAGTCTTTGTTCTTTCTCCTTAATGCGTGTACTTAGCGGGGAGGCAACAAATACCAATTCTATAGTTTTTGGTTTGACCCGATCGGCGCTGGAACCCACGATCTACCCCACTAGAGGCGAGAACGCTAACCACTACACCACCGAAGCGGTTACACCTTAGTAATAATGCAATGCTTGCTGAAGTACGCGTTCTCGTCAAACTACCAAGTATATATATTATTTTCTAAATAGCATGGAAGATAAGCATTAACTACTTACATTTGTTATGGGACTTCTAGAATATCCTGCTGCATTGTATGAATTTGCATAATTAAATGTCCCGCCACTATCGGTCATGATACATGCTGTCACACTAGCCTCTTCCTGAAATGGTTATCACGTGACATATGCAATATGCACACATTTGATTAAAAACAACAACAACATGGACTGAAATTATTCTTTTATAAAAACAAAGCTCATTAAAATAATATCTTTCACTTGCTCTCCTTTACTGATATGTCACGGCGTGGAAGATCTGAAGAAACCCACATTACGGTTCACAGGAGAGTGACCAAATGTCATGAATATAAAATGACATGATAAATACGTTTTTAGGCCAATTGTAACATGCAAAACAGTTTAGTAACATTTTCATGTTACCGGAAGACACAGTAATCATTTTCCTTAAGAAAGAAAGATAACTCAAAATTACAAGTTAACCTGCATGTTCAAACAATTTGACTATGGCAAACCGAGATATAGCAATTCAAAACTTACTACAAGAGAAGGGGAAAGGGCGAAAGAAGGCTTTCATTTCGTTTTTTTTTCTTTTCTAACGTTTAGTTATGTATTAATATGATCTTTATAGCTATAGTCTTTTAATGAGGTCATTGTTCAGTATATCGACCGTGAAAATAACAAACTGAATGAAATACATTGCTAAATATTCAAGTGTTAAAATTTTCTCGGGTTCTTCGTGGTCACGATCGTTTGGCAGTTGGAATGAAAAGCTGTGCAATAAGCACCTATCACCACTAAAGTTGTGAGTTCGAATTACGCTCATGGCGAGGTGCATTCGATAAAGCTTTTATTTGATAAAGTTTGTCGGTGATTTGCGGTAGATCGGTGGTTTTATTCGGGTACTCCTGTTCCTGTTCCCTTCACCAAAAAACTTCCCACCACGATATCATTGAAATATTGTTGAAAGTGGCGCAAAATACCATAGCCCGTCAAATTTTCTTACCATCTTTGAATCCAAGATTAATATTAAAAATGGAATACCAAAATTACTTTCTGTAGGTTTAAAGAAGCGACTATGTTTATTATGTTTTCTGGAATAAAAGCCAGTTACTTAATAGCCAACACTTCCGAAATTTACTACATAAACTTACGTTACATTTTATAAAATAAAGTGTACACATTAATCATTGGGTAAGTGGGACATATGATAATTGTTGGGTTATGGTGTTTAAGGCCACTTTCAACAATATTTCAGTTATATCGTGGCGGTCATTTTTATTGGTGGAGGAAACCTTATAGTAATTATAAACAAACATTTTCCAATGTTATTTAATATTGACAACAACTCCTATAAAGTGTATATTGAGTGCATGTTTTTCTAACACAAACGATACAAACGACTACGCGCGTACGCGTTTAGAGCATTTTTTTTCTAACATACGTTTGTAAAGTTTGCACAAACTTTGACAAACTATGCACTCGCTAAATGTGCGTCTACAGTTTGTCGTTTATCGTTTGTTGCATTTGTTTCTAATCTCAACGCTGAATCAATTATAAACACGTGGAATTTTCCCGCTAAATCAAAGATGGAATCTAACAAAAGAAGAGAAGGTATGCATAATATTATTGATTTCCAATTAATGGGTGGTTTATCAGAGCATAAAAACGGGGGCCAGGGTGACTCAATGAGTTAGGTCGTTGGATCTAACAACTCACACAAGCCTATCACCAATATTTACCAGCAACATGTGTTTACATATTATCAGGTCAAACAGGGTCAGTAAACTCTGATTAAACGATGTATTTGTTTCTACTTTTGCAGCGTTTAACAAACGACACACAACGTTTGCAAAACTTTGGTTAGAAAAAAATGCACTCTCAATTATTAAGTGTATATCACGATGATAAGTTATCCTTCCTCTGTGAATGTAATGTCAAGGCCGAAAGAAGAAAACTGATCTGTTCAACCTTAGTCCCAAATGCGTTTTTGTTGTTTATGTAATATCATAGACGTCCTATATAATATGTTGTGCCGCCACGATACACTAGAGGTTAAACAAGTGATCAGTGAAAATAAAAACTGATCATCGATTAAATAAGGCAAAACCGAGGAACAATAAGTATTTACCCAGGAAAAATATGACAAAACGAGTCAGGAATATGTAGTGAAAAGTCTATCAATAAAGAATTGTGTACTTTCTTTATGTGCATCGGTATGTTTTAGCTTACTTACTGAGAATGCTTGCATGTGATTAATTGATATTAATAAAGTTTTAGCCCATATAACTAGGTAAACCTCGTCACTTGATGATGATGTTTGTACAGAACACTACGTATTGAAATCAACATGCCATCAAACCTTGTCGTCTGTGTTTTGTAAGTATAGGGAAAAGGCTTTTTATCCTCATTATGAAAAGAAAGTCTCAACAGTGGTGCTCATCAATTCCACCAATAAAAATAAAACGTACAATCACCTGTCGTCTTAACTGAACTCACTGAACACAAAAAAGATCACGACATATGGCATTGGAAATTCAGGTCCTGACTTGGGACAGACACAAAAATATGGCGGGGTTAAACCAGTTAATGGGATCTGCGTATATACAATAAGATTGAATTGACATGCATACCGTGAATACAATTCAGTGTGTCACACGACATTTCAAGCTACTATGATATTACCATGCTCTGAGATGAGGAAAGTCCAAATGCGCCATATTGATCAGCGTTCGTGTCTAGCTCCACTTGTATTGTAAATGTCACCGCAGTAGTTCCATTAGTCCATGCTATTAAATATGTACACTCCGGGCTACAGTCACTGAAACAACCTTTTGTTTCACCACATCCAGTGTCCTTAGTAAAAGTTGTCTACAAATAAAACATCTATATACAGTCAAACTTCGCACATTTATATAACAAATCACTGTCTATAAAAGGCAGTCTCATTTTCCCCATTAATAAATGGTACATATGATATTAACCTGTGCATAAAGGGTACATCTTCAGGTTATCGTGACTGTCCTTTCTATACAAGTTTAACTGTATATCACAGTTAATAGCAATACCTTTACATTTTTCTTCTTGTAGTGTTCTTCCTGTATTTTAATTAATAATAAGAAGAGTTTGAAGATACCAAAGGGGTATGAACGTAACTGATGCATGTTTTCCAGAAGAGCATCATCCCCACTAAAGTATATATTATTATTTACAACAGATGTCCATACATTTTATTTTATTTTTCGTCGAAGATATCGCCTAAAACAATGTTATACTTGCTTAACCAATGTAAACAGCCATTACAGTTTAACTCAGTGAATAAAATAACTTCACATTAGAGACAAATACAAACTTAATCTTTTAAAATCAAATGGCGTAAACTCAAATTCGGATACATCATTTCCTCTGGTAGCTCGAAGTTAAAATAAGGTCAGATTGTAGTTAATTTAATTTATCCCTTATAAGTCAAATAGAATGTACTCTTTTATTTTGAAGTGAAATGTTCTGCCCCTTGACCTTTGACACGTCTTCCAGTGTTCGACTGTATATAAAACAACATAGAGCTAGTACCAAACGGAATTTGTTGGCATAATAAAATAAATTGGTTACCAACATTATAGTTATTGTTTACGTTTTTATTGTATTTTGGTTTTGTAGACTGTCATCCAAAAGTGTCGTTTTATGAAAGTTTTTTTTTATCTATGTTAAATACATAATAATATTTAATATGGATACTCACGTGAACATCATTTATAGCAATCAGTAAACTCAACACTGGCCACAGAAAGTTCATCTTTAACTGCAAAAAATTGATGCAAGTAATATTTTGAATATTATTAATGACGTTTTTTATTGGGGTATTTATTACAAACTTAGTTCAAATAAAGGCATTTTTGTATGACCAAAACTGTCCATATTTTCACACCCCGGGAAAATAACCAGTTATTGGATTATTACAAGATCATTTCCATATCAAGGCCCATATTGGTCTCAGGCCAATATGGGTGTCTCTTTTCTAGATGTCGGAAGTATGTAATAAATAGTTTAATACATGCGTCTCGGGCCAATATGGGGGTCTCGGAATGATAACCAGGCCAATATGGAAATGCCCATGTATTAATCTGTAATTATTCCATTATCAAATAAGCGTTTGATGAGAGAATTGCATGATGTAATTTTTATCTAGATGGGTTAATTACCGGATGTCATTAGATGGCTCTTAGATAGCAAAAGAGTGTTCCGTAAACAACTTCTTTAATAGTTGAGACAAGCAATGATGACATGGTCAAACATCATATCAATCAAGCTACCGAAGCTCTAGATAGATAGATTCTGCCTAAATATTCAATTTTATATTACATGAATATTTGAGGTAGATCAGGACAAATCACCACATCAGTGGTGTAATGGTTAGCGTACTCGCCTCGAATATGATAGATCGTAGGTTCGAGTCCAAAGACTCTAAAATTGGTATTTGTTGCTTCTCCGCTAAGCGTACTACATTAAGGAGAAAGAGCTAAGATTGCTTGGCTCGGAATCAGGATAGTGTGTCCGAACATGTCTATCCGCGGACTGTTATTTCAGTGATTTTACGCTATACAAATGCAACTAAGCGTGTTGATCTAGTACAAAGCGGAGTTGGCGTTAAGCGAGTCATTCACTCAAGACAAATTATTAATTACTTAACGTCAAATGAGCAGTATGTCAGCCATATTCTTACGAGAACAAGTTTGTATTTTCCGTGCAAGGACCGTGGCTTTTATCAAACACGAGGCACTCATCGATGTCCCGTCCGAAGAATGCATCGTGTATTTGCGTCGTCCCCCACAAGAAGCTGGTGCACCATTAGGGGGTTTTACACAGACCTGAGACAACATGTGGTGACATTCTTTGCACTTTCCAGCATGACAACGCACATGTTCATTCTGTAAGAGCCACACGAGAATTTCTTTAGCAAAACAACATAAAGGTTAATCCATGGTCTGTTCCTAGTCCGGACTTACACGCTATCGAACATCTGTGGGATAAGATTAATAGATGACTTAATGAAGTTCAACCAAAGCCGATAACTGTAGTTGAACATGGCGCATTCTTCTTGGATGTTAGGGCTCGTAATCCTAATTTATCAACCGTCTTATTCATTCAATGTACAGGAAATGTATTGCTGCAATCACCGGCAATGAACATACATGTACAGGATACTGACTTGTGTTTCTCATTTCTTCTAAATGTGTGATGTATTGTTGACAAAAGTTTCCAAACGAAAACATTTGAGAACCGATTGTGTTTAGCAATCTGCTTTATTGCTATATTGTAGCGACGTTATATACGACGTTTCTTTAGCGGTTCAGTATATTCTTGTGTATTCATCTTAAACAAGCTCTCAGAAACATGATATCAAAGTATTTAGTATGCAGAAGAATTGGTGTGTGCGTGTTTGTCAAAATCACCATGTATTATAATATATATTCTTTTGCAAGGTAATCAGATGAAATATCCACTGTACTAGAAAAATATTATGTGTACCTATAAAGCCCTACACATGGACCCATTCACACGACCTAGATTTCTATAGTAATATTGTACCCGCGGTTATTCCAGTTAAAAGGTTTTATACTGTTACAAACGTCGATCTATGTGAATCCTGTACCATGAAAGCTATATTGTTGTCAATGCGATTTGTCTACTAACATAAAACCAGTGCAGGATCAAATATAGAAACCCAAACACGTTGTCAAAACGGAAAAAAATGAGTCAAAAACAAACAATAGTCAAAGTGAACAAACACAGAAAACTAGTTAAACTGAGTCGTCATTGCAAAACAAGGGATAAATTCTTGCGCTCCAGGAGGATAAAAACTGCGGCTCCACATTTGGCAAATACCGAGATAATAAGGGCAATGTCGAAAGTCTTAATGGTCGTAATTGAGTTTAAAGGGTGGAAAGAGATTACGTCAGTGCAAACATATATTGAGTTTTCGGCGAGATAGACACTGTGTAGCGACCAACCAATGTATTTTGGCGACCGTAAAACGACCGAACAGTCATGAATCCCAGAATAAGAAGATTACCCGTCAGCAGCAATACTCTATCCAGAAACTCCAGATATCGTGCACAAACCCAAGACAATAAAATATGTTTAAACTATTCTTTTGTAAGGTAATCAGATTAAACAACCACTGTACTAGAACAATGTTATGTGTGCCTATAAAGCCCTACACATGGACCCATGCATACGACCTAGATTTCTATTGTAATATTATACCCGCATTCATTACAGATAAAAAGCTCTTTAAACTTAGAGATTCGTTCACGACCATGTGTCTTCCTTAGCTAAATAAAGGCAAAAAAATATCAAAACGTGGTAAACACTACCATAAATCAATATAGTAGTACAACAATCGTCAGCATAGATAATATACGTACATTTCCGGCGAATATGAATTTATTGATAGTAGCGTTAGAAACACCAAGAAAAGCGAGTCTCTGGCCTGCTTAGCAGCGAGTACAAATAAATTTAATATTTATCGACAATATACGTATATCGTGTTTATTCTGCAATGTAATCAACTATAAAACAACCACAAAATGGCCTAGCAGAAACAAGTGTCGTTCTAATAGTTTTAATGGTGTCTTCTATCACGTCCGGGTTTATACTGTTACCGCTTTCAAACGTCGTTCTATGTGAATCATGTACCATTAAAGCTATATTGTTGTCATTGTCCATATAAACAAAACAAAAATATCCAGTCAATGCGATTTGTCTACTAATATAGAATAGGATAAAATATAGAAACACAAACACGTTGTCAAAACTGAAAAAACGAGACAAAGGCAAACAATAGTCAAAGTGAACAAACACAGAAAACTAAACGACATATATTGAGCTATCGGCGAGATAGACACTGCTTAGCGACCAACCGATGTATTTTGGCGACCGTAAAACGTCCGCACTGTCATGAATTCGAGAGTAAGCAGTTTACCCGACAGCAGCAATGTTATCACCGGAAATTCCAGATATGGTGGGAAGATTCTGTATTGCTCATCGACTGCTATTAATAAGGATGCTAGAGACTGTTCCGCATTCACAGTAGTGATATGTGCTATATTTATCTTTTTTACGTTTATTACATCGCTTGGAATATTTAAATAATGTGGAGACTACCTTATACATGTACAAAAATAACCCGATACATTCAGTTATCAAATAAAGCAAATCATCGATTTTAATTAGGACACGATGTTGCAATTCAAAATTGTGAAAGTTGAATACATTTTTTTGTATTAAGTACGTATCGATGCTTACCTTTTCAGTTCGTTGTTTAGGTTAAACAATAACCGGTATATTCAGTCATCAAATAAAGCAAATCATCGATTTTTAATTAGGCCATGATGCTACAATTTAAAAATTGTGAACGCTCAATACATTTTTTTGTATTACTTACCTTTTCAAGTGGTCGTTTAGATTCACGATCGATATATTAAATATATGCAATAACGCAATACACTATCAAGATTCAAATGTCCAATTTTACACAACTCCTTTATACCACTGAGGTAAATACACTTATCCTTAAGAATGATCTCCGTTGATGAAGATCTGTATGTAGCAAATTTTGCTTCTGGTTTGCTTATATTCTTATTTTTATATTTTTAGCCAGTCAATGGGGTTTGCAATTAATATTTCGCATACACAATAGCGACCCACCACCACAAGGTGTGGCAAATAGAAATATTCTTCTGTGGTTTAAATGCGTATTAACTGCATTACATGTAAACTGTATTATTCTGTTTGATAAAGTCCTTTAACTAGAACAGAAATTTGTTTACCCTTGAGTGAAATAGTGTTGTAATAAAATATCGTGAACGTGATGTAAAAGTATGAAAGCATCTCAAGGTATATTTTAAATGAGGTTGAAACATGTCGCCATTTGATATCAATTCGGTTGTATTTCATTTTGACGATTTTAATTACGGAAGACGATCACAACCATATTTTTTTAACAATTGCAACTCAGCTGGTTTTTTTTCATAACATATAATAAAATGAAAAAAATATATATCACACTGTCGATACAGTTCCAACATTCAATAGAAAAATCGTAGAAATAATATCATTTAGTGTCCGTCGTCTGTTATCCATAACTTTTCATATTAATATTTAATCTTTTTCTTAGAAACTGCAAAACCAAATGCTTTATTTTACGTTATCAAGTTCTCTCAACCCGCACCTTGGCATTTTTTTTTTTTTTTTTATAGATTTACGATGGTTGTTCGTTAAAATGTACTGGAATATATGATTATCATAACATTAGTTGTCAATAAGAATAAAGTACGGTTAAAAAAGTGCTTAAAAAAATTTCAAATATGACAAAGTTCTATTCCTCAAATAAATCTATCTATTACTTCTTTAAGGTTAATACCAAAATTTCGACCAGTTTTCGACAATCAATGTTAATAAGTTTCTGAATTGATATGATATCAATATGTACATTATCAATGTCATAGCAGACGATGAAACCAAAATGGGTCTGCATGAGATAAAGCTTTGTTAAGGTGACGAAAAAATGAATTACGAAAAAATACAATTTGAATGTGAAATAATAGATGTGGTACGTAGTTCTTACATTTAAAGATGACATTTTTAGATCAGATTTCTTGAGATCATTCATGCAATTTCAGCATCATAATATAACCTCTGACAAATGAAGCGATCAAAATAATGAGAGATTTTATCACGTGAAACAAACCGTCGAAAACAGGAGAACGTCGAAAATGGGTGACGTTGCGACATTACTATTCGTTCACTTTAATTTCATAATACAGTTTCGGAACATGTTTTTATTCCTGACATCAATCCACATTGCATATTAAGTCAAATTTATGCTTTGTTTATTGAGTTTTATTATGCTTTGTTTTTGTTTTTCTTTTTGTTTTTTAAAGATATGCATTATAATACAATGATACGTACATTCTGTATTTTGAAAAAAATGACGTTCAGTGCTTTTCATTCCCTGACTTTGTCGGTCCGCTGTGAGGAATTAGATGCACATATTAACTAACTGTATTTATTTATGAAAAGCACATATTGTGAATACATTTTGGAGAAAAATTTATCGACATCTGAGGTGGGGCCGATGTTGTCCCTTATAGCTCCCAGTCCTGCTATCCCTCGTTTCTGGCTCGGGATAACATACTAATATATGTTAATCCATGATAAAACTCCCAACACATTCTGGCTTCCATGATTTATTTCTTAATTAGACAACTTTGTAAGTATCAAGTAAAAACTTGTAAACAAGGAAAGCTTAGTTTCAGTTATGTTTTTTGTTTTTGTTAGGTACATTAAAAAAAAATTCGAAAATATGTTTCATTAAATATGATTTAATAACGATTGAACTATCATCTTTCCCATGTCAGGACCTCATTAAATTAATTTCAATTACATGCTACTCAATTATGGTGATTAATTAAATGTAAAATGTAAAATAATATATACAATTTTGTGATGTACAGTGAAGTTCAATGCTAATGAAAATACAATCTATACACGAGTGTGAATGTACTCAGCCTCTGACGACGTCATAGCGTCTATTTTTTTGTTTTTATTACGTTTCTTTCAACATCACCATTGATTTCCTAAATTTTGCTTCTCGATTATGTCGTCACGTTCTGGTACATTGCTAATATCTCCTTTTAACCAAAATATATTTAGCATGTAACACGTTTCTATTTGTCATGGGAACGCAAGTAATCGATTTTTATTATCACATCACAGATATAAGTATATAAATGCTGTTCTCCAGTCCCAGAGCACGGTGAACTCGATACAATATACAATGTACTTTGTACACACTACAATTTAAATATAGATTAGTCAGCTGATGATGATGTGCCTGCTACTATTCCCGTAATGGCTACACAACTCCTTTATACCACTGAGGTAAATACACTTATCCTTAAGAATGATCTCCGTTGATGAAGATCTGTATGTAGCAAATTTTGCTTCTGGTTTGCTTATATTCTTATTTTTATATTTTTTATTTCTTAATTACTTAAAAAAAATTAGTTTGGCTTGAAAATTTTATATTCTTTGATTTTTTTAGTTAGACAAGTGCTGCTTTTACTGATTACGTTGGTACCAGTTTTAAGTATCTAGTATTATTTTTTTTTTTTTTTTTTACCTGCTGCTTCTTTTTTAAATGCTGCTTTAGGTTGGAGCATCTGTGTGTGGATGTTGAACAAGAGTCCAAAGAGGCACTTGCCGCGTGGGTTCTTGTTCAGATCTATACACAGTCCTCCTTTTTATGCCTGTATGTCTTAGCTTATTTTAGTTTGTAACTTTGCATGTGACTTGTGTTGTTTTATTGTTAATGTATATGCGGTAAAAAGCTCATTAGAGCTTATGTTGTACTGTTTTATTATGTGCCGAATCAAAATAAAGTTTTCTTATCTTATCTTATCTTATCTTATCTTATCCGTAATAAACGGCTTTACGAGAAATAGTAGTATTTTATTTGTCATATCATTGTTACGCGACATTATATACAATATTATAAAATATTGATTAGTCAACGTGAAACAATATTAACACATATTTTATTGCAATATGTTCGTTTTTCCATGTCCAATAATAGCTAAATGTCAGTGTAGGTTATATGCCCTCAGTGCAAATATCCGTATTTGCCCTCATATATCCGTATTTGCCCCCTAATTCAACTTCCGGTATCTACGCAGTGGTCGCAAAGATTATATGTCAAAGTTCAAGGAAAGATGATGCATAAAGATATGCATAAAATCGTATTTCAATCAAATTAACACATTTCAACATATTGGAATAAAGTTTAAATAACTTAAAACGGAATAATTAGCTCAAATGTATACGTCGTGTTGAATAGGAATTTCCATTCAAATGTCAACGTCTTGGGTAGATTTTACAAACAGTTTCTAACGTCATTGTACAGATCGACAACAAAAATATTTGCAAGTTGAACAAATGCAGCTCTCTTTTATTTTCGCAATTTGTCAGTTCAAATATCTTTTTTGCAGTATAAAAGTCGATGCTTGATTTGATTTGATTTGTGTTGTTTAACGCCACAATATTTCAGCTATTATCATGGCGACCAGTTTTAGTAGTGAAAGAAGCCGGAGTATCCGGAGAGAACCACCGACCATGGGCAAACAACTGGTAAACTTTATCACTTGCGGCTCGAGTGCACCCTTTTTTGTAATTTACAAAGCCGGGCGCGAACCCACGCCGTATTGGTGATAGGCGTGTATGAGTTGCTAGATAATCCAACTACTTAACTCAATGAGCCAACCGGAACCTCGCCAATGCTTGGAAAAGGTCAATTTGAAATATTGATGAAAAGATTATGACATGAAATTGTCCATATCGTCCCTGGTATCAACCCTCGACCCATACCATCAGCCCTCCAGCTTCGCTGTCGGGCTTGATATTGGAGTCTCGGGCTAATACCAGGGCCAATATGGAAAATGTCATGTAATAATCTCTTATTATAAAATATTGATTAGTCAAGGTGAAAAAGATTTCAGTGACGCATACCACTAGTACAAGATTTAGATAAAGAGAGACAGTATGCATCTGTACTTGTGAGGCCCTCCTAATCCCCTACCCTCACGACTGCAAGGGAAATCACTGAAGACTTTTTAGAGACTACAATGCGTAATGACAGCATATGTAAGAAAGGCCTATAACAGTATCAAAAATAGTATGCACCCTTACCAGAGACCCCCTAGATTTGAGACCTTCCAATCATATGGGTAAATCCGGCACTGCATACCGCCGTAGCGGATGCGGAATACGTTTGAAATTTTAATAAACTTTAGAGAACATTTCCCATTTAACAATATATATTGCAGCATTTCACAAAATATATATTCAGATGACTTACCTATTAACATATTGTTTAATAGACCAATTACATATTTGACTTTTGATGTTAACATATGAAAAGAAGCCTTACACAGTGATGCTCAACAAGTGAACCAATGTTAACAAAACGAACAATCACCTCTCGTCTCAAATATTTGACTTATTACCGGGTTTGTAGCTAGATTAACACGACGGGTGACACTGGTGGAGCAAGAGCTGTTTACCCTTCCGAAGCACCTGAGTACACCACCGGTTTTTAATGGGGTTCGTGTTACTCGATCTTTAGTTTTATATGTATGTTTTGTAGATCGTTGTTTGTCCTTTTATACTTTTTCTTTTGGCCATTGTGTTGTCTGTTCTTCGTCAATATACGGATTCTGAATGCCCCTTTGGTGTCTTCAAACTATTCTTGATAACCAGATTTCCCATAGCAATACAGATATAAACAAATGATTAAGCAAAAACCTGCACTGATTCGCCTCCTCTCAAATTATCACAAAAATGAATGACTACATAAAAATGAACAGGAGTTAGAGTTAGAGCTAAGGTGTTTAACGCCAGTTAACAATAGTTCAGCTATAGTGTGACAGTATACGTACAATAACATGGTCAATGAATGCTTGTAATTAACTGACTACTACATGCAGCAAGTAAGGTATAATCTATTGTACGCAACATTCTATTCTGAGAAATTCGAATCCACTTATATTAAACACGTGATTATTTCGCGTCGGCTAGATATTTTAAACTACAACGACTCAAACGTTTTGTATACCATATTAAATGTCACAAAACCTTACTATTTACACTTTGTGTAAAAAAAAAGAAGCTATTTACGTTGACACCTGATAGCAATATAATATTTCATAAATTAAATCTGTGCTGTTTTCTTGGGTTTTTTGGAGGGGGTTGTTCAATGTGTAGTTTTTTTATTATGTTATATAGATCATTGTTTATATTTTTGTCAATTTTCTTCTGGACAATTGCTTTGTCTGTTTTTCGATTTACGGCTTCTGGTAACCTCTTTGGTATATTCAAACTTTTCTTGGAGAGGATGCTTAATATACCATGCAGTAAATTGTTTCTTTGTCTACTGTAAGCAAAGTCACAGGAGGGAAATTAATTATTGGTTTGTTTTAAAACAGGATATATATATTTTGGTGCCTCGGACATAGGCAACATTAGCCACATTTAACTATCATGTTTAAAACCTTTTGGCTTTCTTGCTCCAAAAGACATTTAAGTCATTTAGTTTTTTAATCTGTTTACTATGAGCGTACCTGATGGTGGTTATTTCAGGAACGCGTCGTGCGCACTAAATTAGATTTCTACTTTTGCATTACGCCAAATATATATTTAGTACCTTACCCTTTTATTTATCAATTCAATCATTCTGAGTAAATCCCTAGGCTATTGTACCATCCACATACATACACTACATATATCCTCCTGCTTATAATACGATGACCCACCTCGTTTCTTTTCAATACAAAGTCGGTGATTTAAATCAGTTTTGTTCTACTTCGGTGTATTTAAAACACTAAGTTACAATGCATAGTGTATATATTTTTTTAAGTGACATTACAGATCATATGACCGATAATGCATTAACTGTTAGCGCTCAAACTAGGATTTGCATACTTCTATTTTTTTAAAACACGATTCATATAATTTGCATGAATGTACTTGTATGTGTAATGAGTGCTATAAATGTCGACATCTATTTTCTGTTTTGACTTCTGATCATATGACAGTAGGTACACAGAGAGGCACTTGCAACATGCGCACTTGCTGTAGAGGTCCAGAAGTCAAAACACAGAAATGTATGCATAAATATTATATGGATATGTATTAATTTTGCATTGCATGACATGTTTTATTGTGTTGTATTTAATTTATGTAATTGTATTATGCATGTTGGTTTGAAAAGCTGTAGCGACTTTAAATAAAACTTTCTAATTTTGATTTGATTTGATTTGATCGTTTTCACATCTGTTCAGTAGCAATGCACTTTATCTATTATACACTAAAATGTATATAGATTAATGTTGTTCTGAATTAAAGAATAAAGAGTATACAGGCAAGTCATGCAATGGTTCAATGATGTTCTCATTCCTGTCCTTGCCTTCCCTGTGTGGTTTATTTGTTCTTTGTTTTTTATTATAAACAAAGCCTTGTTTCTAAGTTTACATAAAGAGTGATGACATGGTACATTCCAATCATTTCACATCAGCAAATTTCTATATTGGTAGATTCTTTGTCAATCTCAATTCATATTTTCTCCGCTAATAATGCTGACCTCCACGATATAACTGAAATGTTGTTGAAAGCGGTGTTAGACACCATAATCCCTCAAAGGGATAAAAAGCGGTGAGAGTGACATACTAGCAGACAATTTGTTCTCTGAATGTAGCAAACTGCAAGTTGAAAGTCTTTGTTGAAGACATATTATTACGCGATTTCATCCATTCTCGTTCTATAAATAAATCTTTCAATTCATATTTAATTTAAATATTATTGATTTATTGATTTATTGATTAATTGGTTGCTTGATTGCTTGATTGGTTGTTAAACGTCAAGTTGGCAGAATTTTACCCATTACGAATAAATGTTAGAGAATACCGACGGGGCAATCTAAAATGGACCATCCAAAGAAACTGACAACATCATTGGGTACACAGTACGAAGAAAAACAAAAGAAAAACACAACACAATATGTGTTGGACACTACTATGCGCACAATTAACAAGCTCACAAACAATGAAGGTAAAAGTCGGTCCTGAGATCGGCCTATGACCGAATGTTTAATTTCCCACAAGAAAAGGAAGACATGATGACGAGAGTAACGGTCCGCCAATGAACTATGACCCATTTGGAGCTGGTTGTACGTCTCTTAAATTACGTGCTAAACTCATATGATTCTATAATTATGAGGCACTAATTTCTGTCCTGTACGTCTGAGGGGGGGGGGGGGCATAATTTCCTTAAACTAGGAGCCACATTAAGGTCATAATCCAGCCCTGCCAACAGGAGATTTTTATGCTTGCTTCGACCCGCACAAATAACGGATGGCCATTTCGTTGGGATTGCACCCCGCCGCAGGGGAGACACTATATATCTAATTTATATATCCCGTTGTTTCTTAGGGATTCAATATTATCTTGAAGGTAGTAATTTAAAGCATGCAAAACTGACACTTCGAATAAAACTTTTTTTATGTTTTAATCTTTTATATATATATAGTCTTAATAAACAATGCTGTCATAAATAGTATTGTATACTATTTTAGTATACGGGAGGATTAATGTGTAGGTGGTTTTTAAAACAACATAAATTATTCATATCCTTTAAGATGACTTCCGGTTAATTTGTCAATGTACTTAATAAAACTACAGTTGAAGAGCAGACTCGCAAAAATTCTAATTTTCCGGTCCGTGGAATTTTAAAAAATCGAAGGGAGATAATCGTAAATATTTTCCGTTAGATGGCGCTTCACAAACCCAAACAATTATACGTACTTGGAAAACTACGTTTTTGTTCTATTAAACCAATGAAAATGATTGAAATATGATTAAAAATCACATTTATATTTATTAATGGTCATGATTTTCAGTCTGGTATAAAATCCGTCTGCGATGAATGTAAAAATAACGTTTTTTTTCTTTACCTCGGAAAATCGTAAATTTTTTTTGTCGCGTATGTTTACACTTTTTGCATCTGACAGAATAAAGTTCCCGTGGAGGGAAAAATAAAAAAACTGGTTCCTTGGACAGAATAATATCTACATTTCATCGGGTAAAAGGGAATTTACATCACTCGTAACAGTTTAAGAAAAATAATCAATATTCCTACGTCACCCAAACAGAGTCAAGGTTGAAAAATTTGCTCCTCCCATTTTGCTCGTACAATCAATATTTACACATGTAAACAATGGAATAACGGTAGGCATGTGAGGTAAAACACACTGTTTTGATGTACAGTGCAAATTGTCTAGAAATTCGATGCATTTATCCCATTCTGTCAATCTCATGGATTCACAACTACAACCCGAACCTGGTTATATGCACCCCCCTTTTCTGAAATATGCCACCAAAGTCAATCTGTCAACGGGTGCAGGCCTTTTAATTTTAGTCAGGGATAGTACCGGGTACCCACTTAAAATGGTAATTGGTACCTTCTAATTTCAAAGAATGTTGTACAGCATGTTTATTTGCTCATTTGTTTATATGACTAAGTGGTTTTTATTTGTAGATAATTTAACCAGGATTGTTAATTTTTAGGATTTATTTTTAGTTGAAATATATAGAAAATCAGTCAATTTTTATTTGTTATATTTAAATTATGTAAAAATAAAAACCACTCATATAAACATAATGAGCAAATAAACAGTCAAAATATAGAAAATTTTGAATGTTTTGGGGTAAAATTTGTTAAAATCTATCCAGAAATGACTTCACAATAATATTTTGAAAACATATGGTTTTGGTTGATTATATAGGGATTTTTTTACCACATACTCTATAAGATATTCATGAAAAATGTTCAATTTTTACGAAAAAGTACTGCCTGTAAATAGTGAAGTACTGGTACATTTGAACAATTTTGAAAGACCTGCGGGGTGCATGAAGCCAGTCCACCAAACCCTTGCATAAACTGTAAACGAGAAGATGTGACTAAGCACTACTGGCACCTCTCACAGGGGCGAAATCAACCACTGTTTTATACTTTTGTCAAAAATGCATATGCATTCAAAGATGATGACTGTATTTGTAGAATGTGTGAGGCTTGATTTAGAAAATCACTCGAAATGTCCCACGATACAGAAGCAACATCAAGCAAAAGAAAATATGATTCAGCCATAGATACAAGCTGTGCATTTGAAACAAATGATTTAAATTTAACAACAGCAAACTTTGACAGCTATGGTAATGTGTCATTTGACCCATGCGAATTTACAATCCATACTGCGGCTAATGCAGAAAATAATGACTGTAGTAAAAAACTTGTATGCTTTTTGCAACACATGAACATGTGTGAAAAAAAATGATGACCATTCGACATCATGTTAATGTTGACTTATTCCAGTCATGCTTTCAGATTTAGCTAGATCAGAATAACAACGAAGCATGTACATCTAATAATTTTTTCCTCTATTGATCACTACAAGAAATATAGAAATTTCAAACCCCAACTAGAATGTTGCTTTTGTGACAAAAGTATATACAGTCAAAGAAAGACCATTTAATTTAAGGGAAAGGATCTTCTAGAAAGAATAAAGTTAATTTTAAATTCTGATACATTTGTGTATGCAAATTTTCTATGGTAATGGCATCAGCATATTCAGTTAGAATTTTAAATTAGAGCCCCATCCGATTTTCTCCTATTATTCACATGTTTTATTATTTAAAAAAAAAATTAGTTGAAGTTTTTGTGAATTTTATTTTGTAAAAAGTTATCAAATAATGGATCTTAGTACAGTATGATCTGCTTTTGCTTAAAAAAAAAAGTTAAAAACATTACACCCCTCGCCCCTTTTTATAAAGAAACATCTATAAAATATAACACGAGTTCTGCTCAAGAGTCATTACGAGGATGTACCGGTGCTATGCATGTGATAATTTTTTTTATTTTTTTCATTAACATCATTTTCTTTCATTTGTCTTTTATAAGGTCATTTACATTGAAAAAAGTATCACTTGTATCAAGTACATTGACATCAACATGCTCGTGGTGGGTTGCTAGGGGGCGCTATGCATAATTTGTATGGTGAAGCCACCAATAAAACTGGTGGACGTGTTTGAATAGCCTTATATGTTAAAAAACAGTTGAAAGTAATTTTTAATATTCCAAGATTTACCATTGCATATGAAAATATGACTGGTTTTTTTTCTCAAGTTCATTCGATAAATTTAGTAGACCATTACAGTTGATTCTTGTTTTGCTATGCCTTCATGGAACAACTTTACATGTATTTCGACCGAAAAGTCAGCTTACCAGGATTACTTTTACAGTAATATAATTGCTCCTTACTTAATACTGTTGTGGTTCCATAAAATCTCAAATTTGGACTCACCTGTTAAATTATATTTGATCAATTTAATAGCTGTAGATATAATAAACAAATATTCTGACTAATTTCAACATTTTTAATACAAAATAATATTTGTTTTATTGAGAAAACGCATTTACTTACACTCGTTCTATAAATAGAATGTTAAAAATTACGAAGTCTGTGATGATTCTAGTTACCTCCCTTGAATCTAACCAAAATGTGACACGATCCATCTGACAGAAAAAAGTTCTATTGTACGTTTAATTACAGAAAATGTTTCTTTGAAATACTAATATAGAAATCTATGGAGCTATATATATGATTTTCCATCACCCTTTCGGCAAATATTTTAATTTTTAATTTTTCGTGTTTCTTTAAACAACTTCCGCCATTTCCGTGTCGTTTTGATTTCTGAATTACTCCTTTGTTACAAGAAGTTCAAGCACGAGGCCTCAAATTTATATGAAAGAAACACTTTTCTATGTTTTTCTCGCTTCTTCGGTTATATTTGACGCTCGCAACGATTAAAACGAGTGAATTTTCAACACTTGGTCGATGTATTCTAAAACGTGTCCGATTCCGGTAAAAAATGTACGTGACAAATTAATTGAAACGACGCCATTATCGAGTCTGCTCTCCGACTGCTATAATATCTACTACTATAAACCATAAACGTTTGTCCTAACCTCCAGTTGTTTGTAGGATGAAGCACGTCATACTTACGCTATTTGTGTTTGTTGACGTATAGTGGACTCCAACACCTATTGTCCAACACTCAATCAACCGACCCTTTTGAAATACTGAACAAATTATCATACAGCGGGGACCGTTATTTGTCTTTAGAAAGACTCATATCTTATTTACGTTATGTGTGTGTGCTTGCACATAGTGGTGTCCAACCCATATTGTGTTGTGTTTTTGCTTCGTTTGTCTTCGTATTGTGTACCCAATGTTGCCATTTTTTCTGATTGTCCATTTTTGATTTCCCCTTCGGTATTCTCTAATGTTTATTTACTTGGCTTACATTGATATAGTAATTTCCTATTAACAGACAGTATATATCATATGTCTTTACGTGTAGACCCCCATCGTAAGATTAAATAGATTGAACGTGTGTTGGTTCGTGACATGATGATGTGCTTTGTACTATCAAATATTTGTAAAACGTTTGGCATCGGCAGTACTGCCGAGATATGGGTTTTCGACATGCGCATGCATCGGCTGGATATTCCTTGATATGTTCTATCTGATATTTAAATGATGTTCGAGTCCACCGACTCTACACATATGACAACTTCACAAAGATTACATATATCATGTATAAAGTTCAATATTCTGCCCACCCAGTTATATGTGAGGGATGTTACTTACATGTCAAGAACACTTGTATGACCGAATCATATCACTAGGAGAGGAATGTGGGTCCATTAAACTAGCTTAGCTCCCTCACTTTTAATTCAAGTGCTTGTGTCAAGCCATGAAAGTGAGCGATCGTGTATATGTATATATGTTCCTTCTTTTTACGATTTTTCTATTAGATATTGGAATTGTTTCGACAGTGTGGTATTTTGTTTATCTATCACAAGATTATTCGATGTTAAGTGGGTGGTGAACTGCTAAATGGAGAATCTGACTTCACCTCCAATTTGAATGAGGTTCGTGTGGTTAAATCTTTAGTATTCTGTGCAGTGTTTTGTCTTGACTTTTCCATTGACAGCATCAATTTTATCCCGAATAATACCGATAGAGGGCGCAGTATTATTCGAAATACATAAATTGTGTGCGACATTTTCCGCAAGCGTAAATATAAATTACCGTCTTCCAATCAAAGTATACTACCGTATTTGTACTCTTAGACATATCAGAATCGAAATAAATCATGGAAGCCAGAATGTGTTTTGAGTTTTAACATGATTGGCGGATATTAGTAAAGAGGGAGAGGCGCTAAGGTGCAAAATTGGCCCCACATTTTATAAAAAAATAATGCTTGACAGAATAATAACAATTTACTAATTTAATTGTTATATTTACAAACTTTCAAAAAATATATCTTTCCGTGAGATTGGGTGCGCTATGACGTCATAATGACATCATGATTAGACGGATAATGCTAAAAATGGACTATAAACGATTGTGGAGGTTGTTAAATATTAATTTATTTATAACCTAGGCCAGACCCTTAAATTCAATATTTGCACTCTTCTGATTGTATATATGATACCATTATGTATATATACACAATCTCTGTACATTTTATGATTCATTTCAAGTAATGAAATTCATCAGTAAATAGCTTGTTTCTGTAAATAATTGTATTTATTTTAAATACAGTTTGTATACATTGAAACCAGGAGAAAAATGCAGTCCGGCGTCAACGCGATAAAAAGAACTGGGGACTATAAGTTCCATATATGGCCCCATATTTAATGAATCATTATCTTAGAAAATACTTGATTAAAATTTGATGTGTTTTATTTTATAGACGACATCATACTTTTGATGTTAAAACTTGTTTCCAACAAAATCGATACGTATTTGACGTCATTGTGACGTCATGAGCGTTATTTGTTTTCCGTGTTTCCTGGAATTTTGCCCGCGATATTTCGACGGTTTTCGAAGAAATTAAGCACCTCTGTAGTCGTGCACCAGACAATATTTTACCAGATTATTAAAATAAATAAAACACAACTACTGTTAAAGTATTTTTTTGGTGCACGAGGTGTTAAATTTCTTGAAAAACAACGGGAAAATGTTCAAATATTACATGCGCTTAGATGACGTTTTGATGTTTGAGAAGCAATATTTGCCGTAAAAAACGATGGTATGTCGGCACGTAACAGTTATATAACATAAAAATAAAATAAACACCACTTCATCCAAAATAGTTTTTTTCATCAGCCCGAAATTATTGATTATATATTTTCCTCCGGGATACTGAGGTAGGTTTAATGGTCTATCGATGCTACAGCATGTGGAGAAAAGTGATTCCGTTTCCGCCATCTTTCCTATATGTATTTCATATAAAACCACTTGTTTTCATAACATTCTCATGAAGTCATTCCTTAACCGATTTTCATGAAATGTTCACCTTTAAAAACAGAATTAATTAGAGTTTATCTTAATATCTTCATGTAATTTTTTCGAACTTTTATTTGCAAGCATTTATGATTTAAACACAAATATAAATTCCTGACGTCACAATTTTATATGATTATATAGTAAGATTTGGTGATAAAATTAAACTTTGTTTTTAAATCAATTCTTAAGAGAAAGTAGAAATAAAATTATTTGCAAATTATACCAAGAAGAAACTATATTTATTTCTGCATTTAATGCTGAAAATTTCATGAAAATCAGATAAGGAATGACTTCATGAGAATGTTATGAAAATGAATGGTTTTATATGAAATATATAGGGAAGATGGAGGAAACAGAATCACTTTTGTCCACATGCTGTACTTCTAAAATGAAGTAAAATAGTTTGATCCAAAAGGAGTAGATATTTTTTGGGCACAATCCAACAAGAAGAGTTTGAAGATACCACAGGGGAAATCAGAATCCGTATATGCGTTCTGTCATGTGCATAAGTTATTGTTTGCATGATTGACAGACAATATTCATCATATTGTTTTCTAGCTTCTGAACTGTCGATCGAGAAAAAAATTAAATATTCTAGACAGGCAACATATAGCCAGTCAATGGGGTTTGCAATTAATATTTCGCATACACAATAGCGACCCACCACCACAAGGTGTGGCAAATAGAAATATTCTTCTGTGGTTTAAATGCGTATTAACTGCATTACATGTAAACTGTATTATTCTGTTTGATAAAGTCCTTTAACTAGAACAGACATTTGTTTACCCTTGAGTGAAATAGTGTTGTAATAAAATATCGTGAACGTGATGTAAAAGTATGAAAGCATCTCAAGGTATATTTTAAATGAGGTTGAAACATGTCGCCATTTGATATCAATTCGGTTGTATTTCATTTTGACGATTTTAATTACGGAAGACGATCACAACCATATTTTTTTAACAATTGCAACTCAGCTGGGTTTTTTTCATAACATATAATAAAATGAAAAAAATATATATCACACTGTCGATACAGTTCCAACATTCAATAGAAAAATCGTAGAAATAATATCATTTAGTGTCCGTCGTCTGTTATCCATAACTTTTCATATTAATATTTAATCTTTTTCTTAGAAACTGCAAAACCAAATGCTTTATTTTACGTTATCAAGTTCTCTCAACCCGCACCTTGGCATTTTTATTTTTTTTTATAGATTTACGATGGTTGTCCGTTAAAATGTACTGGAATATATGATTATCATAACTTTGGTTGTCATTAAGAATAAAGTACGGTTAAAAAAGTGCTTAAAAAAATTTCAAATATGACAAAGTTATATTCCTCAAATAAATCTATCTATTACTTCTTTAAGGTTAATACCAAAATTTCGACCAGTTTTCGACAATCAATGTTAATAAGTTTCTGAATTGATATGATATCAATATGTACATTATCAATGTCATAGCAGACGATGAAACCAAAATGGGTCTGCATGAGATAAAGCTTTGTTAAGGTGACGAAAAAATGAATTACGAAAAAATACAATTTGAACGTGAAATAATAGATGTGGTACGTAGTTCTTACATTTAAAGATGACATTTTTAGATCAGATTTCTTGAGATCATTCATGCAATTTCAGCATCATAATATAACCTCTGACAAATGAAGCGATCAAAATAATGAGAGATTTTATCACGTGAAGCAAACCGTCGAAAACAGGAGAACGTCGAAAATGGGTGACGTTGCGACATTACTATTCGTTCACTTTAATTTCATAATACAGTTTCGGAACATGTTTTTATTCCTGACATCAATCCACATTGCATATTAAGTCAAATTTATGCTTTGTTTATTGAGTTTTATTATGCTTTGTTTTTGTTTTTCTTTTTGTTTTTTAAAGATATGCATTATAATACAATGATACGTACATTCTGTATTCTGAAAAAAATGACGTTCAGTGCTTTTCATTCCCTGACTTTGTCGGTCCGCTGTGAGGAATTAGATGCACATATTAACTAACTGTATTTATTTATGAAAAGCACATATTGTGAATACATTTTGGAGAACAATTTATCGACATCTGAGGTGGGGCCGATGTTGTCCCTTATAGCTCCCAGTCCTGCTATCCCTCGTTTCTGGCTCGGGATAAAATACTAATATATGTTAATCCATGATAAAACTCCCAACACATTCTGGCTTCCATGATTTATTTCTTAATTAGACAACTTTGTAAGTATCAAGTAAAAACTTGTAAACAAGGAAAGCTTAGTTTCAGTTATGTTTTTTGTTTTTGTTAGGTACATTAAAAAAAAATTCGAAAATATGTTTCATTAAATATGATTTAATAACGATTGAACTATCATCTTTCCCATGTCAGGACCTCATTAAATTAATTTCAATTACATGCTACTCAATTATGGTGATTAATCAAATGCAAAATGTAAAATAATATATACAATTTTGTGATGTACAGTGAAGTTCAATGCTAATGAAAATACAATCTATACACGAGTGTGAATGTACTCAGCCTCTGACGACGTCATAGCGTCTATTTTTTTGTTTTTATTACGTTTCTTTCAACATCACCATTGATTTCCTAAATTTTGCTTCTCGATTATGTCGTCACGTTCTGGTACATTGCTAATATCTCCTTTTAACCAAAATATATTTAGCATGTAACACGTTTTTATTTGTCATGGCAACGCAAGTAATCGATTTTTATTTATCACATCACAGATATAAGTATAGAAATGCTGTTCTCCAGTCCCAGAGCACGGTGAACTCGATACAATATACAATGTACTTTGTACACACTACAATTTAAATATAGATTAGTCAGCTGATGATGATGTGCCTGCTACTATTCCCGTAATGGCTACACTAAGAGAGACTGTGACGACAAGATGTACACATAACAGTATTAACTTTGGTGTCCATGCCTGAAATATATTGTTATATTCATGTAATAAGATAAAAATACGTACATTATAGTACTAGTGGACAATTCAATTATCAGTTTGGAGTTATGGATGGGATCCACACCACTAGTGGATTATGACAACTGGGAAGTTGTGATGGGACGTATGACGTTTATGAACTATGACAGTTGGAAGGTAGGGATGGGAACTAAGACACAAGTGGATTATGACAGTTGGAAAGTAGTGATGGGACGTATGACGTTTGTGAACTATGACAGTTGGGGTAGAAATGGGGATCTAAGACGTTTGTGGATTATGACAGTTGGAAGGTAGGGATGGGAGCTAAGACACAAGTTGATTATGACAGTTGGGGAAGTAGAGATGGGGATCCAACACGTTTTTGGACTATGGTAGTTGGAAGATTGGGGTGCAATCTAGGATACTAGTGCTTTGGTTGGTTTATGGTGCTTAGGACCACTTTCAGCAATATTTCAGCTATATCGTGGTAGTCAGTTTTATTGTTGGAGGAAACCGGAGTACCCGGCTAAAATCACATAATGTAATATCGAGCACACCTCGCCTGAGCGGTATTTGAACTCACAACGTTAGTGGTGATATGCACTGATTTCATAAATAGTTGTAAATCCAATTACAATACGATCACGACCACGACGACAAATCGTGTGGTTTGGATTTTTTAATAGGACGATGAAGTTGAAAAAGGACACTTGTGGATGATAAAAGTTTTTATTTAGGAAATGTATCTGACATTTGTGGGGTGAACCAGTTTGTAGTTAGTGATGGAATCTAGGACGTTTATGAAATGTGCCGCTTAGGAGTTGTGTAAAGGTTCCGCGACATTGTTAAGTGGTGCGAATTTGGAGTTGAATATCGGGTTTACGACAATTGTTGATTAGGCCAGTTTGGGGGAAGGGTTGGAACTGTGTCCGTTTTGAGTTTATTATCGAATTTATACCTCTTATCCATGCTCATGGCTTATGGGTGTATTTTATTTTTGTTTATTTCTTGTATTGTTTTCATTCTTATATTCGACCGCTCATGGCGAGGTGAACTCGATACAACAGTATGTGGTAAAGTTTGTCAGTGAACTTGTGGCATGTCGGTGTTTTTCTCCGGGTACTCCGGCTTCCTCAACAATTAAAACTGATTTCCACGATATAATTGAAGTATTGTTGAAAGTAGAGTTAAACACCATAACCCTCTTATATTCGTACACTTGGATACTTCAATCTTCATATTAATTACCATTATTGTGATGAAATTGGTCTATGTAGATTTTACAACGTGTTTTTTTTTTAATCCACACACACCTTCAATATAAAAACGTTTGGAAAACAGATGGGGCAATAAAGAATGGACTATTCAGATACACTGGTAACATTGTGAACACACAACACAGGACCAAGACAAGTCAAAGAAAACAAACCACAACACAACACAGAAAAAAACACAACAATACATAAAACTGAACAAATTATCAACACGGACCCAACCAACAATCGGAGGGCGACACCTGGTGGTCAGTAAGTAGTTGACGCCACTTACCAGACACCCGATACGTTACTTGTATTATGCTATTTCAGTTCTATAGATATGTTAACTATGCAATAACTGATCTATTCAACTTTTACAACTTTTTTAAAGAATCCACACGCCTTCATTGTGCTATTCGTGTTCAATATGGAAGTTAACAATGGAAAACTTAATTGGTTTACTCAGATTAAAAACAAAGCGCCAAAGGTGTGCATATTGAGTTTCAGCTATAACACTCGAATATTGAGAATAATGTTTGAAAAGGTCCCAGGTATGATTATATTGATCCTTGAACAATGAATGGTGTCAAGTTTTGTTTCCTGATGATTCCATGTTCACTGTGTTGCTTTAGAAATGATTCATATCACACAAATCTAGGGCGAATTGAATACTAGTAGTGAAGAGCACCATAAATCGTTATTGCATGCATCATCATGTCAATGAGACATCGTCTATAATCCGCCATCAATATCAGTTGTGGACGCAAAAGGAAATCACATTTTGTTGAAATTTTCGTACTTGAACTTTGACACCGTAATTTTGTTATTCTTGATTTTCTACCCTTGTTCTTTCAAGTGACGTTACACCAACACCTATTTTTATCGCAATAAGAACTTTTAGGAATTTGAAATAACAGTTCTATTGATTTACAAAAGTATGTATCCCTTCTTGTGTCCCTTACTATAAAGTCAAACCTGCCCATGCAATCACCTCTATTTAGCAGTCATCTGTATTAAGTGGTCATCTTTTTCTTGTCATGTCATAGAAAATTACATATGAATGGAACCTCTTTAAAAGAGGTCATCTGTCTTAGAAGGCCATTTTTTCTTTGTCCCAAAAGTGACCCCTTAATACAGGTTTGACTGTATGTCAAAACTTACATATGGTTCACTTTGAATTGCTAGTCTTGATGTTCCTGCACCATTTTCGTCACCAACAGCGTCCTTCATTTCAAGATCAGCTACATGTATAGATAATTAGCTCATTATAAAAGATTTTTTAACAATAAAATGAAAAAGAAAGAAAAATCACATTGTCGGAAAAGTTTCAAAATCCAATAAAACAAATCGTTGCAACAGATGTAAGCGCATTTGTATACAAGTGATCGTCAAGTTTTGTTTTGATACCATCAGTGAAATAATAATGTATTAAATGTTGTAATAGTATACCGTTGAACAATGGTAGCATTACGTAATATGCATACAATTTTCATGAACCAATTGAAAGACGTAACTTTTTAAGTATGAAAATTTAGAAATCTAGTTTTAGGTTTTTGATGTTGTCTTTATATATTCACGTAAGAGTCCTCATCCATGTCATTGTGCTTATGTTTACCATTATCAGGTGTTGTTTATCAGTAACTCCCAGCCCACTTTACTATAAATAATGACATTTTAATGCGCATGTCTCCCGATCAGGCTCATCGGATGTTACGTGTTTAACCCCTCCACATTTGTGTGTCTGTCCTAAGACAGGATCTGGCTTTCCAGCGTGATATGTAATGATCTGTTTTGAGTTCAGAGTTCATGTGAGAAGTGATTATATTTTTTGTTGATATTGATGGAATTGTTGACCATCACTGTTGATACTTTCTTTTCATAATTGAATTTGAATATTCGCACGTGCATTTACAATGTGAATGAGACACATTAAAGCCAACGCAAGTTACAGTGCACGAAAACTTGCTTTAAACATGTGAACCATTTTGTTTCTAATAAACAGGTGATATTTGTCGATTTACACAGTATTCCGAGTTTAAATACGATTAATTATTTCTTAGTGAAAGCCTCATCAGTGGGTAAAGGTAAGCTTGCTTGTCTAGCGTGAAGCGTGAATTAGATCGTGGATTCAAGCCCGTGGTCGGATCAAAGGAAATACTATAAAATTGGTATTTGCTGCTTCTCCGCTAAGCATGCAACATTAAGGAGTAAAAGTAATTACTAGCTTGCTGGGAGTCAGGATAATGTGGCTACATGTTTAGCCTCGGACTGTTGTTTCAGTGAGCTATAAAAATACAGTTTAGCCTCGGATTGTTGTTTCAGTGAGCTATAAAAATACAGTTTAGCCTCGGATTGTTGTTTCAGTGAGCTATGCAAATACAGTTTAGCCTCGGACTGTTGTTTCAGTGAGCTAAAAAAATACAGTTTAGCCTCGGACTGTTGTTTCAGTGATCTATAGAAATACAGTTTAGCCTCGGACTGTTGTTTCAGTGAGCTATTAAAATACAGTTTAGCCTCGGACTGTTGTTTCAGTGAGCTATACAAATACAGTTTACCCTCGGATTGTTGTTTCAGTGAGCTATAAAAATACAGTTTAGCCTCGGACTGTTGTTTCAGTGAGCTATAAAAATACAGTTTAGCCTCGGATTGTTGTTTCAGTGAGCTAAAAAAATACAGTTTAGCCTCGGACTGTTGTTTCAGTGAGCTATAAAAATACAGTTTAGCCTCGGATTGTTGTTTCAGTGAGCTAAAAAAATACAGTTTAGCCTCGGATTGTTGTTTCAGTGAGCTATACAAATACAGTTTAGCCTCGGACTGTTGTTTCAGTGAGCTATAAAAATACAGTTTAGCCTCGGACTGTTGTTTCAGTGATCTATAGAAATACAGTTTAGCCTCGGACTGTTGTTTCAGTGAGCTATAAAAATACAGTGTAGCCTCGGACTGTTGTTTCAGTGAGCTATAAAAATACAGTTTACCCTCGGATTGTTGTTTCAGTGAGCTAAAAAAATACAGTTTAGCCTCGGACTGTTGTTTCAGTGAGCTATAAAAATACAGTTTAGCCTCGGATTGTTGTTTCAGTGAGCTATAAAAATACAGTTTAGCCTCGGATTGTTGTTTCAGTGAGCTATACAAATACAGTTTAGCCTCGGACTGTTGTTTCAGTGAGCTATAAAAATACAGTTTAGCCTCGGACTGTTGTTTCAGTGATCTATAGAAATACAGTTTAGCCGCGGACTGTTGTTTCAGTGAGCTATTAAAATACAGCTTAGCCTCGGACTGTTGTTTCAGTGAGCTATAATAATACAGCTTAGCCTCGGACTGTTGTTTCAGTGAGCTAAAAAAATACAGTTTAACCTCGGACTGTTGTTTCAGTGAGCTATTAAAATACAGTTTAGCCTCGAACAGTTGTTTCAGTGAGCTATAAAAATACAGTTTAGCCTCGGACTGTTGTTTCAGTGAGCTATTAAAATACAGTTTAACCTCGGATTGTTGTTTCAGTGAGCTATGAAAATACAGTTTAGCCTCGGATTGTTGTTTCAGTGAGCTATGCAAATACAGTTTAGCCTCGGACTGTTGTTTCAGTGAGCTAAAAAAATACAGTTTAGCCTCGGACTGTTGTTTCAGTGAGCTATAAAAATACAGTTTAGCTTCGGATTGTTGTTTCAGTGAGCTATAAAAATACAGTTTAACCTCGGACTGTTGTTTCAGTGAGCTATTAAAATACAGTTTAGCCTCGGACTGTTGTTTCAGTGAGCTCTAAAAATACAGTTTAGCCTCGGACTGTTATTTCAGTGAGCTATAAAAATACAGTTTAGCCTCGGCCTGTTGTTTCAGTGAGCTATTACTATAAAAATAAAACTATGCTAGTACCAAAAGGACGTCACCATCTTAATGATATGCAACTGTTGAGCGCCATCACATAGCTGACAAATTGCTCACTTGCCGTTAAGCAACAATTACTCACTCCTCCCTATATATTGATGACGACATCATCTAGTGGAGCAGGAACTACTTACTCTTCCGGATCACCTTAGTTCACCCCGGTTATTAGTGGGGTTGGTGTTGGTGTTACTCGATCTTTTGTTTTATGCGTATGTTTTGTAGATCGTTGTGTGTTCTTTTGTAATCTTTTCTTTGGCCATTGTGTTATCTGTTCGTCTTCGATTTACTGATTCTGATTGTCCCTTTTGGTATCAACAAACTCTTCTTGTTAAATAAGGCTGTAGTTAAACTTACAGCTAACTTGTTTATTTGCCAACTTCTCTTTAATCCTTAACACTTCTAAGACGATTATCATGGCTACTTGAAAAACCTCATAAACTATGAAGATGTAGTAAGCCTTGCTAGAGGTGGCAGCTTTCTCTAAGCGTATTCCAATAAATATATTTATCACTGAAATAAAAAATAATAATGTGATTCGCTATATGTAGGCTAGATTTAAAGCATTCAGAACTATCTCGGTGGTGTAATGGTTAGCGTGGTCGCCTTGAGTGCAGTACATGTGGGTTCGATCTGAGGCCGTATCAAACAAAAACGGAATTAATTTCTGGGAACTTTTCTGTCAGTGATCTAGCGATGCTGGCATGAGAGAAAACAGACACAACTCGGTAGCCTAATTGGAATAAATTTATGGAATAAACATTATACGGGCCATCCCGTGGCAGCAACACTTGTTGTGTTGTGCTTATGGTTTGGTTTTCATCGTCTTCATACCCTATGTTGCCAGTCACTCTGGATTGTCCATTTGTTATTGCCCCTTCGGTATTCTCTAACGTTTATTAAGAATGGACAATCCAGAGACATTGACAACATTGGGCACACGAAGTCAGTTGTTGAGACAACCGTTTGGAAATCTGTCCGACTGTACAGATATGTCGTCATAAGTCTTTAAACACTTAGTTCGATTTCAATATGATCAAATTATTATAAAATGAAAAACAAAAAATACCACACTGTCGGTATAGTTGTAAAAGACAAATCGCAAAAACAGGCAAAATCGATACCATACCACACAAATACATGATCGCTCACTTTCTTGCCTTAGTACATGCAATTTAATAAAAACAAAGTGGCGGGTTTAAGCTAGCCTTACGGATGCCATCAAGATATGGTTGAATAATATATTGTCCGTCTCACCCCTTATTCAAATCCATTGAATAGAAAAAGACCGCGACATATGGCGTTGCAAATCTAGGTCCTCATTTTCATTTTAAACATATTTTATTCATAAATAAATGAAATGGATTGGATAGCAGGCAATAGTCTATATAAATCCTCTTCAATCTAGGTCCTGGATTGGGACAGACACAAAAATGCGGCGGTGTTAAAATCTGTCAATACTTATCATGTGTATTTATTACAATTTTAGTTCTATGTGAATCTCATTTCTCCCTTATTCAATTATTCTAGCTCTTGTAGATTTCTTTTTTATGTTTATCAACACTGTAGACTTACTTGCTAATATTATAACCCCTACTCCAATACAGTAGTGGAACCAGTAGAAAACTGGTCTATATTTGCTGTCTTTATCTGGTCTTAGTATTCCAAGAATGGGCTGAAATTCAAATCAAGATACATGTTTAACTAATAACAAAATGGAAAACGTAGATCTCAAAATTAGTGCGCACGACGCGTCTCTGAAATACCCTTCATCATGAATGCTCAAATGCAAATTATCTGCAAGCCAAATCAGCTAAGGTAACCTATGCCCGAGGGAGGAGAACCTTAGGCTAAGTTCACCTATGCCCGAGGGCTGGTGACCTTACATTTAATAATAATTACATGAATTATGATCTGTAAATTTTGATAAAAATATATTTAATAAACCATGTCAGTGCCGAAGCACTGCCTATTGGGCTGACTTAAAGTAACAAGAAATGAAATAAATATTACAAGTATATAAAAAGTATTCCATGAATTGGCTGAAATTCAAATCAAAATATACATTTAACCAATGAAGGTATGAGGTATAACATTGAAAGTATGTGGCGTCCAAGCGGGAACACAACGTTATTTAGGCGTTGAAATGACGATTATGTGCCTGCTGGGGCAATATCATGCCATGTGATACGATTAGTGCATCATAAAGAGATAAAATCATTTCGGACAGCAGTATCAACTACAGAAATGTCAACCTGACGATAGATATTGTATTTTCTTGGAATTTACATTTAGCAGTAACGAACATATAGCCACGACAAAACCTTGATTTGCTGCCGAACATTTTGTGGATGTTTTGATATTTTTGTTCTTTAAATTAATATTGTAGTTCTAAAACGAAAGTAATAGATTTTACCTTCTAAATATGTATATATTAATTGCGATATTCTGATTCAAAATCACTTTTCAGTCTTCATAAGCTTCTTATTAACCTGTCTCATCTTATGAACTAATTTTCAAGCTCTTGAATTTCAGTGCTCATCTTATTGAGAGTGAAATCACCTCTAATCGTAAATTGCAAATAGCTGAAATAGTGATTGCGAGCATTCTCTTTTTTTTTCTCTCCATTATTCTGTAACGTCATATTTTTAATGTGTGATACTAAAACATGTAACATGCTCAATCTTTACTTTCTGTCAATATTGCCTTGTACATCATTGTTTGTCTTTTTGTCCTTCTTGTTTTGGCTATTGTGTTGTCTGTCATTCTGTGATTTACGGTTTCTGTTACTTCTTTTCGTAACATGTGTACCTGCTATTGTTAACAAATTTATTTTCAAACTTACCTTATATTACCGTGTGTTTCTAAAACATACAATACCTATATGTATCCCGTGGTGTATGAAAACAAAATATTACATCTAAAAATACGATATTTACAAGGACACCTATGTTTAAGACTTACATTTATAATAACAAAGCAAAATACTAACACTCCAAGGTATGGATGAGCTTTTTCAAAGTTGCTTTCTCCAACCTGACAAAATAAAAGTTCCATGATTAACAAAGCACAACAAATCATCATTTCCGCCGGTCAAATACACGAGAGTGAGAGGTTATATATATATGTATGTGTGTGTTCGTGTGTGTTAGGAGTATCATTTTTACCTCTGTATTCACCTATTTTACTACTGCATTTAGGGGATGTTCTGGGGGTGTTGTATTTTTGTTTGTCTCATTATTTGTGAAAAGTCAAAACTAATGTTTTCAGGAGACGATACGCAGAGTACCAAAGTATGTAGATATATCCCATTGAACGAACATCCATGGGACAAAATACAACAACATTACCAGCACAATTGCAAAACAAAATAATAGAATACAGGTGCGAGGCCATGAGGTCAAAAGTAACACCGCCTATTCCATTCATAGTCTTAAGTTTCGGTTTATTGTAGCCTGTGTTAAGTAATAAGGCAGACAATGGTAAGCCTCTGACAGAATAGTTATTTTAACTTTGTAATTACCACGATAAAATATATCTAAGAAACCATTTAATCGTGTCCTGTAACACTTCAGTTCCATATCGTACGAAAACAAGATAGCAAAAACTATCAGGGGTTTGTGTGCATCCTATCTATTGCTATTATCACAGGGGTACATGACAGTTCGATTAAATCCTTCATTTCGGAAGTGTTAAGAGTGTTGTGATGTTTTCGCTGATGATTTATCTCACCGATAACTCGGGGTCCGTTTAACTTCATTTAGGACATTTTTAGATTCTGACCATTACACAGATTGACACGGAATGTTCCACATGCGAAGAAGAACTGCTTATCCTTCTGGAGCACTTGCATTAATCTTCAGTGTTTGATTTGGTCATTGTTGCTTATTGTTTTCTGCATGTTTTTTTTTCTTTACTTTGATTATTGTTTGTCTTTGCTTACTGTTTTTTCCGTTTGTTTGCCTTTCAATAATTATGGACTATTGTTTATCACGTTTTGGTATCGTTCTTCTGTTTTTCTACAAAACATACTCTTTCACAAACGAAATACATGTAATAGTTACTCATAAAATCAATCCCTAGTAGAATATGTAACCAATTCATATTTCTCCATACAACATTATGTGATAGAGTTTGTCAATGACTTGCGGCAGGTAGGTGGGTTTCTCCGGGTACTGCGGTTTCCTCCACCAGTAAAACTGACCGCCACGATATAACTGAAATATTGTTGAAAGTGGCATTAAACACCATAAACCAAATCAATAAGGGTAATAACAAAATTACCGAACTCCGAACAATCTTACAAAGGGAAAGTCAAAACTCATAAGTATATAAACAGACAAAATCAGTCAACAACCGGAAAACTGTGAAAACCGTAATGACCCCGACTTGGTACAGGCATTTCTAAAGAAATGGTGGGTTGAATCAGATTTTAAAGCGCCAAATTTTCATTACGGCTCAAAGGTTCCGGCTGTCACTATAACTGTATTTATCCAAACCAAACCAATTAATATGAAGAAATATTGTGTCCAAATAAACAACTGCATCTCAGACGACGGATCTATACTTACATTGAAATTTCCTTGTATGATTACACCAAATGATATGATCATCAGAACAGCTCCTGTTACCATCATCATTCTGTGAATCTACAGTATGGTAACATTAATCTTACTTCGTGACAACAAATAAGCTGTATGTTTACATTTAATATATATTTAACAGGTTGGGCTAGTATTGTCTATTGAATTCATACGCTAATTTACCTTTTAACTGTTAACACGTTCCTTTACCGTTATACGAAAATGTCAGTCGCGGACTGCGTAACTTAATATCATTCCTTAATATAATGTCATATAATGTTGTATCGAGTACACCTCACCATGAGCGGGATTCGAATTCAAAACTTTACGGATTGCCTAGGTAGTTGTAAATCCAACTGACATACGATCACGTCGATCCTATTCCGTGTAAAGGATGTGTTGTATTGTCAGTATCGTTGAATTTCGACTTCAATCTTGTCAAAATATAAATGATGCATGTGTTTGATTATGTGTTTTGGTGTCTGTCATTGTTTCCATGTGCATGATGTGATGTTGTCCCCACTATTGGTGAAACACAGGAACCTGATTCTTCTAGAGTGTCGCACTTCCGGTTTATGTATTCGGGCTTTTGTTTTGTAGTTTTCCCTTTTCGTTTGTAACTTGTTGTTTTGTTATGCATCGTCCCTTTACCCGAAGATATCTCCGGACTAGGGCTGGCTGGCTGATGGTGTTTAACGCCACTTTCAACAATATTTCAGCTATATCATGGCGACCAGTGGTGGAGGAAACCAGGGTACCCTGAGAAAACCACCGACCTGTCGCAACTTATTGACAAACTTTATTACATAATGTTGTATCGAGTACACCTCGCCTGAGTGGGGTTCGAACCCACAACGTTAGTGGTGATAGGCACTCATTGCATATGTAGTTATAAATTCAACTACCATACGACCACGACGGCACCTGAACATTTTTATTTTCAATGCAACTCTATAATATCAACACTGACGAGCAATCCTGAATAAGCTACGGAATTTACCAGAAACCATATATCTGCTCCCAGTACTTTCTTGCCGGACCAGAGAGGTTTATAGTATCTAGCAATTATATATCCAATATTGACAACACAGAGCCATGCCATTATAGCTAAGCCACCTGCAATAATAAACATTTTGATTATTGGCTAAATGTTGTTTTATAATATAGAATATAATGATACGAATTGACTAAGTGTTATGTCACGTTACCAGAAGTATATCAAATTTTACCAGCAGTATATCAATTTTCCCAGCAGTATATCAAAATTTACAAATAGTATATCACATTTTACCAGCAGTATATCACATTTTACCAGCAGTATATCAAATTTTACAAGCAGTATATCAAATTTTACAAGCAGTATATCACATTTTACCAGCAGTATATCAAATTAACTACATTCATTACGAGAACAAATTTACAAACAATAAATAATATAGGTAAAAAATAATAACACTGTAGTGGGCTATTAATAAACAGGAGATATCACGGATAGGGTCGAATATTGTTCCTTGCCACGAAACATTCGCACATAAGAGATTGCTGCAATTTATCTCTAACATGGAAGTAGCGCGATATTCGTTAATCATGAGGCACACCATTTCGTCCCATTCTTAAGACGACCTGTAAACGTGATGCGTCCAGTACAAGAGGCCGGATTTCATCGCTTGTCTGACATCTGCACGCAAAGTGGCAAAATATTGTTCAACAAGAAAAACTTTTTGAAATGCAAGATGAGACGATTCCTTGACTTAATACTTTAGTACTAAGAAGACGGTGACGTTTTGAAAAGTTTGAATATCAACTGAAAACTCAGACGTAACGTTTGAGCTAAAAGTGTGTGAAACAATGAAACTGTATTAAATAAACTAAACTGATTTGATTTTAGAGTGTCGCACTTCCGGTTTATGTATTCGGGCTTTTGTTTTGTACTTTTCCCTTTTCGTTTGTAGCTTGTTGTTTTGTTATGCATCGTCCCTTTACCCGAAGATATCTCCGGACTAGGGCTGACTGGCTGATGGTGTTTAACGCCACTTTCAGCAATATTTCAGCTATATCATGGCGACCAGTTTTAGTGGTGGAGGAAGCCGGTGTACCCGGAGAGAACCACCAACCATGGGCAAGCAACTGGTAAGCTTTATCAATTGCGGCTGCGAGTCGAGTGCACCCTTTTTTGTAACTTACAACGCCGGGAAACTAAAATGTAGCGTTACTATGCATATTTTCAGACGTTTATGATCATGCATGGTCTTTGTACTTTTATTTGGTTTACATATTTCATTGATCAATGGTAATATCGATTACTGTGAAAGTATTGTATTGGTTAGGACCAATGTTCGTGGTTTCTGCAAAATGCATTGATCCCTGGGTTCTTGAATTCGTGCTTTCAAATTATACAGGTAGCAATCAATGGGGAAAATGTGTTTCGTTGGATTTTAATTTTCGTGCATTAATTGAAGTACGAAATCCACGAAAATGTGAACCCCGCGATTAATAATGATTTCACAGTAATGTCTTCCAGTTCTTTCCGTTATATTTGACCTGATTTTTATCGCACATCATTATTTCTGACCAAACAGACTTACCATGAGCTTTTATTCTCACCAACTCATCCTCTGACGCTCCTAAGTCTGTGTTGGATTGTAAATCAACTTTCACTGACGACACTGCCCTGTCACCCACTGCGTGTAGAGTAATGCCTTAAAAGAAGAATGCATATAACATGAGTTATCTACACTTGATTATCATGTATTTATATCTAACAATTACATCAGTGGCATAACGTAAATTCTACAATTGTTTTTCAATTTCTTAATTTCTGACATAGTAATATATGGGCCGTCGTGGCCGTGATCGTATGGTAGTTGGATTTACAACTGCCTATGCTGTCGGTGACTTGCGCCAGGTCAGTGGTTTTCTCCGGGTACTTCGGTTTCCTCCACCAATAAAACTGACCACCCAGATATAATCCCATTATTAATATAGATATTGTAAAACGATCAATACATATTTAAAACATAAAATAAATGATATATATAATATTTACCACCACTTCCTTTTGCATACAGTATATAATAATCATTAGACAGGTTAAAAACCTGATTATCACTGCTTGTGATGGTCCTGTCAAATGTACAAGTTAGCACAGAATTCGAGTAAGTTGCTGTGAGTGATGAAAGTCCATTAGTTGGCTGCAAAACAAAGTTGATAAAATGTTATAAATGTTAACCTGATTTTTAATAATGGCATTTAGTACAAAGTAGTTTACCTATCTACCGGACTGCCACGATATAACTGAAATATTGTTGAATGTGGCGTAAAACACCATAAACCACCTATCTACCATCTGTGTTGTTATTGATCGTCTGGTATTTAATGACGACACAAATAATTTTCTAGATATAGCTCAGACATTTGATTTGTGAAATGTATATAAAAAGTACATTTTTACAATACTTTCGAATTTTGTTATCACTAGCGTTTTCCCATGTTAGTTTATCTTCAGAAATCTTACTAATTTTAAACATCATTAATTCAAGAAACTTCATATTTGTCAGCCTTATGAAACTTAACAGCATTCAAAATTAACACGGACAAAAATCATTGAATGCTAACACTGTATTTGAATATCTGGATCGCGTCATTCTATTTTTTTTTCTCTTCGTCTTGTGTGCCCTATATTCTTTAAGCTTCTCTGGATTCTCCATTTTTGATTGCCCCTTCGGTATTCTCTAACGTTTATTTAATGAATTTAATGAATTCCATGATAACCTGTACATTATCTCCACACCTCCTTCTGGATAATATATACTGATTTCAATATAGACATATATAATAGCGGGAGCGGAGACAGATATTACAGCTAGTATAACAGCGAGTCCGATACCGCGAGCTGTAATACTGGTGATACTGAGTGTGGAGACCTTCAAAACGGGTGTTATTATGGGAAAGTCATGTGGTTGACGTCACACTGACTGATAATATTTCAGTATCAGATTCAGTCCGTTGATATTGACAATATCCCTCTGTGATAACAAAGGAAAAAACGTATGAATTATAGGTAAATCTACATAACAATCCTATTGTGTTTAGATTTTATTGTAGATGACGATTTATGAAATCGAGTACACCTTTGTATGGACGTGAGTCGAACTAGTAAGTGAGTGAATGTGTACTTGTTATTTAACGCCAACACAGCAGTTTTCAGCTATGTCATGGCGAGTTAATTTTCAATGAGATGATGATGAGATTCATTTTGTTCTAGATCAACACGCTTAGTTGGATTCGTTTAGTGCTAGCTGAAACCAGTCCGCGGATAGACATGTTGACCCACTCGGACACATTATCCTGATTCCGAATCAACCAGTTTTTGCTCTATCTTTTAAATGATGTGTGCTACTAAGTGCTTAGCCGAGAAGCAACAAATAACAATTTAGTAGTTTTTGGTTAGACCCGACCGGGTCTCGAACTCACTATCAACCACACCCGAGGCGAGAACGCTAGCTATTAGACCACCGATGTCTTTACACCTTGGTGATAATGCAATGCTTGCTGAAGTACACGTTGTCGTCAAACTATCAAATATATATATATTTGTTTATAAATAGCATTGTAGATAAACATTAACTACTTACATTTCCTACGGGACTGTTAGCATATCCCGCTGCATTGTAGGAATTTGTAAAATTAAATATCCCGCCACTGTTTGTCATGATACATGCTGTCACACTAGCCAATTCCTAGAATGGTTATCATATAACATAGTTAAGAAAAGGTTGAAGATTATAACGGTGTAATTGGAAGACGTAAATCGACAGAGAAGAATTTGACGATAACAAAGCGGTAATCAGAATCTGTCTATCGAAGAAGAACAGACAACACAATGGCCAAAAGAAAAAGTACAAAAAGACAAACAACGATCTACAAAACAGACCATACAATGGCCAAAAGGAAATGGACAAAAAGACAAACAACAATCTACAAAACAGATAATACAATGGCCAAAAGGAAATGGACAAACAATGACCTACAAAATACTACACATAAAACTACAAATTGAGCAACCTGAAACCCACTAAACTGGGGGTGGTTGGATGGGGGGAGGGGGGAGGGTGGTAATCGTGTACAACTTTGATTGTTAACATAATCAACAAGAAAATAGATGTCTCCCTTCATTTTACGGCATATGCTTTGTAATATTGGTATTTATTTTTCAAAAGCTACGGCAGTTAGTTAATCTCTGCATAAACTTTATGCATTGTATCCGAACGATGCAGCCATTTTTTCTTACACAAAGAAAGATAGCTAAAATGTACAAGACAACACGTTTAACCTATCTGACAGATCGGGATAAATTGACCAAGAAAAATGACAGTCAATGAAACACATTGATAAATAAACGCTAGAGAAAACCGAAGGGGCAATCAAGAATGGACACTGACAACAATGGGTACACAAAACAAATAAAAACACCACAACACGTAAATTAACATGGGCAATGATCTATCAAAAGCATTTCCTGTAGGTTTAACAAAATGATTATTTTGAATATGTTTTCTCATATATAAACTAGCTGCATAAAATCGAACAATACATGGGCTGGGGTGACTCAATGAGCTAGGTAGTTGGATTAACAAACAGCTCATACACGCCTATCAACAATACGGCGCGGGTTCGAGCAGATTACCAGTTGCTTGCCCATGGTTGGTGGTTCGCTCCAGCTTGTTCCACCACTAAAACTGGTCGCCATGATATAGTTGAAATATTGCTGAAAGTGGCGTTAAACATAATAAATCAAATCAAATCAATCGAACGATACAGAAATAAAGACAAATATTGTCCAACTATGTAAATATTGACAACTAATCCTAAGTGTCTATTATTCATATCCATCACAATCATAAGTTATCCTTCCTGTTTAAGAGCCCGGATGGATCAATGAGTTTGGTAGCTAGATTACCTAACAACTCATGCAAGCCTATCACCAATACGGCATGGGTTTGCGCCCGGCTTTGTAAATTACAAAAAAGGATGCGCTCGACTCGCAGCTGCAAGTGATAAAGTTTACCAGTTGTTTGCCAATGGTCGGTGGTTCTCTCCGAGTACTCCGGCTTCTTCCACCACTAAAACTTGTCGCCATGATATAGCTGTAATATTGCTGAAAGTGGCGTTAAACACCAAAAATCAAATCAAATCAAATCCTTCCTGTTTATGTGTAATATCCAGCTCAACAAACATGATACATTCTTAAATGCATCTTTTTGTTTAGTTCTAGAAATAAATGCTCAATAAGTATCAGGTTCTTCTTTCACGTTGATATATACCTTTTAGTTTGCCTACTGAGATTTTTTAAAGAAATCAATCGATATTAATAAGGTTTGGGCCCATAGAACTATTTAACCCCTACACTTGGTGATGATGTTTGTATTGAACACGTTGTCTTAAATATCAACATGCCACCAAACCTGGCCATATGTGTTTTGTAAGAATAGAACGTAAGCTATATATTTTATTCTGAAAGGAAAGTTTAAACAGTGATGGTCATCAATTCCACCAATGAAAGGAAAACGTACACTCACCTCTCATTTTAACTGAACTCACTGAATACAAGAAAAGTCTACGATTTGTGACATTGGACATCTAGGTCCTGGCCTGGGACGGGCACACACATGGCGGGGTTAAACCGGTTAATGGGATCTCAGTATATACAATAAGATTGAATTTACATGCATACGGTGAATACAATACAATGGGTCACATGACATTTCAAGCTACTATGATATTACCATGCTCTGAGATGAGGAAAGTCCAAATGCGCCATATTGATCAGCGTTCGTGCCTAGCTCCACTTGTATTGTAAATGTCACCGCAGTAGTTCCACTAGTCCATGCTATTAAATATGTACACTCCGGGCTACAGTCACTGAAACAACCTTTTGTTTCACCACATCCAGTGTCCTTAGTAAAAGTTGTCTACAAATAAAACATCCATATACAGTCAAACTTCGCACATTTATATACCAAATCACTGTCTATAAAAGGCATTATTAATTAACTTTGATTTATTAGCCTTTATATTATCAAATCTGTCAATGCAATGTAAAAACTTGCATTGGGACAATACGGCAAAAACCAGTCCAATACGGATATTTTCTGTATTGGTCCGATTCCAGTCAGTTCAATAACAGTTCGACGTTTCGACAATCGCAAGGAAAAGTCCCGAGAGATATTGGACTGGTTAATTAATAAAAGTATCATTACGTGATGGGTTTTTTTCATATTGACCTAGTTATAGGTCTTCGATCTAATGTATTGGCCTACGGCTGCGCCTCAGGCCAATACAGCAGGCCTCGGACCTAAAACTAGGCCAATATGAAAAGAATCACGTAATAATACTATAGTCTCTTCTTTCCCATTAATAAATGGTGTATATGATTTTAACCTGTACATAAAAGGGTACGTTGTCAGGTTCTCATGACTGTCCTTTATATACAGGTTTGACTGTATATTACAGTTAATAACAATACCTTTACATTTTGCTTCGTGTATTTTTCGTCCTGTATTTTAATAAATAGTAAGAAGAGTTTGAAGATACCATAGGGGTATGTTTTCCAGAAAAGCATCATCCCCACTAAAGTATATATTATTATTTACAACAGATGTCCATACATTTTATTTTATTTTTCGTAGAAGATATCGCCTTAGACAATGTTATACTTGTAAAAAGCCTTTACAGTTTTACTCAGTGAATAAAATAACTTCACATTAGAGACAAATACAAACTGAATCATTTAAAATCAAATGGCGTAAGCTCAAATTCGGATACATCATTTCCTCTGGTAGCTCGAAGTTAAAATAAGGTCAGATTGTAGTTAATTTAATTTATCCCTTATAAGTCAAATACAATGTACTCTTTTATTTGGAAGTGAAATGTTCTGCCCCTTGACCTTTGACACGTCTTCCAGTGTTCGACTGTATATAAAACAACATAGAGCTAGTACCAAACGGAATTTGTTGGCATAATAAAAATAAATTGGTTACCAACATTATAGCTATGCACAAGAAGTTTGTTATTGTTTACGTTTTTATTGTATTTTCGTTTTGTAGACTGTCATCCAAAAGTGTCGTTTTCTGAAAGTATTTTTTTATCTATGTTAAATACATAATAATATTTAATATGGATACTCACGTGAACATCATTTATAGCAATCAGTAGACTCAACACTGGCCACAGAAAGTTCATCTTTAACTGTAAAAAATTGATGCAAGTAATATTTTGAATATTATTAATGACGTTTTTTGTTTTTTTTTGGTATTTATTACATACTTAGTTCAAATAAAGGCATTTTTGTATTACCAAAACTGTCCATATTTTCACACCCCGAAAAATAACCAGTTATTGGATTATTACAAGATCATTTCCATATCAAGGCCCATATTGGTCTCAGGCCAATATGGGTGTCTCTTTTCTAGATGTCGGAAGTATGTAATAAATAGCTTAATACATGCGTCTCGGGCCAATATGGGGGTCTCGGAATGATAACCAGGCCAATATGGAAATGCCCATGTATTAATCTGTAATTATTCCATTATCAAATAAGCGTTTGATGAGAGAATTGCATGATGTAATTTTTATCTAGATGGGTTAATTACCGGATGTCATTAGATGGCTCTTAGATAGCAAAAGAGTGTTCCGTAAACAACTGCTTTAATAGTTGAGACAAGCAATGATGACATGGTCAAACATCATACCAATCAAGCTACCGAAGCTCTAGATAGATAGATTCTGCCTAAATATTCAATTTTATATTACATGAATATTTGAGGTAGATCAGGACAAATCACCACATCAGTGGTGTGATGGTTAGCGTACTCGCCTCGAGTATGGTAGATCGTAGGTTCGAGTCCAAAAACTCTAAAATTGGTATTTGTTGCTTCTCCGCTAAGCGTACTACATTAAGGAGAAAGAGCTAAGACTGCTTGGCTCGGAATCAGGATAGTGTGTCCGAACATGTCTATCCGCGGACTGTTATTTCAGTGATTTTACGCTATACAAATGCAACTAAGCGTGTTGGTCTAGTACAAAGCGGAGTTGCCGTTAAGCGAGTCATGCACTCAAGACAAATTATTAATTACTTAACGTCAAATGAGCAGTATGTCAGCCATATTCATACGAGAACAAGTTTGTATTTTCCGTGCAAGGACCGTGGCTTTTATCAAACACGAGGCACTCATCGATGTCCCGTCCGAAGAATGCATCGTGTATTTGCGTCGTCCCCCACAAGAAGCTGGTGCACCATTAGGGGGTTTTACACAGACCTGAGACAACATGTGGTGACATTTTTTGCACTTTCCAGCATGACAACGCACATGTTCATTCTGTAAGAGCCACACGAGAATTTCTTTAGCAAAACAACATAAAGGTTAATCCATGGTCTGTTCCTAGTCCGGACTTAAACGCTATCGAACATCTGTGGGATAAGATTAATAGATGACTTAATGAAGTTCAACCAAGGCCGATAACTGTAGTTAAACATGGCGCATTCTTCTTGGGTGTTAGGGCTCGTAATCCTAATTTATCAACCGTCTTATTCATTCAATGTACAGGAAATGTATTGCTGCAATCACCGGCAATGAACATACATGTACAGGATACTGACTTGTGTTTCTCATTTCTTCTAAATGTGTGATGTATTGCTGACAAAAGTTTCCAAACGAAAACATTTGAGAACCGATTGTGTTTAGCAATCTGCTTTATTGCTATATTGTAGCGACGTTATATACGACGTTTCTTTAGCGGTTCAGTATATTCTTGTGTATTCATCTTAAACAAGCTCTCAGAAACATGATATCAAAGTATTTAGTATGCAGAAGAATTGGTGTGTGCGTGTTTGTCAAAATCACCATGTATTATAATATATATTCTTTTGCAAGGTAATCAGATGAAATATCCACTGTATTAGAAAAATATTATGTGTGCCTATAAAGCCCTACACATGGACCCATTCACACGACCTAGATTTCTATAGTAATATTGTACCCGCGGTCATTACAGGTAAAAGGTTTTATACTGTTACAAACGTCGATCTATGTGAATCATGTACCATGAAAGCTATATTGTTGTCAATGCGATTTGTCTACTAACATAAAACCAGTGCAGGATCAAATATAGAAACACAAACACGTTGTCAAAACGGAAAAAGCGAGACAAAGGCAAACAATAGTCAAAGTGAACAAACACAGAAAACTAGTTACACTGAGTCGTCATTGTAAAACAAGGGATAAATTCTTGCGCTCCAGGAGGATAAAAACTGCCGGCTCCACATTTGGCAAACACCGAGATCATAAGGGCAATGTCGAAAGTCTTAATGGTCGTAATTGAGTTTAAAGGGTGGAAAGAGATTACGCCAGTGCAAACATATATTGAGTTATCGGCGAGATAGACACTGTGTAGCGACCAACCAATGTATTTTGGCGACCGTAAAACGATCGAACAGTCATGAATCCCAAAATAAGAAGATTACCCGTCAGCAGCAATACTCTATCCAGAAACTCCAGATATCGTGCACAAACCCAAGACAATAAAATATGTTTAAACTATTCTTTTGTAAGGTAATCAGGTTAAACAGCCACTGTACTAAAACAATGTTATGTGTGCCTATAAAGCCCTTCACATGGACCCATGCATACGACCTAGATTTCTATTGTAATATTATACCCGCATTCATTACAGGTAAAAAGCTCTTTAAACTTAGAGATTCGTTCACGCCTATGTGTCTTCCTTAGCTAAATAAAGGCAAAAAAATATCAAAACGTGGTAAACACTACCGTAAATCAATATAGTAGTACAGCAATCGTCAGCATAGATAATATACGTACATTTCCGGCGAATATGAATTTATTGATAGTAGCGTTAGAAACACCAAGAAAAGCGAGTCTCTGGCCTGCTTAGCAGCGAGTACAAATAAATTTAATATTTATCGACAATATACGTATCTCGTGTTTATTCTGCAATGTCATCAACTATAAAACAACCACAAAATGACCTAGCAGAAACAAGTGTCGTTCTAATAGTGTTAATGGTGTCTTCTATCACGTCCGGGTTTATACTGTTACAGCTTTCAAACATCGTTCTGTGTGAATCATGTACCATTAAAGCTATATTGTTGTCATTGTCCATATAAACAAAACAAAAATATCCAGTCAATGCGATTTGTCTACTAATATAGAATAGGATAAAATATAGAAACACAAACACGTTGTCAAAACGGAAAAAAACGAGACAAAGGCAAACAATAGTCAAAGTGAACAAACACAGAAAACTAAATGTCAGGTACACTGAGTCGTCATTGCAAAACAAGGGATAAACTCATGCACTCCAGGAAGATAAACACTGCCGGCTCCACATTTGGCAAACACCGAGATAATAAGGGCAATGTTCAAAGTCTTAATTGTCGTAATTGAGTTTAAAGAGTGGAAAGAGATTACGCCAGTGCAAACATATATTGAGTTATCGGCGAGATAGACACTGCTTAGCGACCAACCGATGTATTTTGGCGACCGTAAAACGTCCGCACTGTCATGAATTCGAGAGTAAGCAGTTTACCCGACAGCAGCAATGTTATCACCGGAAATTCCAGATATGGTGGGAATATTCTGTATTGCTCATCGACTGCCATTAATAAGGATGCTAGAGACTGTTTCGCATTCACAGTAGTCATATGTGCTATATTTATCTTTTTTAAGTTTATAGCATCGCTTGGAATATTTAAATAATGTGGAGACTACCTTATACATGTACAAAAATAACCCGATACATTCAGTTATCAAATAAAGCAAATCATCGATTTTTAATTAGGACACGATGTTGCAATTCAAAATTGTGAAAGTTGAATACATTTTTTTGTATTAAGTACGTATCGATGCTTATCTTTTCAGTTCGTTGTTTAGGTTAAACAATAACCGGTATATTCAGTCATCAAATAAAGCAAATCATCGATTTTTAATTAGGCCATGATGCTACAATTTAAAAATTGTGAACGCTCAATACATTTTTTTGTATTACTTACCTTTTCAAGTGGTCGTTTAGATTCACGAACGATATATTAAATATATGCAATAACGCAATACATTATCAAGATTCAAATGTCCAATTTTACACAACTCCTTTATACCACTGAGGTAAATACACTTATCCTTAAGAATGATCTCCATTGATGAAGATCTGTATGTAACACATCCGTAATAAACGGCTTTACGAGAAATAGTAATATTTTATTTGTCATATCATTGTTATGCGACATTATATACAATATTATAAAATATTGATTAGTCAACGTGAAACAATATTATCACAAATTTTATTGCAATATGTTCGTTTTTCCATGTCGAATAATAGCTAAATGTCAGTGTTGGTTATATGCCCTCAGGGCAAATATCCGTATTTGCCCTCATATATTCGTATTTGCCCCCTAATTCAACTTCGGTATGTACGCAGTGGTCGCAAAGATTATATGTCAAAGTTCAAGGAAAGATGATGCATAAAGATATGCATAAAATCGTATTTCAATCAAATTAACACATTTCAACATATTGGAATAAAGTTTAAATAACTTAAAACAGAATAATTAGCTCAAATGTATACGTCGTGTTGAATAGGAATTTCCATTCTATACAGATATAAACAAATGATTAAAAAAAAACCTGCACTGATTCGCCTCCTCTCAAATTATCACAAAAATGAATGACTACATAAAAATGGACAGGAGTTAGAGTTAGAGCTAAGGTGTTTAACGCCAGTTAACAATAGTTCAGCTATAGTGTGACAGTATACGTACAATAACATGGTCAATGAATGCTTGTAATTAACTGACTACTACATGCAGCAAGTAAGGTATATTCTATTGTACGCAACATTCTATTCTGAGAAATTCGAATCCACTTATATTAAACACGTGATTATTTCGCGTCGGCTAGATATTTTAAACTACAACGACTCAAACGTTTTGTATACCATATTAAATGTCACAAAACCTTACTATTTACACTTTGTGTAAAAAAAAGAAGTTATTTACGTTGACACCTGATAGCAATATAATATTTCATAAATTAAATCTGTGCTGTTTTCTTGGGTTTTTTGGAGGGGGTTGTTCAATGTGTAGTTTTTTTATTATGTTATATAGATCATTGTTTATATTTTTGTCAATTTTCTTCTGGACAATTGCTTTGTCTGTTTTTCGATTTACGGCTTCTTGTAACCTCTTTGGTATATTCAAACTTTTCTTGGAGAGAATGCTTAATATACCATGCAGTAAATTGTTTCTTTGTCTACTGTAAGCAAAGTCACAGGAGGGAAATTAATTATTGGTTTGTTTTAAAACAGGATATATATATTTTGGTGCCTCGGACATAGGCAACATTAGCCACATTTAACTATCATGTTTAAAACCTTTTGGCTTTCTTCCTCCAAAAGACATTTAAGTCATTTAGTTTTTCAATCTGTTTACTATGAGCGTACCTGATGGTGGTTATTTCAGGAACGCGTCGTGCGCACTAAGTTAGATTTCTACTTTTGCATTACGCCAAATATATATTTAGTACCTTACCCTAAATCCCTAGGCTATTGTACCATCCACATACATACACTACATATATCCTCCTGCTTATAATACGATGACCCACCTCGTTTCTTTTCAATACAAAGTCGGTGATTTAAATCAGTTTTGTTCTACTTCGGTGTATTTAAAACACTAAGTTACAATGCATAGTGTATATATTTTTTTAAGTGACATTACAGATCATATGACCGATAATGCATTAACTGTTAGCGCTCAAACTAGGATTTGCATACTTCTATTTTTTTAAAACACGATTCATATAATTTGCATGAATGTACTTGTATGTGTAATGAGTGCTATAAATGTCGACATCTATTTTCTGTTTTGACTTCTGATCCTATGACAGTAGGTGCACAGAGAGGCACTTGCAACATGCGCACTGGCTGTAGGGGTCCAGAAGTCAAAACACAGAAATGTATGCTTAAATATTATCTAGATATGTATTAATTTTGCATTGCATGACATGTTTTATTGTGCTGTATTTAATTTATGTAATTGAATTATGCATGTTGGTTTGAAAAGCTGTAGCGACTTTAAATAAAACTTTTTAATTTTGATTTGATTTGATTTGATCGTTTTCACATCTGTTCAGTAGCAATGCACTTTATCTATTATACACTAAAATGTATATAGATTAATGTTGTTCTGAATTAAAGAATAAAGAGTATACAGGCAAGTCATGCAATGGTTCAATGATGTTCTCATTCCTGTCCTTGCCTTCCCTCTGTGTGGTTTATTTGCTCTTTGTTTTTTTTATTATAAACAATGCCTTGTTTCTAAGTTTACACAAAGAGTGATGACATGGTCGACATTCCAATCATTTCACATCAGCAAATTTCTATATTGGTAGATTCTTTGTCAATCTCAATTTATATTTTCTCCGCTAATAATGCTGACCTCCACGATATAACTGAAATGTTGTTGAAAGCGGTGTTAGACACCATAATCCCTCAAAGGGATAAAAAGCGGTGAGAGTGACATACTACCAGACAATGTGTTCTCTGAATGTAGCAAACTGCAAGTTGAAAGTCTTTGTTGAAGACATATTATTACGCAATTTCATTCATTCTCGTTCTATAAATAAATCTTTCAATTCATATTTATTTAAATATTATTGATTTATTGATTTATTGGTTGCTTGATTGCTTGATTGGTTGTTAAACGTCAAGTCGGCAGAATTTTACCCATTACGAATAAATGTTAGAGAATACCGACGGGGCAATCTAAAATAGACCATCCAAAGAAACTGACAACATCATTGGGTACACAGTACGAAGAAAAACAAAAGAAAAACACAACACAATATGTGTTGGACACTACTATGCGCACAATTAACAAGCTCACAAACAATGAAGGTAAAAGTCGGTCCTGAGATCGACCTATGACCGAATGTTTAATTTCCCACAAGAAAAGGAAGACATGATGACGAGAGTAACGGTCCGCCAATCAACTAGGACCCATTTGGAGCTGGTTGTAAGTCTCTTAAATTACGTGCTAAACTCATATGATTCTACAATTATGAGACACTAATTTCTGTCTGAGGGGGGGCATAATTTCCTTAACCAAGGAGCCACATTAAGGTCATAATCCAGCCCTGCCAACAGGAGATTGTTATGCTTGCTTCGACCCGCACAAATAACGGATGGCCATTTCGTTGGGATTGCACCCCGCCGCAGGGGGGACACTATATATCTAATTTATATATCCCGTTGTTTCTTAGGGATTCAATATTATCTTGAAGGTAGTAATTTAAAGCATGCAAAACTGACACTTCGAATACAACTTTTTTTATGTTTTAATCTTTTATATATATATAGTCTTAATAAACAATGCTGTCATAAATATCATTGTATACTATTTTAGTATACGGGAGGATTAATGTGTGGGTGGTTTTTAAAACAACATAAATTATTCATATCCTTTAAGATGACTTCCGGTTAATTTGTCAATGTACTTAATAGAACTATAATATCTACTACTATAAACCATAAACGTTTGTCCTAACCTCCAGTTGTTTGTAGGATGAAGCACGTCATACTTACGTTATTTGTGTTTGTTGACGTATAGTGGACTCCAGCACCTATTGTCCAACACTGAATCAACCGACCCTTTTGAAATACTGAACAAATTATCATACAGCGAGGACCGTTATTTGTCTTTAGAAAGACTCATGTCTTATTTACGTTATTTGTGTGTGCTTGCACATAGTGGTGTCCAACCCATTTTGTGTTGTGTTTTTGCTTCGTTTGTCTTCGTATTGTGTACCCTATGTTGCCATTTTTTCTGATTGTCCATTTTTGATTTCCCCTTCGGTATTCTCTAATGTTTATTTACTTGGCTTACATTGATATAGTAATTTCCTATTAACAGACAGTATATATCACATGTCTTTACGTGTAGACCCCCATCGTAAGATTAAATAGATTGAACGTGTTTTGGTTCGTGACATGATGATGTGCTTTGTACTATCAAATATTTGTAAAACGTTTGCCATCGGCACTACTGCCGATATATGGGTTTTCGACATGCGCATGCATCGGCTGGATATTCCTTGATATGTTCTATCTGATATTTAAATGATGTTCGAGTCCATCGACTCTACACATATGACAACTTCACAAAGATTACATATATCATGTATAAAGTTCAAAATTCTGCCCACCCAGTTATATGTGAGGGATGTTACTTACATGTCAAGAACACTTGTATGACCGATTCATATCACTAGGAGGGGAAATGTGGGTCCATTTGACTAGCTTAGCTCCCTCACTTTTAATTGAAGTGCTTGTATCAAATCATGAAAGTGAGCGATCGTGTATATTTATATATGTTCCTTCTTTTTACGATTTTTCTATTAGATATTGGAATTGTTTCGACAGTGTGTTATTTTTTTTATCTATCACAAGATTATTCGATTTTAAGTGGGTGGTGAACTGCTAAATGGAGAATCTGACTTCACCTCCAATTTGAATCAGGTTCGTGTGGTTCAATCTTTAGTATTCTGTGCAGTGCTTTGTCTTGACTTTTCCATTGGCAGCATCAATTTTATCCCGAATAATACAGATAGAGGGCGCAGTATTATTCGAAATACATAAATTGTGTGCGACATTTTCCGCAAGCGTAAATATAAATTACCGTCTTCCAATCAAAGTATACTACCGTATTTGTACTCTTAGACATATCAGAATCGAAATAAATCATGGAAGCCAGAATGTGTTTTGAGTTTTAACATGATTGGCGGATATTAGTAAAGAGGGAGAGGCGCAAAGGTGCAAAATTGGCCCCACATTTTATCAAAAAATAATGCTTGACAGAATAATAACAAATTACTAATTTAATTGTTATATTTACAAACTTTCAAAAAATATATCTTTCCGTGAGATTGGGTGCGCTATGACGTCATAATGACATCATGATTAGACGGATAATGCTAAAAATGGACTATAAACGACATATTCAATGTACATTTTAGCTATTTTATATACCTCCACAGTCTTCCACCAACACCAAATTGAGCAGTTGTTTTGAGTATAGAGGGTTAATGATTGTATCAAAATATTTTGTTGGTGGAGGATTGTGGAGGTTGTTAAATATTATGTTATTCATAACCTCGGCCAGACCCTTAAATTCAATATTTGCACTCTTCTGATTGTATATATGATACCATTATGTATATATACACAATCTCTGTACATTTTATGATTCATTTCAAGTAATGAAATTCATCAGTAAATAGCTTGTTTCTGTAAATAATTGTATTTATTTTAAATACAGTTTGTATACATTGAAACCAGGAGAAAAATGTAAACCGGCGTCAACGCGATAAAAAAAACTGGGCACTATAAGTTCCATATATGGCCCCATATTTAATTAATCATTATCTTAGAAAATACTTGATTAAAATTTGATGTGTTTTATTTTATAGACGACATCATACTTTTGATGTTAAAACTTGTTTCCAACAAAATCGATACGTATTTGACGTCATTGTGACGTCATGAGCGTCATTTGTTTTCTGTATTTCCTGGAATTTTGCCGCGATATTTCGACGGTTTTCGAAGAAATTAAGCACCTCTGTAGTCGTGCACCAGACAATATTTTACCAGATTATTAAAATAAATAAAACACAACTACTGTTAAAGTATTTTTTTGGTGCACGAGGTGTTAAATTTGTTGAAAAACAACGGGAAAATGTTCAAATATTACATGCACTTAGATGACGTTTTGATGTTTGAGAAGCAATATTTGCGTAAAAAACGATGGTATGTCGGCACGTAACAGTTATATAACATAAAAATAAAATAAACACCACTTCATCCAAAATAGTTTTTTTCATCAGCCCGAAATTATTGATTATATATTTTCCTCCGGGATACTGAGGTAGGTTTAATGGTCTATCGATGCTACAGCATGTGGAGAAAAGTGATTCCGTTTCCGCCATCTTTCCTATATGTATTTCATATAAAACCACTTGTTTTCATAACATTCTCATGAAGTCATTCCTTAACCGATTTTCATGAAATGTTCACCTTTAAAAACAGAATTAATTAAAGTTTATCTTAATATCTTCATGTAATTTTTTCGAACTTTTATTTGCAAGCATCTATGATTTAAACACAAATGTAAATTGCTGACGTCACAATTTTATATGATTATATAGTAAGATTTGGTGATAAAATTAAACTTTGTTTTTAAATCAATTCTTAAGAGAAAGTAGAAATAAAATTATTTGCAAATTATACCAAGAAGAAACTATATTTATTTCTGCATTTAATGCTGAAAATTTCATGAAAATCAGATAAGGAATGACTTCATGAGAATGTTATGAAAATGAATGGTTTTATATGAAATATATAGGGAAGATGTAGGAAACAGAATCACTTTTGTCCACATGCTGTACTTCTAAAATGAAGTAAAATAGTTTGATCCAAAAGGAGTAGATATTTTTTGGGCACAATCCAACATATCCTTAAGAAGAGTTTGAAGATACCACAGGGGCAATCAGAATCCGTATATGCGTTCTGTCATGTGCATAAGTTATTGTTTGCATGATTGACAGACAATATTCATCATATTGTTTTCTAGCTTCTGAACTGTCGATCGAGAAAAAAATAAAATATTCTAGACAGGCAACATATAGCCAGTCAATGGGGTTTGCAATTAATATTTCGCATACACAATAGCGACCCACCACCACAAGGTGTGGAAAATAGAAATATTCTTCTGTGGTTTAAATGCGTATTAACTGCATTACATGTAAACTGTATTATTCTGTTTGATAAAGTCCTTTAACTAGAACAGAAATTTGTTTACCTTTTTTTTTTTTTTTTTCCATAATACTTTATTGTTTGACTCGCCTGTTAACAAAACACCTTAGATGCCCAGGTAAGCAATAATAATCTAAGGTTCCCTGTTTTACAATAGATCTCTTATCCAGGGTTATTAAGAGATTTATTAGAGTCCACATGATCCCATTTCAAAAATACAACTAAATTTATCAATAATAAAATCAACATGTAAGTCAATCTATATCGGCATTTTATGATAGCTTCAACATAATTTTTTATAACATTTACATACATGCATTGTACTCATATATTATAACTACTTACTAATCACTGATAGAATTGTCAAGATTTTGGCTTTATCTATTGTATCATTACAATTGGCCGTTAGCAAAATTTTTAGTTCAGATTTTAAAGTCTGTTTCCATATATTACAAAGTACATTTTGATTGATATGAATTTTGTCATATTTAACTTTGTTTCTTGCCTTCCAAATAGACCACTTAGATATAAAAATTAATGTATTTAATAGAAGTTCATGGTTACCCCCCATATTGAACCCAAACATCATATTTTTCTCATTTAAATTAACAGTTCCCACATTTAAAGTGTTTATTAAAATTGTGATGTTTGATATGAATCGGTTAGATATAATGCATTTAAAAAACAAATGTTGAAGATCTTCTTGAATGTTCGATTCTTTACAAAGGTGACATCTTCCATTGGATAGGTTCATTTTTCTAAGTCACTTTCGGTGTAAATAATGTTATGGTTGCACTTCCATTGGAATTCTTTAATTTTATTACTGATGTCCAGTCTTTTAAGATTATTCAAAATTTTTGGCCAGTGAAATTCTTCATTATAAACATTATTCCATTTATCTTGACATTTTGGTATTGATTTTTTATTCAATATTTTTTGTATAATTTTAATCTTCACGTCTTTTGTATTAATAATTTTGCCTCTAATATCTGTAAGTGTTAAATTATTTAACAATTTCATTTTATTTCTACTTTTAGTTTTGTTTTCTATATCATTATTTTCATTTTTTAAGAACTTTAAGTAGTCTTTTGGAATGCATTTCTTAATTTTAGAGTATTCTGAGATACAGTTTCTCCTGTCTATCAGCTGAGAATATAATAAATCACAATCGATGAATTGTTTTGAGTTTTCATCCCATATGTCTTGAATAGTTTTTATATTACTTCTTAAAAATGAAGAAAATATTAAAGGTTTATTTTGGAAGGTTATATTACAATTCCCAAATAATCTAACATGCAAGATATCTGTTTTGGTTTCCACCTTTTGTGCACATTGTAAAAATTTTGTCCATGCTTGGATTGATTTTTGATATTTGTTTACCCTTGAGTGAAATAGTGTTGTAATAAAATATCGTGAACGTGATGTAAAAGTATGAAAGCATCTCAAGGTATATTTTAAATGAGGTTGAAACATGTCGCCATTTGATATCAATTCGGTTGTATTTCATTTTGACGATTTTAATTACGGAAGACGATCACAACCATATTTTTTTAACAATTGCAACTCAGCTGGGTTTTTTTCATAACATATAATAAAATGAAAAAAATATATATCACACTGTCGATACAGTTCCAACATTCAATAGAAAAATCGTAGAAATAATATCATTTAGTGTCCGTCGTCTGTTATCCATAACTTTTCATATTAATATTTAATCTTTTTCTTAAAAAATGCAAAACCAAATGCTTTATTTTACGTTATCAAGTTCTCTCAACCCGCACCTTGGCATTTTTTTTTTTTTTTTATAGATTTACGATGGCTGTCCGTTAAAATGTACTGGAATATATGATTATCATAACATTGGTTGTCATTAAGAATAAAGTACGGTTAAAAAAGTGCTTAAAAAAATTTCAAATATGACAAAGTTCTATTCCTCAAATAAATCTATCTATTACTTCTTTAAGGTTAATACCAAAATTTCGACCAGTTTTCGACAATCAATGTTAATAAGTTTCTGAATTGATATGATATCAATATGTACATTATCAATGTCATAGCAGACGATGAAACCAAAATGGGTCTGCATGAGATAAAGCTTTGTTAAGGTGACGAAAAAATGAATTACGAAAAAATACAATTTGAACGTGAAATAATAGATGTGGTACGTAGTTCTTACATTTAAAGATGACATTTTTAGATCAGATTTCTTGAGATCATTCATGCAATTTCAGCATCATAATATAACCTCTGACAAATGAAGCGATCAAAATAATGAGAGATTTTATCACGTGAAACAAACCGTCGAAAACAGGAGAACGTCGAAAATGGGTGACGTTGCGACATTACTATTCGTTCACTTTAATTTCATAATACAGTTTCGGAACATGTTTTTATTCCTGACATCAATCCACATTGCATATTAAGTCAAATTTATGCTTTGTTTATTGAGTTTTATTATGCTTTGTTTTTGTTTTTCTTTTTGAAAGATATGCATTATAATACAATGATACGTACATTCTGTATTCTGAAAAAAATGACGTTCAGTGCTTTTCATTACCTGACTTTGTCGGTCCGCTGTGAGGAATTAGATGCACATATTAACTAATTGTATTTATTTATGAAAAGCACATATTGTGAATACATTTTGGAGAAAAATTTATCGACATCTGAGGTGGGGCCGATGTTGTCCCTTATAGCTCCCAGTCCTGCTATCCCTCGTTTCTGGCTCGGGATAAAATACTAATATATGTTAATCCATGATAAAACTCCCAACACATTCTGGCTTCCATGATTTATTTCTTAATTAGACAACTTTGTAAGTATCAAGTAAAAACTTGTAAACAAGGAAATCTTAGTTTGTTATATTTTTTGTTTTTGTTAGGTACATTAAAAAAAAATTCGAAAATATGTTTCATTAAATATGATTTAATAACGATTGAACTATCATCTTTCCCATGTCAGGACCTCATTAAATTAATTTCAATTACATGCTACTCAATTATGGTGATTAATTAAATGTAAAATGTAAAATGATATATACAATTTTGTGATGTACAGTGAAGTTCAATGCTAATGAAAATACAATCTATACACGAGTGTGAATGTACTCTGCCTCAGCCTCTGACGACGTCATAGCGTCTATTTTTTTGTTTTTATTACGTTTCTTTCAACATTACCATTGATTTCCTAAATTTTGCTTCTCGATTATGTCGTCACGTTCTGGTACATTGCTAATATCTCCTTTTAACCAAAATATATTTAGCATGTAACACGTTTTTATTTGTCATGGGAACGCAAGTAATCGATTTTTATTATCACATCACAGATATAAGTATAGAAATGCTGTTCTCCAGGCCCAGAGCACGGTGAACTCGATACAATATACAATGTACTTTGTACACACTACAATTTAAATATAGATTAGTCAGCTGATGATGATGTGCCTGCTACTATTCCCGTAATGGCTACACTAAGAGAGACTGTGACGACAAGATGTACACATAACAGTATTAACTTTGGTGTCCATGCCTGAAATATATTGTTATATTCATGTAATAAGATAAAAATACGTACATTATAGTACTAGTGGACAATTCAATTATCAGTTTGGAGTTATGGATGGGATCCACACCACTAGTGGATTATGACAGCTGGGAAGTAGTGATGGGATGTATGACATTTATGAACTATGACAGTTGGAAGGTAGGGATGGGAACTAAGACACAAGTGGATTATGACAGTTGGAAAGTAGTGATGGGATGTATGACGTTTGTGAACTATGACAGTTGGGGTAGAAATGGGGATCTAAGACGTTTGTGGATTATGACAGTTGGAAGGTAGGGATGGAAGCTAAGACACAAGTTGATTATGACAGTTGGGGAAGTAGAGATGGGGATCCAACACGTTTTTGGACTATGGTAGTTGGACGATTGGGGTGCAATCTAGGATACTAGTGCCTTGGTTGGTTTATGGTGCTTAGCGCCACTTTCAGCAATATTTCAGCTATATCGTGGTAGTCAGTTTTATTGTTGGAGGAAACCGAAGTACCCGGCAAAAATCACATAATGTAATATCGAGCACACCTCGCCTGAGCGGTATTTGAACTCACAACGTTAGTGGTGATATGCACTGATTTCATAAATAGTTGTAAATCCAATTACAATACGATCACGACCACAACGACAAATCGTGTGCTTTGGATTTTTTATAGGACGATGAAGTTGAAAAAGGACACTTGTGGATGATAAAAGTTTTTATTTAGGAAATGTATCTGACATTTGTGGGGTGAACCAGTTTGTAGTTAGTGATGGAATCTAGGACGTTTAAGAAATGTGCCGCTTAGGAGTTGTGTAAAGGTTCCGCGACATTGTTAAGTGGTGCGAATTTCGAATTGAATATCGAGTCTACGACAATTGTTGAATAGGTCAGTTTGGGGGAAGGGTTGGAACTTACAACAATTATCCATTGGGCAAATCTTATGATAAAAATAGGATCTACGACATCACTGGACTGTGTCCGTTTTGAGTTTATTATCGAATTTATACATTCTTATCCATGCTCATGGCTTATGGGTGTATTTTATTTTTATTTATTTCTTGTATTGTTTTCATTCTTATATTCGACCGCTCATGGCGAGGTGAACTCGATACAACAGTATGTGATAAAGTTTGTCAATGAACTTGTGGCAGGTCGGTGTTTTTCTCCGGGTACTCCGGCTTCCTCAACAATTAAAACTGATTTCCACGATATAATTGAAGTATTGTTGAAAGTAGAGTTAAACACCATAACCCTCTTATATTCGTACACTTGGATACTTCAATCTTCATATTAATTACCATTATTGTGATGAAATTGGTCTATGTAGATTTTACAACGTGTTTTTTTTTTAATCCACACACACCTTCAATATAAAAACGTTTGAAAAACAGATGGGGCAATAAAGAATGGACTATTCAGATACACTGGTAACATTGGGAACACACAACACAGGACCAAGACAAGTCAAAGAAAAAAAACCACAACACAACACAGAAAAAAACACAACAATACATAAAACTGAACAAATTATCAACATGGACCCAACCAGCAATCGGAGGGTGACACCTGGTGGTCAGTAAGTAGTTGACGCCACCTACCAGACACCCGATACGTTACTTGTATTATGCTATTTCAGTTCTATTGATATGTTAACTATGCAATAACTGATCTATTCAACTTTTACAACTTTTTAAAAGAATCCACACGCCTTCATTGTGCTATTCGTGTTCTATATGGAAGTTAACAATGGAAAACTTAATTGGTTTACTCAGATTAAAAACAAAACGCCAAAGGTGTGCATATTGAGTTCCAGCTATAACACGCGAATATCGACAATAATGTTTGAAAAGGTCCCAGGTATGATTACATTGACCCTTGAACAATGAATGGGGTCAAGTTTTGTTTTCTGATGATTCCATGTTCACTGTGTTGCTTTAGAAATGATTCATATCACACAAATCTAGGGCGAATTGAATACTAGTAGTGAAGAGCACCATAGATCGTTATTTCATGCATCATCATGTCAATGAGACGTCGTCTATAATCCGCCATCAATATCAGTTGTGGACGCAAAAGGAAATCACATTTTGTTGAAATTTTCGTACTTGAACTTTGACACCGTAATTTTGTTAGTCTTGATTTTCTACCCTTGTTCTTTCAAGTGACGCTACACCAACACCCATTTTTATCGCAATAAGAACTTTTAGGAATTTGAAATAACAGTTCTATTGATTTACAAAAGTATGTATCCCTTCTTGTGTCCCTTACTATAAAGTCAAACCTGCCCATGCAGTCACCTCTATTTAGCAGTCATCTATATTAAGTGGTCATCTTTTTCTTGTCATGTCATAGAAAATTACATATGAATGGAACCTCTTTAAAAGAGGTCACCTGTCTTAGAAGGCCATTTTTTCTTTGTCCCAAAAGTGACCCCTTAATACAGGTTTGACTGTATGTCAAAACTTACATATGGTTCACTTTGAATTGCTAGTCTTGATGTTCCTGCACCATTTTCGTCACCAACAACGTCCTTCATTTCAAGATCAGCTACATGTATAGATAATTAGCTCATTATAAAAGATTTTTTAACAATAAAATGAAAAAGAAAGAAAAATCACATTGTCGGAAAAGTTTCAAAATCCAATAAAACAAATCGTTGCAACAGATGTAAGCGCATTTGTATACAAGTGATCGTCAAGTTTTGTTTTGATACCATCAGTGAAATAATAATGTATTAAATGTTGTAATAGTATACCGTTGAACAATGGTAGCATTAAGTAATATGCATACAATTTTCATGAACCAATTGAAAGACGTAACTTTTTAAGTATGAAAATTTAGAAATCTAGTTTTAGGTTTTTGATGTTGTCTTTATATATTCACGTAAGAGTCTTCATCCATGTCATTGTGCTTATGTTTACCATTATCAGGTGTTGTTTATCAGTAACTCCCAGCCCACTTTACTATAAATAATGACATTTTAATGCGTATGTCTCCCGATCAGGCTCATCGGATGTTACGTGTTTAACCCCTCCACATTTGTGTGTCTGTCCTAAGACAGAACCTGGCTTTCCAGCGTGATATGTAATGATCTGTTTTGAGTTCAGAGTTCATGTGAGAAGTGATTATATTTTTTGTTGATATTGATGGAATTGTTGACCATCACTGTTGATACTTTCTTTTCATAATTGAATTTGAATATTCGCACGTGCATTTACAATGTGAATGAGACACATTAAAACCAACGCAAGTTACAGTGCAAGAAAATTTGCTTTAAACATGTGAACCATTTTGTTTCTAATAAGCAGGTGATATTTGTCGATTTACACAGTATTCTGAGTTTAAATTCGATTAATTATTTCTTAATGAAAGCCTCATCAGTGGGTAAAGGTAAGCTTGCTTGTCTAGCGTGAAGCGTGAATTAGATCGTGGGTTCAAGCCCGCGGTCGAGTCAAAGGAAATACTATAAAATTGGTATTTGCTGCTTCTCCGCTAAGCATGCAACATTAAGGAGTAAAAGTAATTACTATCTTGCTCGGGAGTCAGGATAATGTGGCTACATGTTTAGCCTCGGACTGTTGTTTCAGTGAGCTATTACTATAAAATACAACTATGCTAGTACCAAAAGGACGTCACCATTTGCAACTGTTGAGCGCCATGACATAGTTGACAAATTGCTCACTTGCCGTTAAGCAACAATTACTCACTCCTCCCTATATATTTATGACGGTAGCATTTAGTGGAGCAGGAACTACTTACCCTTCCGGATCACCTTAGTTCACCCCGGTTATTAGTGGGGTTGGTGTTGGTGTTACTCGATCTTTTGTTTTATGCGTATGTTTTGTAGATCGTTGTGTGTTCTTTTGTAATCTTTTCTTTGGCCATTGTGTTATCTGTTCTTCTTCGATTTACTGATTCTGATTGTCCCTTTTGGTATCAACAAACTCTTCTTGTTAAATAAGGCTGTAGTTAAACTTACAGCTAACTCGTTTATTTGCCATCTTCTCTTTAATCCTTAACACTTCTAAGACGATTATCATGGCTACTTGAAAAACCTCATAAACTATGAAGATGTAGTAAGCCGTGCTAGAGGTGGCAGCTTTCTCTAAGCGTATTCCAATAAATATATTTATCACTGAAATAAAAAATAATAATGTGATTCGCTATATGTAGGCTAGATTTAAAGCATTCAGAACTATCTCGGTGGTGTAATGGTTAGCGTGGTCCCCTTGAGTGCAGTACATGTGGGTTCGATCTGAGGCCGTATCAAACAAAAACGATATGAATTTCTGGGAACTTTTCTGTCAGTGATCTAGCGCTGTTGGCATGAGGGAAAACAGACACAACTCGGTAGCCTAATTGGAATAAATTTATGGAATAAACATTATACGGGCCATCCCGTGGCAGCAACACGTGTTGTGTTGTGCTTTTGGTTTGGTTTTCATCGTCTTGTGTACCCTATGTTGCCAATCACTCTGGATTGTCCATTTGTTATTGCCCCTTCGGTATTCTCTAACGTTTATTAAGAATGGACAATCCAGAGACATTGACAACATTGGGCACACGAAGTCAGTTGTTGAGACAACCGTTTGGAAATCTGTCCGACTGTACAGATATGTCGTCATAAGTCTTTAAACACTTAGTTCGATTTCAATATGATCAAATTATTATAAAATGAAAAACAAAAAATACCACACTGTCGGTATAGTTGTAAAAGACAAATCGCAAAAACAGGCAAAATCCATTGAATAGAAAAAGACCGCGACATATGGCGTTGCAAATCTAGGTCCTCATTTTCATTTTAAACATATTTTATTCATAAATAAATTAAATGGATTGGATAGCAGGCAATAGCCTATATAAATCCTCTTCAATCTAGGTCCTGGATTGGGACAGACACAAAAATCCGGCGGTGTTAAAATCTGTCAATACTTATCATGTGTATTTATTACAATTTTAGTTCTATGTGAATCTCATTTCTCACTTATTCAATTATTCTAGCTCTTGTAGATTTCTTTTTTATGTTTATCAACACTGTAGACTTACTTGCTAATATTATAACCCCTACTCCAATACAGTAGTGGAACCAGTAGAAACCTGGTCTATATTTGCTGTCTTTATCTGGTCTTAGTATTCCAAGAATGGGCTGAAATTCAAATCAAGATACATGTTTAACTAATAACAAAATGGAAAACGTAGATCTCAAAATTAGTGCGCACGAAGCGTCTCTGAAATACCCTTCATCATGAATGCTCAAAGACAAATTATCTGCAAGCCAAATCAGCTAAGGTAACCTATGCCCGAGGGAGGAGAACCTTAGGCTAAGTTCACCTATGCCCGAGGGCTGGTGACCTTACATTTAATAATAATTACATGATTTATGATCTGTAAATTTTGATAAAAATATATCTAATAAACCATGTCAATGCCGAAGCACTGCCTATTGGGCTGACTTAAAGTAACAAGAAATAAATATTACAAGTATATAAAAAGTATTCCATGAATTGGCTGAAATTCAAATCAAAATATACATTTAACCAATGAAGGTATGAGGTATAACATTGAAAGTATGTGGCGTCCAAGCGGGAACACAACGTCATTTAAGTGTTGAAATGACGATTATGTGCCTGCTGGGGCAATATCATGCCATGTGATACGATTAGTGCAACATAAAGAGATAAAATCATTTCGGACAGCAGTATCAACTACAGAAATGTCAACCTGACTATAGATATTGTATTTTCTTGGAATTTACATTTAGCAGTAACGAACATATAGCCACGACAAAACCTTGATTTGCTGCCGAACATTTTGTGGATGTTTTGATATTTTTGTTCTTTAAATTAATATTGTAGTTCTAAAACGAAAGTAATAGATTTTACCTTCTAAATATGTATATATTAATTGCGATATTCTGATTCAAAATCACTTTTCAGTCTTCATAAGCTTCTTATTAACCTGTCTCATCTTATGAACTAATTTTCAAGCTCTTGAATTTCAGTGCTCATCTTATTGAGAGTGAAATCACCTCTAATCGTAAATTGCAAATAGCTGAAATAGTGATTGCGAGCATTCTCTTTTTTTTTCTCTCCATTATTCTGTAACGTCATATTTTTAATGTGTGATACTAAAACATGTAACATGCTCAATCTTTAGTTTCTGTCAATATTGCCTTGTACATCATTGTTTGTCTTTTTGTCCTTCTTGTTTTGGCTATTGTGTTGTCTGTCATTCTGTGATTTACGGTTTCTGTTACATCTTTTCGTAACATGTGTACCTGCTATTGTTAACAAATTTATTTTCAAACTTACCTTATATTACCGTGTGTTTCTAAAACATACAATACCTATATATATCCCGTGGTGTATGAAAACAAAATATTACATCTAAAAATACGATATTTACAAGGACACCTATGTTTAAGACTTACATTTATAATAACAAAGCAAAATACTAACACTCCAAGGTATGGATGAGCTTTTTCAAAGTTGCTTTCTCCAACCTGACAAAATAAAAGTTCCATGATTAACAAAGCACAACAAATCATCATTTCCGCCGGTCAAATACACGAGAGTGAGAAGTTATATATATATGTATGTGTGTGTTCGTGTGTGTTAGGAGTATAATTTTTTCCTCTGTATTCACCTATTTTACTACTGCATTTTGGGGCTGTTCTGGGGGTGTGGTATTTTTGTTTGTCTCATTATTTGTGAAAAGTCAAAACTAATGTTTTCAGGAGACGAAACGCAGAGTACCAAAGTATGTAGATATATCCCATTGAACGAACATCCATGGGACAAAATACAACAACATTACCAGCACAATTTCAAAACAAAATAATAGAATACAGGTGCGAGGCCATGAGGTCAAAAGTAACACCGCCTATTCCATTCATAGTCTTAAGTTTCGGTTTATTGTAGCCTGTGTTAAGTAATAAGACAGACAATGGTAACCCTCTGACAGAATAGTTATTTTAACTTTGTAATTACCACGATAAAATATATCTAAGAAACCATTTAATCGTGTCCTGTAACACTTCAGTTCCATATCGTACGAAAACAAGATAGCAAAAACTATCAGGGGTTTGTGTGCATCCTATCTATTGCTATTATCACAGGGGTACATGACAGTTCGATTAAATCCTTCATTTCGGAAGTGTTAAGAGTGTTGTGATGTTTTCGCTGATGATTTATCTCGCCGATAACTCGGGGTCCGTTTAACTTCATTTAGGACATTTGTAGATTCTGACCATTACACAGATTGACACAGAATGTTCCACATGCGAAGAAGAACTGCTTATCCTTCTGGAGCACTTGCATTAATCTTCAGTGTTTGATTTGGTCATTGTTGCTTATTGTTTTCTGCATGTTTTTTTTTTTTACTTTGATTATTGTTTGTCTTTGCTTACTGTTTTTTTTCGTTTGTTTGCCTTTCAATAATTATGAACTATTGTTTATCACGCTTTGGTATCGTTCTTCTGTTTTTCTACAAAACATACTCTTTCACAAACGAAATACATGTAATAGTTACTCATAAAATCAATCCCTAGTAGAATATGTAACCAATTCATATTTCTCCATACAACATTATGTGATAGAGTTTGTCAATGACTTGCGGAAGGTAGGTGGGTTTCTCCGGGTACTGCGGTTTCCTCCACCAGTAAAACTGACCGCCACGATATAACTGAAATATTGTTGACAGTGGCATTAAACACCATAAACCAAATCAATAAGGGTAATAACAAAATTACCGAACTCCGAACAATCTTACAAAGGGAAAGTCAAAACTCATAAGTATATAAACAGACAAAATCAGTCAACAACCGGAAAACTGTGAAAACCGTAATGACCCTGACTTGGTACAGGCATTTCTAAAGAAATGGTGGGTTGAATCAGATTTTAAAGCGCCAAATTTTCATTACGGCTCAAAGGTTCCGGCTGTCACTATAACAGTATTTATCCAAACCAAACCAATTAATATGAAGAAATATTGTGTCCAAATAAACAACTGCATCTCAGACGACGGATCTATACTTACATTGAAATTTCCTTGTATGATTACACCAAATGATATGATCATCAGAACAGCTCCTGTTACCATCATCATTCTGTGAATCTACAGTATAGTAACATTAATCTTACTTCGTGACAACAAATAAGCTGTATGTTTACATTTAATATATATTTAACAGGTTGGGCTAGTATTGTCTATTGAATTCATACGCTAATTTACCTTTTAACTGTTAACACGTTCCTTTACCGTTATACGAAAATGCCAGTCGCGGACTGCGTAACTTAATATCATTCCTTAATATAATGTCATATAATGTTGTATCGAGTACACCTCACCATGAGCGGGATTCGAATTCAAAACTTTACGGATTGCCTAGGTAGTTGTAAATCCAACTGACATACGATCACATCGGTCCTATTCCGTGTAAATGATGTTGTTGTATCGTCAGTATCGTTGAATTTCGACTTCAATCTTGTCAAAATATAAATGATGCATGTGTTTGATTATGTGTTTTGGTGTCTGTCATTGTTTCCATGTGTATGATGTGATGTTGTCCCCACTATTGGTGAAACACAGGAACCTGATTCTTCTAGAGTGTCGCACTTCCGGTTTATGTATTCGGGCTTTTGCTTTGTAGTTTTCCCTTTTCGTTTGTAACTTGTTGTTTTGTTATGCATCGTCCCTTTACCCGAAGATATCTCCGGACTAGGGCTGGCTGGCTGGCTGATGGTGTTTAACGCCACTTTCAACAATATTTCAGTTAAATCATGGCGATCAGAGAAAACCACCGACCTGTCGCAACTTATTGACAAACTTTATTACATAATGTTGTATCGAGTACACCTCGTCTGAGTGGGGTTCGAACCCACAACGTTAGTGGTGATAGGCACTCATTGCATATGTAGTTATAAATCCAACTACCATACGACCACGACGGCACCTGAACATTTTTATTTTCAATGCAACTCTATAATATCAACACTGACGAGCAATCCTGAATAAGCTACGGAATTTACCAGAAACCATATATTTGCTCCATCTGGAGCAAATGGTGATGTGCATCATTAGCTGAACAATTCTATGTTGATAGAATATTGCTTGCTTTCTGAAAAAATCTTGAAATTTTAATCTGAAAAAAATAATGGCGGGGTGCATCAGGATTATAAACATGTTTGTAAACATGCAACTCTATAATATCAACTATCAACACTATGACGAACAATCTTGAATAAACTACGAAATTTACCAGAAACCATATGTCTGCTCCCAGTACTTTCTTGCCGGACCAGAGAGGTTTATAGTATCTAGCAATTATATATCCAATATTGACAACACAGAGCCATGCCATTATAGCTAAACCACCTGCAATATTAAACATTTTGATTATTGGCCAAATGTTGTTTTATAATATAGAATATAATGATACGAATTGACTAAGTGTTATGTCACGTTACCAGAAGTATATCAAATTTTACCAGCAGTATATCAATTTTCCCAGCAGTATATCAAATTTTACAAGCAGTATATCACATTTTACCAGCAGTATATCAAATTAACTACATTCATTACGAGAACAAGTATACAAACAATAAATAATATAGGTAAAAAATAATAACACTGTAGTGGGCTATTAATAAACAGGAGATATCACGGATAGGGTCGAATATTGTTCCTTGCCACGAAACATTCGCACATAAGAGATTGCTGCAATGTATCTCTAACATGGAAGTAGCGCGATATTCGTTAATCATGAGGCACACCATTTCGTCCCATTCTTAAGACGACCTGTAAACGTGATGCGTCCAGCACAAGTGGCCGAATTTCATCGCTTGTCTGTCATCTGCACGCAAAGTGGCAAAATATTGTTCAACAAGAAAAAATTTTTGATATGCAAGATGAGACGATTCCTTGACTTAATACTTTAGTACTAAGAAGACGGTGACGTTGTGAAAAGTTTGAATATCAACTGAAAACTCAAGCGTAACGTTTGAGCTAAAAGTGTGTGAAACAATGAAACTGTATTAAATAAACTAAACTGATTTGATTTTAGAGTGTCGCACTTCCGGTTTATGTATTCGGGCTTTTGTTTTGTACTTTTCCCTTTTCGTTTGTAGCTTGTTGTTTTGTTATGCATCGTCCCTTTACCCGAAGGTATCTCCGGACTAGGGCTGGCTGGCTGATGGTGTTTAACGCCACTTTCAGCAATATTTCAGCTATATCATGGCGACCAGTTTTAGTGGTGGAGGAAGCCGGTGTACCCGGAGAGAACCACCAACCATGGGCAAGCAATTGGTAAGCTTTATCAATTGCGGCTGCGAGTCGAATGCACCCTTTTTGTAATTTACAAAGCCGGGAAACTAAAATGTAGCATTACTATGCATATTTTCTGACGTTTATGATCATGCATGGTCTTTGTACTTTTATTTGGTTTACATATTTCATTGATCAACGGTAATATCGATTACTGTGAACGTATTGTATTGGTTGGGGCCAATGTTCGTGGTTTCTGCAAAATGCATTGATCCCTGGGTTCTTGAATTCGTGCTTTCAAATTATACAGGTAACAATCAATGGGGAAAATGTGTTTCGTTGGATTTTAATTTTCGTGCATTAATTGAAGTACGAAATCCACGAAAATGTGAACCCCGCGATTAATAATGATTTCACAGTAATGTCTTCCAGTTCTTTCCGTTATATTTGACCTGATTTTTATCGCACATCATTATTTCTGACCAAACAGACTTACCATGAGCTTTTATTCTCACCAACTCATCCTCTGACGCTCCTAAGTCTGTGTTGGATTGTAAATCAACTTTCACTGACGACACTGCCCTGTCACCCACTGCGTGTCGAGTAATGCCTTAAAAGAAGAATGCATATAACATGAGTTATCTACACTTGATTATCATGTATTTATATCTAACAATTACATCAGTGGCATAACGTAAATTCTACAATTATTTTTCAATTTCTTAATTTCTGACATAGTAATATATGGGCCGTCGTGGCCGTGATCGTATGGTAGTTGGATTTACAACTGCCTATGCTGTCGGTGACTTGCGCCAGGTCAGTGGTTTTCTCCGGGTACTTCGGTTTCCTCCACCAATAAAACTGACCACCCAGATATAATCCCATTATTAATATAGATATTGTAAAGCGATCAATACATATTTAAAACATAAAATAAATGGTATATATAATATTTACCACCACTTCCTTTTGCATACAGTATATAATAATCATTAGACAGGTTAAAAACCTGATTATCACTGTTTGTGATGGTCCTGTCAAATGTACAAGTTAGCAGAGAATTCGAGTAAGTTGCTGTGAGTGATGAAAGTCCATTAGTTGGCTGCAAAACAAAGTTGATAAAATGTTATAAATGTTAACCTGATTTTTAATAATGGCATTTAGTACAAAGTAGTTTACCTATCTACCGGACTGCCACGATATAACTGAAATATTGTTGAATGTGGCGTAAAACACCATAAACCACCTATCTACCATCTGTGTTGTTATTGATCGTCTGGTATTTAATGACGACAAAAATAATTTTCTAGATATAGCTCAGACATTTGATTTGTGAAATATATATAAAAAGTACATTTTTACAATACTTTCGAATTTTGTTATCACTAGCGTTTTCCCATGTTAGTTTATCTTCAGAAATCTTACTAATGTTAAACATCATTAATTCAAGAAACTTCATATTTGTCAGCCTTATGAAACTTAACAGCATTCAAAATTAACACGGACAAAAATCATTGAATGTTCACACTGTATTTGAATATCTGGATCGCGTCATTCTATTTTTTTTTCTCTTCGTTTTGTGTGCCCTATATTCTTTAAGCTTCTCTGGATTCTCCATTTTTGATTGCCCCTTCGGTATTCTCTAACGTTTATTTAATGAATTTAATGAATTCCATGATAACCTGTACATTATCTCCACACCTCCTTCTGGATAATACATACTGATTTCAATATAGACATATATAATAGCGGGAGCGGAGACAGATATTACAGCTAGTATAACAGCGAGTCCGATACCGCGAGCTGTAATACTGGTGATACTGGGTGTGGAGACCTTCAAAACGGGTGTTATTATGGGAAAGTCATGTGGTTGACGTCACACTGACTGATAATATTTCAGTATCAGATTCAGTCCGTTGATATTGACAATATCCCTCTGTGATAACAAAGGAAAAAACGTATGACTTATAGATAAATCTACATAACAGTCCTATTGTATTTAGATTTTATTGTAGATGACGATTTATGAAATCGAGTACACCTTTGTATGGACGTGAGTCGAACTAGTAAGTGAGTGAATGTGTGCTTGTTATTTAACGCCAACACAGCAGTTTTCAGCTATGTCATGGCGAGTTAATTTTCAATGAGATGATGATGAGATTCGTTTTGCTCTAGATCAACACGCTTAGTTGGATTCGTTTAGTGCTAGCTGAAACCAGTCCGCGGATAGACATGTTGACCCACTCGGACACATTATCCTGATTCCGAACCAACCAGTTTTTGCTCTATCTTTTAAATGATGTGTGCTACTAAGTGCTTAGCCGAGAAGCAACAAATAACAATTAAGTAGTTTTTGGTTAGACCCGACCGGGTCTCGAACTCATAATCAACCACACCCGAGGCGAGAACGCTAGCTATTACACCACCGATGTCTTTACACCTTGGTGATAATGCAATGCTTTCTGAAGTACACGTTGTCGTCAAACTACCAAATATATATATATTTGTTTATAAATAGCATTGTAGATAAGCATTAACTACTTACATTTGTCACGGGACCGTTAGCATATCCCGCTGCATTGTAGGAATTTGCAAAATTAAATGTCCCGCCACTGTTGGTCATGATACATGCTGTCACACTAGCCAATTCCTAGAATGGTTATCATATAACATAGTTAAGAAAAGGTTGAAGATTATAACGGTGTAATTGGAAGACGTAAATCGACAGAGAAGAAATTGACGATAACAAAGCGATAATCAGAATCTGTATATCGAAGAAGAACAGACAACACAATGGCCAAAAGAAAAAGTACAAAAAGACAAACAACGATCTACAAAACAGACAATACAATGGCCAAAAGGAAATGGACAAAAAGACAAACAACAATCTACAAAACAGACAATACAATGGCCAAAAGGAAATGGACAAACAATGACCTACAAAATACTACACATAAAACTACAAATTGAGCCACCTGAAACCCACTGAACTGGGGGTGGCTGGGTGGGTGGGGGGGTGGTAATCGTGTACAACTTTGATTGATAACATTATCAACAAGAAAATAAATGTCTCCCTTCATTTTACGGAATATGCTTTGTAATATTGGTATTTACTTTATAAAGGTATGGCAGTTAGTTAATCTCTGCATAAACTTTATGCATTGTATCCGAACGATGCAGCCATTTTTTCTTACACAAAGAAAGATAGCTCAAACGTACAAGACAACACGTTTAACCTATCTGACAGATCGGGATAAATTGACCAAGAAAAATGACAGTCAATGAAACACATTGATAAATAAACGCTAGAGAAAACCGAAGGGTACACAAAACAAATAAAAATACCACAACACGTAAATTAACATGGGCAATGATCTATCAAAAGCATTTCCTGTAGGTTTAACAAAATGATTATTTTGAATATGTTTTCTCATATATAAACTAGCTGCATAAAATCGAACAATACATGGGCTCGGGTGGCTCAATGAGTTAGGTAGTTGGATTAACTAACAGCTCATACAAGCCTATCACCAATACGGCGCGGGTTCGATCAGATTACCAGTTGCTTGCCCATGGTCGGTGATTCGCTCCAGCTTCTCCCACCACTAAACCTGGTCGCCATGATATAGTTGAAATATTGCTGAAAGTGGCGTTAAACATAATAAATCAAATCAAATCAATCGAACGATACAGAAATAAAGACAAATATTGTCCAACTATGTAAATATTGACAACTAATCCTAAGTGTCTATTATTCATATCCATCACAATCATAAGTTATCCTTCCTGTTTAAGGGCCCGGATGGATCAATGAGTTAGGTAGCTAGATTACCTAACAACTCATGCAAGCCTATCACCAATACGGCGTGGGTTCGCGCCCGGCTTTGTAAATTACAAAAAAGGGTGCGCTTGACTCGCAGCTGCAAGTGATAAAGTTTACCAGTTGCTTGCCAATGGTCGGTGGTTCTCTCCGAGTACTCCGGCTTCTTTCACCACTAAAACTTGCCGCCATGATATAGCTGTAATATTGCTGAAAGTGGCGTTAAACACCAAAAATCAAATCAAATCCTTCCTGTTTATGTGTAATATCCAGCTCAACAAACATGATGCATTCTTAAATGCATCTTTTTGTTTAGTTCTAGAAATAAATGCTCAATAAGTATCAGGTTCTTCTTTCACGTTGATCGATACGTTTTAGTTTGCCTACTGAGATTTTTGAAAGAAATCAATGGATATTAATAAAGTTTGGGCCCATAGAACTAATTTAACCCCTACACTTGGTGATGATGTTTGTATTGAACACGTTGTCTTAAATATCAACATGCCACCAAACCTGGCCACATTTGTTTTGTAAGAATAGACCGTAAGCTATATATTTTATTCTGAAAGGAAAGTTTAAACAGTGATGGTCATCAATTCCACCAATAAAAGGAAAACGTACACTCACCTCTCATTTTAACTGAACTCACTGAATACAAGAAAAGTCTACGATTTGTGACATTGGACATCTAGGTCCTGGCCTGGGACGGGCACACACATGGCGGGGTTAAACCGGTTAATGGGATCTCAGTATATACAATAAGATTGAATTTACATGCATACGGTGAATACAATACAATGGGTCACATGACATTTCAAGCTACTCTGATATTACCATGCTCTGAGATGAGGAAAGTCCAAATGCGCCATATTGATCAGCGTTCGTGCCGAGCTCCACTTGTATTGTAAATGTCACCGCAGTAGTTCCACTAGTCCATGCTATTAAATATGTACACTCCGGGCTACAGTCACTGAAACAACCTTTTGTTTCACCACATCCAGTGTCCTTAGTAAAAGTTGTCTACAAATAAAACATCCATATACAGTCAAACTTCGCACATTTATATAACAAATCACTGTCTATAAAAGGCATTATTAATTAACTTTGATTTATTAGCCTTTATATGATCAAATCTGTCAATACAATGTAAAAACTTGCATTGGGACAATACGGCAAAAACCAGTCCAATACGGATATTTTCCGTATTGGTCCGATTCCAGTCAGTCCAATAACAGCTCGACGTTTCGACAATCGCAAGGAAAAGTCCCGAGAGATATTGGACTGGTTAATTAATAAAAGTATCCTTGGGTTATGTCTTTTTCATATTGACCTAGTTATAGGTCCTCGATCTAATGTATTGGCCTACGGCTGCGCCTCAGGCCAATACAGCAGGCCTCGGACCTATAACTAGGCCAATATGAAAAGCATCACGTAATAATACTATAGTCTCATCTTCTCCATTAATAAATGGTGCATATGATTTTAACCTGTACATAAAGGGTACGTTGTCAGGTTCTCATGACTGTCCTTTATATACAGGTTTGACTGTATATTACAGTTAATAACAATACCTTTACATTTTGCTTCGTGTATTTTTCGTCCTGTATTTTAATAAATAGTAAGAAGAGTTTGAAGATACCATAGGGGTATGAACGTAACTGATGCATGTTTTCCAGAAAAGCATCATCCCCACTAAAGTATATATTATTACTTACAACAGATGTCCATACATTTTATTTTATTTTTCGTAGAAGATATCGCCTTAGACAATGTTATACTTGTAAAAAGCCTTTACAGTTTTACTCAGTGAATAAAATAACTTCACATTAGAGACAAATACAAACATAATCATTTAAAATCAAATGGCGTAAACTCAAATTCGGATACATCATTTCCTCTGGTAGCTCGAAGTTAAAATAAGGTCAGATTGTAGTTAATTTAATTTATCCCTTATAAGTCAAATACAATGTACTCTTTTATTTTGAAGTGAAATTTTCTGCCCCTTGACCTTTGACACGTCTTCCAGTGTTCGACTGTATATAAAACAACATAGAGCTAGTACCAAACGGAATTTTTTGGCATAATAAAATAAATTGGTTATCAACATTATAGCTATGCACAAGAAGTTTGTTATTGTTTACGTTTTTATTGTATTTTCGTTTTGTAGACTGTCATCCAAAAGTGTCGTTTTATGAATTTTTTTTTTTTATCTATGTTAAATACATAATAATATTTAATATGGCTACTCACGTGAACATCATTTATAGCAATCAGTAAACTCAACACTGGCCACAGAAAGTTCATCTTTAACTGCAAAAAATTGATGCAAGTAATATTTTGAATATTATTAATGACGTTTTTTATTGGGGTATTTATTACATATTTAGTTCAAATAAAGGCATTTTTGTATGACCAAAACTGTCCATATTTTCACACCCCGGGAAAATAACCAGTTATTGTATTATTACAAGATCATTTCCATATCGAGGCCCATATTGGTCTCGGGCCAATATGGGTGTCTCTTTTCTAGATGTCGGAAGTATGTAATAAATAGCTTAATACATGCGTCTCGGGCCAATATGGGGGTCTCGGGATGATAACCAGGCCAATATGGAAATGACCATGTATTAATCTGTAATTATTCCATTATCAAATAAGCGTTTGATGGGAGAATTGCATGATGTAATTTTTATCTAGATGGGTTAATTACCGGATGCCATTAGATGGCTCTTAGATAGTAAAAGAGTGTTCCGTAAACAATTGTTTTAATAGTTGAGACAAGCAATGATGACATGGTCAAACATCATACCAATCAAGCTATGTCACATCTTACTGAAGCTCTAGATAGGTAGATTCTGCCTAAATATTCAATTTTATATTACATGAATATTTGAGGTAGATCAGGACAAATCACCACATCAGTGGTGTAATGGTTAGCGTACTCGCCTCGAGTATGGTAGATCGTAGGTTCGAGTCCAAAGACTCTAAAATTGGTATTTGTTGCTTCTCCGCTAAGCGTACTACATTAAGGAGAAAGAGCTAAGACTGCTTGGCTCGGAATCAGGATAGTGTGTCCGAACATGTCTATCCGCGGACTGTTATTTCAGTGATCTTACGCTATACAAATGCAACTAAGCGTGTTGGTCTAATACAAAGCGGAGTTGCCGTTAAGCGAGTCATTCACTCAAGACAAATTATTAATTACTTAACGTCAAATGAGCAGTATGTCAGCCATATTCTTACGAGAACAAGTTTGTATTTTCCGTGCAAGGACCGTGGCTTTTATCAAACACGAGGCACTCATCGATGTCCCATCCGAAGAGTGAATCGTGTATTTGCGTCGTCCCCCACAAGAAGCTGGTGCACCATTAGAGGGTTTTACACAGACCTGAGACAACATGTGGTGACATTTTTTGCACTTTCCAGCATGACAACTCACATGCTCATTCTGTAAAAGCCACAAGAGAATTTCTTTAGCAAAACAGCATAGAGGTTAATCCATGGTCTGTTCCTAGTCCGGACTTAAACGCGATCGAACATCTGTGGGATAAGATTTATAGATGAATTAATGAAGTTCAACCAAGGCCGATAACTGTAGTTGAACATGGCGCATTCTTCTTGGGTGTTAGGGCTCGTAATCCTAATTTATCAACCGTCTTATTCATTCAATGTACAGGAAATGTATTGCTGCAATCACCGAAAATGAACATACATGTACAGGATACTGACTTTTGTTCCTCATTTCTTCTAAATGTGTGATGTATTGTTGACAAAAGTATCCAAACGAAAACAACATTTGAGAACCGATTGTGTTTAGTAATCTTCTTTATTGCTATATTGTTAGCTACGTTATATACGACGTTTCTTTAGCGGTTCAGTGTATTCTTGTGTATTCATCTTAAACAAGCTCTCAGAAACATGATATCAAAGTATTTAGTATGCAGAAGAATTGGTGTGTGCGTGTTTGTCAAAATCACCATGTGTTATAATATATATTTTTTTGCAAGGTAATCAGATGAAATATCTACTGTACTAGAAAAATATGTGTGCCTATAAAGCCCTACACATGGACCCATTCACACGACCTAGATTTTTATAGTAATATTGTACCCGCGGTCATTACAGGTAAAAGGTTCTTTAAACTTAGAGATTCCTTCACGCCTATGTGTCTTCCTTAGCTAAATAAAGGCAACAAAATATCAAAACGTGGTAAACACTACCGTAAATCAATCAATTTAATATTTATCGACAATATACGTATATCGTGTTTATTCTGCAATGTCATCAACTATAAAACAACCACAAAATGGCCTAGCAGAAACAAGTGTCGCTCTAATAGTTTTAATGGTGTCTTCTATCACGTCCGGGTTTATACTGGTACAGTTTTCAAACGTCGTTCTATGTGAATCATGTACCATTAAAGCTATATTGTTGTCATTGTCCATATAAACAAAACAAAAATATCCAGTCAATGCGATTTGTCTACTAATATAGAACCAGTGCAGGATCAAATATAAAAACAAAAACACGTTGTCAAAACGGAAAAAACGAGACAAAGGCAAACAATAGTCAAAGAGAACAAACACAGAAAACTAGTTACACTGAGTCGTCATTGCAAAACAAGGGATAAATTCATGCGCTCCAGGAGGATAAATACTGCCGGCTCCACATTTGGCAAACACCGAGATAATAAGGGCAATGTCGAAAGTCTTAATTGTCGTAATTGAGTTTAAAGGGTGGAAAGAGATTACGCCATTGCAAACATATATTGAGTTATCGGTGAGATAGACACTGTTTAGCAACCAATCAATGTGTTTTGGCGACCGTAAAACGTCCGCACTCTCATGAATCCCAGAATAAGAAGATTACCCGTCAGCAGCAATACTCTATCCAGAAACTCCAGATATCGTGCACAAACCCAAGAATATCGTATAACAAGAAATAAACTTCGTATGCAAATACTGTTGGACTGTTGCTACAAAAGGAAAGGGAGTTTACAACTGGAAAGTTGAAGTCATCTCATTTGCCATTTCGCAAGCCATTTTCCCATAGAAAAATGAACAATGGTGCACAACGGTTATACTATATTGTATTGTTCATCGACTGTGACTGATAAGGATGCTAGTGACTGTGGTGATATGTGCTATATTTATCTTTTTACGTTTATAACATCGCTTGGAATATTTACATAATGTGGAAACTACCTTATACATGTACAAAAATAACCCGATACATTCAGTGATCAAATAAAGCAAATCATCGATTTTTAATTAGGACACGATGTTGCAATTCAAAATTGTGAAAGTTAAATACATTTTTTTGTATTAAGTACGTATCGATGCTTATCTTTTCAGTTCGTTGTTTAGGTTAAACAATAACCGGTATATTCAGTCATCAAATAAAGCAAATATTTATATGAAGTATAACTACAAATTTTTGATAAATTTGAAATATGTGATTCCCAGTGTCGAGGAATGTTGACACTACTCTATAAAGGGGGGGATAGAGATAACATACGTAACTGGCGTCCAATAACATTATTAAATAGTGATTATAAAATCATATCAAAACTTATAGCAAATCGCATGAAGCCAGTATTAAACAAAATTATTCATACGGATCAAAAAGGATTCGTAGCAGGGAGAAATATAAGCGAAAATAATCGTATGATTGATGATATTATAGAATTTGTAGATAATGAAGATGAGGAAGGTGTAATTATTTTTGTTGATCAGCAAAAAGCATTTGATAGAATGGAATGGGGTGGTTAAATTATGTTATGGAATGTTTTAATTTTGGACTGAAATTTCGTGAATGGGTTTATATGTTATTTAAAAAGGGAAAAACCTGTATAAAAACAAATGGTTTCATATCAAAATTTTTCGCAATATCGCGTTCAGCCAGACAAGGATGTCCTGCTGCACCGATTTTGTACATTATTCAGGCAGAGCCGATGGCTTGTGCTATCCGAAACACTCCGGAAATACATGGTATCAAACTACCCGACTGTGAGGGGCACCCCGTAAAGGAAGCAAAAATATGCATGTTTGCAGACGACACGCAACTCTTAAACAAAAACGAAGAATCTGTTGAACAATCCTTTTTAATTCTTTCGAAATTTGAAAAGGCATCCGGCTCTAAGATAAATTATGAAAAAACAAAAGGACTATTTATTGGTAGATTAAGGGGGAAACGACCCAGATTAACTAACATATCATGGATTTCAGATAATATAAAGACTTTAGTTGTTTTTCACGGGTACAATATAGACACTGATGACATTTGGAAAAAAATTATAAATAAAATGAAAAGCTGCACTCAGGTTTGGAAAACCAGAAATTTAACCTTTAAGGGAAAAACTTTAATCGTTAAAAATTTTCTGTTAGCTCAAATGGGATTTGAAACTGAAATGAGGGGGATACCAGAGAAATATAAAAAAGAGGTGAATGATTTGATTTGGAAATTTCTTTGGGACAATAAACCAAACCAAATAGAAAGAAACGTATGTTGCTTAAATATTAATGAAGGGGGGATGGGAATGATTAACATAGACAATTTTGTCAAAAGTAAACAGATAAAATTTATATACGAAATAATCAACAGTGAGATGGACTCATGGAATGCGATAGGTAAACACTGGTTACAGAAATACGATAAAAAATTTGGAGTTGATTTTTTTCTTTGTAAATGCTCCGATATTAAAGGTTTAGATATTGCACCCATTCCAAAATACTATCAAGACGCTATACAAGCATGGAACAATTTTTTGGGGTCATGTTCTACGGAGTCTAAAAATGATATTTTAGATAAAAACATATTTGGTAACTCTGAGATCAAATTTAATAGAAATCCACTTTTTTTTCAATCGTTTTTGAGAAATAATATATTTAAAATAAACGATATATGGGATAAAAACAATAATACCTTTGTTGATAATCAGACTATATTTAATAGAGGAACTGGATATCAGAATGGGCAAAAATAAAAAAATCAATACCAGAAAATTTTGTTAAGAAATTAAAATCCGATGAAAACGAAAAGATAAAAAAATCATTAGGTTTAAAAATAGATAGTAATTTGAATATTAGAAATCATAATAATAAAATCATTGTTCCAAAAGAGCTGAAACTGAAGAATATCCAGAAAGAAATACGTAAACCAATTACGCCAAAATGTCAATTCAAATGGGATACAATTTATGAAAAGAAATTTAACTGGATATCAATTTGGTATATACTGAACAAGATTAAATGTAAACAAAGCATTATCCAGTTCCAATGGAAATGTTTGCATAACATTGTCTATTCAGAATATAGATTACAAAAAATGGGAAAATCAAATGGTCAATGTCATTTTTGTAAAAATGAAATAGAGTCCCTTATGCATTTGTTTTACAGGTGTCATAAAATTAAACATGTCTTAGATGAATTAAAACAAATTTTTAATAGCATTTTTTTTTAAAATATAGTACTTGTTGAGGAAAACTTAATCATTGGGGTGTATGAGGGAGAAATAACTGAAAACCTACTTTTAATGAATTTAGTAATTTGTATATTAAAATGGGTAATTTGGAAAACAAGAAATTATATAAAATATAATAAAAGTACTTACAGGGAAGCAATAGTTATCACAAATCTCAAAAATGAACTCAGAAGTAATATACAAATGATGATTAAGAACCCAGAAGTTCGAAACTTATATAATATTAGGAAATTACAGCTATTATTGGATACATTATGAACTTAGTTGTATTAATAATTCCTTTCATTGTTTACTGTGTAAAAATGTATGTTTATAAATTGAATATGAGAGATAAAATATGATTTATTTGCTTATGGTATTGTATTCTTACTACAACTGTACCAGTATTTATTTATTTAATTATATTGTTCATTGTAAATATTTGTAAACCTTTGAGGTTTCCTGGCACCCAGAGGTAAATTGTTCACAGGTGTAATATAGATATAATAAAAAAAAAAAAAAAAAAGGAAATATTCGATTTTTAATTAGGACACGATGCTGCTATTCAAAATTGTGAAAGTTCAATACATTTTTTGCATTTAAAAGTATGTATTGATGCTTACCTTTTCAGTTCGTCCTTTAGATTCACGATCGATATAATAAATCTATACAATAACGCAATACACTATGTATCAAGATTCAGTTATCCAACTTTACACAACTCCTTTATACCGCTGACTAGCAATACAATAAATACACTTATCCTTAAGAATGATTTCCGTTGATGAAGGTATGTATGTAGCACATCCGTAATAAACGGCTTTACGAGAAATAGTAATATTGTATTAGTCATATCATTGTTACGCGATATTATATACAATATTACAAACTGTTGATCAGTCAAGGTGAAAAAGATTTCAGTGTGATGATGTATATGACCAGAGCCGGAATTAGATAAAGAGAGGCCCTAGGCTTTTCCACTCGTGAGGCTCCTCTCAATCCTCACGACTGCAAGGAAAATTACTGACGAATATTTAAATACTACAATACTTTATGACATCATATGTAAGAAAGGCATATGGCAGTATCAAAATAGTTTTTTTTTAATCTATATTTTTTTTATTTGATCAATGATACAAAGAGGATCAGACACAAGTTTTATCAATTTATGGAGTCTTCTCTTATATATACAATTATCATTACATTATGTTGAGAATGCACAAGAAAACAAGTAAAATACAATTTTAACATATAACAGACAAAGATGAAAATAATCAAAGAATAAAAAGAGATGAGGAAAACGTGTGTGTGTGTGTGTGTGTGTGTATATATGTGTGTGTGTGTGTGTGGATGCTGGATGGTGCATGGTTAGTACATTTAAACGATCAAAAATAGTATATATCTTTACCAGAGGCCCCCTAGATTTTGAGACCCGAGGCTTCAGTCTTCCAATCTTATGGATAAATCCGACACTGCATACCGCCGTAACGGATGCGGAATACGTTTGATATTTTAATAAACAGGAGAGAACATTTCCCATTTAACAATATATATTGCAACATTCTACAAAATATATATTCAGATGACTTACCTATTAACATATTGTTTAATAGACCAATTACATGTTTGACTTTTGATGTTAACATATAAAAAGAAGCCTTACACAGTGATGCTCAACAAGTAAACCAATGTTAACAAAACGAACAATCACCTCTCGTCTCAAATATTTGACTTATTACCGGGTTTGAAGCTAGATTAACACGATGGGTGCCACTAGTGGAGCAGGAACTGCTTACCCTTCCGGAACACACAGTTCCCCACTGGTTTTTAGTGGGGTTCGTGTTACTCAATCTTTAGTTTTATATGTATGTTTGTAGATGGTTTTTTTTTGGAAGGGGTGAGTTTTCAGGGCTCAGATTGTTCAATGTGTAGTATAGATCATTGTTTATATTTTTGTCAATTTTCTTTTGCACAATTGCTTTGTCTGTTTTTCGACTTGCGGCTTCTGGTAACCTCTTTGGTATATTCAAACTTTTATTGGAGAAAATACTTAATATACCATGCAATAAATTGTTTCTTTGTCTACTGTAGGCAAAGTCACAGGAGGGAAATTAATTATTGGTTTGTTTTAAAATAGGATATAGATATTTTGGTGCCTCGGACATAGGCACCATTAGCCACATTTAACTATCATGTTTAAAACCTTTTGGCTTTCTTGCTCCAAAAGACTTTTAAGTCATTTGGTTTTTCAATCTGTTTACTATGAGCGTACCTGATGATGGTTATTTCAGGAACGCGTCGTGTGCACTAAATTAGATTTCTACGTGTGCATGCATTACGCCAAATATTCAAAAATTTCAAATTAAAAATGTTTGTTGGATAAAGCACAGAAGATATTGGCGTAATCCAAGCAATACACAAAAGACAAAATAGACATAATACTAGATACCAATAAAAACATATATATACTCGAACATGATTGCTCAAATTAACTTTTCTTATAGGTGACCTTTAATAGCATATACCTATATCTAAGTAGGTCCAGCTGACATGGAGTCAATTTTACTAATTTCAAAGGCCTCTTTTAAGAAACAGCATATTTCTCTAGCACTTTTAGAGTTAGTTGGGTTCAGTAATTTTCTGATTGAATGGATGTCATTATCAACATCCAAAAAGATTTTATAGTTTCATATTGTGGGCAATTCAAAATAAAGTGTTTTTCATCTTCCATTACGTTTATATAAAATTTACAAAATCTTTCTGAGGCTGGAATTTCCGGTCTTGACTACCTCCCAGTTCAATTGATAATGAGTGTGCACTTACTCTTATTTTTGTCATTAATGATCTTTCTCATCTCGTTAAATTAAATTGAAGATAATCTTTTAAATCAAAGGTTGAGCAAATATTGCAATAAAAACGTAATTTTCCTTCATTTCTTGACTATATATGCTCTAATTGATCAAGTGCTTTATTTCTAAGGTAGTTTTCTATTGCTAATTTAAATTCCAGGGAAGAAATATCTAGATATTGTAAATTTAATAGTCCTTTAAGTTGATGTAAGGGTTGTACCCAACATGTACTTTTTTTTAGGTATAGTTTTTTATCTTCTGCAAATGCAGATTTTAATAATTTAAATTTGGTTTCATTCTTAGACTCCATGTCAGCTGGTCTAGCATAAAATTCAAACATCAGTTCATATGACTTGATACATAGTGGGTAAATTCTAAGTTCATTTCTCACTGCAAGGTTGGAAACCTTACTATCAACACCCATAATATCTTTTTATGATCATATTCTGAACCTTTTCAAAAGGGAGTTTATCAATTGAATCAAAGTTCAAATTAAAATCTGATATCCATACCTCAGACCTATATGTAAGGATAGATGAAATGAGTGAGTCATATAACTTCATCCATTTTTCTACCGATATAAAATTTGAATAAGGTAGTTTTGACTTCAGTGCAAAATATGCTTTGCGTGCTTTGTCAGCCAAATTTTCAGCTGCTATCCTTATTTTACCTTTATTGTCAAATATTATTCCAAGATATTTATATTCATTCGTATAATCTAGGGGTCGAGGACCAAAATAAAAATTATACTTGTCAATTACTGTCCTATTTTTACTTTTTGACATGATCATATTTTTTGTTTTCTGGGTGTTCACCTTAAGTCCCCAATCACTGCAAAAGGATTACAAGGCGTCTACAGAATGTTGTAAGCCAGAGGGTGACTCTGAAATTAATATTAAATCATCTGCATAAAGAAGGTGATTACATTTTATTTGGTCACTGGATAGACTAAAATGAAAACTACTGGGGTCTGTTAATAAAATCTTAGTGTTCCACCCATTTTGTGGCTGAAATTGGATTTACAGATTTATTTTTTGAATGTCTAAGACTATTTATAGATTTCCAAAATGATTTTGAATCTTTTTGATCTAAATCATTTATCTTGTTCATAAATGACTTAAAAAAGTTTGATTTTAGTTTCTTTTTTAACATATTGTATTCTCTTTTACAGGTTGAAAAAGTTTGACGCAGGAAAGGGTTGTTTTGTTCTCTCTGAAGTCTTTTACCAATAGATCGAACTTCTGTTCTTAATCTTAAACAGTCGTAAGACATCCAAGGTTTCTTAGGCCTAGCCTTCCTTGGTTTGTTGGAGGGGCGGTTTCCTTTCTTTTTAAATTTCAATGTTTGTAGTGCGGCATTTTTATAAATATTATTAATATTACTTACAATGGAGTCTATGTCCATAAAATTTTCATCATTTAACTTCTCAATAGCATTTATAATCTGATCAAGATGTTCATTTTGTAATAGAGTATCTTGGTATAAAGCCGCCTTTTGTTCTTCCCATAAGAATTTGCCAAAATCATTGTTTGACATATGCGTTGTCTCTCTTTGTGTACTAATACTCAAACACACTGACAATAGAGAGTGGTCGGAAAATTCAACTGGAGGTTTAACATTACAATCCTGTACATAGTAAATCAGCCTAGTTGTTGATAGCATATAATCAACTGTGCTCTGCCCATTAGAATTAAACAAAAAGTTAAAAACCCTAAAGAGTCTCCTAGAAATCTCCCATTTAGAATTCTCATTTGCAAATCTTTATATATATTTAGTAACTTACCCTTTTAATTATCAATTCAGTCATTTGTTTGGAGTACGACACAACTCTAAAGGTGTATAGCCACATAAATATATGACTAGTACATATATCTTTCTTTATATAGTTACGGCGATCATCCTTGTTTCTTTTCAATACAAGGTCGTGTGTTTTAAAGCAATTTTATTCTATATCCGTGTATTTAAAACACTAAGTTACAATGCATGGTACATAGTATGTTTTTTAAATGCCATTACAGATCATATGACCGATAATGCATTAACTGTTAGTGCTCAAAGACTTGCTTACTTCTATTTTTGCAAATTTAAAGACACGATTCATCGTTTCACATTTGTTCAGTACCAATGCACTTTATCTATTATACACTAAAATGTATATAGATTAATGTTGTTCTGAATTAAAGAAAAAAGAGTATACGAGCAAGGCATACAATGGTTCAATGATACTCTCATTCCTGTCCTTGCTGTTCCCCTGTGTGGTTTATTTGCTCTTTGTTTTTATTGTACACGACGCCTTGTTATTAAACTCACACAAACAGTCATGACATGGTCGACAATTAAACCATTTTACATCTTAGCCAATTCCTATATTGGTAGATTCTTTGTAAATCTCAATTCAATCTTCAGCAAAGAGGCAGACCAGAAACAAGTCTATAATTTTGATTGATATTATCTAATATGTTTCTTGTCATTATGACGTCGCTCGTCCATGTGATTTGTCTGATTATCTGACGTTATTTCATCAAATTGAACGGACAAACGATAGAACATTTTGTGATAACGTGTGTCAGTGAGTTGTGGAATGTTTCCTCCACAAGTAAAACTGACCTCCACGATATAACTGAAATATTGTTCAAAGTGTCGTTATGCACCATAATCCCTCAAAGGGTTAAAAACTCAGTCAAAGAGAAATACTAGGAGACAAGTTGTTCTCTTAATGTACTTGTGTAGCATAATGTAAGTGGAAAGTCTTTGTTGAAAACATATTCTTACCCGATTTCATCCATCCTAGTTCTATAAATAAATCTTTCAATTTGTATTGAATCTAAATATTGATTGATTGATTTTGGTTGTTAAACGTCAAGTCGGCAGAATTTTACCCATTATGAATAAATGTTAGAGAATACCGAAGGGGCAATAAAAAATGGACAATCCAAAGAAATTGACAACCTCATTGGGTACACAGTACGAAGACAAACAAAAGAAAAACACAACACAATATGTGTTGGACACTACAATGGAGGTAAAAGTCGGTTTTGCGATCGGCTTATGACCGAATGTTTAAATTCCCACAAGAAAAAGAGGACATGATGAAGAGAGTAACGGTCCGTCAATGAACTATGACCCATTTGGAGCTGATTGTAAGTCTCTTAAATTACGTGCTAAACTCATCATTCTATAAATATGAGGCACTAATTTACGTCCTGTACGTCTGGAGGGGGCATAATTTCATTAACCTAGGAGCCACAACTGGTCATAATCCGGACAGCCCTGGCCATTTCGGAGGGATTGCACCCCGCCGCAGGGGAGACACTATAGATCTAATTTGTATATCCCGTTGTTCATTAGGGATTCAATATTATCTTGAAGATAGTAATTTAAAGCATGCAAAACTGACACTTCGAATAAAACTTTTTTTATGTTTTATACAATATATAGTCTTGATAAACAATGCTGTCATAAATATTATTTTATACTATGTTAGTATACGGGAGGATTAATGTGTGGGTGGTTTTTAAAACAACATAAATTATTCATATCCTTTAAGATGACTTCCGGTTAATTTGTCACTCTACTTAATAGAACTATAATATCTACTATTATAAACCATAAACGTTTGTCTTAACCTCCAGTTGTTTGTAGGATGGAGCACGTCATACTTACGTTAATTGTGTTTTTTTTATGTATAGTGACTCCAACACCTATTGTCCAACACTCATTCAATCGACCCTTTTGAAATACCGAACAAATTATCATACAGCGGGGACCGTTATTTGTTTTTAGAAAGACTCATGTCTTATTTACGTTATTTGTGTGTGCTTGCACATAGTGGTGTTCAACCCATATTGTGTTGTGTTTTTGTTTTGTTTGTCTTCGTATTGTGTACCCTATGCTATCAATTTCTCTGGATTGTCCATTTTTGATTGTCCCTTCGGTATTCTCGAACGTTTATTTACCTGGCTTACATTGTTATAGTAAGGTCCTTTTTAACAGACAGTATATATAATAAGTTTTGACGTGTAGACCCCCATTGTAAGCTTAAATAGATTGAACGTTTTGGCTCGTGACATGATGATGTGCTTTGTACTATCAAATATTTATAAAACGCTTGGCATCGGCAGTACTGCTGAGATATGGGTTTTCAACATGTGCATGCATCGGCTGGATATTCCTTGATATGTTCTATCTAATATTTAAATGATGTTCGAGTCCACCGACTCTACACATATGACAACTTCACAAAGATTACATATATTATGTATAAAGTTCAAAATTTGATTGTTCTTTAGAACAACACTGCCCACCCAGTTATATGTGAGGGATGTCACTTACATGTGAAGAACACTTGTATGACCGAATCATATCACTAGGAGGGGAAATGTGGGCCCATTAGACTAGCTTAACTCCTTCACTTTTAATTGAAGTGCTTGTGTCAAGCCATGAAAGTGAGCAATCGTGTATATGTATATATGTTCCCTCTTTTTACGATTTTTCTATTAGATATTGGAATTGTTTCGACAGTGTGGTATTTTGTTTATCTATCACAAGATTATTCGATTTTAAGTGAGTGGTGAACTGCTAAATGGAGAACCTGACTTCACCTCCAATTTGAACGAGGTTCGCGTGGTTCATTCTTTAGTATTCTATAGTGTTTTTTCGATCATTGTTTCTCTTTCTTATCTTTTTCTCTTTTCGGTTCTCCATCGATTCACTCTTCTGATTACCCTATTGGTATCTTCGAACATTTTTTACTACCATTTTAGCTAGGTCAAAGCAGTACCAAATTCAATGAGGAGGGTGGGACATCTATCGTGAACCATCTCCATCAACAACCCCGAGTCACCTGAAGTATTTTAACTACGAAAGTAAATGTCAAAAACACTTTTACGTCACACATTGATAAAAATATTTTGACATTTTTGTTGACTTCCTTATCTTTATACATTTTCACTATATGAAAATCTATCGCATTTTATTATTTCTAATTCATGTTAATGCTTACAATATATACAGTATCCATCACCTCTGCTGTTGTGAGTTCGAATCTCGTTCATGATTCATGGTTCAATATGTGATAAAGTTTGTCAGTGACTTGCGACAGGTCGATGGTTTTCTCCTGGTACTCCAGTTTCCTCCACCAATAAAACTGACTCCCACGATATATCTAAAATATTGCTGAAAGTGGCATTAACCAGCATAACCCTAACTCTTACAATATTTACAGTATGTCGAGAACATAAAATAAACCAAAACCAGATACATTAAATAGTCAAATAGTCAAATAATCAATTCATCAATTCTGCTTAGGAAATTAAATGATGTGCTAATTCAATATATTGAAATTTCAATTAAGAATTGAATGCATTCTTTTGAAGTTTCATTGGGGTATGAAAGCGTTGATCGAACTACATTTTCAACATGGATAACGCTTCATTGAAAATGTACTTCGGTCAACGCTTTCATACCCCAATGAAACTTCAAAAGAATGCATTCAATTCTTATAATTATATTTAAATCACACCAAAATTTAATATAGTTGAATTTTTTGTTGTGAATGTTATTTGTGTTAGATTATTTGCTGTTGGAAATTACTACGCCATTGATTGTTTACATCTGACGTCGTCATGGAGGTACGTGCAAGTTCGGATTTGAGTTTCATTGAGATGTGAAACATCACTTTCATGTGACCATTTCATAACCAATCATATTGTAACATTTCAATGAAAAACGGAAGTAGTGTAATTATTATCAAATATTTAGCGATGCTTACCTTTCCAGTTCGTCCTTTTAGAAGCAATATCAGTCCAATACAATAAATCTATAAACAATCACGATTGATATTAGTTGTCCAACTTTACGCAACCCTTTTATGTCATTGAGAAGCAATAAAATAAACAAATACACTTATTGTTGAGAAGATTTTCCGTTTATGAATATCCGTATGATATATCCTATTACAGTGCTATGACTGGTTCATCGAGATTATTTTTATTTTATATATATTAACTTTTTATAAATATATAAGTAAGTATAAATGAACGGATGAGGATCATGCGTTTGAAGTATTTAAAGGGGATATTAAATAAATTGACGATAAATAGCTACAAAATATATTAATACAAATCATCAAAATTACTATGGAAACCAGTAGCACATTTAATGTGCTATGATTTATACGTACCAAATTCCGATAGAAAAAGATAATAGGGTTCTATATTGTAACGTTGTTCCCCTGGTTATATATGAGGGTTGACAATTCTACACACGTATGAAAAACCCATGCATGACCGCATCATTTCACTAAGTTTGGGCCCTTAAATATAGTTTAACCCCACCACATTGTATTGAAGTGCCTGTATCATACCAGTAAAGTGAACGGTCATGTGCTTGTGTGTTAGTGGTATCCCCCCCCCCCCCCCCCCCCCTACGAATTCGATATCTGATTTTGGAATTGCTCTGACAATGTGGTATTTTTTTTTCTTCATTTTATGAACGGATAGTATACACCAAAATATCTTGTTTATTAAATTGTGGGAGGGGGGGTATGCAATTATGTGTCATAGGTCTAGGTGCAACATGCACCTAATAAATACCGGATATACAAAGCAAGCTATATTATTTAGAACACAAATTAAAAACCCAACAACAAACGTGCACAAAATACAAATAAAAAGTGGTTCAAAGACATTACATATCAGAAAGGTATGCTAGATTGAACTTTAGGACAACTTAGGTGCACGGAAACTCACAAGACATAAAAAAAAAACAACAACGGCAGAGTGTACTACACACGTGACCTACGAGGTCACCCAAGCATAGCACATTGACATTCAAATAAAAATGTATTCATACATAGCATTTCTAAATATATCAGTTAAAAACTGTTGTGTCTAACCACATAATGGCAGCAGTGCAGATGTACTAGTATGACATATCATATATAATATCTAGTAGTAATAAACTTATTATTCTTATTTAAGCTATAAATCTCAACAAAATGACAGCAGTGCAGATGTACTAGTATGACATATCATATACTAGTACACTAAATTAGATATCTACGTTTGTACATTTTTTTCTAACTTTTTTGAAGGCGTTCAACGGTAATAGAAGTAAAATGTGATAACTTAGCCAAGGTTATGGTATGGTTGAAAACTTGGAAACAACACGATTTATCAAAATGTAAGGGATTTTTTATGTAACCAGAATACTGACTGCTATAAAGAGAACGTTTAAATAGTAATAGTCGTCAACAATTCCAACAATATCAACAAAACGAACAATCATAGCTCACCTTAAATCATTGAACATGAATATACCACCACATATGCATACATGCCAACCCTCGAGAGACTGAAAGCGGTAGGGGGGGGTCTGAATTTTTTTCCCAGAAAGACGCAAAATGGTGCATTCTGTTGTATTTTGGATATAAAATCTGTTCAGTCAAATCTTTAAATACCCGGTATAGTATGAAAAAAACATGGATAAATGGAAATTAACATTTTACATATATATATTTGTCAGAGTTTTAATAACACAGACTGTGACATAGGTATGAAATACAATTAAAAGATTACTTGCTGTAATCTAATCAAAATAGATGTCCATCATTTCCAAGATACAATAAGCATGACATGTTTCAATAGTTAAGAGCCTGATATGTTGCAGATTTACAACGTGCTAAGAGGTCACCAGTTCGTTTCCATTCATGACAGTTAATGTGCCCTTGAACACATTTATTTTGCTGGTAAGAAGTCGGCAAAGAGTGTTTCTGACACCATGAACATCTTTGTAAACACCATCACTAGCGTGTCCCTCTTCACCTCTACCAAGCTGACTTCTCATGTCTGTTGTCATCTTTTTAACAATACTAAAGAGGGTTTCACAGAAACTGTTGCTGTGAGGTATTAGAAGGACATGCATGACGAGCTTGCACAAATTTAATTGGATACAGTTGTTTCCCTGTGGCAGGATCTTTGAGCCTTTGTATCGCTACCCAGAAGGCATCCACACGATCACCTATTTCATATGCAGGTACTGAACCTGAGTCAAGTGCCTGATAATCAAAGAACTCGGAACACAAAGCCACACAATGCCTCTCTGTCCTCAAGCGGTACGATTATTTTAAATACCGTTTTTGATTGGCTTAATGATAAAGAATTGACCAAGGGAAGTTTCCGGTACAAATTAAGAGGGAACCGATTACGGAAAGGGCATAAATAATCTGATTTGTACTCATGTCATGTATACGTTGTAGAAATCTACAAGAATAATCAACATATGAACAATTCACGATATATTTTTTTACATTTTTTTTTTTTCTTAAATCGGTAGGAAAACATCTAAAATCGGTAGGCGGTAGAAGACTTGAAAATTCGGTAGACTACCGCGTAAATCGGTAGGGTTGGCATGTATGCATATGACGTCATATAAATATACCACGACATTGGACGTCATATAAATATGCTTTTCAGATATAAGTTAGATAATGAGAGGTTCTGTGGATTTAAGTTAGTTCAATATGAAGTTGAAAAATCTTTGGTTTGTACAATCCTCTCATTACTGTTTTTAACCTTATTAAAATGGTGTTGGATGTGCATTGTTATTACAGCTTTAGTGTCTATTGTATACAGTAAATCTGAAGCCCATTCTAATGCCATTGTGCATTGCACATTTAAGTTTTTTGCAGTTTAAGTTTAAACGCGTTACATTGAAAGCGCAATAAATCAAATGTTTACGTTTTTATGTCATCAATGAATATTATAGTATTAGTTTATTGAAGTTATGAAATCACCTGACCAAATACCAAGTATTACACTCTTTCACATGTTAAAGTCATGTTACTAACCCGAAGAACAGACAAGGCAATGACGAAAGAAAAAGAACAAAATGACAAACAATGATTTACAAAACGTTACACAGACAACAAAAGATTAAATAGCATTAAGCCCATTAAAACATGAGGAGAATGTACAGTTTCAATAAATTATCTAGGTTCTGTGATGTTAAAGGATGGTAATGATATAAGCAATATGATGAAGGCTTAGATTTGCAATACACAATCCAGTAGCAATAAAGTTTATTTCATACGATCATAATTAAAATACGCACCGGCAGTATATTTTCCATTCACTATAAGTTATTGGATTCAAGTCTTCCATGAATACTTTGTGTTGGTTATGAGGTGAAATAACATATATATTTAAATGTAACTATATTAAATGTATCGATGAAATAAAATTCAAATATAATAATTTATTGACAAGAAGAGTTTGAAGATACCAAAAGGTCAATCAGAATCCGTATATCGAAGAAAAACAGAAAACACAATGGCCAAAAGAAAAAGTACAAAAGGACAAACAAAGAACAATAAAACATACATATAAAATTAAAGACCACTAAAAACCGGGAGTGATTTTATTCCCTAGCGTTGGACATAGGACTAATATCTAGTTTTATGTTACCTTTTATTGCGTTTTTGTGTGCTGGATTTTATGCTAGCTACATTTGCCAGGGCCACATCATAGTACATCCATTGATTTGGGGATTGTAAATCAGTTTTCAAAGTACAAAAGCTCACTACATCATTTTTATGACAAGTTTCATTAAACATGAAAATAAAATACAAGAACATCATGTCAACTTGAAGGTGATAACTATTATGTTGCTGTGAATTATCAACATTTCATTTCTTTTTTGGCTACATATAATATCTTGATATTGAAAAAAGGGTTGTGTTAGGGTTATGGTGTTTAACGCCAGTTTCGACAATATTTAAGTTATATCATGGCGGTCAGTTTTATTGGTGGAGGAAACTGGAGTGCCCAGAGAAAACCGCCGATCTGCCGTAAGTGACTGACAAACTTTTATCACATTGCATTTGTATGTTGTATGCAGTACACCTCGCCATGGTTATGCTTACTTTGTTATCCAACTCAACATAGCAAATTGTAAGTTGTTATTTCCTTTCCAATAAAAAAAACGCACTAAAAGCATGTTTTTGTATTTTTAGGGAGGAATTTGGAATCTATAATGGCAAACATAAACTATATTATAATCCCGACCTCGAGACTGTTTTGCAAATATTCATATGCCTCTATTGTTTATTCATGATGTGGTCCAGTATATAAAATCCTTACAGTTAGGGATTGTGTGCTGCCTTGTTATAGAAAACAGTATTAATTTAAATACGTTACAGTGTAATAAAGGTAGCTTTAAATAGGTTCTGATTTAGTGTTTGTAAAACTAGTTTAATACTTTTTTTTTTAAATAAATGAGAATAGGATGAATGTTTGTTGGTATCACCTCTTCTAAAATGGGGGATAGGGTTATGGTGTTCATTGCCACTTTCAACAATATTTCAGTTATATCGTTTTATTGATGGAAGAAACTCAGAGAAAACCACCGACTTGTCGCAAGTCACTGACAAAATTGATCACATAAGCTTCTACTGAGTACACCTCGCCATGAGCGGGATTCGAACTCTCAACTTTAGTGTTGATAGGCACTGATTGCACAGGTAGTTGTAAGTCTAAATACCATACGACCAGGACGGTCCCCATTAACTTTTGGAACTGTGTAGTAATGTTTTGGGTTTTTTTTTTATTTTATTTATATGTAGTTTGTAACTTTAAACTTCGCTTTTGTAATAACGCTCAGGTAAGTTTTACCTTTCATTCATGATATCGTATACCTAGTTTTATTCACCTTTACGCTTCAAATTACAACAGGAATTTCTTGCACTCTATGCACCAAGGCTTACGTATTTACCTGCACCATATCGTGACATATATTAAAGTAAAAATCAAAATATTGACTGGTGTTAGGAAAGGTTTGAAGATACAAAATAGGTAACAATAAGTCGTAAATCGAAGGAGAGACAAAAGAATGGCAAATAAAACGGCAAAAGCCAAACAGTGGTCCACAAAGCACTACACAGAAAACTAAATAGTAACCAACGCAAACCCCGGGTACAAGTGTACTTGTTTAACTCGTGTGTAAAATCCGTACGCCGCGATATATATAGCTGAAATACTGCTAAAATGGTGTTAAACACCAATCAGTCAATGTTAATATCATATTCGGTAATATGATGAAGGAGAAAAAGTAGGATTGTGAACAGATCTGTTGTCATTTTAACACCAGTATTCTAAAACGGTTAACCAAGTAATTATGACGACAATAACACCTCAGAACATGTGACTTCATTAGAAACCGTCTATAACACCTCAGAACATGTGACTTCATTAGAAACCGTCTATAACACTTCAGAACATGTGACTTCATTAGAAACCGTCTATAACACTTCAGAACATGTGACTTCATTAGAAACCGTCTATAACACCTCAGAACATGTGACTTCATTAGAAACCGTCTATAACACCTCAGAACATGTGACTTCATTAGAAACCGTCTATAACACCTCAGAACATGTGACTTCATTAGAAACCGTCTATAACACTTCAGAACATGTGACTTCATTAGAAACCATCTATAACACCTCAGAACATGTGACTTCATTAGAAACCGTCTATAACACCTCAGAACATGTGACTTCATTAGAAACCGTCTATAACACTTCAGAACATGTGACTTCATTAGAAACCGTCTATAACACCTCAGAACATGTGACTTCATTAGAAACCGTTTATAACACTTCAGAACATGTGACTTCATTAGAAACTGTCTATAACACCTTAGAACATGTGACTTCATTAGAAACCGTCTATAACACTTCAGAACATGTGACTTCATTAGAAACCGTCTATAACACCTCAGAACATGTGACTTCATTAGAAACCGTCTATAACACCTCAGAACGTGTGACTTCATTAGAAACCGTCTATAACACCTCAGAACATGTGACTTCATTAGAAACCGTCTATAACACTTCAGAACATGTGACTTCATTAGAAATCGTCTATAACACCTCAGAACATGTGACTTCATTACAAACCGTCTATAACACCTCAGAACATGTGACTTCATTAGAAACCGTCTATAACACTTCAGAACATGTGACTTCATTAGAAACCGTCTATAGCACCTCAGAACATGTGACTTCATTAGAAACCGTCTATAACACTTCAGAACATGTGACTTCATTAGAAACCGTCTATAACACCTCAGAACATGTGACTTCATTAGAAACCGTCTATAACACCTCAGAACATGTGACTTCATTAGAAACCGTCTATAACACCTCAGAACATGTGACTTCATTAGAAACCGTCTATAACACCTCAGAACATGTGACTTCATTAGAAACCGTCTATAACACCTCAGAACATGTGACTTCATTAGAAACCGTCTATAACACCTCAGAACATGTGACTTCATTAGAAACCGTCTATAACACCTCAGAACATGTGACTTCATTAGAAACCGTCTATAACACCTCAGAACATGTGACTTCATTAGAAACCGTCTATAACACCTCAGAACATGTGACTTCATTAGAAACCGTCTATAACACCTCAGAACATGTGACTTCATTAGAAACCGTCTATAACACCTCAGAACATGTGACTTCATTAGAAACCGTCTATAACACCTCAGAACATGTGACTTCATTAGAAACCGTCTATAACACCTCAGAACAAGTGACTTCATTAGAAACCGTCTATAACACCTCAGAACATGTGACTTCATTAGAAACCGTCTATACTGAACACCTCAGAACATGTGACTTCATTAGAAACCGTCTATAACACCTCAGAACATGTGACTTCATTAGAAACCGTCTATAACACCTCAGAACATGCGACTTCATTAGAAACCGTTGGGTCAGTAGCTTTCATGATAACGTTCTACATATAGAAAATAATGTATCCAGCTAATATTAAATGTCATTAACCTGAATACAAAAATAAGAGTAGTCAATTGCTTCACATATATTTTTAGAGATGTATGATAGTAACAATAGGTCGGTAATTACATATAGATAAAGTGTACGAACATATTATTTATTGCAGTAAAATTACATTGCCAATAAGTGTTTTATCTTATCTAGCGTAAAGACATAAAAGAACACAAGTCATGCAAATTTACTGCAACACAAACAAACCAGCGTCATATATGTATACTGTAAATTTTATTTATATTATATTTGCTATCAGTGTTTTATCTAAATCACATGTTATTTGATATATGGATATATTTGATTATTTTAGATAACTTAATCGTACGATGATCTCTTGTATATTCTGTAAGGTAAGTTGTGCATCCAGGGTATACTTTGTAGAGGCGAACGTGTAGCTATGACTGTGTACTCCATGTAGTTATATTTGCATGGACCAATTACTGAGGCAATCTTTGCGAGTTGAATTATTGTCCGTGGGGTTGTGCCGCCATATAACGTTTTGTAAATAATATCGGGTTCGTGTTGGTCGCTGGCATTCTTTTGTTTAATCAATTTACATTTAAATGACGTCATCATTTCTAAGAGGGGAGGTTTGGGTTCATATAACTAGTTTAATCCCGCAACTTGTTATTGAAGTGCCTGTGCCAGGACAGGAAAGTGAACGGTCATGTAAATGTATGTTAGAGGAATCGATTACGACTCTTTCTACGATTTTGGTATTGGGTTTTTGGAGCTGTTCCGACAGTGTGGAATTTGCGTTTTGTTTTTTTTTGTTTTTTGTTTGTTTTTGTTTTGTTTTTTGTTGTTGTTCATATTTTTTATGAAAATAGAACATTAAATATGAATTTAAGTGTGTTATTATTGAAAGTGGCAGTAAACATATATGTTTGTAATAATTACGTCATGAAGAATTGTAGTATGCGAGCGTAATGTCGGAACGGAAGTAAGATTGCAAACCGGAACCTATTTATCTTTTTTCGGCCCCGGGTCAATACGGACCAAAGCTGTATTGGCCCGGGGCCGAAAAACTGTATAGATATTAAGCTGGCGGCAGAGCTACTGTATGATACAGGCTGATTTAAGCGTATTAGGGCTGTTTTAATCATATTATTTAATAACGGAATTTATTTCACGGATAAATCCCCACAATTCACACCTATCTATATAATAAGGAACATTATTTATATTCTTTCATCTAACATAAAGAGATATTATATAATAATTCAACTACAAAATGTATTCAGATTTATTGTTCCATTAAAGTGATAAGTAAAAAAGATATTTTTCTAAAGGGTAGATCACAGGCGCTTGTGTAGGGTCAAAAATATGCTCGCTATGTACCTAAAATACCACAAGGCCGGACTCACTCCTACTACCCCTGTCACTTCAACCGCTCTTTCCTCTGTCAACATGTCGATAGGACGCAAATCGCTTACTTATTTGCGTAGCGAAATGATTTTTCTTCAAGGAAAACCCGTTTTTTATATCTTCCTACCATCTACACCCCCATACTGACAGATAATCCTCCGATTTTGTTGACAATGGACACCTGCGTGGCTGCAAAAGGGAAAGTAGGTCACGTGACATCTTCCGCCTTTCGGTCGTTCTCGGGTTTTATCATATATAAATACTAAACACTAGAAATTCCAAATTCAAATTACAAGGCGCCAAAATATGAACTTCTCGTATAAGGCAATGATAAAACTCGAGAACGACCGAAAGGCGGAAGATGTCACGTGATATACTTTCCCTTTTGCAGCCACGGAGCAATTGTAACTACTCGGCCATTCTCGCTACCCTGCAAATAACCTCGTACGTACATAGTAGAAATTCTTCTTAAATTGTTTGCCGGAATTTAAGTTAAGTTAAGCAGCACAAAAATATAGTCCACGAAAATCCAATATGGAAGACATACTAAGTAAAATCTAATCATGAAAAACTAATTCAAACCTTATTTGAAATATAGAAAATTGCTTAAAATATAACTTTATCAAACGTTCATGTAACTGACATGTGAAAAGTAGTCCGATTTATACGCCTAATGCATACGAGGTTATTTGCAGGGTAGCGAGAATGGCCGAGTAGTTACGATTGGCCACGGAGGTGTCCATTGTCAACAAAATCGGAGGATTATCTATCAGTATGGAGGTGTAGATGGTAAGAAGATAAAAAAAAACGGGTTTTCCTTGAAGAAAAATAATTTCACTACACAAATTAGTAAGCGATTTGCGTCCTATCGACATTTTGACAGAAGAAATAACGGTTGAAGTGACAGGGGTAGTAGGAGTGAGTCCGGCCTTGTGGTATTTTAGGTACATAGCGAGCATATGTTTGACTCTACACAAGCGCCTGTGGGTAGATACTCAGATGTCTTTAAATAGATTTTAATTGTTATTCCTATCTATATATGTGTATTCTTTTATTATCAACTGCGACTGGAGTGTCAGAAATAAAAGCTTATTTGTTCAGTGATATTTTATATACACTAGGGTAAGTTTATTTGTTTATTTTTGCCGACAGATATTGTAATGGAGTATCATTAAACATATTGGGTGTTTAGCAAGTTTATTGAAGTTCTGTTGACATTGTGCATTTTTATATTGACAACGGTGCATTGTGTAATCTATGTATTACGTTTAATGTAAGTGTAATATCAAAGTTACATATTTTAACCTATGATTATGTCACTATTTAAACATACAGACACCATGGATACTGAGGCGTACATGTATGTCTTTCTTTTTAACTGTATATTTTAAAAGTTATGTATCGAGATTTTACTCGACACAACATTACGTGATAAAGTTTGTCAGGGACTTTGTAGTATTGCAAAATGTGGCATTAACTCTATCTAGTTTTTTTTTATGTGAACGATGATCTCATTTGATAATCATATAACATTTGCTCCCATTTTTGACTAAATATTAATCTATGTCGTAAACGATAAAAGTACAGTGTACGTATTATAAACTGGTTATATGTACCTTTCATTTTAACATTGTTTTTTGTATATTTACATGTCGTTATATTGTTTATAAACTAGCTCCTTTCATGACTATCTGCAATATTACTTTCTGATTCAACCCACCATTTCTTTAGAAATGCCTGTACCAAGTCAGGGTCATTACGGTTTTCACAGTTTTCCGGTTGTTGACTGATTTTGTCTGTTTATATATTTATGAGTTTTGACTTTCCCTTTGTAAGATTGTTCGGAGTTCGGTAATTTTGTTATTACCCTTACTCACGTGACATAAAACTCGGGTGTGAACTCGAGTATCCCGGAAGGATGAGCAGTTCCTGCTCCACTAATGACACCAGTCATGTTACTTACTCTTGCTGCAAACCCAATGATAATTCATCAATGATGTGAAAGGACCGGATTGTGATTACGATGAACGGAACATATCCGTATTCATTTGTGACACAGAATTGTGTAACGGTTAGCAAACTCATAGTGGCGACCGTAAAACCTTCGAAGTATTTCTTAGCAACTCTTGATTCAGTAGCGTCTTTGTTTGCAGCAACTGTTATCAAGGAAAGCATGATATGAACAACAAGCCCTGATATATTGTACCTATTGAGTGGTATATAATCCCAATGAAGGCGTTGTTGGAATATTGCGACATATAAATCGAAACTTCACAAAAGGAAAATTGAAATAATTTCATTTCACTGTCAATTTTTATGTGTAGGTCAAGGTATGAGGCACATCTATCTGTATCTGTGGTATCCTTTATTACAAGCTATGGAATATATGCGTTCAACAAAATCACCAAGGGTAGAATTGTTTAATGAAACGACATCATCTATATAGCGGGAAGTGAAATTAAAGGATTAGGCTAGCATATTTTCCCTTTTCTTGAGAAACTCCTGTATGAAGTTTGCCTCTTACGAATAAAGGAATAAGTAACTGGCGAGAAGAGGAGCACAATTGGTACTCAAAGGAATGCCGATTGTCTATTGAAATAAAGTCCACCAAACATGTCTAATATGATATCAGTTTCTGGGAAATTGTCGGTGGAATCAGAATGTTTCTTTGTTTATAAAATAAGATGTGTCCCTTCCTCAGACTAGGTATTTGTACCTACCTTTGCTAAAAGAAATTATGAAACACAGTTGAAGTAATTCTTTTGGTCAGTTTATTACTTTTGAGTGGAGAATAGTGGCATAGAGCGTAAAGAAGTCAAATATTATAATGATATGGCATAAGAAGATGACTCTGTCTTGTACTCTGACAGATCTTTAGGAGTTTTCGGAATCGACATCAGATTCAAACCACTCGTTGCCAGTCATTTGCACTGGACTACTTAGATCTTTTATAATGTTGATTCTCTTATTAAATTTCAGAATATATGGGCAGTAGTGATTTAACATGAGAGAGTTTTGGCTACGTTGGATAATTTGGTTGTCAGTTTATTCCATCGTCGATGTAAGTATGGGAAAAAGTAGCCATGATTTCTGCTAGATATTGAAGTTTTTAATAATAATTTGTATATATATGAATGCATTTTGATAGCAATATCTTACATATTTTATTTTCTGACTCTACATTATAATAAGGTAAACTTGTATTTGCAATACGTTTTATATATGCAATAAGAAGTATATGTTACAGTCTAAGCAGGTGGCTACTTAACTTTATCCTTCCCGTTGGATTTCAAAGTAGTTACTTGAAATACTAGGTTGATACTAAATATATATATAGGAACGTCTGAAAATGTAACCCAACAGTGTTAGAATTAGAATTTCTACAAATTGTTATTCTCCCTCCACGGGTTATGAACTCACACCATTGATACACTACAGCACCAATCGCTTAGCCTTATGTCCAACGCACAAGACAATTCGGCCACATCCGCTATATAAAACTATAGCTTCAGTAGTCTAAGTGTTACCTTGTATTGTAAGGACACTCTGGGGATAGACACAAGACATGTGTTTGAAAGTGTGTAGATGGTACATACAATGTATATATTTATATTTGTAATTTAACAGCAATCTAATATTGCTTCGTGTTCCAGATCCTGATTTAAAATATTTGTTTTAAGATGAAAAAGAAAAAAGGTAATGTTTTACTCTCAATATGAGGTATAATAGTGCAAATATTTAAGATATTTATCCTTCTCAAGCTTGAGGATATTATGATGAAGTAACCGTGAACTAAATCAAGTTATTAATATACAAATGCATAACTACATTAGTAATAACATTTCTTTTAAGCTTAAAAGCTTATTTCTTATCCTTTTTTTAAAAATGCAATAAACCTTTTAAGAAAAAATGTGTCAATCATTTTAATAATTATTAATAATATAAAAGATATCAATATCCTTTTCAAAGGTATTCTATCACTTTCGTGCAGATGACGAATGATTGCATTGGTGATTGGATTTTGATTGCACATTGACCATCGTCGGTAATCCACGGATGACAACAGCCCGTTACTCTTCACTCATCTTTTGGACTCGCTGCAACATTATCGGTAATGTCTGTCTTGATCTTCATCACTGTCGTTATTCTATTAATGTAATGTAAAACTGTAGAAATTCAAAAAGTAAAAAAAAATTGTTACCTTTGCAGAATGAAAATGTATTTGTATTTATAGTCCACCTTTACCAAAGATGTGGATTGTGGGGTGACCAAAGGCTGCTTCAGTGACTGTGAAGATGACGTTCAGTGTACATATTTAATCTCATGGTCCAATGGAAGCTCCACAGTGAAATTTACCATTCTAACAGAAGTATCTACAAACGCTGAACAGTATGTCTCACTAGGACTCTCCCCTACTCAGTCAATGGTAATATTATTGACATTTATTTGAAATTAAGCATAAATCTGGTTTTATTGGTTTATGGTGTTTAACGCCACTTTCAACATTTTTAAGCTATATAGTGGCGGTCAGTATTATTGATGGAGGAAACAGGGGTACCCGGAGAAACCCACCGACCTGTCGCAAGCCAATGACAAACTTTATCACATAATGTTGGATCGAGTACAACTCGCCATGAGCAGGATTCGAACCCACAACTTTGGTGGTGATCGACACTGATTGCACAAGTAGTTGTAAATCCAACTACTATGCGATCACGACCACGACGGCTCCCAACACAAATCTGTCGCAATATCATTAATGATCTACATATAACTATGAGCATGTATACATTTATTTTATTACATGTATTATTAATTACCAATCGATGAGTTATGGAAGTAGATGGTTTTATTATACTGCATCAGCACAAGCTTGTTTTGTACTCATTTTAATTGCTCTTTTTTTCCCAAATATTGTATTGCCGCTATGAGGTCCAATGTGAATCTTTAAGCCAATGCATAAGAGAGATAATTCATCTAGAAATATCAAATAACTATATATTTCGTTATTACAAAAAATACTTGTACTTAGAAATACGTCAGTTGGAATAATACAAATATAATATCAGATATGTAAGTCATACGACATAAGAAACTGTTTTAAATCACAATTGTATATATATGCAATATTATTAATTATATGAAGCACCAGATGTGTCTTTCTAGACGTACAACCTAGAAATAAAATTGAAATCTTCACAAATCAATATACAAGCAACCTTCATACTGACATTTTAAAGTTTTGTAAATTTAGCCTCCTACCTCGCATGTTTACTTTTATTGAGAAGAGTTTGAAGATACCAAAGGGGCAATCAGAATCCGTATATCGAAGAAGAACAGACAACACAATGGCCAAAAGAAAAAGTACAAAAGAACAAACAACGATCAACAAAGCATACATATAAAACTAAAGATCAAGAAACACGAACCCCACTAAAAACCGGGGGTGAACTCAGGTGCTCCGGAAGGGTAGGCAGTTCCTGCTCCACTAGTGACACCCGTCGTGTTAATCCAGTTACACACCCGGTGATAAGTCATGAATGAGGAAAGGACCGGGAAGTGTTTATGACAAGTGGAACATATCCGTGGTGACTCGGATATTCCATAACGGTCAACCAAGTCGTGGTGGCGACCGTAAAACTTTCGAAGTGATGACTTCAACTTAACTAAGTGGAATCCTTGGTTCAGTAGCTTCCTTGTGAGCTTCTTATTGGGATACATAGTAAAACAGGAGTTGAATGATAAAATTGTAATTTTCAATATTTCATGTTCTACATACAAATGAGCGTATAAAAGAAGATTTCGATGATTTTTCAACCTAAATTTTAATAATTATTGATATAAATACGTGTTTTTATTTATATGTATAATGCATTATTTTAAGGGTGACGCCAGTGTATCATCATGCATAATGACAAACAACGGCGCCTCATTTGACTACGAGAATTCATACAATTCAGGAACACACAACAAGTTGGTATCAAATGTAAGTCTTAAATTAGAGGGAAGAAAAGTTAGTTTGAAGATACCAAAGGAGTAATCAGAATCCGTGCATTGAAGAGACAATACAATGGCCAAAAGAAAAAAGGACAAACAACGAATTAGAAGAAATTACACACAAAACTAAAAACCAGGTTCTCCGGAAGGGTAAGAGCTCCTGCTCCACATGTGGCACCTGTCGTGTTACTCTTGTTACAAACCCGATGATAAGTCATGAATGAGAAAAGTACCGGATTTTGATAAATGTTTGTCTAGAATATAAGCAATATTATGAGCCATTGTTGAACTGTGCAATGGATTCTTAGCTTATTGAACGGATACAAAGGTAAAGTAAACATAAGGCATTTGACAACGACATACATGTATTCCGCCTTTGTTAATAAACGTTAGAGAAAACCGAATGGGCAATCAAGAATGGACAATCCAAATAAACGTGCAATCTAGGGTACATAAGACGAAGAAAAACAAAACAAAAACACCACACAATATGTGTTTACAAACAAACACAAAAAACTTAAATAAGAAATGAGCGCTCCTACAAACAACTGGGGGTAAAGACGAACCGAACATCGTTTATGTAGGTCATCCATATCTTGTCTACTTATTTATCCGTGCATCTATCTTCGAATATTGATATTTTGTTCATTGACAAGACAGACAGAGGAGACATTACAGTCGACACAAAATGTTCGAGTGCAGTGCTTTTCTTTTCCTTTTCTAATTTCAGCCAAAGGATGGACTATCATCATTTAGCGGAAGATACGTCAATAATCTGTTGAAATGTGCATTTACACGAACAAAAGTGAACGTTGATTCCATGGTGTTTGATCTGAGACGTGATTATTATATGTTGTATGCCGTAGGACCAGTCAGTGAAGGTATTTCTTCCTTTGGATATGTTTGATATCTAGAGCCCATAAAAACTAGTATTACCAGTCACTTTTTCTTGACGTGTCTTTTCAAGCCAGGAAAGTGAGCGCACATGTATTTGTGTTAGTGGTACCGATTTCACCTCTTGCTCTTATTGTGTTTCATTTTATTAGATATCTACCAGTTGTTTTTATATCTGCAGATCAGTAGTGTGAGCTCAAGTACCCAAGTCGGGAGATTTGTTCGTAGAGGAGGCGATTTTGAAAACAAAAATAACAACACTGTTCAAATATTAATTGTTATTAATTACTGTATTTATTTGTTATTTTTTTCTAGCACCGTCTTTGGAAATATTTCCGCCATCCATTGTATCGTGGCATGACATTTTAGTAACAATAACTAACTGATCACAATTTGTGTTGCTGGCCTCAATCTTGTTCGTTATTTTCTACCACAGGAATAAAGAAGAAACATACTGCAAAATCATTTTCCTCTGAGAAGATTTCACTACTGTTAATGTCAGATATAGGAGAAGGAAGTCCAGCAAGAGTTAAAGCACATGGTAATTTTATGTAAACACACCTTTGAGTTAACTGTAACTTCATGATTTGAAAGGTAGTTCCGTTTGTCGTAATTATAATCCGGTTCGTTCCTCTTTCATGACTTACAATGTATCATCGGGTTTGCAACAACAGTAACACGACGGTTGCCACATGTGTACGCCCCCGCGACATACAATGTATCATCGGGTTTGTAACAATAGTAACACGACGGTTGTCACATGTGTACGCCCCCGCGACTTACAATGTATCATCGGGTTTGTAACAATAGTAACACGACTGGTGCCACATGTGTAGGCCCCCGCGACTTACAATGTATCATCGGGTTTGTAACAATAGTAACACGACGGTTGCCACATGTGTACGCCCCCCCCCCCCCCCCCGACTTACAATGTATCATCGGGTTTGTAACAACAGTAACACGACGGTTGCCACATGTGTACGCCCCCCCCCCCCCCCCCCCCCGACTTACAATGTATCATCGGGTTTGCATCAATAGTAACACGACGGTTTCCACATGTGTACGCCCCCGCGACTTACAATGTATCATCGGGTTTGTAACAATAGTAACACGACGGTTGCCACATGTGTACGCCCCCGCGACTTACAATGTATCATCGGGTTTGCATCAATAGTAACACGACGGTTTCCACATGTGTACGCCCCGCTTTGGTTATCGCTCAATACCTTACATTCCCGTCAAACATTTAAAATGTATGCACAAGATTGTGGACTTGAACATTTTTTTGCGACTCCCTTGTTATGCCCCTGACAACTGTAGCTGGAAGAGAGGCATCCTTGAAATGAACTGTAAAAAACGACAATATTTAATAAGTAGAATTTGCAGATACAAAAGGAGTAATTAGAATCCGTAAGTCGAAGAAGGACAGCATAATGGTCAACAGAAAAACTATCTACAAAACATTACACATAAAACTGATCAGCAAGTAACACCAACACCACTAAAACCCGGGGGTAAACTCAGGTCCATGTATCATTAAAACCCGGGGGTAAACTCAGGTCCATGTATCATTAAAACCCAGGGGTAAAGTCAGGTCCATGTATCATTAAAACCCGGGGGTAAACTCAGGTCCATGTATCATTAAAACCCAGGGGTAAACTCAGGTCCATGTATCATTAAAACCCGGGGGTAAACTCGGGTCCATGTATCATTAAAACCCGGGGGTAAACTCAGGTCCATGTATCATTAAAACCCGGGGGTAAACTCAGGTCCATGTATCATTAAAACCCAGGGGTAAACTCAGGTCCATGTATCATTAAAACCCAGGGGTAAACTCAGGTCCATGTATCATTTGTTCTATGATTTAAACATACAACCAATAGCTACATATGTATTTACAGGTTCGATAGCCATTATAGCCTGGATGTTATTTATTAATATCGGAAGTGTTATTGTAAGATGGTACAAACCTCTCTGGTCTGGTAAAATAATCCTGGGGTCTGCGGTATGGTTTATCGTAAGTACTGTTAAAAGAAAATATACAATCAAGTCTGTATATAAAGGCCACTAAATTAAACCTGAAAATGTGGCCTTTATGTGCAGTTGTCCTTTATTTACAGGTTAAAAATATATGAACTATTGACTAATGGGGTAAATGAGACTACTATAAGAAAGTGATGTGTTATATAGAGGTGTCCATTAAGACAGGTTTGACTGTATTGCCATATGTCATAGAATAACCTTTCTGCAATAACAATGGCATCTAATAAAATTCATGTTCAGTGCGATATAAAACTGCAGAGATCCAGTTCATATATTATGAAAATAAATGTCATAAAGCAAGCACAGAAGAATATCATAGAATTATAGATATAAAAGAGCAATCTTGATATTTTAAGAAGAGTATCACTAAAAGAAAATAATATCAAAATAAAGAACTATATGTGATGCATATACGGTTCATAAAAGTTTTCAAAAATCAGAAAATATAGATTGTAATTTCTTTTTGAGAAATCAAAAGATTCTTTTTTGTGAAAAGTAGTTTTAGTAGTCGGACTACGTTCAGAGCCCAGTAGACCTGTATACTTTTGTTCTGTTGCCAGTGTTAGTAAACACTCACTGATTAATAATAATATTGTACTAAACCAGGAAAGTGAGCGACCTTGTATATATGCATGCATATGAGTTAGGGGTATCGACTTTGCCTCTGGGTTAGGGTTATGGGATTTGGTATTTAACGCCACTTTCAACAATATTTTAGTTATATCGTGGCAGTCAGCATTATTGGTGAAGGAAACCGAAGTACCCGGAGAAAACCTGCCGTAAGTCACTTGCAAACTTTATCACATAATGTTGTATAGAGCACACCTCGCCATGAAGGGGATTCGAACTCACAAATTTAGGTGTGATAAGCACTGATAACACAGGTAGTTTTCTATCGAACTACCATACGACCACGACCATGACGACCCCAATGTTACCTGTGTGTTACGGTATTAGAACTATGTTGATGGTGTGGTACTTTTTCTTTGTGTTATTAGATTCACAGAATATTAATGGTAACAGGAGCTATTCTGACGATAACAGCATTCTGTGTGATCATTCATGGTAGTTTTGATGTAAGTATTTAAAATAAAATGTGTTTGTTCATAGAAATGGCTATGCAGAAAGGCCCTTATAGGTAGTTAAGATTTTATGGAAATTTAAACATAAATGTAGTACCGTTCACTTGAACAATATACATATCTATCATAGAAATAAATACCATATTAGCATTTGAAAAAATGTGGACCCCTTTACAATATATTTTCCACTAAGCATATTTTTGTTTCTTTGTTCATATATTGATGAGATTCTTATTAGTGTCAGTTTTTGATTATGTGCAAAATGTGGGGAGGATTTCTCTCTGTGCCGATACGATATTATAGGTGATCTACGCTCATACCGCTCAACGTAGAGCTCTGAAACAACACACATAGTGTGACGTCGACGTAGATAATTTATATGAATAGGTCAGGAGTTCCATTCATAAAAACATAGGCAATCAAGATTAGTGGTCATTAATAGGATACATTCATAAGTGAATAACAACATTTAATAAAGGACACCCATGTGGTAATGGTTAGCATGTGGAGCAGGAACTGCTTACCCTTCTGGACCACATGTATTCACTCACGGTTTCTAGTGGGGTTCGTGTTGCTCGGTCGTTAGTTAGGTTTTATGTACTGTTCTGTTTATCATTGTTTCTCCTTTGGCCATTTTTCTTTTGACCATTGTGATGTCTGTTCTTCTCCGATGTACAGCTTCTGATTGCCCCTTTTGGTATCTTCAACCTTTTCTTAGCAACGACACAATCACAGTCAGAGAACGTTATTAAGCCGGGAATAAACTATACTACTATATTGTTGAAAGCGATGTTAAAGATGTAAGCCTCATAATCATACCATTAACTGTATTGTGTGAAATAGATCAGTCAGTTTTACTGGCTGATTCTCCGAACGTCAACTTTCAAAAAGATCAAAAGACATTGACCACTACAATTAAAATGGATTAAGGGGCCAATAGATGGGAAACTCGTTTGCTAAGCTCAGGGAAATTCTGGAAAATCATCTAAGACTTATATTTCAGGTTGGAGAGACTAATTTCCAACATGCTCATCCATATATAGGAGTAACAATTCTTTGTCTTGTTACATTAAACGTAAGTATATGTAGGACTTATCATCATCACATATTGTCATGTGCACTTTATTTAAATTCAACAGGCAACGATTTGATGGCAGTTTCCATGCAGGCAATTTTGGGATTGTTTATGTGTATCAATTCCAAATCTTCAATAGGATATTTTACAACTTAGGTTGTGATCTTGAATGGCGTTGATTTGGGAGGTGTAATCCACAAAACATTATGTGATAAAGTTGTCAGTGACTTGCTACAGGTAGGTGGGTGTCTTCGTGTACTCCGGTCTCCTCCACCAATAAAGCTGACCGTCACGATATCGCTGAAATATTGCTGAAAGTGGCGTTAAACACCATAACCTTAACCCTAACCCTCAATATGACATTTGTTTACAACATGTTCTAACAGAACATAGTTAAAACTCTTCTCAGCAACAGCCGAGATTGTCATACGACCATTCAACACTATTGAACATACCCTTAACTTTCACCATTAAAAGTAATTCTGAAGTGTATCATTATGTACATAAACTATACAAATACAACTGTGCATGGTTTTTATCGTTTGTTTATATATGTATTGCCATGGAGATCCAGTTATCAAGAAGAGGTTGGTTGAGATCCCATTAACAAATTTAACCCCACCACATGTTTGCGTCTGTCCCAAACCAGGACCTGGATTTCCAACGTCCTATGTCGTGTTCGTTTTTCTGTTCAGTGAGTTTAGTTAAGATGAGATGTAATTGTTCGTTTTGTTGATATTGGTGGAATTGATGACCATCAGTGTTTAAACTTTCTTTTCATAACTATCTATATTTATTTAGCCAGTTCTAGGAATACTTAGACCATCTAAAGACAATAAATACCGACCACTGTTTTACTGGACTCACTACACGATTGGTCTTTTTTCTACAGTATTAGCATGTGAGTAGACATTTACAATGTAAAACAATAAATTGAGTGAATGATTTTTCAACTGTGCAATTGCGAAATATTATTTTTTGGTGAAATGAAGTAATAAAAATGTAGATACAGAATTTAGTGCATGCGAAGCCTCTCTGGAATAACCTTCATCAGGTACGCTTAAAGCTAGAATAACCTACATCAGGTACGCTTAAAGCTAGAATAACCTTCATCAGGTACGATTAAAGCTAGAATAACCTTCATCAGGTACGCTTAAAGCTAGAATAACCTTCATCAGGTACGATTAAAGATAGAATAACCTTCATCAGGTACGCTTAAAGCTAGAATAACCTTCATCAGGTACGCTTAAAGCTAGAATAACCTTCATCAGGTACGCTTAAAGCTAGAATAACCTTCATCAGGTACGCTTAAAGCTAGAATAACCTTCATCAGGTACGCTTAAAGCTAGAATAACCTTCATCAGGTACGCTTAAAGCTAGAATAATCTTCATCAGGTACACTTAAAGCTAGAATAACCTTCATCAGGTACGCTTAAAGCTAGAATAACCTTCAGGTACGCTTAAAGCTAGAATAACCTTCATCAGGTACGCTTAAAGCTAGAATAACCTTCATCAGGTACGCTTAAAGCTAGAATAACCTTCACCAGTTACGCTTAAAGCTAGAATAACCTTCATCAGGTACGCTTAAAGCTAGAATAACCTTCATCAGGTACGCTTAAAGCTAGAATAACTTTCATCAGGTACGCTTAAAGCTAGAATAACCTTCATCAGTTACGCTTAAAGCTAGAATAACCTTCATCAAGTACGCTTAAAGCTAGAATAACTTTCATCTGGTACGCTTAAAGCTAGAATAACCTTCAGGTACGCTTAAAGCTAGAATAACCTTCATCAGGTACGCTTAAAGCTAGAATAACCTTCATCAGGTACGCTTAAAGCTAGAATAACCTTCATCAGGTACGCTAAAGGCTAGAATAACCTTCATCAGGTACGCTTAAAGCTAGAATAACCTTCATCAGGTACGCTTAAAGCTAGAATAACTTTCATCAGGTACGCTTAAAGCTAGAATAACCTTCATCAGTTACGCTTAAAGCTAGAATAACCTTCATCAAGTACGCTTAAAGCTAGAATAACTTTCATCAGGTACGCTTAAAGCTAGAATAACCTTCATCAGGTACGCTTAAAGCTAGAATAACCTTCATCAGGTACGCTTAAAGCTAGAATAACCTTCATCAGGTACGCTTAAAGCTAGAATAACCTTCATCAGGTACGCTTAAAGCTAGAATAACCTTCATCAGGTACGCTTAATGCTAGAATAACCTTCATCAGGTACGCTTAAAGCTAGAATAACCTTCATCAGGTACGCTTAAAGCTAGAATAACTTTCATCAGGTACGCTTAAAGCTAGAATAACCTTCATCAGTTACGCTTAAAGCTAGAATAACCTTCATCAAGTACGCTTAAAGCTAGAATAACTTTCATCAGGTACGCTTAAAGCTAGAATAACCTTCATCAGGTACGCTTAAAGCTAGAATAACCTTCATCAGGTACGCTTAAAGCTAGAATAACCTTCATCAGGTACGCTTAAAGCTAGAATAACCTTCATCAGGTACGCTTAAAGCTAGAATAACCTTCATCAGGTACGCTTAAAGCTAGAATAACCTTCATCAGGTACGCTTAAAGCTAGAATAACCTTCATCAGGTACGCTTAAAGCTAGAATAATCTTCATCAGGTACGCTTAAAGCTAGAATAACCTTCATCAGGTACGCTTAAAGCTAGAATAACCTTCATCAGGGACGCTAAAAGCTAGAATATTTGAAAACCAAATAATTTAAAAGTCTTGTGAACAAGAAAAAGAAAAGACCTAAACAGTATATCCAAAATCGACCAAGGTCACCTGATGCCTGCTTTATGCTGGACCAGTAAACATCACTGGATGTTGATAATGCAAACTCATTGATGCATGAGTTCATGGGCAGATAGGTCGCTTCCATCTACAATATCAATATGACTCCAAGCAAACTGCTCTTTGCTTTTTTAATGTTTGCTGCTTTCCGAAGAAGCAACAATAACCAATATATTTGATCGTCTGGTTTAACAAGACCATGCAGGGATGGATTACAAGATCTACTTACTCGAGACGAAAACGTTAACCAATACTCCACCACGACGGTCCTACAATTCAAAGCATTACATGTTGTACATTTAGGAAGCAAAATGATGTGTATATAAGCGAACATGAAAGATAAATGCATTTGACATTGAGGATAAAATTAAAAAAAAAAACTCATGGAAAAGTGATTTTGGACTGTACTATTGGCGTTTCTTGATTTTGTTGGCCCTTGAAATAGTGGTACACGTATCTCAAATAAACGTACAATAAAATCTGCCAATGTTGGTACATCTATTAAGCAGTAACTTGTATCAAAAGGTCACCTTCTTCTTGTCCTATCATAGAACATTTCATATGAATTGAACCTCTTTTAGGAGATCTCCTGTCTTAAAAGACCACGTTTTCTTTCTCGCAAAAGTAGACAGGTTGGACTACAAATTTTAATATAAAATATATCTTCTTTCAGCTATCAATATATTTATTGGAGTACAGCTGAAAAAAGCAGTAACGTCAGGATCAGCCTTCATATTACTGATAGCCTTTGAAGTTTGTAGAGTGCTCATGATAATTATCTTGGAGGTCTTGTTAATAATAGAAAAGGAAAAAGAAAAAAAGGTGGAAATAAGCTACCAAATGTTCAGCCTTAAAGGTAAAAAAATGAATGAAGACAAGTTTGAGGATATCAAAGTGGTAATCAGAAGCCGTAATTCGAAGGACAGAAAGTACAATGGAGTGAGTGAGTGATTGTTGTTTAACGCCAACTCAGCAATTTTTCAGCTATATCATGGCGAGAACAAATTAATTTTCAGTGAGATGATGATGAAGTTCGCTTTGTACTAGAACAACACGCTTAGTTAGATGTTTATATTGCTAGTTCACTGACACAACATTCCGCGGATAGACATGTTGACCCACTCGGACAAATTATCCTGATTCCGAGCCAACCAGTCTTTACTCTTTCTCCTTAATGCTGCGTGCTTAACAAATACCAATTTTATAGTCTTTGGTTTGACTCGAACGGAACTCGAACCATCAATCTACCACACTCGAGGAAAGCACGCTAACCATTACATCATCAATGCAAACAATGATTTACGAAACACTACACAGAAACCTAAAGATAGAGCAACATGATCCCCACTGAATTTTGAACTTTTTAATTTTGATAAAATGTTTATCAGTAATGTATGCCCTTTTTCTTTGATCTTATTGCAGGTTATTGTCAGTATCAACTTACGGACTCTGATACTGAAAATGATGGGTCAATGTGACGTCAAGCACACACAATGTTACTGATAAAAACGATAACAACAGTTTTGAAGGTCTCGACATATATTATCACTAGTATCACAGCTCGTCCTACTGAACTCGCTGCAGTACTATTGATAATGTCTGTCTCGATGATAAAAACAATAACGTCAGTTTTTGGAGGTCTTCTTACGGACTCGCTGTGTTACTAGCGATAATGTCTATCTCGACCTTCAAAACCGCCATTATTTTATATTTGTCAGTAATTCATGGCGGATTTAAGGCACTCGTGTTAAGTTAAACTTGAAAACGTGTTCATTGAAAGTTTCCTCGATGTATATTGATTCTTAGATCTACTAGTATACGTCTAATTATGAAGGAAAAGTTTGAAGCCGTAAATCTACGACGCACAATACAATGGCAAAAGAAAAAAGAGCAAAAGGACAAACAACGATCTACAAAGCATTACACAAAAAAACTAAGATCGAGAGACACGAAGTTCATTAAAAAGGGGATGAATTCATGTGCTCCGGAAAGGTAAGCAGTTGCGGCACTCGTCGTGAAACGAAAGTTTAAACAGTAATGGTCAAATAATTACGTAGATATCAAATTTAATACGCATGACACATTTCGGAAATAACCTTCATCAGGTACCTCCAAGTTAAAAGGTTGGAAAGCTAAATAATTCATAAAATTTTTAAGAGCAATAAAACCAAATGGCCTAAACAGGATATCCAAAATCGGCTAAGATCACCTATGCTTGTGGGAGGACCTTAGTCTTATTAATACTTACATTATTTAGGCACTGTAAATCCATGCTAAGTTAAAACGTGTTCAATGAAAATTCCCTCGATGTATTTATTGTTCAATCTATAAGTCTCATCATGAAACGAAGGTTTAAACTATAATAGTCAACAATTTCACCAATATAACACGAACAATCAGCTCTTACATTAACTCACTGAACATATAAACAACCGCGAAATATGGCTTCGGAAATTTAGGTCGGGACAGGCACAACATGTGGCGGGGTTAAGCAGGTTAATGTGATTGCAAACCTCTCTTTCTTGATACTTGGATCACAAACGACAATACACATAAAAGCATATTATTAAGCAAACTGCACAGATTTGCTTCCACTCAAAAAGGAGACATTGAATCACAAACTTGAATGACAACATGAACATGGACAGTGCGGTAGCAGGGTCAATGAAAACTATTATCTGCATGTTGTAATAAGGTAGAATCTGTTTGTTAATGACCATTACTCTTAGGAGGAATACAATCATAACTGATATTTCCAACAGATTTAAGTCTTGTCGAATTTACTATTCTGGTGGATCCATTTTTGTGCCTGTCCAAAGCCATGACCTTAATATCTAACGAACGTCACATGTCGTGATCTCCTTGTGTTTAGTAAGTTCAGTTAAGATGAGAGGTGATTGTCAGGGGCGGATTCAGGATTTGTGGTTAGGGGGGCGTGAGTAGGCGAGGAGTCTGGGGGCCGCTTAAGGTCCCCAGCTGGTCCAGGGTAGAACCCTGATATGGGGCACAGGGGGGGCTAAGCCCCCCTGAAGCTCTGGGGATTTTAGGAATTACAGACATTTATTTGAACGATAATTTTGAGCCAACCGCACCATTTTTATCAGACCAAAAAAACTAGATTTTTAGTCTTAATTTTGTCTGATAATTGTTAACAGTATATTTTTGTCAGATTATAAGAACCTAAAGTAAAACTTTTTTTGAACAACCGTGATGCGAATTGTTCAACTCATGACTGATCGATCACGATATTTTAACCCTTCAAAGAACTATTGGTTTAGTTTTAACGCATTCCTCATTTCACTAATTGGTCTGTATTTTCGGTGCTTGTCCTTTCGGGTGGTTCTAGTTAATACTGCCCGTCCGGATGGAGCTTTTCTTTTCGTCGTTTGATTCATTCATTGAAAACATATGATTCGACCGTTCTTGTTTATAGACAAACACAAGCGGAAATTGTCGGCGAATCCATATATGAATCAACGAACACACCCAACGTGTATTTACAATGTGTAGGAATATTTTACTACAGGTCACGAGTTAACCATTCATGAAAAAGTTGTTTGTTGAACTGCTTAATTAACGTTGCATAACATATGCTTTGCGAATTTTAGGGGGCGTACGTCCCGCACGCCCCCCTCTAAATCCGCCCCTGATTGTTGATGTTGGTGGAATTGATGACCATCACTGTTTAAACTTTCTTTTCAAAATTGAGTATGATTGTCAAAATATTACCAGATAATTTTATGATGTAAATGAAAATTGTTTAAAAACAACAGAATGTTGATCATCCAGATGGTAAATAAACGTTAGAAAATATAGAAGGGCCTATCAAGGATGGACAATCCAGAGACTCTGGCGACATTGGGCACACAAGACACAGGACGAAGACAAACAAAACATAAAAACACAACACAGAAAACTAAAAAGATGAACAACACAGACCCCATTAAAATCACGATAATTACAATTTTTTAAATACATGTACATATAAGTAGAAAATAATGTATATTATTAATCAAGTATTTTCTATTTTTAGGATCAGGATCAGCAGAAATGACCAGTAATTCTTCCACAGAAAATCTACAATCACAGTCACAGATGAATACACCACCATTTGTAAGATTAAAAACACATGATACAAATAAAAATATAGTCATTTTTGCATAGCTAAAGGCATATGACAGTCATCATGTTATTGGGTGATAGTAATCGTGTTATATCGCGTGATAAAATTGAGCCATTTCAATTTAAAGTGGAAGTTATATTATTCATATTATTTGTGCTTAACGCCACTTTCAGCAATATTTCAGCTATATCATGGCGACCAGTTTTAGTGGTGGAAGAAGCCGGAGTACCCGGAGAGAACCACCGACCATGGGCAAGCAACTGATAAACTTTATCACTTGCGGCTGCGAGTCGAGTGCACCCTTTTTTGTAATTTACAAATCCGGGCGCGAACCCATGGCGTATTGGTGATATAAAGTGGAAGAGGAAGGTTATTTGTTCCTATCAAATGAAAAACAAAGAACAACACACCGTCAGTCAAATTCTAATGGAAAAATCGTGTGGAGAAAAGAGGCAAAACATATACTCCTAGCATGCATATACACGACCGTTTACTTTCCTAGCTGGGTATAGAAACTTCAATAAAAGATATCGGGTTAAACTACATGGGTCCAAACCTCGAATCCTAAAGAATTGATGCGGTCATGCAGCATGATATTGAAATATGCATTATATTGCAACAATCATTGCAATTTTCACAAAATCATTACTTGACTAGACATAGCATCACCAATGGAATATACATGTAAAATGTGCTTGCTGTGAGTGGTTTCAGAATTTAGTATTTTTGTTATTATTTTTACAGGCATGGAGGGCCAAGTTAATTCTTCTAGGTATACACATCTTCATATCAGTGGCATCTACTATTTCCATGGTGATTATAGTGGCAACATCAACATCTTCTGGATAAACTATTTCATGAATTCTAATAATATACACAAAAACGGGCATATTTCAACTCAATGGACATGAAATAATATGAATTGTTGATTGGAATGTAGACAGGGTGAACTACCATCGGGATATATTAACATGGAATACAACAGTCATATATATGTGGACGGACAACCACTTTTTTAACTTGGCAGTGTATAAATGGTGCTAAACTTGTTTCATTTGTGCTTGATGAAAAAAAATATGTTTGCTTTATTAAAGCGTAGATATCGGATTTAGTGCACATGTCGCGTATAAAGGATAACCTGCATCAGGTAATTTAAAAGATTGAAAAGCCAAATCATTTAAAAGTCTTTTGGAGCAAGTCTAGCAAAAGGTATAAAGAAGATGGTCAAAATCGGCTAATGTCACCTATGCCTGAGAGCATAACATAGTCCAAACTATGTTTAGCATAGTCTAATTTGTTATATGAAATAGTGAGAAAATATATAATACTCTATTTACTTTGTGTGTTAATAGATTTTCTTCGTCACTTCACACATATATACGGAAGCGTATTAGGGCCACATTGACACTTTTTTATTTTTATTTTTCACACTTTAATCTGTAAAATTCACACTTTAATCTGTAAATTTTACACTTTAATCTGTAAAATTTACACTTTAATCTGTAAAATTTACACTTTAATATAAAATGGTAATCTCATTACCTGGGGCCTGTTTTACTAAAGGACTTACGACTTATGATCGGTCGTAATTTGTATAGAATGATAGGGAGTTACAACCGAACTTAAGACTTACGATCTTTAGTAAAATGGGGCACACACTTGGCAGGAATGGTGTACGGGAGGACCTCTACAAACGATCCATCTTTGGTTCTATTTGATGGAACAAGATGGCCACCAGAGTCAATCTTAGCTTCTGATTGGTCAATTTTCAAAATTTAACTTATCTGAAACTAGGCTCCAATGCTTTGAAACTTTAAAGGATTGTTAACAACAATGGCTTCTCTAAGCTGTCAACTTTTAAAGCTGCTCAGAAGGCTCCTGTTGCAGTTGTGGTCATTCAAAGTTGTCATTGAAACCATGTGGGAAAACTCTTATTTCATAAAATCTCTACAATTTTGTTTGTTGTTGTTCCACTAATATTCATATACATCCAGGTCAGCGATTCAGGCTCCCAGGAGCCTCTTGTTAACATCTCAGTTATTATGACTTACAGCCTTGAGCAAGTCATCCTTTTCTGTATCATATGCATAACACCATGATATGACCGTTCAGTTACAATGCTAGTACGGAAGCATGTTAGTACCATAGGTAGTTTTATATTTAACTTGTTATAGCAACTTAACTAACTTGTTATTATAACTTGGCTAACTTGTTATAACAACTTAATAACTTGTTATAACAACTTAGTTAACGTCATTTTATAAGGTCTTGAATTCTAACAAGAGTCTCCTAGGAGCCTGAATCGCTCACCTGGTTTGATATTTAAAATAGCCATGTCTGCCATGATGACAAGAATATTAAATAAGCAATGAAAGAACCTTAGTGAACATGTTCATATACCACACGCACCCACGTATTGGACACTCAAAAGGGACAACAGTTCAATGGAGCATAACTCCTGGAAAAATCCAGATATCAGAATTTCCAGTCAATATGCACATTTACATATTATGTCCTTACTAGCTACCAAGTTTCATAAAATTATGTTCTGTAGTTTCAGAGAAGTAGCGTTCACCAACTGTTTCGATAGTTTATATTGCGAAATTTATAAGTTCGAAGGGGCATAATCCAGAAAAAATGAAACTGCACGCGTTGTCGTGCTGTGATACCCCCACTCGCTCTACATAAGTTGATGTGTAGTAAAGTATTAGATTAAAGTGGGACTTAACGTGGTGGAGAGGCATAAAGGAGTGTAAAGAGTGTTGGAATCAAGAGATGTGTATCCTCCCAGAGCAGTTGGCTAGTAAACGTTTGGAATGATGAAATTTGATGTATTACAGATTATTAGATATAAATATTATACATAGCTAATTAAGGAAATAATTTATAGCAGCAGTTCATAAGGGAACATGAAAAGGGCTATAACTCTCGCAAAGATCAACCATCCGTGAAATTGGTATAATATGCGCATGCTCAGATCATGGCCAATCAAGATACCAAATATGAATAAAATGCGACAAAAGACAAATGACTAGTTTACATATTATGTCCATTTTAACTACCAAGTTCCATGAAATTCTGTTCAGTAGTTTCAGAAGTAGTGCTCACAAACTGAGTAGTAAATATTTTGAATTTTCTAAGTTTAAAGGGGCATAACTCCTAGGAAAATAATCGGATAAGAATTTCCTATCGCTATGCACATCTACATATTATGTCCATAATAACTACCTCCCAAAGAAAAACATATATAGATAACGCTATCCCTGAACTAATATTCACGCCAATAAGCCTAACTGGCTCTAAGTACCTACGGTCACAAGTTTCAATAAACTCATTTTGATTTAGAAACCGGAATATATATTCCGTATCCGAAATGGGTTTCAACATTATTGTGCAATTCAGTCATTTTTAGAGGGAAATTGGCACATGTCAGTCATCGCATGCCTGATTTAGAGGGGATGCAACTCTACATTATTGAGGAGGGTGGAAGATCAATCAACACTACGAATTAGAACATCGATATTTAGGGTGATTAATACAGTAACAATTTAGGGTAAACAATTTCAAGCTGTTCCTTGCTTACAAATCGAGATGACCCAAACGGTCTATCGGTATTGATGACATATTCAGATATGCCAATTGACCCATGATAACTGCATGTCGCGGGACTGACTGATATTTGTAAATTGATTACCAATCAGTCGCACTTACAAGCATTAATTGTTTATGCACTGAAGAAAATTATTTTTATAATAATTATTCTGAGGTGGAGGTTTTCCTCTGATCAGCGGTCGTCCTGAATATAGCTGAAAAATTGCTCGCTGGACGTTAAACACCAATCAATCAATCAATCAATCAATCTGATCAGCGGATTTCCCTTTCTTCTTTTTTTTATTTTTTATTTTTTTTTTAGCAAACTTTTGAATTAAGATGTGTCAAGCTTTGTCAGAACAGTCTTGAAACACATATGGCAAAATCATGCTCATTATTTTATTCATGAGATATGAATATTCATGACATTGTGGAACCACGTGACATTGGGAAGAATATTATTTTTTTAGAAAAAAAAACATAGCCTAGTTTTAGGAACTGTATATGACTTCATCTTTTTCCCCCATTAGTTTTCAGGTTCATCCTTGTACAATGTATTCAATAAATTATGTGTGGCTATTCTTTTTGTCATTGTATTGCTTGACATCATGATCAGCAGGATTCAAGAACTATTGACTCATTGCTTCTGAGAGAAAGAGTGGAATCAAAAGACCAGTTAAGGACACCCTGACTTTCTATGATTTTTGTTATGCCTATATAAATGGTGGTAAAGAATCTTGCTTTTGATAATTGTCAAATGACATGTGCTATACAAGGATTTGTGTCTCTCAGAATTCACACATTTGATAATTGTCAAATGACATGTGCTATACAATGATTTGTGTCTCTCAGAATTCACAGATTTGGCTTAATTTGTTTAAGAATAACTTGGCAGCCAAATGAGCAAAAATTTAAATAGTAGTTTCATTTTAATCAAAAGTGTGACATATTTTACAGAATTTTACTGAAATATACTAATAATGCATTTTGCAAATTTTTATGGAAATATACAAATTAAACTGATTTTGACCAAAATAAATCATTTGAAAATCTTCATCCTCTGAAAGCACTTCAGACCAAATTAAATCAAACCTAACTGGAAAGATCCTTGTGTCGTCCACTTGTGTTCAACAACCCTCTCCTCAATCCAAGGTAGCCACCATTACTGAAATTAGCCTTTCATTAATTGTCCAATTCAGTGTTTATTTTAGGACAAAATGAGCTAACATTTAAACAGCACCTGCATGAAAATGTATTATTCAACGTAGTCTCCTAGTGTTTATGGAAATCTTTTCATTCAGTCAATTTATACATATTATGTTATTCAAATGATATTTTGTAGACTATTTTGCCAGGATATAACTGAAATATTGTTGAAAGGGACAAGCACCATAACACCCCAACCCCTCTGCATCGGTAAACAACAATCCCATAAAAAAACGTCTCTGAGATATTTGAAGCAAAGTTGGATTGGGATAGCCTTTGTGTCCAACATCTCATATCAGTCTGGAATTGTTGTACCCTGTAGCTCAACCTTAATTGAAATAATTAGCCTCAGATATGAAAGGTTTTTATTCTTATATTTTGGCTAGTACAAGATATTCTGGTATTGTAAGAGTTATCTTTCTTTCTACAGTTTGTGCTTCAGTCTCAAGAAGTACTAGAAATCCATTCTTAGTTATATTTTAAAAGTATAGAATAGTTTGTGGCCCATTTTATGCATGTGCTTGACATATTTTTCTTCATATGAAAGTGAAAAGATTTTGATCGACAACCTGTAGTGTAACTTCATTGAAAATACATCTGGAATGCAGATAAAAATTTAAAAAATTAAGAACAATGCTTAATGGTGTTATTCAGTTTGACCTCAAAGTCACTTTGAGATCTTCAATGATGAGAAAACATTTATCAACTCCAATGAGTTGTGAGTTTGTCATGTGTACCTGATCACTACTATTAAATATTACATTTGTTGATTTGTTTTCTCCAATATCTGCTTACTTATTAGTTTGACACATTAATAAAATTATGTTAAGGCTAAAAAGGAAGAACAAAAAACACCTGTGTTTACTTTCTGCTAACATTCTTGAAAAAAACTAAGGTAGGTTGGTAGGCAAGATTTTTATTTTGTTTTTAATTTTTACCGGAAAATAATCAAACTTGAACAGTGCTTGTTAAAAAATGGCATTTAAAATTAAGGTCTGTAGGGTAATAGAAACACAAGTTTTTATACCTCCGCTCCCCGAAGGGGGAGGGGGGTATACTGTTTTACCTTTATCCGTTCGTCCAAGATATTTTTCTTTTCATTTTTCTCAGTAACTGTTGATGGCAGAAATCTGATATTTGGTCACAAGCGTCATATAGGTATACCATATTGTGGGTAGCGTTTTTGACCCATCAGATTCCTACTTCCTGTTTGCCGACTTAGTTGGTTTTTATACACATTGAACATATACATTGTATGCACATTTTTTGTCACATTTTTCTCGGCAACTATTGATGGTAGAAATCTGATAATTGATCACAAGCTTCATATAGGTGCCCCATAACGTGGGAAGCGTTTTTTGACCCGTCAGATTCCTACTTCCTGTTTGCCGACTTTGTTGATTTTTATACACATTGAACATACATTTTGTATATGCCCATTTTTAGTCGCATTCCTACTTCCTGTTTGCCGAAGAGCGGGGGTATCATAAGTGAGCATTAGCTCACAGTTCATCTTGGGTTTTTTTTCACCAAACAGCATAATCCTCAAAATAGTATTTAGATTAAGCACAGTTAGCAAAAATGGTATTGTTTTATTAAAAAAAGAAAAAAATAGTAACACTGCAGTCAAAATGCAACATCTCTATACATGTTTAATGATTCAACCTCAGTTTAAAAGCTGATGATATAAAAGTGTAAGGGAGATCTAGATCTTGTTCCTTGATCTTCCAGCTTCACAATTGATTGACATAAGATTTAATTAAAATATATAGTCATAACAGAATATGAAATTTCACCTTGAATGTGTACAATAAGCAATGATTTAACATTGTTCTATAATATATGTCCATATTTGCGTAAATAGGTATTTTATCATATTGTAAATATTTGGCTTGCGATAAAATATTGAGTATTGTCGTATTTGTACATGTTTGTTTTACTTTTGTGAAATGATGTCATTGTGCTGTTTTTAGTACGGATAGATTGTGATTTTTCGGAAGTGTGCTGTGACACTGACTTTAGATTTTGACGGAAAGTTTTATCAGTTGTTGGACCTTGAATATATACATATGATTTTAACGTGTAAGAAAATGCTTGGTAAGTCTTTAATTTTAATTTATTGTCTTAAGACAAAATAAATTAAGTTTATATGGAAAATTAATTTTTTATGTAATTAAAATTCAAAGCTGATTGGTTGAAATTCAGTCGAACCTTGATATTTTGAACTTGGATAAGTCATTTCTGGATAACTTGCAGTAAGCATATTGTCCCTCCATTGTAATCGTTTGCTAAATAATAATTTGCTCTGATAACTCAAATATTTGGTTAATTCGAATAAAATAAAGTCCCTTCGACCACAATGCAACAAACTTTGTAATGAAACATCCCCTTTTTAACCACATTAGGCCCCCCAAAAAGTACCTGTATTTCCACTAACCCTAAGGACTCTAATCTAGACTAAAGATAGGAAAAAAATTGTATTCCCCTTTTTGAACAAGAACTGTTAAAGATTGGTCCTTGTCTTGTATGTGAAAATTGGCGAATATGGTGAAATTGAAAACGATTTCTTTACCTGTCTACCTAATTACCCTATTTTTTACCAAACATGTTAGTAGAAACACAGGTGTTTTTCCTTGGCCATACCACTGAAAACTGAATTATTTTTCGTAGGTATTGACTAAACACTCGCGGGTTGAAAAATTTTGTGGGCAAGCCCAAGCCCAGGGCTTTTAAATCTTTTTTAACCCAAGTCCGGTCAGTGATTTGCCAAGTCCCAATTTGTAGGATAAAATTTGAAATTGTACTTGTTTGTCAGCTAAAGTTTGTGCAATTGATGCAGCAAATGTTTTACAACCATTAATATTTCTATAGTTTTCACCCAGGTCAAGTCCATTTTTAACTTGTATTTCACATATCAATTCATAATCTGAAAATGGTTTTCCAGCTTTGACAACACTGTAGGCAGTATTAAGCAAACTTTCAAGACGTTTTCTCTGACTTTCATCTAATTTCAATAATGACTGGCCTATTGGGATGTCAGCAAAGGCCTGTGAAGGGCCGGCTGCATGGGGATCATCAAGTTCCTTAAACCAATGCTTGACACATAACAAGAGCTTCTGGTGTTTATCGTGTAACTTAAGTCCATCAATGCTTACATTTTTAGTTCCCCGAGTAAGGGCATCTTTCCTATCTGACAAGTGTGGAAATTTTCTACAGTACTTGCAGTAAATTTCCTGAGCATTCTCGTCAAAGACGACCCAAGGAAATTTATCTATCCATGAGTTTTGAAATATTCTCGTTTGTTTCTCACTAACATACTTAAGATCTTTATTTCTGGGAGTTTCAGGATCAGTTGGCTCGTTCGCTTTCCGTTTTTCCGCTTTTTTGACTAAAATTAAGATTAAGCAACGACATTTTTCTCATAAGTTGTCAACATAAACATACGATTGATCAATGTTATTCCGACGCTTGACTTTACATAGGTATGTGGGAAGTGCATAGGTGATTCGGAACTCATTAATATTCATGAGGAATATCGATCCGTCCAGAATGTGTATTACCGTTCTTAAAATAGCTTTTTAGTACTTATTTAAAGTGAAAGGAGATGATTGACAAAAACTTGCATGTGATTTGAATTGAAAACAAGACATTTAGAAAAAAGTGGAGTTTTTATTTTATTAAAGGTATGCCCGACAGGCTTTTTCCATGGAAAAACGGCAAGCCCGAAGTTTCAATTTTCTAGTCCCGGGCGTCGGACTTGAGGAATTTTCAACCCCTGAACACATTTCCTTATTTGGTTCAGATCCAATGACAACGTCCAGTCTGGCTGTAACAGAATATATTAGCTTATTATAGGATTAGTTAGGATGTGAAAAAATATCATCTAAAAGACCACTCTGCCATTTAAAGACGAACTGTGCATGAACAATCTATGAAGGGTCTCCAAAACCGTTATATATGATGACCCAACCTGATAAAATTATGTACAACAGTTTACTTTGTGCACATATTTTTCAAATTATCGACATCAAATAAATATTTCCATGGATCTTATTATGTCAGTTGGTCGGTTTATTTTTGCTTTACGCCATGTAACATTTATCTGGCACATTGATTTACATAGATTCCATGTGACATCATAGATACAGATACACAGAAATACAGACTCGTAAATTACATGACCAACATGTAGACATAAATATGAAATGTATAGAATAACATCCATCTTGAAAGTCGAGATAGACATTATCACTTAATATCGCAGCGAGTCTGATGAGACGAGCTGTAATTCTAGTATAATTGTATGTCAAAACCTTCAAATCGGTAATTTCATGTGTTTGACTGTTATTTTAGTATCAGAGTCAGTTGTTTGTGGTCGTGATCGTATGGTAGTTGGATTTACAGCTACTTAGGCAATCAGTGCCTATCACCACTAAAGTTGTGAGTTTGAATCCCTCTCAATACAACATTATGTGATAAAGTTTGTCAGTGAATTGTTGCAGATCAGTGGTTTTCTATGGGTAGTCCAATTTCCTCTGCTACTATATATCTGAAATATTGTTGAAAGTGGCATTAAACACCATAACCCATAAGCCATGTCAGATACATTTTTGGATCATAGATCCATCCTGCACAGTTTGCATTTAAAAAAGGCAGATTGGTCTCTTAGAAGATATTTCTTTCTATCAAATGTACTAACATACAAGTTTTCATTTTTTTATATATAGTCAAACTTATATTAAGAGGTTACCTTTTAGAATAAGAAAGTGACCTTATAAGATAGTTGACTTCTTAAAAGAGGTTCAATTCATATGAAATGTTATGTCACAGGACAAGAAAAATGTGACCTTTTAATACAGGTGACTGCTTAATAGAGGTATCCAGATGAGCAGGTTTGACTGTAATCGTATGGTAGTTAGATTTACAACCACCTATGCAATCAGTGTCTATCACCAAGTAGTGAGTTTGAATCCTACTCAGACAATACAACATTATGTGATAATGCTTGTCAGTGACTTGCAACAGGTCGGTGATTTTCTCCGGGCATTCCGGTTTCCTTCACCAATAAAACTGAGCACCACGATATAACTTAAATAGTGTTGAAATTGGTGTTAAACACCATAAACGAAACCAAACCAAGTCAATTTTGTAAGTGTTAAATGATGACTCTTTATCTTAATTACCTGGTATCCATGACTCTGACATGTCAGGGAGAAATGTATTGTCACTAGGGTTGTAAATTTTACCTAAGATGTTGGTTGGATAGTGATGATAGTATTATGGGCAAGTCAGGGGTCAAAGGTGATAGCTCAAGGTCAACTAACACCACAGACTGACATTGATGGCATTTGGTGATGTCATTAGGAGAATATCACTAGAAAAATTACTTTGTTGTAGCAATTAGTTTTTAATTTATTTTAATTTTGGTGGTTCTGACCTTACGGTCATAGAACTTTCGAGTATGATTTTTGTACTCGTGTACTCCAAAATTGTCCAATCAGAACAGAGTATTTATATAATACAAAGTTCTGATTGATTATTTTTATGAGTATGAGTATAAAGTCATGCTCATGCAAGCTGTACAAGGCCTGTTTTTAATTGTTTTTTTCTCATATTGACTAGATATGTTGTGAGTTTTGAAAGATGACAGGACTTTTAGTATAAATTTGAAATCGTTATTCTTTTTTTTTTATAAAGAATGTCTGTATGGATCCCCATTGTGGTTTTGATTTGGGCGAAAGTAAATATGGTACTCTTTTTACTTTGATTCTTTATGATAATAAATCACTCATGACAATGTTAGAAACTTAAGTATTTTATGAATAGCAGGTAATAGAACTGTGATGAATTGCAAATTTCATAGACAATAAATTAGTCGACAATATTTTTAGATCTGTAATTGTTCTGGTTTATTTTTAGTACTGACCATGAACAGATTGAAATATAAAATAAGATTGTCTGCAACTAGTATTACTTAGTATATGTATTTTGACTTGTCATTTCAAATTTAGCAGAAGAATGAATGAATGTTCAATTCACAGTCTTCGAAATTAGGCAGTAGTCCGAAGCCCATGGCGTGTAAAATTGTACACAGGCGTATAAAATGAGTAGTTCCACAAGTCCGACGGGCCTTTGAAAAAAAAGTCATATAGTTTCAAATGTTGATTTTATAAGATATTGTGTGTAGATATTTAGTTTATTGTTCTCCATTTTCAGTTGCTGCCGAGTTAATGCAAAAAATGGGTAGGCAAACAAGTCCTTTTAATAATTTCCGATATTCGAAATAGATTTAGGTGTGTCTGTTTTTTTCAATTTGATTGGTTGATATTTATACCATCATGTAGATTTTAAAAAAGGACGAGAAGCAGGGCTCACGTTAGAGGGCGAAGTAGTTGCCTTATGAAGGTTGACTTCGATTTCTCGTTGGTCAAAAGCGAAGTTCAAGTAGCCTTGTAATTTTGAAGAGTCACCCTATGTTGCCCGCATATTTTTGCCACGTGCCATTTATGAAAATATCGACATCGTGTTTATTGAATTCTATGGTATTCATTAAGTATTTTGAAAGTGACTTTCTTGAAAAGTAATCCATTTCGGTTTAAAGAAACTTTAATTTCGTTCAATATCAAATAAAAATGGCACCACTAGAAAGGCGGTGCAATCAGACACTGTGCTACGGGTAATGTTGATCGAAGCTACATTTAACCAAACTAACTTTATTTTTTTTTTTCTCAATCCTGTGACATAAAGTCTGAGCTCTCATATATAATATGTTCATATTTGAGAAAGTTGGTCATTCAAAATTCATTGAAATGCACGGAGACACTTTAGATTTTTTCGATCCGCTTCCAAATCCGATCGGTATTTTTTTATTAAATGCGATCTATTTATAGAACTGTTGCTGACAGTATCTACGTTAATACCTCTGCAGTTAGAAAATAGACTTTGAACTACAGTAGTTTTGTTCCATTGTTGCACTCTAATTTGAGGTCTGACATCTTTACTTGCTTCAGTTTATGACTGTACGTCAGTGTCAATATACATGTACGTTCGTGCTATATTTGCATTCCCTAGCTATCTATATATAGTTGGACCGTTGAGCAAATTGGCATATACATATCAATGTACTGGTGTGGAAATCTGTATAATAAATAATATGCAAGTCAATTTATTTCAAATTTTGAATTGGAGTTATCTCCCATAAGCTACTATTGGTCCTTTGTTCCTCCTGTTATCATACATGTGATAGAGTTGGTATGCTACAACTGGAGATTTGTAAATTTTTGGCTGGAGATTTGGTCTCGTAACTGGAGATTTTTTATCGACATATTTGATGCATGTTTTTATTGTTTATTGATGTTTTCCTTTTGTTTGTTTCAGTATTGAACCAACTGCATACCATTTCAATATATATTGTTTACATTTCTGTCTTATTAGTAGTGTTTCATAGGATGAATGAGGGATACAAACTGTATTTATAATTTATTCATAATCATTCATAATCATAAGGTTATAACAAAGCAATAACAATGAAGACAGAATGTTCTGAACAATAAAGTCATAGAGCACTAAAATTAAAAAGTCACTGCTGGTGCGTTGGGTGATAGCATATGTTTCGGCATTTTTGTGGTTTATCAATTCCATCCTGGAACTTAGTCCTTAAATAATACTTTGATCGGCTTTGGTCCCAAACAAGCCATAACAACTCAATCTGAGATGAATTCATTGCACGTTTGATCGAAATAAAAGAAGTTTTCCTCGCCATCAAAGGTTGTCCGACTCCTGTTTGCACAACAGTTTATAACTATTTTTAATTGCCGCTATCACACTTCTAATCATCTAAGCGTGTGCCACAAACCCACTTCCTTATCCCCAATTAACTGTCAATCAGAGGATAATTGTTGTATTTATCATCAACACCTTAATTAATCACCATGACCCAATTTACCTGTAAAGGTGTCAAACAGATCAATAACGGGATATCATTAAATATGACATTCACCTTTCCCATTCGTATCTCTCGGCATTTTTTGTCAGCGCGGGAGTTCCAAACGGGGAATTTCCAGAAATATTGATCGCAAAATGTAGGTCAAGATTTTATTGTACTTCATTTTTTTCACGGGCGGAAGATTTTGTTTTTATCCTGCAACCATGACATTTGCTGTACAATAAAGGAAAACAAATAATTGTTTGCTTTATTTGCTTAGTATACAAAGAAAATAATCTCCAGGTACCTTATTTGTGAGTGATAATATACTGCAACAGTTAAGTATGGATGTGAAAATGATAAAAAAATGACCCTTGTTTCAACTCTTTTCAGTACAATTTGTCAGTTAGTTTGGACTTAATGACATTGTAGTATAAACACAATATAAGTACATTGTCATGAAAAACTTGCCAAAGAGTCGCTTTCCTACCTGTTTCTAAAGTTCATACAAATAAAAAAAAATCATTTTGTTTGAAAACTCTGGAGTAAAAATATGGTCTGTTTATAAAGTGAGAGAGTGAGTCAGTGATTATTGTTTAACACCAAATGAACAATATTTCAGCTATATCATGGCAAGAACAAGTTTCATGAGATGATGCTGATGATGGTCAGCTTTGTACTAGACCAACACACTTGGTTGGATTTTTATTGTGCGAGCTCACCGAAACAACAGTCTGTGGGCAGACATGTCCCTCCACTCTGACACATTATTCTGATTCTGAGCCAGCCAGTTTTTGCTCTTGCTTCATATTGCTGTGTGCTTGGCAAAGAGACAACAAATACCAAATTTATAGTCTTTGGTTTGACCCATATGGGGCTTGAACACACGATCTACCACACTCGAGGCGAGCACACTAACCATTTTACCACCGATTCGGTTCTGTTTATAAAGATTGTTACCAGACTTTGCCCACAGATAACAAAAAAACTCTGTTATTTCAAACTAAAATAATTTGTCGCTATAACTTCGACAGAACAAGGTAAGACTGTACTTTCTTTAATATTTCTGTTTTATTACGAGATTAATTGTCAAACTACAAAAAATTTGCATGTTTCAGAATGAACAACAAGTATAATGTTATATTTATATTGATATAATGGTTATAAACTTTAGTATACATATAACATAAATCAAGGTATTTTTTTTCTTTTAGGACATCAAGTATTATAAAACAGAGATTGTTAACATTACAGAAGGAAAAAAAACCAGATCAATAAAATTTTATTGGTATGTAAGGACTTCTTGTTATCACTAATTAACTCCCCTTAAGGTGTCGGATTACACAAGTTCCGCTGTAGTATTTTATCACCAGAAATTGAGGACATAATGTTCAGTCTGCAAAATTTTATGTACAGAAAACTTAATTTTTCCATAAAATAAATTAGGTTTATTCTTTTTCAAATATCAGAAGATTATTAACAGGAAATGCATTACATTTTTATAGTGTGGATGCAACCACACTGATTATATAATTGATTTGAAGTTTTCACGAGGAACTTTTTATTATATAATTAATTTGAAGTTTTCACGAGGAACTTTTTATTATATAATCAATTTGAAGTTTTCACGAGTAAGTTTTTCCCATGTCGATGATGAGTAAAAATTCCTGGGTTGACTCCTTTAATAGCCTAAATAGGTGACTGACATTAATATAATTATATACACAATCGAACTTCGTACAAACAATATACTCACAAATGTCTATTAAGAATAAACATTTATTCATTTTTTCGGTCGCATGGGTACTAGTATGTATACCCAAGTAAATTACTTCTTAGTTGGGAAAAAATGTGCAATAGACAATCGTTGATTCGTCATACTCTATTTTTTTCTACGATATCTGTCGCTTTGGAAATATTGTTTGAAAGAATAGAAAGAATTCAGAATATCTAAAGGTATAGTACATTGATACACAAAAACAAATTTCTTTTCGAAGAAGGAGTCATTGAAAGTAAAACTAAGACAACAAACTTTGCATTGACATGGATTACAGTTTATATTTTCTCTAGTACAAAAAACCTGATTTTTAATTTGAAATAAACATGCTTTTTTAAAGTAAAAATAAAACAACGAAATATGCATTGACGTAGTTACCAGTTTTATATTTTCTATAGTGAAGAAAAATTATTTTTACTTCGAAATTTTTTTATAAGTAGTTATGCTACTTTCAACAATATAAGTGGCAGGCAGATTTTTTCATGAAGGAAATTCTGTGTACCCAGTTGAAATCACCGATCTGTAGTAAGTCATAGACAAATTTGATCACACCATATTGTATTTAGTACACCTCACTGCTGGCTGTTATAAAATCAAACTCACAAAATTTACTGGTGATGGGCACTTGATCATTTCTCCTAATATTAGCATGTTTAGCCAGTTGGTTAAGTAATCTTTTTTATTCACCACGGCAGTTAAGTTTCTGCGTTAGCATTCCAGCCAATTTCCTTTCGACGGTAATTAACAATGGAAATTAACAACTTAAAAAAATATTTTTGACGCTTTGGTCATAAGCAAAACAGATTCTCCTTCTCGTATCGACGGATTGCGATATTTCTCAACTCTCGATAGTTAAATTTAGAAATGTTTACTATCTACATGTAGAGTGGAGAAATATAGTAATTGACTGGTAGCAGGAGAATCTATATAACTACCATTACGATGATGGCCACTGGATCATCTTGGAGAATGTAACAGATACATGTGTTTAGTGCATTATTATCTTATTTAATTCATGTCGTATTTTGCAATGTTAATAAGACAAGAATGACATTTATATTCCATATATAACTTTTATTTTCAGAATTATTACATTGTATTATGGATTTAGTGTTTTAACCTTTTGGCTTTTGATTACGGCACACGTCTATTAGAAGAATCAACGGAACAGGAAAAAAAACAGCAGTTTAACAAATCTACAAGACTTTCCATAATTGAAGTTGCATTAGACAAGCAGAAAGATTGAAAGTAAGATTTACAATTTACTTCAACTTAATTTGTAGGTATAATATCAGTCCTCGAAAAGAAGTTTAAATTTACTGGTCCGAATCAAATCCTTGAATTTATTTTTATATACGTTGTAGTTCTAAATAAAAACTGAAAAATATACTAATCCAAACAAAGTTTTACTGGTCTGGGGCCAAAGGAACGGTGCTCATCGTGAGGACTGCCCAGTATATGCTCATCTTAGATCCCAAATTTACTAAAAATTTCTGGATTTTAATTAATTAGATGGACATTATATTTCAAATTTAATTAGGCCAAGGCAAAAACTGTTTCTGCTAACATTCTAGAAAATATAGGAAAGCAGGTAGACAAAAATATAGGTAAGCAGGTAGACAAAAAGATAGGTAAGCAGGTAGACAAAAAGATAGGTAAGCAGGTAGACAAAAAGATAGGTAAGCAGGTAGACAAAAATATAGGTAAGCAGATAGACAAAAAGATAGGTAAGCAGGTAGACAAAAATATAGGTAAGCAGGTAGACAAAAAGATAGGTAAGCAGGTAGACAAAAAGATAGGTAAGCAGGTAGACAAAAAGATAGGTAAGCAGGTAGACAAAAAGATAGGTAAGCAGGTAGACAAAAATATAGGTAAGCAGGTAGACAAAAAGATAGGTAAGCAGGTAGACAATAAGATAGGTAAGCAGGTAGACAAAAAGATAGGTAAGCAAGTAGACAAAAATATAGGTAAGCAGGTAGACAAAAATATAGGTAAGCAGATAGACAAAAATATAGGTAAGCAGATAGACAAAAATATAGGTAAGCAGGTAGACAAAAAGATAGGTAAGCAGGTAGACAAAAATATAGGTAAGCAGGTAGACAAAAAGATAGGTAAGCAGGTAGACAAATATATAGGTAAGCAGATAGACAAAAAGATAGGTAAGCAGGTAGACAAAAAGATAGGTAAGCAGGTAGACAAAAAGATAGGTAAGCAGGTAGACAAAAATATAGGTAAGCAGGTAGACAAAAAGATAGGTAAGCAGGTAGACAAAAATATAGGTAAGCAGATAGACAAAAAGATAGGTAAGCAGGTAGACAAAAAGATAGGTAAGCAGGTAGACAAAAAAATAGGTAAGCAGTTAGACAAAAATATAGGTAAGCAGGTAGACAAAAATATAGGTAAGCAGGTAGACAAAAAGATAAGCAGGTAGACAAAAAGATAGGTAAGCAGGTAGACAAAAAGATAAGTAAGCAGGTAGACAAAAAGATAGGTAAGCAGGTAGACAAAAAGATAGGTAAGCAGGTAGACAAAAAGATAGGTAAGCAGGTAGACAAAAAGATAGGTAAGCAGGTAGACAAAAATATAGGTAAGCAGGTAGACAAAACTTTATTTTTATTGGCTTAACTCACTACACCTGTACAACGTTACAAAAATCTTCTTTTAAATTAGTCTCCTCCCTCAGGGAAAGGTGACTTGAGCCGATTTTGGCTATCCTGTTAAGTCCCTTTGTTTGTTTTTTGCTCCCAAAGGGTTTTAAGTAATTTGGTTTTCACATCTTTTAATTTTGAGCATACCTCATTAAGGTTATTCCAGAAATGCATAGTGGCACTAAATTTGATATAAATCAACATTTTTATTTTTTAATTCTTCCAGATTCTAGGACTAATGATTTAATTATTTCCTCTTTTTCGTGATTCAGTATAGTTATAATTTAAATGTTTTTTGAGAATGTACGATAATGTATTTTTTGTCTATGATAACATTTTCTTTTGTCTCCCTCTTCTTTGTGATATATATTATAGTATTTTGATCTGCTATTTGATTGAAAAGATTCCAATTTGTAATTTCTTAAGAAGATAGGATAATTATAAGCCAGAACACATGGAATAACTAAATGCCATATTGATTGTACAAAGATCAGTGATGGTCGTGATTTGTTTAATACAGATGTCTGTCCTCAGGTTTAAATAATTAAGTTTGTCTTGTCATGAATTCAGAATATATTACAAATAATTATATAGTAGAATTAGTCGTCCTGTGCGTCCTGAGTGAGTTTCTGTAAATTTAGAACCACCACCAATGAATTGCCACTAGAGGTTTAGAACAAAACTACCCATAAATTACCACTAGAAGTTTAGAACAAAACTACCCATAAATTACCACTAGAAGTTTAGAACAACGATCCATAAATTACCACTAGAAGTCCGGAGATGGTACAAAATTAGTAGAGTAAATTTAGACTGTCAATTATGTCGTGGATGATATTTGGGTGATGAATTTCACTATAAATTTTAATGTCCTATAATTATAAATGAAAGAAAACTAGCTAAGGAATCGACCAAATGTTATAAAATATTTAAATCTTATCATGCTAATACATTTTTATATCTTTTTTTAGTAAATTATGTAAATATATCAGAATTATAAAATATGAGGTTAGTCTTCTAGGTTGAACTGCCTTTTCACCTTCCTTTCACGAGTGATGATATTTTATGTCTTATGAAAAATCTCTGTACTTTGAGAATAAATATATATATACTGTATCATAAGATGATCCTATAATTTAAAAAGGGAACCATTGAAGTCATGATCATATGGTAGTTGGATTTATATCTACCTATGCAATCAGTGCTTATCACCACTAATGTTGCGAGTTCGAATCCTGCTCTTATTAGCAATAATCTTTTGTCTGTATCTAAAAGAAATCTACAGACCATTCTTACCTTCAAAATTGTGATGGTTCACTAGTTGGATTTTTACATCCTTCAGTCACGATCTTATTTTTCACTATTGTAAAAGTGAGCAAAAAGAGAGTGTGATTTATTGTTGAAAATTAGTGTAATTACGGTTGTATTGGTAGATACATTCAAATTTGTATTCAAAGGTCTCCTTTGGGACAAAGGATAAATGACCATTTAAGACAATATTGACTGCTTATATTAAGATCAGTCAATATAGATTTTCAGTGCTGGTTCACAAGGATAAGTATATAACTGTTACCAAAATGTATTTTCTTGGATTACATAGCAATTGCTATGTAATTCTGTGGTATAATTGTAGCCAATTACAGTTAATCAGTTAATTATCCAATAATTTGATAGTTTAATTGGTACAATCATGTATTGAAAACATCCTCAAAATTGATTGATTGATTGATTGGTGTTTAACACCATACTATAGCAATAGCATTACTGACGATTTATTTAATGTCTAGAATGAAATTGAAGTTAACTACTGGTAATCTGACACAATGTTATAAACTTTGAGTGACCGTTGACTGCATTAGCGATGTGACCGCTTATCTGAGTTTAAATAACACGTAAATATGGTCGAGAGGGTTTTAAGCTGGTCTATAACTGTGGATTACCACTAATTCAAAGTGATCGTTTAGCTTAGTTTGACCGTCATTGTAATGCACAAGACTACCATACTCTAATTGTCTAGCTTTTGTTATTAAAGAAATAGGCTATGAAATCAAAAACGAAGCTATTTTTGTTTAAGGTTTAATTTTGACGGGAGTTTCAGATGGGTTGTCTCCCCTTTATCTACTAGTGTCCTAATTTGGTTGATGTGAAGTTTAGGATTACTGTGTATTGACTTGTATATCTACAGAAAATCTATTTTAACCTTGACCTCAATCATGGACATGGGAATTAAAATTTCATTCATAAATCATAAGTTTAAAAGTATATATAACTTTGAAGTAGGTTTTTCTTTATCTATGTTCTGTTATATACTTTCCTTTATAAGAATGGTGTAGGAATTGTTTGTTTTGGTCAGCTGACAACTCTTTAGACATTACAAATTAACTTGAATTTATCCTTTTTGCTAATATAACATATTTGCTAAATGCTTTCAACTCTTAATATTTGTATTATTATCATAACAGTACCGGTATATTAATATTTGAGGATAATTATAAAGGTTACCATTGACTGTTCCCAATTTCTGACACATCTTCTATACAGAAATTATGTCAGTATACTCTGATATACTTGGTAGAAGACTTGGAGTGACTATTCCCATGGTTTAAAATTATGATGAGTGTTCTTGTCTAAACTGACCACACGGGTGGTGTTATGGTTAGTGTGCTCACCTAGAGTATGGTAGATCCTGAGTTCGAGCCTTGGTTGAGTCAAACCAAAGATTATAAAATTTGCATTTGATGCTTCTCATCTATCCATTCGGTATTAACAAGAAATGTCAAAGAGAGATTAACTAGGAATCAGAATAATGTGCAAGGCTTGACATTAAATTTTTGACCAACTTGTCCATTCTGACTTGTAGTCTGAAAATTTAGTTGTCTAAAGCAAGAAATACTTGTCCAAATTTTTTTTATAGTGATAATTTTTCAGATTGGTCAATCAAAATATCCTATACTGTATTTGAATAGGGAAAATCCACTATGTCTTTCATGAAATCAGTCGTGAAATGTTTTTAACAACAAAATGTATAAAAGGACAACTTGCTACTGATGAATTTTATAACATTTTATAAATTTTATCATTTTTATTTATTTTGTTCACTTGTTCCATCGGACAAGTAGCATACATCATTCACTAGCCTGAATCAAACTTTTTCTTGTCTTGGGTTACTGGACTAACCCTGATGTGTCAGAGTGGAGTGACATGTCTACCCACAGACTGTTTCAGTGAGATACCATTATACAAATCCAGCTAATCGTGTTTGTTTAGATAGTACAAAGCAGACATCATCATCTTCTGATTGAAATGTAACCTGTTCTCGTGATGATATAGCTGACAAATTGTTTGCTAAACAGCAATCACTCACTCTTGTCTTAGTTGTGGGAGATTAATACATGGGTTTTATCCCAGTCAGGTCATCTCAAAGACTTAAATTGATAGTTGCTGCTTCTCTTCTAAGAATATAACATTAAGGAGTAACTTATGAAAGACAGTCAGAGTAAGGCCAAGGAAAACATTCTTGAAAAAATACAGTAGGTAAGTAGGTAAGCAAAACTTTAAAAAAAAATGTGTACCTAAGTTATACAGACAGGACAATGATCAGACTTTAACAGCAATTCAACACAATAGTTGGTAACCTGGTACATACAAATCCTACATTCTACGTGGGAATTCACTCAAAACTTTACATAACCTGGTTATTATAATATGAAGAATTGCATATCGTTACAACAATTTAATGGGACTATTTTTGAAAAAGATAATTGCCATTTTTCAATTTGAATATTTCATGAAAAAGGTTGTAATGCACAAATTCTCTGACAATTTAAATGGGAATTACAAGGACTCTTTCTCAAAAGATGATAGAATGTGCAGGGGTTAACATTTTTTCCAAAAGCACCAGGAATCTAATGGTCCTGAAAATTTGTCTACTGGTCCTGAATATCAGAATGGAGGAAATAAAATTTGTTGAACACAAAATTAACATTCCACCCCGCTCCCTGTAGTAGTAACTGAGTGACAAAATTATATTATTTAAAATGACTATTTTAGGTTGGCAACTTAATACCTGATCAGATGCTGCTTTTAATTTTGTCTTGGGCTATCAAATAGTTAATTTTCGCATATTGGTTGTACCTTTTAATAAAGCACTGTTTTTTTGGTTTTTTTTTGTTGTTGCAAATTCTGGATATTTTGCAGTATTTACCCCACATATTTACTTCATAATTCTCATTAGCATGATCACCGGTAATCTCGTTGAGATTAGACTTTCAAAATACTGAGCAGAAAATGTCTTCGGAAGTCTAATCTCTGGAGATACAGCAGAAAATGTCTTCGGAAGTTTAATTTCAACGAGATTAGATCGCGAGAGTTATCAGCCTACAACTTGCCTCAACCCAAGGAATTTTTTCCTTCCATGATGTTTGAAATATTCTCTTCTGTTTTAGCCTATCGTTTCTTTGACCTTTTTGTTGGTTGTGGTGTTTTTTCATTATGTACTTTATTGTTGTCAGTATCACGAGCCGCTCTGTTAACATTAAAAAACAAATTGGCCATTTTTATGTTTGAATTGCTTCACTAATACGCTTGAGTATTATCGAAAGAATTACCGCTTCCGTAAAGCGCAAAACTGATCTTAAGCTATTCTGTTACAACCATCCTGGGTGTGTGTGCTCCGTTAATTACCGGAGGTTCATACAGAACAAAACACACTTTGTAAAGCACTAAAACGATCGTGAATTATTTCAGATTACATAATCCAATGTTAACAATATTAAAAGAGGCAATCAATGTTGGATTAAAATTATGCAGTAACATCTGTCACTCAGACTTTTAACCATCCATTTAATTCAAGTCCGTAATTGGACAGTTTCAATTGGTCCGTCGGTCTTTACAGGATTAGAAAATGTTAGGTCCGAACCCACAAATCGCTGGTCCCGGACCTCGGACCAGCAGATTTTTTAGCCCCTGATGTGGGAGGAGGGGGAGATTTGATTTTGTGTCAAAATTAACTTTTAATGTGTAAACTGGTATTTTTTAGATTTATTTGAAGTAGTTCCAGATAGATAAAATATTGGGCAAGTTACATTTTGGAGATTTAGAGTTTTGTCCTTTCTGAGTTATGCCCTTGGATTATACAAAGTACTGTATTTATCATGGTTTCCAAATTGTAATTGGTACCAAACTAGCTTAGAATTTAGAAGTTTTACAATCTCAAGGACCATAGTATAACTATACATAAATAGATGAAATAAAAGGGCTGTCGTGGTCATGATCGTATGGTAGTTGGATTTGCACCTACCGGTACATATGCCTATAACCTAAGTTGTGAGTTTGAAACCCACTCATGGCAAGGTGTACTCGATACAACATTATGTGATCAAGTTTGTCAGTGACTTGTGACAGGTCGGTGGTTTTCTCTGGGTGCTTTGGTTTCCTCCACCAATAAAACTGACCGCCGCAATATAACTGAAATATTGTTGAAAGTGGCATTTAAAACACCATAACCTTAACACCCCATAATTAAATAATGTGTTGGGTAGACATACATTTAATATTCAAGAGGCTTTGGGTAATCTAGTGGTTAAGGTTTTGACTTATAACTACAATCCTATCACCACTTTGTTTCCCTTCCCAACCTCAAGTGTTAAGGTGTCCAGGCACCAGGGTTTTCACAAGTCAATTCATTATACATGTACAGTCAAACCTGTATTAAGAGGTCACCTTTAGGACAAACAAAAAGTGGACCTATAAGACAGGTGACCTCTTAAAAGAGGTTCAATTCATATGACATTTTCTATGACAGGACAAGAAAAAAGGTGACTTCTTAATAGAGGTGACCACATAGGCAGGTTTGACTTTACAACTACGTAGATAAATTGTGTGTTGCGTAGATATTACATTTAATATTTAAGGGGCTTTTGGGTAGCCTAGTAGATAAGGTTTTTCACTTATGACCACAATCCTAACACCACTTTGTTTCGTGTCCCAACCTAAGGTGTTAAGGTGTCCAGACACTTTGCCAAAGCCAGGGTTTTCACAAGTCAGTTCACTATACATGTACTTGTACAGACTTTCCTGCCCCCCTTTAAGTCTGTGGTAGACATGATTTGATTTAGTTGACAAAGTACTAAAACAGACAATAAAACAGTAGTAACACAAACAATTAGATATTGTTGAACTTTGGTTGAAGTCATTTAATTATAGAACTACTAGATGTAAACATAATATTTGTTTTTTCAAGGGATCAAAAGTTCACTGAGGAGAATTGGCGAGTTTACTGTTATAATCCGGTTAAAGCATGTCTGCCAAAAGTGATATACACAAATACAGTTCTATAGAAAAAGCCATAATTTTTTTAATCCTTTTAGGACACATTGTACAACATGTACAGTTTGTTATAGGTATAAAGTGGTGGCTTAAATGATCCATGGGAATAAGTGTTATATATTTTTTTCCGATGTATAACTGGTTTTGGAACTTTAACATAGGAATAAGTTTGATATCATTTTTTTTCCGATATATAATTTGCTTTTGGAACCTTAATATAGGAATAAGTTTGATATCATTTTTTCCTGATCTTTAACTTGTTTTTGGAACTTTGATATATGAATAAGTTCTATATCATTTTTTTTTTTATGTATAACTTGAATTTGGAACTTTAATATAGGAACAAGTTCAATAGGATTTTTCCCCGATACATAGCTTTGTTTTGGAACCTTAATACAAGAATAGGTTTGATAGGATTTTTTTTCCAATATGTAACTTGGTTTTGGAACCTAAATACAGGAGTAAGTTCGATATCATTTATTTTCCGATATATAACTTGGTTTTGGAACTATAATTGTATGATCAATAATAAGGTAATGATCAAGGATGATCATATTAATTATTGTACATGTATGTACATTAATTATAGAACTGATGAACTGCATAAGTGACAGGTTGCTTGTAACTCATTTGTAATGGTGTAATTTACGATTTATTTGACATGGAACATTAAAAATTTACATGTAGGCAGATATCAATCAAGGTGACCAAGGTTAACTATCTTAATTCTTCATACCTCTGCTCCATAACTTGTATGTTTACACAAGAACAGCCGATAACAAAGTTTGAAAATATTTATTGTTTTAAATTTGTATTGCGGATTAAGTCTTTGATCAAATACATTGTTTTCACATTTAAGAACCATTTAAAAGTTACGAAATGAAACGTTAAATTCTTAGGAGGTGACATGAAATTAATCTATAATTATGTTGGGAACGCAAGAGAAACTTAAACATTGTGTTTCTTTGACAACCTATCATTTTCTTTGACAGAACATATTATTTTTTTTTAAGTGACGTTTTTTTTACCTGTTGTTTATCATATTCAGTGCTTTACCAAAAAATATGGGATTATATTTGGATTATAGCAGTTTGACAAAGGATTTGAAAATTATGTTGCAATTTCATTACCAGGACCAGATTATTATGTGCGTTTAAATATCAAATTGTTTCAAATTTGGAATAACAAGCAAAATTTGGTTGACAATAGAAATACAGAGAAAGAATGGGGTGAGTAGTTCATAGTGGCATGTAAGATAAATTTGTAGTTAGATTGATGACATGATTGTGTAGTAGCAAACATGTCTTCCTCTTTAAAATGGAGACTTGCTCAAGATTCTAGGTCAGTCTGTGCCAAAAACATTTTGACAAATTAACACGAAGGGCATTTTAAAAGTTTTTTTTTATTTGATAAAGCAAATTCTATGGACTTTTTCACTAGCCTGAAACAAGACTTAAGACTTAAGGCTTGTGGGGTTTTATCACAGACTGCTGTGTGGATGTTTTCAAAATTGCATTAGAAAAGAAATAAACTCTCTCTTTAAGTTTTTAATTCATGTAGAATATGTTATTTTAGCCCCCCTCCCCCTTAGTTTTTTCCGTCTATCTATAAAAAAACTCGAGTTACTGTATCACATTATTTACTTTTTCCTTTTTGGAGGACCATTATTTTTTTTTATCAAATGAAGACTTATTTTATGACATTGTGTATTGATAATAAAACATAAATAATTATCAATCAATTATCATTAATAAATAAATACTAATTATGAAATAATATAACAAAGCTGAGTGAGTAAAGTCACATTTAATTTGACAGAATTATAAGTAAAATATTCAATTCAGTTCTAAATATTTTATTGATAAAGATATCAAATGATAACAGGCTATTTGTCCATTTTAATCCTCTGTTACAATATTGGGTTTACATACATTATAATATTGTTTACATAGAACATAACACATATAAAATATTAACAGAAATAGATAAACAATTGAATAAAATAAAGTTTGATATTATATGGAAAAAAAGGGGAGGGACAGAACACAGATAAAATATTTACAGAAATAGAAGAAAAAAATGAAGGAAATCAAAGTTTGACATTGTATGGGAAAAAAAGGGGACAGAACACTTGTGGAATATTAACAGAAATAGCAGAAAAAAATGAAGAAATTCAAGTTTGACATTTTATTGAGGGAAAAGGGAGGAGGTATATTGATGAATAATTAATAACTAATTAAAACCAACAACCATTAAACAAGTTGTTTTTGTAGTGAAAAATCTGTTTTGTATTATAATTACCAGATTTATTGTAATTTAGCAGTGATACATAATCCCATGTATGTTGTCAGTGTAACATACATGTGATAAGAAATAGACATGTAATATAACATAGATTAACCCATACTTTCTTTGTCTTGTTTTATTGAATATTTTTCATATACCACATAATGTTGTAATTGAAGGAAATGATTTTGAGCTGATAGTCATTCAATCTAATCTGGCTTAGACTGCCTAAATTAGTAATAATTGGTAATCATGACACTCCACAAAGAAAGTAGGGGCTAAATTGATTATACAATACCTGGTCATTAGTATATGAAAAAGAATGCATCTCGGCTTTGCCTCAAGGTATTCTTTTTCATATACTTTGACCAGGTATTGAAAAACCTATACATATTTCTTTTATCACATGTATGTTACCCTGACACATTCCTGTAATCCCATTGTATGTAATACAATAGAATGGTATGATCTACCCATGTAGTGTTGTATTGACAAGAACTACTTATCTAGTTCTTAATTACTTGACACTCTTGGTAATAATTATTGATTTATTTGCTTTATTAGATAATAAAACTGCCCTTAAGCTTAGAGAAAAATATCAATAAAAATATTAATGTCATATTTTTTTGTCTGGAATTTTAATGTTAAAAAAGATATAGTTATTGATCTGGAAGAGGAATTATGTAATGATGGGGCTGATGACATCTTCTGAAGATAAAAGGTATTTTTATATGCTTATAGTACTTTTAGGGTCCTACTTTTAGTGTAGCAACAGGGTATCTTGATTTCAAAGAGATATCACAGTCCTCGAAATAAAATTTGAATTTACTTGTCTGAATAAAAAAATTTTTAATTCATGTTTTATATAGTTCTAAATAAAAAAAAATGACAAATTTACTGATCTGAAAAAAGTTTTACTGGTCTTGGGCCAGAGTACCGGTCCTCATTGTCAGGAATGCAGATATGATGAATTTAGTTTGTAAACTTTTTTTTACTGAAAATGTTAAAGTTTTGAATTAAACCTTCATGGAATATGGTAAATGAATTTTTTTATTGCCTAAAACCAGGCTAATATGTGGAACTATGGAATAAATTGGCAGACATGTGGAATTACTTTATACACAAACGATTTTATCAAAATTTGTCTGATATTTTATAGATAAAAAACAGTAAAACAAAATTAAAACAAATTAAGCACACCCACACAACAGTTCCAATATCAAATCATTTATGAATCCTGAGGGACTTATGTTATCTACGGGAAGGGATATATTTTGTTAATTTTATTTCTGTGAATGTAAATTCATGCGATCCAATTTAAAGAAAAATGAAAATAAAAAGAAGTACAAATATAAAGACATGTTATTTGAACATTAGTTGATTTCTGTTCACTGAAGAAATAATTCCAGGAAGTCGTAACGTTTGTTGAAGATTTTAACATGGGTAACATTATTTTTGTTAAATTTTTATCCTGAACAATAACATGAAAATTAAATGGTTAAAAAAAATAATGTTCCAATTTAAAATTTAAAATTTCATTCAAATTTATGGCTTCCATCAACTGTTGATTCTAATCGGAGATATCAAACTTATTTTTTGAGGGGTTGTCATTTTCATGCTCGTATGGTAGTTGGATTTACAACTACCTGTGCAATCAGTGCCTATCACCACAAGGTTGTGAGTTTGAGTCTTGTTCATGACGAGATGTACTCGATACAACATTATGTGATGAAAGTTTGTGAGTGATTTGCGACAGGTCAGTGGTTTTCTCCGGGTCCTCTGGTTTCCTCCACAATAAAACTGACAGCCACAACATAATTGAAATATTGTTGAAAGTGGCATTAAACACCATAACCCTAACTCTAACACAAGCATATTTTGCAGCAGAAAGCTGTATGGGAAATGTATCTCACAACAAATTCCACTTGCCTTCATGTTCACAGTCTTTTCTTTTCTATATTGAAAAATTAGCCTTGTTGGAATTAAGTTAGCAACTCTTTGAAGATTGATGACATTTTAATTTTTGCAATTAAAGCAAGTAAAATGCTAAAAAAAGATCCAAGATAATTCAGTAACCAGCAGTGAGTTTCACTAAGATTCCTTGAGAGAGACACTAGATGTCGACAATTAACACAAATCAAAGTTGATAGATAGTTCTTTTTTTTTTTTTATAGAGAAATGATTATATAAGGAAACAACAAAAAATAATTCAATATATGTATGTCCAACGTCCTGTATAAATAATATATTATATGAAATCAATCTGGATTTATGGCCACAATTTGAAAGACATGCACGAAAAATAATTATTTTATTAATGCACACAAGTAACCCATTTGGGTTTTAGCATTACAATTTACATAATATACGTGTACAGACAAGACAAATAAAGCATACATGACATAACAAAAAAAATACAATAACATGAACTGCAATTATATGACTCACTGTGATGAGTCTCCCTCTCTCAGTTCTAATGACTGACTTATGAAAGATGTAACAGTCCTAATTTGTTCGGGTGTTGACGGGTTAGGTATTTTTTTATTAATTTCTCTTCATGGTTTAATTCAAGAAAATTTGAATATATATATATATATATATTTTGAAAGTATTGATATACAAGTGTCGATTATTGGTATTTCTCTTGCATTCAAAGAAAAAATGAAATTCATACTATATTTGCAAATCTGTTTATATTTCCAATGATGGACGTCATATTAGAATTTATGATACAATATATCTGAAGAAAGAACTAATAATTACAGTCCAATCTCTAAATCTACCTGTTTGAATGTCCTAGAAAAGCTTTGATAAGGATAACCAGACGTCTAGAGGTTTTTTCATCTTAATTTAATTTGATTGACTACTGTAATAAGTTTGACCCCCACTTATTGTGTGTAGAAATAAAAGTTAGGCATAATCCAAAGTAGGCCTGTGTCTTATAGACTTGTCAACAATGAATGAACAATGACCCCTGTTGCAATTATTACACAAGTATATTAGTAGCTATAGGCATGTGGCTTAAATAGACTGCTTTAACTGTCATTTATAATGAACAATAATCTCTAATAATGGAATAATTATACAAGGATATAAAAATTTGGTAATGATTTTGATTGCTATTGATTCAATAACCACATCTGTGGTGTAATGAGTAATGTGCTCTCCTCTATGTGCGGTAGATCGTGGATTCGAGCTCAGATCGGGTCAAGCCAAAGACTATATAAAAATTGATATTTGTTGCTTGCATGTAGCATTTAGGAGAAAGAGCAAAGACTGCTTGGCTCGGAATCTGGGTAATGTGTCCGAATGGGGTGACATGTCTATCCGTGGACTGTTGTTTCAGTGAGCTAGCAATATAAAAATCCAACTAAGCGTGTTGATCTAGTACAAAGCAGATCTCATCATCTCATTGAAAATTAACTTAATCTCGCCATCATGGCATGATATAGCTGAAAATTTGCTGAGTTGGCGTTATCACACAACATATCACACACTCACTATTGAATCACATTGGGGGGTATATTGACTGAAGATTTGCATATTGTTGTAGAAGTTTGATCAGATCATTTTTGGATTGCCCTATTTGACTTGTTTTGGTGTCATAAATATTTACAAAAAAATGTTTTTATTATTTTATTGAGCAATTTGTTTTGTACCCCTAAAGGTTACTTTTTTACATATTGTTGCCATGGCAAACATAGTATACAATTTACACTTCCTGTTCTGTTTGCAAACTGCTAAAGGCTAAAACAGCAACTTTTTCATTGTTCAAAATTTTTAATTTGTGTTTTTTTAATGAAATAGCCATTTGTATTGTAAAGAAAACACATTTACATAGAAAAATTATGTCACATATTTTTGTATTATGTCTTTTAACAACATCAAAACATTCTTTTGACAGAAATTGACATTGGCAGATGGTGACTGGGTAAAATTTATTTTCACAGGAATAAGGGGGATCTAGGCATATTACTAAATGGGGATATAATTGCATTTATCAGTGAAACACTCGGAATTAATAGTTTTATTGAGCCTTTACTCTATGTACCTGTAATTAATGGGAAATTTTGTTTTCATTAATGAATATTTAAATAGCAAATCGATCACATAAACATGTAATATTTATCAAAGAAGAGATTTGGAAACAAGATTTTCTAGCCGTGAACAGATTGTCGGGAGTAGTGTTTATTCTACACGTGGGATAAATGGACATTTGGACTGCTTGGATAATTTTATAGTGTCAATCTTAAGGAATTATTTACCGGTATGTACGGTAAAAGTTCCGCAAGTTCTAGATAGCGGTCATCGTGGATTTAATCAATAGTGCCTATTAACGTTGCATTGGAAATAGAAACTGACTTTAATGCTGTTATAAATATCATGTAAATAGCTATATTTAAAACAGTGGAAGACAATATTTAATGGACATGCGATACTTAATGCTGCAATTATAAAGATCGATATTAGGAATTTGTAATGGACTTAAAAGGAAGTTTTTAATTATAGAATGACACCTGTTTTTAAAAGTGAATATTGACCCAGGTGACAAGAAGTCCTACCTACTAGCTAATCAGATTAGAGACTAATGATAAAAGTGTGGGCCAATATCGGATCGGGATATTATCCATAAAATATTTAGAAATGTGTTCGAATATTAATTTTTGATTCATAAGACGTTGACATCAGCTTATATATAGTCAACTTTACAAGGTTGAATAAGATGTATTTCTGAAAAAAAGTTTTATTTTTTCTCGTGATGATCAGAATTTGATAAAACATCGATTATTTGATTTCTGAACCCGAGATAAAAATACCTGTATTAAGTTTCACGAAGAAACCGCAAAACTCTTATATACTTGCATCAAAATTTATCTTAAATTTTTTGAAAATGACATTCAAAACCAACCTTTATGTTTTATTGAATAAGCATAGAATTAGCGGAAAATATTATAGATTTAAATGAAAATGAAGAATAACAAGTAAAGTAAGATGACCGTATCGCAAGCTTAAAATTATTGAGGAGTGGATTTTAAATACTCACCTTTTGTTGTGTTTTTTACTCATGCATGAAAGGAGATTAATTTTGGTGGAAAATACACATTTTCAGTTGAGATATTTGGATAGCTTCTTCAATTTTTCGACACTTTTCGTAGGATTTTTCTCATTTTTGAAGATATCCGATTGAAGCAATGTTGAAGTGGGTAAAATCTTTGTAAGTATATTATATTTTATAATTGTACTATCAACAGATTGATAAAACTAGTATTTTGCAAGTTCAAATTCTCTCTAGCATTCAGCATGCTATTTAGCACAGGTGTCAAATTTGAAATAGGAGTGAAAACAAATACTATAAAATTGAATCCATATTTTTAAAATGAATAAAAGAGAATATTTTTATAATAATTTATGAAATAATATTTAACTTGGATTAAAATCTTAGACACACATGTACTTTATTATTCTTGGCTTTGTAACTGCATGTTTTTTTTAGCAGGAGACACTATTGCTAGATAGATTGAATGGTGGTACAAACGAGAGAGTTTTGTATTTTATCTACCTTTGAATTTAATATCTGGAATGTTTTTGTTGTTATTCTGTTCTGTTAATACACCTGTAACATATTTATTATGCCTGTCCCAAACCAGAACCTGGATTTCCAACAGTCTTTTTTATGTTCAATTATTTAAGGTGCAATGTGATTGTTCGTCTTGTTGATATTGGTGGAATTGTTGACCATCTTTTTTATCCCCTCGCCAAAGAAGTTGCGATGGGATATAGTAACGCTACCGTCCGTCCGTCCGTCCTTCCTTCCTTCCTTCCTTCCTTCCTTCCTTCCTTCCTTCCTTCCTTCCTTCCTTCCTTCCTTCCTTCCTTCCGTCCGTCCGTCCATCCTTCCATAACATCCTTGTGAACACTCTAGAATCAACATCCTTCAATGGATTTTGACCAATCTTAGTACATACTTAGTCCTTAGGAGAGTCTGGAACCCTATTGATTTTCAAGGTCATAGATCAAGGTCACAGGGTCTAATTTTTACCCTGTAACATCCTTGTGAACACTACAATCAACATCCTTCAATAGATGTTGACCAAACCTGGTAAGGAGTCTGGAACCTATTGATTTTCAAGGTCAAAGGTCAAGGTCACGGTCTAATTTTTACCCTGTAACATCCTTGTGAACACTCTAGAATCAACATCCTTCAATGGATTTTGACCAAACTTGGTACATGCTTAGTCCTTAGGAGAGTCTGGAACCCTATTGATTGTCAAGGTCATAGGTCAAAGGTCAAGGTCACAGGTTCTAATTGTTACCCTGTAACATCCTTGTGAACACTCTAGAATCAACATCTTTCAATGGATTTTCACCAAACTTGGTACATACTTAGTCGTTAAGAAAATCTGGAACCCTATTGATTTGCAAGGTCAAAGGTCAATGTCACCAGGTCAAATTCTTAGGCGAGGGGATATACCACACTTTGCATTGCCCTTGTTAAAACTTTCTTTTCATAATTATGTCCTGAAACACTTTGGACATCTTTTCATCTTATGGTTTGTTTTGTTTGTTTGATGGTGTTTAATGCCATTTTCAACAATATTTCAGTTATATCGTGCACATGGCGGTCATCTTATGGAGATCAGCTACACAGATATACTATTTGAGTAAAAATGTAGATATCAAATTTAGTGCACAGGACACTTTTCTGGACTTCATCAGGTACCCTCAAAAGCCAAATTAGGTTTTAACTAATGTCTGAAATAGGATCCTGCAATACTACATCAACTTTTATTGTTACCTACTGGTTTTCAGCAGGACCTATTTATTTAGCAGAGACCAAACTATAACAGATGTACTTAGTGTGAATATGATTGTATATGTAATATTTAATTGCTCAATTGTTGGTTTATGGCTCATCTGTCAATCAAACCATTTCTTGCTGAATGAACATCCAGGTTTTTTTCATTTTCTTAGTCGACAGTTTTTTTGTTTTTTTTTTATTGTTTTTTTTTAAATATTTGCTTTATTAAACCCATATATACTTCTTGAAAACAATTGGTTATTCCTTTGTGGGAAACAATTTAAAGATTAAAAAACACAGAACTCTATTTATATCATTTTAAAGCAACAATTTAAATGGCTGACTGCTACTGTTTTTCTAACTTAGACATGGAGGATCCATTCCAATTATGCTGGAAAGGGTTGACATTCAAATTTATGATATTGGGACTTAAGATGTATGCTTCAATGTATTAATGGGTGGGGATTTTTAAGCTATGATGTATCAATAGGTCAAATTTCAAACCCTAGCGCACCACAGTAATCAATTTTACCATAACTTATTGTCTTTTGCAATAACCAGATGAGTTCAATCTAAAAAAATAATATTACAAATGTAACTTAGTACTTAGGTATAAATATTTAAGGGTTTTATCAGATAATGTTGTATGGAGTACATCTCGCCATGAGCAGGATTTGAAATCGCAACGTTGATCATGATTGCACAGGTAGTTGTAAATCTAACTTTTAAATGAGAACAATCGCAGCGGCCCCTAAATATTTTGATGGACATGCAATAGAATGACGATAGCGATAATGAAAAACTGACGTAAAAGCACCGTCAAATCTTTTTGATGACATATATACAGGAAGTCATCTAGTGTATACAAGTAGGCTATATAAGTTTTATAGCTACCTATACCATATAAACATTTTCTTTTAAAGCCTTTCTTTCATTAACACATTAATCATTTTAATCAAATTTCAAATGACTTGCTTCTTAAATTGACATCTTTTAAAGAGAGAAATGACTGTCTCAACTTAGTACTGGAAGAATGTTTTAACTACTGTAACAATTCTAATAGACTGTATATATTTTCTTATCAGATTTGTATAACCTGAATTTATTTTTACCTGTTTGAGGCTTAAAATGGGAGGTATACAGGGCTTTCAATATTTTTCAAGTCTACCAGTACTTCACTATTTCACTATTTACAGCAGTACTTTTTATTGAAATTGAAACAATTTTCATGAATATCTCATCAGGAGGTACTAAAGATCATTTTAGGCAGGTAAAAGTACCTGGTACCACCCCTTATTGAAAGGCCTGGGTATATTCAGATGAAACAGTCAGACATTTTTATTTTTGTCATTAAATGGGTGCTGGTTAATTAATGAAATATTTGGTTGTGGTCTAATTTGGAAGATAATCAACATTTTCAGTATTTTTATCTTAGATATTTGATTTTTCTGTTTTTATCCCCCTTTTTGCACCTCAATATCTGATTGGCTATCTTGAACTATTGACATGTTATAGCCCTATTAGGTATTGTCTCTGTGTATTTCTTAAATAGTGTCCTAATGATAAATAGGATAAAAGGTGTGATATAATAGACCTCTTGACATGTCCTTTAGGCCAGGCCAATTGTATTTTGTATTGTGTGGTTAAACAAGGGAATGGAATAAACATTGACAAAATATATTGTCAATGGAAGGACTACCGGATGTGATCCTTTGTTATATTTTATTGTACATGCAGTCCACTATTTGTTATTTCTTACTGAAATTTTTTATGATCAAGCATAAAAGTTAGTGATTATTAATTAATCTCCCAAACAACTTATTGTTTTTGCTCCGTTTCTTATTATTATTTTTATTTTTATTATTATTATTCTTCTTCTTTCTTTCCGCGAAGCATGAACTTGTCCACGGCAGATATCAGGAACTACAGGACAGAATTTCATGAAACTTGGTGGAGTTATAGATATATGTTTCTAGTTGATCCTAAAGTTTTCAGATTAGTGGTAAAGGGGGTCAAAGCCATATTTTTGGGGATTCAAAGGGGGTGGGGGTTACTATAGAATCCTATGGGAAAGTTGAAATTTCGTACATTAATGTTGATAACTTCTAAATGTATAATGATAGAGACATAAAATTTGACATAGTGATAGGTCACCATTAGAGGAGCAATTCTGCGTTTTCCAAATTTCGAGATGTCTGCCATTTTCAAAATGGCTGCCAAAATACGGTATAAAAATTCAACATTGTCCGATATCATCAAAATTTGATATGTGGGTAGATAATGATGTCCCGAATTGATTCCCGACATTGAAAAATTTCTACCGATCGCCATTTTCAAAATCCTTAAAAACCTGTATCAGTCCCCCAAATCTTTTAGGATATCAGAGTTAGTTGTACCACTTAAAAGTATTGTGTTTCAAATATATGCCCAAAAAATAAATATATATTTAAATTTTAAATAAAAAGTGACTCATTTTGTTAAAATATTCAAGAACATGTGAAATTTTACATATTATTAAAAAAAAGAAACTTCATTGTGACTCATTTTTGTCAAAATGTATAATTTTTTCGACGAAGTCGTATACAATCGCTTTTGATCTACTTTTGTAATTATGGACGCTTTTGCCTAACAATTTTAAAGATGAAAATATTTTCTAGCTTTTTGATTGGAGAATAATACAAATTTGGGAAGAGTTCGGAGAACGGATTTAAAGCACTTGTAATAAGCAAGGATTTATATAACTGTTATGATTACTTTTAATGGTATATCTGTATTAAGCTTTAAATTTAAGCGATATTCTCTTTAACCAAAGTATTATATGTCATAAAGTTTTATTTTCAATGTTTTGTGTAATCTTCTGGGGGAATTAATTTCTGAGCAAAGTGCCATTTCATCTATTACATATTAAGAAGTTATTGTTGAACCCATGAATTTTTTTGAGATTTTACCATGGATAGGAAATAATATGCACCCCCTCCCCCTTTTAGCTCACTTGACCCAAAGGGTCATGTGAGCTTTTGTCATCACTTTGCGTCCGCCGTCCATCCGTCCACAATTACTAAAAAATCTTCTCCTCTGAAACCACTTGACCAATTAAGACCAAACTTTGGTGGAATGGTCCTTAGGAGATCCCCTTCCAAAATTGTGTCCGACAGTACCGACCTCCAACCAACATGGCTGCTGTTACTAGAAATAAAAAAGGGGGATGATATTTTTAAAATCTTTATCTCTGAAACGACTGGGCCAATTGAAACTAAACTTTACTTATTTAGTCCTTGGGTGATCCCCTTTCAAAATTGTGTCCGACAGTCCCGACCTCCAACCAACATGGCCACTGTTGCTAAAAATAGAAAAAGGGGGATGAAATCTACTGGGCCAATTGGATCCAAGCATTGCTAAAATAATACTTTGATCCTTTGGTGATCCCCTTTCAAAATTTTGTCTGGCAGTCCCGTCCTCAGACCAAGATGGACGCTGTTACTAAAAATTAACAATTCCTTCCACGTTAAGTAGGATGGAAGGTTTTACATGTCTTATCAAATCCTATAAAACCAATATGTTTAGGTTATTTCAGTGAAATACTGTTCGTAGAAGAATATAATATGTGTGCTTCATTGTGCATCTTTTTTTAAAGATAGTTCTTGTTTTTAATAAGAAAATGAAAAGAATTTATGCAGTATACATACAGTATATCTTAAAGGCATACAGTAGCTCAAATTGAATTTTTTTTTTATATTAAAAGTTGCCAATATTTGATGTTTTATACTAATTGCAGTTGAAATTTTTCATTATATCATACGTAAATAGCCTAGAACCAGGGAATTCTCTGCTAGAACGAAGGAAACATGTCGCTGTTTGATTTTCTTGCTTCCAGTAAAACATTCATTGTATACCTGCATATCATTATTGTATTATTCATATATTCCGTGATCTACAAAGTGAACCTATTCGGTAAAGCGATTGCGCTTGTGCGAAATTATTTGCGGGAGGAAAAGCACATGTATGACACAAACAAAAATACTGACGGAAACGACACAAATATAAGGATTTAGTAAGCTTTGTGTAAAAATAAAAAAAACAAGTGTTAAATCGACCTACTCCATTTTTCAACACGTATACGGTAAGCATAATTTAGTATCTTTTTACGGCCGAATCGTATTTTGACAGTAGAATTGCATCGTCGCTTTTTATATTATTCTTGTTTTTTTTCAGGAGGAAACGCTAGGTGATATCTCTTTTAAATTAGAGACTAAAATAATGAACTTCATGACTGGTTTTTTTTTTCGAAAAAAATATAATCAAACTCAAGTGTTGTCAATACGATGCATTACAATTTGTTTACAATTTTCCCATTATCAGGCCCCTTTGCAGAGTTTGGGTTTGTTTTTATTGATTACATCACGTATTTCAGATTTTAAGTGTCATTCTTACTAACTACCATTATATAATATTAACTGATTACCCCAGATCCAATTTCATATATATATTTCTTAAATTATATTAATTATAGCGAATTTACATGAAGAGCATGCTTCCTGGTTATTTATAGCAGTTATCAGTGTCCGGCAAACTTTGGAAAATCAACCGAACTTATAATTAGGTGTGTTAATGGCGATTTTACCAACAGACATTCGAATTCTTTTCACTAATTACAACATTATAGCATATTTTTTTTAAACCTGGCTTCTTGTTCAGAACATTTTATTAGTATAAAACATCGAATATTGGCAACTTTTAATATAAACAAAAAAAATCAATCTGAGCGACTGTATGCCTTTAAGTGCCATGTTGTATCTTTTTAATACTGTGAAAAATTATTAGAAATAAATCTTTACCCAAAGTATATATAAAATAGATTATATCTTGATAAATTGGATGCACTTTTGTTGGACAGTTTAAACTTACTGATGGAGAAAAAAATGATAGCAACATGAGGAGGTTTTCACTGAGATGGTCATTCATCCTTACTTAAAAGCTTCCTTATGTCAAGCTGTGTATGAAGCAACTTGTGAACATCTGTATATATCTGTTTAATTCATCATCCTGTCATCTCCATTTTTTCAAGTGTTAGGTATATTGTGCTTTCTTTGTATATTCAAGTGTTAGGTATATTGTCTTCTTTGTATTTTCAAGTATAATGAGGTGGGCTTTCTTTTAGGAATTGTCTGTGCTGTGGTTAAGAGTAAGAGTTTTTTTTCTTGTATTAAAATCCTTGCCAAAACTCACAATAATTATTGAAATTGAAGTCAATATCTCATGTTTTCAACATTAATATCTATGTGATGCTTTAATCATATGACTGGGGAACTAGAGCTTAACTCACCAATATATACATACCTGAAAGCCGGGTGGAGAGAGTGGATGGTTGAACCGCACTTGAAAACCAAGGACTATTAAAGTACTTGTGCTAAAAAAAACCATCCACTCAGATCGTCATATCCAATAAATACAAGTAACCGTCGTGGTCGTGATTTTATGGTAGTTGGATTTACAACTACCTATGCAATCTGTCTATCACCACTAACATTGTGAGTTCAAATCCAGTTATGGCGATGTGTACTTGATACAACATGATGTGATATACAAATAAAGTTTGTCACTGACTTGCAGAAGGTCAGTGGTTTTCTTTGGGTATTGCAATTTACTCCACTAATAAAACTGACCGCCACGAAATAACTGAAATATTGTTGAAAGTGGTGTTAAACACCTTAACCTCCAATAGATACAGCTTTCCGATAGGATAATTTGGTAGTATTATTACGTTTATGGTACTTGAAAGTTTTATGACCGTAAAAATGGTCTTACAATCATGACACTTTTGAGGATGAGTTTTGTTCTTATTGACCATTTTGCGAGTATTCAAAAGTTTTATATGTTTTATTTCTAAGGATCTTGTTGGTGTTTAATAATAAAATTTGTTCACGTCACGGTATTGCTGAAATATTGCTAAGGTTGGCATTAAACACCAATCAATCAATCAATCAATCATAGTTTTATAATGGTAAGGTCTAAGCCACTTGTTTTATCACTGCAACCTCAACTTAAAATTTTAGATTTTTAGAAAAACAAGTTTATTATAAATCTTTTGTTCACAGGCTCCTATGATTTCTGTGTATAAAAACAACAAATATAAAATTGCAGTCCTCGAAATGAAAATTTGAATTTACTTGTCGGAATCAAATTCTTTAATTTATTTTATATACAATGTCTACATTTAAATAAAAACTGAAAAATTTACTGGTCCGAACAAAGTTTTACTGAACTTGGGACAGAAGACCGGTGCCCAATCGTGGGGACTTACAAGCAGAGTTTCATTATTATCAGATTTAGTGACATCTTGTATTTAGTCGGACTGGTTTTTACTTTTACTTAAATCTGGACCACTAAAATGTCAATGACACAGCTTAGTACAAAATAATTATATAGTTGTTTGTAAATATATGTAAATTAAAAACCCAAGTAAACATTAGAATATATATTTACAGTTATTTATATATGAAGTGTCATCAATGAAACTAGAATATTAACTTTTAACTTGGAAGTTTCTCAATAGCATTATTGAAGTGAAGAGAAAAAATCGTCCGTGCAAAATGTCCCGTCAATAGCGAAATATACACCTGGATGACTTTAATTTGTCACATCTTGATAAAGAAACCAGTTTCACCTGATATTTAAGCAATTACTACCCCTTAAGGCCAAACAAATTATTATACCATTATAAAACTTAACATTCCCTTTTGAATTATTTTTTTCCATATGTTGAGGACGAATTCACCCCGGATTTTAGTGGGGTTCGTGTTACTCAATCTTTGGTTTTATATGTATGTTTTGTAGATCGTTGTTTGTCCTTTTGTGCTTTTTAGTACACCCTGCCAAAGGCAATGTGAGCTTTTGCCATCACTTGGCGTCCGTCGTCTGTCATCAGTCGTCCATTAACTTTTCGCATTTTAATCTTCTCCTCTGAAACCTCTCTACCAAATGAACTGAAACTTGGTTGAAAACATCTATGAAAGGTCCTCTATAAAGATTGCTAATTTCGTTCTAATCTGTTAACAAACATGGCCGCCACAGACAATTCTTGTTTCTGATTGGCCGATTTTTAAAAATCTTCTCCTCTGAAGCTGTGTGGCCAAATGAATTGAAAATTGGTAGGAAGCATCTATGAAAGGTCCTCTATAAAGATTGCTGATTTCGTCCCGATCCATGAACAAACATGGACACCACAGGCAATTCTTGTTTCTGATTGGCCGATTTAAAAAAATCTTCTCTGAAACTGCATGGCCAAATGAACCGAAACTTGGTAGGAAGCATCTATGGAAGGTTCTCTATAAAGATTGTTTATTTCATCCCGATTTATTAACAAACATGGCTGCCACAGGCAATTCTTGTTTCAGATTGGTCAAATTCTAAAAATCTTCTTCCCTGTAATTGCTTAGCCAAATGAACTGAAACTTGGTGGGAAGCACCTATGGAAGGTTCTGTATTAAGTTTCCTCAAAGCAGAATGAAAGGTGAGCGACACAGGCTCAGCCCACTTGAGCCTCTAGTTCTTTTGGCCATTGTTTTGTCTGTTCTTCTTCGACATACAGATTCTGATTATCCCTTTGGTATCTTCAAACTCTTGTTACAGTGATTTAGATTTAATTGAAGAAATATTGAGTAGAAGTGGTAATGTTGTACAAAATATTTACATTCAAATGTAGTTTGTATTCCAGTGTGAATTTTAAGACAAGACGCATTAGAGTTGATTTTAACTTTAAATATCCTTTCATCGAATCATAATTTTATCAGAGATAAATTTATTCGAAGTAAAGATTTCATTTTGAATATTCATTCATGAAAATTTTATTTATCAGAAATAAATTGTATACCTAATTCAAAGTAAGTCAACACTTTCCTGATTATATAAATACTACCTGTTATTTTGAGAATATAACTAGATGGAATAGAAGTGAAAAAAGTGTTAAGGACAAAATAATGTAGAAATCATTTGCATGACCTAAGATTCCTCTTCATGCATCAATATTAGATGTTGTACATCTTAGTATACATATGTATAAGTGAATTTTTTTGCCATAACGAAGAAAATCATTTGCCTGGCCTAAGATTCCACATGAGATTACATCTTCATGCATCAATATTAGATGTTATATATCTTAGTATATAAGTGACAGAATGTTATTTTTCTTATAACCAGTAAATATTTGTCATTTCATATGTTTTATGTAACAGCTTATGACAATGGCTATATGCACAAATGAAGAATGTTATTGTACATGGTAGTAAATGATATGGTGGAAGCCTATTGGGATATTAATTTGTCTATACATTTATATTATATTTGGTGACAAATATTTATTGAGAAGGATTTAAAAAAAATATTGTGAAAGATGATTAAGTTACGGTAAGTCAGTATAAATTTTATAGAATTTTGCTGTTATTTTTGTTGTTGAAATGGCATTTTTTTTTATTAATCGATCATTCATTCAAAGTATATAACTGAAAGATAAAATATTTTTCTATAGATAAAAGTTAGTTAAAGGTCATGGAATACTATAGGACTATCGTTATAAGGAACACTTGTTAATTTTACAGTTATTTTTATGTTCCAATTACAAAATATTGTCTTGTATTGTGAAAAATTGATGTGATCAAATTATTAGCTTAGAACAAAATTAGCCTTTCCTTGTGGCTACAATAATGTGCCTACTCGTTTTTAGAAATCTACAAAAGATTACACCAACTTTTGTTAAATTTAGGTGTTGATTAAAACTTAATTGACACTGAAATTTACTTGAAATGTACATAGAATTGATATACACTTATAGTAAGGTTTAATTGAGACTTAAATTTAATTTACGTGTAAACCAGGTTTTTAATGTGCTGGGATTGTAGCACTCTTTTATCATGCTAACCATTATGTTCCATGATCAGGCTTTTCCTATTATAACCTCACATCCTCCATCGAGAGGTCGTCCCCATATATCCACCACCTTTGGACTTGATGTCCTTGGATTTTGAGCCCTGAGAACTGACACCAATACGCAGTTGTATTCAATGTACATGTATACCGGGTGACTGCCACAAAGTTGTAAATAGGAATTGAGATTAAGCTAAATAAAGATTAATCAAAAATAAATATTGATATTAAACAGAAAAATAATTTTATCTTGTAATGGTCATCCGTTTTCCATCATAATGACAAATATAAAAATAAAAATGAAACGTAGATATCCAATTTAGTACTTATGACAGGTTTTCAGGAATAACCTTCATCAGATATGCTCTTTGTCAAAAGATTTTAAAGCCAAATAATTTTAAAAATCTTTGGGAGCAAGAAAACCAAAGCATTAAAACAAGATATCCAAAATTGGATAAGGTCACTTATCCCCGGCTTGAAAATAATAGCAACTTTTGATTGGTTAAAACCCCAGTCATAAAAAGCCCATATTACCGGGTGTAACTAGCCATTTAACCAATCAAATGTTGTTATAATTTTAAAAACGGGGATAATATGATGTCAAAGGTCGCGACGATACGCTCAGAAATCAAATTTAGTTAATTTTGGCTATATATTGAATAGAAAGTTGTTAATTTGATCAACTGTAGGGTTCTGCCAAAGGTAGTACCCTACACTGGGTAAAAAACACTCAAAACTTTCATATTTTTTACTTGTTCTTTCTAAAAACAAAGAAAATGTCACTTTTACCTGACCCGCTGGGGTCCAAAATGTCTTATTTTTGACTACAGCCGGGGATAAAATCATTATTTACGTTCCTATCTGTAGATATGGAGATGTAAGCTCCCTTCAGTAGCCTTTACACCCTTCGGCTGTGCCTCAGGATATACTTGGGTACTTCAGGGTGTTAAAATCTCCATATCTACGTATAGGAACGTAAATAACTTATGATATGCATAAGGGAGATGAAGCTTAGTTTTAGCAATAATTTCTTAAATTTATGAACTGTAAATTTTAATAATACATATTTATCTTAATTTATAAATCATGTCAGTGCTGGAACACTGACTATTGGGTGGAGGATACCCTCTGGGACAAATAAGCCACCAGAAGAGGTATCGACCTAGCGATGATAAAAAAAATAATAAAGCTACAGCTAACATTTAAATTTTTTTTTTTTATCTATAGTGAAACGTCGTATACAAGATTGAGATAATAAGTACTGAACTTTTACAAAAACTAAAGTCGTTTCATGTTCTTCCTCTTAATATTGTATTTTTCTATGTAATTCTTTGACTGACTTTCATGTTCGTTTGCTGAGTGATAAATAATAAGAGAGTTTATTCTAGTTGAATGAAAACTCAATAAAAACACTTTTCATCTAATAATGTTTTATTTTGAGTAAATAACATGTTTGAAGTCTTTGAATTGAAAGGTAAAATTAGACATAAAAAGCATATGGTCCAATCAAAATAGACATCACCACAAGAAACAAACGAGATCAAACAATATTTATTTAATAGTGAACTCTGCTGAAATACAGAAAAAGAAAAATAGAGTTTTATTTTGAGTAAATAACACAAGTTTTGAATTGAAAGGTAAAATTAGACATTAAAAGCACATGATCTAGTAGAAATAGACATCACCACAAGAAACAAAGGAGATCAAGCAATATTAATAAGTGAACTCTGCTGAAGTAAAAAAAGAAAAGAAAATGAGTTTTATTTTGAGTAAATAACATAAGGTTTGAATTGAAAGGTAAATTAGACATTAAAAGCATATGTTCCAATAGAAATAGACATCAACACAAGAAACGAACGAGACCATCGAATGCTGCTAAAATAAAGAAAAAGAAAAAAAAAGAGCTTTATTTTGAGCAAATAACATAGGTTTTTAATTAAAAGGTAAAATTATACATTAAAGGCATATTATGCTCCAATACATCAACCAAGACATCAACACAAGAAACAACAAGATCATTAAATGCTGCTGAAACTGAAATAAAGAATAAGGAAATATTTCTGGTTATGTAATATTGTCAGTATGCATGATTTTTTATATATATAATGTACGGGATCTATAGAAATATTTTTGTGGCAGATGTTTACAAACATGTCTACTATGACTTTGATATTGATTACAGATAAAGGGGGAAATCATTAAAGCACTGCATGTACAAAATGCTTAATCAGCATTTATTATTGTAATCAATTTCTTATGTCCTTTGATATCTCTTTTTACTGTTGATAATTTATGGGTTGAAGATTCACAAAAAATTTGAATTTAAAAAAATTGTATTAATAAATTAAAATATCAAAGAATATTTAGTTATAATTGCACCATTTTTTTTGTAGTAAGTGAAGTTCAATCTTAAAACAGTTTAAAGTAATGAAGAACAGGGAAACAGTAAAGCGTTTAATTTTGAAATGAGGCATTATATGTCTTGGAAATAAACCTTATTTGACCAAAATCTTATTTTGAACTTTGGTTGGAATGAGGATGAATGGGGGGGGGGGGGGGGGGGGGGGGGGGGGTTTCCACCCTTTTTTAGGAAAAAGGGGGTGGGGTAAGAGTAACCCATCCTCCTTTTTTTCATCAATTTCATCTCTAGTATATGGAACATTCAACTGTCACATACAGTTCAATATCAAATTTATTTCACCTGCTACAAGGCAATATTTTTCAACCCTATTTAATATCATCTCTCCGCTTCCTTGTAAAAATCAAAACGCCCACTCTAGCACGACCTTTATTATCTATTTTATTTATAGTTTGTAAGTCTGTACTCATCATCAATACAGCTGGAGTTGGCGCTAAACAACAATTACTCAATCACTCAATACAGCTGAAATAATTCTCACCTGACCTTAAACAATCACTAATCAAATCTATTTATAATCTGTTTCCACAAATATCTGATATTATTAGTTTGTCAGTGACTTAAGGCAGGTCAATGGTTTTCTCCGAATACTCCGGTTTCCTCCAACCAATAAAACTGACCGCCACAATATAAAAGAAATATTGTTTAAAGTGGCATTAAACACCACAAACCATAACACTGATATATATTATGATATATATTATTTATTTTAATTTGGTGGCATTATTTTGGAAAACTTAAAATTTTATCGAAAATAATTAAAAAATTCCTTTATGGAATTCAGAATTATTATTATTAATTCAGAATTTTAAAGAATTGGACAACCATAATTTGAAAGAATTGAATATGAACAATAAATTGAAGGGATACACACCCGTTAGTAAAGGGCGGGGGCAGGTTCCTACAAAACCCCTTTTGAAAATCATGATTTCAATTTAGCTATTTTATTTACTATTGAAGTAAGAATATTGACTCCTGTTCACACACTATATCACATTGTGAGTTTATTGAACCCTCCCATGATGATGCAAAATCCTGGCTTTGAGCCTGGGATACAATTATAACCCTATCATATCAGACTAATTCAGTTTCTGCCGTAACAAAATTATCTTTATTTATTTAATTTGTTTCATCAGAGGGAAAGTTTTCATCAGGAAAGAAGTTTAAACACAGTTCCTATTGTTCATTGATTGCCCAACAATAGGAACTTGATTTCTCAACAATAGAAACTAAACTTTTTCTGACCAACACCAATGTGACTTCTAGGAGTTTAAATACCAGTTGGTCAATATTCATTGAGCAATTGGTAAATACATTCATTTAATGGTACAGGAAATCCACCATAATAAAAAAAAAAGTGTCAAGGGTAGATAAGGTGAGTTACCTGTTACATTTAAATTAATAAAGATAATTCTGTTTTTTCTTTTGATGGATTGCTATACCATCTTCACTTGTAAAAAGCTATTGATTTACAATGATGTATTTATATTACTGATGTACTTTAAAATCTTTATTGCTGAGCAGGCTTCAAAATACACAAATAAGTTATTTTATCAGTTTTCTGTTTACTGATATTTGAGAGTATATTATATTTCAAATGATATATTCTTTAGTAAATGGAGAACATAAGAGTCTTTTAAGTATTGTCAAGGGATACTCGTGAGCTTAAAATGGCAACTAAACTGAGACGGTAGAATCTGTGTTGAAGACCAATTGTCTAAGGGTAAAAAAATCAGATTAATTCTCATGATAGATTTAATATTGCAGGCCTTTCAATATGGGGTGGTACTAGGTCCTTTTACCAATTTAGAATGGTAATGGGTACCTTCTAATTTCAAAGAGTCTTGTATAAGGTATCCATTAAAAAATGTTCAAATTTTAATAAAAAGTACCAACTATAAATATCTAAGTATTTGTACTCTTGAAATATATTGAAAGTCTTGATATTGATTTATCATAAACATAAAATAAATGGTCTTTGCGAGAGACCAGACATATGAAATGTTGTTACTGAATTTTTTCTCAGTCCTCGCTATGAGTACCGGTCCTCCAGGCCAAGTCCAGTAAAACTTTGTTTGGACCAGTAAATTTTAAAGTTTTTATTTAGAACTACCGATATATAAAAATTAATTTAAGAATTTGTTTCGGACCAGTAAATTCAAATTTTCATTTCAACGACTGACAGTCACAACTATGAAAAATGTAACTTTCATACTCAAAAATTAATTTGCAAGTCTTATGTCAGTATATATGGTGCAACAGTTAAATTATATATTTCTAAGCAAATCTGTTTTAAATATTTAAAATGTAAGTATTTTATTGAGTTTTCTATTAACTAGAGGCAATATGTTGACATGAGTCACTGTTATTGTTAGTCTTATTTAAAGTCAGTTCTTTAGAATAAATTTATATGGTAAACATACATTTAAAAATAATAGGATTATTTATAAGGCAAGGTATAGTCTACTGTATCTATAATTATTGTTGATTAAACAGACAAGTTTGTGAAATGAAGAATCAGTCATAAGGAATTGCAATGCATTGAAGGTGGTATGAGGATTAAGGGCCAAAACTTAGCATTTTTGCTTCAGTTGCCAGCCAGACTCCCTAAACTAACAATTTTAGTCGCCCAGCAAAAATTCTTATGGTCCAACAATTAACTTTGCATATGAAATATTCAAAATTTCAGTAGCCAGCTGGGCCATACTTTCTGAATTTTTTCAGGGCCCAGGTCAAGTTTTAGTGGTCCTGGGTTACTTTGCCCCTCTTCAGCTTTATCAGTCTTCAACATGAAAATTTGAATTTACTGGTCCAAATCAAATTCTTGAAATTATTTTTATATACAAAATGTAGTTCTAAATAAAAACTGAAATATTTACTGGTCAGAACAAAGTTTTACTGGTCTTGAGCCGGAGGGATTATTGTTTCCTCAATTTAAGGGTACTACTATGAGCTTACTGATATACTGTTGTAATTGTACTGTTATACAACCTTAACCTATTAACTTAACATAACCTCAACATTATTTGCATAATTTATATTCATATCATGACTTATTTTTAGCTACTAAATCTTTTGTTTCAATGGAAATGTGGAAAATCCAGGACATTTCCAGTTGTATTTAAATTTGAATACTCTTATATAGGACTAACCAGACCAGTGGTCAATTAAATGACAATGAAAATGTATAAAACAATTGATTTATGACTTTCTTTGCCTCCTTTTTTTTTGTCTGGTTCAGTTTTATGTGTGTTTGTTTCATTTTTTTCCCTCTTAATAAAGGTAAGTCTGAATAAATAAATATTTTTCGACATTAAAGCTGATTTGATTGGGTCAACGTCCGTTTTATTCTTTTGATACATGTCACAGCGTGTCATAATAATCAAAAGTACAATATACAATGTATATATATGACAATAAAGCCTCCCACTCTCTCCTTGTCCCAGGCCTAAAATAAAATATTGCTTGTTTTGATATCAGAAGATAATAAGTCTCCCACAGTTCCAAGTTTTAGCAGGCCTAAAATAATATATTGTTTGTCTGGTATCAAAAGACAATAAAGTGTCCCACTGTCCCCTTGTTGCTGGCCTAAGATAAAATATTGTTTGTCTGGTATCAAAAGACAATAAAGTCTTCCACAGTCCCCTTGTCACAGGCCTAAAATAAAATATTGTTTGTCTGGTATCAAAAGACAATAAAGGCTCCCACAGTCCCCTTGTCACAGGCCTAAAATAAAATATTGTTTGTCTGGTATCAAAAGACAATAAAGTCTTCCACAGTCCCCTTGTCACAAGCCTAAAATAAAATAGTGTTTGTCTGGTATCAAAAGACAATAAAGTCTTCCACAGTCCCCTTGTCACAGGCCTAAAATAAAATATTGTTTGTCTGGTATCAAAAGACAATAAAGGCTCCCACAGTCTCCTTGTCACAAACCTAAAATAAAATATCGTTTGTCTGGTATCGAAAGGCAATAAAGGCTCCCACAGTCCCCTTGTCACAGGCTTAATATAAAATATTGTTTGTCTGGTATCAAAAGACAATAAAGTCTCCCACAATCCCCTTGTCACAAGCCTGAAATAAAATATTGTTTGTCTGGTATCAAAAGACAATAAAGGCTCCCACAGTTCCCTTGTCACAGTCCTAAAATTAAATATTGTTTATCTGGTATCAAAAGACAATAAAGGCTCCCACAGTCCCCTTGTCACAAGCCTAAAATAAAATAGTGTTTGTCTGGTATCAAAAGACAATAAAGGCTCCCACAGTCCCCTTGTCACAGGCCTAAAATAAAATAGTGTTTGTCTGGTATCAAAAGACAATAAAGGCTCCCACAGCCCCCTTGTCACAAACCTAAAATAAAATATCGTTTGTCTGGTATCGAAAGGCAATAAAGGCTCCCACAGTCCCCTTGTCACAGGCTTAATATAAAATATTGTTTGTCTGATATCAAAAGACAATAAAGTCTCCCACAATCCCCTTGTCACAAGCCTGAAATAAAATATTGTTTGTCTGGTATCGAAAGGCAATAAAGGCTCCCACAGTCCCCTTGTCACAGGCTTAATATAAAATATTGTTTGTCTGGTATCAAAAGACAATAAAGTTTCTCACAGTCCCCTTGTCACAGGCCTAAAATAAAATATTGTTTGTTGTCTTTTACCGGTACCTACCTACTGACCAAACCTTTCTATGTTGAAAGGGACACTTTAGTAGTATTTTACTACCTGAGTGCATATGAAATCTGGCTTGGTAAGAGAAGTGGCCTTATAAGAGACAGACAACTGAGGTGACAATTTCATTCCTAATCTCTAAAAAGAATAAATAACAAGTCAAATAATTAGGACCAGTCAAGAAACCACTAGCTAAAAAAACAAACTTGTAAACAACAAGATAGAATTCCTGTATCAATTATTATTGTGGCTTCTGGGAAATAAGTTATCTATGTATATCATTTATCAAAAAAAGAAAAAAAAATGTAGAATATTACTTGATACTTCACAAAGATTTGATTGACAGCCTTAATGTAAGCTTAGAACACAATTGATGTTTGTTTCAGTCAATATCATATTTATTTCCATCTTCCGAAATTGATTCCTTTGTTTTATTGTACAGGGAAAGCTATGGTATTAATCAGTGTGGAAAATGGCTTAATTTGTATAGTTTGACTTTTTGATTTTTTTGGGGCATTTGTTGAAAATAGATTGATGAGATTTTTCGATTTACAGATTTACACCTAACCTTTATCTTAATGGTCAGCACAGGTAAGGAAACTATAGTTATTTTTTCTTACATTGGGGAGAGAAAAAAAGTAGGGTATATTCACATTTTGTGTTCAATTTGATTATTTCATGTAGCAATGTATTAACATTATTGTATAGTGGAGTAATGTCACTAAAAAAATAAAGAAAATTAAGATATTATATTTTATAGGGTGTGGTTTTGGGTTAAAATATGAAAATATCCAGTAATCCCTTAAATATTTTGATCAGGGACACATTTAATATGATTGCTAGCTGGGGTTCCCAAAATATATCTGACTGTTAATGGTTCTTTGAAATAAATGGTGTTCAATCAATTTACTATTTGCAAAAAAATATTCAAATTTCCATATTTGCTTAAGAACTTTAGAACCCCTTAGTTACTGGCTCCCTGATTTATTCCTACCAGATTTAAGCTTGGCACTCCACCAATAAAACTGACTGCCACAATATAACTAAAATATTGTTGAAAGTGTCTTAAACAATGTTAACCAAACCAAACCTAAACCTTGGCATTTCAGGATTAAACTAAATTTTGTATATCAGAATTCGTGAAATGCTTCCTTAATTTTCGGGATTTGGGAAATAACACTGGAAATCGGGATGAGAATCCCTCCTACGCCCTTTTTATATATTATGCAGATAAATTAATTGTCAAAAAAAAATTGATGAATCAGCAGAATTTCCAAAATTGTTTCTCATGTAATTTAATCAGAAGGAAATCCAATCCTGTATGTACAGATTCATCTTATGTAATTATATCCCAGACCTACAAAGTATTCATTTTTATGTCTGTCCAGTTGAAATAATTAGTATCGAATTATTATGAATTGTAATTTAGATCTGCAACAAATCGATAATTCTGAGGTTGAGGGGGAAGAAATGGTAGTTAATTTGTGCAGTCTACTGTAGAATTGCTAGTTATATAAATTGGCTAAAGGCCATGTTATGTTAAACTCATGTTTTGAAATCACTTGGCATTCATTCTTGCCTCTAGGTATTGAAATTTAAAATTGTTTCTGAAATTGCCTGACCAGTTGAAACCAGACTTTGGTGGATATACTGCCTCACTTTATGCCAAGCTATATACTCTTGTTGATAAATGAGGGTGGCAATATATTGAGGGAGAAATTTACATACCGTATAAAGTACATTATTTTTGGAAATTTTTGCTTTGAAATTTGATGACAATAAAATGAAGGTGGCGGATTAAAGTGAAGTTAAAGTTGCCTTCTAATTTTGAAGAGTCACCCTATGTTGCCCACATATTTTTGCCACATGTCATTTATGAAAATGTCGATGTCGTGTTTATTGAAATTTATCGTATCCATGAAGTATTTTGAAAGTGATTTTCTTGAAAAGTAATCCATTTCGGTTTAAAGAAATTTTTATTTCGTTCAATAACAAATAATAATGGCGCCATCGGAAAGGTGACATAATCAGGCACTGTGCTATGGGAAATGTTGACCGAAGCTACTTTTAACCAAACTATTTATTTTTTCTCATTGGTAATATGTTTATATGTAAAATTATTAATTGTTATCAACTCTGAAAATTAAACACAAATAGATATTCTTATAAATAACCTCCATCCCGGGTCAAAGGAATACTATTATTTGAAGAGAACATCAAAAGATATAAGAGACATGATCTACGTAGGGATCCTTCATTGAGTTACAAGACACAACTGTTGAAATAGCAGTAATAGGAAAATAAGTTCCTGTACTGTTAAAAAGATTACAGAAAACTAATTACAGAGTGCAAGAAACTCCTAATTAAAAACTAATCATATCTGGGAAGATACTTTAGCCAATTAACAACTTGAAGCTGAAATGAGGAAGATACAACATAAATTGATGTATCTTTAGGCTGTGTAAAAATACTTAATTTTCCCCAGATTTTTGTGGATATAATTAAGAAAAGATTGTCTATTGTTCACTGTAGGAATAATTTTTCTTGATGTGAATAGGTCAGTCTGGTTGATGCAGGTGTAAAGAAGACATTAAAGTAATTAGAATGGAGAGGGGACAGGGATTCTATATAAATAAATTGATTACAATTAAATACTAAATTTGAGGTAAATACCCTGGTACATGTATGAGGGAGAAAAAATAGAAATTTTAATGTGAGTGTAATATTCATTTTTTTGTAGTCTTGACCATGTGTGGAATTTGAAATCGCAATGTTAGTGGTGATGGGCACTGATTGCATTGGTAGTTGTATATCCAACTACCATACAATCCTGATGATGGCCCTGACCAGTATTTAAAATTGTCTAACAGAATTGCTATATTAGAATCTTTAAAACTTTTTATATTTACAGACAGCAATTTGGTTTGAAAATCTGCATTTTAATCTCAAAACATTTTTTTTTGTGTTTTTAACCTAAAACACTACCATTTTTATCTGATATTGCAGGCCTTTGGTATCTTAAGTTGATATTTAAGCTTTTATTAATATTTTATGTTAATAACACAAACAAATATGTCTTGAGACCAAAAAGTTTTCAGTTCGAACCCCGTTCATGGCAAGGTGTACTCGATACAACATTATGTCATAAAGTTTGTCAGTGACTTGCGACAGGTCAGTGGTTTTCTTTGTACTCCGGTTTCCTCCATCAATAAAACTGACCACCACAATATAACTAAAATACTGTTGAAAGTGGCATTAAACACCATAATCCTAACCCTCTTAAAATAAGAACCAGAATGTGACCAATATTTAAAATTGTCCAACAGGTTTGTTTTCTGTGTAGTGTTTTGTAGATCGTTGTTTGTCCTTTATCATTTTGTCATTGTGTTGTCTGTCCTTCAATTTACAGATTCTGATTATCCTTTTGGTTTCTTCAAACTTTTCTTCTATGACAAATTTCTATGAATATTTTTATGTTATCAACAATTCTTGATGAACACCCTTTCTACATATTAAGTTTACTTTTGTCTATATATCGTTACCTAATATTTGTTTTCTATCTGGTCTTTATTGACAAAACTTTACATAAAAGTGAACAGTATCTGTGGGCATATTTTTACAATTTTATTCAGATATTGTGTTGTAAAGTAGCTATCGTAAAAGTGTGAATGATTTCAAGTTGGCAATAGATTACAGGCAATATATACTGAAAGACGAGACGTTTTATTGATGGGTTTAATATATAGCTACTGTGATGAAGTGAATTTCAACAGAAATATATTCCTTTAGGGCGCATACAACATTTAATGCACAATTTAGGTGTAAATATTCTGTGAAAGGTATAATTGAGTTTTAACATTTTTTTAAACATTCGTTTCTTATTATCTTTGGTCTCCCCAACCACACATTATAGCTCTAAATGCTAAAAAACTAGAGAAATTATTCTGTTAATTAGAATGGTGAATTTCTATTGATACCTCCTATTCTTGTAGTTTGTCAGTGACTTGAGGCAGGGTGGTCGTTTTATCTTGATACTCTGGTTTCCTCCAACAAGAAAACTGACCATCACAATATAGCTGAAATATTGTTGAAAGTGGCATTAAAAACCATAACCCTAACCCTAAATTCTATTCTTGTAATTTGTGTATAACAAGATTTTCTTGCATTTTGCACATATAAACAGAATATGTAACATTAGCTGCTCAACATAAGGTGATGCTGTCCATGGTTTAATCTTCACTCCCGTTGCATACTCTGCATTCTTTAAAATTGCTGATTATGGGTTAGGGCTTATGATGTTACACCAATTTCAACAATGTTGAAGTTATATCGTGGCAATCAGTTTTATTGATGGAGAAAACCACCGACCTGTTGCAAGTCACTGACAAACGTTATCACATATTGTTGTATCAAGTACACCTCGCCTGGGTGGGATTCAAACTCCCAACATTAATGGTGATTAATAATAAGGCACTGATTGCATAGGTAGTTATATATCCAACTATCATATGATCACGGCCATGACGACGATCCATTATCTGCTGAATTTAATTATTGGATTTTGATATAATGAACTCACAACTCCTTACCCTCCAGTCTTGTCAGATAACAACTGGTCTCTGGAATATTCACATTTATTGTTGAAATGAACATGATAAATTATTCATAAGATATACAATCAAAGGAATATATGTCTTATCATTTAACTTCTTTCAGCCTGATTAATTTTTATGTCAGATATAGCCTGATAATCTTTTAAAGGATACATTTCTGTTTCAAATGTATTTTTTAATTTTAATTTGTAATAAATAGCAAGGCCTACAGTGGCTTTAACAAGAAATGAAAACTTTTTTTTTTAACACTGCATGATTTGTCTGAGACCCCAAAAGAAGATTGTTTTTGTTTTTCGTGTTCGATTGTTTAACTGGTTAACTTGTTTAACCGTGTAACTGGGAAACTGTGGTGTAAATATTACTTGTTCAGTTTAGACAGCTAGACTTCCCTGTAATCTGTAAACAGTCAGTGTACAGTAATGATCAGAAACATAAAAATGACAACATTCTTAGGATTAATGGCAGGATACAGGGTAATAATGGTCAAATTTATTTGACATTGATCAAAGTGACAAACATTCAGATGACCCAGACAATAACTACTTCTTAATTAAATTTTTATTGATGGCTGATCATTACACACCTAGTTTATGTGATCTTGGGTTTTATTGTTGTAATTCAAGTTGGCCTCAAAAGACCTTGTTGTATTATGTACAAGGACATGCAAATTTCCACTCATTTTTAACCTTGAACTGTTATTGCCAGAACACTATATGTCTTGCATTAAGTCAGTGAAAATAAATATGTTTAAAAATTAGTTTAAAAAAAAATCTGCTTTTATTATGGTTTGACATGTTAAATGAAAAAGAATAGATAAAGTTTTTTGTTGTGTGATGGATGAAGTTTGTACCACAATGAATACCTGGGACAATTATCGTTCACAATCTTGAGTTAGCTGTTTCTTGAATTCAAATGTGACCCCACATCGTATTTGAGTTTTATTCCATTATTAATTATAGAAGAAATCACAAATTAATTTTTTCGCAAATTGTTGGATAAAGTGGGAATATTGTTCTTAAATGTATCATTATTTTCATTAAAACCATATATTGGTGAAATAAACGAAAAAAAAGTTTCAAAAGAAAAACTGCTCCTTATTAAGTAAAAATTTCAAGAAAAACTGCCACCATATTAAAGGGGCATAAGCTACGATTTTGACCAAAAAAAATATATGTTTTGGAAATTGGTAAATAGCTTTAAAATGATGAAATAAAGGTAAAAATATATTCCACATTAAACAGCTTATCGAACCACTTTTCGCCTTTTGAGAATGAAGATTACCATCGATTAGTTATTTCCTTGCAAGCAAATAATTTGACCTCGCTTTTTCCGTATGCAACTGACCTTACTAGTGACAGGTTAAAACAAATAATTTGTATTTTGTCGCTTATTAACTGCAAACTTGCATGGTTCTTTGTCCGTAATTAACACCGACTAAATGCAAATTCACAAAAAATAAGAAATAAGTGCATTGTTTTACTGATTTAATGACGATTCGACAAACTCCGTAAACAATGTTGATAATTAATAAGATGGCATCCATCTCTTGATCGATCTCAAAACACGAGCAGTTGCACGATTTTCCCCCCGATGCGCATACATTTCATAACATTTATAAGTTACAGAAACACGTTTTAATAAGGCATAAATCATATCTGATAGTTTTTACGGGTAGCAAAAATTTACGATGTGGCAGATAATGCCCCTTTAAGTAAAAATGTCATGTGATACCAATACTACGTTTCTTTTGTTCATCAGAGTGTTAAACATGTTCAGAGGCTAAAACCAGACAACTTAATCATTTATGGAGTAGGTTGTCAGTTTACCTGACAGTAATGCCGTAACCTACAGCCAACCAGAACGTTAATGTCACTAAATATCACTATTAAGACAGTACATACAGTGTAATACATCATGACTTCTAATGTGTATATCAATTTGTAGTAAAAGCTTATTGCTATATTATATAGTTAGATCTTTGATGTACAGTTATTATTTCGGTTGCTTTAACCTAGCTGTAGAACCATAGCTCTAAATGGCCCTTATTTAAAAAAAAAAAAGGACCATGAAGGAAAATTCACAGTAATATTAGAAGATGGTTCTGTAACCTCTCTCCTGATCTATAATAGTGCTCATCTTACAAGGCCACCTCTTCTGCCATGAAAAAGTGGTCTTATAAGAGGAGTGGCCTTTTTTGAAGAGGACAATTTAGTAGTGCATAATATTTTACTATCTGAATGTTTCCGAAATCTGGCCTGATAAGAGAGGTGGCCTTTGATGGGAATGGCCTTATATTGAAGAGTGGTAACCTTTGATCGGAAAAAGTGGTGGTCTTTGATGGAAGTGGCCTTATAAGAGGGGAACTACTGTATCTCTTCTATTCTAATTCTGTATGTTTATTACTGAGAGTTCTATTGGAGTCCGTAAACTGACATTAGAAATATTTTTTTCATTTCGTTTACACAAAATATTATTTCGTTTGAATAAATTATTATTTCATTTTTTCGAAATATTATTTTGTCTTTAACAACTTATTATTTTGCTTTTTCGAATTATTATTTCGGTACCGGAAGTCAAAACATTATTTCGTAGTTTAGAAATATTAATTCCTGTAAACAAAACATTAATTCGTTTTTTTTTTAAATATTAATTCTAAAAAACAAAATAATAATTCGAAAAGACGAAATAATATTTGGTGTAAATGAAATAAAAAAATATTTCTCATGTCAGTTTACAGACTCCATATAGTTGGCTAGCTACATTACTACATGTAACAACCAATTTCTAACATTTGGACTTACAGTAGCAGTTCCTTAGTGACTTAAGTAGTCAAATTCAGAAAATTCTTTTTTTCATAATTTGATCCTTCATATTTTCTGTATACATCAAAATGACCTTATCTTTTTAAACATGTTCATATTTCCATTGATAAAACTTTTTGAATGGAAAAAAAACCCACAGTTTTATTTTTTTCATTTTAAACAAAGTTTGTCATTCACTATTAATGAAAAGGGATATATATTTCACTTTCTCAATGACCACATTTAATACCCTTATCCTTTGAAGTTGGCAAATATCTATGTAGATATACCTATAATATAAATACCACCTTAATCTTTTACAAATAGAAGAGACTTTTTGACCTATATTTATATAATTCATTTTATCTATAGTTTTAAGTTGACATAATGGATTAAAATATTAGTCCAATTCTTAACCTAAAATTAACCACTCTTTCTCTTCATGCTTTTAATATGTTCAAACAATGGCATTGGTCTGTTTCGTCATCTCATTGAAAATGAACTTCTTTCACCATGATATAGCTGAAAAATTGCTGAGTTGGCGTTAAACAACAATCACTCATTGTTTTTACATTTTTGGGACCATAATCCTGTGGTAATTGGAATTACATCTGCCATTGTCGGCAGAGTGTCTGTGATCACTTCTAAAGTTTTCATATTTGACTCCTGTATGTGATGAGGTATACCTAAATCAACTTAATGGGCAAATGTACCAATCAAAAAAATAAGCTTCAACATGAGAACGAAGAAATCAAAAATTCTTTAAAAAAAAAAAAATATTTCTCTCAAAAAAAAGAAGGCCTGATGAGTTGTTTTGTATGCAAATTATTTATTTAAATTGAAATAAAGAAATTATATTCAGTTCTTTAAAATTACATTACAAAGTCAAAATATATCATATCATATGCAAAGATTTAAAACCATTCCTGCATTCATTTTTCTTTTTTTTGTGATTATTATTCATTAACAAAAAAAATTGAGTTATCTCCCTTTGATCTTGTTTATCTAAGTCCATTTGACTTTTATAAATCTTCAGAAAAAAATTCTTATAAATCCAGTTTTCAAAACAATTTTTTTTTTCTAGATGTTAATTAATATATGATATATATGAACTCTGGCAATTAATTTCATTTTTTTTTTATCCATTATTAAAAAAAAGTGTAGAGATATGGATGGAGTGAGTACAAATAGTGTAAGAGCCCAACCATCAAAACAAAATAACAGACATGTGCTTTCAATGTATATTTCATTGTACCATGTGACATAGGACATTTGAATATAAAAAAGCTACTCATTAACTGACCATTAAGGTGATATTCAATTGTTGATGTCCTTTAATATTTAAATGTCCTATGTCACATGGTACAGTCTGTTATTTGTACTCACTCCATTCAGATTTCTACACTTTTGAAAATATATTTAACATAGAGACCTAATTGGTAACTTTTTAAATAATGGACCAACAATTTTGAAATTAATTGTCAGAGTTCTTATATATCATATATTAATAAACATCTAGAAAAAAAATTGTTGATTTGAAAACTGGATTTATATAGTAATATACAGATATTCATGCATTGTTGAATAAAATTTTTGTTGTATGTTTAGACAGTGGGAGTGTATGGTAAAGGGCTTTATACAGCATTCAATCTAATTAAAATTCTATCTCTGCACTTGAAGTTGCTAATTATTTTTTTTTTGCTTGGCCGCAGTGTGCCAGTGAGGAGATATAACTTTAATGACTGTACATTAATACAGAATTCATTCTATAATATCTATGAGTTTGCATATATGTTAAACATTTATTGCTTATATTATTGTAACTGTATTTTACCTATTTTTACCTATTTACCAGTAGTTATTAAAAACAATTTCTTATAGAGATTGATTTTGATGTGAGTGAGTGAGTGATTTTTGTTTAATGACAAATCAGCTATTTTCAGCTATAACATGACAATAGATTTTGATGTGTAGCTAAGTTTTAAACAAACAGACAATATTTTATGGTTATGTAAAGAAATATCAATACATTGAGCCTTTTTTTAAATGCATCTCTTATTGAAGAGAAATTTCTTTTACAACACTTAAAAGGCTTAAACATCTTGCAACTTTTCTTTATCTATATAAATCAAACCTGTCTTGAAAAATCACATTTTATTGGTATAAAAGGTACCCTAGTCTCTTACAACAAGTGTGGCCTTAGTGTTAAAAATATCAAATTACTCCTTTTGTTAAAGAAACTAGAAACAATATGTTCATAAATTCAGGATTTTCCGTGAACTAGATTGAAATTACTGAACCTGATTTATATATCTAACAATACACGAATCTTCTTAATCATACAAGATCTTTCTAAAGATTTGTAATCAAGTTGAAATTAACAATATTATGAATAGGAAAAGAACAAGACACTCTGAAATTGATATGATCTGAACTGTCATTGTTTATCGATTGATCAGCTGATTTTAAAAACGGGGTAGATAAACAAAAATTATGATTACCTGTAGATATCAATATTAAAATTCAGAAAATTCTCAATGTATGTCGAAGATATGAATGAAAAGGCTTACATGCGGACACAACAGTGAAATTATACAATGGAAAGATCAATTCATCTACATGAAAAGCTTTTGTAAACAAAACGACAAAAGAAGTTTATTACGGTTGAGGAAATTTAAGATTGGGCCAGTTTTAAATTTTGCTGGGATTTTTACTTATTTTTAATTTCCTGTTTTTTGCCTGCTGGGTATGTTATGGTGTCGTATTTATCATTGGTCCTATGTAATGATGTTTTTGTGAACCGCAGGATTCAAAATCCAGGTGAATGAGCAATAGTATTGGTGGACATATATACACTGGCTTTAGTGGAAGAATTTGCTGGGCGTGTTAATTTGCCAAACTTCTGTGATAAAAAAGTGGATTATTTAGTGAAAAATAAACGATTATTAGTTCTGCATTCAATATTGACATATTTATATTGGAAAGAATTTTACGAAGTTTTTAAAATGATTTTGGAATTAGGTGAGTGAAATATTTATAATAGAATTTAGGGTATTGTTAAAACTTATTCTTAAATTACAATTTTTTTTAGCGTTTTTTTTTTAATATTTTTATTTTTTATTTAATTTTGTTTAACGTTTTTTATCTGACTTTCAAATTTATGACTAAATTACAATACTAAAGTAATAAATGTTTAATAACTGGCAAGATCTATCATTCAATCTTTAGAAGATGCTATTTGTATGTTTATTTTTGTCATTTGCTTAAGGTTATTCCTGTATCATATGTGGTGTCGCATACAAATTACAAATAATTAGGCACTACCAAATGTAAATTATGTACTTCTACTTGTAACAATGCACTGATGACATGCAGCGAAGATGAATATTATGTCAGAAGTTATACATAGCAGTGGGAAAAAATAAAACTGAAGATTAGACAGAGTTAATATTGAAGTCAGAGCTTAAAGAAGTGATGAAAGTTTTCCTCTCATCAGCAGATTTCCTCTTTTTTTAGCAAAATATTTGGAACCAAAATGTGTCAAACTTTTCAAAACAACTATAAAATTATGGTATTCAGACCCTGTATAAGGTTTTTCTTCTTTTTTGATCAGCGAGCATTCATCTCTATTTAAGCTATTCAATGAAAAATTTATTACAATTTCAAATGAAAAAAATGAAATGCTGCTTATTTTTTTTATGAAACGGAAATTATGTTCAACTTTGAATTTGGCCTTGATAATGTGTGAGATTTGATGGAGTTGATAATTCCTTGTCCTTTTCAACCTCCCTACAAGTAAAGTTAAAAATTTGTCCTAATTCAAGGTCTGTTGGATGTTTTATGCTATTAAAATTCTCTGTCCTAAATGAAGCTTTATTTATGTCTTAGTCAGGACACTACAGAAGTATAACAAGGCCCTCTAAATGAACAATGCATCTTTTCAGTCAGACCTGGGAGATTTATGACTTTGAAGGTAGCCTTTATTGTCCCCTACATATTTTCTGATGGGTTTTTAAAATTGAAATGTGGATGCTTTTGTATAAGGTATTATGTTTTTGTAAAACATTATGGTTTTGCACGCAAATGGATATAAAAGGTTTTTAAAACATAAGGTTTAAGGAGGTGAGGACAACACAGTCTGATTCAGGTGAGGGAAAAACTTCTGATTTTTAGATTGGGAATGTTGCATTTACTATTGATAATTAGAAAAAAAAATATTTTACAACTTATAATTTCTATTCATTTAATTATGAAGAGACAGTTGAAACAGTGATAGTCAACAATTCCAACAATATTATAACAAAAAGAACAACTCAATCTCTCACCTCAAATCATTGAACTCAAAAAACATCATGACATATGGTATTGGAAATTTAGGTTCTAGATTTGGGACAGACACAAAAATGTTTTTTTTTATCAAAGGATATTTACCTATTGTTCTCTGCCATCTTTGGGCCAAATCAGTTTTCCAATATACATATATAGATTTATCAGTACTTCTCATCAAACACATGCTCATATGAAATTTATGACAATCAGAATACAATTTTAAAAGTGAAATTGACCTACCAGTATATCAAGGTTAAATCTAAAGATTCTAACATTCTACCAGTCTTGCTGTGGATAATTTATTTATCAATGTCTAAGATTATTTACTGAAGAACTTTAGAATAGATTTATCTGATCATGTGTCAAAATTTCATTTAAAAAATATACCCTAGTGGTCTAGACTAAAATCATAGAACAGTGTTGAAGATACTCTACTGAGTTTGTAAAACTGGGGTAAAACTTATCTCAGATAACAGATCGAGGTGAGATAATTATGAACCAGTGTTCTGCTTTTCCTTATCCTGGTGTTGAAGATAGTCCACTGAGTTTGTAAAACTGAGGTAAAACTTGTTCAAGATAACAGATTGAGGTGAGATAATTCTGATAATTCTGACCTACGGATGTTCTACTTTTCCTGATCCTATATTTATATATATTTGTATGTTTATTGGGTCAGCTTTGTTTAATGTTTAATCTGTTCTTTTTGGTCAAAGGAAATTTGCCAGCGCTGTGTGTATAAATCCTAATCCCTGTTACCTATCTTTCTGTACAGTGACATTCTTCGTTATCGCTTGGCCTCTCAGTAGACACGTTGTTTACCATGGGAGAGTCACACCGAATGTGAACATTAGCAAATAAACAATTGACAATTAAATATTTAGTTATTTATTTGTAAAGAGAACAAAGAAATGTACATGGATATACACTCTCAATTTCACAGCCAATTAGAGTTACTTTTAGAAGGATTATATTGGGCAAAACGATTTAAATATTTTGGAGTATAATCCTTAAAAAACACAATAGATACCAATGTTCAATTACATTTTTTACAATGTAAGTTCCTGTTTGTAACCAAATTAGTTTCTATTCAAACTGGATGTATTGTATCTTACACATAGAGATTAATTTTAATGTTTTTGCAGTGGAATAGATTCGAATTTTCACTAAAATGTAAGTATGTAGTGAATTAAACTAACAATATATGGAGTATTATAGGTCAGCAGACACAGCGGCAGATCCAGAATTTTTTAAAAGGGGAGTGGTTCTGGGAAAAAGGTGTGGTTGTTCCTGTCTATATTATTATGCCCAATTTTCCATCGAAGTGATGGAAGTTATTCCAGAACATATGATGGGAACTACATTAGATATCTATGTTTTATTACTATCACTGGGTTGATACCTCTGCTGGTGGACTATTAGTCTCTCAGGGTATTATCCACCCAGTAGTTTCTGCATTGACATTATTTATATAGTAATCTTTGAAATTTACAGTTCCTAAAATGTGTAATTGATTAAAACTAGGGTCAATCTCCCTCCGACATAGATTACCATGGGTGATTTTGGCTGTCTTGTGTAGGCCCTTTGTTTTACTTGCTCCCAACAATTATTTGGCTTTGCAATCATTTGACTTAGAGCATACCTGATGAAGGTTACTCCAGAAAAATGTGTTCTGTACACAAAATGAGAGATTTACTTTTTGTAATCCAAAGAATGATAGTGATACAAAAAACAATCTTTTCTCCTTAAATTATTTAAAGAATGTTTTTCGTGTAATAAATATGCCATTTTCTGCAATATGATGATGAATGATATCATTAAAAAGATGACAAATTCATGCAGATTTTAAACAATTCATAATATTTTCATACTCTGTCATGCACAGAAAATATATTCATCTTCTGAGAGTTTGTTTTCCTTTTAACTGAGAGATACCTCATCAATCTCAGAAGTACATGTATTATTTGTATTCATTTGTATTCATGGCTTGTTCCACATCCATGATAAGCATGTCCAGTTTTGATCTTACCTTGTAATTTAATTAAAAGTTAGGTGTTATTTATAGATAATATATGATATACCTGTAATACAATGTAGGTCATTTATAGGTATACCGATGACCTTTCCCCCCTCAGGTCATCTGAGATTGTAATGGTCTGTAAATTGAATTTTTACCTCCGAGCTATGATTATAGTACATTCTGTTAAAATAAGTAAAATCTTGAAAAGTTGGTCAAAAAGTGAGTGATTATTACTCATTATGAGTTTGTTGACATGACATGAACTTCTCAGAATCTTGAGTTTCTACTCAAATCTTAAGTCGGGTTGGTGAGTGAATATGCCAGATTTTTCAAAAATCTGAAGATCTGATTGTTTGAGCCAATTCTAGATTGTTTATATCTTATTATAGATGCAATGCTGAGAATGTATGTCAAAAGTGTGTAATTATTACACATTATGAATTTGTTGATATGATATGAAATTCTCAGAATCTTGAGTTTTTACTCAGTTTTAAGTTGGTTTGTAAAATGCAATTGTCCGATTTTTCAAAAATTCAAGATCTGATTGAGTTTGTTGATATGGCATGAATTTCTCTATTCTTTTATAATTTATATTGCACAAACATCTTTTGAGGAACCACCTTCCTTGAAAGACTACAGTGTTGACAGAATGGGTGGTGACTTACAAGACAGGTTTCATGGTACTTTCCACACATTCAATGTCAAGTATGTCCTTCTTCCTTATTATTGTTGTCCATCATATATTTTCTAAGGCTTGTAGCTTCCTCATTTGTCATGTTGCATTTGAATATAAATTGTGTGGATCTGATGTATCATTTATGTTTTTCTCGAATAAATATTGTTTAATTAAAACAGATTTGGTTTACTTTCTCCCAAAGACTTTTAAATTATTTGGCTTTCTAATCTTTTGACAAGGAGCGTACCTGATGAAGATTGTTTCAGAAACATGTCATTTATATTACTATCACCTCTGCTGGTGGACTATTAATCTCCAATGATATCATCCATCCAGTAGTCAGTGCCTAGGGAATTAACAGGGAAATATTCAGTTAGATAAGATTGTATTGTATTCTTGGTGTTTTAAGCTACCATCAACAATGGCCAAGAATCCACAGCACATTGTGAAAATCACATATAGAGTGGGGGCAGCATAGTGGAGGATGGGGTCAATGTTTCCAAGTTCACCTTGCCACTGTCATGAAACAAACTCACAAACTTTAGTTGCGAAAAGAATAATTTGTATTTTAATTTCATTAATAAATCATTAGTCAATCCTATAGAACTGTGTTTAAGATTTTTTTTTTTTTTTTTTTACTTTTTAGAAGTACATCTGATTTAACCAAATATTGTAAACAAATTGACTGTTTTGATATCATTTCTATTTTTTCTCATATATCTTTTTTAACAAAATTTTAAATAGTCCACCCACTCAGTACTATCTAATTTTCACAATTACATGTATCTACATTTTAAAGGTCAGAACTTATTATTTTCTGTCTTTTACATATTCATGATAAGCTGTTAGCATATCACATTCATTGACACTCTATCATATTATTAAATTACTCATATCGATTGGAATTTCTTCATTTAGGATTGGATTATTAGTTTATTACGAGATTTTCTACCTGAGTGACGCAGGAAAACCTTTAGAGAAAGAAAAGGTGTCGGAAATGTTATGACGATTATTAGGTACTAAATCGTCGTCTTTTGCGAAATCTTCGACGGTAATGCTTTATGTCTATTTTCATCACCTATTTCAATCTTTTATATGGTTGTAAAATTTGTACCTTCATGACTGTCTGTGACCTTATTTGGAATGATTATTGTGAATGAATTTTTAATATAAAAATTATTTACTTTATATGGTTATTGTATATATATATATAAACGTCGCTGAACTTCTTTGTATATTCATTTATTATACAATGTTCATTTAAGTAAAATTTCTGAAGTTGTACAATGCTACATGTATTGTCATATATAGGGACCGTCGTGGTCGTTTTCTTATGGTATTTTGATTTTCAACTACCTGTGCAATCAGTGCCTATCACCACTAAAGTTGTGAATTCAAGTACTACTCATTGCGAGGTGTACTCGATACAGCATTATGTGATAACGTCTGTTAGTGATTTGTGGCAGGTCAGTGATTTTCTCCGGTTTCCTCCACCAATAAAACTGACTGCCACAATATAACTGAAATATTGTTGAAAGTGTCGTTAAACACCATAACCTATTGTCATGATAGAAAATATCTTTGCTATTTTTGGTGTCGAGAGCTCAAAATACTGTTTGCCATTTACAAACAAAATTATTAAAGCCGTTCAATGCTATTTGTTGAATATATACCCATTACATACATAGTGTGGTGGTACAAGACTTTGTATCAGGTCGAGTCTGTTGTGTGAACCAATATCACTACGAGTCGCGATAGCGACGAGTTGTTATGCGGTTAGTTCACGCAACAGACAAGACCTGATGCACAGTCTTGTACCACCACACTATGTATGTAATAAGTTTATCTAACATTTCTTCAATAAAAACGAATTTTAAGCAAATATCAAAGGTTGAATTAAAATGTGTACAATACTCGGAGGGAGACTACATTTTGTATATGACGTCACGTTATTTTTTCCGTTCATTCACCAGGTTACTGTGTTTTGTCTCACATTCCAATGGTATGACGTCATGTCAAAGTAGTTCGGCAGAGAACGTCTCGTGCAACGTCGCACCATTCTTTTATCACCACACTAGTGATACAACATCTTGTATCAGACACCTTGTATCAGACAGGCGATATTCGTTAATTTCAAAGGAAAACGTATATAATGTTAGATAAATATATATATATTGGCAACTATTTTTGCTGTCCAAATACCATAATCTACTATTTATACTGTTTTCCATTCATTTTTTAAAACATTTCCATTGATTTCTGACTAAACTATTCAAGTAATATCAACCAGAAGTTTATGTACTTAATTATCGCTAAAAAGTATATTGCATTACATGAAACTAATCAAATTGTATTGACGAGGAAACTACCGTAATTGTCACAGGTTGTTGACTTTCTATACAAAATGATATGTTTTAGCTAGATTTGAAGGTATATTTTGATTGCTGAGCTCTAGATCTAAGTCAGTCTTAATTATTTGTTCACTTCTATATGTGACATAGCAGTCAGCGGGGGTATAGTTAGAGATATATTTTTCATTAGATGTTCAAGTTGAGAGGTATGTGCTAAAAAGTGAGTTTTTATCAGATAAATTTTACAAGATTTTCCTCGTTGAGCTGATGTTTCCCTTCCACTATGATGCTCTAGTTTCCATTACTTAAGGGGCCGTCGTGGCCATGATCGTATGGTAGTTGGATTTTAAACTACAAATATATCTCTGCAATCAATGCCTATCACCACTGATGTTGTGGGTTCGATTCCCGCCAAGGTGTACAACATTATGTGATAAAGTTTGTCAGTGACTTGCGGCAGGTCGGTGGTTTTCCCCCGGGTCCTCCGGTTTCCTCCACCAATAAAACTGACCGCCATGATGTTGCATTGTTGAAAGTGGTGTTAAACACCATGAAACCAAATCAAACCAAACTAATTCATTACTTAACTGTATCTGGTTGCAAGGATGCTTTATGGTTATTTTATCATTGTGGATTGAAAGGCTAATCGTTTTGATGTCAATGACCTTCACCGTTAAATTGTTTTCTTATATTTTTTTGTCCAGATTCGGTCCAATGTTCTTACAAAAGGGTTGAATGGTTTGTCATTGTGTTATTTATTTAACAGCTTAATAAATTCAATAAATACATGTACCTAACATTAGACTTGATGGGCGTCATATGTTTATGTTTGGTTTTTATTAAGCAATGACCTTGCCCTTGTAACAACTGCCTCCTTTTAAACTTTTTGTAGTAGCGCCCAGGACTTTTTGCTCATGTACTTCAGTTTAAATCAACTCTAGGTGGTTATGTACAATGTATATGTATGATACTGGTATCGATTTTGCCTCAGTTTCTGCATTCTTTGGATTTTATTTTGGAACTGCTTCGACAACGTGGGATTTTTTTGTTTTTTTATTTAATTTTCAAATGTTTTTAAACAAAGATATAACGTTTTAGAAGTCTATTTAGTGTTGTCTGCTTGAGACTTTTTGGAAGCATCATCAGTCACCTGATACAGCTAGGATATTGACCAATCACAGGTCATAGCTTGAATTGATAACAAATGTCTGAAGTGAAAACATATGGATCAAATCCTCAGAATTTAGCATTGAAGCCAGTTTAAATTTGAAAATTTAGTTGTGCTAACATTTCTTATATTTAAGAAAACAAAAAGCCATGAATATTCATGAAATGACCACAAGAAAATGGGAATTTTATCTACCGGGTATTATTTTATTTTTTTTTTAAATTTCACCCACAATTTCTATAAATGACCATGTGCAACACCATATATGGTAGCTATTGGGGGGTATATGTGTACATGTATTTGTATTGGTTGATCATTTACTAACCACAGACATAAATAGCTGTCAACGTAATTGATTTTTTATAAAAAAATTCTACCCCCGCTATGAATAACTAGAAAATGATTCAGAAATCGCAATAGCATAATATAACTGTCACTTTCATGCTCAGTAAGTTTTTAGATTAAAATCAAAATTTTCTTCACGCTTTAATGAATTTGAAATGTTACGATTTAATGAAGCAAGGAACATATAAATTTAATAGGGTAACTGACTTGTTTTGATACTGTCAGTTGAAATCATTATATTGTTTGACAGGAAAATAACAATTTTCAAGTGGAGTGGTCAGTTTGATTTAAATTTGAAAGGGTGATCCATCATATACTTTCACACAGCTGGACATATTGGACATTCGATAGTTACTTAGGAATTCTACGTATTAGGTATAGTTTATAAGATAATTTTTTATTCATTTCTTTGAAATTTACAAATATTTTATCCATTAGAATTATATAGTACAGTAATCCCCTCTAATAAGACCACCTTTTCTGCAATGATAAAGTGGCTTTATAAGAGAGGTGACCTCTCTTGAGAGGGACAATTTGTACAAATGGGTGATTTTCAAAATAATGAAGACTTTGTGTGACATAGAGGGTGAAATTTCAAATTGGACAAATTGACATAATTTTGGTCGTAAAATAATGTCAATATGATATATTTTTCAGATTCAGTTGCTCAGTGCAATATATAAAGACAAACAAAAAATTTTCAACTTTTATTAGCAACAAAGTGTTAAAATGATAACAAATACAGACTTACTTCCTCAGAGGTATCATTTTCTTTTGGGTATGGTAAAAGACCTAAATGTATTTCCATCTGATAATGATATGAAATAGGCACATTTTGGTACCAAACTTTGTATATATCATGAGGAAACAGTTTCAGTATATCAAAGAAACACTATTTTTACTGTATATTTTAAAAAATCTGGTAATTAAAGTTTTCATACTAGTTGTAAATCAATTATTTATATATGCCTAATAAATATAACAAAAGTTAAGTTAAGTTGATCATTGGTGGTATAAACTAGAGGTAACCAAATGAAAATACTGTCCATTTTTTTATGTTTTGTCACACTCCTGACACATTTTTCTAAAAGATAAATACACCAAATATCAAGCTAAATGCAATCATTGTTGGTCACAATAACTTTTTTAAGTAGTAGTACATAATCTATTTTGACTGAAAAAAGGTTTCCCTTGAATATATTTCATTTTTGCATTGTTATGATGTTATTTCAATCATATTTTATCATATTCTAAATAATACTATCATAATTATAAAAAATTACAACTCAATTTTCAACTATTTATACATCTTTTCAAGAGTATAGTGCTTATTGAGAATTAAATAATTCCTCTAGACAATTACAAGCAGTTTTATGGAGGCTATATGCTTACAAAATAATATATTTCTTAAATAAAATTGTCACACTCCTGACTCCCTCTCGAAAATAAACCTGTCGAGCTGAAAATAATATAACCAACTTATTCTTTCCAAACTAAAAGTTATGTTTCTTATAGTTAACAGTAAATATTAAAAGAAGATTCAAAATTATGTTTTGGCTTTTTCTAATGATAAGTATGCTAATTATTTGCCCTTTAGGAATTTATCTCATCAAAAATGGTTAAAATGGATTTGAAATTTATTAAAACTAGTAATAGATCATCTTTTCTTAGCATAAAATTACTTTTTAATGGTTTTCAAATTAGTTTCCCCATGTTTCTCAATAATTTACTCTACAAAAAAACTTCCTACTGCAATTGCAATCGACATTTAATGTTTTTATGTCAGGAGTGTGACATATTACTGTTGAATGAAAAATTATTGATAAATTTTCAAAAATGCTATATCAAAAGAATGAAAATGTTTTATGAAAGGCAAGATATATTAAAGTAAGTATTCTGTTTATCTAAAGCAACATACATCAATTTTTCATTTAGAAAAAAATCCATATTTTGACATGTTTTAAGAAAATATAACCCTTTATCATCACTTGTTATGAGAAAGGTGTCTTGCAATATACAAAAATACTATAATTATTACTTATTGTTTATATGTAATTAAATTGAAAACATTGTGGAAGTTTGTAGAAGCATGGTTTATTATTTTTTTTATTTAAAAGATATGCCTATTAATGGTGTCACACTCCTGACATTAGTTATTTTGATTTCCTAGCTATGATATGTCATATATCAAAGCTATTTCCAACTTTTTTCTTTGATTTGGTCTGGAGCTTTTGGAAAATAAAGAAAATTGTGAACTATTAAAGCATACAACATAGTACTATACAACTAAGATCAAATGTCACACTCCTGACATTTTTTGTGTCTCTTCTTATGCAAGCCCAATTTTACAACTATCATATTCATCCAGTCTAATACTACTAAATTATTATAACTAATGTTTTTTTTACAGCATATTTTGACTTTTCTGAACTAATTAGTCTCAACAATGAAAAACTATTAAGGTTTAATTTGACATTTGTACAATTTTCCAAGTTAAATTTATTCATGTACACTAATTTAAAAAATAAAATAATTTTTTGTCGCAAAATCATAGGGTCACAAAACATCTAGATATTTGAAGTAAAATGGTACGAAATTATAGAATACCATCTTTCTTTAATATATTTTTTATTTTATTTTTTTTATCATCAAGGTAAGTTAAGGCAATTTAAAGTTTGTCACGCTAAAACGTCACACTCCTGACAAATTTGACCAGTTTTTAGAGGATAACTTTTTAACCGGAAGAGCAATCTCCATGACACTTTGCATGAAGATAACTATTACCATTGTGCTTGTTTTAAGATATTTACCTTTCTTTCATATCATTTAATATTCAAATTATTCTCTGAAAATGAAAAGTCTTCATTTTTTGGAAAATCACCCAAATGTAGTAATTTACTATCTCAGTACATCTGAAATTTGACCTGATAAGAGAGGTGATCTTGGCTGGGAGGAACTTTATATGAGGGTGCTAGCTACTGTATTGAAATTTGTCATGTATCTGAAATATTTGCTGGTAAAGTATTTGTTGTCTTTTAAAAGATATTGAAGGCAAATGTTACCACAATTACATTTTTATCATCCCTCAGGAACATTCTTTACTGAAGATTATCATTACTCCATTCAATTGTGGTCCCTCCGTCTTTACAGCAATGATGTAGGACGGATTCGTAACTGCAGAACCGTAGCTCAGTCCTAACAATCCGCACAGGTCCTCCGCCACCAAGACCAGTAAAACTTTGTTCGAACCAGTAAGTTTTTCAATTTTGATTTAGAAATACCGGGTATATAAAAATAAATCAAGAACTTGATTCGAACCAGTAAATTAAAATTTTCATTTCGAGAACTGGTAGCTATCTATGGTAAAAAAAAAGACCGTAAGAACTACGGTTCCACAGCTAAACAGACTCTTTGTTACAAGTTATGTCAGTAATTGAAGATTTCATTGTAATTGAAATGAACAACACTACTTGTGTGTACATGTACATTGTATATCTCTGTTCGTTAACCTGATATTTACGAAACTTTCAGATGAATTTTGTATCATTGTTTATGTAAATACAAATCCTTTCTAGTTGCCCTATGTAGTATCGGTTTCATGTTGTTTTCTTCGTGGATAGATGTACCATGACCTACATACACATTACTGATCACCATGAGATTACTGGCCTTTGGGTCAATACCATTCCTCAAAATGAAAATTTGAAATTAACGGTCCGAATCAAATTCTTGAATTTATTTTTATATAGTTGTAAGTAAAAACTGAAAAATGTACTGGTCTGAACAAAGTTTTACTGGTCTTGAGCCAGAGGACCGGTACTCATAGTGAGGACTGCAATACCATTTTAAGATTAAATAAACCTATTCATAATGACCAATTTTGGAGCAATGGACCTGTTAACACATTAATAAATATGTTGTTATTTTGTGTACATGCATCTGCAAGCTGCCAACATCTTTGCATTTGGTTAAGTGACATAGAGTATGCAGCGCTGACCGGTACAATTAAAACTCAAACCTGAGAAAATTGAAATGAAATTATGCATGTGCGAATTTAGACAGGGTCCAATGCAGCCAAAATGTGCCCCTTTTAAAAAAAATTAACTGAAAATTAGCCATGTTCATATGTACTTTGAATTTAAATCAGAAATGTATACTGTCCTATGGGTAAAAGTAAAAATAGGTGTAGGTGAAATATATTTGATTTGATCTTCTTGTATCATACTATTATTGGGTCAATACCTCTGCTGGTGGACTATTCATCTATCAGGGTAGTCGGTGCTAGGTAACTGACATGGTTTATTAGATATAGTTTTTATTGAAATTTACAGTTCCTTAATCCTGTATTTATTATTAAAACTAAGGTACACCTCCCCCAGGCATCATATGTAATAGCCAATTTTAGCTATTCTGTTTATACCCTTTGATTTTCTAGCTCCCAATTTAAAAAATTTTTATTTTGCCTTCAAATAGTTTGGCTTTGATCGTTCCTAATGAAGGTTATATTACAGAAATGTGTCCTGCACACTAAATTTGATATCTACGTTGTTTATTGCAATGATTACTGTAGAAATAATATCCACAAATTCATTAATTTTATACCCCCACTCATAGAGAGGGGGCTATATTGCAATCGCCTTGTCTGTCCATCCGTCCGTCCGTCCGTTCACACTTTTGTAACAGATATCTCAGCTTCTACTGGAAGAAATGATTTTATATTTGATATATGGCTTTGGCATGATGACTTGTACTGTGTCTCCCCTTTCCAGGTTTGCCGCACATCTACTTCCTGTTTACCGTGCGACTTAGAATTTTTCATGTTTGCCGCAATGAAAATTTTCGTAACAGAAATCTCAGCTTCTACTGGAAGAAAAGATTTTATATTTGATATATGGCTTTGGCATGGTGACTTGTACCGTGTCTCCCCTTTCCAGGTTTGCCGCACATCTATTTCCTGTTTACCGTGCGACTTTGATTTGCCGCAATGAAAACTTTCGTAACAGAAATCTCAGCTTCTACTGGAAGAAATGATTTTATATTTGATATATGGCTTTGGTATGGTGACTTGTACTGTGTCTCCCCTTTCCAGGCTTACCGCACATCTACTTCCTGTTTACCGTGCGACTTAGAATTTTTCATGTTTGCCGCAATGAAAACTTTCGTAACAGATATCTTAGCTTCTACTGGAAGAAATGATTTTATATTTGATATGTGGCTTTGGCATGGTGACTTGTACCATGTCTCCCCTTTCCAGGTTTACTGCACATCTACTTCCTGTTTACCGTGTGACTTAGAATTTTTCATATTTGCCTTTATGAAAATTTTCGTAACAGAAATCTAAGCTTCTACGGGAAGAAATGATTTTATATTTGATATATGGCTTTGGCATGGTGACTTGTACTGTGTCTCCCCTTTCCAGGCTTACCGCACATCTACTTCCTGTTTACCACGCGACTTATAGGGGTTTCAAAGTGGGCCGGTACTTTTACCCGCCTGAGATCGTGTATAGTACCGGCAGAAATTACTGAACCCTCCCCCCCAAAATTAGCGGTGGTCAAAACCACAAGTACGATGGTCGATAGGCTTATGGAATATTTTTCATTAAAAATTAATGATCACGTCAATTGCTGAATTATCGCATTCAAATCAAACAACTGCGTCACGACCCAAGTTGATGGGATATTCCCTGTTTTAAAAATAACTTTACCTTAGAATCGTAAATAGCAGTTTGCGCATGCGGTAAATAGATATGTTTTCGCCCCAATATCTTTTCATCCTTGTGTAAAACTCGGACCGGAACAAAGCTGACATCATTTCAAAATAAAAAAAATGACCGATTACAAATTATGTTCAAACACAATTTAGTGTAATCTCCAGTAATATAAGTATGATCATTATGTATTATGAATATATGACTACACAATATTTTGTGCGATTTTTTTTATCCATTTAAAACCCAGGATCGAATCATTCTGGGGCGTACTGTCTTTGTTACTTAACTCCGTCCATATTGTTTAACTTCCGGTATAAAAAAATAAAAACCTATGGCTAATTTATTTACATATTTTGACGGGGCCATACCGTGGTTGTTCACAGAAATGAAAGTGTGCTGAAAAACATTTTTAAAAGGGGGTACGAGGAGATAAGGGATAGAAAATTACTAGAAATCTTGAAAAAGGACCGGACATGGCTCAAATACGAATTACATTGTAATGTCAAAACGTCGGCCCCCCTTTTCTTCCAAAATAATTTAACTTTTGTGATTCAAATGTTAATAAATGTCTTCCCGCGAATCGTTTTTGTTCGAACATTTTTTTTGCACATAAGTCGTGAAAGTAACAATATATATTGTTTTTGTTTAATTATATTTGTATTGATCTATTAAAAAATGATAAATTTTATTAAAGATTGATGATTGCAAATTAAATTTATATGGTTCATCAAGGACGTATTCTATATACGTCCTTGGTTTCATTAATTATGACACTTATATGTCTTGATCCTGCCAATGGTCTTTGATGAGTTTAATTAATGGTAATAAAGTAAAAAAAAACACAAGGGGGGGAAATCCAGGCATTATGCATGGTCTTCACTCTTGGTGAAATCTGAACTCTAAAGTTAATGGGATTTTTCTTTCAAAAACACTTAATGTTTTGCAGTCTCTGCAGTCTCTGAAGTACATTTTTTGGTCCACAAAATGCTAGATTTCAGGAGCTTCCACCCCCTGGACCCCTTACGGCCCTCAGCCTAATTTTTTAGGTACCTCCTAAAATTTAAGAAGTACCTCCTATTATAAAAAACTTTGAAACCCCTGGACTTAGAATTTTTCATGTTTGCCGTAATGAAAACTTTCATAACAGATATCTCAGCTTCTACTGGAAGAAATGATTTTATATTTGATATATGGCTTTGGCATGGTGACTTGTACCGTGTCTCCCCTTTCCAGGTTTACTGCACTTAAGAATTTTTCATGTTTTTTTGGCATTTTCTGGTAATGAGTGTTGAGATATATACAAATTTGACACAAATGAATGAATGGGGGTATTCTTAGCACTACGTTGCGTGCAACATCTTGTTTTTCTTAATACAGGTATAACTTTTCCAGCGACAATGTATTTGTTATCCTCAAGATTTGTCCTTGCCAAGATAACAATATTTGAAGGATATTTGAAGGATAATTTTTATTTTTAACGGTTCACAAAATATGACATCAATTTTTGTCATTCATTTTTACCAAATTTTCACAATCCAGTGACTTACGAACTTACAATAAATATTGTGTATGTGAATTTACACAACAATTTCAGTATTTGTCCTAGGTCCACTATTTTTGAAGAAAAGTTGTATCTAGAGATGTATAAATAATATTTATTCTTCTAAGGAAACCTAGGACCTAATTAATGTGAATGTCACCGTGGTCATGATCATATGGTAGATTTACAACTAACTTATGCAATCGGTGCCTATCACCACTAATGTTGTGAGTTCGAATTCTGCTCATGGCGAGGTGTACTCGATACAACATTATTTGATAAAGTTTGTCAGTGACTTACAGCAGGTCGGTGGTTTTCTCCGGGTACTGTTGTTTTCACCACCATTAAAACTGACCGCCATGATATAACTGAAATATTGTTGAAAGTGGTGTTAAACACAATAACCCTAACCCTAACATTTTCATTGTTCTTGCGAGAAGGATGAGGCCTGTCAAAAGTTGTCCCTGAAGTACTAAGACATGGAAGAACCAATAAATGTACATATAGGGTACTATGACTTAAGATTTTGTTGAAGTTTGTAATAAATCAAAATTTTAATAAGCAAACAAACTTCAAGTCCCTGAATAAATTTGAAAATATGCTTTTGACAGATTAAGAGGTATGTAATATTAACAACACACTTTATGAGATTTATTGATTTTTGAACTAATCCAGTTCTTTGTTAAAAGATCAGTTTTATTTGAAATTCAAAATAAATCTCTAAATCTTTCTTACAAGAAAAGTACAAGACAACATGTATTCAGTATTCAGCAGAAGGGGATATGCCCAGTAGGCTAACTTTAACAATACTACAAGCAAATGGAACTTCAAATTAAAATTTTCACCTGTAAATAATTAATTACAGGTAAAGCTTACATGTGACACATGATAAGAATATGTAAGTAGTAGAAATGGGTGTGTAATCTTTTTTTGATTGATAGACATGTAAATTTAAGGTGTAAATTTCTATGTTTTGATATAAATAACATCTATGTTTTGGTGGATTATGTTAATCTAAAGGTAATGCACATATTTAATCAATTTTTTGTCTTTTAAATTTTAAAATTTTAAATAGGTTGATAAATTAAATTATATGATGGATTTAAAAGGCTGAAGTTGACGAAATTGACACTTTTGAATTCTAATATTGAAGTTAAATCATAAATATTTAAACATATTGTAGTCAGGGTCTTTAATAATGTACAGTATTGATATATTGCATTATGCAATTTATTATTATTCTCTGGGAAATTGATTTTTGTTGTTTTTAAAAATAGCACCTTTATTTACAACAAAGAGAACTTTTCTTTGTCAAGACTAACAGTTCATGAGAACAGATCACTGAAATAGATTGAAAACTAGCTGATCCTGGTTGCATGGTCTTTGCACTAGTAAATATTACTTTCACATAGAGAGTCTGACTCAACAACAGCTATACCCATCCAGTAGCATACTAAGATATTACTATGCTTTCAATATTTGGGGGGAGGGGTACTCGTACATCAGGCATATGACTAATGCATGAATCATATTTACATAATGCAGGGTATGAAATTAGGTCACTCATCAAAAAATTATTGAGGAATGACCCACAGTGTACCAAAACTAACCTTACCTATTTTTTTTCAATTATGCATAAGAATTTTTATATTTGCATGACAGTAAGCATTTTTATTTTAGAAAATTAAAATGAAGAAATATATAATTTGGTTTTGATCTACCAATACCATTAAAAACAATTCTCAGGTTATGGCAAAACAATAATGTTTTAAGGAAGACCGAACATGAAGTTGTGAGTTTGAACTCTCGATACAACATTATGTGATAAAGTTTGTCAGTGATTTGCGACAGGTTGGTGGTTTTCTAATGGTACTCCGGTTTCCTCCACCAATAAAACTGACCACAATGATATAACTGAAATATTGTTGAAAGTGGTGTTAAACATCATAACCCTAACCCGATAACATTCTTGAAAAAATAGAATAGGTACAGTAGGCAAAACTTTTTATCATTTTTTTTTACACCTAGGTAATACTGAACAAGGATCTGACTTTAAAAATGGCAATGAAAATTCTACGGAAGGCACTAAAAATTAGGATCTGTATGGTTAGAAGAAATATGTTTTTTCTTTGTCTAAGCAGAGGATTGAAATATCCATCACAATTTATTGATTATGTGTTATTTTCATGTTTTCATTCCTTTGCTGTGTATACTTAGATGTAGGTCAGATTGACATTGACTAGAATTAGGTTACTATGACATCATGCTGTCATGCCATTGCTAATAGAACTAGATGTACCTTGACTAAAATTAGGTCACTATGACATCATGTTGTCATACATTTTCTGTATATATAACCTAAAAAGTAGGCTACAATGACATCATAATCAAATCAAATTTTGAAAAGTGATCTGAAAAATATTTTTATTCATGGGCCATTAACAATGAAATTTAAAGTTAACTTCTGGGTGACTGGTGATTCGTATACATACAGAGCTAAATTCTGGGTGACTGGTCATTTGTATACATACAGAGCTAACTTCTGGGTGACTTAGCAAGTGTTAATTAAGTGTGACTTCTTTACCTAAAAGTCAAATAATTATTACAATGGGCATGAACACAGTAAATAAAGTTAAACCTTTAATCCAGAGGTCACGACCTCCTTAATATGGTCAAAGTATATAATTAGTAGAGTAAGAATTCACTGACCTTTTCCTACTTTTAGATTCTATTGTAATACTATAATAAGAAGGTTGACTTTTAAGATTAAAGAGATTAAATAGAAAAACAGATCAGCATGTACAGACTTAATACTTCAAAGGAAATTTTGTGAGAGATATGTTATCATTCTCACTAATGGTTATGTCACTGGTTTTATTTTATGGCCAATTTTTAAGCTAGCTGTTGTTTGGTTGGAAGTTACCTGTTTCTGGTATTTTTCAAGTTCTCGACATTCTGTGGTATAAAAATTAATAAGAGGGTGCAGGATTTATAATCCAGAAGTTCTGAAAAATGGCTGTGACGTGCTACATTTTTATACGCTCGTCTTGAGACTGACCGTATTATGTGATTGGGTATGGCAGGCGGGCGTCCACACAGGTTTCCACACAATAACTTTAGTTCTGTATATTGGATCATTAACAAACTTGGCCACATGATTCCCCTGTGGAAGGGGAGGAACCCTATTTATTTTTAGGTCATTAGGTCAAAGGTCAAGGTCAATATTACTATAAATAGATTTGTTGACAACAGGGTCGTTTCCACATGATAACTTTAGTTCTGTATATTGGATCTTTACCAAACTTGACCACATGATTCCCTTGTGGAAGGGAAAGAACCCTATTTATTTTGGGATCATTAGGTCAAAGGTCAAGGTCACTTACTATAAATATAATTTTTGAAACCAGGGTCGTTTCTGCACGATAACTTTAGTTTTGTATATTGGATCTTTAACATACTTGGCCACATGATTCCCCTGTGGAAGGGGAAGAACCCTATTTATTTTGGGGTCATTAGGTCAAAGGTCAAGGTCACCATTACTATGAATAGAATTTTTGACAACATGATCGTTTCCACACGATAACTTTAGTTCTGTATATTGGATCTTTACCAAACTTGGCCACATGATTCCCCAGTGGAAGGGTAAGAACCCTATTTATTTTGGGGTCATTACCATTATACCGTTTGATAATTTATATAGACGGACATATTTTGTGATGCACACATTTCTTGTTTGGCTTGAAAATGGGTACCGGGACTGAAATTTCAGTAAATAAACATGTCCTTTTGCAAAAATTACCAGTAAAGGTCACCCCTCCCACTAGATTCGCCAATGTATGTGTAAGTCTTTTGTCAACGTGTGTATCTTTCCTGGATAAGAATTAAGATTATGAGTTTTTATCACCATTCAACAAAAAATATTACATTTATATCACAGACATCAATGATACACTGAAAATGTAACTGGAATAGTCATTTCCTGGATGATACCGAACTCACCAGAGAATACCACTGACTGACACATTTTATATTAAAAGGTAGTATGTATGACTGACAATTTAACTTTTAGGGGTGGGTACTATGTTTTTCTTTCCCCAGGCCAGTGAAAAAGAAATTCACACGAAATGAAAAATTTGAATTTTTTTCATTCAAATTTAACCAATATTTTGCATTGAAAATTACAGAGTTATTTGAAGGAAAAATTGCAGTCAGATTATTTATATTTTGCATCTTTCAGTTCAATTTATTTTATCTTATTACATATGCACCTTCCCATCAAGACCCTCTTTCCTTTGAACAATTTCCAGAAGCAAAATATATAAAATTTCAATAATGTGGGTAATTTATCTTCATGACAGTCTAGAGGAGTTGAGACAAATGTTATATATGGTTATAGATAATATGACTTGATTAGAAATTTGAACTTGTACCGTAAAAGTATGTGTACAGCATTCACCATATTATATAACTTAATTTGAACTTGTACCATAAAAGTATGTGTACAGTATGCACCATAATACTTTTGTATATGACTTGATTGGAAATTTGAACATGTAACATAAAAGTATGTATATAGTATGCACCATAATATATGACTTGGTTGGAAATTTGAACTTTTACCATAATAGTATGTCAATAGTATGCACCCCTTTCATAATTAATTTTGCATACAGTGAGTTACCAGTAAAAATAAGTAACTTGTGTTGATTATCTGTTAATAATGATTAGTCTATAGCTGATCAGATTATTTTCTGAGTGCAGTCATGAGTATTTTAGTAATTAAAAGCACCTAGGTACTGGAAAGAAATAGAAGTAACCAGACTTACTGTGACTTAAAACCCAAAGATAATGATAAATGATAAATAAAAGCTTTTTACCTGGTTTATAATGGACAAGGATCTGACTTTAACATTACTTGTCCTAAAATGGCAGTAATACCTTTTTAGAGTGGGCATTAAAAATTAGGGTCGACAGGGTTAGTGGAAGCACATTTTTTTTGTTTTTTTTGCCTTAGAACTGCTACAAATGGAGCAAATGTTTGCTATTAGCTATCAGTACGACTCATTGAAGTTTGATTGTATATAAGTATATATATCATTTAGTGAATAAGCATCATTATTACACATCATCACATGTATATAATATTTAAGCTGTGAAGTATATAATGTTCATGATACCGGGTGGTCATTGTGTTTTAACACCATGTAATGTATAGTATAGAGACATCGTATGGTTAAACTTTAAATTATCTTGTCATGGTAAAGTTTGAGTAACCGCTGTCCATCAAACAATGAAATATCCAGTGACCCACTACTTTAAACTCTGTACTACAAGGGTATTGTGTTAAATCATTGATTATTCCAATTTAAACACCGATAAAAACTGGACATATAATTTTCTAGTAAATCTACCTTATTTTTGTCTCAAGGACACATTATATATTATATCCTAGTTTTATTGGGTAAATTTTTATGGTTTTCGACCATTTGTTGATATCAAAACTTAAAAATTTGTTTTTAGAAAATGGACATCAATTTGATATGGATTTTTTTTTATCTTGGATTTTAGTACATGGCGAATTTATAGCAATATTATTGAAGGTAACAAATCAGTCATTTAAATCTGGTTATTCAATAAAAGGCTCAGAAATATTTGAATAAGTCTTAGCATAGCAATATCAATGGAATGTCCAGATAAAATTACGTTAATTTGAATAAAAAGAATTGTGGGTGGAATTTTTCGACTTCACAAATAGAATGTATTGTTTAGTTTTACTTGAGGAAGAAATTATGTCAAAGCACTGTATTTCATGTTATAGAATTTTACGATATTTCAATATATGTTCGGAGAGGAAGAGTCCTTTCTTTTTTTTGCTTGTTAAAGCAAAATTTGTCAATTGAAAGCTAATTTATTATTTTCTACACATAACTAGTAAAAAATCATTGCACAATAACTATAATAAGTGAGAATTAACTGATCAAAGTTTGAAGTAAACAAAACTACTGTGACTTCCAATCTAATACATGTATATGACTTGGTTATCTTCAAACTAACTTTTAACTGCCATGATCGTATGATAGCTGGATTTGACATCTACCTATACAATCAGTACCTATCACCACTAACGTTATGAGTTAGAATCCCGCTCATGGCGAAGTGTACCCAGTACTCTATACAACTTTATGTGATAAAAGTTTATCAGTGACTTGCGACAGGTCGGTTGTTTTCTCAGGGTACGCTGGTTTCCTCCACCAATGATACTGACCGTCACAATATAACTGAGGTATTGTTGAAAATGGGTACCCGGAGAAAACTACTGACCTGTCGCAAGACACTGACAAACTTGATCATATAATGTTGTATTGAGTACACCTTGTTTGAGCAGAATTTGAACTCACAACTTTAGTGGTGATAGGCACTGATTGCAGATGTAGTTGTAAATCTAACTGCTATATGATCACAACCACGACGACCCCCAAAAGAATACGATTTTAGAGTCAATCAAAACGGAAATGTGAAAATAGTCTATTTTATATTTAAAGTTAGCATGAAAATTATATATAATCCTCGATTAGTATTGATAGGATGGTCAAGTACATGAAGATTATTGCTTTCATTTAGTTATAATTTGTTTAAATGACCTTGACATGCTTTAAGGTCGCTGATTGATTTGGTTTTTTTTGCCACATTTTCAAATTTGTTTTTCTATTATTTTAGGTAACAATACTTGCACAAGGAAGTTTACTTACAAAACAACTGTGCTCTGATTTTATGATAGCTTTCAAAGTAGATATATCATACTTGATATTTCATATTTAGATCAAAGAAAAAAAAACCTAAAAATTTGCTTAAGCTGCAAATCTCACGTTAGAACGTCAATGCACATATTTAGTGAAATAGGTCATTCTAAGGTATTAATTTCCGCATTTAAAATAGTTTTAAGATATATTTTTTTGCTTCCTGCATGCATCTTTGTTTTTGTGGTTATTAGTCGTGACTGATTTTCATGATATTTGATAAAGATCTTGATAAGGTTGTGATCATATGGATGTTGGATTTACATTAACTGCATATGTAATCATAGTGCCTATCACCACTAACGTTGTGAGTTTGAATCCCTCTCGTGGTGAGGTGTACTCGATACAACATTATGTGATAAAGTTAGTCAGTGACTTGTGACAGGTCAGTGGTTTTCTCTGGGTACTCCGGTTTCCTCCACCAATTAAACTGTCCACCACAATATAACTGAAAGAAATATTGTTGAAAGTTGCATTAAACACCATAAACCTAAGATTATCAGATAACAAAATTATTCTATCAAATTTCCTGGATTCATGAATCACCATGACAATTTTAATCATGTATTTTCCCCTAGCTATAGTTGTTTCTTTAGCATATTGGGAATAATTAGAGAAATCATCCTGAATAACAGTTAGAATTTTTTTGCAACACAAGGGAAATTAAAAAGAACAGTCAAGTCTGTTGTACACAAATTTGTTTTAGTCATATCATCTTGTATTTAACCTAGTTATATACTTTCTGAGTTAAAATATTTAAACATTGAATTTGTCAGTGATTAAGTACACATTTTATATGTACCTTCTGACAAGGACAGGTTGATAATTAAAGCTGTTTGTGTGTGAACAAACACAAGATGTAGATCGTGATTAACATAAATGCATGTACACATGTGTTAAATATTTGAACAATGTGCAAAATAGAAGGACAGGTAAAATGGGTGATTTATGAAATTCTTCGTAGTGCACATATTTTGTGGCTTTTAAAAAAATAGCATCTATTAATAATTATTGATTATTAATTTGCTGATTTCTGAACAGAAAGAAAACATTGGAAAAAAAGAAGAAATATTCTCAAGACTAAATATATTGTCAAATTGTATAGAAGGGGAGATAACTCTAATTGTATTAATTGATCAGAGAGTGGACAAATATGGGGGATAACTCCATTTGTCTTCCAGAATTGTGAATTAAAATGGATACTATTTTTTTCCAGTTTTTTTTAAAAATTCATCTCCAAATTAAAAAAAACTTCTGTTATTACAAATTATAGAAAGTTATGTTCATGAATCTTTATTTCTATTTTACAGTAGGGCGATGAGTTCCCTTCGGAAGGGGGCTCCCCCACAAAGGATGAAAAAAAAATCACCAGATCCAGTCATAAGCAACGGAAACAGCAATCCTTCACTTTATTATCCAAATGATCCCCCAGATGATGAAAACATGAATGAAATAGCAGATGAAAATGTAGATCTGACGGTCTTACTTCCAGAAGGGAAAGTTAAAGACACAAGTGTTAATTCAAAGTAAGTATGACATTAAGATTTATCCCATGCTACTAGAAAACATAGAAAACTGAAATGTTTATGTGAAGAAAGTTTCAACAGTGATAGTCACCGATTTCACCAATTGGAACACAACGAACTACAACTTCTCGCATAAATCTATTATACACAAAAAAAAAACATATGGCGTTGGAAATGCAGGTCATGACTTGGGACAGGCACAAAAATGTGGCATGGTTAAATCAATTACTGGTAATGAAATCCAACACTCCCCCTCTTATAATTGAACCTTCAACAACAATACAGATGTAAACAAACAATAACATACCAGAACAGATTCTTTTAAATGCTTTTCTGGATGGGAGGTTGGAAATGAAGCTATGTTTGGATTAGACAAAAGGATTTGTAAAATGTATTCTTTGTACTTTTACACTAATTAGTACACCGTATTAAGAATACAGAGCAGGAACTGGATAGACTGAATGTTCCATGATAGGGTGACGTGTACATGTATACTGTGTGCTGTCACTTTATTGACATAGGACTGTAAATATGGAACCTCATCAATGATGTAATGGTTAGCGTGCTTGCCTCGAGTGCGGTAGATTGTGGGTTCAAGCCCCTGATCGGAACAAACCAAAGACTATAAAATTGTTATTTGTTGCTTCTCCACGGGCACTATTAAAATCCAACAAAGTTTTTGGTCTAGTACAAAGTGGATCTCGTCATCACCTCATTGAAAATTACGTGTTAAACAGCAATCACTCACTCATTGTAAACATGGCAAAAATCTAGTTCACCTGGATATTCCAGTACAAATAGATATCCAATATATCAACAATTTGCCGTCATACTAATATTAATAAGCTCTTACACTGAAACATTTCTTACTTGACATTAAATAATAATCACTCATTCAAAAAATATGAAAAATTAATAGGTTTCCTGTTGCTAGTAATTGAAAATAGCATATTTTGGCATACCTGCCTTTCGAACTATGTGAAAATAGATTGTGCTACTTTTGTTATATATACAACACACTGTTTTCTACTAATAATGATACAGTATACTGGCTTTTAATTTTGTTGGGTTCATTTTTTTCCAAAAAAAAACCACAATGTATTCATAGTTTTTTATTGAGAAAGCAAAACACTTGCTTGCTGACTTGCTGGCAATAAATACGTTTGATATCAAAGCACTGTTTTGGCATCTCACACTGATGTTAAGCCAGCAACATGGGTTTAAAAGGGATCTGCTTCCCTTGATTGTCAAAATATACAATCTTCAGATCAATGAATGATTTTTTTTTTAAAAGTGAAACAGGAAATATATATGTCGGTCAAAAGCTCACTAGAGCTTGTGTTGTGTTTGTTGTTTTTGACATGCCGACTTTAGATAAAACTAATATCTTATATTTTGCTTTTATAATTTTTATGAGTTATCTCCCTTTTTAGTACATTGGTAAAATTATATTTGTTTGAATAGCTCCTATAAACCAGCCTATTAAAAAAAAATTGAATACTGATAGCATGTATTGATGGGTTTTGGTTTTGTTGGAATTTTACAATTTCTGACTCGCTCATTAATCATAGAAAGACCAGCAGTCTAAAACATATACTATGATCTAATACTGATAATTTGATGAAGGTAACAGGATACTGTCTCTAATAAAAACAAGGCTAAATTATATCTGTTGTTAATTAATTTACGTTATGCTTAGTATAGTAATTCAAGAAAATAACTAATAAAGGTTCAAGATTAGAAAATTTTCTGGAATGTATTCTTGTAATCTTTGATTACTTATTGATATACAGTCAAACCTGTATTAAAAGGTCACCTTTGGGACAAGGAAAACGTTTTTTTTTTTAGAACGGTGGCATCTTAGAAAGAGGTTCAATTCATATGAAATTTTCAATGACTGGACAAGAAAAAGGTGGCCTTTTAATACAGGTGACTGCTTAATAGAGGTGACCTCAGGGGAAGGTTTGACTGTACTTTAAAGGTCATAGTTAATATACTGTTATACATCATTTTTAATTATGTGGGTTGATGCAACAACAGGATCATCATATTTTCAGCTATTGACTTGACTGACAAGAATTGCTGGGAGAGAAAAGTCTATAGAGCTTAAAAATAAACTAACCAGTGAAAGTCCTGTTTTTCTTATTTGTCTATAAACCTTCCACCTGTCATGAGGTGGATATAGACAAGGTACAGAACCATGTTTGGTCAGAACTCAAGGACATTTTTGAGACCACTCTGCCATCCAGACTCCTTCACTTTTATGATCTTCATCTTAGTCACAAAAAAAATCTATCATTCTGACAGTTAGTCATATATCAATTATAATATATTTCAAATAAAACAATTTTAATGCATGAACTAACTTTCCCTTTCATATGACAAACCAAATTTATTTTGCTATGTATGGGAGATAACTCTAACCAAACTATGATGAGAAATTATTTTTTTTAAAAACCACATGTGAAAACAAAGGATGAATTAATCACTATTATAGCATGTAAACAATGTAATTTCTGTCAGAAGTAATTACACAAGGTTAAATGTTTCTGTTGTAACCATCTCCACCCAAATAAAATACATATCATGGCAGCAAAGTCTGTTAGTACTTTTTATCTTAACATTATCAGTAAAGGCAGAGATAATTAAATAATTTGTCTGGCTGTGTATAGCAAATTGGTCATTTTGTTCGGAAAAAAACACATTTGTTTGTCTGCAACATTAATGAGTTTGTGTTGCCTCTAATTTAAATAAGAATTTGTGTATGACCAATTTATAACAAAACACATTTCGTAACCTAGAAATATAATACAATGAACTATGGATATCAAATAAGGAAGGTCATTTTTTTTGGTCTATGTTTTATGTATAAATTCACCTCACGTTATAAATACATTCAAGATTTTATTTCAAATATTTTAAAACTTAATCATTTTTTTTTTTTAGCAAATTTTCAAAATTGGTACATATTTTCTATAAGAATCCTTTAAACTTCACAAAATGTTGGGTTTTTTTACTATATAATATAGCTGTGCAGTCTGCTGTATACATTTCTTAACTCATGTTGAGGTCAAGTCTGAAATAAAAATAAGAATTGCATTTTTTCTTTATAAAATGATGACAATCCTACAAATATTTCAGCTGCAGTATAGTATTTTGTTATTGGGTGTTTTGAAACTTTTTAGGATTTTATCTCATACATGTAGATATAATACAGACATGTTAAAAGATAAAGATTGACTTGAGGGGGACAACAAATGATAGATCACTTTTTTATGTTAAATTTAAACAAATAGTGTTTTAAAGAGAAACCAGACATTGATTATATTATTGAAGAATTTTATTAACTTTCCGACTCAGACTCTACAGCAAGATGCAAATAAAACTATTATACTACAATACCATTGTGTGTCTAAAAGCCAAAGAATGGGAGTGGATAAACCTAGAGTTGAAAATTTTCCTCTGGTCCATGGAATTCCTCATTTTTTAGCAAAATATATGGAAATAAAATATGTCAAACTTGATCAAAACAGCTAGAAAATGAAGGTTGATGGACTGGAGTGGAGGCTTCCTCTTTTTTCATCACTGAGCTTTTTCACCAATAGCCAACATTTTTCAACAAGATCAACTCCAAATTAAAAATATATATGCACAAAACTGCTTAAATGGTTTTATGAAAGGAAATAAGTGAAAATCTATTTAAAGAAATCAATAAAATTATTGATATTACCTGTAATTAATACCTAGACAAAGGTGTTATTCAGGTGTAGGTGTATAGGGTACATCTATGTGCACAGTTTGAACCTATGAGATTGTATTTCACCTGGGCAATTGATTGCACACCTGGAATTTCCCTGTCAGAAATATACATGTGTTAATTGTTAATGTTTTGAAATTGATCAACTTCTCTTTTGACCTTTCATTTTTATAGTCTGTTTCATATTAAAGAGATATTAAAGCTCGTTTTAACATATATTTTTTCAACTCGTGACGAAGGTTGTTTCTTTTCAATTTAATTGTAAAAGCAATCCAAAAATACTTTGCACGCCCATATAATCCCTGATATCGTTAAAATATCACTTAAAAGGGTCGAAATGAATTTTGTCCAGGAAGCAAAAATTCAATTATTGAGGGGAAAAAACGAGAAAAGCAAGATATGACAGAATTATCAACGAATTATGTCACTTTTACAAAGTTTCATTGATAAAAACCGGGTTAATGTTTCATAAATATCATTTATTGAACCAATTGCAAGTTTTCATGAGATACAAAAAATTACCAAAATGAGCTTTAAGATATCTTGGAATATTACTGTCCAAGCTTCAAGATTTCAAGATTTTATTAGTACTCGCAGACAAATTACTGTAACAAGAGGCAACATATATACAACAATATCATAATGGAGAACAGGGCAAATTCACAAAGAGAAAAAAAAAATTACATAAAGTAATTAGCATAAACAAATATCAAATAATATTTGAACAAACAGATACATAATTTATTGTAATTTAATGTTCATAATAGAGAAGTTACTTGTCATGTGCAAAGCATGGGCCACACTCGATACAAGTAACCAGAATAGTGCTCTTTAATATATAACATGAAATGTTATGACCCATAACTTATTTGTTCAAATTTTATTATCCCCTCGAAGGGATATAGTAAGGCTACCTTCCGTCCTTCCTTCCGTAACATCCTTGTGAACACTCTAGAATCAACATCCTTCAATGGATTTTGACCAAACTTGGTACATACTTAGTCCTTAGGATAGTCTGGAACCATATTGATTTTCAAGGTCAAAGGTCAAGATCACCAGGTCAAATTGTTACCTTGTAACATCTTTGTGAACACTCTAGAATCAACATCCTTCAATGAATTTTGACCAGACTTGGTACATACGTAGTCCTTAAGAGAATCTGGAGCCCTATTGATTTTCAAGGTCATAGGTCAAAGATCAATGTGACTGGGTCAAATTTGTACCACGTAACATCCTTGTGAACACTCTAGAATCAACATCCTTCAATGGATTTTGACCAAACTTGGTAAATACTTAGTCCTTAGGAGAGTGGAACCATATTGATTTTCAAGGTCAAAGGTCAAGGTCACCAGGTCAAATTGTTACCATGTAACATCCTTGTGAACACTCTAGAATCAACATCCTTCAATGGATTTTGACCAGACTTGGTACATACTTAGTCCTTAAGAGAATCTGGAGCCCTATTGATTTTCAAGATCATAGGTCAAAAGTCAAGGTCACCGAGTGAAATTTTTAGGCGAGGGGGTATGCCACGCTTTGTGTTGCCCTTGTTGAAATTAATACAAAATCTGAAAATTATATCTTTTTTCACTGAATAATTAAGTTAAAATGTTGGTAAGAAACCCATACTTAAAGTAATATGAAATGCCAAAATCATTATTTTCAGTTTTCTAAAAATTTCTGATATATGTAAAGATTAAATATATAAAGAACGTAAACCATTCACTTTTTGAGAGCTATGATGTATAATTCAGGAGAAAACGTCATTTTATTCTGTCTTCGATAATTCTTGCTACCCGGACAATAATGCAAATCATATGCTATTGACCTCAGATTTGAACTCGTACGGTAGAGATTGTGCGCATGCTCCGTTATAGTCTTGACAGGTAATATCATTTTCGTTTCGATTTACATTCCATTATTTTCCATTCAATCCACGATTAAAAATAATTTTCCCTTAGCGAAACGTTAAACAAGGATCTCTTTACCTGGAAAATAAATATATATCACCATCCATGATCTAAACCGCTGTAAATGTCTTTTAACGGCATTATGTGTATAATTCAGCAAATTTCGCGGGGCCCAGTAAGGGGACACTGCATACGCAACCTGTAATTATATTAAAACATTGTTTTTGTTTTGTTTTTTTTTATTAAAAATGAAGAATACTACTCAGTTCAGGCCAGATTATTTTTTTTATTTTCTATGGAGCAAAGGCCAGAATTTTTTTCCAGCATTGGGTGGCCAGATTATTTATTTTATTTACAAAAACTGCAAGATCACCCCCCTCCTCCCCCACAGAATCAAATGGTTGTCCCCAAAATAAACCAGGAAATAAACGAACCAAGTTATGAAATGGTAGGTGTCAAAATAACGGTGACAAATTATGGACAAAATAATCGTATTTTTGGCATTTTTTTCCTTGTTGATTTTTTATTTTCTTCTCTGACAACTCCAAATGTTTTCATCGTAATGGTTTTGAAATGTACATACTAATAATAATTTGCACAGTTTGTACATGCGATACATTAGTTTCGACGAGGATTTTAAATTCTGAGATTTCTTGGTTCTGTTTCGATTTCCCCAAATGAGGCCCCGTGTCATTCATTATTACCGATTTCAATGTTTTTGTCCAGCTTTTCGAATAAACTGTAAGTCAGAATGAAATTCATTGCAATTGATAATCTTGAAGGTAAAACATACACGAAAGAATTTCTTTGCAAGGCAAGAAATGCAAGAAATTTAACTTCTTTCAAAACCAGAATGATACATGTGCTCACCTGTTTACGTTGGTGATGAAATTTCATGATCGGCAATCATTGGAACGGTGCATCCGAAAGTTAATTAGCCACCATTGTCTTGACAAAACACCTACGAGATGGAATGATTTTCTGTTCTTAATCACAGATGATCACGATTTTCGTCCTCAAACATGCACGAATGGTTTAGTTTTTAGGGAATGTAAACATATCAAGAATATTTTTGAAGATGTTTATTTCACCAAAAACTCGTTTCATATTACTTTAACTCAAATTTATATTAAAAAAATATTCAGAACAGATTTACCATAAGAATTGGTTGACTGCCTATAATTAAGTACAAATCAATCTATCTTTTGTCTGTCATATGATAAAATGAACTTTTCTCTAGATTGCTTTTTAATCAAAAAAGACAAATAGTGGAAATTTAAGGAAATTATATGTTGGAAGGGAGTATAATTTCAAATTTTTGCCCAAATAATATATACTGGGGGAAAATAAACCTAGTGTCACAAAATTATTTTTTTCATGCCAAAAAACAGTATTTTCTGTAAATAAATAAAATTTTCGTAAACTACATTTTTTTTCACAAAGGACTGGGAGCTATAAGGGCCAAAATCGGCCACACCTCAGATGTCGATAAAATTTTCTCCAAAATGTGTTCACAATATGTGCTTTTTAGAAATAAATACAGTTAGTTAATATGTGCATTTAATTCCTCACAGCGGACCGACAAAGCCGGGTAATGAAAAGCAAAAAAAATAATCTCACTCCCAGCTATATTGATGATGTTCTGCCAATTAATGATACAAACTTTGCTAACTGGATTCCATTAATAGAGATTTCTCGATAACTGACGAACGCACGTATCTTCCCGTAACATAACGAAACAATGTTAATTTACGTAAAGATCTTTTGAGGGAGACCTTATTGCAACATTTGTCTTCAATTGTTCATTGAGTGTAAGTGATTAGATATATTTTTTTTTCATTTCGGTGTTTAAAACAGTTAAAAATTAATATCACTGGCCAAATAATGGCTTCACAGTGGCATTACAGTCTGCATACAAAATACATATTTTCCTCAAATGCTATTTAGATATACTTCAACAGAGCTGCAGATAAGCTGCGTATTTGCATTTTTTGCGCTATAAAAACGAGTAAAAACGCATGTATTATCAGATCAGAGTGTACACATTACGTATACATATTGCTGTGTAAGCAAACTTTCTAAATTCGGAGCGTACTTGTACGCTGTTAACGATAATAAACAATACATTTTTGTCTTTGAGAAATTCCCCGTAATTACTTCCCTTTATACTTTTCGAAGGAGAGAGTGTATATATCCGAGGGGTACCGAATGTTTGCCTTTCTAAGCATCGATGTGTTCTGATTGGATGTTTACGATAAATCATCCAATCGCGGTCAATATTACAAATACATGCGGTGCTCCTTATAGGGAGTGGTTTACGTAATAAGTAAAGATCTAAAACGAAAGTAAATTTGTGAATACGTTGTTCTTGAAAATGAGCAAGAAGATGAATAAGCGTGCTACTAAGTGCTCCGGAAAATTCTATACTGAAGTTCCTGACAGTTTCATCTGTTTCTAGTGACAGTATAGTTAAAGGAATCATTGATGACATTATCAAAACGACTGAAAAGTCAACGAGCAAAAAACGAAATATTTACAACATTTTATTAATAAACATGACCCAATCGTGTCAAATTAAACAGAGATATACATTTCACTTGCATCCTGCGTTTATTGAATAACACTTTTCTCACAAATAAATAAATTTGCCAGACTTGGGAGAAAAAAAAGAATCTGACTAAGGAAAATCAAGTAGTATAATAGTTATGTAATACTGGATATTGAATGGAACATTTCTGATTTCATATGTAAAGAAAAATAAATGATTCCATTCTCCCAAAACCTGTCTGTCCCATGGTAAAACAATATCCCCTTTTAGGCTTATTGATACCTTATCGGCGCCCGACCATTGACCGATTGTCATGCAAAAATCGTGCGATTTTCGCTTTCTATTGTTTTTATTAAATAAGAGAAATGCCTTAGAAAAATCTACTGTATTCAAGTTTAACCCCGTCACTTTTAATTGAAGTACCTGAACTAAGCCAGGAGGAGTCATTTATATGTGTGTTAGATATATCGAATTTACATATTTCTATGATTTTTCTATTGAATGTTGGAACTGTTCCGACAGTGTGATGATCGTCTTCCGTAATTAAAATCTTCAAAATGAAATACAACCGAATTGATATCAAATGGTGACTTGTTTCAACCTCATTTAAAATATACCTTGAAATTCTTTCATACTTTTACATCAAGTTCACGATCTTTACTTTTACATCATGTTCATGATCTTTACTTTTGCATCATGTTCACGATCTTTTATTACAACACTATTTCACTCAAGTGTATATTTTTTTCCTGTTCTAGTTAAAGGACTTTATCAAGCAGAATCATACAGTTTACATGTAATGCAAATGCAGTTAATACGCATTTAAACCACAGAAGAATATTTCTATTTTCCACACCTTGTGGTGTGGGGTCGCTATTGTGCATGCGAAATATTAATTGCAAACCCCATTGACTGGCTATATACTGCCTGTCTAGAATATTTTATTTTTCTCTCGATGATCGACAGTTCAGAAGCTAGAAAACAATATGATGAATATTTTCTGTCAATCATGCAAACAATAACTTATGCACATTTTGAATCAGTTATTTTTCACAATGTGGATTTATTTTTATATGTATTTTGTGTAGTACAAAATATTAGGGGTATCAACTTTTCATCTGTTTCTATGACTTTCTATTAGATTTTGGAACTGTTTCCGATTTTCTAATAGATTTTGGGACTGTTTCCGATTTTCTATTAGATTTTGGAACTGTTTCCGATTTTCTATTAGATTTTGGAACTGTTTCCGATTTTCTATTAAATTTTGGAACTGTTTTTGACATTGCAGTAATTTTTTGTTTTTTTATTTGTGAAAGACAAATCACAGAACACTAATTCGTTCTTCTTAAGAAGAAGATAGACATCTTTTAACATGTGACTTGTCTGATTATATTTTATTATGAAGGTGTCTCAGATATTACAAATGATTAAGATTTTATTTAAAATGCCCAAGGAATGTTGAATCTGGTCATTTTCTTAATAAAGATTTTTTGGGGTAAATTTATTTAAATTTAATTAAATTATCCATTAATAGACTAATGGAAAGAAAAAACATGTAAAAGAAACATTATTCAGGCCGTTCAATAAAGGGTGGTACCAGGTACTTTTACATTCCAATAAAGGGTGGTACCAGGTACTTTTACCTTCCAATAAAGGGTGGTACCAGGTACTTTTACCTTCCAATAAAGGGTGGTACCAGGTACTTTTACCTTCCAATAAAGGGTGGTACCAGGTACTTTTACCTTCCAATAAAGGGTGGTACCAGGTACTTTTACCTTCCAATAAAGGGTGGTACCAGGTACTTTTACCTTCCAATAAAGGGTGGTACCAGGTACTTTTACCTTCCAATAAAGGGTGGTACCAGGTACTTTTACCTTCCAATAAAGGGTGGTACCAGGTACTTTTACCTTCCAATAAAGGGTGGTACCAGGTACTTTTACCTTCCAATAAAGGGTGGTACCAGGTACTTTTACCTTCCAATAAAGGGTGGTACCAGGTACTTTTACCTTCCAATAAAGGGTGGTACCAGGTACTTTTACCTTCCAATAAAGGGTGGTACCAGGTACTTTTACCTTCCAATAAAGGGTGGTACCAGGTACTTTTACCTTCCAATAAAGGGTGGTACCAGGTACTTTTACATTCCAATAAAGGGTGGTACCAGGTACTTTTACCTTCCAATAAAGGGTGGTACCAGGTACTTTTACCTTCCAATAAAGGGTGGTACCAGGTACTTTTACCTTCCAATAAAGGGTGGTACCAGGTACTTTTACCCACCTAACATAGTCTTTGGTACCTCCTGATTTTAAAGAGTGTAGTATAAGATATTCATGTTTTGCAATCACCTTGTCCGTCCGTCCGTTCACACTTTCGTAACAGATATCTCAGCTTCTGCTGGAAGAAATGATTTTATAATTGATATATGGCTTTGGCATGGTGATTTGTACCGTGTCTCCCCTTTCCAGGTTTACCGCACATCTACTTCCTGTTTACAGTGCGACTTAGAATTTTTCATGTTTGCCGTAATGAAAACTTTCGTAACAGTTATCTCAGCTTCTACTGGAAGAAATGATTTTGTATTTGATATATGGCTTTGGCATGGTGACTTGTACCGTGTCTCCCCTTTCCAGGTTTACCGCACATCTACTTCCTGTTTACAGTGCGACTTAGAATTTTTCATATTTGCCATAATGAAAACTTTCTTAACAGTTATCTCAGCTTCTACTGGAAGAAATGATTTTATATTTGATATATGGCTTTGGCATGGTGACTTGTACCATGTCTCCCCATTCCAGGTTTACCGCACATCTACTTCCTGTTTACAGTGCGACTTAGAATTTTTCATGTTTGCTGTAAGGAAAACTTTTGTAACAGTTATCTCAGCTTCTACTGGAAGAAATGATTTTATATTTGATATATGGCTTTGGCATGGTGACTTGTACCGTGTCTCCCCTTTCAAGGTTTACCGCACATCTACTTCCTGTTTACAGTGCAACTTAGAATTTTTCATGTTTGCTGTAATGAAAACTTTTGTAACAGTTATCTCAACTTCTACTGGAAGAAATGATTTTGTATTTGATATATGGCTTTGGCATGGTGACTTGTACCGTGTCTCCCCTTTCCAGGTTTACTGCACATCTACTTCCTGTTTACCGTGCGACTTACAAATGAATGAGTGGGGGTATTCTTAGCACGACGTAGCGTGCAACATCTTGTTTTTTTAAATTTTAATAAAAAGTACCACCTGTAAACAGCGATGTCCTGGTAGACTAAAAGCCCAGATTATTTCTGGAACCAATCAATATGGTCCCTGTTGTAATCGGAGACATACAACCAAGAGAATGTGGTTAAATCTCGGGGACTACAAATTTCAGTGTGTATATATTGTTATAAAGAAATCAAAATGGTAGCAAGTCACATCAAACAGTACAAATTTAATCAGGATTAAATACCTGTAATTTTATTTATGAAAATTTGTAGTTTGTGAAACATTTAGAAAAAAAAATAGCAACCAAAAATTGTCAACAGTTAAATATCAAAGGAATTAAACATCAGGCATAAAAATCAACCCACTAAAAAAGTTTAAAACAATCTGTATAAATAAAGGAAACTCACGGGAATTTGAAAATGTGGCCTTTATGAGCAACAGTTGCCTATATAAACAGGTTAAAATTATATGCACTATTCATTAATGGGAAAAATGACACTGCCCTTTTTAGAGAGTGATTTGTTATATAAAGATGCCCTTTAAGGCAGGAAGTGGAAAGACATTTGTCAAGGGTGGAAGGGGCAGTCCAAAAGATTATTATTTCTTGTCTGTGATATATGGTATACATTATCGGAAACTTAATTTTATATCTGGCAGTATACATGTATTTTAAATCAAAGAAGTATATTTAAAGAAACAGACTATAACAGATTTACCTGCTCATCCATATAGAGGTCATGTGACCTAATTGCTTGTCAGTATGTATATACACAAAACAACACCTGAGTGGAATACACAGATAGGGAGGAAAACTAGGTAATGGGAAAAGGACCATTCTTGACAGTAAGGGGACAGTCTTATAGGATAATTAAGTGGATTTATGTGTCACTAAGGACATTCTAGGATTAAAATGTTCAGAAGAAAAAAGAAACATATGAAATTGACTACAGGTGTTTTTAGTACAAATTCTCAGGTATAGTGACTTTTAGAGTTAATTAATCTTAATTAGTAAATAATTTTATTAATTTCAGCATACCTATGATGGATTTATTAGTGAACTTGGCAGCAAGGAATAAATTGAGTCCTGCTGGGTATACTATTGTTGTTCTCAATGATGAAACTCACAAGCCCATGGACTATAAGCCAAACCAAACTGTTGGGTCCCTCTGTCCTAAAACTGTGGATAAGGCACCAAGACATTTAACTCTTCAGTTAGTCCCTAAAAAGGGGGATTCAGAAAAGCAGCGAAATACAAAAAATGCTCAACCATTTGAGGTATGTATGGTGTTCATCACAGATTTTCAGGAATATATCTTTAACCGGGCTTTAAACATTAGTAGAGTCTGTCTCTATGTCAAAATAGACAGATCTGAAAAGATTGTTGAAGGGCTGGTTATAAATGGTTAACAAGATTGAACATCTGACATTCGTACATGTACACTACATATGATGTAGTTGGTTAGTAATCGGGAATTATTTTTTGTCAAAAACTTCCTTGGTTTGTCAGTGACTTGCGACAAGTGTGTGGTTTTCTCCGGATACTTTGGTTGCCTCCACCAGTATAACTGACCACCAAGATATAACTGAAATATAGTTGAAAGTGGTGTTAAACAACGTATCACTTACCCTAGCCATATTCCTTGGTAGAATGAATTTTAATTGTATGAAAATGTTGGCTACTGCCAAATAGCATTAATTTGCAGACACTGATGAAAAGTTGACTTGTTCATTTATTCTTGGATATCTCTACATGTAAGGCCTTAATGTTGAGTGATTGGTGTTTTAATGTCACAATCAACAATATTACAGTTGTATTGTGGCGATCATTTGTATTGATGGAGGAAACAGGAGTGCCAGCCTGGAGAACAACACTGACCTGTCGCATGAAAATGACCAACTTTTTCATGTAAAATTGTATTGAGTACACCTTAAGTCACAAGTGTCAATTAAAATCACAACTGACTTGATTGTATTCATACATGTGGCTCTATGTAAATCTAATTACCATCTGATCACTGGTTTGAGAAACATTTTCTATTTCTTGGAAGTTTTTTTTAGAACATTTCATTTGAAATTGATAAAATATCCATAATTATATATCACACCATCTTGTCTGTTTGATCAGACAATCTTTGAAGGAGTTATTCCCCTTTTTACTTCATCAAAAGAATATGGGAGAGAGGGAGACATTGATGTTTGTATCAAAGGTAACCTTTAATTGCATTTCCATCTATCTATGTGCAATCAGTGCCTGCCCTAACTATCACCAATTAAGTGTGGATTCTTGTGAAAAAATGGGGTGGGGATTCAGGCTATTTTCTGGCATATTTTATCAAATTATCCAGTAATTGTCAGGAAAATTGTGAGCTCACCAACCCCCTCCCAAAACCCTGACAATACAATACAATACAATGTAGATTCACTACCTTATTGTGATCCCTAATCCTTAGATATAAGCCCTTTCTGACTTATGGTCACCGTCGTCTTGCGTGCTGGAAAGTTCACTGATCAACAATATTGACTTATAAAATTGTAATTAATTCCTCCATGGAGTACTTATAGCAATTATAAATAAGAATTCTTATCTTCATTCATATTAATTAATCATTTTTATAAATATTTACATTATTTCCATATACAGGTACGAAATTAAACACCAACTTTATTATGTATTCTATAACCAGTTGTGATAAATCAGGGTTATAGTGTAAGGCCAGGATTTAAATGTGATATTTTTAACATAGAGTTCGACATACTCAGTTCAACTAACCGTGGCCATGCTTTTGTTATCATACATTTTATATGTTCTCTATCTAGTTATATATGAAAAGAAAGTTTAAAGTGATGGTCAACAATTCCACCTACATATATATCAACAAAGTGAACAATCAAATCTCACCTCATACCATTGAACAATAAAAAGACGAGAACAGTGCCTTGTGACAGGTCCGTGATTTTCTTCGGTTACTCCAGTTTCCTTCACCAATAAAACTGACTGCCACATTATAGCTGAAATATTGTTGAAAGTGGCATTAAACACCATAAACCTAAACCATATATTGTGTTGGAAATACAGATTCTGGCTTGGAACAGGCATAGCAATGTGGCAGGGTTAAACTGGATAATAGGATCCCAACTCCCCCTCTGATAATTGGATCTCCAAGGACAATACAGATATAAAATTTTATAATTTTATCCATCCCATGGGAACCAATGGGTATAGAAGTAGGACACAGGTTCTCTGCTGCAGGATACACCACCTCCAAATGTTGTGTTTGACAAATCAAATACACACAACTCGCCCTTAAGACAGAATGTAAACGAGTACCACATGTTTGAATGTAAGAAAAAAAAAGAGTAGTGTGGCCCATTGTCAGGCAAACTTTTCCATTCCTAATTCCAATCTGATTAAATCCAGCCATAATAATATTATATGCTATCCTCCATCTAACATCTGGCAGAACCCAATCAAATAAGAGGTCATGTCCAGATGAACTCATGATCAGCCAATGCTGATAATATAATAACAATCATGCCTTTTTTTGCTTTTTTTATTATATTACATGACAAACTTAAGGCTCTTCTGATTGGTTGAGATCTTAAAAATGTGTACGTAGATGAAAGCTCATTTGGATATGACATCTAATCGGATTCTGTCAGATGTTAGGTGGAGCAACTCAGCATAGCGTATTATAACAGTTTAGTCTAATCAGATTGATTCTATCCAAAATATATTTTTTCACTGTGGCAATCACATTATTACCATATAGATCCATCCCATAGCAACCTTTTTATCTACAATGTACATGATGTATTGTTTGTTAATACTAAGTAATGTTCTGATATATTGTTCACTCGATGGTAAGCCACAATCAATCACATTTTATCTTCTCAAATCAGCTTCATCTGATCTAGTTGAACTACATGTGTATTGAGTGAAAAAGGGTGTTAAAAGTGGTGGGGTATGAATGAAAGAAAAAAAAAAGAAAACTCATAAATGACCACTACTAAATGTTCACAATAAGTTAATGATTTTAAAAACATGCCAAGGATTCTATGAAGCATGGTTGAGTTACATGTGGTGACATCAGAAGCGTGTCTTATCTACTAATACTTAAATGTGTTGTAGTTCTTTTTAATTGGAATTTCATTGCTTTACAATATAAATGTATATATTATAGATATTAAAAAGGAGATAAAATGTGAATAACATTATTGTTTAAAGTTGGCAATTTAAAGTCTATACAGGTTAAAGGCATACAGTGGCTCAAATTGATTTTTTTTGTTTATATTAAAATTTGCCAATATTCGATGTTTTATACTAATAAAATGTTCTGAACAAGAAGCCAGGTTTAAGAAATATGCTATAATGTCGTAATTAGTGAAAAGAATTTGAATGTCTGTTGGTAAAATCGCCATTAACACACCTAATTATAAGTCAGTTGATTTTCCGAAGTTTGCCGGACACTGATAACTGCTATAAATAACCAGGAAGCATGCTTTTCATGTAAATTCGTTATAATTAATATAATTTAAGAAATATTTATATGAAATTGGATCTGGGGTAATCAGTTAATATTATATAATGGTATTTAGTAAGAATGACACTTAAAATCTGAAATACGTGATGTAATCAATAAAAACAAACCCAAGCTCTGCAAAGGGGCCTGATAATGGGAAAATTCTAAACAAATTGTATTGCATATTATTGACAACACTTGAGTTGACTTGATTATATTTTTTTCGAAAAAAAAACCCGTCATGAAGTTCATCATTTTAGTCTCTAATCTAAAAGAGATATCACCTAGCGTTTTCTCCTGAAAAAAAAAAAGAATAATATAAAAAACGACGATGCAATTCTAATGTCAAAATACGATTCGACCGTAAAAAGATACTAAATTATGATTACCGTATACGAGTAGGTCGGTATAACACTATTTTTTTATTTTTACACGAAGTCCTTATATTTGTGTCGTTTTCGTGTAGAATCCGTCAATATTTTTGTTTGTGCCATACATGTGCTTTTCCTTCCGCAAGCAATTTCACACATGCGCAAACGCTTTACCCGAATAGGTTCACTTTGTAGGTCACGGAATATATGAATATTGTGAGGGTCAACATTGAATTCTTTAATGGATACAAAAAAATCAAAAAGCGATGTATTTCATTCGTTTTAGGCTATTTACGTATGATAAAATGAATAATTTCAACTGCAATTAGTATAAAACATCGAATATTGGCAACTTTTAATATATAAACAAAATCAATTTGAGCGACTGTATGCCTTTAAGTGTAATGTTAAGGAAAACATATTTAAGAGAGATAATATTCTAGTTAATAAATGATTTATTTTGCAATAAAAGAAAAGTTTTTTGAAAATATTGAAAATTTTACCGTTGAACTTCAGAATCCATTTTAAAATTTTACCCATAACCGTCCATATGTATGTCCACTCAATACTGTATGTTCCCCTGAAGCAAATCATTTAACAATTTTCTGTTTTGAGTTATGCCCCTTGATTTGCCAAAAGATGCAAATTTTGGTTTCCACTCAATAACTTAGACTTTTACTTGAAGTCAGGAATCATAAAATGCAGGTTAAGTTCCGTTTCAGACTTTATTGCACTTTTTTTGTTTGAAAGTTATGCCCTTCGATTTGTCAAAAAAAGTACAAATTTCTCATGTTTCTTCCGTTTAATAACTTAAGTTACTCTGAAGCAAATCATTTCAAGTTTATTCACAGGCTTGGTGACCATTAAAAGCTCACAGAGTTCTATTTTAAACATTATAACTTTTTATGTCCTTTAATTTGCTGAAAAAAAATCCAATTTCTCAACTTCCCCTTAATAAGAATATCATATGAAATTGATACACAAGACTAAAATATGGCAAAGTTTTTATTTTGGACTTTCCCTTTTTATAATCATAATACATTTCCATAGTAGATTATATATAAAGTGTTGGTGTGACCCTGCAATGGGAAAATAAAAAACCCAAAAAGAACAGAAATGAAAATGTCATCTATTTTATCTATTGGTTGAGCATCAAAATAAGACAATTAAACAATTTTTACATAAAAAAAACTATTTTATTTTCTTTATTTAGAAAAATATAGCATTTATTGTCACATGTCATATAAGATACAAGTAAAAATAAAGCAATTTATGTTATATTTACACTTAGTGTAATGAGGTAAGATAGAAGACGTTTAATACCTTCAGGAAGTTTTAAGTTGGTCACGTTCAAACACAAGTAGACATGCTTCTAGGCACTTCTTCACGCCAATACATGTGAATTAAGTCACTTAAGTAGATGATGTAACATTATATCTTAATGTGCGTGTTGGTGGTAAAACGATGAAACTTGATAGGACTAAAATTTTGGCAAGTTACGGTCAGATTTCAACTCTTTATTCTGGAATTGTTTGTTATATGTCCGTTGTTGTAATCGTATGGTAGTATGATTTAAAACTACATATGAAATCAATGTCTATTACCACTAACATTGGGAGTTTGAATCCCGCTAATCGTGAGATGTACTCGATATAACATTATGTGATCAAGTTTATCAGTCACTTGCGACAGGTCGGTGTTTTTTTCACCGTACCACGGTTTGTCACGTGTTTGAATATATAAAGAGGTCTGAAAGATTTCTTGTTTAAGTGGTTCACCAATGAACAACCACACACACCATCACCACCAACCTCTCTCTCTCCTTCTCTAATTCCTTTCTTAATTCTCTGTTCTTCTTCAATTTATACATATTAATGTAAGAAATATTTATATACATGCATGCTCTATCAAATAATGTTGTAACTTATTGTATATAGGAGAAGACTTCATAACTTTGTTTAACTTGTGTCTTATCCTTTTTGCACATTTGAGCAAATAAAATATGTTTAAACTAAAATCCGGTTTCCTTCACCAATAAAACTGACCGCCATGATATAACTGAAATATCGTTGAAAGTGGTGTTAAATATTTAATTGCCTTAATCCTAATCCTAGTAGGGCAAACTTAAGTTGGGATAATGCTCTAGCTTAAAAGCTATGCAAAATTGTTGCTAATTCCTAAATATTGCTCAGACTATCATTTTTCATTGCTTTTTACTAGCATGTCTTTCTATCTTTTTTAAATTGTCATGACTATAGTGTGAAATGTGTTTGGAGAATGCCATGCTCTCTACACTTTGAAGATCTCTTGAGTAGATATCATAAAATAGGAAGCATATTGTAGCCTCTGCAGACATGACAGAAGGCTAAATTTTTCATTTCAACCAAAATCTCCATACTCACAAGTTGTACGCCCAGTTGGCCCATTGCTGACCTCTAAATATAACTTAAATACTTCTGGCTGGAGGTTAAGATGTTAACATACTCCCCAAAGTTTGCTTTGATATGACTTGATGGCATTTTACAGATCGCATATGTATGTATTTAAAATCAGCAACGAAAATCCATCTCGAAAATTGTTAGACCAATAAGCGACATTCGTCGTGTGATGGTCGCGTGATTGTTTCAGTTAATATAGATGAATCTTGTACCGTCATTAATTATCTCTGTAATGTTGATCTACTAAGCATCATTTTAAAGTAGATTTCACCTTCAGGCCTGAGCTCTTTCTCTGTTATTATGAGGCATGTAAATAATATATAGTTCTTACCTGATGATATCTATCACTACTTGTATTTTGATCCTTGATTATTATGTGAGGAAATATATGGTCAAAAGTGCATGTAATTTGACGAGAAATTTAATTAGGTGAAAAAATGTGAGTAAAATAGTTTTACAAAATGTCTACTTAACGTTATGTAAGTCGTAAACAGGAAATTTGGCATATACATACAGACAACCTTGCAACTTGCCTGAGATGAGTCCTGGACTCACAATTTTCAGTTGGGACTTACCAAAGTTTTCAAATTTTTGATTTTGCAATGGTGGAACTCACAAAAATTTTCAGAAGTGTCTTCTGGATTCATCAAAATGAATTGTAACAAGTATCCCTGTACATAGATATTTGATCTTGCAAGTAGGGAGAATGTCTTATCTAGAGAATTCCATTAATTATCCCCCTTATAAGGTCGATCCCACTAAAGGCCAACCCTCTTATCAGGCCAGATTTCAGATACTCTGAGATTGTCAAATACTAAACTGTCCCCCTCAAGAGAGGCCACCCCTCTTATAAGACCACTTTTTAATTGTTGAAGGGGTGGCATTATAAAAGGATGGCTATTGCATTAAGTTTTTCATATTCATTTATAAGCAAATTAACTCATTTTCTCTAATGCAAACCGCTGGGTAAATTTTAATACCAACATATTTTTATCTTTAAGGAAAAATTTCAGCCTAACTATAAAAATATATGACCAGACCAAGTAAAAATGTCCCGTCGTACGTAGTATGTATGTATGTATGTGTTGTACAACGTTCATCGATTAAGATCCAATTAAAAATCTACAAACTATTAACAACCTTGATAAAAGGATAGTATGTTATTAGTTGTACAAGGTTTTGTCATAGTCATTATTAACTTCCTGTTATAAGCAAGATTAGCTAGTGATGTAAACACAAAAAAATTACGTTTTGACCGACCATGATAAAATATCAAAAGATGACGGGATATTTCGGTTGCTGTTTACTTGGAATAGATGATGATTTTGGTGTAGAGGTTAGTTGTTGAATTATGTATATACAATGTTTGACAAGCTTTTTTCGTAATTCAACATTTCTTTGATATTTGACCTTGATCTTGAACTTGGATAAAATGATGTCAAATTTATTTGAATATTTCGATTGATTGATAACTTGTCAGATTTCTGGAACAATTACGTACATGTATCCGGTACATGTACATAGATGAATGAATGACCGTGTATGTGTATGAAGATGTCTCCACTCCTGTTTGCCTATAACAAAATAATTATTATAAATGTTTGTATGTTTGTGCATGCCCCACGGTCTATTACTAAATCATTCCTCAATGTAAAAAATGTTCTAGACAATGTGTAATACATTTTTGTACTTCAATAAAGTTATGACCCATTTGCCAAATCATCGGTCATCGCTGCCTGTAAAGAGTTAAGCGCAAACAACTCATTATGTGAGGTAGTTTGTCAGTGACTTTAGCAGTCCTCATGAGAAGCATTGGTCCTCCTGCCCACGACCAGTAAAACTTTGTTCGGACCAGTACATTTTTTAGTTTTTATTTATTAAACAACATTATCAAAAAAAAACTGGTGAAACGTGCTAATCTGGGTCACAGTCACTGTAATCGGGCAGCTATATCGAGAAACAGATACGGTGTTAAAAAAACTGTTGATACTCATAACATATTGATAAATGCAATAAAATTTTATGTTTGTCTTCAAGAAATATGATAGACTTTACACATTTGTAGTACACTACCTGCAGATGTGCATGAAGGAATATGGTTGCTGTCCAAAATTTAAAAGGAGAGATAATTCAACTTATACTTTCACGAAAAGGGGGGTCGTGTACCTTGTAAGCACAACTCCTAAACTGCTTATTGGATTTTTATGAAACTTTACACATTTGTAGTACACTACCTGCAGATGGGCATGAAGGAATATGGTTGCTGTCCAAAATTTAAAAGGAGAGATAATTTAACTTATACTTTCACGAAAAGGTGGGTTGTGTACCTTGCAAGCGCAACTCCTCCTAAACTGCTTATTGGATTTTTATGAAACTTTACACATTTGTAGTACACTACCTGCAAATGTGCATGAAGGAATATGGTTGCTGTCCAAAATTTAAAAGGGGAGATAATTTAACTTATACTTTCACGAAAAGGGGGGGCATGTACCTTGTAAGTGCAACTCCTACTAAACTGCTTATTGAATTTTTATGAAACTTTACACAGTTGTAGTACACTACCTGCAGATGTGCATGAAGGAATATGGTTGCTGTCCAAAATTTAAAAGGAGAGATAATTCAACTTATACTTTCACGAAAAGGGGGGTCGTGTACCTTGTAAGCACAACTCCTAAACTGCTTATTGGATTTTTATGAAACTTTACACATTTGTAGTACACTACCTGCAGATGGGCATGAAGGAATATGGTTGCTGTCCAAAATTTAAAAGGAGAGATAATTTAACTTATACTTTCACGAAAAGGTGGGTTGTGTACCTTGTAAGCGCAACTCCTCCTAAACTGCTTATTGGATTTTTATGAAACTTTACACATTTGTAGTACACTACCTGCAAATGTGCATGAAGGAATATGGTTGCTGTCCAAAATTTAAAAGGGGAGATAATTTAACTTATACTTTCACGAAAAGGGGGGACATGTACCTTGTAAGTGCAACTCCTACTAAACTGCTTATTGAATTTTTATGAAACTTTACACAGTTGTAGTACACAACCTGCAGATGTGCATCAAGGAATACCGTTGCTGTGTAAAATTTAGAAGGGGAGATAATTCAACATATACTTTCACGAAAAGGGGGGTCATGTACTTGTGGCGACCCCTAGATGTATGTTCTTGGTTAGTTTATTTTGGAGATGAGATGTTGTCTCCTTGACATATCTCCATATCCGCTCATTTTTCATAGGTAACTTGCTAATATACCTGTATTCCAAAGTTTGAACATCATAGTATTGCAAGCGGGGGGTATCACTCAGTGAGGTTACTCACAGTTCTAGTTGATTTAAACAAGAAAAAAGGGGAAAGGGGGGGGGGAATTTTATTTGTGAATTTTACAGTTAAATAAATGTTATGTTTCGACAGTTTAAAGAGAAAAATAAGAATTTGTTGCGACTAAAGCTTAAATCAGCGTTAAAAATTGAACAAATATCAGTGGTTTTGTAAATGAGATTTATTTTAAATAGAAAATCTGAATTTATTATTAATTAATTTATTATGGGACGAAGTCCCAACTATGGTAGAAATAGCAATATTTTGATCCCAGATCCATATCACTAATGGATTAAATTCCTTGCACCGGAAACCAATACAGGGTTACTGCTGCAGAAATTCGGATGCGCAGTAATCTGGAACTACTTCCGGTTATGAATGTTAAAAAATGACTCAAAATCGCAGTGTGTTCTAGCCCATTAAACATATACCATGGGACTGACAATATCATTAAACAGAGTTTCATTTCTTCCCCCTCCTGTTCGAAATAATTAAGTCTCCCAAACAACGTTTGGAGACTTATTGTTTTTGCTCCGTTTCTTATTATTATTATTATTATCCTTCTTCTTCTTGTTATTCTCCTTTCTTTCCGTGCACCATGAACTTGTCCACGGCAGATCTCAGGAACTACAGGACAGAATTTCATGAAACTTGGTGGAGTTATAGATATATGTTTCTAGTTGATCTTAAAGATTTGTGGTAAAGGGGGTCAAAGCCATATTTTTGGGGGTTCAAAGGGGGTGGGGGTTACTATAGAATCCTATGGGAAACTTGAAATTTCATACATTAATGTTGATAACTTCTAACTGGATAATGATAGAGACATAAATTTTGACATAGTGATAGGTCACCATTAGAGGAGCAATTCTGTGTTTTCAAAATTTTCAAGATGTCTGCCATTTTCAAAATGGTTGCCAAAACACGGCATAAAAATGGGGGGTAAAAATTCAACATTGTCCGATATCATCAAAATTTGATATGTGGGTAGATAGTGTCAGTGGCCAGTTTGGGAGACTTCATAATCATTAGATTATAATCATATCTTGTATTTTCTTTGAAATTGAGATGTCAAGTACCGGATTATGCAAAACCGGACTGGGTGCACAGTCTACAGGAGGGGGCAGGTCTCCGTTTTGGCAAAAAACCTTTAAAAAAGACGTAAGATTTGGGTTTGGGTCCCCCTATTTGCCCCCTCTTTTGAGAAAGTCTGGATCCGTCCCCGGTCTACTTTGAAAAAAAGTTATAGGTTCATATATCTGAGTTAATATTGTTTAAAAAAAATTATTGGACTTCGTCCCAAGTTAGGTAACACCTATTATCATATTATTAATGATACAATTTTATATCCCTTGGGAGGAAGAGGGGGGGATTTTTTTTTATAAAGTTAATAATATGAAATATTGACATTCACACTTGCCTTTTGGACAGCACATTTCTGTGTCCACACTTGTGACTATATAAAAATAAATTCAAGAATTTGATCTGGACCTGTCAATTCAAATTTTCATTTTGGCGACTGCTTTTAGATCAGAAGGTTTCGGTGGTTTTCCCCAGTGTCATTTCCTGAATTTTACTTTCAATACTGTTAAGTGATTTGAAATTTAGTAGAAAATAAAATGAAATCAACTTAGTCATTCATTTTGTACAGCCTACAACAAAAAATTCCCTGTAGATATAAAAATATACTTTAGAGTGTTTCCTTGATGAATTCCTTCCGTAATTTGACATGTACATTATGTAATGTACGTGTACTTGTTTCTAATATAAAATACTGTAGTATTTAGTCTAATCCACTTATAATGAAATCTTAAAGAGGCATGAAATCTTTTCATTATATCCAATCTTCAATATAGCGAGGTGTATTCAATACAACATTATGTGATAAAGTTTGTCAGTGACTTGCGACAGGTCGTGGTTTTCTCAGGGTCTCCTCCACCAATAAAACTGACTGCCACAATATAACTGAAATATTGTTGAAAGTGACGTAAAACACCAACCAACCAATCAATCAATATAACCAGACTCGATATGTACTCCGAGGGTTTGATGGGGATAAATAATTTGTTCAATATAAACAATTTTCATTATAACTGATTTCATAATATGATGACTGGACTGTAGAATACAAACTGTTTCCCTGAAGTTTATTTAGTCAGAGCTACAAATCCAACATTGTTTTGTTGAAGCGAAAGAGACATACTCATGTTAGTTTTGAATGAACCAAGTTTGAGTTATCAGGGATTTAGCCAGGATTTTGAGACCATTGCGAAATATATATTTTTTGGATTAATTATGAATAAACAAGAATATAATGAGTTTAATCTTATAATCAGTTACGTTGCCTTATTGGTTAGTAATGGAGATTGAAAACCTCCTAGGATGGGAACATAGTCTGCAAATTAGCAACCAACTGATAAAACATAACATTGCCACTATTTTGATCTCAATACCACACAAGTTGTAATATCCCCCACCCCCTTTTGAAATATTACTGTGCTTTGGTCTAATACCACACACATTGTAATAACCCCCTCCCCCACCCTTTTTGAAATGTTACTGTGCTTTGGTCTAATGCCACAACAATTGTAATAACTTTTATTTGTGTAGTCTTCAGCAGAATTTTTTCTGCCAGTTTGCCCAATGGTCCAACTTCTATCTAGATTCTTTGTAGGAAATCAGTATAGAACAAATGTCAAAAACTGAAGCAAGTTGTAAAATAAATAATTGGCTAACAATTACAATGGACAAACCATATTACTTACAAGTATACAACTTATCAGAGTGGGTGAATGAGACAATTTGGTTGTACTGTACCCAATTAAAAAAGAAATATTCTTTGACTACTGTAATTACTTCTGATGAGGCATAATTAATCTGATATACTGGTACCAGCAAATTATTTTAAAAATTGACACTGACATTTTTTCTACAAAGCTATGTAGAGGTCTAACGTTTCTGAAAATGCCCAACCTGGTGTTTTCCAAAAATCAGATGTAAAAATTGATGGTCAGTGTTTTTTTTTACCCCTTACCAATTAGAGGCTACAATGTTGACCACCCACCCATTACTAAAGTAGAGGATATCACACAGCTAAATATTGACTCTGTCTAAAATGAAGTTATTTTAATCATTTATGCAAACAGCTTACAATAATGATTTGTTAGTATACAAATCGTTGGACACTTGTTACATTAAAAGGTGTTAAATACCTCACACCTTGTTTGTTCACATCTTGTTTATAGGGTTCCAGTAGTTCAAATATATAGGGTACCAGTTATGCAAATATATAGGGTGCCAGTTATACAAATATATAGGGTACCAGTTATACAAATACATAGGGTACCAGTTATGCAAATATATAGGGTACCAGCTATACAAATACATAGGGTACCAGTTACCAGTGCCCGATAAAAAAATTTGGGCCAGTAAAACATTAGTCACTGGTCCAAATGGCATAATGGTGGTCCAAACATTTTGTGACATTTTTTTATGAAAAAAAGACATCAGATATCAATATATAAACAGTTTTCAGATTAATTGTTTTTTATCAATAACATTAAAATTCATTCTTACACTAGTCTCACAAGGGTTGGGGTGGGGGTGGGGGGGGCTCTTCAAGGTAATTTTGGTAGGTACAGGTGTGCAGCTGAAATTGCGAAAACACCCCGATGCATATATTGCTATCAAATGAAACCTGAATGTACTTGTTATAACCTTTTTGACAACCTTGACGCCATTGGCTAGGGTGGTCTTAAGAAACGATGCTAGTCCATCGGATGGGGACAATAAAAGGCTGGTTTGTGTAAGGGGAGATCAATGCCATGATCACATTAAAGACATCCGGAAAAGAGTAGACTAATGCCACTACAAGAACCGGTCTTGCACTCCCCACAGTGAAGAGTGACATCACTTGTTTCAATTCACTATGAAGAAGTGATTTTAAAGTAAAATAACTTCTCAGTTCGGGGTAATGTTAGTTGGTTATTCATTCCAAATAAGTATCTCACTTTGTTGAAATAACAAACGGTGCTGTCATTTTCTGTTATATAAACAACTGTTAACTTTTCCTGTTATTTTTTAATTTGTAAACAAAAGTTCTGGTTCCAAAAAAAACTAAAACAATCCCAATTGTCATTAAATTGTAGCCGTGTACATGAACTATGAAAAGTTTAAAAGAAGTGACAGGCCAGATCGTTTCCGTAGTTTGACAACTGTCAACAATTTTCTCTCCGTTGTTGGGGAAAAGTTTTTCAATGATTACCTAAGGATTGACACAAAAAGGTTTCCGATTTCTGTAAAATGAAATTCGTACATGTACATTTTGCAGCAGATTGAATGAATAAATTTACGAACCGTGGGCGTGGAAGATACCAGATCACAAACATTATAAGTTGACAGAATTCTCTTTATTGTTCACAACTTTCCACTTCATCCGTGATTTTTAACAATTTTAATAATTAAATCATAAAGAAACAAAAAAACACGTTTCTTTTCAAATATTTAGTGAATACTTGTGTATTACATGAAAATGTGTTGGAAACGTGTATTGATTGACTCGATAAAAATACATAATTGGGGAGAACAGTAAATTACATTAGCTGTGTATTCATTGGCTACAAAAATATATTTGGACCAATCGCTGTGCTCGTAACAAACCGTTTTCGACTAGAACAGAAGAGTTATCTACCGTTGAAGTTACAGTAAAATATGTCCGGTTTCGGTAAAACAACAATTTTTAGCGGTCTTTTAGGCAATCGCCCAAACGTTTTTTGTTGGGCCAGTGACTACCTAATTTGGAGCAGCTTTTTGTTGCCCGAATAAGATATTAGTCGCATTTGGCGACTGGACGACCATCCATTTCAGGCACTGGTTATGCAAATATATGGGGTACCAGTTATGCAATTATATAGGGTACAAGTTATGCAAATATATAGGGAACCAGTTATACAAATATATTGGGTACCAGTTATATAAATATATTGAGTACCAGTTATGCAAATGTTCAATGTATAATAACCAAGTGTATTGTGTAAATCTGAAAATAGAACCAATTATTATGTTAATTTTGACTTGTCTGATCTCTAAGTCACATAATCATATTTCACTTAAACTGTATCCCCAACCAATCTATTTCTTAACACTTTTTTGCATGTTGATCTTCTAATATAACTAGGAAAAGTTTCATGTTTTTCAATATCTGGTCCATAAACCATGCAGGTTATGTTTTTTCAAGGTTTGGGTCTTCGATAGACTTGTGATGCGAGATGGTATGGTTGCAGTCGGGAATAACAATTCCCCATTTTATGAAAAGGTGTACTGAATGCAACTTTTTTATTTTTATTTTTATATTCTGTGTCTTATTAAGGCATGGAAATATCAGTTTCATGTTTTTCAATATCTGGTCCATAAACCATGCAGGTTATGTTTTTTCAAGGTTTGGGTCTTCGATAGACTTGTGATGCGAGATGGTATGGTTGCAGTCGGGAATAACAATTCCCCATTTTATGAAAAGGTGTACTCAATGCAACTTTTTTATTTTTATTTTTATATTCTGTGTCTTATTAAGGCATGGAAATATCAGTTTCATGTTTTTTAATACCTGGTCCATAAGCCATGCTGGTTGGGTTTTTTCATGGTGGCGATGTTCGATAGACTTGTGATACGAGATGGTCTGGTTTCAGGCGGGAGTGACATCCCCCATTTTCTGAAAAGGTGTACTCAATACCACTTTTTCTTTTTATATTCTATGTCATTAAGGCATGGAAATATCATGATGCTAAGTTATCTCCCCTTGATAAATTCACAATTTTGGGTACTTTCAGAAGGACTGGTTTCTTCATTGATATTAGATACAATGCTGGGTAGTTGCCCGGGGGCCCCACTAGCATAGTGGCCCCATGCTAATCTTATGTATGTTGTGTACGACATGTTTTAACACTGATTTTGTTGGAAGTATCAATCCAATAAATATATGTTTAATATTATCGACATTTACAGTTCTATTCATGTGAGTGTTTGTGTATGTAGTGGCCCCAGTGCACTGCTTTGCCCGGAGGCCTATAATGTTGTTAAGACGGCCCTGATTAGATAGTCTACTCTATATATTCATCATGTCTACAAGACTGCTTTCCCATGTTGGCTATGATACACATTTAATAATGTCAGGTTTATTATACCTCCGCTCCCCGAAGGGGGAGAGGGGTATACTGTTTTACCTCTGTCCGTCCTTCCGTCCGTCCAAAATATTTTTCGTTGCATTTTTCTCAGTAACTGTTGATGGCAGAAATCTGATATTTGGTCACAAGCATCATATAGGTATACCATATTGTGGGTAGCGTTTTTGGACTCGTCAGATTCCTACTTCCTGTTTGCCGACTTAGTTGGTTTCTATACACATTGAACATATATGCACATTTTTTGTCACATTTTTCTCAGCAACTATTGATGGCAGAGATCTGATATTTGGTCACAAACTTCATATAGGTACCCCATATCGTGGGAAACGTTTTTGGATCCATCAGATTCCTACTTCCTGTTTGCCGAATTTGTTGATTTTTATACACATTGAACATATATGCTCATTTTTCGTCGCATTTTTCTCAGCAACTATTGAAGGCAGAAATCTGATATTTGATCACAAGCTTCATATAGGTACCCCATATCGTGGGAAGCGTTTTTTGATCCGTCAGATTCCTACTTCCTGTTTGCCAAAGAGCGGGGGTATCATAGGTGAGCATTAGCTCACAGTTCATCTTGTTTAAATTAAATTGTTTTCATCAACAAACTTATTAATGTCTAAAATTGAGTTCAAGCTGACATTCAACCTAGTGACATGGCAGTTTTCCTTAGTTATAGAAATATTTATTACGTCAAGCAACCAAAAACTGCAATGGTTGTCAAAAAATCACATATTACAAAATGTATAATGTTACAAACTAGCGGTGTAACAATACTACCATACGATCACAATCATATATTATATGTACTGGTAGATACATTTTATAAAGTACATAGTTGAAACATTGTAGAGATTATAGTATGTGTGTACAGGAAGTCTGTTTTTGTCTTTATCTATGAAATGTGATTTTGATATAATGTTCATTGTTAATAAAACATAACATACCAAGATTCCAAAATATAAACTAAGCTGTTATATAAGTATTATGTCTGTTATTTTTCAGATGACCTACAGATTTACAGTAAATCTACCTCAGAACCAGAAAAAAGTACTACGCGTTAGTCCTGCAACACCGCTAGAAGATGTTCATCGACAGATATGTTCCGAGAAAAATCTCGACCCTTTTCGTTACACATTTCAACTCCCTTCTGATCCATACTCTAAGCTCAGCATGCAAATGACTGTAGGAGAAATAAAATCCAACGAAATCAATTTAACTGGTACAGGTAATTAACAGAATTTGTAATTAGAAAAGATTTTTATGTCTTAGTAGTAAGTTTATGTAGTATCCTAATGTGTGAGGTGTGAAATGTCTGGAAAGGTTATTTCATCAATTCTACTGTAAACAAAGACATGGTATTCATCTTCAGTTAGAACCTTGCCTTTATTGCAAAGTCTTCAAACACATTTAAAAAGTATCTACCAGCTTCAAGTCAAAGGTGAATACTATTATTCTAAATAGAATGAGTACCTAGTTAGAATTCAAATTGTTGGTGTGATAATTTTTTTTTCCCAAAATTACATGTTTATCCTTTTTTGACATTTTTTAGCAGTACTCTTCATAATCAAGACTGAGTTTTATAAACTTATGTTGTTTTATACTTGACTTTATCAACTTTCTAAAAAAAAAAGATTATTATTATTACAATTCTTCTTCTATAGCGCTTAATCTAAAACAATATTACTCTTAAGTGCTTTACAGTGCATAAAATACAATATACATGTACAATAAAACATATATCAAGAATTGACACAATGAGATAAAAATTTCAAATTGAAAAACTAGTCCAAATCAAAAAGTATATAGGATACAACTTATAGAGTTCTAAAATACGTAGGAATTAAACAAATAAAAATAAAAGAAAAGGGAAAGAGAAATTGAACTTAGATATATTTAAGAACAAAATATGATAGACTTTAGGTTAAAGTTAAAAAATTTTACTGACACAATTTATCGAAGGTATTTTATTACACAGTGTATAGCTGCAGATATTGTATTTTTTCTTGACTCCTACTAGTTTATATTGGATACCATGAGTAAATATGAACATATTGTGGTTTTGTGAATTGGGTTGTGTAGACTATAGTTTGTCCTTGTTTTCCTGTCTATTTTAATCAGGGGCCATCATGGTCTTGATCGTATGGTAGTTGGATTTATAACTGCCTATGCAATCAGTGCCTTTCACTACTAACGTTGTGAGTTCGAATTCCGCCCATGACGCGGTGTACTCGATACAACATTATGTGAAAAAATTTGTGTGACATGCGACAGGTCGGTGGTTTTCTTCAGGTACTTTGGTTTCCTCCACCAATAAAATTGACCGCCACGATATAACTGAAATATTGTTGAAACGGTATTAAACGCCATAACTCTAATAAACCCCTATAGTTTTTCCTTGTTCTCCTGTCTATTTTAAGCAACATTTTTCGTAACTTTAATCTATCCTTTATTATCATTAGTTGTATCTAGGTACAATCATTCTTATATGATGAATATTTTATCATTAGATGTATACATTTGTTTGAAACAAGTAATCCAAAATATTTTGATTTTCCCTAACCATCATAAATGTGTTAGCTCACTTTGCCAAAGGCATCCGTCGTCCGTTAACTTTTCACATTTTAATCTTCTCCTCTGAAACCCCTCAGCCAAATGAACTGAAACTTGGTAGGAAGCATCTATGGAAGGTCCTCTATAACGATTGCTCATTTCGTCCCAATCTATTAACAAATATGGCCACCACAGGCAATCCTTGTTTCTGATTGGTCGATTTCTAAAAATCTTCTCCTCTGAAACCACTTTGACAAATGAACCAAAACTTGGTAGGAAGCATCTATGGAAGGTCCTCTATAAAGACTGTTCATGTTGTCCCGATCCATTAACAAACATGGCCACCACGGGCAATTCTTGTTTCTGATTGGTCCATTTCTAAAAATCTTCCACTCTGAAACAACTTGGCCAAATGGACCGAAATGTGGTAGGAAGCATCTATGGAAGGTCCTCTATAGGAATTGCTCATTCCGTTTTGATCTGTTAACAAACATGGCCACCATAGGCAATTCTTGTTTTTGATTGGTCAATTTCTAAAACAGCTTTTCCTCTGAACCCGCTTGGCCAGATAATATGAAACTTGGTAGAAAGCATCTATGGAAGGTCCTCTATAGGGATTGCTCATTTTGTTTTGATCCATTAACAAACATAGCCGCCACAGGCAATGCTTGTTTTAGATTGGTCGATTTCTAAAAATCTTCTCTGAAACTGCTTTGCCAAATAAACCGAAATTTGGTAGGAAGCACCTATGGAAGGTTCTGTATTAAGTTTCCTCAAAGCAGAATGAAAGGTGAGCGACAGAGGCTCAGCCCACTGAGCCTCTAGTTTCATTGAAGTATTGATTCCACATGTACTTATAATATATGGTGCCTTTTTTTATTGGCAATTTTGTTTGAGAATTTATTTAACAAGGCAATACAAGTATAAGGTATATGTTAAGGTTTTGTTTACGTTGATGGTGTTTAATGCCACTTTCAACAATTTTTCAGTTACATGTATATCGTGGCAGTCAGTGTTATTGGTAGAGGAAACCGAAGTACCCAGAGAAAACCACAGACCTGTCACAAATCACTGACAAACTTGATCACATAATGTGGTATCAAGTACACCTCACCATATTATTATTTCCCAACCAAAAAGGACTACCGGTATTAGTCAAAATTTTGGGGTGAATTATGACAATTAAAGTCAAGATTTTGGATTCATTATTACTATTAAAAGTGCAGATTTTGACCCGTGGTCGCAATTACAAGTTCATTCCTTTGAAAATCCTTGCTTCAGACATGAGTAAAACAGTCAGGAATAGGAATACTATGCAAATTTCACACCAAAAATATAGAGTTACTATTTTTGATGCTGAGGGTGAAAAATGTCATTATTAGAATCTGTCAAAAAAAGAAATTATAGTTTGTTTTGCCTGCAGAAGTATGCCAGAGTTCATTATTAAAAACTGTTAATATCTTTCTAACTTTACTTTGCCTGTTGAACCCAAGTAATGTAAGACTGAAATCTTTGAACTTTATAATTTAAAAATTTTTGACATTCAACAACTTTTAAGATCAAATATCAATATCATGTTACAATGTATAGTTAAACTTTTTTTCTTAATTTCAAAGTTGTTTGAATTGGAATTATGTGTCCTTCCTTTGAAACAAAATTTCATTCACTTTGAAAAGATCAAATAAAATGTTATAAATTAGGGTACGACGTTGGACAAAAACTAATTACTTGTCACCTAATAAGATATATATCTACAATATAAGATATGCTAAAGGATTTTTTGTAGTATAAAGCTTAAGTGTAGTTTAAAAAAAATTAAAGTTGGTTGATGTATATATATGTACCTCTCTGAATTGACCTAATTATTTGCCCCCAATTTTTAAGATGAAGTATAGGTGAAGAGATAAAGTTATTGATAATGCCTATTAATTATAGTCTATGATTTGTTAATTAGTGGGAAAAAATATTGTAGCCATTCAGAAAATGACTGAAGATATTGATCTCTTCTTTATTTCACAATTTGGAGGTGCTGTAGTGGTCATGATCGTATGGTAGTTGGATATACAACTACCTGTGCAATCAGTGCCTACTACCACTAATGTTGTGAGTTTGAATCCCATTCATGACGATGTGTACTCGATACAACAAATGCAATAATGTTTGTCAGTGACTTGCGGCAGGTCTGTGGTTTTCCCAGGGTACTCTGGTTTCCTCCACCAATAAAACTGACCACAACAATATAGCTGAAATATTGTTGAAAGTGACGTTAAAAACCATAACCCCAACCTATTTGACAATTTGTAAAAGGGACTTCTGATATTGTTTGCAAATGAACTTCTTGTAACTGGAAAAATGTTTTTTTTGTCTGGTTCAATCTCATTGACAAGTTTTTAATGTGGCATTCAATACACAAGACTGTTGGAAGTGATATGTTGATGTGGTTTTTGATTTAAGGCATCTTACAGGTTTGAAAGAAATGTATATTTCTCAAACAACCATACTGTGTTGTTATTTCCTATAGCTACTAGTAATATCTAAAACAAGAAAATAAATGTATTTTCATTGTTCAATTTTAAACTCTGTAAATGTACCGAAGAAAATGTGTATTTTTGTGTAATGTGTGTATACTACATGTACATATGTAATGTATTGATGTACATAACCCATATATAGATAACTAGGGAGTATTCTGTCTGCTAAGCCAAACTATAATATTTATATCACCAACCAACATAGATATCTACTGTAATATGAGACGAGCACAACCTGTTTGAAGAACAAAGTCCTGTAATTTTAAGAGGGGGGCGTGAGAAGGGAATGTACCGGTATTATTTTTTTTCAAGTACTTTTTAAAGTTTTTTTTTTAAATTATTTGGCTGGAGTTATCTCTCTTTGACTTATGGCTGTTCCGTTCATTTTACCTACGCCGCTTTTCCGTCGAGAGTTTCGTAGAAAGAGATTTTTTTATTTCAAGTTTATTTCGATTTTGCATCTATAGAGTAAATAATTAAAGAATTGGGAATTTTTCATTGAAATATATTTCTTTTGCGTTTCTAAATATCAATTGATCTATTTTTTAAGATTCCGGTGAAAAGATATTTGGCTATCAATATAGAAAGGAGGAAAAATCGGACAGCCTACAGTTATAAGGACTTCGTCCTTTATAATATGTTGCCAAGTGTTTAAAATTTAGTTAAATTCACAGAGGTTTGAATTGTCATTTCCATTTGCAAGAGATGGGCAAATAAGTTGGTTTGCAGTCTGTTTTTAGTTCTATTATACAAGTTTCCAGTTTCCTTCGTATTATTTGTGTAGGAATGTTTTATGCATGTATGGTCTTGACAATAATTAAGTCTCTCCGTTTCTTATTATTATTATCTTTCTTCTCTTTCTCCTTTCTTTCTTTGGCCTATGAACTTGTCCACGGCAGATCTCAGGAACTACTGAACAGAATTTCATGAAACTTGGTGGAGTTATAGATATATGATTCTAGTTGATCCAAAAGTTTTCAGCTTTGTGGTAAAGGGGGTAAAAGTCATATTTTGAGGGGTTCAAACGGGGTGGGGGCTACTATATAATCCTATGGGAAAGTTGAAATTTCGTACATTAATGTTGATAACTTCTAAATGGATAATGATAGAGACATAAAATTTGACATAGTGATGGGTCACCATTTGCGGAGCAATTCTGCGTTTTCAAAATTTTCAAAATGTCTGCCAAAACACGGCATAAAATATGGGCAGAAAAAATTCAACATTTTCCGATATCATCAATATTTGATATGTGGATAGATAATGATGTCCCGAATTGATTCCCGACATTGAAAATTTTTTACCGGTCGCCATTTTCAAAATGGTCGTCACAATACCGCAAAAATTCAACATTGTCCGATATCATCTAAATTTGATATGTGGGTAGATTATGATGTCCCGACATTGAAATTTTTTCTAGCGGTCGCCATTTTCAAAATGACCACCGCAAAACCGCACAAATTTAACATTGTCCGATTTCAATGACATTTCATATGTGTGTAGATTATGATGTCCCGAATAGATTCCCGACATTGAAAAATTTCTAGCGATCACCATTTTCAAAATGGCCACCACAATGCTGCACAAATTCAACATTGTCTGATTTCAACGACGTTTCATATGTGGATAGATTATGATGTTTGAATTTATTCCCGATATTGAAAAATTTCTAGCGGTCGTCGTTTTCAAAATGGCTGCCACAATACCGCACAAATTCAACATTGTCTGATTTCAACGACATTTCATATGCGGGTAGATTATGATGTGCCAAATTTATTCCCGACATTGAAAAATTTCTAGCGGTGGCCATTTTTAAAATGGCCACAAAAATTCAACATTGTCCAATATCATCAAAATTTGATATGTGGGTAGATAATGATGTTCCGAATTGATTCCTGACATCGAAAAATTTCTACCAGTCGCCATTTTCAAAATGGCCACCACAATACCACAAACATTCAACATTGTTCGATTTCAAAGGTAGCTTTTGATTTATTTTTTAAACCTGTTGTCAGTGGCTGGGAGACTTGAGACTTCATAATCGTTTTATTATGATCATATCTTGTTATATGTGACCTTTGTCACTAAGTTGAGAAAGACGTTTTTCAGTGTTATACTTATTTCATATCTTAGTTTTCCCACTCGGTCGCGATCGTGATTTACAACTACCTATGCAATCAGTGCCTATCACCACTAAAGTTCGAACCCTGTTCATGGCGAGATGTACTCGATGCAACATTATGTGATAAAGTTTGTCAGTGACTTACAGCAGGTCAGTGATTTTCTACGGGTACTCTGGTTTCCTCCACCAATGAAATTGACAGCCACGATATAACTGAAATATTGTTGAAAGTGGCATTAAACACCATAAACCTAACCTAACCCACTCGGCCAACCTCCTTAAAGTATAAAAGCTTTGTATTTATTGAGACTTTCCTTTTTTTTAATGAAATTCTGTTCATCCCTAAAATTTGGTGATGATGTACTTTTGCTGTAAATAAATTGTTTTATTGTGTTTGAAACAAAAAAGTAGGTGCAAATATAGTGCAGACAATTTAGTTTTACATTCCTTAACCCGGTAAATATTGATTTGACGAGCCCATTAAAATTTAAGAAACCCATAATTATCAGTTTTTGTGTCTTGTACATTGTATTTAAATTTCATGTATACCACAAATTATTTTGTATAAAAACCATTATTATTAGTTATTTAATAACAGTTGAGCAGACGACATATGGGTATGTCATTGATAAAATGTTTTCAATGAATGAAGTTTCCATTAAAAAAAACCGTATGTTTGAATCAACACCAGTACAAAGGATACTACATAATAATACATATTTTCACTTTCTGGATTTTATTTAAAATTTTGAAACTTGTCGGGTAATATATAATATATATTTTTGTTATAGAAATTTTAAATTTCTTTTTTGATTTATTACAAGTAAGTTAATATTCATGAATACATGAATATTTTATAGACTCGAAAGAGTGTTTTTCTTGTTATAAATTATTATTGCAATTTTTCATTTAAATAGCTGCATCATAAATTTTCATTAGCAGTGCTGTCAACACCATAAAAACATGTTTTTTTTGCTACTTTAGTGTTCTATTGTTTAATTAAAAGTGTGTACTGGTCTAGCGATCAAGACAATCTGCTGTCCATAATAATATAAGGGTGTACTGGTCTAGTGGTCAAGGCGATATAATTTGTAAGAAATACTGTCCAATATGTTACAGGGTCATGCCCAGTTCACGACAAGGTGTGATTAATCTGTACTTTAATGAAACACAAGCTTTCTCCACATTCAAACCAGTTGCTGAATCTATAAAGAGGGAACTGTGACTTTCTCCACATTCAAACCACAAGGTGTTCTCAATCTATAAATGTAGGTCATAGGTAGGGGTGTAACGATACACTTTTTCCACAAGCGATACGTATCGCGATATTTGATATGTATTACGATACTTATCACGATATGTTTTATAGGAAACTGTAACTATTCCTTGAAGTCCATGCTGGTCGACATGTTTTTTTTTTTATATGAGGTCGATTACGTACTAGCGGAAATTATAAATATTTGATATTTGATTAATTAATTTTAAAAGCGTAAATTAATCGATTCACTTTTCTCAAAATATTAATTAAATGATCACCAAAAGAAGAAAACGGAAGCTCAACGCTACTTTTTTCAAAAAATGAGCATCATATCGTTTGCATAGTAAGCGGCCTCCACCTATCGTGAACCGAACCGTCCCCAAAATAATCGCGATTTCGGTACATACGGTGAATCGTTTCCCCCTTAGTCATAGGTGGGAATTCTGTCACCTTCCACAATTGGACCTGTTCACCAGATGGTGTGCTCCACTTGCACTATACATAGGAATTCCAATATTCTCTATATTCAAACCAATTCACCTCATGGTGTGCTGAATTTGTACTATAATGGAACTTCCTCCATATTCAAAGCACAAGGTGTTCTCAAGCAATGTCATAGGTGGACACTCTGTCACCAGAAGGTGTGCTCAACTTGTACCATAAGTGGAAATGCAGTTCTTTCTTAGGGTAAAATAAGATTTTCATTCAATTGTACTTTAACATTTGTTCATAATATGAGGCAGGTGCAACCTGAAACGCTCCCGAAGAACAGTAATTTTTCTTCCTGTTTACAAAATATCAGGCTTAAAAATAAAACCACCTAAAACTCCAAACTTCGAACAGTTTTCGTATCCGCTACCGAACATTATTTCATTTATATTTGAAAAAAAAATCGACTAGAGTTCTGGTTTAGGTCACATGATTTTTCTTTTAATTTATTTCCGGTTTGGCAGTTATATTGTTGAAGATTTTGAAGTGCCATAGTACCTATTCATACTTCTACCATTAACCTTCGAGAGTGTATTATTCAAATTCTGTGAAAATATAAGAGTGTAATTCTTGAACCGCGCCGCCCCCTAAGTTTAGAATACTGCCTAAATCTGGTATGGGCATAGGTAAGTCATCAATAATGATATTGCAAGGTAAACTAGATTATCTTTATACAATCATGCCAGTTTACCAGTAAATGACTTCTGAGTGTTTCTATTATAATAAATTTTTATTTGCATAAATTTTGATCCAGAACCTCATCATATTATAATGAACTTTATATACATAAATTTTGATACAGGATCTTCTTTATTTTTTTGCTTGGTTAAGTTTTTGGTTGAATTCTTCTTGTATGAAATCTGTTTTGATATATACTATAAAAGTTTAAAAAATAATGTATTGAATTCAACATAATGAATAGATTTAATACCATGTAGAGATATTTATATTCAGTAAAAGTGGGCCAGTATATATACCTACCTTTAACATGTAGAATATCGTAATATTACATCTCATTATGGAACTTTACTTGTAGACAATTTTATACTGTGTGTTTTAATGTTTGAAAAGAAAGGGACCCTTATTTGTGGACAATTTTATACTCTGTGTTTTAATGTTTGAAAAGAAAGGAACCCTTATTTGTGGACAATTTTATACTGTGTGTTTTAATGTTTGAAAAGAAAGGGATCCTTAATTGTGAACAATTTTATACTGTGTGTTGTGTTATAATGGTGGACAATTTTATACTGTGTGTTGTGTTTTAATGTTTGAAAAGGAAGGGTTCCTTAATTTTGATTTATATACATGTAACTGCTGTTGTGTTAATTACTGTAAGTTTTTGAAAGCGAGTTTTGATATTTTAGAAAGAGAAGAATCAATATTGTTTTGTTTTTATATAAAGTGGATTTTCTTCGTGTACACAAGAGACATTAGAATAGGACATTGATTTGATTGCACAGGATTTAATTCAAATAGTATGCATTTCAGTTGATTATAATTTCAGGTTGGTCTTTAATGATATAAGACAGAAAACATTAACGAGGCATTTAAAAAAAAAAAATTCAAAATTCAAACTGATTTGATTATTTGTTTTAATTGCTGTTCTTGGAATACGATTGCTAATGATAATGATATGCTGGTTCAAATATTGATTCGGAAGTTGTAACTAATTCTGAGAAAAATGATAATTTTGCTTTGATTTAACAGCTACCTACATCTACCTGTATTACTCATATTATCTGATGTGCGATAGGTAATGCTATGTAGGTATGTAGCATGACATCCCATTATACCAGGTAAATTTTTCTGCATGGTTCATTTACATGTATTTAAAAGAAACATATTTTTATATACTTTTTCTTTTGTATCAGGAAGTGTAAACAGTGCCATGTCTATGCCAAATTTATCAGTGGACCGAAGTCAGCCGACGAAGACAGACATTGCTTACATGCCAGCGTTAGGAGAAACAAAGAAGAAGAAAGGTTTCTTCTCTTTCCTTAAGAAGGATAACAGTAAAAAGTTTAGCTTAGTAAGTATCATGTCTATAAAGATTTTGTTGATGCGTAAGTTTTTCCATTTGTGCCGATTGTTCAAAGTTTTCATTTCTGTTGATAGTGCCAATCGTTAGAAATTTTAATTTTTGTATATTATTATACCCCCCCCCGCAAACAAAGTTTGGGGGGTATATAGGAATCACCCTGTCCGTCCGTCCATGTACCTTGTGAGCACAACTCCTACTAAACTGCTTATTGAATTTTTATGAAACTTTACACAGTTGTAGTACACAACCTGCAGATGTGCATGAAGGAATATGGTTGCTGTCCAAAATTTAAAAGGGGAGATAATTCAACCTATACTTTCACAAAAAAGGGGGGTCGTGTACCTTGTAAGCGCAACTCCTCCTAAACGACTCATTGGATTTTTATGAAACTTTACACAGTTGTAGTACACTACCTGCAGATGTGCATGAAGGAATATGGTTGCTGTCCAATAAGTGCAACTCCTACTAAGCTGCTTATTGAATTTTTATGAAACTTTACACAGTTGTAGTACACAATCTGCAGATGTGCATGAAGGAATACCGTTGCTGTCTAAAATTTAGAAGGGGGGATAATTCAGCTTATACTTTCACGAAAAGGGAGTTTGTATACCTTGTAAGCGCAACTCCTCTTAAGCAGCTTATTGGAGTTTTGTGAAATTTACACAGTTGTAGTACACTACCTGCAGATGTGCATGAAGGAATATGGTTGCTCTCCAAAATATAAAAGGGGAGATAATTCAACTTATACTTTCACGAAAGAGGGGGGCATGTACCTTGTAAGCGCAACTCCTACTAAACTGCTTATTGAATTTATATGAAACTTTACACAGTTGTTGTACACAACCTGCAGATGTGCATGAAGGAATGCCGTTGCTGTCTAAAATTTAGAAGGGGAAATAAATTCAACTTATACTTTCACGAAAAGGGGGGCCGTGTACTTGTGGCAACCCCTAGATGTATGTTCTTGGTTAGTTTATTTTGGAGATGGGATGTTGTCTCCTTGACATAACTCCATATCCGTTCATTTTTCATAGGTAACTTGCCAATATACCTGTATTCTAAAGTTTGAACATCATAGTATTGCAAGCGGGGGGTATCACTCAGTGAGGTCACTCACAGTTCTAGTTAATTACTTAAAATTTCTATTTTCAATACATTTAGAACAGAAAAAAAAAACGTTTTTGTAGTTAAAGTCAGAAATATTTGTTGTGTCTTCTCGAGATTAAGAAAGTAAATTGTTAAATGTAAATTTCTCATTAACGGAAAGACATTTTTTTTTAATCAATGGATATGTAAAACCAGTTTATACATGTGGCAGACTTCATGGTACAGAAAATAAAAATCTATATAGTGAAATTCAAGACTAATAGCAAGACAATTCTAGAAGTTAATGACAAAAGAATATTCATATATAGCGTCAAACCTCGTAGGAAGGAGTAGAGAAATATTTGAGTTATCGAGGATCGCCAAAAGAACCAGAAATAAATCACTCGTAACCAATATTTCAGCTATATCGTGGAGGTCAGTTTTATAGATGGAGGAAAAACCGGATAAATCACAGAACTGCTGCCAGTTACTGACAAACTTTATCACATAATTTTGTATAAATTAAGTACACCTCGCCATGAGCTTGAATCGAACTTACAACTTTAGTGGTGATAGACATTGATTGCCCATGTAGTTAAAAATCTAACTACCATACGATCACGACCATGACATATTCATATATACCTTTATATACATATATGCAGTTAAATCTTGTTGAAAGGATCAATGATTTTATTTGATAAGACATTTTCAAAATGGAATTTAATTTTCATTGTCTGACGCTCGGTTATATTCTTTGATTGTGACAACATTGATACTATGATGTCACTCGGTATTAAAGGTATTTATTACACTTGGAAATCTAGGTATTTCACTGGCATCTTTGTAAGAAATACATTCATTTACATAATGTGTAATAATATATAAGTCTTGATGGTTTATGTTATAGAGTTTGACCAGTTTCTGATGCTTGGATTTATTCAGAGTTCACCGACTTATTTGTGGAAGACAAAATATTAGCATGTCCTATTAAGGGTTAAGGTTATGATGTTTAAGATCACTTTCAACAATATTTAAGCTATATCGTGGCGGTCAGTTTTATTGGTGGAGGTAACCGGAGTACCCGGAGAAAACCACCGACCTGTAGCAAGTCACTGACAAATTCTATCACATAAAGTTGTATCGAGTATACCTTGCCAAGAGCATGTCCTAATAAAGCTTTATAAAAGTTGTATAAATTAAAACAAAATTGAATATTTGTATGTGATACATTTTAAACAACAAAAAATTACAAATTACATGTAGTAACACTAAATTTAGAGATATTGATCGTTCATCGATGTTAACGTTAAAAACAACCCAGGTATTTCAACTACGTTCATGACAAAAACAAAATTGTGGTGAAAGGCAGAGAGAAATATTGAAGATAAAAATAGATTAAAGATAAGCTAATTAATAACAACGTATATTCAATAATCAAATTTGAAAAAATTGGTTCAAATATTGATTTAAACAACAAAATTTTTCATTTTATAACATAGATATGAATAGTTTTTTTTTATTCGTTCGATAAAACACCAACGAACATTTCAGATAATTATCTTAAATAATCTACACTTAATTGAACTTTTTGTTGCTGTCGTATTTTAATATCTCTGATGTAAGGAAATACATGTGTATTGAATATAACGTCACCAAAATGTTATTGTATCTATCGATATTTGATGACTAGATAATGATATATATACATGTATCAGCTGTTGTGAAAATGCATGATCGTTAATATGCAAATTAAGCTATTATTTTCCAATTCTGTAAAGTGCTATTTTTGTACACCCCTCTTTTCTAAGGTCACCTCTCTTATCAGGTCAGATTTCAGATGCACTGAGATAGTAAAATACAACTAAATTGACCCCATCAAGATAGACCCCTCCTCTTACAAGGCCAACTTTTCATGGCAGAGTGGTCTTATAAAAGGAGACAACTGTATTTAAAATTGTTAATGTATTTTGGGTATTTTCTTTGCAGCAAAGTGTTCAAAGAGATGCATTTGTAGAACAACCAATTTCATCTCGTGAAATAGGTCAAACGAGGTCAACTTCACAAGAATCCCCACCAGCACGACGGAATTTAGAAAAAAATTCTGGTGTTAGGCCGAAGACAATGTATGCAGTTGTAGAACAACCAATCTCATATCGTGAAATAGGTCCAATGAGGCCAACTTCACAAGAATCCCCACCAGCACGACGGAACTTAGAAGGAAATCCTGGTGTTAGGCCGAAGGCAATGTATGCAGTTTCCACATCAAACCTAGATAAAATATCAGATGCCAAGACAACTGTTCCCCCACTAGATCTTTCAGGATTAAATAACAGTCAAAACGCTAGTTCAAAATCTAAATCTTTATCTGCGTTAAAAACAGTTAACGAAAGCGACAAAGTCCTCGTAGTTCCTCCTCGTAAAAAGAGGAGGGCACCACCACCTCCACAAGCTCAAGCTCAAAGTGTTCAAAATACGGTTCAAGTTGAAATTAGTGTGGAAAAAACGAATCTTGAAAAAATGGCAAAATCAAAAGTGGAAACCAATGAAATTAAACAGAGAACTGAAAATGTGTCAAAATTCCATTCACGAAATAGTTCTTCTGATTCTAGTGGATATCATGAATCGACACTTAGCGGTGCAGAATCACCCGATGGTCCACGGATTGACAAACATTTTGAAGGGAATCTTAATCTAGAAACTGCATCTTTAGACAGTGGTGGTCATTTAAATGGCGACAGTGGGATTAGGGACATATCTCCTTCTTCTTCACGAAGGACAGAACTTGATGGTGATGTTGGCTCAAGTCAAACTCTACCATTAGAGAGGACTAGGAAAAAAGGGGAAGCATCATCTACGCCACGATCCAGTTCCCTCGATCGTACAGGGAAAAAGAAAAAGGCTGCGCCACCTCCTCCTCCTGGTAATAATGCTATTTTAATGTGTAATTACCAGTAGATACTGTTGGGAGTTAGTTTTCTTTGTATGACAGCCAAAAAAAATCAAGCAAACAATTGTGTAGTCCGAGATTCCTCTGCCGTCTGACAGCTTTTATGGATTGGCTACAGCAAATCCATAAAAGCCGTCAGACGGCAGAGGAATCTCGGACTAACAATTGTGTAACAGCATTTGAAATTTGTAAATAAAGTATACAAATGCAAGCCTTTCAATTAGGGGCGGTAACAGGTACTATTACCCACCTAAAATGTACCTCCTGATTTTAAGGAGTGTTGTATAAGATATTCATGACAATTGTTCCAATTTTAATATATAAAAAAAAGTACCGCCTGTAAATAGTGAAGTTCTGGTAGACTTGAAAAATATTGAAAGCCCTGAACAGCATTTGAAATTTGTAAATAAAGTAGACAAATGGGCAATAGTCATTATTAAAATTGATTATTTTGAAAAATGAATTGTATAGAAATAAAATTGAGATTATGATAACTGTTTTTAAGAAATCTGTTTTGGAGTAAACCTCAAGTGCAAGCAAATTTTTGCCTGATTTTTGGTTGTCATAGTTATTAGTTGTAGTGCTGTTTTTATAAACATTTGAGAATTAGTTATTATTATAGATTTCAATATTATTCTATTCTTTGTAAGAAAAAAATAACAAGCTTGGTTTTTGTGGGATTTATTGGGTTTTATCGGATGTGGTAGCATGTAGTTACAATAGCTCTGTTTTTTTTCTTTCACATTAGATTTTGTATGAAGCTACTGTTGTATTAATGAACTTTAATACATGTGACGGTTTAATGGGAGCATGGTTGAGAATGCAAAAAAACATGTGTTTGTGCATCGGTTTGGAAGGCACCCTTCTTCACCCCCAGCCAAACAGAGTTTGAAGTAGAATTTTTACCATTGAAATTTGTTTTTTAATTTGAGCAGACACCCCCATATTGATTCTTAATATAAGAGTGCCTTTTTTGTGCCAATCAGAACGGAAGTATAAAAAAGGATATATACATATATTTTTTTTAAAGAGTGCCTTTAAATCTATTCACTATTTTTAGCTATTAATATAATAGCTGATATACTAAGGCAAAAAAATACCTGTGTTTCCACTGACCTTTCCGACCCTAAATGCCTACACACCAAGGTTGTTATTTCCATTTTTAGACAAGCACTAATGCAGATCCTTGTGTTTGTAAAATAAAAAAAATGTTGTTCTACCGTAACCTACTTTTTATTAGTGGAAGCACAGGTACTTTTTCCTTGACCTAATTGCAGTAAAATACATGTAATTTTATAACTTTTTGCTATTTTGCAACATTATGACTTACGGTCATAAACTTTTTGAGTACAAGTTTTTAGTATTACTCGAAAAATCAGCCAATCAGAACATTGTATCAAATAAATACTTTGTTCTGATTGGACAATTTTGGAGGATGAGTAAAAAAAATCACACTCTTGGAAATTTTTTATTACCATAAAGCCTGATATTAAAATTAAAACCTTTAACTCATGAAAATAACTGCAGTTAGGATCAACTTGATTTTAAGTGTGTTTTAGTGCCAGACAATTTCTTGCTTGTAGTGTTTTGCAGTGATATTCCATTTTCCTTCTTTAGGTAGTCCACCCCAACCTCCTGTCACAACCTCCACATCTATTATTACCTCTACTGTTCCTGCTCAAAAAACAAAGAAAAGTAAGTACACCTCTGTCTATTGATATGTCAATCTCTGAAGCAGAGGCTAGGTTAATCGTTCGTCAGAATTTCGCCTCTGCCATACTTCATTTGTCATTTTGAATAATCTTCCCTTTTGAATGTAAAAGAGGTACTGCAGGGTCCCAGATTAACTTTTTGTGCATAATAGCCAACTGGGCTACTGAAAAAGCAGTAGCCCAGGTGAAAATGACGAGGGCCGCTAGAGGGGTTGAGGTTATTCCCCCTCTCCCACCCCCCCCCCCCCCCCCCCCCAAGAAATTTTTGTATTTTTAAGCCAAATCCTGCATTTTACACACATCTTTTCAACAATACCAACTGCTGAAGGCTTTTCTATTGAGGCAACCCCTATAAATTTGGCATCAACAGAACCACCTGTAGACAGACGGACGTACCACATGTCTTGTTCTTGTATCGAAGCATCAGTGGAACCATCTCCAATTATACATATGAACTTACTATCTGTTATAAGTTTTGTTACCTTTAAAAATTCAACATCAGCAATAGCTGCTATAAAAGATTTGACTGATCCAGTGTTCCTGTATGTTTTCTTTAAAATAATTCCTTTGGTTTCATCCAACTCGCACATCCATTCATAGTCTGAAAGGGGCCTATTTTTAACAACCAAAGCATGACAATTCCTGAACATTTTATCCAGCTTGATAAATATGTCTTTGTTCAAGGTCTGGATGAATTTAGCAGCTGATGATTCCTCACGAGATTTCAGTTTTGCTTTAGTGACAAGTGCACATTTCTCATGCTGCTTTGGTTTTTCGTGCTTTGCTAGACTATCAACTTTATAGCATGTACAACCAGTTACAAACATACCATTCAGCTAGCCAAACTCGGTACATGCTGTACATGCCATCCCCTTGTAGTCCACATACTTCAAGTTCAACCAAGGTCTACCCTTTTCCCACTCTGGTAAATATTTCCTTGTGCGCTTATCTTTACCATAGGCCAAAAAAAAAATTATGTGTGTTTACGGTCACCCGACCTACCCTAATTTTTGCTAGCGACCCTATGCATTTTTACACAGAATTCGGATAATCATTTTTGTTGTTTAACCAGCAGCAATGTTTTATTTATTCAACTGCTAGCTTTTTGACGAAATCGAGAGCAAAGAAGGTAGAAAAACTGTATAATTCGTCATTTTACCGGAATTTTCGAAAATTAAATACCGGAATCGGATTGCGGAACCGGGAACGACTATTTCCGGTTTTGTCGATAATAAAAAAAAAAAAAAAAAAAAAAAAAATTAATCCCGACCGACCGACCCTAGATTTTTTTGACATGTGACAGTAAACACACATATATTTTTTTTTGGCCATACCGCTTGTAGTACTCTTTGGTACTTTCAAACTTCCTTTTTTTCTTTTCAGATTCACTGGGAGGCTTGACCCCCGATAAATAATTCCACATCACTAACTGCTAACTTTAATTTTCGATAGACTTAACACGGATGTTAATAAAAGATTAAAGATAAAAAAAAAAATTCCGGAATTGTCTCGATTTAATTCTGTGTTTAGGTATATTTTAATATATTAACGACATACTATCTAAGCAATAACAATTAATTAATTACAAAATATGAAAACAAATTCTCGAATCCTTCCGTAAGCTTTACGACGGGAGGATTATTCTATGAACTACGCATTCTGGTTCCCTGTTTGAAAAGCCATAACTGACGGACAAACGATAGTTTAGGGATACAGGGCTACTGGAATTTTTAATAGCCAGCTGGGCTATCTTTCTGCATTTTCAAATCGCCTAGGTGACATTTTGGTTGCCATGGGCGACTGCTAATTTGGACCCCTGGTACTTCTTTCTTTTCTCCCTGTCTTATAAAGTTAAACATTTGTAAATTCAGTTTAAAACATCAACATTTTGTTGTTGAAATGTTGGATGTAACCATTGTCCACCACTTGGTATCAACAAATAAGATTTACTATTCTCTGTGACTTAATTTCCTTAAAATCTTGTGTGAATGTCCACCATGAACGAAACCTCTCCTTTCAGTGTGACAGAGATGAAATTCTGTACTCCAGGGGAGATAATCTAGCACCTGTTTCAGAGATTATAGATATATATGGATATGAAGATCAGACAATCATCAGCCATGTTTTGTATATGAATTTTGACACCAGCAGTGCATGCATTCTGACCAGTGAAGCAGAGCAGGGAGTTTAAATCAAATAATTGCATCTCTGTGAATGTACTAAATTATGAAAAATTTCTGCATTAGTATCATTGAATCAAGTAATAACTGCATGTTTTAATACCACTTAAAATTCTATAAAGACTTGAGATAAAAATTATTAAAATTTATTTTTAAAAACTGGGAAGGTAATACAACTAAGCATATCTAATAACCATAGTGATTTGTGTGTGATATTTTTAACATAAATCTAATTACAATAATACATTTTTGTTTTGGGTAATATCTGGGTTAAAAATTGAACCAGCCAATCTATTGCGGTATTTAAATGTTACACATGCTGAGAGCTGTTGTACGATTAATCAATATATTTAGCTGTCTCGCATATGATTGGACGGTCAAAGATTGATGAAAGGTTACCTGACATGACCCCCTACAGGATGCTGTTAGATGTAAGTGTATCATCTAAAATAAAAACAGGGTCATCATAGTCGTGATTGTATGGTAGTTGAATTGATAACTATCTGTGCAATCAGTGCCTATCACCACTAAAGTTGTGAGTACGAACCCTGTTTAAGACGAGGTGTACTCGATACAACATTATGTTATAAAGTTTGTATGTGACTTGCGAAAGGTCGGTGGTTTTCTCTGGGTGCTCTGGTTTCCTCCACAAAACTGACTGCCACGATAGAACTGAAATGTTGTTGAAAGTGGTGTTAAACATCATAAACCAAACAACCAACCATCAACAAAAAAAACATTTAACAAACATCTAATTTTGATGAGATTGTCCCTTTTAGACAGAATATTTAAAACAGTACACTTGTACTATATTTTTTTTTTAGAATTCTAAAACACTGAATTTAAAACCAAGTTTGAAAAGGGGGAGTTTATCAGAGATTGTTTGGTGCTTTATATTGGGGTGTCAAAAATATGCACATAGCTGTAAAAATGGCTGAAAATCTTTCATCCATTAAATATACTAATGGCATGTTTCTTGCCGATATATTAAAATTACAAGACACTAAATGTCTTCTCTTAGATGTCATTACTTACATTATATTCATCTAAAATTAATTCTTTTTCACATAGGGGGTGGTTGTGGTCGTGACCCTATGGTAGTTGGATTTGCAACTACCTGTGCAATTAGTGCCTATCACCTCTGAAGTTGGGAGTTTGAATCCCTCTAATGGTGAGGTGTACTCAATACAAAATTAGGTGATAAAGTTTGTCCGTGAATTGCGACAGGTAGGAGGTCTTCTCTGGGTATTTTGGTTTCCTCCACCAATAAAACTGACCTCCACGATATAACTGAAATAATGTTGAAAGTGGCATTTAACACTATAAACCAATCCAAACCACCTTTTTCAAATAAAAAAAACATTCAAGTAATTTTGTTCTTAATGTATCTGATATTATGTAGAAAGACAAAAAAATTAACAACACATACTTTTCTTTTAGAAGATGACAGTATTGCAGTTAGTGCAGTGCTTGATAGTCTGGACCAGAATCTAGACGATAACGACACAAGTGGCTCCGGTATGATGATGGTAGAAAATTCCTCCATACATAGCGAGGACATCGATGTGGACCAATCCACATTGTTATCTCCACCAAGACCTTGTGCATTTATTGCTCCACCTCCACCATCGGAGCCGCCGCCTGACGACACGGAACCTGTGGATTACAACATGATAATGAATGGCCGTGTAGATACTGTAGACGTTGGGGTAGAGACGAGCGATGATAGCGCGTCTTATGACCCTGTCAGTACAAGAAGTTCGACAGAGTCGCCCGTCAGTAGTAAGTATTTTATCCTCATCTTAATAGTGAGAAAATTGCTTTTTTACCTCCCAATTTTGAGCAGCCATAGTGTTTTTAGAATTTGATGGCGAAAATACCGTTGTATTATTTTATGACAAGGAGATATGGAGACATCTTGTGTGCTGTTGTTTATTCTACATTTTCCCCCTGTTCATTCTTTACTGTATCAGTCCTCACAATGAGTACCGGTCCTCTGACCTACAGTCCTCACAATGAGTACCAGTCCTCTGACCTACAGTCCTCACAATGAGTACCAGTCCTCTGACCCAAGACCAGCAAAACTTTGTTCGGACCAGTAATTTTTTCAGTTTTTATTTAGAACTATATGAAAATAAATCAAAGAATTCAATTTGGACCAGTAAATAAAAATGTTCATTTTGAGGACTGCTTGCTGTATTCTATCTTTGTTTTGTTCAGTTTGATGTTAAAACAACATCTAATAAAGTGTTGCAGTACGGTAACTGTATCTAAAATATCCACTATTAACTGATAGTGTGCCATTAGAAATATAAATTAAAACCACTGAATGTATTTTGAGGAATTTTCCTTTGCAAGTTGTCTTCATCAGTTTTGAATAGGAAAGATTAAGTCAAGTCTCTTTTGTAATTATGAAAAAATTATAACTATCACTCAAAATAACGGGCATGTGATTTGGTCAGCCTTACAGGGCAGCTTATTACTACTTTTTTTTTTAGTGTATCTCAAGACTTTAATCTTGTTTTGTATTATTTAGAGATTAAAAAATATGATCGGATCAATAAAGGTTTTTTGGTGCAAATTTAGTGAAAGAATGTCGTTCTTCATGATATAATTGGATAATATTTCTGATTATTTGAGAAAAATTTTCACGTATTTATGATCCCCTCTTTCCAATAAATGGATCACTGTCAGTTTTTCTAATAGCCATTTCACTTCCTTAACACTCTTTAAATATTAGAGTAGTCTCCCTTTATTTATGAAAAAAGTAAGATTTTAATTTTATTTTCATATAATAAAGAATTAGACAGTCTTATATACTGGGAGGACAATGGTAGGCTTAGATGTTGTGGATTTTTATCATTTTTGCACATTTTGGAATGGAGTAGTGCATACTGCATAAATAAAGCCTTTTTTCTTTCATAATAGATGGCATTTGTTTATATATGCATACCTAACTGTTTGGAGGGAGGGGTGGAAAAAAAGTTTTGTGTAAAACATTTAATTTTAAAATATGCATAAAAACATGAATTCCTGCAGAAATTTTTCTCATAAACAAAGGATTTTGTCTAAAGCAACAATTTTCTGTACAGTGACATGTTTTTCCTTCTTAAGACAATATATACATGTATGTATACTTACAATGATAAACCAGAAATATACAAATTTTGGGTAAATTTATTATATATTTGACAACATTTCCAGCTACTTTTCTGCTATTTATTTTGCTTCTCTTATAATATGTACATTTGCATTTAATGTTATAACTTGATAATTATAATATGCCTTTAAAATTTGCAACATTGACATTTTATTTTCTGCACACTTATTTACATATCTAAAATTGACAGTATATATCCTTCCCATATATAGATATATGAAATCTTAATCTAACACTTATAAACAAAGAAATAAAACATGGGACAATTTAACAAATGCAGTCGAACCTGACCAGGCGGTCACCTGTATTAAAACGTCGCCTTATTCTTGTCCTGTCAAAGAAAATTTCATTTGAATTGAACCTCTTTTAAGAGGTTACCTGACTTATAAGGCCACTTTCTCTTTGTCCCAAATGTGACCTCTTAATACAGGTTTGACTGTATTTTTTTTTCTCTAGTGGATCTTGGAAAGATTTGCTAAGGACTAAGTTCATAATAAATTAAATATTAGATTTTCATACGATTTTGTTAAAAGATTAGGGATATTCCCGGAAATGTGGTTATTATATTTTTTACAGGATTGCTAGCCATTTCCAAAACTAAAAGTAAAATAACTATGTAAGCACGTTCTACGGTTGTTGTTGAGAGGAGAATTAATATGAGGAAAAACAGGAGCAAAGGAAAAATTGGAATGAAAATCTAATAATTTATTTATTTTGGCCTAATATAACTAGAAATAATGACAAACTTTATTTTTATAAAATGAAAGAAGGTAGATTTAATATATAGTAGTACTTAGATTTTGAATATACAAAAATGTATATAAATTTACATAAGAATAGAAATTGTGTTTTTGTTACAATAAAAGTTTAGCAGTAAATGAGAAATACTATCATATATTATATACTATATGTTTTAAAAGGAAAAAACTTTTCTTTTTATATTTTATATTTTAAAAGGAAAAACATTTTTTTTTTTTATGTTTGAAAAGGAAAATAATAAAACAATTAAAAGCACTTATAATAATGTGTTTTAATTAAATGCTGAGATTAAAGCAAAGTATTTTAAGATCTTAAAATATGATCAGTGTCAGGTTAGAACCTTGTGTTAGGTATGATAAAACTATATATAAATATTACAAGTATATTTATGTTTTGTGTTTATCCTATCATGTCTTTGTTTCTTTTGAAATCAAGATCTGTGCAAATTCTTTTATAGAGAAGGTTAAATAGTATTTTCTGACGTTCCCACGGAAAGAAGAATATTGATTGGCCAACTGATTGGAAAAGTAGTGCAACCTATGAACATAATTCCAGGGCTCACCACACATAGTAAAAACAGGGCGACTTGACTTCTCTCTCTCTTGACTTAAGGGCGAAGTGAGGGAAAATCTGGGAGACTTCCGAAAATCGATCCAAATTTTAATGTTTCTTTCTCCACTACCGAATGTTCACCTACATTTCACAAAACGAACATGCTGCACAATGATCTTAAAAAGGATGCAATTAACGAGTTTGGAATAAAATATTGAACATCAAACCCTGTATGGGTCAAATTTCAGGAACATGGGAGCTCCTTTTAATTTATGTGAATATTGAAGAAAAAGTATGATTATTGGTGAAAAAAATACGGAATTGAAAAGACTGACAGGGCGACTAAAACTTCACTTTTTGACAGAAATTGGGCGATTTCATTGAAACCAAGGCAAAGAAGTCGCCCATTTCACCTGGTTTGGTGAGCCCTAAATTCTAATTGGGTTCGTGACAAATTGAAAGAATGTAAGAATTAGACTAAATTCAGTAATTTTATAGCAAATTTCATCTCGAGGGAAAGAATTCTTCCTTTAAAAAATCCATATATGAAATATTTTAATAAGGGAATATTTTTGTCTTTTAATAGCAGTGGGGTAATTCCACGTCCAATTACTAATTTGTTTATTTCCTTGATTATTGCACAGATCTTTAAAACTTGCATGCATGTTCTACGCTTGTGTAATCTATATATGTTATCCTCTGTTGTCCTAACAGTGCATAGCCGAGCCGAAAGTCGTACCAGCATCAGTTCTGTAAACACTGTTGACGATGTTAGCATGGACTTTGAACGGACTATCGCTGTCTGCGAGGAGGAAGTGATGCGGGCAGAAAAAGGTATTGTGGGATACCATGTGTGAACAACTGATAATAGTTCCTCCTCATCACTGCTAACATGAGAAATTTCGGTTTTCATTTTTTTTCCTGGCTAGCATTGGCAGGGCTTTTTATGATCTAACCATCAAATTATATTTCTATATGTCCTTGCTAAAAGTTTCAAATTGCATTATACAGATACATGTATTTTAAGCAATAGACCACTTGCACATTTCGGACTTGATTGTGCATTTTTGCAAGACTTGTAGGAGTTATTTCCCTATAATATTGGAGTTATTTCCCTTTAATGCAGGCAAAAAGGTCCCCTTTCATGCAAAGTTCAATGAAAATGATATATATTTTCCCCATAGTTTGCTCTTGCATATAATGGGTACCATTTTACCTACTGTGAGGGAAATAACTCCAATAATAAAAAAATGTATAATTTTAGAATCAAACTGGAAATGTGCAAATGGTCTGTTGTCAAATGTAGAAGATGTTGCTAAATTGCAATATGTAAAAAAAAAAAAACTTTTGTTTGATTTTTATTGACTTTTATCAAGGACATTATTTCCCTTTTTACTTTCTAACAATAATATACTGTGAAAGAATTGATATTTTGTGGTAAAATACCAGCTTTTTTCTCTCTCTTGAAATATTTTATTTTGCACATCTAACATTTCACGATAACATTTTTTTTAATTTGAGCAAACAAATTTCAATCGCACAAGTTTAAATATTTTTTTTTATCGAAATGGGAAAAAAAAAAAAAAAAAAAAACTTTACAAAGATTAATTATTTCACAGTAGCTTGGGTAATGAAGCAGTGATTCATTTTCTTTCTTAAGACTAACATTTCCTGATGAAAAGTTCTCAACATTTGTATATTTTTCCTACTCAATTTAAAAGCTTTTCACTCATCACTTTCAGTTTTATTTTCTCCACATACTTTGTAAGCATTTTTTTCTTCTAATGTCTTAAGTGATACTTGACATAGATATTTATTAACATACCGGTATACTAAACATGAGTTTAAAAGCAATCTGTAAACAGAACAAAAGTTAACCTTTTTTAATTTATGTACAGCTCAAAAAAGATGCCAAATCTCTACCATTTCTTAATTCATTTAATGATTTTTTGTAGCAATGTCTTCTGTAAATGTACCATGTAGATCTTTAATTTATAGTGTAGGTCATGATAGTATGGTAGTTGGATTTACAACTACCTGTGCAATCAATGCTATCACCACTGATGTTATGAGTTCGAATCCCACTCATGACGAGGTGTACTCGATACAACATTATGTGATAAAAGTTTGTGAATGGCTTGTGACAGATTCATAGTATGCTCCTTGGTAAATAAAACTGACCACTATGATATAACTGAAATATTGTTGAAAGTGGCATAAAACACCATAACACTAACCCATCAATTTATTGTGGGGTTTTTTGTCATTCAATCCACAAAACTTATGATTCATTGAAATAAAATTGATGATAAAACTGTTATAATAACGTTTCGATATCCATGAATTTATAATTCTTGAATTGGTAACATTTACTAAAACCACAAAAATGGAAAAATTAAAGTACCATACTTTTAATGTATAGATATTTACCTATGTATAAAAAGTCAATCATCTCTAGATTGATTCCAATGACAGTTTAGTTATACCAATCAATAAAATATGGGATAATTAAATAAAAGTGAAGAATATCATGCTTAAAAAAAAAAAATCTCTCTTTTTTTTTTTTTTGGGGGGGGGGTTATGAAAAGAAAGTTTAAACAGTGATGGTCATCAATTCTACCAATATCAACAGAATATTTGTTTGTTTGTTTTATGGGGAGGGGAGGGGGAGGGGGTTTCACAACTGGTGTTCATTTTATGTTTGTTAGTGGTATGTCATATATTTTTTGTGTGTTGTGTTGTAGCACTGCCTTTTGTTTTGAGTAAAATGATCTAATTTAAACCAATAAGATTGATAAGACATGTTTTCCTTTCAAAATCAACTTTTAATTGACTATTTTACTATTACAGCTCTAGATCAGTAATATATTAGTCAAGTTCAACAAGTATATTATTGACAACAGCTTTTTTTGTGTTTTTGATTAATTGAACATTTGAAAAAAAAATGACATTTTGCATTTTCCTCTTTATTCCTTAGCAAATTAATTTTCAAGTAGAATATTCACAATATCCATCAAATCTGGATACAGAATATTTTGATAAAAAGATTTTTTTGAGAGGGGTGTAGGGGTATGCATCGGTGTTTAATAATTTATTAATTTGGTTTTATTTCATGGGCATGTTATGGTCCATTTGAATTTCTTTTAAATTTTTTTTTAATCGGGTAAGATTTTTTCAATCATTTTTCTAACATATTTATCAGGCTTACTTTATTTTTGTAATACATATTTTTTCACTAAATGGTATTTCAGGGGTTATGCTGAGTAAGATTACATTAAAAATTATTATGAGATTAGCTTTTAATTCTTAGACTAGCCTAAGATGGTTATAACATTGGTCAAGTTCAAACTGATTTTTAATTCTTTGTCGGTCTGAACTCAATCCTAGAGTTATATGTTTATATGAGTATATATACAGTATAGAAGATTAAATACTCATTAAGGAAAAATGATAAATGGTGTATGTAGTCTTTATGACATCTTCAGATTGAAAGAGTCGATCATTGTCGTGATCGTATTGTAGTTGGATTTACAACTACTTATGCAACCAGGGCCTATCACCACTGATGTTGTGAGTTCAAATCCCACTTATGTCGAGGGATACTGGATACAACATTATGTGATAAAGTTTGTCAGTGACTAGTGGCAGGTCGCTGGTTTTCTCTGGGTACTCTGGTTTCCACCACCAATAAAACTGACAGCCACAATATAACTGAAATATTGTTGAAAGTGGCTTTAGTTTTAAATTAAAGTATTACTTCACATTAGTGTGTTGATAACAAGTACCCAATGGAATTCTAATTTATAGAAAATTAAACTAAAGCAGATAAAGTTGAATTATTAATAAAAAAAAAAATCTTGCCAGTCAATATTTATCAGAGAAAATATTGTTCATGTTTTTTTCTTGTTGTCTATAAATGTTTGATGCAGTTTCCATGGCGATCATGTAAGAGGATTCTCAGGACATGCTCGCACTCAGTTCATAATTATTTCTAGAATCGGCTTTCGTTCATCAGAAGGAAAATATATGGTAATATGAACACAGAAGATACATACATATTTTTATGTTGAATCTTTAATCATGTAAATATTGCAAGATGATTAAAAAAAAATCCTAAGAATATCATTTTAACACTCTGGATAAGAAAATATACATGATTTATCTCCCTTTATCTAGTGGGTATTATGATAACAAGTTTTCAGATATCTCTTTCAAATGTAATCATGTAAGGTTATACAGTGTAATCTGTCTGAACCCCATGTAGACAGGTGTTTGGTTTAAACAGGTTAAATTAACAAAGATTTCCTACATGGACTTTATATTTATGAATTGTGTTTATGCAAAATTTTGTTTTATTCAGGAGACAGATTAAACTGTATCAAGTAACATGCCATGGATGTGAGTCAAACTCACAATTCTTACTTACTGTATATACTTTTACTGCATTGGTGTGATATATGATTCTTAGTTAGTACCCAAACATGCCCCCTCATTACCGTAACTTAGGAAAAGATAGGGAGAGAAAACCATCGTGTCTTCTTTTTGGATACAAATTGGGTCATCAGCAGGTAAAATACAGAATTCACAGTGTAATTAATAATTTTTATCTTCTTTTTTATTCTGTAGAAAATCCAGAATATAAAACAGAAATGGCTCACTTTGTTGAAAAAATGAAAGAAATGACAGTGGACGGTAAATTAAATAAAAAACAGAAAACCAACAAGGATTTGAAAATCGATGAACCTTCAATTGATGGCAATGTCGATAATGCTGTGTACATATTTTCACAAGATGATGACGAAACTGTCGAAATGGAAAACATTCCTCAAACCTTGAAGGAATCGGAGATGAACGACAGTCCAAGAGATGAAAAAGAAGAAAATAAAAACGTACAAGTGGTGGATTCTAATCGTGAAGTTTCTGAGATAACGTATGATTTCAAAATCCATTCTGTTCCACCAGAATTTCAATCTGAAATGGAGGCTCCTGATGAGGTCCGATTTGAAAAAGGTGTAGAGGAAAAGGTCATTGAACAGGAGGAAGAGGAAGAAGAACTCATCACAGAAACTGTTGAAATTATTTATCCATTTATAGAGCCTCTTGTTGAACCAGAGAGTGAAACTGTTCGTGTCGAAAATGTTCCGAAGGAGTCGCAAAATATTGTTCTGAAAGAAAAACCAGTTGTGAAAAGAGACGAAACTATTGTAAAAGAAAATAAAACTGTTGATATTAAACCAGTTACAAAAATCAAAATGGAAGAGAAAATTATCCCTCCAGAACCAGAAAAACCGAAAGAAAAAGAGGAGTTTGTATTGACATTTGACGATCTGAATAACGTTGACTTTTCTTTAATGAGAAAGAAGAAAAAGATCGTACCGAAGCCTAAACCAGCATATCAGAGCACGCCTGAAAAAAAGCATTTTGCAATTAATAATGACAATGTTTATATAACTCCTTGTAAAGAACATAATATACAAATGGACGACGGCAGTATTTTGACCGAGGGGGGTTCTATAAGAGGACACAAAGGAGAGGTAAAAACAAAATGTTCGGAACTTAGCTTTTCACCGAATTCTGAAGGAGAAATGGAAAATGTTTTAGAGGAGAAATCTATTTCTATGATTAATTTACCAGCGGTGAGAAATAGTCGAGACAATTCAGTTGCTATGGACGACAATTCAAAAGATGACAACATTGTTGTGTCGAGGACTGAAATAGTTTTTTCAAGGAATTCCAATTCTGATGATAATTATGACCAAGGTTTAAATAGAAAATTGTCAACAAATAGCAATTTAGAAAAATCTGTGAATGATTCTGGAGTCGAGGCGGGGTATGATGACTCGAGTCTTGTTGATCATCAAGAAGTGTTGGCTGCTCAGCATAAACAATTACAACAACAGTTTTCAATATGGCAGACACAACTGGAAGAAAATAAAAAATTGTTGTTGACAACACATGCAATTCCAGCAGACGACACAAATAGTCAATTTCAACAACAACTACAGAGTCAAATTCAACTGCAGCAACAGATGATGCAACAGATGCAACAAAGTATGGAAGCCCTGTCATCACAACAACAACAGCAACAAATCATTTCAAATATAGACAACCAATCATCACACAATACAGCGGACCAATCAGAAACTAGTATTGGAAACCATATAGAACACAAAATGGAGCAAAAGGTGGAAAAGCAGGTTGAAAATGGTGTGCCACCTGTTCCGCAAGCCCCCGCATTAGCCAATGGGAAAATAGTGATAAATGCTAAAACAGGGTTTTCTAGTTCAAATGAACAAATAAAACCAAAAGCAAGGAGTAAATCGAAGAAGTATATTGAACCAAAATTAGATCCACGAGAAGAACTGATGATAGCCATCAAAAACTTTGGTGGAAGAACTGCAATGAAGAAGGTAAGTGTTGGTTCTGGCCTTTCTGGGCCTAATTTATTGTTTTATAGAAAATATTTTGTCTACTTTTCAAAGCAATAATAAATAACTACATGTATTACCACATTGTCAAAGGAATAAAAATATACAGAACAAAGACAAACATTAGGGTTAGGGTTGTTGTGTTTATCTACTTTTTCAACAATATTTCCGTTGTATCGTGGTGGTCAGTTTTATTGATGGAGGAAACCGGAGTACCCAGAGAAAAGCACTAACCTGTCGAACAAGGACAAGCAAACATCTTAAAATGTGAAATGCATACCAGGGTAATATGATATGTCCATACCATGGCATAGCTAACATTTTGCTTTCTTTGCATCAAATAATATGCATTGAATTATGGCTATGACCCATTACAGTTCTAAAATATATTGGCAATTAATGCAGTGTAAAAACATGTGTGTGGTGTAATGGTTAGCTAACCTACTTGACTAGAGTGCAGTTTATAGATAGTGGGTTCGAGCCCCTGGTCGGGTCAAAGCAGGTTATAAAATTGTCATTTGGTGCTTATCGGCCGAGTACACAGTACTAAGTATTAAGAGCAAAGTCTGGTTGGCTGATAGTTATTAGGGTAATGTGTCTGCATGCTTCAACATGTCTACCTGCAGACTGTGTAATTGTTTCGGTGAAACAAACTAAAAAATAAAATCCAGCTAAGTGCATGGTGGTCTAGTACAGAGCAGACATCATTATCATCTCATCGAAATGTAATTTGTTCTTGCCAAAATTTAGCTGAAGTTAAACTACAATCAATCACTATGTGTCAAATGATATTTATTCAGTTATGGCTGTAACTCATTACAGTCCTGAAATAAATTGGAAATGCAGTTTAGTTTTATTTGATATTTTTTTTTTCTGCAGGTGCCTGTAAACCAGACCCACTGGCATGCCGGGATACCTTGATATACCCTCTACAGAAACTACAGACAAAATATTATGGTGCTATAAAACACACTGGAGTTATCTTCCCTTCTGCATAGAAGAGTGGTGTCCCTTGTGTTGTCAATGGAATCAAAGCCACATGAGATAGACTGACTTTCCAGCAACAAGTGTTGGGAAATAAACTGCCAAGCAGTGTATGTTAGACCACATTATCTACGGTCTAGCGATTAAATGTTGTGATGAAGTGTTGATTTCATATGTTCAAGCAACATTCATATGAAGTGTTGATTTTATATGTTCAATGCAACATTCATGTGAAGTGTTGATTTTATATGTTCAAAGCAACATTCATGTTCAGTTAATTTTTATATTTTCCAATGGTAAGAATGTTATTATTCTCTTAGATTGTAAAATTATAAACAAATGACTTTCATGAGTCATGTAGATGTGAATGATGAAGGGGACAGCTGTGCTACCCAACAATAAAATAAAAATATTTTTTATTTTTATCAATTATTATTTAATGAAGTGCATTTGCATTTATCGAATAATTATGAATTTGAAAATCAATTTTTATATTCCTGGTACTAAATTTCTACCACAAGTTTGGTGTAAAAATATCTCTGACAGGAAAAAATGAATTAACACTCTTGTTCTGCATATAAAATTTGTATTTGCTTGAAAGACAAATATGATTGTTGTATATCAGTTGCTAAACGTAACATGCCATAAATAAAAACAAGAATGATTTGAATATAATTGAATGCAATTTTTAATTATATATGCATAATCGTAAATTAATGCAAGTTATTATGTATCATATATATGCAATTTAGACCCCAAAAAAGTATGCATACGGAACATAATATTTTTATTTAAAAAGTGTAAATGTGAAAAATGAAAATTGTGTCAATTTTGTTTGTTTATAATAACAAAAAAGGAAATAAAACTGAAATATATATATCAGTAAAAACAAGAAAGATATATACCGTTTGATAAAGTAAATATATGTTTTGAAATGTGACTACATATCATCTATTATTATAAATTATACAATTTTATTTAATTACTTAAACAACTATATTGTATATTATAGTGTACCCTTTTTATACTGACCATCTTTTCTGCCACACTCACTTATCGTCATCAAATGTCGAAATCCAAATTTTCAAAAATCTAGTAGTTTATATGTAAATTTCTCCCTCAATATATTGCTACCGTAGCTTATCGCCAAAATGTAGCTTGGCTTAAAAGGCAGCGGTATAACAAGGGTGAGTGTACTACATTTTTTTTCGTGAGTGAATGAGTACAATTTGCCGATCTACTGTGATTGATGAATGACTTTTCATGATGCTTTAAGCTATAATAAAAATCAAATACAATTGTCTTGATTATAATCTTGACAGTATTAAATAATGAGAAAATTGCATTTTTCCAGGAATTGTTTTATTGTAATTATTGAATTTCTTCAAAAATTGATGAGAATTATTCTGACAGGGTAGATTTCTGAATGTCAATTTTAGTAATACAAGTTTGACATTGATAGAGTATAGGTTAAGGCAAAATGATAGATTTTGTATTCTGATAAAAAAAAAAATAGAGAGAGAGAAAAAAATGATTGTTTATTGTAATGCTTTACAAATTTCCTTCTTACTGGATAATTATTTTGAATTATTCTCAAAGAAGTTAAGTTCTTATTTTTTATTTTGATTGTTGGACTGGTGCAGTTTCTGTTTTTAACAAAATGTTTATAATATTAAATAATAAAGTTTAATAAATAATCAACATATAATGTGCTATTCATTCTATTTCCTGTTTTTCACTTTCAACTTTATATTCTAGATTTTATATATAGATGAGGATAAAAAATGTCCATTATCAATTAATTTCTAGGTTAAATCATTTTGTAGACCAAAATAATGGCCGGTAGGTTTTTTATGTGCAATGTGACATTTATGATCAGATAGATTTTTAATCGTGTTAGGGAAATCTTATTCAAATATTTGAATACATAATATATATTTCTATAGGGTTACGCCAAGGGTAATTAATAAAAATAACTATCATGTTTTCTTTCTGTGTACATGAATGACATGAACAAAAATTTGTAAATATTTATAATGACTTGCAAACTTACATACCTGTGATAATAATTTGTGTTGATATTTTATGTATCATATATGATATTTTGTATCTAGAGAACAGAATAATACTCCAGTATTTAACAGATCAAGATAGTAGAGTAGAATATGTAATATTTGACATTTGAAGCTTTTTGCATGTATGAAAATCGATATTTTGTAATATTTTGATATGCCACAGTGGATATGCGAAAATGCCTCAAATTGATCAAAAGAAGAATTATTTTAATAAAATTTGAGTTTTTATTTTACATTATGTTACTAAAAAAACATGCAACCAAACTGTTAATGATGATAGAACTTTGAAATCTGTAGTTTATTCTATTTGAACAAGAAAATATATGAAAAAGTCGTGAATGTCAAATATTACAAAAATGCAGAATGTGAAGATTTTGGATGGAAATTGAAATTTCCTAATACAGCCATTCCAAAAAAAAACTTATTTGTATATAAAATTATAGATTTTTATTTGCCATTGCTATTCAGATTCATATACAATTATTATTATTCATTTGTAAAATATGGAAATTATATAAATCCCACCTAATATTATGTATGATATGCTAACATGTTAAAAATATGGTTTTACTTTAGAAGCCAAAAATAATAAAAAAAAATATTTATATACAATTTTAAATGATGTGTCCAAATTATTTAAGTCATAATCCATTTATAAATACCTCTCGCTCATCCAAGGACGACAGATGAATTTTAAGTGAACCTATACAAGCAGTGCCTATCACCACTAATGTGACTTCGATTCATGACATCATCTCATTGAAAATTAACTTGTTGTCACCATGATATAGCTGCAAAATTGCTTAGTTGGTGTTAAGCAACAATCACTCACTCACTTGCTTCATGATCTTGGCTAGGTGTACCTGATGCAACCGTATGTGATACAGTTTGTCAGTAATTTGCAGCTGAGCAATGGTTCTCTCCTGGTACTCTGATTTCATCCATCAATAAAGATAACCATGATATGACTGAAATATTCATGAAAGTGGCATTACACACTTATAACCCTAACCCACTCATTAAGTTATAACCCTAACCCACTCATTAAGTTATAACCCTAACCCACTCATTAAGTTATAACCCTAACCCACTCATTAAGTTATAACCCTAACCCACTCATTAAGTTATAACCCTAACCCACTCATTAAGTTATAACCCTAACCCACTCATTAAGTTATAACCCTAACCCACTCATTAAGTTATAACCCTAACCCACTCATTAAGTTATAACCCTAACCCACTCATTAAGTTATAACCCTAACCCACTCATTAAGTTATAACCCTAACCCACTCATTAAGTTATAACCCTAACCCACTCATTAAGTTATAACCCTAACCCACTCATTAAGTTATAACCCTAACCCACTCATTAAGTTATAACCCTAACCCACTCATTAAGTTATAACCCTAACCCACTCATTAAGTTATAACCCTAACCCACTCATTAAGTTATAACCCTAACCCACTCATTAAGTTATAACCCTAACCCACTCATTAAGTTATAACCCTAACCCACTCATTAAGTTATAACCCTAACCCACTCATTAAGTTATAACCCTAACCCACTCATTAAGTTATAACCCTAACCCACTCATTAAGTTATAACCCTAACCCACTCATTAAGTTATAACCCTAACCCACTCATTAAGTTATAACCCTAACCCACTCATTAAGTTATAACCCTAACCCACTCATTAAGTTATAACCCTAACCCACTCATTAAGTTATAACCCTAACCCACTCATTAAGTTATAACCCTAACCCACTCATTAAGTTTAACTATGTAGCATGTACATGTACTTTACAAACAGATTTATGACTACAAGAATTGGTCTTGCACCTGCTTTTATGTTGCATTGATTTTATTTTATTTTGGTTGTGATCTCCCTATGCTCTACCTCTAATGATACACCCTGTAGATGTAAGACCTCCAGGCTCTTGGATCCACGTGTGCGAACATGACTTCATAACAGCTTTTTCAGTGAAATAATTCTGAATACTGAGCTTTGACCAACTATAGATTCTGTCCATGGCTATACTACTTATCACAGGCACTGAGAACATATATATACAAAAGGTGACTTCGAATCAATGAACACTTAAAATACCACCACATATGGCATTATAAATCCAATTCCTGGCTTGGGATGGGCACAATAATTTAGTGGGATTAACTTTGTTAATGTGATCTCAACCCTCTTGATAATTAGATCTTGACCTACAGTACAGATATAAGCAAACAATAAACAAAAACCTGCACATATTTGCCCCACACACTTAAAAAAAGCACTATCACAAAAATGAATGACAACATAAACATGGACAGTAGAATAGCAAGATCAATGAATGACAACATAAACATGGACAGTAGAATAGCAGGATCAATGAATGACAACATAAACATGGACAGTAGAATAGCAGGATCAATGAATGACAACATAAACATGGACAGTAGAATAGCGGGATCAATGAATGACAACATAAACATGGACAGTAGAATAGCAAGATCAATGAATGACAACATAAACATGGACAGTAGAATAGCAAGATCAATGAATGACAACATAAACATGGACAGTAGAATAGCAGGATCAATGAATGACAACATAAACATGGACAGTAGAATAGCAAGATCAATGAATGACAACATAAATATGAACAGTAGAATAGCAGGATCAATGAATGACAACATAAACATGGACAGTACAATAGCACTATTAGTGAATGACAACATAAACATGGACAGTAGAATAGCAAGATCAATGAATGACAACATAAACATGGACAGTAGAATAGCAAGATCAATGAATGACAACATAAACATGGACAGTAGAATAGCAGGATCAATGAATGACAACATAAACATGGACAGTAGAATAGCAAGATCAATGAATGACAACATAAACATGAACAGTGGAATAGCAGGATCAATGAATGACAACATAAACATGAACATTAGAATAGAAGGATCAATGAATGACAACATAAACATGAACAGTAGAATAGCAGGATCGATGAATGACAACATAAACATGAACAGTAGAATAGCAGGATCAATGAATGACAACATAAACATGAACAGTAGAATAGCAGGATCAATGAATGACAACATAAACATGGACAGTAGAATAGCAGGATCAATGAATGACAACATAAACATGAACAGTAGAATAGCAGGATCAATGAATGACAACATAAACATGGACAGTAGAATAGCAAGATCAATGAATGACAACATAAACATGAACAGTAGAATAGCAGGATCAATGAATGACAACATAAACATGAACAGTAGAATAGCAGGATCAATGAATGACAACATAAACATGAACAGTAGAATAGCAGGATCAATGAATGACAACATAAACATGGACAGTAGAATAGCAGGATCAATGAATGACAACATAAACATGAACAGTAGAATAGCAGGATCAATGAATGACAACATAAACATGAACAGTAGAATAGCAGGATCAATGAATGACAACATAAACATGGACAGTAGAATACCAGGATCAATGAATGACAACATAAACATGGATAGTAGAATAGCAGGATCAATGAATGAATGGCAACATAAACATGGACAGTAGAATAGCAGAATCAATGAATGACAACATAAACATGAACAGTAGAATAGCAGGATCAATGAATGACAACATAAACATGGACATTAGAATAGCAGGATCAATGAATGACAACATAAACATGGACAGTAGAATAGCAGGATCAATGAATGAATGGCAACATAAACATTAACAGTAGAATAGCAGGATCAATGAATGACAACATAAACATGAACAGTAGAATAGCAGGATCAATGAATGACAACATAAACATGAACAGTAGAATAGAAGGATCAATGAATGACAACATAAACATGAACAGTAGAATAGAAGGATCAATGAATGACAACATAAACATGAACAGTAGAATAGCAGGATCAATGAATGACAACATAAACATGGACAGTAGAATAGCAGGATCAATGAATGACAACATAAACATGAACAGTAGAATAGAAGGATCAATGAATGACAACATAAACATTAACAGTAGAATAGCAGGATCAATGAATGACAACATAAACATGGACAGTAGAATAGCAGGATCAATGAATGACAACATAAACATGAACAGTAGAATAGAAGGATCAATGAATGACAACATAAACATGAACAGTAGAATAGAAGGATCAATGAATGACAACATAAACATGAACAGTAGAATAGCAGGATCAATGAATGACAACATAAACATGAAGAGTAGAATAGCAGGATCAATGAATGACAACATAAACATGGACAATAGAATAGCAGGATCAATGAATGACAACATAAACATGAACAGTAGAATAGCAGGATCAATGTATGACAACATAAACATGGACAGTAGAATAACAGGAACAATGAATGGCAACATAAACATGGACAGTAGAATAGCAGGATCAATGAATGACAACATAAACATGGACAGTAGAATAGCAAGATCAATGAATGAAACATAAACATGAACAGTAGAATAGCAGGATCAATGAATGAATGGCAACATAAACATGGACAGTAGAATAGCAGGATCAATGAATGACAACATAAACATGAACAGTAGAATAGCAGGATCAATGAATGACAACATAAACATGAACAGTAGAATAGCAGGGTTAATCAATGACAACATAAACATGGACAGTAGAATAGCAGGATCAATGAATGACAACATAAACATGAACAGTAGAATAGCAGGATCAATGAATGACAACTTAAACATGAACAGTAGAATAGCAGGATCAATGAATGACAACATAAACATGGACAGTAGAATAGCAGGATCAATGAATGACAACATAAACATGAACAATAGAATAGCAAGATCAATGAATGACAACATAAACATGGACAGTAGAATAGCAGGATCAATGAATGGCAACATAAACATGGACAGTAGAATAGCAGGATCAATGAATGACAACATAAACATGGACAGTAGAATAGCAGGATCAATGAATGACAACATAAACATGGACAGTAGAATAGCAGGATCAATGAATGGCAACATAAACATGGACAGTAGAATAGCAAAATCAATGAATGACAACATAAGCATGGACAGTAGAATAGCAAGATCAATGAATGACAACATAAACATGGACAGTAGAATAGCAGGATCAATGAATGGCAACATAAACATGGACACTAGAATAGCAAGATCAATGAATGACAACATAAACATGGACAGTAGAATAGCAGGATCAATGAATGACAACATAAACATGGACAGTAGAATAGCAGGATCAATGAATGACAACATAAACATGGACAGTAGAATAGCAGGATCAATGAATGACAACATAAACATGGACAGTAGAATAGCAGGATCAATGAATGACAACATAAACATGAACAGTAGAATAGCAGGATCAATGAATGACAACATGGACAGTAGAATAGCAGCATCAATGAATGGCAACATAAGCATGGACAGTAGAATAGCAGGATCAATGAATAACAACATAAACATGAACAGTAGAATAGCAGGATCAATGAATGGCAACATGGACGGTAGAATAGCAGGATCAATGAATGACAACATAAATATGGACAGTAGAATATTTGGATCAATGAATGGCAACATCTACAAGAACAGTAGAATAGCAGGATCAATGAATGACAACATGGACAGTAGAATAGCAGGATCAATGAATGACAACATAAACATGGACAGTAGAATAGCAAGATCAATGAATGACAGCATAAACATGGACAGTAGAATAGCAGGATCAATGAATGGCAACATCTACAAGAACAGTAGAATAGCAGGATCAATAAATGACAACATGGACAGTAGAATAGCAGGATCAATGAATGACAACATGGACAGTAGAATAGCAGGATCAAAGAATGACAACATAAACATGAACAGTAGAATAGCAGGATCAATGAATGACAACATAAACATGGACAGTAGAATAGCAGGATCAATGAATGACAACATAAACATGAACAGTAGAATAGCAGGATCAATGCATGACAACATAAACATGAACAGTAGAATAGCAGGATCAATGAATGGCAACATAAACATGGACAGTAGAATAGCAGGATCAATGAATGACAACATAAACATGGACAGTAGAATAGCAGGATCAATGAATGATAACATAAACATGGACAGTAGAATAGCAGGATCAATGAATGACAACATAAGCATGGACAGTAGAATAGCAGGATCAATGAATGGCAACATAAACATGGACAGTAGAATAGCAGGATCAACGAATGACAACATAAACATGGACAGTAGAATAGCAGGATCAATGAATGACAACATAAACATGGACAGTAGAATAGCAGGATCAATGAATGACAACATAAACATGGACACTAAAATAGCAGGATCAATGAATGGCAACATAAACATGGACAGTAAAATAGCAGGACCAATGAATGACAACATAAACATGGACAGTAGAATACCAGGATCAATGAATGGCAACATAAACATGGACAGTAGAATAGCAGGATCAATGAATGACAACATAAACATGGACAGTAGAATAGCTGGATCAGTGAATGACAACATAAACATGGACAGTAGAATAGCAGGATCAATGAATGACAACATAAACATGGACAGTAGAATAGCAGGATCAATGAATGACAACATAAACATGGACAGTAGAATAGCAGGATCAATGAATGACAACATAAACATGGACAGTAGAATAGCAGGATCAATGAATGACAACATAAACATGGACAGTAGAATAGCAGGATCAATGAATGACAACATAAACATGGACAGTAGAATAGCAGGATCAATGAATGACAACATAAACATGAACAGTAGAATAGCAGGATCAATGAATGGCAGCATAAATATGGACAGTAGAATAGCAGGATCAATGAATGGCAACATAAACATGGACAGTAGAATAGCAGGATCAATGAATGACAACATAGACATGGACAGTAGAATAGCAGGATCAATGAATGACAACATAAACATGGACAGTAGAATAGCAGGATCAATGAATGACAACATAAACATGAACAGTAGAATAGCAGGATCAATGAATGACAACATAAACATGGACAGTAGAATAGCAGGATCAATGAATGGCAACATAAACATGGACAGTAGAATAGCAGGATCAATGAATGGCAACATAAACATGAACAGTAGAATAGCAGGATCAATGAATGACAACATAAACATGGACAGTAGAATAGCAGGATCAATGAATGACAACATAAACATGGACAGTAGAATAGCAGGATCAATGAATGACAACATAAACATGGACAGTAGAATAGCAGGATCAATGAATGACAACATAAACATGGACAGTAGAATAGCAGGATCAATGAATGACAACATAAACATGGACAGTAGAATAGCAGGATCAATGAATGACAACATAAACATGAACAGTACAATAGCAGGATCAATGAATGGCAACATAAATATGGACAGTAGAATAGCAGGATCAATGAATGGCAACATAAACATGGACAGTAGAATAGCAGGATCAATGAATGACAACATAAACATGGACAGTAGAATAGCAGGATCAATGAATGACAACATAAACATGAACAGTAGAATAGCAGGATCAATGAATGGCAACATAAACATGGACAGTAGAATAGCAGGATCAATGAATGGCAACATAAACATGGACATTAGAATAGCAGGATCAATGAATGACAACATAAACATGGACAGTAGAATAGCAGGATCAATGAATGACAACATAAACATGGACAGTAGAATAGCAGGATCAATGCATGGCAGTAGAATAGCAGGATCAATGAATGACAACATAAACATGGACAGTAGAATAACAGGATCAATGAATGACAACATAAACATGAACAGTAGAATAGCAGGATCAATGAATGGCAACATAAATATGGACAGTAGAATAGCAGGATCAATGAATGGCAACATAAACATGGACAGTAGAATAGGAGGATCAATGAATGACAACAAAACCATGGACAGTAGAATAGCAGGATCAATGAATGACAACATAAACATGGACAGTAGAATAGCAGGATCAATGAATGGCAACATAAACATGGACAGTAGAATAGCTGGATCAATGAATGACAACATAAACATGGACAGTAGAATAGCAGGATCAATGAATGACAACATAAACATGGACAGTAGAATAGCAGGATCAATGAATGACAACATAAACATGAACAGTAGAATAGCAGGATCAATGAATGGCAACATAAACATGGACAGTAGAATAGCAGGATCAATGAAAGGCAACATAAACATGGACAGTAGAATAGCAGGATCAATGAATGGCAACATAAACATGGACAGTAGAATAGCAGGATCAATGAATGACAACATAAACATGGACAGTAGAATAGCAGGATCAATGAATGGCAACATAAACATGGACAGTAGAATAGCAGGATCAATGAATGGCAACATAAACATGGACAGTAGAATAGCAGGATCAATGAATGGCAACATAAACATGGACAGTAGAATAGCAGGATCAATGAATGGCAACATAAACATGAACAGTAGAATAGCAGGATCAATGAATGACAACATAAACATGGACAGTAGAATAGCAGGATCAATGAATGATAACATTAACATGAACAGTAGAATAGCAGGATCAATGAATGACAACATAAACATGAACAGTAGAATAGCAGGATCAATGAATGGCAACATAAACATGGACAGTAGAATAGCAGGATCAATGAATGGCAACATAAACATGGACAGTAGAATAGCAGGATCAATGAATGGGAACATAAACATGGACAGTAGAATAGCAGGATCAATGAATGGCAACATAAACATGGACAGTAGAATAGCAGGATCAATGAATGACAACATAAACATGGACAGTAGAATAGCAGGATCAATGAATGGCAACATAAACATGGACAGTAGAATAGCAGGATCAATGAATGGCAACATAAACATGGACAGTAGAATAGCAGGATCAATGAATGGCAACATAAACATGGACAGTAGAATAGCAGGATCTATGAATGACAACATAAACATGAACAGTAGAATAGCAGGATGAATGAATGACAACATAAACATGAACAGTAGAATAGCAGGATCAATGAATGACAACATAAACATGGACAGTAGAATAGCAGGATCAATGAATGACAACATAAACATGAACAGTAGAATAGCAAGATCAATGAATGACAACATAAGCATGGACAGTAGAATAGCAAGATCAATGAATGACAACATAAGCATGGACAGTAGAATAGCAGGATCAATGAATGACAACATAAACATGGACAGTAGAATAGCAGGATCAATGAATGACAACATAAACATGGACAGTAGAATAGCAGGATCAATGAATGACAACATAAACATGGACAGTAGAATAGCAGGATCAATGAATGACAACATAAACATGAACAGTAGAATAGCAGGATCAATGAATGACAACATAAACATGGACAGTAGAATAGCAGGATCAATGAATGACAATATAAACATGGACAGTAGAATAGCAGGATCAATGAATGACAACATAAACATGGACAGTAGAATAGCAGGATCAATGAATGACAACATAAACATGGACAGTAGAATAGCAGGATGAATGAATGACAACATAAACATGAACAGTAGAATAGCAGGATGAATGAATGACAACATAAACATGAACAGTAGAATAGCAGGATCAATGAATGACAACATAAGCATGGACAGTAGAATAGCAAGATCAATGAATGACAACATAAACATGGACAGTAAAATAGCAAGATCAATGAATGACAACATAAACATGGACAGTAGAATAGCAGGATCAATGAATGACAACATAAACATGGACAGTAGAATAGCAGGATCAATGAATGACAACATAAACATGGACAGTAGAATAGCAGGATCAATGAATGACAACATAAACATGAACAGTAGAATAGCAGGATCAATGAATGACAACATAAACATGGACAGTAGAATAGCAGGATCAATGAATGACAACATAAACATGGACAGTAGAATAGCAGGATCAATGAATGACAACATAAACATGGACAGTAGAATAGCAGGATCAATGAATGACAACATAAACATGGACAGTAGAATAGCAGGATCAATGAATGACAACATAAACATGAACAGTAGAATAGCAGGATCAATGAATGACAACATAAACATGGACAGTAGAATAGCAGGATCAATGAATGACAACATAAACATGAACAGTAGAATAGCAAGATCAATGAATGACAACATAAGCATGGACAGTAGAATAGCAAGATCAATGAATGACAACATAAGCATGGACAGTAGAATAGCAGGATCAATGAATGACAACATAAACATGGACAGTAGAATAGCAGGATCAATGAATGACAACATAAACATGGACATTAGAATAGCAGGATCAATGAATGACAACATAAACATGAACAGTAGAATAGCAAGATCAATGAATGACAACATAAGCATGGACAGTAGAATAGCAAGATCAATGAATGACAACATAAGCATGGACAGTAGAATAACAGGATCAATGAATGACAACATAAACATGAACAGTAGAATAGCAGTATCAATGAATGACAACATAAACATGGACAGTAGAATAGCAGGATCAATGAATGACAACATAAACATGGACAGTAGAATAACAGGATCAATGAATGACAACATAAACATGGGCAGTAGAATAACAGGATCAATGAATGACAACATAAACATGGACAGTAGAATAGCAGGATCAATGAATGACAACATAAACATGGACAGTAGAATAGCGGGATCAATGAATGACAACATAAGCATGGACAGTAGAATAACAAGATCAATGAATGACAACATAAACATGAACAGTAGAATAGCAGGATCAATGAATGACAACATAAACATGGACAGTAGAATAGCAGGATTAATGAATGACAACATAAACATGGACAGTAGAATAGCAGGATCAATGAATGACAACATAAACATGGACAGTAGAATAGCAAGATCAATGAATGACAACATAAGCATGGACAGTAGAATAGCAAGATCAATGAATGACAACATAAGCATGGACAGTAGAATAGCAGGATCAATGAATGACAACATAAACATGGACAGTAGAATAGCAGGATCAATGAATGACAACATAAACATGAACAGTAGAATAGCAGGATCAATGAATGACAACATAAACATGGACAGTAGAATAGCAGGATCAATGAATGACAACATAAACATGGACAGTAGAATAGCAGGATCAATGAATGACAACATAAACATGGACAGTAGAATAGCAGGATCAATGAATGACAACATAAACATGGACAGTAGAATAGCAGGATCAATGAATGACAACATAAACATGAACAGTAGAATAGCAGGATCAATGAATGACAACATAAACATGGACAGTAGAATAGCAGGATCAATGAATGACAACATAAACATGAACAGTAGAATAGCAAGATCAATGAATGACAACATAAGCATGGACAGTAGAATAGCAAGATCAATGAATGACAACATAAGCATGGACAGTAGAATAGCAGGATCAATGAATGACAACATAAACATGGACAGTAGAATAGCAGGATCAATGAATGACAACATAAACATGGACATTAGAATAGCAGGATCAATGAATGACAACATAAACATGAACAGTAGAATAGCAAGATCAATGAATGACAACATAAGCATGGACAGTAGAATAGCAAGATCAATGAATGACAACATAAGCATGGACAGTAGAATAACAGGATCAATGAATGACAACATAAACATGAACAGTAGAATAGCAGTATCAATGAATGACAACATAAACATGGACAGTAGAATAGCAGGATCAATGAATGACAACATAAACATGGACAGTAGAATAACAGGATCAATGAATGACAACATAAACATTGGCAGTAGAATAACAGGATCAATGAATGACAACATAAACATGGACAGTAGAATAGCAGGATCAATGAATGACAACATAAACATGGACAGTAGAATAGCGGGATCAATGAATGACAACATAAGCATGGACAGTAGAATAACAAGATCAATGAATGACAACATAAACATGAACAGTAGAATAGCAGGATCAATGAATGACAACATAAACATGGACAGTAGAATAGCAGGATTAATGAATGACAACATAAACATGGACAGTAGAATAGCAGGATCAATGAATGACAACATAAACATGGACAGTAGAATAGCAAGATCAATGAATGACAACATAAGCATGGACAGTAGAATAGCAAGATCAATGAATGACAACATAAGCATGGACAGTAGAATAGCAGGATCAATGAATGACAACATAAACATGGACAGTAGAATAGCAGGATCAATGAATGACAACATAAACATGGACAGTAGAATAGCAGGATCAATGAATGACAACATAAACATGAACAGTAGAATAGCAAGATCAATAAATGACAACATAAGCATGGACAGTAGAATAGCAAGATCAATGAATGACAACATAAGCATGGACAGTAGAATAACAGGATCAATGAATGACAACATAAACATGAACAGTAGAATAGCAGGATCAATGAATGACAACATAAACATGGACAGTAGAATAGCAGGATCAATGAATGACAACATAAACATGGACAGTAGAATAACAGGATCAATGAATGACAACATAAACATGGACAGTAGAATAACAGGATCAATGAATGACAACATAAACATGGACAGTAGAATAGCAGGATCAATGAATGACAACATAAACATGGACAGTAGAATAGCGGGATCAATGAATGACAACATAAGCATGGACGGTAGAATAACAAGATCAATGAATGGCAACATAAACATGAACAGTAGAATAGCAGGATCAATGAATGACAACATAAACATGGACAGTAGAATAGCAGGATCAATGAATGACAACATAAACATGGACAGTAGAATAGCAGGATCAATGAATGACAACATAAACATGGACAGTAGAATAGCAGGATCAATGAATGACAACATAAACATGGACAGTAGAATAGCAGGATCAATGAATGACAACATAAACATGGACAGTAAATAGCAGGATCAATGAATGACAACATAAACATGGAAAGTAGAATAGCAGGATCAATGAATGACAACATAAACATGGACAGTAGAATAGCAGGATCAATGAATGACAACATAAACATGGACAGTAGAATAGCAGGATCAATGAATGACAACATAAACATGGACAGTAGAATAGCAGGATCAATGAATGACAACATAAACATGGACAGTAGAATAACAGGATCAATGAATGACAACATAAACATGGACAGTAGAATAGCAGGATCAATGAATGACAACATAAACATGGACAGTAGAATAGCAGGATCAATGAATGACAACATAAACATGGACAGTAGAATAACAGGATCAATGAATGACAACATAAACATGGACAGTAGAATAGCAGGATCAATGAATGACAACATAAACATGGACAGTAGAATAGCGGGATCAATGAATGACAACATAAGCATGGACGGTAGAATAACAAGATCAATGAATGGCAACATAAACATGAACAGTAGAATAGCAGGATCAATGAATGACAACATAAACATGGACAGTAGAATAGCAGGATCAATGAATGACAACATAAACATGGACAGTAGAATAGCAGGATCAATGAATGACAACATAAACATGGACAGTAGAATAGCAGGATCAATGAATGACAACATAAACATGAACAGTAGAATAGCAGGATCAATGAATGACAACATAAACATGGACAGTAGAATAGCAGGATCAATGAATGACAACATAAACATGGACAGTAGAATAGCAGGATCAATGAATGACAACATAAACATGGACAGTAGAATAGCAGGATCAATGAATGACAACATAAACATGGACAGTAGAATAGCAGGATCAATGAATGACAACATAAACATGAACAGTAGAATAGCAGGATCAATGAATGACAACATAAACATGGACAGTAGAATAGCAGGATCAATGAATGACAACATAAACATGAACAGTAGAATAGCAAGATCAATGAATGACAACATAAGCATGGACAGTAGAATAGCAAGATCAATGAATGACAACATAAGCATGGACAGTAGAATAGCAGGATCAATGAATGACAACATAAACATGGACAGTAGAATAGCAGGATCAATGAATGACAACATAAACATGGACATTAGAATAGCAGGATCAATGAATGACAACATAAACATGAACAGTAGAATAGCAAGATCAATGAATGACAACATAAGCATGGACAGTAGAATAGCAAGATCAATGAATGACAACATAAGCATGGACAGTAGAATAACAGGATCAATGAATGACAACATAAACATGAACAGTAGAATAGCAGTATCAATGAATGACAACATAAACATGGACAGTAGAATAGCAGGATCAATGAATGACAACATAAACATGGACAGTAGAATAACAGGATCAATGAATGACAACATAAACATTGGCAGTAGAATAACAGGATCAATGAATGACAACATAAACATGGACAGTAGAATAGCAGGATCAATGAATGACAACATAAACATGGACAGTAGAATAGCGGGATCAATGAATGACAACATAAGCATGGACAGTAGAATAACAAGATCAATGAATGACAACATAAACATGAACAGTAGAATAGCAGGATCAATGAATGACAACATAAACATGGACAGTAGAATAGCAGGATTAATGAATGACAACATAAACATGGACAGTAGAATAGCAGGATCAATGAATGACAACATAAACATGGACAGTAGAATAGCAAGATCAATGAATGACAACATAAGCATGGACAGTAGAATAGCAAGATCAATGAATGACAACATAAGCATGGACAGTAGAATAGCAGGATCAATGAATGACAACATAAACATGGACAGTAGAATAGCAGGATCAATGAATGACAACATAAACATGGACAGTAGAATAGCAGGATCAATGAATGACAACATAAACATGAACAGTAGAATAGCAAGATCAATAAATGACAACATAAGCATGGACAGTAGAATAGCAAGATCAATGAATGACAACATAAGCATGGACAGTAGAATAACAGGATCAATGAATGACAACATAAACATGAACAGTAGAATAGCAGGATCAATGAATGACAACATAAACATGGACAGTAGAATAGCAGGATCAATGAATGACAACATAAACATGGACAGTAGAATAACAGGATCAATGAATGACAACATAAACATGGACAGTAGAATAACAGGATCAATGAATGACAACATAAACATGGACAGTAGAATAGCAGGATCAATGAATGACAACATAAACATGGACAGTAGAATAGCGGGATCAATGAATGACAACATAAGCATGGACGGTAGAATAACAAGATCAATGAATGGCAACATAAACATGAACAGTAGAATAGCAGGATCAATGAATGACAACATAAACATGGACAGTAGAATAGCAGGATCAATGAATGACAACATAAACATGGACAGTAGAATAGCAGGATCAATGAATGACAACATAAACATGGACAGTAGAATAGCAGGATCAATGAATGACAACATAAACATGGACAGTAGAATAGCAGGATCAATGAATGACAACATAAACATGGACAGTAGAATAGCAGGATCAATGAATGACAACATAAACATGGAAAGTAGAATAGCAGGATCAATGAATGACAACATAAACATGGACAGTAGAATAGCAGGATCAATGAATGACAACATAAACATGGACAGTAGAATAGCAGGATCAATGAATGACAACATAAACATGGACAGTAGAATAGCAGGATCAATGAATGACAACATAAACATGGACAGTAGAATAACAGGATCAATGAATGACAACATAAACATGGACAGTAGAATAGCAGGATCAATGAATGACAACATAAACATGGACAGTAGAATAGCAGGATCAATGAATGACAACATAAACATGGACAGTAGAATAACAGGATCAATGAATGACAACATAAACATGGACAGTAGAATAGCAGGATCAATGAATGACAACATAAACATGGACAGTAGAATAGCGGGATCAATGAATGACAACATAAGCATGGACGGTAGAATAACAAGATCAATGAATGGCAACATAAACATGAACAGTAGAATAGCAGGATCAATGAATGACAACATAAACATGGACAGTAGAATAGCAGGATCAATGAATGACAACATAAACATGGACAGTAGAATAGCAGGATCAATGAATGACAACATAAACATGGACAGTAGAATAGCAGGATCAATGAATGACAACATAAACATGGACAGTAGAATAGCAGGATCAATGAATGACAACATAAACATGGACAGTAGAATAGCAGGATCAATGAATGACAACATAAACATGGACAGTAGAATAGCAGGATCAATGAATGACAACATAAACATGGACAGTAGAATAGCGGGATCAATGAATGACAACATAAGCATGGACAGTAGAATAACAAGATCAATGAATGACAACATAAACATGAACAGTAGAATAGCAGGATCAATGAATGACAACATAAACATGGACAGTAGAATAGCAGGATTAATGAATGACAACATAAACATGGACAGTAGAATAGCAGGATCAATGAATGACAACATAAACATGGACAGTAGAATAGCAAGATCAATGAATGACAACATAAGCATGGACAGTAGAATAGCAAGATCAATGAATGACAACATAAGCATGGACAGTAGAATAGCAGGATCAATGAATGACAACATAAACATGGACAGTAGAATAGCAGGATCAATGAATGACAACATAAACATGGACAGTAGAATAGCAGGATCAATGAATGACAACATAAACATGAACAGTAGAATAGCAAGATCAATAAATGACAACATAAGCATGGACAGTAGAATAGCAAGATCAATGAATGACAACATAAGCATGGACAGTAGAATAACAGGATCAATGAATGACAACATAAACATGAACAGTAGAATAGCAGGATCAATGAATGACAACATAAACATGGACAGTAGAATAGCAGGATCAATGAATGACAACATAAACATGGACAGTAGAATAACAGGATCAATGAATGACAACATAAACATGGACAGTAGAATAACAGGATCAATGAATGACAACATAAACATGGACAGTAGAATAGCAGGATCAATGAATGACAACATAAACATGGACAGTAGAATAGCGGGATCAATGAATGACAACATAAGCATGGACGGTAGAATAACAAGATCAATGAATGGCAACATAAACATGAACAGTAGAATAGCAGGATCAATGAATGACAACATAAACATGGACAGTAGAATAGCAGGATCAATGAATGACAACATAAACATGGACAGTAGAATAGCAGGATCAATGAATGACAACATAAACATGGACAGTAGAATAGCAGGATCAATGAATGACAACATAAACATGGACAGTAGAATAGCAGGATCAATGAATGACAACATAAACATGGACAGTAGAATAGCAGGATCAATGAATGACAACATAAACATGGAAAGTAGAATAGCAGGATCAATGAATGACAACATAAACATGGACAGTAGAATAGCAGGATCAATGAATGACAACATAAACATGGACAGTAGAATAGCAGGATCAATGAATGACAACATAAACATGGACAGTAGAATAGCAGGATCAATGAATGACAACATAAACATGGACAGTAGAATAACAGGATCAATGAATGACAACATAAACATGGACAGTAGAATAGCAGGATCAATGAATGACAACATAAACATGGACAGTAGAATAGCAGGATCAATGAATGACAACATAAACATGGACAGTAGAATAACAGGATCAATGAATGACAACATAAACATGGACAGTAGAATAGCAGGATCAATGAATGACAACATAAACATGGACAGTAGAATAGCGGGATCAATGAATGACAACATAAGCATGGACGGTAGAATAACAAGATCAATGAATGGCAACATAAACATGAACAGTAGAATAGCAGGATCAATGAATGACAACATAAACATGGACAGTAGAATAGCAGGATCAATGAATGACAACATAAACATGGACAGTAGAATAGCAGGATCAATGAATGACAACATAAACATGGACAGTAGAATAGCAGGATCAATGAATGACAACATAAACATGGACAGTAGAATAGCAGGATCAATGAATGACAACATAAACATGGACAGTAGAATAGCAGGATCAATGAATGACAACATAAACATGGACAGTAGAATAGCAGGATCAATGAATGACAACATAAACATGGACAGTAGAATAGCAGGATCAATGAATGACAACATAAACATGGACAGTAGAATAGCAGGATCAATGAATGACAACATAAACATGGACATTAGAATAACAGGATCAATGAATGACAACATAAACATGGACAGTAGAATAGCAGGATCAATGAATGACAACATAAACATGGACAGTAGCATAGCAGGATCAATGAATGACAACATAAACATGGACAGTAGAATAGCAGGATCAATGAATGACAACATAAACATGAACAGTAGAATAGCAGGATCAATGAATGACAACATAAACATGAACAGTAGAATAGCAGGATCAATGAATGACAACATAAACATGAACAGTAGAATAGCAGGATCAATGCATGCTGACTACTACAGCAGCTAATAATATAGAATCTGTTGATTTAAGAACATTATTGTATGGTAAATATAATTTGCAAGTTAATATAAGAATTTCCACTAACTAGAAAATACAGTTTCACTGCTACAATTTAGAAGATGTTCTGTTTCAACAGTCCTATGCGCTATTTGGTGAAGATCCAGTCTTAAAGGTGCTACATTTTTGTTTCTATCTTAAGCCAGGACCAATGTCATATGTGGTAGTCGTTTGCATTCAGCTAGGATTTGATTTGATTTTTGATGTTTAATGCCACTTTCGGCAATATTTCAGCTATTTCATGGCGACCAACTTTAGTGGTGGAAGAAGCCGGAGTACCTGGAGAGAACCACCGACCATGGGCAAGCAACTGGTAAATTTATCACTTGCAGCTGCCAGTCGAGTACACCCTTTTTTGTAATTTACAAAGCTGAGCGCAAACCCACACCGTATTGGTGATAGGCTTGTATGAGTTGTTAGGTAATCCAACTATCTAACTCATTGAGTCACCTTGGCCCTTTGTTCAGTTCAGCTAAGATACTAGGTGATAGTTCCTTCAGTTGATATTGGTGGACACTGTTTAAACTTTCTTTTCATAATATAATTTTTGCAACTATTAATAATGTGATAAGCAAGGGGAATGAAAGGAACAATTTATGGCTATCCAGATAGGCATTACAAATATTTAAGATAAGTTTGTGTATTTTTTTTATGTAAATTATAGTTCAAATTAAGTATTAACCTGATTGACTGCAACAAAGAATAAATAATTATGAAACATATTAATGAAAATATGTAAACTTGACATGATAAAACAAAGTCACCACCCCTAGATAATATCAAGGTTGCACATTTATGAAGTTTCAAGTAGATATGTGGAGAAGTTTTTGAACAAGTAGAAACTTTAAAAACAAACTATAAACATAGGTAATGGTACCTGTGAATTTTTTTTCCGAAACATAACTTCCTAGCCATTAGTCAGTTAACTACAGCATTTTTATGTTGCAGATTTCAAACCAGGGTCTTTGGCTAAATGTGTACATTGCTATACAACAGCTCCAGACTGATGATTAAAATAAGTCTATTGGTTTAGTACAACGCTGACATTGTCATCGTCTCATCTAAATGTAACTTGTTCTCGCCAGGATATAGCTGAAAAAAAAATTGCTAACTAGTTAAAGTCAAACAATCACTCACTCCTTGAATCCATTAAAAGCTAGATAATATCAACAGGCTGTATGTGCTCAATCTATTCTGGAATGACCACATACAGCAGACATCAGCAAAAGCCAGCAGGTCAGTAGGTTTCCTACGGCGGAACTTTGAGAGGTTGCCCTCAAGACGTGAAAGCCCAGGCCTACACCACATTGGTGCGACCAGTGCTAGAGTACGCATCTACAGTTTGGGATCCGTACACGCTCCAACAGATCTACGCGCTGGAACGGGTACAACGACAAGCCGCCAGATTTGTCACCGATGATTATTCCAGCAGAGACCCAGGATCTGTTACCAGAATGCTGCAACAACTACAATGGGACACACTAGAAGAACGTAGAGCCAGAAGTAGATCAATAATGCTTTACAGAATCCTGAACAACCTGGTGGAAGTACCACTCCATCAGTACATCCAGATTAATACCACCAGAACTAGAGGGTCCTGTGCCCATAACATCCGGCAGATAAGTAGCAGAGTAGATGCATACAAGTACTCATTCCTACCAAGAACCATCGTAACTTGGAACTTTCTACCACCAGTGTTGCGAAGCCAGCCAACAGTTGAGTCGTTCAGGCATCACATATTTACAATCAGTATGCCTGGACCCGTCAGCAACATGTGAACAGGACCAGCTGCTTTTAACTGTAAATAGAGACATTTTAATTGTACATACTCTGATGATTTTCTGCTGTTCACCCACCATGCGCTGGAGTTTCAACACTCGTAGACGAGTTCACTCCATACCGGGAAGAAGACGAAGGCTGGTCAATGGGGAATAACTCTCATTGAAAACTCGAATTATGACTACCAAATATTGACCTTTGCAATTTGATGCAATATATTTGATTATTATTACTAACCCAAAAAAATAGAAGAGACACAAGTGTTCTTTTTTTTATTGTTATGTGTGAATGGATATATGCTTTTTGCATCATCTCGATATTAGTTTAATATATTTGACAACAATTTATAAATGTTTGTTTTGTCATTTAGCGAGGGAATAGTTTCAATAGTTTATTATTAACGAATTTTCTGCTCATAAGGGCATATGCAATCAATATGATGAAATAAAAACAATCAATTACAAATGGTATATACAAAAACAATAAATGACAGTATGATTATTAATTTTGATTATGTTTACCATCATTTATTGAGCAGAATCAACGTCCTAATGTGTCTCTGAACAATCAAAGGGAAATAACTCTTAATTCTAAAGAGAGACAAAAGAAAATCCATATCTGCTGAGATAAATAAAAAACATTTTAAAGAATTAACAAAATACAAAAATACAGTTATTGACACAACCCTCCCTAAGTTTATTAATTTATTTTCTTCAAAAGCAAATTGATTAGTTATAAACACCAGATGACTGCTGGGAGATTTCCCTTCTCTTAAAACAATTAAATATAAATAGAGATGTGTCTTCAAATATTCTTATCTTCACAGGTCATCAAGTATATGAGCTTTTGGTCGTTATTTAATTTTAAGTAATTGGGAACTATTGAAGATATCGATTTAGTGAAATCATCTCTCAGGGTTAAATATGAATTGCATTCAAATAAAAAGTTAACTTCATTTTCCACTTTCAAACAACCGGAACATAATCGTTCATCTCTCGGTTTATTTTTGTACCTGCCCATTTCTATTTCTAAATTATGAGCACTAATACGAAATTTAGTTAGGTATTATCTTCTATGATTTTTATTTTCAACCTCGTTTAAATAGATTTCTCTTCTAAAGTTAAATTTAAATTTCGGGTAGGTGTCCAATTTACCATTAAGTTCTATTTTCTTTTTCCAATATTTTTGAAAATTAGTAATTAGAAATTCTTTAACTGAATTGATGTCATAATCTTCTATGTTGGTATTAAGTTCCTTCAATATTTTATTAACATTTGAAAACCATGATTCTTTACCAGACTGCCAAATGGATTTGCTCTCAAGAAATGATTGATATAATAAGCTATCATGATCAAGTTCTTTAATTCTATTTAAATATTTTAGTATTGTATTAATAATAGTAATATAAAGGGGATATCTTCCCAATTCTCTAACAACTGCAAAGTTAGATGATTTCTTATGCACACCAAGTATGAATTTATTAAATTTGATGTTCAATTTTTCATAAGGAAATTTGTCCATAGTTGTTTCCAATTTGAACTCTTTATTAGAATTTGGAAGTGTATGTGCACCCCAAATCTCACTCCCGTATAGTAAAATGGGTTTTAATGTATGATCAAAAATATGAAGGCATGTTTTAATATTCGGAGAAATATCTGAGAATGATTTGCGCAATTTAGATAAACCTTTTAAAGCTCTCTGATATAAATCATTTTTTTGCAGGTGTAAATGTACCGGAGGTAGTGAATATTATCCCTAAATATCTATATGATTGAACACAGTCTATTATTTTGTTCTGGAAGAGGAATGGTGTCTTATATAACTTCCCATTTTTGTTAAAAATCAATACTTTGTGTTTTTCTACATTAATGTCTAAGCACCAATTGTCACAATATTTCTCTAGTTTATGTAAACAGTCCTGGGGTCCTTTTTCTGAAGTAGACAATAAAACAACATCATCCGCAAACATTAAGGAATTCAATTTTATGTCACTAAGGGTTGCGGGAACACAGGTATCATCAAAAATGTCAGGCAAATCATTAAGAAAGGCTTTAAAAAGGTGGGGCTCAAAGTGTCCCCCTGTCTAATCTCAATATTAGATATAGTTTCAGTGGAAAGTGTATTTTCAATATTTATGCTAAGGACACTATTATCATACATATTCTTTAGTGTCTTATAAAACAAACCATTGACTCCAAGATCAGTTAATTTCAGAAATAAAGCTGGGTGTACAACTGTGTCGAAAGCCTTACGGAAATCAACAAAACAGCAAAATAATTTAGATTTACCAATGATTTTCATTTGATCTATCAATGTTCTTAATATAAACATATGGTCAGAGGGACTTCTTCATCAACCCAATTTGCTCCTTTTTAATAATAGTATTGGTCTCAAAGATTTTTTCTAAACGGTTACTTAAAATTTTATTAAAAAGTTTAGCCAAACAACTCATCATTGCTATACCTCTATAAGTGTTAGGGTCCAAAGGACTTTTTGATTTGAATATAAGTTTAAGAAAAGAAATTGTCCACCACTTAGGATATATTGACTGAGATAAAATACAGTTAAAAATTTTCAATAAGCAAGGGGTTATCATTTCTCTCGAGTTTTTAATAATTTCATTCATAATACCATCTAATACTTTTGCCTTACCATTTTTTAATGTATTTATGGCTGTTAATAACTTTTTCTTTAATAGTAAAATTAAGAGTGGAAAAACATGGCACTTTTTCTTTATTCTCTAGTATTTGTTTTATTTACTACAACATGTATATAAAATTATTGCCCAGAAATTCATTTTGTTAATGAAGTCATGCATTCTTACAGCTAGATTTCAGGTTTTTTCTGTAATGTTATATTTTGTGTAGAATATATATTTCAATTTCGATAATCTCGTACAATGTTTTTATATCTGGGCAACAGTTTGGACATGCCTTTGCAAAACACAATTTTAAATTTCCGAGCATCTATTATTGATAAGTATTGTTCACCTTATATATACAATGTATGTACCACACCACTTTTAACAAGAACAACTTCGATTTTCAGGTATGGTTGCAAAATTATTCTCAGTTTCACAAAGGAGTAATCTCGGAATATCTTCAGAAGTCAATATGTCTGACTTATTAAGAACATATCAGTGAAATCTACTCTCATTTTACTTATAATACAGTCAAACCTGTATATAAAGGCCACTCAAGGGAACCAGAAAATGTGGCCTTTATGAGCAGTTGCCCTTTATATACAGGTTAAAATTATATGCACTTTTCATTAATGGGAAAAATGAAACTGTCCTTTATAGACAGTTATTGGTGATATAGATGTTCACTTTAAGGCATGTTTGACTGTATATCCTAGGTAATATTGATAACTTATTCCGTAATGCATTTTATCGTAATTTTAATTAAAATTAGTCATAGTAAAGGAACGTCCTTTGAAGACACAATATCTAAATTATGAAGTTTTCTTGTCTATTTTATTAATCTTATGTACTTCATTATTTATCATTTTTAGCCAGAATCTGACATTTTTACTGATATTAAAGACAATCTATTTTTATTTATATACGTATATTCATGCATAGATTTTATGTGAACCACAGATGGAGAAACCTTGATTAGAAACTAATTACTGAAATGTAGAGGATTTTATAAGCTATGCATTTTTTTCTTATATCTTGCATATTTTGTGTCATGTGTGTTTGAAAAGATGCGAATGCATTAGAAAATGAACGAATTTATGAACATCATTTCCTCATTTAACTCATCAAACAACCATTGAAAATGCAGACGAACGGCTTTCCTTTTTGAACTTATATACGAACACATGTCCTTTATTGAGTTAACAAAACGTAAAAAAAATATAAACAGAAGTTTTTCCTTTATGGAACGTACAATTCTATGTAAAATATAAATGAACGTCTTTCCTTTATTGAACTAACCAAACAACACAACATTCAAACGGACGCCTTTCACGTAAATTACTTGCAAAACGGTACAAATTACAAAAAAAATATTTCCACCATTGAACTTACAAATCCATACAAAATAAAAACGAATTTCATTCCCCTTTTGAACTTACAAAACCGTACAACATACAAATGGATTTCTTTCCCTCCTTTAACTTACAAAACCATACAAAATACAAACGGCTTATTTCCCTCATTGCACTTACGAATCCATACAAAACAAAAATGAACATATTTCCATTGTTGAACTTACAAAACCGCACAAAATACAAACGAACGTCGTTCTCTTATTGAACTTACGAAACCATACAAAATGCAAACGACGTCTTTCCTTTGTTATACTTGCAAAACTACACTAAATATAAATGCAGGTCATTCCATTATTGTACTTACAAAACTACACTAAATATAAATGCAGGTCTTTCCTTTATTGTACTTACAAAACTACACTAAATATAAATGGAGGTCTTTCCTTTATTGTACTTACAAAACTACACTAAATACAAATGGAGGTCTTTCCTTTATTGTACTTACAAAACTACACTAAATACAAATGCAGGTCTTTCCTTTATTGTACTTACAAAACTACACTAAATACAAATAGAGGTCTTTCCTTTATTGTACTTACAAAACTACACTAAATACAAATGCAGGTCTTTCCTTTATTGTACTTACAAAACTACACTAAATACAAATGCAGGTCTTTCCTTTATTGTACTTACAAAACTACACTAAATATAAATGGAGGTCTTTCCTTTATTGTACTTACAAAACTACACTAAATACAAATGCAGGTCTTTCCTTTATTGTACTTACAAAACTACACTAAATACAAATGCAGGTCTTTCCTTTATTGTACTTACAAAACTACACTAAATACAAATGCAGGTCTTTCCTTTATTGTACTTACAAAACTACACTAAATACAAATGCAGGTCTTTCCTTTATTGTACTTACAAAACTACACTAAATACAAATGAAGGTCTTTCCTTTATTGTACTTACAAAACTACACTAAATACAAATGGAGGTCTTTCCTTTATTGTACTTACAAAACTACACTAAATACAAATGCAGGTCTTTCCTTTATTGTACTTACAAAACTACACTAAATACAAATGGAGGTCTTTCCTTTATTGTACTTACAAAACTACACTAAATACAAATGGAGGTCTTTCCTTTATTGTACTTACAAAACTACACTAAATACAAATGCAGGTCTTTCCTTTATTGTACTTACAAAACTACACTAGATACAAATGGAGGTCTTTCCTTTATTGTACTTACAAAACTACACTAAATACAAATGGAGGTCTTTCCTTTATTGTACTTACAAAGCTACATTAAATACAAATGGAGGTCTTTCCTTTATTGTACTTACAAAACTACACTAAATATAAATGGAGGTCTTTCCTTTATTGTACTTACAAAACTACACTAAATACAAATGGAGGTCTTTCCTTTATTGTACTTACACAACTACACTAAATACAGATGCAGGTCTTTCCTTTATTGTACTTACAAAACTACACTAAATATAAATGCAGGTCTTTCCTTTATTGTGCTTACAAAACTACACTAAATATAAATGCAGGTCTTTCCTTTATTGTACTTACAAAACTACACTAAATACAAATGCAGGTCTTTCCTTTATTGTACTTACAAAACTACACTAAATACAAATGAAGGTATTTCCTTTATTGAACTTACAACACTAAACTAAATACAAACGAACGTCTTTCCTTTATTGTACTTACAAAACCACACAAAATACAAATGGAGGTCTTTCCTTTATTGAACTTCCAAAACCACACAAAATACAAACGAACGTCTTTCCTTTATTGAACTTACAAAACCACACAAAATACAAACGAACGTCTTTCCTTTATTGAACTTACAAAACCACACAAAATACAAACGAACGTCTTTCCTTTATTGAACTTACAAAACCACACTAAATACAAATGCAGGTCTTTCCTTTATTGTACTTACAAAACTACACTAAATATAAATGGAGGTCTTTCCTTTATTGTACTTACAAAGCAACACTAAATACAAATGGAGGTCTTTCCTTTATTGTACTTACAAAACTACACTAAATCCAAATGGAGGTCTTTCCTTTATTGTACTTACAAAACTACACTAAATACAAATGGAGGTCTTTCCTTTATTGTACTTACACAACTACACTAAATACAGATGCAGGTCTTTCCTTTATTGTACTTACAAAACTACACTAAATATAAATGGAGATCTTTCCTTTATTGTACTTACAAAACTACACTAAATACAAATGAAGGTATTTCCTTTATTGAACTTACAAAACCACACAAAATACAAACGAACATCTTTTCTTTATTGAACTTACAAAACCACACAAAATACAAACGAACGTCTTTCCTTTATTGAACTTACAAAACCATACAAAATACAAACGAACGTCTTTCCTTTATCGTACTTACAAAACCACACAAAATACAAATGCAGGTCTTTCCTTTATTGAACTTACAAAACCACACAAAATACAAGCGAACGTCTTTCCTTTATTGAACTTACAAAACCACACAAAATACAAACGAACGTCTTTCCTTTATTGAACTTACAAAACCACACAAAATACAAACGAACGTCTTTCCTCTATCGTACTTACAAAACCACACAAAATACAAATGGAGGTCTTTCCTTTATTGAACTTACAAAACCACACAAAATACAAGCGAACGTCTTTCCTTTATTGAACTTACAAAACCACACAAAATACAAACGAACGTCTTTCCTTTATTGAACTTACAAAACCACACAAAATACAAACGAACGTCTTTCCTCTATCGGACTTACAAAACCACACAAAATACAAATGGAGGTCTTTCCTTTATTGAACTTACAAAACCACACAAAATACAAACGAACGTCTTTTCTTTATTGAACTTACAAAACCACACAAAATACAAACGAACGTCTTTCCTTTATCGTACTTACAAAACCACACACAATACAAATGCAGGTCTTTCCTTTATTGAACTTACAAAACCACACAAAATACAAGCGAACGTCTTTCCTTTATTGAACTTACAAAACCACACAAAATACAAACGAACGTCTTTCCTCTATCGTACTTACAAAACCACACAAAATACAAATGGAGGTCTTTCCTTTATTGAACTTACAAAACCACACAAAATACAAATGGAGGTCTTTCCTTTATTGTACTTACAAAACTACACTAAATACAAATGCAGGTCTTTCCTTTATTGTACTTACACAACTACACTAAATAAAAATGCAGCTCTTTCCTTTATTGTACTTACAAAACTACACTAAATACAAATGGAGGTCTTTCCTTTATTGTACTTACAAAACTACACTGAATATAAATGCAGGTCTTTCCTTTATTGTACTTACAAAACTACACTAAATATAAATGCAGGTCTTTCCTTTATTGAACTTACAAAACCACACAAAATACAAACGAACGTCTTTCCTCTATCGTATTTACAAAACCACACAAAATACAAATGGAGGTCTTTCCTTTATTGAACTTACAAAACCACACAAAATACAAACGAACGTCTTTTCTTTATTGAACTTACAAAACCACACAAAATACAAACGAACGTCTTTCCTTTATCGTACTTACAAAACCACACAAAATACAAATGCAGGTCTTTCCTTTATTGAACTTACAAAACCACACAAAATACAAGCGAACGTCTTTCCTTTATTGAACTTACAAAACCACACAAAATACAAACGAACGTCTTTCCTCTATCGTACTTACAAAACCACACAAATTACAAATGGAGGTCTTTCCTTTATTGAACTTACAAAACCACACAAAATACAAATGGAGGTCTTTCCTTTATTGTACTTACAAAACTACACTAAATACAAATGCAGGTCTTTCCTTTATTGTACTTACACAACTACACTAAATAAAAATGCAGGTCTTTCCTTTATTGTACTTACAAAACTACACTAAATACAAATGCAGCTCTTTCCTTTATTGTACTTACAAAACTACACTAAATACAAATGGAGGTCTTTCCTTTATTGTACTTACAAAACTACACTAAATATAAATGCAGGTCTTTCCTTTATTGTACTTACAAAACTACACTAAATACAAATGCCGGTCTTTCCTTTATTGTACTTACAAAACTACACTAAATACAAATGCAGATCTTTCCTTTATTGAACTTACAACACTACACTAAATACAAACGAACGTCTTTCCTTTATTTTACTTACAAAACCACACAAAATACAAACGAACGTCTTTCCTTTATCGTACTTACAAAACCACACAAAATACAAATGCAGGTCTTTCCTTTATTGAACTTACAAAACCACACAAAATACAAGCGAACGTCTTTCCTTTATTGAACTTACAAAACCACACAAAATACAAACGAACGTCTTTCCTCTATCGTACTTACAAAACCACACAAAATACAAATGGAGGTCTTTCCTTTATTGAACTTACAAAACCACACAAAATACAAATGGAGGTCTTTCCTTTATTGTACTTACAAAACTACACTAAATACAAATGCAGGTCTTTCCTTTATTGTACTTACACAACTACACTAAATAAAAATGCAGGTCTTTCCTTTATTGTACTTACAAAACTACACTAAATACAAATGCAGCTCTTTCCTTTATTGTACTTACAAAACTACACTAAATACAAATGGAGGTCTTTCCTTTATTGTACTTACAAAACTACACTGAATATAAATGCAGGTCTTTCCTTTATTGAACTTACAAAACCACACAAAATACAAACGAACGTCTTTCCTCTATCGTATTTACAAAACCACACAAAATACAAATGGAGGTCTTTCCTTTATTGAACTTACAAAACCACACAAAATACAAACGAACGTCTTTTCTTTATTGAACTTACAAAACCACACAAAATACAAACGAACGTCTTTCCTTTATCGTACTTACAAAACCACACAAAATACAAATGCAGGTCTTTCCTTTATTGAACTTACAAAACCACACAAAATACAAGCGAACGTCTTTCCTTTATTGAACTTACAAAACCACACAAAATACAAACGAACGTCTTTCCTCTATCGTACTTACAAAACCACACAAAATACAAATGGAGGTCTTTCCTTTATTGAACTTACAAAACCACACAAAATACAAATGGAGGTCTTTCCTTTATTGTACTTACAAAACTACACTAAATACAAATGCAGGTCTTTCCTTTATTGTACTTACACAACTACACTAAATAAAAATGCAGGTCTTTCCTTTATTGTACTTACAAAACTACACTAAATACAAATGCAGCTCTTTCCTTTATTGTACTTACAAAACTACACTAAATACAAATGGAGGTCTTTCCTTTATTGTACTTACAAAACTACACTGAATATAAATGCAGGTCTTTCCTTTATTGTACTTACAAAACTACACTAAATATAAATGCAGGTCTTTCCTTTATTGAACTTACAAAACCACACAAAATACAAACGAACGTCTTTCCTCTATCGTATTTACAAAACCACACAAAATACAAATGGAGGTCTTTCCTTTATTGAACTTACAAAACCACACAAAATACAAACGAACGTCTTTTCTTTATTGAACTTACAAAACCACACAAAATACAAACGAACGTCTTTCCTTTATCGTACTTACAAAACCACACAAAATACAAATGCAGGTCTTTCCTTTATTGAACTTACAAAACCACACAAAATACAAGCGAACGTCTTTCCTTTATTGAACTTACAAAACCACACAAAATACAAACGAACGTCTTTCCTCTATCGTACTTACAAAACCACACAAAATACAAATGGAGGTCTTTCCTTTATTGAACTTACAAAACCACACAAAATACAAATGGAGGTCTTTCCTTTATTGTACTTACAAAACTACACTAAATACAAATGCAGGTCTTTCCTTTATTGTACTTACACAACTACACTAAATAAAAATGCAGGTTTTTCCTTTATTGTACTTACAAAACTACACTAAATACAAATGCAGCTCTTTCCTTTATTGTACTTACAAAACTACACTAAATACAAATGGAGGTCTTTCCTTTATTGTACTTACAAAACTACACTAAATATAAATGCAGGTCTTTCCTTTATTGTACTTACAAAACTACACTAAATACAAATGCCGGTCTTTCCTTTATTGTACTTACAAAACTACACTAAATACAAATGCAGATCTTTCCTTTATTGAACTTACAACACTACACTAAATACAAACGAACGTCTTTCCTTTATTGTACTTACAAAACCACACAAAATACAAATGCAGTTCTTTCCTTTATTGAACTTACAAAACCACACAAAATACAAACGAACGTCTTTCCTTTATTGAACTTACAAAACCACACAAAATGCAAACGAACGTCTTTCCTTTATTGAACTTGCAAAACCACACAAAATACAAACGAACGTCTTTCCTTTATCGTACTTACAAAACCACACAAAATACAAATGCAGGTCTTTCCTTTATTGAACTTACAAAACCACAGAAAATACAAACGAACGTCTTTCCTTTATTGAACTTACAAAACCACACAAAATACAAACGAACGTATTTCCTCTATCGTACTTACAAAACCACACAAAATACAAAAACAGGTTTTTCCTTTATTGAACTTAGAAAACTACACAAAATGCAAAGGAGCGGCTTTCCTTTATTAATCTTGCAAAACCTTCAAAACACAAATGAAGGTATTTCCTTAATTGTACTTACAAAGCCACACAATACACAAACGAACGTCTTACCTTTATTGAACTTACAAAACTACACAAAATGCAAACGAACGGCTTTCCTTTATTAAACTTGCAAAACCTACAAAACACAAATGGACGTCTTTCCTTTATTGAACTTACAAAACCATACAATAAACAAACAACTACTTTTCTGTATTAAACTTACGAACTTAAACAAATTACAAACGAATTTCTTTCCTTTATTGAACTTATAAAATCATTCAAAATACATACAAACGCATTTCCTTTATTGATCTTACAAAGCCACACAAAATACAAACGAACGTCTTTCCTTTATTGAACTTAAAAACCTATACAAAATACAAATGGACGTCTTTCCTTACGATACAAAATACAAATGGACGTATTTCCTTTATTAAACTTACAAAACGATACAAAATACAAATGGACGTCTTTCCTTTATTGAACTTACAAAAATATACAAAATACAAATGGACGTCTTTCCTTACGATACAAAATACAAATGGGCGTATTTCCTTTATTAAACTTACAAAACGATACAAAATACAAATGGACGTATTTCCTTTATTAAACTTACAAAACGATACAAAATACAAATGGACGTATTTCCTTTATTAAACTTACAAAACGATACAAAATACAAATGGACGTATTTCCTTTATTAAACTTACAAAACGATACAAAATACAAATGGACGTATTTCCTTTATTAAACTTACAAAACGATACAAAATACAAATGGACGTATTTCCTTTATTAAACTTACAAAACGATACAAAATACAAATGGACGTATTTCCTTTATTGAACATCCAAAACCGTATACGTACAAGATACAAACCGACGTCTTTCCTTTATTGAACTTGCAAGCACATACAAATTACAAACGAACATATTTCCCTTTTAGAACTTACAAAACCACGCAAAGCATACAGACTTCTTTCCTTTGCTGAACTTTCAAAACCATGTAAAATTTAAACGAATATCTTTCTTCTTGTGACGATTGAATTAGATCATAATAAAAATGCATCAATACCACCACCAGTGTCTAGGTTAATTTCCATTATATTCCAATTGGGAATTACCAACACCAGTAATTAGTTTATATTTTAAAGACACCAGTTATAGAACTCTTTAATGTTCATCTGATTTCAACTGATGAAGGTTGTGAACTACATTATCTTAATTTGACATAGCATTCTTTCAAATTCAGTAATAAAATATCTTTTATTCCGTCGAATATTTTCTAAGCTGTTAACAGTGAATCTTACATTTACTATATTCTACGCTGCATATAAGGGACAGTCGTGATCATGATCGTATGGTAGATGGATTTACAACTACCTATGCAATCAGTGCCGATCACCACTAATGTTGTTAGTTCGAATTCCGTTCAAGGCGAGGTGTACTCGATACAACATTATGTGATAAAATTTATCAGTGACTTGCTGCAGGAAGGTGGTTTTTTCCGGGTACTCTGGTTTACAGCACCAATAAAACTGACCGCCGCGATATACCTGAAATATTGTTAAAAGTGGCGTTAAACACCATAACCCAAACCCTAACCTAACGTAGAGTTTTTCTTTCTTCTATTACCGACAATACTACTTTTACTTGACTATATTAGTAACACGTAGGGTGTCTTGTAAGAAGTAGGAACTGGTTACATTTCACGAACTCCTGGGTACAGGTGTCTTGTATGCCCAATGTTGTCAGTATATCTCATCTCATATTGTATAGCTTCACCAACTCCTGGGTACAGGTGTCTTGTATGCCCCATGTTGCCAGTATCTCTCATCTCATATTGTATAGCTTCATGAACTCCTGGGTACAGGTGTCTTGTATGCCCCATGTTGCCAGTATCTCTCATCTCATATTGTATAGCTTCACCAACTCCTGGGTACAGATGTCTTGTATGCCCCATGTTGTCAGTATATCTCATCTCATATTGTATAGCTTCATGAACTCCTGGGTACAGGTGTCTTGTATGCCCCATGTTGCCAGTATATCTCATCTCATATTGTATAGCTTCATGAACTCCTGGGTACAGGTGTCTTGTATGCCCCATGTTGCCAGTATATCTCATCTCATATTGTATAGCTTCACGAACTCCTGGGTACAGGTGTCTTGTATGCCCCATGTTGCCAGTATCTCTCATCTCATATTGTATAGCTTCATGAACTCCTGGGTACAGGTGTCTTGTATGCCCCATGTTGCCAGTATCTCTCATCTCATATTGTATAGCTTCACCAACTCCTGGGTACAGGTGTCTTGTATGCCCCATGTTGCCAGTATCTCTCATCTCATATTGTATAGCTTCATGAACTCCTGGGTACAGGTGTCTTGTATGCCCCATGTTGCCAGTATCTCTCATCTCATATTGTATAGCTTCACCAACTCCTGGGTACAGATGTCTTGTATGCCCCATGTTGTCAGTATATCTCATCTCATATTGTATAGCTTCATGAACTCCTGGGTACAGGTGTCTTGTATGCCCCATGTTGCCAGTATATCTCATCTCATATTGTATAGCTTCATGAACTCCTGGGTACAGGTGTCTTGTATGCCCCATGTTGCCAGTATATCTCATCTCATATTGTATAGCTTCACGAACTCCTGGGTACAGGTGTCTTGTATGCCCAATGTTGCCAGTATCTCTCATCTCATATTGTATAGCTTCATGAACTCCTGGGTACAGGTGTCTTGTATGCCCCATGTTGCCAGTATCTCTCATCTCATATTGTATAGCTTCACGAACTCCTGGGTACAGATGTCTTGTATGCCCAATGTTGCCAGTATCTCTCATCTCATATTGTATAGCTTCACGAACTCCTGGGTACAGATGTCTTGTATGCCCAATGTTGCCAGTATCTCTCATCTCATATTGTATAGCTTCACCAACTCCTGGGTACAGATGTCTTGTATGCCCAATGTTGCCAGTATCTCTCATCTCATATTGTATAGCTTCACGAACTCCTGGGTACAGATGTCTTGTATGCCCAATGTTGCCAGTATCTCTCATCTCATATTGTATAGCTTCACCAACTCCTGGGTACAGGTGTCTTGTATGCCCCATGTTGCCAGTATCTCTCATCTCATATTGTATAGCTTCACGAACTCCTGGGTACAGATGTCTTGTATGCCCAATGTTGCCAGTATCTCTCATCTCATATTGTATAGCTTCACCAACTCCTGGGTACAGATGTCTTGTATGCCCAATGTTGCCAGTATATCTCATCTCATATTGTATAGCTTCACGAACTCCTGGGTACAGATGTCTTGTATGCCCAATGTTGCCAGTATCTCTCATCTCATATTGTATAGCTTCACCAACTCCTGGGTACAGGTGTCTTGTATGCCCCATGTTGCCAGTATCTCTCATCTCATATTGTATAGCTTCACGAACTCCTGGGTACAGATGTCTTGTATGCCCAATGTTGCCAGTATCTCTCATCTCATATTGTATAGCTTCACCAACTCCTGGGTACAGATGTCTTGTATGCCCAATGTTGCCAGTATCTCTCATCTCATATTGTATAGCTTCACCAACTCCTGGGTACAGATGTCTTGTATGCCCCATGTTGCCAGTATCTCTCATCTCATATTGTATAGCTTCACGAACTCCTGGGTACAGATGTCTTGTATGCCCAATGTTGCCAGTATCTCTCATCTCATATTGTATAGCTTCACCAACTCCTGGGTACAGATGTCTTGTATGCCCAATGTTGCCAGTATCTCTCATCTCATATTGTATAGCTTCATGAACTCCTGGGTACAGGTGTCTTGTATGCCCAATGTTGCCAGTATATCTCATCTCATATTGTATAGCTTCATGAACTCCTGGGTACAGATGTCTTGTATGCCCAATGTTGCCAGTATATCTCATCTCATATTGTATAGCTTCATGAACTCCTGGGTACAGATGTCTTGTATGCCCAATGTTGCCAGTATCTCTCATCTCATATTGTATAGCTTCATGAACTCCTGGGTACAGATGTCTTGTATGCCCAATGTTGCCAGTATCTCTCATCTCATATTGTATAGCTTCATGAACTCCTGGGTACAGGTGTCTTGTATGCCCAATGTTGTCAGTATATCTCATCTCATATTGTATAGCTTCATGAACTCCTGGGTACAGGTGTCTTGTATGCCCAATGTTGTCAGTATATCTCATCTCATATTGTATAGCTTCATGAACTCCTGGGTACAGATGTCTTGTATGCCCAATGTTGTCAGTATATCTCATCTCATATTGTATAGCTTCATGAACTCCTGGGTACAGATGTCTTGTATGCCCAATGTTGTCAGTATATCTCATCTCATATTGTATAGCTTCATGAACTCCTGGGTACAGGTGTCTTGTATGCCCAATGTTGTCAGTATATCTCATCTCATATTGTATAGCTTCACGAACTCCTGGGTACAGATGTCTTGTATGCCCCATGTTGCCAGTATCTCTCATCTCATATTGTATAGCTTCATGAACTCCTGGGTACAGGTGTCTTGTATGCCCCATGTTGCCAGTATCTCTCATCTCATATTGTATAGCTTCATGAACTCCTGGGTACAGGTGTCTTGTATGCCCCATGTTGCCAGTATCTCTCATCTCATATTGTATAGCTTCACGAACTCCTGGGTACAGATGTCTTGTATGCCCAATGTTGCCAGTATCTCTCATCTCATATTGTATAGCTTCACGAACTCCTGGGTACAGATGTCTTGTATGCCCAATGTTGCCAGTATCTCTCATCTCATATTGTATAGCTTCACGAACTCCTGGGTACAGATGTCTTGTATGCCCAATGTTGTCAGTATATCTCATCTCATATTGTATAGCTTCACGAACTCCTGGGTACAGATGTCTTGTATGCCCAATGTTGTCAGTATATCTCATCTCATATTGTATAGCTTCACGAACTCCTGGGTACAGATGTCTTGTATGCCCAATGTTGTCAGTATATCTCATCTCATATTGTATAGCTTCATGAACTCCTGGGTACAGGTGTCTTGTATGCCCAATGTTGCCAGTATCTCTCATCTCATATTGTATAGCTTCATGAACTCCTGGGTACAGATGTCTTGTATGCCCAATGTTGCCAGTATCTCTCATCTCATATTGTATAGCTTCACGAACTCCTGGGTACAGATGTCTTGTATGCCCAATGTTGCCAGTATCTCTCATCTCATATTGTATAGCTTCACGAACTCCTGGGTACAGATGTCTTGTATGCCCAATGTTGCCAGTATCTCTCATCTCATATTGTATAGCTTCACGAACTCCTGGGTACAGATGTCTTGTATGCCCAATGTTGTCAGTATATCTCATCTCATATTGTATAGCTTCATGAACTCCTGGGTACAGGTGTCTTGTATGCCCAATGTTGCCAGTATCTCTCATCTCATATTGTATAGCTTCATGAACTCCTGGGTACAGGTGTCTTGTATGCCCCATGTTGCCAGTATCTCTCATCTCATATTGTATAGCTTCATGAACTCCTGGGTACAGGTGTCTTGTATGCCCCATGTTGCCAGTATCTCTCATCTCATATTGTATAGCTTCACGAACTCCTGGGTACAGATGTCTTGTATGCCCAATGTTGCCAGTATCTCTCATCTCATATTGTATAGCTTCACGAACTCCTGGGTACAGATGTCTTGTATGCCCAATGTTGCCAGTATCTCTCATCTCATATTGTATAGCTTCACGAACTCCTGGGTACAGATGTCTTGTATGCCCAATGTTGCCAGTATATCTCATCTCATATTGTATAGCTTCACCAACTCCTGGGTACAGGTGTCTTGTATGCCCAATGTTGCCAGTATCTCTCATCTCATATTGTATAGCTTCATGAACTCCTGGGTACAGGTGTCTTGTATGCCCCATGTTGCCAGTATCTCTCATCTCATATTGTATAGCTTCACGAACTCCTGGGTACAGGTGTCTTGTATGCCCCATGTTGCCAGTATCTCTCATCTCATATTGTATAGCTTCACGAACTCCTGGGTACAGGTGTCTTGTATGCCCCATGTTGCCAGTATCTCTCATCTCATATTGTATAGCTTCACCAACTCCTGGGTACAGATGTCTTGTATGCCCAATGTTGCCAGTATCTCTCATCTCATATTGTATAGCTTCACGAACTCCTGGGTACAGGTGTCTTGTATGCCCCATGTTGCCAGTATCTCTCATCTCATATTGTATAGCTTCACCAACTCCTGGGTACAGATGTCTTGTATGCCCAATGTTGCCAGTATCTCTCATCTCATATTGTATAGCTTCACCAACTCCTGGGTACAGATGTCTTGTATGCCCCATGTTGCCAGTATCTCTCATCTCATATTGTATAGCTTCACGAACTCCTGGGTACAGATGTCTTGTATGCCCCATGTTGCCAGTATCTCTCATCTCATATTGTATAGCTTCACCAACTCCTGGGTACAGATGTCTTGTATGCCCAATGTTGCCAGTATCTCTCATCTCATATTGTATAGCTTCACGAACTCCTGGGTACAGATGTCTTGTATGCCCCATGTTGCCAGTATCTCTCATCTCATATTGTATAGCTTCACCAACTCCTGGGTACAGATGTCTTCTATGCCCAATGTTGCCAGTATCTCTCATCTCATATTGTATAGCTTCATGAACTCCTGGGTACAGATGTCTTGTATGCCCCATGTTGTCAGTATCTCTCATCTCATATTGTATAGCTTCATGAACTCCTGGGTACAGGTGTCTTGTATGCCCAATGTTGTCAGTATCTCTCATCTCATATTGTATAGCTTCATGAACTCCTGGGTACAGGTGTCTTGTATGCCCAATGTTGCCAGTATATCTCATCTCATATTGTATAGCTTCATGAACTCCTGGGTACAGATGTCTTGTATGCCCCATGTTGCCAGTATCTCTCATCTCATATTGTATAGCTTCACCAACTCCTGGGTACAGATGTCTTCTATGCCCAATGTTGCCAGTATCTCTCATCTCATATTGTATAGCTTCATGAACTCCTGGGTACAGGTGTCTTGTATGCCCAATGTTGCCAGTATATCTCATCTCATATTGTATATTGTATCTAAATGGAGAAGACAATATTAAGTTGAAAAAAACTTGTGTCTGATTCTGTGGCATTATATAGACAATAAAATAAGTTTAAATTAAACCCCTGGCTTGTCCATTCGTGATTCTCCATTGGACATTTGTTTTTCTCTAACGTTTATTTGAACGTCATAAATGATCGTAAAATGCATAAGAAATGAATAGTCAATATTGGTTCTTTATATTTAGGTCAATAAAAACTAATATCGAACGATACAAAAGGCTTTAGTTGTATGGTTACATAATATATACCTTAAAGTGAAAATGAACTATAGAAACATGAAAGTTTATTCTGAAAATTACTGAAAGATTGTTTAGAGACTATAGTGCGTTATATGACAGTGTATATAAAAAGGCCTATGACGTGTGTCAAAAATAGTATTTACTTCGCCAGTATCTCTTCCCACACACACACATATCCTAGATTTTAAGGCCCTTTGCTTCAACCTGCCAATGAAATTTCAAGATTAAATTATTTTTATGATTTTTCTATTAGATTTTGTAACTGTCCCGAAAGTGTGATATTTTTTTGTTTCACTCTATTGCAGTTGCACAACTATTTGGACGATAAAAAAAATACTTGGTCCATTAATGTTCTTTAAAATAAGAATTTCATGAAGAAATACATTAAACCAAATACCCATCACCTTCATACAATTACACATGCTTCGTAATAATGTCACCACCCTCTTTCTCTGTTTCATATAGATTTCCACAATAACGGTCAATATCTAATATAGTGATCTACTCTATATAGATTTATGTAGCGAGCCTTCTGAAATACCGAAGAATTAATTATTTGTTCTACACCAACAACCGTTGAAGCGACACAAGCAAATAAAGTCATCATTTTACCTTCATTATCAGATCAATAGATTTAATAGAGAATTTGTTATTAAACAATTCGCCCCATTAAGTAGTAAATATGAGATGTTAAAGTATTGAATCAGTTATGTTCACCTAACCATTTAATGTTATCAGCTTATCACTGGTCTATTAGCTTAGGTTGATGTCCTTAGTTAGCTTAACCCAGGACAAGCAAACTTCAAACATTTACTTAGAGCTTTGTCAAAGATACAACTAATTACGTTTCATTTGTTGATAATAAATACAAATTGACACACGGTGGCGGGTTTTAATATTGTACATGTAGTTCTATGAGGTATACCGATTTCTGATCTCAACAAAGCAAGTTTTCACAGGAGTTTATTGATTCGGTGGCGGGGTTTAATATTGTACATGTACTTCTATATTAGAGGTATGCCATAAAATGAAATAAACAGTTTATTGATCTTTAGTATATTAAATAAAAATATATGATTTCTGATTTCAACAAGGCAAGTTTCCATATGAATTTTTTGATTCGATGGCGGGGTTTTAATATTGTACTTGTACTTCTGTAAGGTATATTAAGGTATACTTTAGAATGAAATGAACAGCTTATTGATCTTTAGTATATTAAATAAAAATGAATAATTTCAGTCTCGATAAAGCAAGTTTTCACAGGAGTTATTTTTGATTCGGTGGCGGAGTTTAATATTGTACATGTACTTCTATAAGGTATATATACCGTAAAATGAAATGAACAGTTTATTGATCTTTAGTATATTAAAAAAAACTGAATGATTTCAATTTCAACAAGGCAAGTTCTCATAGGAGTTTTTTGATTCGGTGGCGGGGTTTAATATTGTACATGCACTTCTAAATAAGGTATATACCGTAAAATGAAATGAACAGTGTATTGATCTTTAGTATATTAAATATAACTGAATGATTTCTGATCTCAATCAACAAGGCACGTTTCCACAGGAGTTGTTTGATTCGGTGGCGGGGTTTAATATTGTACATGCACTTCTAAATAAGGTATATACCGTAAAATGAAATGAACAGTTTATTGATCTTTAGTATATTAAATAAAACTGAATGATTTCTGATCTCAATCAACAAGGCAAGTTTCCACAGGAGTTTTTTGATTCGGTGGCGGGGTTTAATATTGTACATGCACTTCTAAATAAGGTATATACCGTAAAATGAAATGAACAGTTTATTGATCTTTAGTATATTAAATAAAACTGAATGATTTCTGATTTCAATCAACAAGGCACGTTTCCACAGGAATGTTTTTTTATATCGTAGACAACTACTGCTTAACATCTTTATTTGATTTTAAAGAAACCCACATGCAATATAACCTGTTGCATCTTAGGGTGTTGGGGTTGTGGAGGTTAGGGTTATGGTGCTAAAAGCCATTTTGAACAATATTTCCGTTATCGTGGCTGTCAGTGTTATTGGTGGACGAAACAAGCGTACTTGAAGAAAACCACCGACCTGCCGTACGTGACTGACAAACTTTAACACATAATGTTGCAACGTGTACGCCTCGCCATGAGCGGAATTCGAACTTACAACTTTGAAGGCACTGATTTCACAGGTAGTTATACATCCAACTACCATACGATAACACGACCACATCGGCCCCTTGCAGTTTTGGAAATCACATCCTGTCTTCATTAATTCACTATGCACATTGCTGATGGTGGCGTTAAAAGTGCGATAGATCGTGGATTTGAGCTTCGGCCAGGTCAATTCTAAGACTACAAAACTGGTATTTGCTGCTTCTCCGCTCAGTAGAACACGGTATTAAGGAGAAAGAGCAAAGACCGGTTTACTCTAAATCAGGATAATTTGTCCGTGTTGAGCCATATGTTTACCCGAGGACTGTTGTATCAGTGAAAGCACTATTAAGCTAACTAAGTATGTTGGTTTAGTACAAAACAGACACCATCATCCCATCGAAATGCAACGTATTCTCCCCATGACATAGCTGAGAAATTTCTCACTTGACGTTAGACAACAACAACCCACTCGTCCATTAGTTTAAGCCTTTTACTATTTTAATGGTCGTCTGAGACACAATCTAATTATAATTAGATTTCCACACTTGCTCCCTATTTTCTATCGGTGATTTACCAGTCGCCGTGTGGAAGATCTAAAAACGACCCCTTAGGGATCGCGTCAGGGGTAAGATTATCTGGGAGTTGGATATGCATGAAGCTCTAGGTACAATACTCTTTCATACACGCATAGGGCCTCAAGAGAAATTTTGCAAGGCGGAACAAGACTGCTTTTGGGCCCAGGGAACAGGCTGAGATTTCTGTGAAAATTGAAGATTTGAGTTGAAAATACCCCAGCAAATTTAAAAATCAAAAAACGTCTATGGCTAAGGCTATGGGTTCCTACAGAGATTCACGGCCACTTCTCGGCTCTCCGGGTCCTGGATCAATGTAACGAATGAACCTCCCTAGCATAGTCCCTGTACACGCATGCATGTTCTAGCATAAACAAAAAAATATTTTGTTTACTATTATTTATGGGTTTTTTTCTTCAGAAGCATCCTTGGCATTTATAGATGTAAAATAAGGGTTGCCAAGTTGATCTTAGATAAGTTCATATATGATGTATATTATGTAGATCCAATGGTAAATCATGCTCTGGTTTGATCTTTTCCAGCATGAAGATCCAATTATAAAATATCATCAGTGGGTATCATTATAGGTTTTGACCTATGTAATTTTTTTGTTATTCGATCAATTTTTGTATAAGTTCTCCCACATAAGAGTCAAGGAAGAGATCGGCAAGGATAATATATTTGAATATCTGTCACTCGTGGGTTAATTTATTCACTCCAGAAAACACTCGTCAACTATAATATTCCCATATCTCTTATATAGCTCATTATGGAAGAGCAGATGAATAAACAATATATGCAAATATCACAGGCGCTTGTGGCACAGTTTTCCGGTTGTTGACTGATTTTGTCTGTTTATATACTTATGAGTTTTGACTTTCCCTTTGTAAGATTGTTTGGAGTTCGGTAATTTTGTTATTACTCTTATTTAACGTCCCCCCATTTAAAAAAAATTCTGTTGACAAATTTATTTTCAATAAAATAACTATTATATCATCTCTTTTATCCATATTTCAATGCAATCGTATGGTAATAACAGCTTGCAAGTTGTTGTTACCATAAGATTGTATGGACACGAACACGCGGAATAAAGGAAATAGGGATGATATAATAAAGAAATTTTATTGATAATAAATGAGGTGGTGAGAATGGGAAATTCCATGCCTCAAGTGCCAGTGGCATAGTGCGTGCGTCCGTTTGTGAATCCAGACGAACAGTTTTATACTTCAAATGAAGATACACACATAGTTGACAAGATACGCACAGATTTGACAACTACATCTGTCTTCTCTTATGTTCGCATGTATCATTTTTTTGTTAATATTGATACTCACGATACCTTTATCTCATCTAATACTAAAGGACTAACTGGATTAATAAAAAAGAGACGTTAGTAATGCTGCTGACTCCCATCAATCTTCTCGTAGCTGATTCGTGACCATGTGTGGATCGAACTTTTAAGAATGGAAACGTGTGTAAAACCGTCACGTTAGAATTGTTGGTCGCCTGCGATCAGGTAGGGTTATCATACGTGGCAGATTATTTGATTATTGATGGATCATAATAATAGCTATTTTGTTTTTGAAAAACCGTCAAAATTCCGAAATGTTGAATGAATGGTTATTTTTCATCTAATTTTCGCATATTTAGAAGATATACGTCTATTTTCATTCAACCCACCATTTCTTTAGAAATGCCTGTACCAAGTCAGGGTCATTACGGTTTTCACAGTTTTCAGGTTGTTGACTGGTTTTGTCTGTTTATATAATTATGAGTTTTGACTTTCACTTTGTAAGATTGTTCGGAGTTCGGTAATTTTGTTATTACCCTTATTCATCTAATGTTGACATGTTTGAGGTATTTTTGTTCTTAAGAGTTGATTGTTTATTGGACTTTTCATCTCTCAGCTATTGTTTTTGAGTTAATATTGGCTGCAGTAAAACTAGTGCAAGAGGACGACATGACCGACTTGATGTGGTCGCATCATGCCCCGAATCGGTGTATCCCTGTATTATATATGGGTGTATCATCATAACCTTACCCAAATTTAAATCATCTTTTTCCCCAAACTTATACCTAAAATTGCCATAATTTTTAAAGCGTATGCCAATAATATCTACTTTATTTATAACTACAAAATGTACTAGGTTCTTATTTGGGGATTTCCCTTAATGGTGTGTTTACAAATAAAAACACATTAATAACTATTCTCACAACAATCCTGAATATCATCATTTTTTCCACATATAAATCTTGATTATTATCATTTATAGTAAGGCTATACATTACTCATACAATTGATACACCAAAGAAGACTGTTAATATTATATCTTATTAGTTTTATCTAGTCAAATTGACTCATTGAAATACAATAGCCATCTTTTAACTGGAGATAAAAACAGCAAAGAAGGGTAATTAACTCTTGTAGATGTTTGAACTAAATCACGAACTACTGAGAATTATTAACGTCATGGATACTATTTCTTAACGCCTACACAAGCAGGGTCATGGCGATTACAGATCACAAATAAACAGCAAGCGGTTTAGTAAGAAAAAAACATACCCACTGGTTTAGCCGCATATTTTATGATAAAAAATATATAACGGACAGATTTGAGTGAGTGAGTGAGTGAGTTGTTTAACGACATACCGCTGTTTTAGCCGCATATTTTATGATGAAAAATATATAATGTTGAAATATTCATCATCGTTTATTCTTCTTCAGGACAAAGGGAAAAAGAGATATCGTTATCTACATAAAAATAATATGCAAAATGAATAATTATGTCTCATTTTAATCTTTGTGCGATCTGTATTTAATGTGTACATGTTTAGACTAGTGAAAATAAACAAAGAAAATAAAATAAAGAAAATATTAAAATTTTATTGTTATATCTTATACACACTTAACATAAAAGTTAGAAATAAAGTTTTATGTTACCAATGAAAAACCAATCGTTCTTATTTTATGTTCATTGTTTGATTCTAACAAATCGAAGACCATTAATTTCTTTAGATGTTTATGACTAATAGATATTAAATCTGTTAGAAGTAAGTTATGATATTTTTTGTCCAAGGAGTAATGGTCTTTAACTAACCGATTCTACCTTCCTAACTAGTAGTCAGTTAACTACAAACATTCATTGACTCTGCTGTCTTTATTAGAATCGGCATTAGGAGGTGCGGGGCCCAATTGTTCTCTATAAAACATAGTGCGTTGTTGTGTGTACTTGAACAGCCGAAAGTAGATAACTCCTGCGCGGGGCCCAATTGGCTTCAGGCCGTCCCTGTTATGTTGTGTTCAGTTTTGTGATAGTGTGTAGTCTTTTGGGGTTTGGCAAATCTGTTTAGGTTTTTTATCGATTGTTTATATCTGTATTGCCGTTGGAGATCCAATTATCAAGATGGTGAGAATGGGAATCTCATTAACCTGTTTAACCCCGCCACTGTTTTGTGCCTGTCGCAACCCAGGACCTGGATATTCAGCTCCGTATGTGGTGATTTTTGTGTTCAATGATTTGAGGTGAGAGGTGGTTGTTTGTTTTGTTGATATTGGTAGAATTGTCGATCATCACTGTTTCAATTTCTTTTCTAGGTTTGGGACCACAACTCATAGTTTAACACTACACCTTTTTATTGAAGTGCCTGCTCTTAAGACAGGAGGGTGAACAGACATGTAAATGTGTGATAGAGTATCCTGCTCTTAAGACAGGAGGGTGAACAGACATGTAAATGTGTGATAAGAGTATCCTGCTCTTAAGACAGGAGGGTGAACAGACATGTAAATGTGATAGAGTATCGATTTTGTCTCTGTTTATACAACTTTTTTATTGAATATTAAAAGTGTTCCGACAGTGTGGTATACAGTCAAATCTGTATATAAAAGCCACTCTTGGAAACCTGAAAATGTGGCCTTTATGAGACGACTTTGAAGATGCCAAAGGGGCAATCAGAATCCGTATATCGAAGAAGAACAGACAACACAATGACCAAAAGGAAAAGTACAAAAGGACAAACAACGATCTACAAAACATACATATAAAACTAAAGATCGAGTAACACGAACCCCACTAAAAACCAGGGGTGAACTCAGGTGCTCCGGAAGAGTAGGCAGTTCCTGCTCCACTAGTGACACCCGTCGTGTTAATCTAGTTACAAACCCGGTGATAAGTCATGAACGAGGAAAGGACCGGGAAGTGTTTACGACAAGTGGAACATATCCGTGGTCATTTGTGACACAGATATTCCATAACGGTCAACCAAGTCATGGTGGCAGTTACCCTTTATATACAGGTTTATTACCGTATATGCATTATTCATTAATGGTAAAATGATGCTGTCTGTCCTTTATAGACAGTAATTTGTTAGATGTGCCCTTTAAGGCAGGTTTGAATTATTTTGTTTTTCATTTTATTTCATAATAAGACATTCATAGTATTGTCATAATGTTTATAGCTATATTTAGTTTATGCATCTGCTTCAGAATACAAGAATCACAACGTTGTCTGTTATTTATTACAACATATCTGGTTTTCAATCTTATTACAGCTGTTGAATTGATATATCATCATACTCAAGGAATCATTTGAAATTGAATGAAATAAATCGCATGTTCAACAGCTGTTGCTGCAATGATAAAAATAATCTTTCTATTCAGGGACTAAAGATATGCTTAATGACAGAAGATGCACCAGTGTGCATTTATTAACGGGATGCAAATGCAATCAATAATTAAGCATGTTTGATCATTTCCCATTCATTTTATTGTGTCCAAATACAGGTGTGCTCCTAGCTCACGACGATTTTCGTTGGATGTTGTGGTTGATTGAGTGTTGTTTAACGTCTTGAATAAATATTAAGATAATACAACAACAAAATTACAACACCGCGAAAGAATAGCTCCAAAATTAAATAGGAAATCGTACAAACAGATCAAAATACATTGTACACATATACATGACCGTTCGCCCTCCTTTGACGGGGTTAAACTAGATTAATGGGCCGATCCACGCACCCCTCGTAGTGGTATGTTGCTGTCATAGGTGTGTTTTCCACATATCTTTTAGCTATATTGAAGACCAGAGCAAAGATTGCAAACAATAAATCATGTAGGTTAACCTGGACGCCACAGATGACTTGATTGTCACAAGGAAAACAAAGGAAAATAAGAGATGGTGGATTGGGATGGATAATTCTGCACCAACCAAAATACAGTCTCCGAACATGTTGAACCCATTTTCGCGCTTTTCTTAGATCCGACTAGCACAACTAACAGACTAGGGGTCCGTTGTTGAACTTGTGATTAAGCTAATCATATGATTAGCCCAAATTATATTTTCAATTCCTAATCACATAATTAGCTAATGCAATGATTAAATATGATTAGTTAATACATTGATTAAAAACAATTCGGCAACAGAATTTAATCACTCATTAGCTAAGTATGTGATTAGGAATGAATCATGTAATTATGGCTAATCACATGATTAGCTTAATCACAAGTTCAACAACGGACCCCAGTCTGTCAGGAACGCTGTACCACACCATAGAGAAACTAAGTATTATTTCCATACATGGAGTTATCTGGGGAGGGAATTTGTTAGCACTTTTGTCAACCCCATCAGATAGATTTGAATAGATATACCTTGGGCCAATCGTAATGATCTTACTGAGCAAATAATAAAAGTGTTCATCCAATTAGACAACGAAAGTGAGAAATAAAAAGGACATGATGTAAAATTAAAGAAGCCGCTGCACTTTTCTTGATTACTTTGACTGTAATTTACTGGATGACATAGCTGTACTGTAATGTACTTCAATGTATTACCGATTATACTGCGTAGCATTTACTAAAACTGGTTTTACTGCATAACATTTATTAGAAGAAAAACAACAGGGAAGGAAAGTGTGAAGATACCAAAGAGGTAATCAGAAGTCGTAAATCAAAGAAGGACAGACAATACTATGGCCAAAAGACAAAGGATAAACAACGATCTACAAAACAATACACAGAAGGCTAAAAATCCAACAACGCGAACTCCACTAAAATAGGGGTTGAGTTCAGGAAGGGTAGGCGGTACCTGCTCTACATGTGAAACCCGTCATGTTACTCTTGTTACAAGTTGTTTGTACTATGTACCATGTTGTATAACTGACTGTACTGCATACTATTTCCTGGAATTGACTCTACCGCATACCATTTACTGTAACTGACTCTACCGCATACCATTTACTGTAACTGACTCTACCGCATACCATTTACTGTAACTGACTCTACCGCATACCATTTACTGTAACTGACTCTACCGCATACCATTTATTGTAACTGACTCTACCGCATACCATTTACTGTAACTGACTACCGCATACCATTTACTGTAGCTGACTCTACCGCATACCATTTACTGTAACCGACTCTACCGCATACCATTTACTGTAACTGACTCTACCGCATACCATTTACTGTAACCGACTCTACCGCATACCATTTACTGTAACTGACTCTACCGCATACCATTTACTGTAACTGACTACCGCATACCATTTACTGCAACTGACTCTACCGCATACCATTTAATGTAACTGACTCTACCGCATACCATTTAATGTAACTGACTCTACCGCATACCATTTACTGTAACTGACTCTACCGCATACCATTTACTGTAACTGACTACCGCATACCATTTACTGTAACTGACTCTACCGCATACCATTTACTGTAACTGACTACCGCATACCATTTACTGTAACTGACTCTACCGCATACCATTTAATGTAGCTGACTCTACCGCATACCATTTACTGTAACTGACTATACTGCATAAAACTTATTATAACTGAAAATACTGTATAACATTCATTTTAACTGAATTTACTGCATAACTTTTATTGTCATTATAATTGACTTGACTGCATAACTTTTGCTGTCATTATAATTGACTTGATTGCATAACTTTTGCTGTCATTATAATTGACTTTACTGCATAGCATTTATTATAAGAGACTGTACAACATAACATTAGCTGTAATTCACTTTGCGAAAGAAATTTCTTACCCTTCCGGAACACCTGAGTTCACGGTTTTTTGTTGGGTTCGTGTTCTTCAATCTAGTTTTCTGTGTAGTGTTTGTAGACCATTGTCCTGTTGTTCTTTTGTTTTTGGCCATTGCATTGTCTATCGTTCTTTGATTTACGGTTTCTGATTACCCCTTTGGTATCTTCAAACAATTTCTTGCCTCATTTTGACCCATATTGTCATCTCCATCCGTACTACATTTCACCTGTATTTAAACCTTTTTTTCTCGGTAAAATTAATTAGCTTTGTCATAGAAAATGATACATTGTAAACCTGAAATTAATGTATACATATATATGCTTAATCAAAATTGATATGAACAGTTGCTTTTATCTGCGAAAATATAAATGTATTTTATCTTTACTCTGGGAAATCCTATTAGTAGGCTGTACCATGGAGAATTGTACAATGCTAATTTTTCCTACATACACGATTAAAGGACAAGGAGAGGACATATGTTAGAAAAATTTAAAGACACCACAAGGGCAATCAAAAACAGCAAACCGAAGGACAGACAACGCAGTGGCCGACATAAAAAGGACCAGAAAACAAACAACGATCTACAAAACATTACATATAAAACTAAAGATCGAGCGACACGAACCCGACTAAAAAAGGGGGTGAACTCAGGTGCTCCGGAAGGTACATGTGGCACCAATCGTGTAAGTTGGTACAACTTTTGTTCAATCCTTTGTTAAAATGCTTAGCAATAAAATATGCTTAATCTAAAGGAAAGGAGACTGAGCACGAAGGGTTCATTTCTTAAGTATAGTCCGATCCTATGGTACCACTGGTTATGGTTCCACTCTTCTGGCTGTTTCTAAAGCTCGTGCAAATAAATTACATATTTCTCGACAAACATTAATGTACGGATATCGTATATTTATGGCATTAAAGTTGTACCACTCTCAAAGATATAAATGATAGGTTCGATTATTCATTCTGCTTAGTATGTATACATATAAGACATCAGATACATTCATAATAGATACTATATATATATCATAATAATAGCCTTCAAACACTACAAATTTGCATAATCTGATATAGCAGATTGTGACTACATTAAATTGTTAAATGGAAAGAGGAAAGGACAGATTTTACTTTGCAGATTTAAAAGCTATTTTCTATCCATCTCCGGTCCCCAAGGGTAACTGGTGGACAAACTACATGTATTTGAAATTGGCGATTGAAGATTATTGAATGTTCTTTAACGTTAAATGAACAACATTTCAGCTATATTGATAACGAGAACATGTTCACAGCCAATAAATCATTTATGTTAGAAGGTTGTACTGGGATGGGTGGTCTATCTGTGGATAGACGTTTTGATTGCCGTTAATAAAATAAGATGCGATCTATGACTTACAACGGGCCACGAACAACAACTCCGTAAAAGAGGACACACCCTTTGGAGTTGTTGTACCCCATGACTGCTGACAACTACATACTGGGGTAATGGGGAAACGTTCGTACATCGTACCACGTCTAAATATGACAACAATTATATAATAGCACGGTTATGTATTTTCTCCATTACTAACATTTGATTAAATACCAATCTATCTGATAATCGTCATACATTCAACCTTCCTGTGGATCTTATCAATCAATCAATCAATCAATCAATTAATCAATCAATAGTTAGGAATCACGTAAACACTGATCAATAAACCTGCTGGTTGTGAGTGACAATATTTTATCCTATCAATCAATCTGTTAGTTGTGAGGGACAATATTTTAACCAATCAATCAATCTGTTGGTGCGAGGGGCAATATGTTAACCATTCAATCAATCTGTTGGTTGTGAGTGACAACATTTTAACAAATCAATCAATCAATCAGTTGGTTATGAGGAACAATATTTTAACCATTCAAACAATCTGTTAGTTGTGAGGGACAATGTTTTATCCAATCAACCAATATGTTGGTTGTGAGGGATAATGTTTTAACCAATCAATCAATCTGTGGGTTGTGAGGGACAATGTTTTAACCAATCAATCAATCTGTTGGTTGTGAGGGACAATGTTTTAACCAATCAATCAATCTGTTGGCTGTGAGGGACAATGTTTTAACCAATCAATCAATCTGTTGGTTGTGAGGGACAATGTTTTAACCAATCAATCAATCTGTTGTTTTGAAGGACAATGCTTTAACCAATCAATTAATATGCTGGTTGTGAGGGACAATATTTTAAAAGATCAATCAAGTAGGTCATGAGGGACAACATTTTAAACAATCCATTAACCCGTTTGTTGTTCGAATTCCTATTAACAAAATTCCGAAATGGCTAATATACATGTACAAAATAAATATCCAATATTATACAATTCTATCTAGTTTATTTAACCTTATTCGAAATAACATTTGAAGTTCAAACTTTTGTCCAATATACAAGCATACAGTAAATAAAACTCCGTCTTCTCACCATATTTGTAGCGATATTATCAATTTTATATTAACGCTAAGTGCGATTGGAATTCTTTTTCTTTTTTAGTTATGGAAATTGTTAAATAATTATACAACATACGTAACTGGCAAGTTAGTTTTATCAGTAGTCTGTAAATTACAGCTTTAATATAAAAAAAGATATGGTACTTCCGATCGTTTGTTGATTTAGACTGCTTTAAATAAAGAATCGATATTTTTTCCTGATAAAATTGAACATTTAACCTTCGAAAACTTGAAGTGGAAATTATTAACAAAGATTCCTTTGTTATCTAAATACTCGGAGGTATAATGATATAGGCATTCTATATACAGTATATATATATAGATAGTTTTATACACCATGTTGATAAATTATTGCAATAGATGGACATTAATTAATTGTATATTACAGAATGGACCGTCGTTACTCGTTAATTACAGATACACGTTTAAACGGTAGGAAAAAATTACGATAGAAATACTATTCAACTTTTTTTCACCTTCAGTGAGTTTGGGGTTCACCTGTGTTTAACAGTCCGGGTGCTAATATGTTTTTAGAATACAACAATGAACAATATTCGTCTGAAATTTGATTTTAGTGAAAAGAAAGAAAGAGATGGTATTAATACGATGTAGAGGAATAAAACAGGTAGATAGTGTGAGTGAGCGAAGGATTATATTTATCATATCGTTGTGATAAAAATAGATTTGAGAAAACAGATGGAACGCTGCACAGCAAGAGGCATAATTGACTGAAAATAACGGCAGCCAGATGCACAAAATTAACCTACCGTCAAAACAACTACAATACAAGGATCACCTTTTATACTGTACAATTTAAAAAGGAAATACGAGGTCAAAAGGGGACTTCAGGTGATGTTTAAATACAAAGAAAAATGAGGGATTGTATGTGTACACGCGACGACGCTAGTTTATTATTGAATAATTTGTTAAAAGTTTCATTCATAATGGAAGGAATATGTGATTAACTGTTAAAAGTAGATATTTTAGTTCTGTGTGTGTTCGGATTATAAAGAAGAAGCATGATGAATAATTATCATAAGAAATACACAAATTGTTTGCACGTGGGATGTGAATTTTGTCTAGATAGTAACCGAAATAAAGTGACTGTTTGTTGACGGAGCAATGGAAGGATATTGGAAGGATTAAATCTTAAATGTTTTTTTTTCTCTCAATTAATCAGAATTTGAGATAAATATTATCAAATTCAAAAATGCAGTCTGTTGAATCTGGGGAACAGCGTAGGGCGGAAACAACACCCATGTTGAAAAAGAGGAAACGAAAAATTCAAAGACTTTTAGGAAGACAAAAATTTGAAAGTAAGGAATTAGAGCGACTTTATAAAATATATGTGTACACTCTACAACAGTCTGCGGTAGGATATATGCTTGGAGTTTTTATACTGTTGACAGCATGTTTATCTATTTTAAATTTTATTTATGTAAAGAATGTTACCGTCAGTGGAATTTATCTTGGCATTCAGTGTTTGATATTTATTGGAATTTATGTTTTACTTCAAACTAGATTTACCAAAGAAACCAATTTTTCAATTATTTGCTATGTAATTTTGACTTTTTTAGTATGTTTTGCAATTTTATCGTTTCCATTCGATCTTGGGCCAGACTTTCCAGGAAGACAGCGGACTATTTTCACTGTAGCAGACGGTGTATGGGAGGTTATGTTTGTTGTTTTTATGATATATTCTTTGATGCCATTGAGGACTTATATTGCAGCTGTTTTGGGAATTATCCTTCCGCTATGTCATCTAATAATTTCGGCAGTTATCGTAGAAAAAATCTCATCTGCGTTGCTATGGAGACAGGTAAGTCCGTTTAATGCATACTTATAACATATGTATCAGATAATGAGGGTCTTAACAAGCCTTATAAATCAAAGCAAACAAAGAAAATTAGATCACTTGAGGAATGATATCTTTGGGTCAGCTAATCTATAATTAATTAAGTTATCTTGACATACAGCTTGACGTCGTGTTGTGGTATATATACAATGAATTACCCTGTTTGTACATTTATGTGCCATCACGAACGCGTTGACCAGAATGGGAAACGTCTTGAGAAAGTTAGGGAAATACCATTTATGATTTAACTTATAGGGAAGGTGGATATGTTTTTTCGTAGGAGAAAAAAAATGTGACCAAATTTTATAGAAAAAATTAATTGTCCTGGAAGATGCAACACGTAGATAATCTGAACCTGTTGTTTTCAATGAGAAATGTTGGTATTTTTTTTTAAAGTACCAATTTTTTATGTTTATAAAACAACCTGAAGGTTTTTTTGGCTCATTGGAAAAACATAGTCCCTCTCCCTAAAAGTTAATGATTTGTCTCTTAGTGTTTAAATTTCCCATACTACTGTAGACTTTATTTAATTTGTTTATCTACAATTTTCTGTTAGCTTAAAAGGTTGAATTTTTTATTTATCAACATTTTAAAAGTTTTTCAAAAGCGTTGTAAGTTTTCCTTTAAAATAGTATATATATATACACAAGAAAATGATAATCGACTTTTAAAGGGTCATTGTACGTAACCAACTTCTTGGCTATGTAATTAAACGATCAAGTAATGAGGGGGCACCCTGCCTACAAAATATTTATTATCTTTAGCTTCAAATCGTCTTCTGACATAACGAATTCGGGCAGTTATCAAATTTATCTTAAATAAACTATGTAAATTGCCAAAAGCCCGTTTTGACAAATACATATATAACTTTCACACAAAGGTGGGTGACCTGGGGCAACGATGTCTTGTCCGATACGGTGACCACTAAAGCGTTACCGTTTTAAATGTAGGGTGGTCACGTACGTTATGTTTACTTATGGTGTCCATACATAACATAATTGGTTTACGAATGATTGACAATTTTGACCACTATATTAAATTTTATATTATAAATTTCAAGATTTTACAATCACTAACGTACGATATATTAAAGCAATTTGAACACGATATCTTCATTAAGCCGTTTCAATTCGGTTCTGATTGTTTGCACTGACTTGCAGCTGTAAGAAATAATTGTCTTAGAACTAATAAAAAGACTATACGTCAAATCTTAAAGATTGATTTATAGATTTTGGACGTTAAATGTCATTTTGGATAATCATTTCAACGTAATATCTGATTTATCATGACAGTCAGTTCCATTGATGGACAGAACCACAGCCATTTCGTAATAACATCAAAAATAGCTGCACCAGTAACCTTAATAATCCAGTCGTTATATTTCACTCAGATCGATCGCTCCTCATAAGAAACATTCCTTAATAACATAAAAAATAGTTGTACCAGTAACCTAAATAATCCAGTCGTTGTATTCCACTCACTGCGATCGCTCTTCATAAGACGATTGTCGATAAAGGGTACCAGTAATCATTCGAGTTAGTGTATCAGATGGTTATCTCTCTCCCCTAGTTATCTCCATCACATGAAACTCCATTGAGTACATTTCATCCCGAATGGGACCGAACAGATTGCATTAACATGAACGTGAAAAATAAGTTCTAGTTATCACAACATTTTTTTCCCCATATATTCTTTAATTGACTATTAGAAAACACAATCGCTTTAATTCCTTCCCGTCGTTGTTTTTAATATTTGTTTTATTTTTTTTTGCTTTTCAACTTGTTCCAGTACATGTTTAAAATGAGTTCAATAAGGAAGATTATTTATAAAAGTGTATATTTGTCAGAAAATAGCCCCTTTTTATATTCCACATCCACATACTAGTATTCATATCTATTTTTTTCTCCCTTCCCCAAGGACTTCCTCTAGTTATGTGAGACGACGCAAATACATAACCATAAGCTTATAAATAATCCCTTAAAAGGCTGATATGAGTGTAAATCTTGAATGACCACTTGACTTTACTGATCAGTCAAGAACTTTCATATCAACATCAACAATTTAGTTCAGGGGATTATTAATAAGAAAGAGACTTGTGGTAAGACTAGCATAGCCCTACATTAAGACGGGTTTGTACATGTAAAACACAAGTTGCAGCAGCAGTTTCTTAGGAATGGTCGTTGGTGGCCCGTTACAAGGCAACATTTCCCGATCCTATCCTACATCGCACTGTGGCAATAAGATCATTGTATTTAAAGCACAAGTTACAGCAGAATGGTTAAGAATGGTCGTTGGTGGCCCGTTTCAAGGAAAATTTCCTCGACCCTATCCACAATCTCACTGTGTCAATAAAATCATTATATTTAAAACGCACATTAAAGGAATGGCCGTCGGTGGCCCGTTGTCAGGAAAAATTTCCCGACCCTATCCATCACCTTACTTTGTCAATAAGATCATTGTATTTAAAACACAAGATACAGCTGTAGTTTGTTTGGGAGAGTCGTTCGTGGCCCGTTACAAGGCAAAATCTCCCGACCCTATCCAACATCTCGCCGTGTCAATAAAATCATTGTTTTAAAACACAAGCTACAGTAGCGGTTTGCTAGGAATGGTCGTTGGTGGCCCGTTATAAGGCAACATTTCCCGACTCTATTCATCATCTCACTGTGTTAATATATCAAAACATCCGACATAGGACATGAACCTCATCAGCGTCCACCTTTTATTTACGGTGTTTTGTATGTAAGCATGTTCTTGTAATGTTTATAGATATAATACTGCTTACGTGACATAAAACGACAACACTCGATCAATCATGTATTCATCCCTACGACCCCCAGGGAATCTGGGTGACAGTGTGGCTAAGGTCGTTGCCCACGAATCTAACACCACTGACATGGGCACGCGCCACGTTACCTTCCTCAAGTGTTAATGTTCCCAGACGCCTACTAAAGATTGGTCGTTTCTCCTGTCGTTATATATGTGCTCCCAATAAACATGGGAGTTAAGTTTTCAATTGCTAACCATACTTAGACTTGATACAAGATCCTTTCTTATTAATAGTCCCTGTAAAAATTGCTGCTATGAATACAAGACCCTTTCTTATTAATAGTCCCTGTAAAAATTGCTGCTATGAATACAAGACCCTTTCTTATTAATAGTCCCTGTAAAAATTGCTGCTATGAATACAAGACCCTTTCTTATCAACAGTCCCTGAAAAAATTGCTGCTATGAATACAAGACCCTTTCTTATTAATAGTCCCTGTAAAAATTGCTGCTATGAATACAAGACCCTTTCTTATCAATAGTCCCTGAAAAAATTGCTGCTATGAATACAAGACCCTTTCTTATCAATAGTCCCTGAAAAAATTGCTGCTATGAATACAAGACCCTTTCTTATTAATAGTCCCTGTAAAAATTGCTGCTATGAATACAAGACCCTTTCTTATTAATAGTCCCTGTAAAAATTGCTGCTATGAAAGTTCAAATCTTGACTGACCACTTGTATTTACTAAGTAATTTACATATATAATGTAAATGATATACTATACATATATTATGTAAATGATATATTTTGTATCTCTATACCATGTTGGTTTAATGAGAAATAAAGATATATATACGACAACACTGCTTTACTGATTACATGTGGATAGTAAATATATTAAGTGGTCAGTCAAGATTTCAACTTTCGTAACAACAATTTATTTACAGGAGTTATTAATAAGAAAGAGACTTGTAGTTAGTCTAACCATCGCTGAGAATGACGGTAAATACAAAATATCCCCCCCCCCCCCCCCCCCCCCCCCGAAGAAAAAGAGAAAAAAAAAGAAGAACAATAAATACATGCAGCAGATGGAATACTAGAAGTTCTAGTATTCCATCTGTTATATGTAGTCTAGAACACACCAGTTGAATATTAACTGACTTCCTCTTGACTTGTATTCGATTTTCGATCTCTTATATCAAGATAAGAATGCTTATTCACTGAAAACAATGGTCGTGTTCTGTAAGTACTGCATATATTGGTATATTGAATTAAAGTCATGCAGACATTAGATAGCTCTTTAAAAACCTTTCAGAGAGGACTGATTTGTCTATATATTATGCATTCCATAGCAATAGTTGTCTTTTAACGTAAGCGAATCTTAGGACATAATTGAGATACAAATATGTATAGTGCTAAGCAGACAGAACGTTTTAAGATAATTGTGGGTATGACGTACAATACAGGCTTCCCTGAATCCATTAACATGCATGCAAGCTGTACCGGAAGTCCAACCTCAACGCATGCTTCAATGCGTAGCATTTTCTTACACAACAAAGTACATACAGGACCGATTGTATTGTTGTCTGGGGTATCCTTAGTCTTGTTTGTGTTGTGTTAATTTAGGTCAAAGAAAATGGGTCAAACAAAGAAATAATTTAAAATACGTAGACGAGAGATCTACACTAAAGATAAATAGATAGATTTTATTGTTGATATGTATTGTAGGTAATTGTAGATCACACATTATGCTACGTAAATCAACGATCAATAATATCATAAATAAACACGGAAGCTATTAAACATTCTTTGATCTCTTCTATAAATATTAGATTCTACATGGTTTTTTTTACAAAATCCTACTGATGATATCGATAAATACCACAAAGCAGGTGGAACAAACCAAGCAAAAAAGATTAAAAAAAAAAAATGTAAAAAGCACGCGTATGTTAAGTGCATTTTTTGTACTTTATCCTCCTTTTTATCAACAAGACAATACATTACTGTTTTTTTTTATATATCAACATCAGCTGTTTGCTACTGTGTTGACGACTTGGAACTAGTGTTTCAGAAGAGAGGGGATCGGGTAGTTTTGTAGGTTAAGGAGATTGGTGTGATATCATGTATCGGATTAACTCGAGTACAGTGGGGGTTTTTTTTGCTATAGAGCGCAATATAGAGTTAGATGTTTACCAAATGAGTCGCGAGGGCCCGGGTGGCTCAGTGAGTTAGGTAGTTGGATTACCTAACAACTCATACAAGCCTATCACCAATACGGCGTGGGTTCGCGCCCGACTTTGTAAATTACAAAAATAAGTGCACTCGACTCGCAGCCGCAAGTGATAAGGTTTACCAGTTGCTTGCCCATGGTCGGTTGTTATCTCCAACTTCTTCCACCACTAAAACTGGTCGCCATGATATAGCTGAAATATCGCTGAAAGTGGCGTTAAAACAAACAAAAACAAACAAATCCAAATGAGTCGCTTTTATTGGTTCGGTTCGTGATATTAATAAATTAATTTTCCGTTCATGATACACCCCGGTATTTAGAATTCACTTCTCTCTTTTATGCATTTAATCAAGCAATTTCTATTATAAAGGACTACATGTAGTCAATACGGACTTGTATTAGACGATAGTTTTTGTAGGATGCTTGATCAGGGTGGCACTGTAGTTATCGGGACGTTGATTTCTGACCACCAGCATAACTGAATGACACGAGTCAACCACGTTACCTAGCTGCGTAACCGTAGCTCTTTTAATCATTAGAGCGACGTTTTCGCAAAAACCTCGATACCCACCTTAAATATTTAGTGGGGTTCGTACTGCTCAATTTTTAGTTTTCTGTGTAGTGTTTGTCTGTCGTTGTTTGTCTTTAGAAGGGTTCGTGCTGCTCAATCTGTAGTTTTCTGTGTAGTGTTTTGTAGATCATTGTTTGTACTTTTCTTCTCTCTTTACTCGTGCAATTCTATTGTCGGTCCTTCTTTTGAATGACGGCTTCTGATTACACAATTGGTATCTTCAAACTGTACTTAAGTTTCTTAACACCTGCCAAGTACAGTCATTTTCAACTGTGATGGCTTTCCTCTCGATGTAGCTGCTAAATGGCTGAGGAGACTACAGTCAACAAATATCTTATGACCGTGTATAAAGTTCAATTAGTTTCCAGGTAGAATCATGATTATACAATGTATTGTTTATGCACATTTATATTTCGAACTTACATTGCATTTCACGATAACAATGATATAAAAATGTGGTTCTACATGTACATAATTGTTATTTTAGAGGTCATAATTTGGAATAAAAAACAAACAAATCAAAACAAGATACCTCTAGGGACATTTAGACATAATTTTGACGGTTTTTTAATATTTCATCTTAACTAGTTATTAGGGCATTAGCAAATGCATTATCTCCCGGAACACCAACTATATTACCCGACGCGAAGCTGACAATTAGCAAGTTGTCCCCCGAGATGCTCACGTCGTGTTCAATGTCCTCGTGGTCAGTCAATAGGTGTATGTTATCATCTGGAATATTAACCAATACCCAAGACATGTAATTAATGATATATGACTATGTATATGTCCGGTTTGTCGGAAGGAGAAGAAACCGTTATGATATACAAATCTTTCTTCCTCACTGAGGAAAACATGATCAAAATAGCCTTAATGAAGGAAGCGCAGGGATGGTCAACAAAAAGGAAAGGAAGTTGAACTACGTCCATTACGAACAAGAATACACATTCGTCGCGTGCGTTTGCATACGTTAAATCATTGACACAAAAGAAAAAAAAGTTGAATTTATCTTTCGATTTTGATCGTGCCTAATTCAGAAGGTTATTCCAGAAACGCGTCGTGCGCATTAAATTTGATATCTACGTTTGTATTACTTCATCCATGTCGAACAAGAATACAAATTCATTGCTGCTGCATACGTTAAACCTTTGATATAAAAGAAAAGAAAGTTGAAGTTCATCCATGTCGAACAAGAATACAAATTCATTGCGATTGCACACATTAAATCATACCCAAGGACATAGAAAGGTGTTACACATGGCATGTGTTATTTATAGACCATGTAATCATGATATATGTGTGTAGGGATACAATGGGTATGTGCTGTCAAAACAGATACGTATAAAAATGTTTGGTATGCCAGATATTTATTTGCACGCAATATCAGGTAAAAATTACCTCTGAACTATATTACACATATTTACGTTCATTTGTTTATGTATGTTTGATATTAAAAATAATTATGACAATCAGAAAACTTTGCCGGTGTGCTTGTGAATGTTCCGAGGGCTCAACCCACAGTGGTGGCGGATAGGAGATACTCTCTCGATGGGAGGGCCGTCTTTACAGCATAATAGGCCCCCAGGCAAAGCAGTGTAATGTGGCCCATACTGACACAACCACCCAAAGCAATACAACTGTAAATGTCGATGGAATTAAACATATATTTATTATATTAGTATTTCCAACAAAATCAGTGTTTAAACATTAAAAAAACATGATGCACACAAAATACATATATTAACATGGTGTCCTTATATTCATGGGACCTCCGGGAAATTGCCCATTGTGTCCATGCATTAAGACGGTACTGCTCGATGGGGTTTGTTAGGTTATAATACAGAAAACCTTATGAACCATAGTCAGCTATGTCGTGGTTGGACAGTGCTACATTTGTACCTGAAAACCTTTATGCAGATTTTTGTGGAAAATTGTAGGCGCATCTTAGACGCTACCATGGTCTTGCGTCCCTACCCAGCTAGTGGTGGCATTCACAAGACGTCGAGCCGGTCGTGCGATTTACCCTTCCCCCCCCCCCCATTTTCAATTCTGTATGAATTTTGTTTATTATTGAACTTGTCAGGAATATTTGCCTAAGGACGCTACGCATGCAACTAACAATCAATGGATACACTACACATGTTTAAAAATGTATTTAGATAAAAGAAAGGCTTCAAAAAGAAATATTACGTATTTCTCTAACTGATGCTTTAATGTGTCTGTATGTATTACGTTGTTTGACGCCCTCATTCACCAGCTTGTTCAGGCCTATCGAATGTTCTCATGCTATTAATGATACAAGAAAACTCTCATTCCTGAGACATGTAATTACAAAACAATGGAGTCTTTGATGTGTTCTTCAAAGACAATCAGGAACATATCTGTACTGTAATATCATATCTGAGGGTAATAATTTTCTGACATGGCTGCATGCAATGAAGATGAAATTGAAAGAAATATGCGTGCATGTGTTTACGTTTTGTCGTATTTAATAAAACAATGTTTTCCCCATAATGAATATGACCCCAGTTATTGAGTTCCTTCTACCACAGGCTTCAATATTAAACGAATCAGGATTGGACGCTATAGAAAGTTTCACTGTGATTTTTTGTCTCCACCCGCGTGTTTTGCAAGGTTCGTGCTGCTCAACCTTTAGCTTAAAAAAACATTGCATAAACATAGCTATAGAGATATCTCCTCTAGTCCAATTTTAACCAAACTTGATTGGAAGGGTACGTCCTTGTTTTGTCTACTGAAAATTGTATCCGATATGTCCTACAGCCTTCAAATATGGCCATCGTAATTTAAAATAGAGATATCTACATCCACATCTCTGAATCCATGGGACAATTTTAACCAAACTTGGCAAGAATGGTCCGTTGGTGACACAAGACTTTATGGTAAAATTAATGAAATATTTGTGTTTTATTAGAAACTACAAAATTGAATCTAACCAAACTGTGTTAGGGTTAGGGCTATGGTGGTTAACGTCACTTTCAACAACATTTCAGTTATAACGTGGTTGTCAGTTTTATTAGTGGAGGAAACCGGAGTACCCGGAGAAAACCACCGACCTATCGCAAGTCACTGACAAACTTAATCACATAATGTTGTATCGACTACACCTCGTCATGAGCGGGATTCGAACACACAATACTAGCGGTGATAGGCACTGACTTGAACCAAACTGTAAATGAATAGTCATTGGATGTTCTCCATATTTCATCTTTTAGAATACATTTTTTTTTAAAACATTGCTGAATGCAAAATATTTGTCTTGCATTAGATTTCTGAATTTAAGAATTATTTATAGTTCTGGCATGTGTTGGTCTACACGTGGTCACTTCTTATCAGCAACCAGTTAAAATCCTCTGCTACAGAATGTCCCACTGAGAAGATAAATATCAATCAATAGAATTAATAGCTTTTCATTTATCTGACACGGCCCAGCATGAAAATATTGTGTTTGTCCTTGAAACGGAAATACAAAATGGCCACTACCTACAAAAATGTTAAGTACAGACCAAGAAAAGTTAGTTCTACGAATTTGGTTTAAACCCCTATACAAGTATGTTTGTATGAAACGGAAATACAAAATGGCAACTACATCAAGAAATTGTTTGACATAGTGCAGTGAGAATTTGTATAAAAAAAAAAAAAAAAAAAAAAAAAAAAATGCAAGTTCTAGGTAACTACGTACTTGATTTAACCCATATTGTTCATAGGGTGAGCTATATAGGCTCGTGTTATTAATACATGGGAGTACTAGTTCATTATGAGAAAGATTACTTGATTGAGTCCGCCGCCCTATTTAATGCCTTACATCGGAACCTTGTCTGGACTAAGTGTGGATGTTTCCATTGTGTTATTTCATTTCTTTGTTCGGGGGTTAGAAACTCGCCAGAGGAGTGGTTCGCGTTGTGGTCTACTGTTTTATTTTTGGCAACATATACCTGGCGAGATTCGACGAAATCCACGTTAAAATATATATAAAATGACCATTGAAAATGCAAATGTTACCTTATCTATTGTGTTACCTTTAATAAAATGTCTAGATCAAAATATATTAAGAGGACGTGGTGAATAACAGGAAAACAGCTGCCACACATAAAAGCCAAATAAAGCACAGTTTGACATACAATTTCAGCACTTTCATTGTGAACCACTTTTAACAAAGATTTCAATCATTTAAATGCTGGTCGTCAAACTGACAATTGACCCTGTCTTTTGTACTCATAAAAGTAAAAACTTAATGATTTTAATGTTAAAAATTAACCCCCGCCTTTGTCTTCATAACAGTAAAATCCTAATGATTTTAGCGTTTATAGCCACACCTTATACATTACTACCTGTAAGTTACCTGAACGACAATAGATATATATCTACATGGGGTGGAAAGACGATTAGCACCTCTAATCTCAAATAGATCGATTCATTGTAGAAATAAGATACACATCAACAGTTTTTTTTTCTTTTCATGCCATTTACGAAATCAATGGATACTAGGATGTCTATATTTTTTTTTATTCCAACGAAACGACATCTATTTTTTTTTTTTATTATTTTACTGTTAAAAATATAACTTTCATCTGTGTTTGGTCAAGAAATTGAAAAAAGGAGAGGTAAAACAACAAAAAATACATGAACATGCCGCCATTCTTAATATTTCTAGCCCATTTTCAAATATAGGACACCTCGTTCTTTATTACAAGGCTGCTCACCCATGGGATATGTGAGGTTGACATTTTACTCACATATGGAATACACTTACATGGGCGCGCCATTCCACTTTGAGAGAATCCGTTTGGTTCGATAGAACTAGTTTAACACCGCCACTTCTTATTGAAGGACCTGTACCAAGCCAGCGGTAATGTATGCGTGTTAGGGGTATCAATTATGTCTCTGTTTCTACGATTTTACCATTAGATTTTGGAACTGTACGGACAATGTGGTATTTTTGTTTGGTTTTTTATTTTATGCAAATAATAGAAAAACTTGTATTATATTATCTACATTAAATCGTCTGTAGCTCCTTTTCCAGAAAGTAAAATAAAAGTGGGGATACTTGAGCTTAATGGAATATATTGACTTTATGTCGTGCTGTGTTGTTGAATGATACCCTTAATGATGCTTAGATTCTTGAAAATTGCTAAGACACTAATTGATAGGCTATTGGAAAGACATTCGTGTCAGATTTAAATATTATTTTATGCTTACACAGATATTAACGGGTTGTAATAACTAACGTTGAAATTTAATCATGCAATGCATGCTTTCTATCAGACAATAGTGAAAAGTTTTGGTCACAACCACGCAACACAACCAAGTGAATAGTTCTAGACTACAACAACAATCAAACAAAGTACATACAAGCAATAATACTTACAAAGAAAAACAACAACAATAAAAACTCAGGTGTTGGTAATATTATAGACGATTAGATGAATTCCCAAACGTGCACATAATGATGACGGGAATTTTGTTTTATTTACAAATCATTTTTTCTCATGGTCAATGTTCGGTATTAGGTTACAGAGATAAAACCATAGGTTCAACCCAGGACGTTGGATTTCTGATATCTAATAGGTGGGAACAGTTTGACAGTTCGAGATTAGGAAATTATTAAAATAAAGATTACAGAGTGATGGCCAACATATCCACAAATACAGCCAAATGACAAATCACCTCTCACTAAACATAAAATACCGCTCGACATATGACGTAGGTAATTCAGGTTCTGTCTGAGACAGGTACAAAAATGTGGCAAGGTTAAACTGGTTAATGTGATCCCAAATTCTCCCCTCTTGATCATGTGTGAAAGCCATCATATATTCATTTGACATGTTAGCATAATAAGGGTAATAACAAAATTACCGAACTCCGAACAATCTTACAAAGGGAAAGTCAAAACTCATAATTATATAAACAGACAAAATCAGTCAACAACCGGAAAACTGTGAAAACCGTAATGACCCTGACTTGGTACAGGCATTTCTAAAGAAATGGTGAGTTGAATCAGATTTTAAGGCGCCAAACCTCCCGCTCTCATTACGGTTCAAAGGTTCCGGCTGTCACTATAACAGTATTTAAATACAGGAACAAAATAGGTAAAATAGTTGTCAAAGCAGTACCATATTCGGTGACGTAAATGGCAAAAATATTTTTACGTCACACATTGATAAAAAAAATATCCTTGACATTTTTCTTGACTTCTTTATCTTTATACATTTTCACTATGTGAAAATGCATTGCTTATAATCGTTTCTGCAGAGACGGAATATATATTTCGACAAGATCTTGGTATAAAAATTACCACACCATCAGGACAGTTCCAAAATCTAATAGGAACATCATCTAACAGAGGTAAAATTGATACCCCCTAACACACATGACAGTTCACTTACCTGGCTGGGTTATGGTCAATAAAAAGTGGCGGTGTTAAGCTAGTTTTGAGCCCATACTTAGTGACATGATCACTGGCGTTAAACTGATCTTGATAACTGCAGTTACGACGATCACAACATGGCGGAAATAGAAATAGGTAAGATCGTTTTCTGCTAATTTCTCCATTCTAAGGTGTTGTTGTTGAAAGAATTACTCAGCCACAAGGTTGATCTGTACGATTTTGTTGTATGTGTGTGTTCTCAATACCATATATGGTTTCGCTACCACGAAAATAGCTGTCGGAAATTTAAGGAAGATAATCGTAACTCCATAAATTATAATATATAAAAATAGATTATCTTCCTTAAATTTTCGACGGCTATTTTCTTGGTAACGAGTCCATATATGGTATCAAGAACACACACATACAACAAAATCGTACAGATCAACCTTGCGGCCGAGTAATTCTTGACAACAACACGTTAGAATGGAGAAATTAGCAGAAAACGATCATACCTATTTCTACCTCCGCCATGTTGTGATCGTGGTAATCGTGATAACTATCAGTTCACCGCCAGTGATGATGCAGTTGTTTGCGACATCGAGTAAAATGCCAACAATAGCATTCAACAGAATGAACAGCGTCGTTGTATACTCTTGAACTTTATACATTTTGTAAATATATTTATTTTTCATGACGCCGAAGTTATAATTTGTATACTAGTTCTATAAAGAGCCGATTTTAAATGTTAGATAGCACACAAGGCCATACAAACAACACTGTATCATTTTGTTTTTATACTGTTCATGTAAGTGACAGTCTTCTGGGATTCTTTGAAACGATAGGTAATTGAAAAGACATTCGTGTCGGTTTTAAAACTTGTATTAAAAGTAACTTACAAGTTTATTCATAACATGTGGTGAAAAGAAAGTTTAAATGATGGTCAACAATGCCACTAAGATCAATAACACGAACATCCACAACACTTTTAGCACAAACAAGACAACGACACGGGGCGTTGATAATCCAGTTTCATGCTTGGGACATGTACAGAAATATGGCGGTGTTTAACCGGTTAAAGAGATCCCAACTCTCTTTAGTCTTACCCTGATAATTGGATCTCAAATGACAATGCATGTATAAATAAACAATAAAATAACTGCAAAGATTCCCTTCCACTTTAAAAAACAAACAAACACATTATAAAAAAAGAAGAACAAAACACTAAAATGAGTGGCAACATATACATGGACATTACAAACAATAGCATATGTCTATGAAAACTTGACAAACCTGTAGGGACAATCCAACGTGGACGCCATGTGTGATTTAAAATATGATATAAGTGTATCGTACAGACTTGCATCCATGTCAGGATTACTTAAAACGATTTATAATATCAGTGAAATGATGGTCTACAAGTGACGGAATATCATATAAAAGAAAATTAAATTAAAGCAAAAATGGCACACTTTCTTCTCCAATTATCGTTGGATGTGCTCGTGTTCCCATGACAGCAGAACAATATGTTTGTTGCATTATCTACAAGTAGCTTGAAATCGAACAAACCTCAACTGAAATCATATATTTGTGGTTTTAAGCAAACTAAGTATGTTACCTCTGTAATGTGTATTTCCAATAAATAGTATCCACCTGTTCTGATTATCAATTTGAATTTGAGAATCTGCATAATGGGCTATATTGATAACGGATGGAATGGTAACACACCCTGAACATATGATATCACTTCCGGTTCTTATGGAAGTTAGTGTTGTTTTATTGATAACCTCTTTAAATAAATTGTTGCTATGGAAGTTGAATTTTTGACTGACCAGTTATATTTACAATCCACGTGTCACATGTAATCAGTAAAACATGTTGTCAGTAAATATACAAGTGGTCTTTCAAGATTTGAAATTTAATTATTCGTAAGAAATGAACTTGTAGTAAGTCTAACCCGTTTTGTATCTTCAAACTTGATCTATTGGAAAATATAGCTGGGCTTCGTTATTAGCACCTTCTGATTGTTTTTACGCTGACTGATTGTAATTTAATGAAAATAATAAATCCCAAGAGTCACATCTTTATACACAATACACATAGCCTAAGTGTTCAGAAAAGAAGGGTAATTAAGTGGGAATGTTTAAATAATATTCCGTCAATCAAAACAAAAGAAAAACAAGACATATATCTTTATTCTCATAAAACACTAATTACATAGGTATACATATAAATAATGATAACAATAATATATATATGATGTAAGCCGTAAGGAGAAAGAAAAGAAAAAAGAAACAACATTTACGTATACAATGAAATATCAATAGATACAAATGCTTTATAGAAATGAAATAATATAATAAATAAGAACACGATGGAGTAGAACATCGCTATAAGATTAACACACATAAGAGAAGATATATACAAGCACAGAAAAAGCAAAATATCTATCAGTCCTCACTTTACAACGTGTGTAACTTATAGCAGTTAGATAAAGCTGTATAATTTGTAAACTGATAACATTGATCTACAAATTATATAAATGCTGTTGAGAAACGTTTTCATACACAAAAGTAACTCACAAAATAACTGAAATAACATTGTTTACGGTTTACAGGTGATTTACCATCTGGTCGATGTGTTTCCTCATAGATCTACATTGATTTCAACAGACTTCTGTGGCAAATGTTTAACGATAAAAAAAACCCATCCTGAACGAAGCCATCCGTGCAACAGCTGTACTTCACGGTTCACTAATTTCATTGCATTCTACAAAGTCAAATTAAGATACTACTCTTTTTTTTTTCATCGCCATTTTTTAAATTTTGATCGTAGAGTTTTAATCATTATAATTTAATTTGATTCCACAATGTATTTTTGTTGTCACTTAAATTATTATTTTCTTTATTTTATAATATATATTTTTTTAATTATATCATATTTCGCAGCGTTTTAATATAATTCGAATTGCATTATTTTTGTTGTCACTTAAATTATTCTTTTCTTTATTTTCCATTTCCATTTTTTTTTTTATTTTTTGTAATAATTGGTAGCGTTTTATATAATCAGAATTGAATTTTATGTCACAGCATATTTCTATTATTGTCACTGAAATTATTATTTAATAAAGAATTATTCAGTTCTGTACAAATTGAATAGACGTATAAAAATAGAAAATGAAATAATGCCAGATGAAATATAATTTTATACAATAAAATATGACATGAAGGACAATTGAAAGTGCAATTGTATTATCATGTGCTGGTTTATATGCATGTACCATGTATTGTTTTTCCTTTTTTCTCTTTGTAATACATTGCCTAGTTGGAAAACAGATCTGAGATAATGTTAGACAATGTCAATCGTATAATCTCTCAAAATTATTTATAATGTACAGAGTATATTCGTTATTTTAGATTGAGTCCACCCCAGGGCCGTCTTAACATCACTATACGCCCCCTGCACACAACCACTCGCACGAATAAAACTGTAAATGTCGATAAAATTAAACATATATTAATTTATTGTATTGGTACTTCCAACAAAATCAGTGGTTAAACATTAAAAACATGCCATACACAACATACATAGATTATCATGGGTCCCCATGGTCGTAGGCTCCCGGGCAACTTCCAAGCGTACCCATGCGTTAAGACAGCACTGGTTTACCCTCGGTTTTTTGTGGGGTTCGTGCTCCCGATCGTTAGTTATCTGTGTAATGTTTTGTAGATCGTTGTTTGTCCCTTTGTCCTTTTTCCCTTGGCCATTGTATTACCTGTCCTTCGATTTACGGCTTTTGATTAGCCCTTTGGTATCTTCAAACTTTTCTTTTATTCAAATATTCCCTTTGGACATTATTGCTCTCGTAAAGCCTCAGTCCTTTAATTTAAGTTGTGGGATATTTCTTTGGCGAAGATGTTCATTGCCATATTATATCCTTACCGGTTTTGTGAATCTATGATTTTATTAAAAAAATTAAAGTAATGATCACAAAATAATAACATATGACAGAATTAATTAAATATTGAATAGTTCCAAAATAATGTACCAGGTGCGCAAGATCGTGGAGCGTGTTTCATTGCTACGTCTCAAATAAGCACACGTTGATCCGACAAAGGAAAGATTGATAATATCTCAAAGTGCAGCGACTGTTGTTTCAATGAACTACTATTATAACAGTTCAACTCAGCATGTTCGTCTAACAAGCCATCATTATCATTATCTCCTCAAAAAGTGACATGTTCACGACATAATACAAGACAATCAAAATGATGTATTACTATTAAAAATGATTCACTCGTTTTTCAGTAAAATTTTGGCAGTAGTTTTGGATTTCTTGATATTGCATGATAAACACAATGAAAGTTCATTGTTGGTAAACAATCATTTGCACTAGCTGCTAAGCATGCCAGAAAAGCTCACCAAGTGTTCTCTTTCTTACCCGTTTTTAAATATCGTACAAATAAATTATATAGTTTCCGACAATATACAATATATATATGAAGAATTTGAAGATTCATTATCAGAATCCGTAAATCGAAGGACAGACAACACAATGGCCAAATATAATAGGAAAAGGAATCTTTTGGATATTAACAAGAAAATATTCCATTTGAATATAAACATTTAATATAAATGCACAGCTTGATTCATAAGACGTTAGTGTTCGTAGATGCTTACATCTGGTCAAATCTGCACAGCTGTGTATTTATATACCTTTTCAATAAAATGTCCGAAGAATAATACAACATCGGTTGTGTAATGATTTACGTGCTCGCCTCGTGCGCGTTAGATATTGGATTCGAGCTACGGTCGGGTCAAACCATAGACTATAAACATTTGTATTTGTTGCTTCTTCGCCAAGCATGAAGCATTAAAGAGCAAGAACAAAGACTAGTTAGCTCATCATCAGGATACTTTGTCCGAGTGGAGCGACAGGTTTACCCGAGGCCTGTTGTTTCAGTGAGCTAGCACTTTAAAATTCTAACTAAGCATGTGGTCTATAATATAGTGCAGTCATCATCTCATTGACTAGAACTTGTTCTCGCCATGATGTAGATGGCAAAATGCGCATATGGCGTTACACAACTGTCACTCACTCTACCAAAATAAAGCATACAACTGCATTCGATGATATACGGGGGCAATCGTGATCGTATTGTAATTGGATTTAAAACAGCCTATGCAATCAGTGCCTCTCACCACTACCGTAGTGTACTCGATACGACATTATGTGATAAAGTTTGTCAGTGGTTTGCGGCTGGTCAGTTGTTTTCTCCCGGTACTCCACTAACGAAACTCCCGCCACAATATAGAGGAAACATTGTTGCGTGAAACACCATAACCCTAACCCCTCGATAATATACTTTGATGAATGAAGATGTAAAACTACCAAGACTAATTTCATGTTATTTTATTATAGATTGGGGCTAACGCAATCCTTTTCATGTGTGTCAATGTCGCAGGTGGTTTTATACATAATGTTACTCAAAGATCACAGAGAAAAACCTTCATAGACACACGGAACTGTATAGCAGCTAGAAAAGAAATAGAAGATGAGAATGAAAAACTGGTGAGTGATAGGTCAATATTTTGAGTGCAAGAAAACATTTCTACGTTTCTCTCGAGACTCATTTTGTCCGATTTCATACAGTGGTTTCTTGTGAAAAACGAAAAAAGTTAGTCTAGTCCTTTAATTTCACGTTCCATTATATAGATGATGTCCTTTCGCTAAGTAATTCCAGCTTTAGTTGCCATGTTGATCACATATATCCCATTGATCATGAAGTCGGTACAAAATATACAGCTATGTCTTGTTCATTCCTTCATCTTCACCTAGAAATACATGCAAATTGACATTAAATGCGGTTAAGAACGAACATGTACGACAAGAAATATCATAGCCATTTTCCAATAGGAAAATTTCCATTAGTTTTTAGCAACATTTCAGCAGTACTTGCATATGGATAAGCATCGCATATTTCTCAGTTGATGCGATATTCCAGAGGTTGAGGTACCTGTTAGGATTTCTTTGATAGACCATTGTTGCTAACAAGGAAGTTAGCTAATCAATGGTACCTTGAGGTTTGATGAGGTTCGTGCTGTTCAAACTGTAGTTTCGGGTGTAGCGTTTAAAGAAGTCAACAAAAATGTCAAAAATATTGTTTTATCAATGTGTGACGTAAGAGAGTTTTTGACATTTACTGCTTTGACAACTATTTTACCTATTTTGTTCCAGTATTGTTATAAATACTGTTATAGTGACAGCCGGAACCTTTGAGCCGTAATGAAAGCGGGAGGTTTGGCGCTTTAAAATCTGATTCAACCCACCATTTCTTTAGAAATGCCTGTACCAAGTCAGGGTCATTACGGTTTTCACAGTTTTCCGGTTTGTGACTGATTTTGTCTGTTTATATACCTATGAGTTTTGACTTTCCCTTTGTAAGATTGTTCGGAGTTCGGTAATTTTGTTATTACCCTTATTTGATGACAATTGTTTGTCTTTTGTCCCTTTTCCTTTGGTCATTGTATTGTCAGTCTGTTGATTTATGGCTTCTAATTAATTACCCCTTTTATATCTTGGACACCTTTACCCTTGAGGTGCAAATCGGGAATCGAATTTCGAAGTCAACAACCTTAGCCACTCGACCACCCACGGCTTGTCCCTTCAGAAGTCAACAACCTTAGCCACTCGACCACCCACGCGTGTTCCTTCAGAAGTCAACAACCTTAGCCATTCGAACACACACGGCTTGTCCCTTCAGAAGTCAACAACCTTAGCCACTCGACCACCCACGGCGTGTCCCTTCAGAAGTCAACAACCTTAGCCAGTCGACCACCAACGGCTTGTCCCTTCAAAAGTCTACAACCTTAGCCAATCGAACACCCACGGCTTGTCCCTTCAGAAGTCAACAACCTTAGCCACTCGACCACCCACGGCTTGTTTCTTCAGAAGTCAACAACCTTAACCATTGGACCACCCACGGCTTGTCCCTTCAGAAGTCAAAAACCTTAGCCACTCGACCACCCACGGCTTGTCCCTTCAGAAGTCTACAACCTAAACTAAATTAACCACTCGACCAGCCAGACGTCTATATGAGAATATATCGGTAATATTGAACATTTCAAATGATGATGGGTATGGTTGTCTAACACCACTTTTACCACTATTTCAGTTAGGTACTGGTGATCAGTGTTGTTGTAAGAGGACACCAGAAAGCACTCGACCAACCACAATTAAGTCATTTTTAAATTACCGTATAACCGGTATTTCTGCGGTATTCTGCGGCCACCTCGCAGAGAAAAAAATTCGCGGAAAATAAATGTCTTCTTTTTAGTCCAAAACCGCCGAATTTTTACACAGCAGAAATTACCGGTTGTACGGTATCACATAAAGTTGCATTGAGATTACATCAACAGGGACATGATTCGAACTCACGACTTTAGTGATACAAAGACGTATATCTAAGTACCATTTAAAACCTAATACAACAATAGATGATTTTTATCACTGAAATGTTAACTTCACTCAATTTGCCTTGTCATTATTTAATAATATATATTCCTCACCTGAGAGCTGTTGAAAAACAAGGTTTGGAATTTCTACAAATATAGCTCATGTCTCTCGTTTCATGTATTTGTAACAAACATGTCAGCTAAGTTTCCAGGAAATAGTCTTAGCCTTGACTCTAAATGACCTGAATAATCAGAGACAGTCGTCGTCACAAATCTTGTTGAATTTCTATATAATCAATCTCAAGCATAGTGACAGATCAAAGGTCTATGTTTAATACATCATAGTGTGTTAATTACTCAGATACAACGACATAATTTGTTCGGTAGAACAGCTTCCTTTTCCGTCCTCGAAGATTTAATTCAATAAAATGGCACCCATCAGAGATGGTTATTGAACTGAACCAGGAAGTAATAACGACATATTACGTGTATTATATTTACTCTCAAGTGTATTGCATTTTATTTCCAATTTGAATTTGAATATGAAACCTAACCCAATTATCCACAATCGATCTCTAGACGCTTGCTGTTTTATATTTTCTGTTTTTTTGTTCATAAATTCAATTAAGTTCTTTAGTTTATATGTCAAAGTAGATGACGCAACAAAGAAAAGAGTGTCCCTAAATAGCCTTATTGTACAATGTCTTTGTCGGCCTCATTTGTTAATTTAATGGAATCAGATCGAGTTGACTGGCGACGCCTCCTTTGCGGAGGCAGTAAACGGATATTTGTGACCATCACATCATAATTGATGTCTGCACATTCTCAAATAAAGTACAGTTATCTCCATTTTCTAAAGCATGTTCTGATAAATGAGCAAAAATTGCATTTTCAATTAATCGGATATTTTATTTTCGCATGTAATTGATGCAGGCAAATATTTGACGCTGTCCAATCAGAGAAGGCTTTACAACTGAATTATAATATTGTTTACCATGGTTTTGTAATATTATTATGTTTTCATCCCTCAGTTCCAATGACTTCCCATTACAAGTATGCATCTATATTATATAACAATTTTCACTTGCTACTATTGGAGACGTAGTCTTGATTATGTGAAAAGAGGGGACTATTGTCGCTGCTATGGTATGATAGTTGGATGTACATTTGTATATGCAATCATGACTTATCACTAGCAACATTTGGGAGTTCAATTCCTGCCCAATTGCAAGGTGTACTTAATACATATAGGGGTTTTGACTTGTCGGTGGTTTTCTCTTGATATTCTGTTTCCCTCCACCATGGTATAACTGACATTTTGTTCAGTATGGCGTTAAACACTTACCTATAATTCAACCTTTCTGTTGCCATTTCATTTAAGCTGCAAGGCTATTGTTCATATGAATACATGATACAATAAACTGCTCATTCTAATATAATGTTCTACAGTCATTCTGGAGTAACATTCCTTAATTTAATATATAAGAATAAAATGGGGGAAACAAACTACCAGAGTGTAGGAACAGTTTCAAAATCCGATAGAAAAAATCGTAGAAAAAGGCAAAATAGATACCCCTACTATAAATATATATGACCGCTTACGTTCGTGGTTTAGTACAAACACTTGCATCAAAAAGTTGCTATGTTAAACTAGTTTTATGGGCCCAAGCCAATCTCATGCAATGTGTTTGACTGTTCAGTATAGTTTGATTTTCTCACATTTTACGTGTACGCAAGTTCCTGATTGAATTGTTGATGGTTGTCAATTAAAATCGTTGTATTCTTATAGTCGACGAATCAGATTATATAATGAGGTGTGCTTCTTTAATTATAGTGAACTGGTTGGCCCTTGTTAAGAAAGAACAAAACATGACATTTAGTTTTAATTGTCGTTTATGCTTAAAAGTTTTGAATGTTATCTAATGATGGTAATATTTCTTAAAAGATAAAGTCAGCCATAACAAGTAAAAACGATGTTCGGTTCGTCTTTACCACTAATTGTTTGTAGGTGGGCTGATGTCTTATTTATGTTATTTTTGTTTGTTTGGTTCGTCTTTACCTCCAGTTGTTTGTAGGAGGGCTCATGTCTTATTTATGTTATTTGTGTTTGTTCGGTTCATCTTTACCTCCAGTTGTTTGTAGGAGGGCTCATGTCTTATTTATGTTATTTGTGTTTGTTCGGTTCATCTTTACCACTAATTGTTTGTAGGAGGGCTGATGTCTTATTTATGTTATTTGTGTTTGTTCGGTTCATCTTTACCACTAATTGTTTGTAGGTGGGCTCATGTCTTATTTATGTTATTTGTGTTTGTTCGGTTCATCTTTACCACTAATTGTTTGTAGGTGGGCTGATGTCTTATTTATGTTATTTTTGTTTGTTTGGTTCGTCTTTACCTCCAGTTGTTTGTAGGAGGGCTCATGTCTTATTTATGTTATTTGTGTTTGTTCGGTTCATCTTTACCTCCAGTTGTTTGTAGGTGGGCTCATGTCTTATTTATGTTATTTGTGTTTGTTTGGTTCATCTTTACCTCCAGTTGCTTGTAGGAGGGCTGATGTCTTATTTATGTTATTTTTGTTTGTTTGGTTCGTCTTTACCTCCAGTTGTTTGTAGGAGGGCTCATGTCTTATTTATGTTATTTGTGTTTGTTCGGTTCATCTTTACCTCCAGTTGTTTGTAGGAGGTCTCATGTCTTATTTACGTTATTTGTGTTTGTTTGCGCATAATGATGTCTAACACATATTACGTTGTGTTTTTGCTTTGTTTTTCTTCGTCCTGTGTACCAAATGTTGCCAGATCCTCTGGAATGTCCATTTGTGATTTCCCCTTCGGTGTTATCTAACGTTTATTTACCATAACTGCCCCTCTAGATGGACGAGTGTCTTAAAGTCATTGACTTCATTTATCGGGCATAGCAACACTGTTTTCAATAAAGCATATATCGATCCAGTTATAGTAATAAACACGTAGATACATGTATTAAAATTAGTGCGCACAATACGTTTCTGGAATAACCTTCATAAGCTGCGCTCATAGTCAAAATATTTCCAACTAAATACCATAGGTTCATAATGTGCTGGCTTTCTCTCGTGTGTAAGATCGGTACAAGCTGTACCTCAGAAGCAATTCTATTGTATTGCTGTATGAGAATTGTAGCATATCAGTTTTCTTTATCACATCAAGGGAATATAACAGTAAACCTTAATTTTATTTAGCCATTTATATTTTGCATATTTGTCTCATAATATTAAAAAAACCACCTTAAACAAAAGGAAAAGATAATACTTTATCCTGCAATCAGTACAATTGCTGTACAAATATGCTATACGAATAAACTTTCCTGGTATGTACAGCGGAGGGCGCAGACAAGTATGAAACTGGTACTATTGTAACGCGGACCACGAAGAAAACACCCTTGACAACATTTATGAAAGGCGAGGAATGACGCTTGTTTCTGTCCTTTTTGTTTAAATCTGACAAGTTTTCCGACTTTTTTGACATTGCAAGATAAACACAAAATAGGTACATTGTCGTTAAATATAAAATTCATTTGTACTCGCTGCGAAACAGGCCTGAAAAGCTCGCCGAAGGTTCGCTATTCTGCCTGTTTCTAAAGCTCGTACAAATAAATTTTATATTTATCGACAATGTACGTATATTGTATATTTATATGCTCGAGTACAACATTATTTTAGATTCATGGATTTTCCTGAAAAATATCTCAAACGGAATCGAAGATTGTACTCCAAGCTAAACTATCATCCACTGGTAATTTATAAAGGCCATTGTCGTTCATATGTTATTTTGCAGGTAGATAAATTACTCAGTTTATAAATGTACTAACTACTCTATAATTAGTGACGTAAACACAGATTTATATCAAACGGGAAATGAATTATTGTATTCTACGCATAATACATTATTCTAAATGATCTTACCATATAATTTATTGTTATTTCTTTGTGCCATAATGAAGTATAAAATGGAACTATGTTCCTTTAGACATGAATGGCGGTCCAGTTTATGCAATTGTAGTTTTTTCTATATTTATAAGATGGACGAGTGTCTTAAAGTCATTGACTTCATACATCGGGCATAGCAACACTGTTTTCAATATCTATAGAGGGGCATTATCACCCCTGATACCCTATTGAAAGGTTAGGGTTTCCAGACATCTACGAGGGAACGTAGGTTACATCGATCAGATCATACATTTGTACGTGCTTCACTCCCTTTAATAAATCTAGTAGACATAAGTAGCAGGGAAAATGTTGAAACTCGCGCTCAATATCCATAGACCCCAAGAACCCTTTATATGCCACCATCGTGTCTCAAATATCGTGTCGGCTAATAAACTTATAAATGAAATGTAATTTATGTTCATTCCATATTATAGATATCATTATTTTATATTCAGTTGTTAATTCCAGCAAATTGATGATCATGTTGTTCTTGTCTCTGACGAAGACCATTAATGTCATTAGAGAGGTTTCTGAATCTTTAAGTGTGAACTATAGTTTCAATTATTAGAAAAGTTGGTATATGTGTACGCCTACTAGAATCTCACCATTGTATCAACACACTACGTTTATCAAATATACATGATAACATTAGTTGGATGATAAAATCAGTGCGCGCCATAATACTATTCTTTTTGGTATTGCAGTATGATTTTGTTTCTCTGCGTCTTGTCATTATTGCATACTTATTCGCACACATCTTCCGCGAATATTGTACATTGTATCCCATATTCTCTAAAATATTCTTAATATACGTACGCGTGTTGCTCGATCTTTAGCTTTCTGAGTAGTATTGTGTAGATCGTTGTTTGTCTCCTTGTCCTTTTTTTTGGCCATTGTGTTGTATATCATTCCTCGATTGACGGCTTCTGATAACCCCTTTGGTATCTTCAAGCTTTTTCTTAAACTTCTCAGCGAACTAAAACGGACGGTTTTTGCCCATAAATCTAGATTAACCACGCCACGTTTTATTGAAGTGGAGGTAACAAGCCAGGAGAATGAGCGGTCATGTATGTGTGTGTGTTAAGGATATCGATTTGCCCTCTTCTTACGATTTTGAGATTTCATTGTGGACCTGTTCCAACAGTGTTTTATTTCTGGTTTTTCGTTTTTTGACTAGGAAACAATAGCACAAATTAGCTGCTGATATATATGTAATCTTGTAAATATCTCAATCTGACGGCGACACTGTCATTAACAACGGAAAATATGTCAAATACAAATGATTTTTTTTGTTCATTTCGTAGCTGATTATCACTGATCTGTTCAAATATCTGACAGATCCATTAGTTTAGTAACAAATGAAAAACGTCATCTTTGGAACAAATTGCATTCGGAGTCTACCATACATCAGAAAGCCGCCATATTGATATACTATTTCACAAAATGACCAATGGCGTAAACTCGTGACCTCATAACGTCCATATATCGTATTTCTACTTCTTCTTAATTACTCGTTATCACTAAATGTTTAATTATGTTTTACAAATAGAGGGATAATCTGTCTACTTAGATGTTTGTTTAACACTACAATTATTGACTTTTAATGAGGTCTACTCATGACTATACGGACCTGGTCAATGATCGATTGACCAAGACCAGGTCCGAATAATCATGAGTAGACTGAAATTTAAAGTCAATAACTTCTTTAGTAAATAATAAGGAATTTTTCAAACTTTTCAACAGTATATTCAACAAAATAGGCTACAATACGGTATTTTCGGGTTAAAGCAGTTTTCAAATTGGAGGTATGATTGGTGTATCGTAGCAACCAAACAACAGGCATCTAAACTTCCGGTTTGTCAGCATTTATCAACAGATCGCGTTTATCATTATTATCATGGATATTCAAGTAGATTTCTCCCGATGGCAGGTTCCCGAACTAAAGGAATATTGAATTAGTCAAGTTATGTGAACTTGCCCAAGAATTAGATCTAGAGAAAATAACGTCAACAAATGACTGAACTTTCACAAGTAAACAGGAGAACAATAACGGAGAACGGTGTAACACAGGTTGTGTGTGAGATCGGACAAGTGCCGATATGGTCGTCAGATTTAAAACTGTTGCCTAATATTGAACAGTGTGACATACTATTTATTAAAAAAGTGTGATTGGAATGATGATATGATCGCATCAAACTGTACAAAAAAGACAACGGAAATGCTTTATTTACTTCCCACGCTTCCTTCCATCAGATTTACACTGAGGAACACAGCACCAGTCCTTAGAAAGCTTAATGGGCCTTTCCATTTTTACCGTGAATGACGTTGTATTTAAATTCACGTCAGGCGTTGCTACCCAAACCGGAAGTAATGATGCCTGCAGTTTACGTCAAATCACGTGATCAATAAACGAAAAAAACGGAGTTTCTGCCGGAATGGAAATGACTAGAAAATATCGTATTGTTTTATCACTTTCAAGATTATTAAATATTAAAATTTTGAAAAATGATGGAAATTTGGAAATCTTATGAAAGTTTTGAAATTTTTAAATTTTTTGAAAATTTTGAACTTTAAAGTGATATTGTCGACCACAATCGTAATTTTTTCATACCCAAAATTATTGTCGTTTTCCGTACTGACCTTCATAAAATGAAGATTAAACACCAAATTATTGGCGAATACGCTACGAAACGTTGTTTTTTTTCGATATAAAAATGCTGACCATCGTTACTGGAAGCTAATTAATTATTCACTGACCTGAGCGAGGCCAAATCTATTTTTATCTATTTGTATGCCAGTAGCCCGGATGCTGCAGCATGGATGTTAAAATTCGTGTTTGTTTACCTCGCAAATACGACCGCTTTATGCTATTCATTGACAATAATTTGCTGTTGCCAGGTGCTAGATTACATATATTGAATAATATCTACCGAAAATGATCATAGGCATCGACATAAATTCATATAATATGAAAAACGATTGAGAAAAGAAGGAAAAAACATATTTGCAAATTCAGCGAGAGTTTGGACGCGTAGCACTTCCTTGAGTTCGTTCTAACGGTCCAACTGATTCCCTACATATATCCTGCATTTGTTCCGTTTGGAAGATACTTCACTTCTATTCATCTTTCTCTCTGTATCCGTCAAAGTCCGCTTTCTTCCACGCGTTGACAGTTTCTCTTTTGCCCAAGAACCACATGTTGTTTATTGTTTCTAAACAGTGCGCATGCTCAAGACGTGTTCACATAGAAGGCCATGTGAATAGATTTGAATATTGTCATCCAGGACAATAATTCTGATAACGATAGTTTTGGGTCTTTTTTGTCAAAAAATCGTATCTTTTGCAGCATAACTCGGTGTTAATCTTCATTTTATGAAGGTCAGTACGGAAAACGACAATAATTTTGGGTATGAAAAAATTACGATTTTAGTAGACAATATCCCTTTAAAGAATTTTTTTTTTATTATTTCTAAATTTGTTTTGAAAATTTTTAAATTTTATATGAAATGTTTGAATTTTTTGGGAATTTTGTAAAATTTGTAAAATTTTGACCTTTAATGGCAATTTGATTGGCCGACTGGAAATGAAATCTCGTCTCTGGTTGGACAACGTTGAAACACCGAATAGACAATAGAAAAAAATAGACACAAGCCCGAATATACCTCACGCGAGGTGTACTCACTCTGAGGTAGAGTTGAGAAAATGCTGTTTAGGCCAATCAGCGAAAAGCAAAATTCCTTATCATTTAATAATATACATGATAAACTTGTACAACTGCCAGTTATAGTATATAACAATGTCCAATACAGATCAAACATAAAAACAAACTAGATGTGTCGGAACGACATGAATGTCCCCGCCGTGAATATTAAGGAGGCTCGCAAATGTTTCATCATTTTTTAATTCCCTCCGTAATAGGCTAAGAATAACAAGTGAATTTCACAATTTCATACCAAAAATCAAGTCAATATCTCAAATCATAGTGAAATAAAGTGGTGACAACTAAATATTTGGCCAAATTTCAAAGTCTAAGGGTCATAACTCGGGCAAAAATCATTGGACCGGAACGAAATGTAAACTTGATCTGTAACTCATCATTATACACTCATATACTAAACATGAAGTCAATATCTCCAAGCATAGCGGGAAAAAAGTGGTCGCAACTGTTTTATTTCGGAATTACGGACATGGATAACACTATATGTCTCGGCCACTTACGGGGACATAAAAAACAATAACCTAAACTAAAGAACCATATATAGACATTATACGTACATTGTTAGGAAATATAAAATTTATTTGCACAAGGTTTAGAAATAGGTAGAAAAGCGAGTCTTGTAGGGGAGCTTTTCTGTTCTGCTTCGCAGCTAGTGCAAATAAATATGATACTCTCCAACAATGTACGGCTATTTCTTTTGTCCTACAATGTCAGGTACCGTTAATAAACGACAGACACCACTATTCCAATCCAATCCAAATCTAAGACTGTTTATGCTTTGTTTTCATATCACATGCTTAATAATGTGCAATGTACCTGTTTAGCTCTTGATAACGTGACAAATGTAAAACAAATAAAGATTTTTGTTCACAATTTGCACAATTCGAACAAAAGTTATGCCAAAGATGATGGAACCATACCTATGTCACAGTGGTATTCAATTCATTGACGTCACTTTTAATTTCATCTTGTTATATGTAATGTGCAATTTTCAATGAATAATTAGTTAATGTTGCTATTTACAGCTGATTATTGGCGTCATTAAATTTAACAGTGTAAATCTGCATGATATCTTCGAAAGATCCAATGAATGCTATTCGAATTGATACCCCTAAGAAAAAAGGAAAACAAGTCTGGAATATAAATCTACGACGGATTAGTATTTAGATTTTTTTTTTAGTGAATGCGTCGAATGGGAAATCATTGTTGTCTTGGTTTGACTAAGCTGTATACAATTTAAATATGTGTGTGTGTCCTAAATGTGTTGATGTTTGTATGGCAAATGGACAATATTTCCACTTAAGTATATTTTATATGCAATACACTAGTGCATTATATTTGTAGTTCTCAAAACACTATACAGAAAACTACAGACTGAGCTACACGAATCTCACTAAAACCTGGCACCAAAATCTGTTTGCAAATTTTTGCATACTTGCTAATCATATAATCTTTGCGTCATATTACGATATCATCTATTCTCACTCTCGTTTTCTCTTTTCTCTTTGCCATTGTATTGTCTGTCTTTGTTAGATATATGGCTTCTTAATACATCCTTGGTAGCTTCAAACATTTCTTTAAGAAACCTCGTTATATGATATAAGCATGACAGAAACCAACTTTTACAATATAGAAATAAGGGGGTGGATATATTGCAGGCTTCTTTAACATAACGATTTACGGCTTCTGATTACCCTTTGGTATTTTCAAACTTTGATTAAGAGGGTTCGTGGAGTTCTTTTCTTCCTTTGTTATTAGCTGACCTTTATTACATATAATTTATGCTTGTACTGTTGTTTGTTTGTATTGATCGCCACCTTTACTCTAATACATAAATGTATCTATTTGGACTTCCCTGTGTTCGCCCTTTCAGTAACTGCATTCAATAGAAAAAGAGATATTATTATACCTTACATTATATATTATATATAAAATAAAAGTGATGTTTTTACAAAATTGGTACCCCAGGGAAACATCATTGTTGTTCACCGGTCAACAAATGTTATGTTCCATGACTGTCCGGAAATTTATCCGTTTTTGCATTCCGGAATTACAATCTTGACCGGAAGTTAAAAACACAAATATGAAGTTTATGAAAATACAAGATAAAAACACACAAATAAGTGTTTATTGCATCCAACATTATTGTAAATAGAGTTTCGGTATAATAAAACAATTATTGCTTGCACTTGCGGTGAACATCATAATTGTTCACCTTAAGTGCAGGCAATAATTGTATAATGTTTACGAGAATTCAGCCAGTGCATTTCAAATCTTTCTCTTTGACAATAAAGAAAACGTTTCAGTGACAAGTATTCTAATATATTCGACTACAATGGGACTTTCTGGCACAACGTTAGAGTAAAAGTAAAAAAAATATACGTTTATTGTAATATAGTGTCCCTATTTGACATTTACAACATTTTGTTAAGGTTAACTGGCTGATCGTTAAATTTATCCCAAAATAGCAGTTTTTCATTACATCTAGTGAAATTGTCTTCTTTTATTTTATGAATCTTTAATAAAGAACAAACATTAATTATACAAGATGGTGATCGATTTGCAATTTAAGAAATTAGATTCTTATTTTTAATGAACAAAACCCGGAAGTAAATTATTCTTAGAAATGGAAAGTTCATAATTATGGTAATACACACAAAATTAAAAATTAGTTTTTTTAAGCTAAAAAAAACACACACCCGGAAGTAAATTATTTTAGAAAAGAAAAGTTCATAATTATGGTAATACACACCAATTTAAAAATTTGATTCTTTGTTTAATAATAAAACACCCGGAAGTAAATTATTTTAGAAATGAAAAGTTCATATTGTAATGTACATTTTTGTCTAATGATAGAAGTAGGATTTCAACAGGACTAGAATAAGACATTACGTAACACAACAAAGAATTTAATCAATGGATCCTATTTACACAAATAGTAAATTCATATAAAATATTCTCTATGATATGGAATAAACATCATAAATTGCCACAGTATCTAAAATATGAAATTTTCGAAAAATTTAATCTCCTACTTATCTAAATATAGAATTAGCGGTCACGGTCTCACTATTAAAGTATCAAGATGCACAATATTATTATTTTCACAACATCATTATCCCATAGATTTAAACAAAAGAGATTATCTATAAAAATATCTACCATCCTTTTTTCTCCACTTGAAGTGCGGATCGTATCACAGCGTGATCAACACCACTCATCATGTGATAATTGGAAAGGATCGGATCATAATCAACCTTTGGTTAACAACGATGAAGGTCACTGCGCATGGGTAGTATCGACACTTTGGAACTTATTATCACTCGAATGCTTTATTATTTTCAATCGTATATTGAGATAGACCAAATGTTGAGTGTGCTTAACCTCGAGATGATAGTTTTATATATGCAATACATTCTCAGTTAAGACTTATTGACAAGATGGCGACAGTTCTGATATATTACTTCATTATAATATGGTGAATTTTAGATGAAATCCTTCGAACAGGTATCGTCGGGGTCGTGATCGTAATCGCATGGTAGATGGATTTACAATTACCTATGCAATCAGTGTCTATCACCACTGACTTTGCAAGTTCGAATATCGTTCATGGCGAGGTGTGTAGTCGATACAACATTATGTGATAAAAACATTCTGTGATGTGTGGCCTGCAGGTCGGTGGTTTTCCCCGGGTATTCTGGTTTCGTCCACCAATAAAACTGACCGTCACGATATAAATGAAATATTGTTGAAAGTGTTGTTTAAAACCATAGCCATAACCCCTTACACTATTGACAACATGGCGACAATTATGATATATTATTTAATTGCAATATGGTGAATTTGAGAGAAAATTATTCGAACACTCAGATACACATTTTTGTTATTGCTCCTCTTTATCTCTCAGTCACGTTGAATTCTTCAATGAGACTTTGTTTATCTGGATTGTCATTTTTGTTATATATGACGCTTTCATTGTTAGGTTACTTTTACATGTAATTATTATCAAAACTCAGACATTTGTGACCTTAGCCGATCTTGACATCCTGTTTAGGTTCTTTGGTTTATTGCTCCCAAACACTAATAAATTATTTGGCTTTCCAATGCGTATCTGATGAAGGTTATTCCAGAAACGTATCTGATGAAGGTTATTTCAGAAACGTATCTGATGAAGGTTATTCCAGAAACGTATCTGATGAAGGTTATTTCAGAAACGTATCTGATGAAGGTTATTCCAGAAACGCGTAATGCGCACTAATATTGATATCTACATTTTGTTTTAACTTTGTATGTGTTACATTCCATCTAATCCCAAGTCAACCTTAAGTTGAACTTACAATAGATATAAATAAAACAGCCTGAAACGTAGACTTAAGTCTCGATAACTATTTTGTTCTAAGTAGTTCACACTTTATACGGTTATTGTTAATCATAGTTGATACCATTGCTAGATCATAGTTATGTACAGAATAACTATAGTAGGGTAGCTTAATAGGGTTTATGGAAAAAAGAATACGTGGACATTTATCAAAATGTTATAGTAAGGCGCTGATTAGCTAAGGTTTGCAACGGCGCTTTCTCTATAAAGTTGACGACAGAGTGGGTTATGCAACATTTCATTTCAATTCGTCAAACTCTAGCGCTAAGACATGTATCCACGTCTGATAATTAGCAACTAGTAGTACCAATAATTTGATATTGGCAAAAACAACACCGCGTCTGATAATCGTATAAACAGTACCTTTTATTTGATATTCAAATTAAAGAATGCAGAAATGTTGACGAGTTCTTATGTTTGTGTATGCTTGTATCAACCCGTCTTGTTTGTATAGTCAGTATCAGATGACTTGTTGTTGGGGCTTTGCACTGAAAGGAAAGAAGGAAAAAACAATAACAATTAACAAATACACATATCACATCATAACTAAAACACACCTCTTAAGAACAAAAATATAAGAAGAGACACAACAGACGTTTGGAACCTGATCGAACCAATAAAAGTTTAAGCGGTCATATGTGGGTCCAGTCTAATAATACACTATACACTTTGTAAAGGATCTCAACATTGCAATCAGTTAGTGACATTTTATATCTTGTAATATACACCAAATAATTGCTAAAATGTTACCATATCAACACATACTAAGTAGGTCTCCCTTGATATTTAGATTATATATTTAACAAATAGTTCAGAGTCATAGCACTAAGGGCCATATGGCAATTTATGGACCGGGATGCCACCCTCAAAATATTATATGGACCGAAGCGAAGCTGAGGTCCATATCCTATTTTGTGGGTGACAGACCGGTCCATAAATTGCCATTTGGCCCGAAGTGCCATGAACTATTTGTTATATTATACTCAATACATGCAAATCTGTCAGACGACATGTTTTTTTTTTATTGTATATCTAAGACAAAGAACGAGTTCGGACAAAATCCGGAAGAAAACATTATATTGACCGGGCCCGGTCAATATACTAAAATATTGCCCGGCTGCGCTAACAAAGACAAATAGGGAAAATAAAAATGTAAAGTATAATATTTTGCCATATCAACACATATAGTCCGTTTGATCAGCCTAAAACAGGACTAAAAAATTTATTAAAAATCAAGTTCACAGCCGGAACCTTTGAACCGTAATGAGAGCGGGATGTTTGGCGCCTTAAAATCTGATTCAACCCACCATTTCTTTAGAAATGCCTGTACCAAGTCAGGGTCATTACGGTTTTCACAGTTTTCCGGTTGTTGACTGATTTTGTCTGTTTATATAATTATGAGTTTTGACTTTCCCTTTGTAAGATTGTTCGGAGTTCGGTAATTTTGTTATTACCCTTATTCAACTTACTGATTTTTTTTCTTCACATATTTACTCATATATCATCTACCTACTCTGACAAATAATTTCAGAATTTTGACACTATTTTCCAAAAAGTTGCCCATTAGGTCTCTATGTTAAATATTTGTACCAAATGTGGATATGTGCAGAGGGAGTTAGTATGCTCTTTGTTACCAACTTCCAGTGTAAACAATAACAACAACGCATGTGATTTTATTTACATTTCACTGTCATGTGATTACCAAATTTGAATATGTCACCAGAACCCAACCATGCATGAGATGTTCATTTCATTTTCACCAAGTGACAATTTTGATTCGGCTTCAAAATAATCAAACACTTTTAGTATTAAATCCTGTTTTTCATCTGAAGTTTTGAGAGGCATGACTATCCTTTCTATATAAGTATTGGTAGAGTTTTAAATAAGGGCAGATCATTTTTAATTTGTAAATATTAATTTATGAAAAGACAAAAAAAATGTTGTTTTTTTTCTACCTTTATTTTATATTTTTTCTATTATATTTAAAAAAAATATATATTAATTACTTGTTTTTTTTATTATGCTCAAATAACATACATAAAACTTGTTTTCATTTTCTAAAAGTATACACAAAGTATGCAAAGCATGGGCTATTTACATGGTATATCTGGTCAATACACATAGGCTTACTTTATAACCATGTTCTCTGAGTTAAAAAACTGGGCTTTAGAAAACACCAAAACAAAAGTGATTTTATTTAGAATTTAAAGAAAAAGATTTAAAATTCAAAGGCTTGCATTTATACTTTTTACTTTTAAATTTCTAAAATAATTTCCAATAAAATGTAAAAAGCTAAACTTTGGGTGAAATGAACATCTCATGCATGCTTGGGTTCTGGTGACATTCAAATTAGATAATCACATGACAGTGAAATGTAAATAAAATCACATGTGTTGTTGTTATTGTTTACACTGGAAGTTGGTAACAACAAGCATACTAACTCCCTCTGCACATATCTACATTTGGTACAAATATTTAACATAGAAACCTAATGGGCAACTTTTTGGAAAATAGTGTCAAAATTCTGAAATTATTTGTCAGAGTAGGTAGATGATATATGAGTAAATGTGTGAAGAAAAAAAATCAATAAGTTGAACTGTTGATTTTTAATAATTTTTTAGTCCTGTTTTAGGCTGGTCAAACGGACTATACTAAGTAGGATCCCTTGATATTTAGATTATATATTTTGCCATATCAACACATACTAAGTAGGATCCTTGATATTTAGATTATAAAGTTTACCATATCGACATATACTAAGATCCCTTGATATTTAGATTATATATTTTGCACTGGATCTTAACACTGTATTGGCTGTCTGTGTTGTGCTTTTTCTGTTTTGTTTGTCTTCGTTCTGTGTCTTGTTTACAATGTCGTCTTGGTCTCTGGATTGTCCATTCTTGATTCTACTTCAGTTTTCTCTTACATTTATTTACTAATAATCGGTTACTGACTTTTAAAAGCTGGTAAGTTACACCCAATAAATAATCAGCTTTATCCTGCCACATGTTTGTCCGTCTTCCAACCCAAGACCTGGATTAGCATCGTCATATATCGTGATCTTTTTATTTTTGAAGCTCAATAAGTTGCGATGAGAGGTGACTTCGTTTTGTTGCTATGATGAAATTGTTGACCATCATTGTTTGAACTTTATTTCCATAATTAGCAGCAGTGTATCGCTTAAATATAATTATTCACCTACTCAATATAGTAAATAAACGGTAGAGAAACACACATGTGCTGTTTTTCACCTTTCGGAACACGCATTCCATGTGTACTTTACATCATGATATTGTTTACTCTCCGCCTAACTACTTATTTTGATTGACTGAGGACCATCTGGTATTTTCAAGATACCAACACTAATTATTAAATTGTAAGCCCCAATATGTTGTCAAAGATAGAACCTTATACAGTTAAAAGCAAGTTGATATTAGCTTAATAAAGCAAATACCATTCTGCTTCAATCATGTTCTATTACTTGCCAATAAAGATTTTTCTTGAACTTAATTAACTTTATAGCCAACCAAAATATCGATCAAATTCGTACCGTGTTGATTTAATAGTTCAACTTCCGGAATGGATACAGAAACGGTTATTTAACTTGTCCAGGGCTTTATTTTCATTAGCAATAGTATTAACCTAAACGCAAAACACGTTGCCATGTTTCACAGCTTTTTACACTGTTTAGTGATTTTCAGTACGAAACAGTGAAGCTTTAGTAAGGTCTAGACATTAGTACATAGTTTGTTGTAATGCTGACATTTCGTATTTTTAATCAATTTTCATCTAATTCGAAACAAAAACCTTCACGTTTATAAGAGCTAAATATATCTTTAATCAAGAGTAATATCCGGAAATTGATGTTGATCAACTCCGTAATAAGAAACTATGAGTACGTTGAATATATTTGTAGATACATATTTTGAAGGAAAAAAAATGTCCATGTTTAGTAATTTCATTTGTGTACTTAAACCTTACAGTGTTCGTTTTTATTGGTTAATTCCACGTTTCTGTTGTGCTTAGATCTAAAGGTGTTGTTTTTATTGATCTTTCATGTCGTTTGAATATGACTGATTCGGGCTGTCTTTTTATGGTGGATTTCCCTTTGTTTAATGGAAACCCACTATATGTTTGATTCAGTTTAATATGATGGATACAAACGTAGGTTTCTAATTTAGTGCGCACGACGCGTTTCTTGAATAATCTTCACCGTGTGCGCAAAAGATTAATTAGTCAAATAAAGTAAACGTCTTAGGGAGCAAGAAATCACAAGGACATACACAGGACATATACAGGACAGCCAAAATCTGATAAGATTAAACATGCCCAAGGGAGGAGAACCTTAGTTTTAATAATAATTACATTAAAAGCTTTAAATCCTCTAATCCAAGTCGTATCGATTTTCGGCGTATGTTTATTTGCTTTGTGTATACATATTTTTTTATTGGATAACAAATTGCGAAATTTTCTATCAAGAATTTATCGACGGTCACAATGCAGTATATCTAGAAAGATCCGCAAAGAACACTTCTGGATTATATGAGTAACATGGCGAGTGTCTTTTTGGTGGGATCTGTGTTGTTCATCTTTCTAGTTTTCTTTGTTGTGATGTGTGTTTTTGCTTATTTTTGTCTTCGTCCTTTGTCTGGTGTGCCCAATGTTGCCAGTGTCTCGGGATTGTCAATTTTTGATTGTCCCTTCGGTTTCCTCCAACGTTTATTAAAAAATGTATGGCCAGTGAAAATATGTTCATAATTAAGTGCCTTGAATGATAATCTTGCTATCCGGTTTGGGTCCTTTGATTTTATTGCTCAAAAACACTCTTAGGTTATTCGGCTTTCCAATATTCCGATATTGAACGTACGCACTAAATTTGAAATCTACGTTTTGATTCTTAGGAAATGACTTTCAGAATTTATTTTTGTTTCTGTACATAGCAAATGCTTTGAACCCAAGACATCTGTCCTCAAACATATCAAATAGCAATAATTAATAAACTTGTCGCACATACGTAGTTTTAAGGAAAATTAACACCGTCATCAGATAGGTATCCATATACGATTGCAAAAAAGATAACTCCTGTAACACAATCTTATATCTTCCTGAAAGTTATTTTTAATGGCATTTATTTATATCATTTGATGAAAGCATTTTAAGCAGGTTATTTCTATAAAAGGATTTTTATGTAAGATTTATGATATTTCTAATAGGAAGTTTCTTTAAATTGTGCAATTAACTTTTGCCTATCAAGTGCAAGTGACAGTTACAATGTAGTTTAATGATCAAATTGTCTAATATATTTTTATTGAACCGGCTAGTTAAAAATATAATTTATCAAGAGAATCTATACATTTTCAAAAAAAGAGTCCAGGTTTTTATTTTATTTTAAAATTGTTTTCGGATAAAATGTGAAAAAAATATCACAGTCAGAAAAGTTCCACGACCCAATCGGAATATTATGAAAACAGGAACAATCCCTTAACACATATACACGACCGAACTCTCACTTGACTTGATTCAGCAACTTCAATACAAGTGGCGATGTTAAACTAGTATTCTTGGAACACACAATATAGGATTGTTTTGTTACCTTGAAAATTGTTTTTGGATTTTGTTATTTTCACCATTGTCGGGAAAAAATCGAGTTAATTCTTATATGATTGTTTATTATGCAATTGCCTACCAGTAACAATTATAATACAACTATGTATTCTACCTGAATGTTTGTAAATAAATTATTGTGTCTTGCACATGTTCTATTTAAGCAAACACATTGCATTGACTGGATAAGTTCTGGTAAGTCTGTCACATGTTATTTGTTGAGCTTTCTTAGCTGTAAATACACTTCACTTCTTGTTGACAGAAAATTATTAAATATCAAAAGGGACAGAAACAATTGAAATGGAATCATTGTGTTAAACGGCTGGAGTCAGGGCTTGGGATATAATATGTGGTTATCACCACTCGTGGCGTTTTTACCAGCTATGTCGTGACTACCAGACATAAGGACCTGGGGTCAGAAGTTGGAGGATCTTAGCCATTGGCGACCACACTTTGTCCCTTCTTGTTCCGGTATAACACGCAAGAGTAAAACAATAGGCACATAGTTTTGAAAATTTAAGTATTTCAGTTGTTTTATTGATGTGCTATTGTTGTTTCTTGACCAATAAGACAGACATGGCTGCTAGCAATAGACAGAGTTGCTTTATTGTCCATAGCAAAAACATAAAAATGAAGAAAAAAAACACGCCATCACGAAGCGTCGATATGATATAGTACAGTATCTTGATTAAGCTGAAAAAATTTGTTTACGGTGAGAGTTGTTTGTTCGTGTTGGTGATATTGGTGAAATAGTTGACCATCACTATTTACACATTCTTTTCAAAACTGATTATCTGAGTAACCCTTAGGGAACCCTGGGATATAGAAAAATAACCCAGTTTCTTCGCTGAGGGTACATCATCTCCCTTAAGAATATAGTTATGCGTGACAAATCCAATACAGTACTTGTCCTTAGTATGGGAGGTACATGCGTACGTATCGTGTATTGGTTGTGCCAATATGGAGTGTGCCACGCTCGCTGTGCGTAAAATACAAATTTCTGCACCGCTTAATGTGTAAAAGCTTGTTGATGGCCTTTTTAAAAGTCAAAATAATCTAATTCATTACATTTTACCCTGTAGCAATGCAATGTAAACTTCCTTTTATAGCCCCATCTCAGTGCCAACTTTTTACCTACGTGATGAATTGTGTGTAGACTTCGTGTTCTCGTTATGAATGTATCTAACAACTACTCAATTAACATTACACAACAAGAAATCCATCAATCAAATCGAGTTCACCGATGATGTTAAAGATTAAGATTCCATGATAAACAAAACGTCAGTTATTTGTCAAGCTAGTATTTAATTCTTATTAAGCATCAGTAATGCCAAATATTATCTAATTTCTTGATTGCCCCTTCGGTTTTCTCTAACATTTATCTAGTACACTATATACTCCTATCATTATTTAACGTATTGAATGTTCTATATTCATAGACACAGTAATGTATCATAGTAACAACCAATCAAGCTGTCTCTGTTAAACATATTCTGTCTTGGCAACTTCGACTACAAAAAACAAAGTTTACTGAGGATAAAGATAAAAAGTCATAGAACAACATCTCTTTCAATATAGTTATTTGTGGTGTAGCATTTCCGGTGTTACACAAATATAGCCTAGATAAAGATTGTGTAACAGGTTTTAAATAACATATGCATAATCGGCGTTTTATTGTCTGTTACAGTATTAGAGATTATGTTTGCTCTAAATATAGCGTTGACAAGGCACCATCTGCCTGATAAGACATCGTCAAATAGAGGATTAAAATATGTGTCAGATACTTCCTGTTTAAGTGCAAGTAATGGTGGTTTGAGATTGGTTTATTTCACTTTCTTATTTGGAACATGTGCTACTGATGTTAAAAGACTGAATGTAGCTATTACTAAAAATGACAGATTTAAGCCACTCTTGAGACATTTTCGGAACATGCACTCATCGTCTTTCATTATCCATCCATGTAAGACTCAATAGACAAGAATCGTTTACCTCTCGAGAGCGATATCTGAATTGAAACCAGCTGCAACAGCCTATCGCTTTGAATCGCGTAATTGAAACATTCAAGGCTGACGTCTAGTGAAGTTCGTGTTGCCTTATCTGTAGTTTTTTGCATAGTGTTTTGTCGACAATTGGTTGTCTTTTAGTTCCGTTTAAGCCATCGTATTGATGACCTTTCTTTGATATCTTCAAACTCTTTTTTCCCTCCGTCCGAGACTTGTTACCAGTAAAGAAAAAGAACCGTGTTCAAAACAGATGAGTCTGTTTATTAGATCATTACGTAGATAAGCATGATGTTGATTTAATCCAAAAGAAAGTGGTGAAATATATAATAAGTGAAATAACTGTTTTTCATCTTGTTCACGTGACGTCATTAGGGAGGTTTTCGATAGACAAGCTACTTTCACTCCACAACAGCACTGTTGCCATGTTTATTTACATTTCTAGTAACCATAGAAAATGTAAGCCATAATTTAAATGCGTTGTGTATTACGAGTTAGTTACCGGAGAACATTATTTGTCTGTAGTTGACATGTCACTCTCATGGCACATTAGACAATTGCAAGCAGTGAGTCGATTTAGAATTATCTTATTGATATCTGACACGATTCTTTATAAAACAATCTGTCTCTGTTTAGTTAGGTTACTGATGAACGATTGCTTGGACAGGAAATCGTAGCATTTTAGATCACGTTAATGCAATTTCTCAAGATTTAGAACATCGTTTCAATTAACCCCAAAAAGCTGAAATTGTAAGATGCTAGCTTAATTCTGTTTCGAGTCTGGCAATAGTATACAACATTAACTGGCCTTGTAAAAAGATATCAAGCTTAAATTAAAATGTAAAATTTCCACTATATAAACGTTAGAAAACATCAAGAATGGACAATCCAGAGAATCGGCAACATAGGGTAAAACAAAACAAATACACAACACAATATGTGTTGGACACCACTATGCGGAAGCAAGCACAAATAACGTAAATAAGACATGAGCCCTCATAGAAACAATTGGAGGTAAAGACGAACCGAACATAGTTTCTATGCGGAAATCGTAACCGACATCACAACACGGAACTCACAACATAAAGACACATTATAATATAAAATGTTCATTATACTTGTAATTTTTTGGTTCTTGAAGAAGGTCAATTCTGATTTATTGATGTTATCAACCCGGAAATGCCTTCTGACAGTCCAATATCACTCTTATTGGCCCAATTCAATTATCACACTCGTCCTTGAGAAATATCTTGTTAGCCTAATACAATTTTCACCTTGTAATTATCATCGTATTGGTCCAATTCAGTTATCACATATGGAGAAACATCTAATTATTGGTCAACTATATTTATCTTTCTGAACAAACGTCCTTCAGTTGTACTTGGTATGTGTATAACGTTATATATAACTTTATATATAATTCAACAGTTATTGCACTGTGGTAGAAGTTATGTAAAATATCTTTGTTGATAAAGATTCAATTACAATCTAGTTATTCTGTCTGCGATATAATCTGCACTCGATGGATATGTTGTGTAACACGGTGTTTTAATTGGATCCGTTTGGGTAATATTTTTATGTGTTGTGTTGTGTTTTTGATTTGTTTATCCGTTCTGTGTCGTATGTCCTATTGTCTATGTATCTGATTGTTTATCCGTTCTATGTCTTATGTTCTATTGTCTATGTATCTGGTTGTTTACCCGTTCTGTGTCTTATGTTCTATTGTCTATGTATCTGGTTGTTTATCCGTTCTGTGTCTGATGTTCTATTATCTATGTATCTGGTTGTTTATCCGTTCTATGTCTTATGTTCTATTGTCTATGTATCTGGTTGTTTATCCGTTCTATGTCTTATGTTCTATTGTCTATGTATCTGGTTGTTTATCCGTTCTGTGTCTTATGTTCTATTGCCTACGTATCTGGTTGTTTATTCGTTCTGTGTCTTATGTTCTATTGTCTATGTATCTGGTTGTTTATCCGTTCTATGTCTTATGTTCTATTGTCTATGTATCTGGTTGTTTATCCGTTCTGTGTCTTATGTTCTATTTTCTATGTATCTGGTTGTTTATCCGTTCTGTGTCTTATGTTCTATTGTCTATGTATCTGGTTGTTTATTCGTTCTATGTCTTATGTTCTATTGTCTATGTATCTGGTCGTTTATCCGTTCTATGTCTTATGCTCTATTGTCTATGTATCTGGTTGTTTATCCGTTCTGTGTCTTATGTTCTATTGTCTATGTATCTGGTTGTTTATCCGTTCTGTGTCTTATGTTCTATTTTCTATGTATCTGGTTGTTTCTCCGTTCTGTGTCTTATGTTCTATTGTCTATGTATCTGGTCGTTTATCCGTTCTATGTCTTATGTTCTATTGTCTATGTATCTGGTCGTTTTTCCGTTCTATGTCTTATGTTCTATTGTCTATGTATCTGGTCGTTTATCCGTTCTATGTCTTATGTTCTATTGTCCATGTATCTGGTCGTTTATCCGTTCTGTGTCTTATGTTCTATTGTCTATGTATCTGGTTGTTTATCCGTTCTGTGTCACATGTTCTATTGTCTATGTATCTGGTCGTTTATCCGTTCTATGTCTTATGTTCTATTGTCTATGTATCTGGTTTTTATCCGTTCTGTGTCTTATGTTCTATTGTCTATGTATCTGGTCGTTTATCCGTTCTATGTCTTATGTTCTATTGTCTATGTATCTGGTTGTTTATCCGTTCTGTGTCTTATGTTCTATTGTCTATGGATCTGGTCGTTTATCCGTTCTAAGTCTTATGTTCTATTGTCTATGTATCTGGTTGTTTATCCGTTCTGTGTCTTATGTTCTATTGTCTATGTATCAGGTCGTTTATCCGTTCTGTGTCTTATGTTCTATTGTCTATCTATCTGGTTGTTTATCCGTTCTGTGTCATATGTTCTATTGTCTATGTATCTGGTCGTTTATCCGTTCTATGTCTTATGTTCTATTGTCTATGTATCTGGTTGTTTATCCGTTCTGTGTCACATGTTCTATTGTCTATGTATCTGGTCGTTTATCCGTTCTATGTCTTATGTTCTATTGTCTATGTATCTGGTTGTTTATCCGTTCTGTGTCTTTTGTTCTATTGTCTATGTATCTGGTTGTTTATCCGTTCTATGTCTTATGTTCTATTGTCTATGTATCTGGTTGTTTATCCGTTCTGTGTCTTATGTTCTATTGTCTATGTATCTGGTCGTTTATCCGTTCTATGTCTTATGTTCTATTGTCTATGTATCTGGTTGTTTATCCGTTCTGTGTCTTATGTTCTATTGTCTATGGATCTGGTCGTTTATCCGTTCTATGTCTTATGTTCTATTGTCTACGTATCTGGTTGTTTATCCATTCTGTGTCTCATGTTCTATTGTCTATGTATCTGGTCGTTTATCCGTTCTGTGTCTTATGTTCTATTGTCTATGTATCTGGTTGTTTATCCGTTCTATGTCTTATGTTTTATTGTCTATGTATCTGGTTGTTTATCCGTTCTGTGTCTTATGTTCTATTGTCTATGGATCTGGTCGTTTATCCGTTCTATGTCTTATGTTCTATTGTCTATGTATCTGGTTGTTTATCCATTCTGTGTCTTATGTTCTATTGTCTATGTATCTGGTCGTTTATCCGTTCTGTGTCTTATGTTCTATTGTCTATGTATCTGGTTGTTTATCCGTTCTGTGTCTTATGTTCTATTGTCTATGTATCTGGTTGTTTATCCGTTCCGTGTTTTATGTCCTATGTTCTATGTATCTGCATTGTCCATTCTTGATTGCATCTTCCATTTTCTCTAACATTTATTAAAGAAACGAAAGGACATAAAAAAAAATTGCTTCTATACTATATATATATATATATATATATATAAGGAGCGGATGTGGTCTAGGGCGCTGGACGTAAGGCTAAGCGAATGGTGCTGTAGTGTATCAATGGTGTGGGTTCAAATCCCGTCGAGGGAAGAACAAAAATTTGACAGCTCTAAAATTTAATTCTAACACTGTTTGGTTTAATTTTCAGATATATATATATGTAAAAAGGGTGGCTCAATGAGTTAGGTAGTTGGATTACCTAACAACTCATACAAGCCTATCACCGACACTGCGTGGGTTCGCGCCCGGCTTTGTAAATTACAAAAAAGGTGCACTCGACTCGCAGCCACAAGTGAAGAAGTTTACCAGTTGCTTGCCCATGGTCGGTGGTTCTCTCCGGCTTTTTCCACCACTAAAACTGGTCGCCATGATATAGCTGAAATATTGCTGAAAGTGGCGTTAAAACAACAAAATCAATATTTAAAAAAATTCAATCTACACTATATAGATAGCTTAAAATACTTTGTGTGAGGCGAGAGATGGTTGTTCGTGTTGATGAAATTGGTGGAATAGTTGGATATTTAATTTTAAAAAATGTAGATATATAAAATTAGCTCACAGCGATGGGTGTCTAGAATAACCTTCATCAGGTACGGTCACAGTCAAATGATTGGAAAACTAAACAAATTAATAGTCTTTGCAAGCAATAATACCAAACTGCCTGAACATCTGAACATAGTAGCCAAACTCGGTTAGGGTCATCTATACCGGAGGGAGATTGATGCATATTGCCAGGGTTGATCAATTAGAATTTTACTAGCAGACTGATTTTTTTACAATTTGTAATTATTCAGTACCAGCTGCAAATCTGTTATAATTTATCCGGATACTGCCTGATGATGTATGATAGTTTAATTTCAAAACGAAGATTAACTGTATTGTCTATTGTTAGAACATGCCATCTGTCATCTGTTAACAAATATATCTATAGTTTGACAGAACAATGAATGCTCCATTGAGATAATAATGTGAACGAAATTATTTATTTCAAATTCATTTGACAGACAATATTAGAAAAATTAACTTGGAAATTGTTTTCATCTTTTGGTGTGCCATGAGTTTAGAGCCATTTCAATATATAAACTGCATTAACTTCTACAGTTAAAACTGAAAGTAATCATCTCAATTACTGTTATTCTATATTTTCCTGAGTGAGCTGTTTTCCTATAGTGTTGTCTGGTGAGGTATAGTGCCCTAGCCAATATACATAACACCTCATTCTGGACGTCTGGTGAGGTATAGTGCCCTAGCCAATATACATAACACCTCATTCTGGACGTAAAAGAAAAAAACACACTCAAATTCAACATTATAATAATATTAACAAAATTTCAAACCTCGCCATGTTGACAACAAACGATAAACTACAGCGAAGTCTACAACATTTTGTTCTTTGAAATTGTTTCTGGAAGGTTCTGCTCATAATTTGATACATGTACGCATTGGACATTTTCGAAACTGGAACGGTTCCCGTTCTTTTGGAGATTTGGTGCGCTGCAATTTAATTTATTTCGCACTTATGGAGGTACTATCATAATAAATACGATGTTTGTGTCCAAACGATGTGTGTGTCCGTGACTATGCAATACGCTTCATGCACAAACCCGAAGTTTCCCATTTCGGACGTATGTTATCCCGTTTCCTGTGAATATACATTTACTGTTCTGTTAGGTACTGTTATTGATAGACCACACTTGACAACCATCTTATTTGATTGGTTGAAATGTCTTTACTCGTGTTACAATCGCCTCGTATAATTTGATTTAAACTTGCTATTAATGTCCCGCCAAGTTTTGTAAACGATTCGAGATCTACGGAATCTTCTAATGTGTATGCTAATTATTAAAAATAGATATTAAATCGCATTAAGCAAACGATTTTTCTCTTTTCTCAACATATTCTAAATCCAATAGAAATAATCGGAATATTGAATTAAACATAATGTATTTATGAATTTACATGTCTTACTCGATTCGACCTTCAATATAAATGGACTGTTATTACCAAATACCATACTGCCGTTTCTTCTAATAAATATGTGTTTAATGGATTAAGTTAAGAGCAGGATAAAAAAAGCGTGATAGAGAAAATGCTTTGTTCTGATTTGTAAAGATTGTCTAGTATTATATGTGACGTGGCGTCCTTTCGTCTTTTTAAACCAGTTCGATCTGAACCTCTTCATGATAACAACAGAAAATTCCTCCATATTCCGTTTGCTAACAAAGGAATCGATGCTATTAACATCAGCAACATTCTTAATAGAAAAGAGGTCGTAAAAGAAATTCCACCATATTTCAAAAATCAATCTGTTCCCATTGTCTCCTATAGCTACACTAACAGCATTGGCCGTAAAATTTTCAACTACAAAGAAGCATTGCAAGATATTAACATAGAAGAGTACCTTAAGAACCCTCTGACTTGTGACTGCTCCCACTCTCCTTTTCAATACAACCCATCTGGACATGTAATCACTGGTGATCTGAATATCATTCAACATGAGAGTCTCCGAAAGGTGATTTCTCATGGTCCTAAATTCAGAGAACCTCAACACATCAATTGGAAACATAATTTCAAGATAATTATGGATGCTGTTGAAGATTATGCCAGAAGGTGGATAAAGAGAGAAGTAGACCAAGATCCTGAGTTAGAGTCCTTGTCAGACTGGGTTAGAACAATTAGGTCTCTAGTACAAGGTCGGATTCACAAACTCAAAAATTGTGTTAATAGTCGACCTAAGTCTGTATTTAAAGACCAAGAAGCCGTTAAGTGTCTTTCCTCTCTTCATGACAAATATGTTATCGTTCCTGCGGACAAGGCTTCCAACAATATCGTGTTTGTATGTAAATCATATTACTTCGAATGCCTAATCAAGGAATTAGGCATAAATAGCAACACCTCTAGTAATACCACATACAAACCAACTTCGTTCGACAAAGATGAAATCCTAGCTAACCACAGATCATTCATGACCTCTTTAAACATTCCCTCTGGTAAAGAGTCTGAGGATTTACCCTATTTATATTGGATACCTAAACTCCATAAGACACCATACAAAGAAAGGTACATAGCGGGATCATCAACTTGTTCGACGAAAGAATTGTCTATTCACCTGACAAAGATTCTGTCTGCAGTAAAAGAGGGACAACAGAAATATTGTGAAACTGTTTACTCGCGTAGTGGCATAAATCACATGTGGATTTTGAAAAACTCTAAAGATCTTTTGGATAACCTGAAATCAAGATCTTTCTCTCAGGTATCCTCCATCAAAACTTTTGATTTTTCAACTCTATATACCACCCTACCGCATGACAAATTAAAAACCCGCTTAAAAGAAACAATTCATAAAGCTTTTAGTCATAGAAACTATGGCTCAAAATTTGTTGTGTTAGGCTACAATTCCACATATTTTTCAAACAAAATTCATAAAGGTAAAACATGCTACTCCGAGGAACAAGTGATCAGTATGCTGGAGTTCCTCATCGATAACATATTTGTCTCCTTTGGAGGGACACTGTTTCAGCAGGTCGTCGGCATACCAATGGGTACGAATTGTGCCCCTCTTCTAGCCGATTTATTTTTATACTCATATGAGTCGGAGTTTCTTCAAAAGCTTGTAAAAGATAAGAAGATTCATGAGGCTAGAGCCTTTAATTTCACATACAGGTATATTGATGACGTTTTATCTATCAATAATTCTAGATTTGCAGAATTTCTTCCATTGATATACCCTCCAGAGCTGGAAGTTAAAGAGACCACCGATACAGCTTCGTCCGCATCATTTTTGGACTTATACCTCGAATTTGACGACAGTGGTCAACTCAGTACTAAAATTTATGATAAGCGGGACGACTTCAATTTTAAAATCATAAATTTTCCAAACATGTGCAGCAATATACCAGCTTCTCCTGCATATGGTGTTTACATCTCGCAATTGATTCGCTATGCAAGGGCCAGTAGCAATTATTCTGATTTCCTGAAACGTCATCTTCATCTGAGAAACAGGCTACTGGACCAGGGCTATAAAAAGATTCGCCTTATTCGATCTCTTAAAAAGTTTATATTCCGATACCAATATCTTGTCGAAATATATTCCGTCTCTGCAGAAAAAATTATAAGCGATGCATTTTCATATAGTGAAAATGTATAAAGATAAAGAAGTCAAAAATGTCAAGAATTTTTTTTGTCAATGTGTGACGTAAAAATATTTTTGACATTTACGTCACCGAATATGGTACTGCTTTGACTACTATTTTACCTATTTTGTTCCTGTATTTAAATACTGTTACAGTGACAGCCGGAACCTTTGAACCCTAATGAGAGCGGGAGGTTTGGCGCCTTAAAATCTGATTCAACCCACCATTTCTTTAGAAATGCCTGTACCAAGTCAGGGTCATTACGGTTTTCACAGTTTTCCGGTTGTTGACTGATTTTGTCTGTTTATATAATTATGAGTTTTGACTTTCCCTTTGTAAGATTGTTCGGAGTTCGGTAATTTTGTTATTACCTTTATTTCTTATTAGAGTTGTAGTGGGAGCTTGTGATTTTAATGAAGTATGCAATTCTGGATAAACTGATTTTGTTCCATAATGTATTTTGTTAACTGAATGATTTTGTATACAACTGAAATAATGGAATTACTAGGCTTTTCTTCCCTTAAAAAAAATTCGAAGATTTGGGCTACAAAATGAAAAGACCAAATTACATACTGTCCGAACAGTTTGAAAATCCAACCGGAAATTGCGAAAAAATGCTAGATCTATACCCATAGCTCACCCTTCCAGTCCGACAAAGACATCCCAACCAAAAGCGGCGTGAACCAAACCACTTTCATGGGCCCAAGCTTATATACAGATTGTATTTGCAATGTGCACAGCAAGTTAGAAATGTCATATATTAAATAACAATAGCTCATCGTCAGTTGACTGATACATCAACAGTAGATTTATGTAAATACACTGATCGGTCCATATATCTTGATGCTGACGTGCCATAATTTGTGTCACATGTTAACATGTAATAATGAAGAAGACGGAATCATTGACATGTCTTTATATTAATAGAAGCCATTATGTGATTTATAGAGATTTAGTAATAAAGGAATATGAAATATTATATATTGTCATGGAATTTACGTAAAAGCTAGCGGAAAGTTGTATATTTCCGGGCTGAACACAATCTCTCATGTTTCTTCAGATAAAAGGTCTGTCACACGTCATTTAACTATATTTTATCTAAAAGGGAAGGTTACCAAAATAAATAATTAATTTTCAAGAACGTCAGTTAAATGTTGTCTTTACGATGCATACATAACTGCCAGAAAATTGAGAGGTCATGTATTTGTGGGTTAGGCAGAGTTCGCGAATATCGTCGGTCCCGACCGCCAAAATTTCATAAGGTCCGGTATTTCAGCGTCTTGAGCCGGTCCGATTGTCCGACTGTTCGTCTCGCGAAAAAATCCGTTGTGGTGCATTGGGAAATAGTTGGTAATTGGTTGGATCATAATTGAACTGGTTCCCGATCTTTCTCTGCCATGTTTTTTAGCACCGTATCTTCCTAACAGATACCAGTTCAATTAATGGCAGCATGGCCGATTTGTTTCTCGACTGGTGCAAGGCCAGGGAAATGGCCGCACGCTCCCGATTTAAACGGAGAGGACACAAAAAGAAATATGCTGCAGAAGAATAAAATATTATACAAATAAAAGATGTATTTAACTGTTTATTCTCAGGTTTGCTGTTGATGTTCCAGTTTCACCCTAGCTTGGTCTAAGGCCAAAGAAAAACAATCGTTGGTTTTCCCTAGTTTTAATAATAAAACTCTAAATGCTCGCTTACTCGCAAGGGTTATAACGGAATGCCATTACACGTAATGGAGCAGCCGCCGAGATTTTTTGCGCTCGCCTACAGAGTTTCTGACGCCTGCATTTATCAATAATAAGACATAATCTTTCCTTTTGTCCATTATTATAACAAGTTTTTATCACCTACCACTATTTTAGAATGTAATTCCCACAAAATAAAAATCCATGTCTCTGAGCATTTTGAATTTCGTCATTTCCGGCCTCACTATTTGGATGTCGATAATATATTTGGCGATTAAGGCGTGAATGTTACATCAGCCGTCGTAAGCATCGTAGTAAGGAATACCATATTTAGAAAAGCTCCGCCTTCCGTAGTTTCCGGTTATGACAAACGATCGATAAACTTGAACAAGGTTGTTGCTACCTTTGAAAAGCATATATTTCTCAGCCAAACCGATTTAACAAGGACTGGGATCATCAGTAATAGTTATAATGAAATGTTTGAAGCGTAAATAGTGAGTTTTTATGTTTCAACTGCAACTTTTTTTTTGCTCCATTGTGACGAATGGGACCGCGTTGTAGCTCTGCCGAGACACAAGTTTGTCACAGGAGCTACATTATTGCAACTAGTTTCCCCTAACCCTGCCGGGTTAGTTTTATCCTGCCTGGTCAATTAATGTTATTGGCATTTTTAATAGAAACAAATATTTTTGAAGCCAGCCATGTCACTTTTTTCAGCACGAATTAGAAATTTTAATTTTTTTCTCTCTTTTTTTTCCCATGGATACAAGAATAAAACCGAGTTATTTAATTACCCTCCAAAGAGGAATAGCAGAACAAGTATGATCATTAGGAGTATACATGTATTATTCTAGAAAAGAAAAGAAATTAAAAAAAAAAAATAAAAAAATAAAAAAAAAAGCCTGCCCGTCGGGTTATGAAATTTTCCCATGTTAGCGGAAACCAACAATCAATTTTCTATGGCCTAATAATGAATATGGCCTAATCATCTTTTGTTGTTAAAAGTTTCACAAATTGTAGGACCACCAACTTTTTTGTGGGACTGGCAGAAATTTGCATTCTGTCAGTCCTATGTCCGACAGAACATTTGAGGTATTCGCGAACTCTGGGGTTAGGGGTACCGATATTGCCTCTAACTGCGATTTTGCTATTAGATTGTGGAACTGTTGCGACAGTGTGTCATTTTCTGTTTTCCAGTTTATTAGAAATTCTTTGTTGGCACATAAACATCTTGTAGACATTTCAGTACGACTGAGATCCATCAGATAAGGCTATGTTTAATAGCAACAGTTTTTGCGTAGAAAAATGAATGATTATCAGGTTAGGGATGCAGGCTCTGTGACCCTCTGGTTTTCTTTGTGGCCATTGTATTGTATGTCCTTCGATTTACGGCCTCTGATTTCCCTTTAGTATATTAAAAAAACTCTCATAAGTAAAACGGTCATAAGCTTAAAAGGTTTTGTTATCACATATGATATATGGCGTCGTCGTTATACAAAAGATAAAGCAATATTTTATAGAAAGAGTCCAACGATGAAGTGTTAAATGTTTTATAGTTATAGAGCTCTGGAGGGAACGGTCTGTTTTAAAAAGGATATGGGTTTCATTACGACATATTACATAATGAATTGTCGTCAGATAAATGTGATTAAAAGTTGAATGCGAAAAAACATAATCGAAATGTCTTTCATTAATAGATTTTACTAGCCATGGCTTTTTACTGATTAATTATATTGGAGTAAACCATAGATATGCGTCGGTTAACTAAGTCATACGATGCACTTTAATGATGCAACAAATCTATCAATGTTGACAATGTCAGAATATGTTGTTTATTTCACTAAAAAGGAAAAATGGTCGGAAAGTCAATGCATCTTATTTATTTGATTGGTTCCGTGTTCAAAACAAAATTGAAATATATAGGCTCTCACACTCTTACTGCGATCTTATAAATATGCACGTGCATGTGACAACAATAATGGTGTTATACAATTATCGGAATGTCTCGGTGTTCTACGACTACACTTTCAAATATAATACATCACGTTGCCATCCTTAATTGTAGAAATGTAGGTAAAGCAAAGGCATCTATTGTTGAAATGATGTTTGTATATCTATATATATATATATATATCCCATCAAGGCTTTGATTCAATATCACGACAGGAATCGATAACAAAGTAGGAAAAAAATAGTTTTTAAGCGTACGTCATTCGCCGTTTGTGTGATATCCAGATCTTTCATCTCCATATTTATTGTTCATTGTTATTCTGGTAAGGGTAATGGTTTTTAACGCCACTTTCAACAATATTTCAATTATATCGTGTCGGTCTGTTTTATTGGCGTTTTCACTCATATCTTATGAGTTATCTCCCTTTAATGCGGACAAAAAGATCCCTTTCCATGCAAGATTTAATGAAAATAACATATATTTTCTCCAAAATCTCTACAAAAATTTAATACTGTAATAACTTGTAAACTTATCCTCTGACTTTTTACAAGATTCAAATAGCTACAGATTATATTCAAATTATGTTCCCTATCTGATTCTCTTCCTTGGACGAGTACCATTTTGCTCGTTGGAAGGGAAATAACTCCCATGAAAACGTATAATTTTACAATCAAATCGGGAATGTGTAAAAGTTATATTACTTGTACTGCTACATTTGAAGTTCACGGTAAACTTTAAAACATGTTATGCTGATATTAATGTATTGCATTGCTGACATTTCGATGTAACACAGCTGTATCTATAAGGTTACTGATAAACGACCAAAAAGGTGTTTCACCTATGTTGTAAGGCAGTAACCACACATTCGACAACCATGTGAAGAAATCATGGCAATAATTCGTCTAAAGGCCTGCAAAGTTGTAATGTCGGAGCGACCCGCCCATAGCGAGGTTTGACCTCAATTTGCAAAACAAAAGAAATGATTCATGGAGACAGTTATTATTCTCAGATGCCTTTGTTGTTCGTCCGATTATATGTAATAGTTGGCATTTTACTCACATGTGGAAAGCACTTGTTTGACCGCTTAATTTCACAAAAATAGGAGGCTTCTTTTGATAAAACTAGCTTAACTCCATCAGTTGTTATTGAAGTGTCTACCAAGCCAGGAAAGTGAGTGGTCATGTATTTGTGTGTATGTTGTATCTATTTTGCCTCTTTCTACAAATTGTTGTAGTATTTTTGTTTTTTATTCTGTTATCTACTGTTACATTGAGATTAGAATCACTATCTCAACAAATTCTTTGAAGGATTGAGGATGAACATGGACGTCATGCAGGAAATCGGAAATTATATCATAATCACAGTCGTTCCAATGTCATTGTCAAAAAATACACAATACTATTTATTTTGTGTTTGGTGAGAAATATCTTCTTCGACATTTCATATGGCAGACAGATGGTTTGATTTTGTCTTACAAAATGAAATAGTGAGGTGACTCACATTCTAACGATTCTATGGTTGTATAAGTTAAAATTGCCAATTAACGAAACGCAGAAAATATGAAAACGAATATTGGGAAACATTTAAGCTTTCGACTGTTCTAGTAGTGATACTACTAACGGAATAGAAGTTATTTTCACTGGTCAATTACTGTTTTCTCTACTTGATAAGCATGGAGGATTGTATGAAAATCGAGGCAGCTATCTCAGACAAATACGTGAGGACAAACTTGGGTGCACCGTGTTTTCAGTGAACAAATTTCATCCAAAAAGCAGCAAATGTTTACCCTTCCGGAGGACCTGAGTTCGTCTTAGTTTTTGTGAAGTTCGTGTTCTTCATATTCTGACTTGTGTCGTCCATCTTGTTTTGACATGCTCTAATTTTTTAGGCTGTTCTCATTATTTTGATGTTTGTCCCATTTGTCCCTACCTTTGTCTGTTTTGATCTTCTTTTGATGTTCTGACAGTTTTCGTATAGCGATTTTTGTCCTAATGTTGTCTGACCTTCGCCTTGTTTGTTTCTACTTTGTCTTTCCGAGATCGACCAGGAGGTTGTTCAAAGCATTGAACGTTATCTAATGAAACATAATGTCAATCTTTACGACAATTGCGTTGTCATGACCTTTGTAGGATAATAAATCTATATGCATTATATAACAACATAAGATAGCTTCTATTATTGACAAAGAATGTATTCTTAATTAAATTTGATTAAGCAATAAAGGCATGGTTAAGATAAATGGATAGTCGTTATTTCGTTTTGAAAATTAATCTTTTATTGAATTAACGCAATTCTTCTCATAGAAACATTTATTGAGGGATTGATAGTTCGTTTACAGAAAATAATGTGGCTTTGATTACTTCAATGTTCCTCTAAAAGTCATATTTCTTTAGGTATTAACAATGTTAAATAAAGTAGCAAATGTCAAATGTCGTTTTTAAATTACTGAAGATGTATACGTTAATGGCTGATTGATTGTAAGGCGTATACGTTAATGGGTGATTGATTTGGAACTTAAATAACAGTTTGAATTATATTCTCCATAATGTTCTTATTGAGAAGTCAAATAGCGGCTTGAGTTCTATGTTATGTGTTTATTGATTCAAAGGTGGAATCAGACTTTCTGAAAAGGCCCGGTACATTTTTCTTGTCTCTAGAAAGGAATTTGGACAACAAATGCGACCAAAATCTAATTCCTACATATCGGGCAGATTAGATCCTTTGAATCTGCCTATGTGATTATGACAAAGATTGAAAATATAAAGGAGACATAGAAAACGAATAAATACATGGGTATATCCCTACCGTACACTTTGCGAGTCGGATACTGGTTTGTTTGAAGATACCAAAGGGAGAAACCTGAAGTGTAAATCGAAGGACAGACAATGAATGCGATGGTCAAAGGAAAGGGGACAAAAACAGTGGTCGACAAACCACAACACAACACGTACAATTGAGCAACATTCTTCTCGCTGAAAACAGAGGTGAACTCGGATGACCCGGAAGGGTAATCAGTTCCTATCCCATTAGTGAAAACCGTCATGCTACTGCTAAACGACACCAAACAAACAAAATAAGGATAAACCTAATATTTGTTATACGTAGCAAACATCAGATGACCGAACTGAAAACGTAGCGATATATCATTTGAAATAAATGATCAACTTACTTTTGCACCGGCTGGTAAGCAGTCCTGTTCGACTAGTGGACACTGTCGTGTTACTCTTCTTCAAAAGACCGATGACAAGTGATGAAAGAGAATAGTAGGACGGTGATTGTGCCTTCGACAAGTATAGCAGATCCATGATCACATATGACAGATATTTACCACTGTTCAATATCTTTACATCATTACTCTCTTCCTTACATTTGATTTGTTGTTATTATTATTTTTTATATTTACTGTCCTATTGTAATTTTCTGTTGCCTCTCTGGAGATATCATCTTGTATTGCAAAGCTTTATGTTTTGCCTTATTTGAACATTATAATCTTTTGTTATGAAACTGAATGGAAAATGGATTGATCTGGCATGGAAGTGACTACGGAAGGTCGGTTAATTTTATCGTGTATTTTTGTTTCCTCTATCAATTAAACTGACCGCTACAATATGATTAAAATATTGTATATAGTGGCGATAAACACACGAACCCGATAATCCAGTTTACTGCAAAGGCTTCAAGTACAGACAATATATTTGGTTGGTTATGATGCCATAATTAAGTTCGATTGATCCCACCATTGTGAAAAGAAACATAAATGAAAACACAAAGTACTGTTTAATTCCGCCACTCTGTTGTATCTGATGTACAACTTCGTATTCTATTTTATAATTGAATAATGACTAATTAAAACCCTTTGTATTTTAACAAGTGACGATACCCTTCTGTGATTTCTGGTGTTATGTATTTAACATATTACTGAAAAAAACATTGCTTTGACTGATTACCGTTTTCGCGGGTTCCGATTTACAGGCATATTCGCGGCTATTGTTTCACGGTTTTTAAGCGTGTAATAAAATCCTTTTACTGCCGTTTTATCACGGAAGAGAATACGACATGATAAAAAATCAAACAAACTATATATGTAACTACGCCTTGTTCGTATTCATTCGAACGACCAGTCTGAATTATACTCACTATCTTGATAATGTATAATGATATTTTAAAATTATATCATGGTAATCTTCTTGTTTCTTTCCCTTTTAAAGTTATATCATGGTAATCTTCTTGTTTCTTTCCCTTTTAAAGTTATATCATGGTAATCTTCTTGTTTCTTTCCCTTTTAAAGTTATATCATGGTAATCTTCTTGTTTCTTTCCCTTTTAAAGTTATATCATGGTAATCTTCTTGTTTCTTTCCCTTTTAAAGTTATATCATGGTAATCTTCTTGTTTCTTTCCCTTTTAAAGTTATATCATGGTAATCTTCTTGTTTCTTTCCCTTTTTAAAAAATTGATTTATGATGGTAGCCATAAAATATCTGAATTATTGGCCTGACATTTGACCACGATATGGTGTATGTGTATATAGCGTTGGATATTTGACATGTCGTTGCGACTAAATGTTTTAATACAATGTGTGTAATAGAGGTCACACAGCATTGCCAGAGTAATACCTTTATTGTGAATTTGTTGGTATATATGCACTGTAGAATCTATTTTGGAACACATAATATTTAATTTCTATTGTGGTTTTGAAGACTGATCAAACTTCTTTATAATTACGTTGTTGCATCTGTCATAATCCTTTTATTAAACTTACAAATACAAATTCCAACGGGGATAAAGTTGTTCGTATGTAAAATGTTTGACTTCAAATATAAGACGTAGACGTTGAAATCTGTCACAAAATGAATTCCCAAAATGATTAGGATTTAGATTTTAGCACAATGGAGGAAATGAGGCTGCTATACACAGTTAGGGGGAGTTAGGTGTAGGCTATTGTTTCACCAAAATTTGTTAATAATTTTCAGAATCGGCAATGACAAGACAACGCTTATAAACCAATTAGATTATGTGCACAAAACACTAGCTTAACTCCACCACTATTTATTGAATTGTCTATGCCAAGCCAAGAAATTGAGAGGTCATGTATTTGTGGGTTAGGGGTACCGATATTGCCTCTAACTGCGATTTTCCTATTAGATTGTGGAACTGTTTCGACAGTGTGGCATTTTTTGTTTTCCATTTTATGAGAAATTATACATCTTGTAGACATTTCAGTACGACTGGGATCCATCAGATAAGGCAATATTTAATAGCAGGAGTTTTTGCGTAGAAATATAAATGATTATCAGGTTAGGGATGCAGGCTCTGTGACCCTCTGGTTTTCTTTGTGGCCATTGTATTGTATGTCCTTCGATTTACGGCCTCTGATTTCCCTTTAGTATATTAAAAAACTTTCATAAGTAAAACGGTCATAAGCTTAAAAGGTTTTGTTATCACATATAGATGATATATGGCGTCGTCGTTATACAAAAGATAAAGCAATATTTTATAGAAAGAGTCCAACGATGAAGTGTTAAATGTTTTATAGCTATAGAGCTCTGGAGAGAACTGTCTGTTTTAAAAAGGATATGGATTCCATTACGACATATTACATAACACCTTGTCATTAAAGAATAGTCGTCAGATAAATGTGATTAAACGTTGAATGCGAGAAAAGATAATCGAAATGTCTTTCATTAATAGATTGTACTAGCCATGGCTTTTTACTGACTAATTGTATTGGAGTAAACCATAGATATGCGTCGGTTAACTAAGTCATACGATGCACTTTAATGATGCAACAAATCTATCAATGTTGACAATGTCAGCATATGTTGTTTAATTCACTAAAAAGGAAAAATGGTCGGAAAATCAATGCATCTTAATGATTTGATTGGTTCCGTGTTCAAAACAAAATTGAAATATATAGGCTGTCACACTCTTACTGCGATCTTATAAATATGCACGTGCATGTGACAACAATAATGGTGTTATACAATTATCGGAATGTCTCGGTGTTCTACGACTACACTTTCAAATATAATACATCACGTTGCCATCCTTAATTGTAGAAATGTAGGTAAAGCAAAGGCATCTATTGTTGAAATGATGTTTGTATATATATATATATATCCCATCAAGGCTTTGATTCAATATCACGACAGGAATCGATAGCAAAGTAGGAAAAAATAGTTTTTAAACGCACGTCATTCGCCGTTTGTGTGATATCCAGATCTTTCATCTAAATATTTATTGTTCATTGTTATTCGGGTAAGGGTAATGGTTTTTTACACCACTTTCAACAGTATTTCAATTATATCGTGTCGGTCTGTTTTATTGGCGGAGGAAAGCGGAGAAAACCATCGGATCTGTCGCAAGTCATTTGCATTGGGTATATAGACATTAAATACTGGTTTTTAAGAGACCATTTGGACATTCCCGACTTGATTCTAAATGTATGCGTTTTCACTCATTTCTTATGAGTTATCTCTCTTTAATGCGGACAAAAAGATCCCTTTCCATGCAAGATTTAATGAAAATAACATATATGTTCTCCAAAATCTCTACAAAAATGTAATGCTGTAATAAATTGTAAACTTATCCTCTGATTTTTTACAAGATTCAAATAGCTACAGATTATATTCAAATTATGTTCCCTATCTGATTCTCTTCCTTGAACGAGTACCATTTTGCTCGTTGGAAGGGAAATAACTCCCATGAAAACGTATAATTTTACAATCAAATCGGGAATGTGTAAAAGTTATATTACTTGTACTGCTACATTTGAAGTTCACGGTAAACTTTAAAACATGTTATTCTGACATTAATGGATTGCATTGCTGACATTTCGATGTAACACAGCTGTATCTATAAGGTTACTGATAAACGGCCAAAAAGGTGTTTCACCTATGTTGTAAGGCAGTAACCACACATTCGACAACCATGTGAAGAAATCATGGCAATAATTCGTCTAAAAGCCTGCAAAGTTGTAATGTCGGAGCGACCCGCCCATAGCGAGGTTTGACCTCAATTTGCAAAACAAAAGAAATGATTCATGGAGACAGTTATTATTCTCAGATGCCTTTGTTGTTCGTCTGATTATATGTAATAGTTGGCATTTTACTCACATGTGGAAAGCACTTGTTTGACCGCTTAATTTCACAAAAATAGGAGGCTTCTTTTGATTAAACTAGCTTAACTCCATCAGTTGTTATTGAAATGTCTACCAAGCCAGGACTGTGAGTGGTCATGTATTTGGTGAGTGAAGTATTTGTACCAAGTCAGAAAAAGTGGTCATGTATTTGTGTGTATGTTGTATCTATTTTGCCTCTTTCTACAAATTGTTGTAGTATTTTTGTTTTTTATTCTGTTATGTACTGTTACATTGAGATTAGAATCACTATCTCAACAAATTCTTTGAAGGATTGAGGATGAACATAGACGTCATGCAGGAAATCGGAAATTATATCATAATCACAGTCGTTCCAATTTCATTGTGAAAAATTACACAACACTATTTATTTTGTGTTTGGTGAGAAATATCTTCTTCGACATTTCATATGGCAGACAGATGGTTTGACTTTGTTTTACAAAATGAAATAGCGAGGTGACTCACATTCTAACGATTCTATGGTTGTATAAGTTAAAATTGCCAATTAACGAAACGCAGAAAATATGAAAACGAATATTGGGAAACATTTAAGCTTTCGACTGTTCTAGTAGTGATACTACTAACGGAATACAAGTTATTTTCACTGGTCAATTACTGTTTTCTCTACATGATAAGCAAGGAGGATTATATGAAAATCGAGGCAGCTATCTCAGACAAATACGTGAGGACAAACTTGGGTGTACCGTGTTTTCAGCGAACAAATTTCATCCAAAAAAGCAGCAAATGTTTACCCTCCCGGAGGACCTGAGTTCGTCCTTAGTTTTTGTGAAGTTCGTGTTCTTCATATTCCGACTTGTGTCGTTCATCTTGTTTTGACATGCTCTAATTGTTTAGGCTGTTCTCATTATTTTGATGTTTTTCTCATTTGTCCCTACCTTTGTCTGCTTGGATCTTCTTTTGATGTTCTGACAGTTTTCTTATAGCGATATTTGTCCTAATGTTGTCTGACCTTCGCCTTGTTTGTTTCTACTTTGTCTTTCCGAGATCGACCAGGAGGTTGTTCAAAGCATTGAACGTTATCTAATGAAACATAATGTCAATCTTTACGACAATTGCGTTGTCATGACCTTTGTAGGATAATAAATCTATATGCATTATATAACAACATAAGGTAGCTTCTATTATTGACAAAGAATGTATTCTTAATTAAATTTGATTAAGCAATAAAGGCATGGTTAAGATAAATGGATAGTCGTTATTTCGTTTTGAAAAGTAATCTTTTATTGAATTAACGTAATTCTTCTCATAGAAACATTTATTGAGGGATTGATTGTTCTGTTTACAGAAAATAATGTGGCTTTGATTACTTCAATGTTCCTCTAAAAGTCATATTTCTTTAGATATTAACAATGTTAAATATAATAACAAATGTCAAACGTCGTTTTTAAATTACTGAAGGTGCATACGTTAATGGCTGATTGATTGTAAGGCGTATACGTTAATGGGCGATTGATTTGGAACTTAAATAACGGTTTGAATTATATTCTCCATTATGTATTTAATAGGAAGTCAAATAGCGGCTTGAGTTCTATGTTATGTGTTTATTGATTCAAAGGCGGAATCAGACTTTCTGAAAAGGCCCGGTACATTTTTCTTGTCTCTAGAAAGGGATTTGGACAACAAATGCGACCAAAATATAATTCCTACATATCGGGCAGATTAGATCCTTTGAATCTGCCTATGTGATTATGACAAAGATTGAAAATATAAAGGAGACATAGAAAACGAATAAATACATGGGTATATCCCTACCGTACACTTTGCGAGTCGGATACTGGTTTGTTTGAAGATACCAAAGGGAGAAACCTGAAGCTGTAAATCGAAGGACAGACAATGAATGCAATGGTCAAAGGAAAAGGGACAAAAACAGTGGTCGAGAGGAGAACTCGGATGACCCGGAAGGGTAATCAGTTCCTATCCCATTAGTGAAAACCGTCATGCTACTGTTAAACGACACCACACAAACAGAATAAGGATAAACCTAACATTTGTTTTACGTAGCAAACATCAGATGACGGAACTGAAAACGTAGCAATGTCATTTGAAAAAAAATATCAGCTTATTTTTGCACCGGCTGGTAAGCAGTCCTGTCCGACTAGTGGGCACTGTCGTGTTGATTTTCTTCAAAAGACCGATGACAAGTGAGGAAAGAGAATAGTAGAACGGTGATTGTGCCTTCCACAAGCAGAGCAGATCCATGATCACATATGACAGATATTTACCAATGTTCAATATCTTTACATCATTAGCATTGTACTCTCTTCCTTACATTTGGGTTGTTGTTATTTATTTATATTTACTGTCCTATAGTAATTTCCCGTTATCTCGCGGGAGATGTCATCTTATATTGCAAAGCTTTATGTTTTGCCTTATTTGGACATTATAATCTTTTGTTATAAAACTTGATGGAAAACTGATTGAACCGGTATGAAAGTGTCTACGGAAGGGAGGTTAATTTAACGTGTATCCTTGTTTCCTCTATCAATTACACTGACCACCACAAGATGGCTAGAATATTTTTAATAGTGGTGATAAATACACGTACCCGATAATCCGGTTTAGTCCAATGGGTTCAAGTAATAAAATCTAATTGGATGGACATGATGCTATAGTTAAATTCGATTTGCTATGTAAACCAAAGAGACAATCAAGAATTGACAATCCAGAGACATTGTGAATACACACATAAATAAACGTTAGAGAACACCAAATGGATAACAATCAAAAATGGACAATCCATAGAAACTGGCAACAGAAGACGTCAAAAACAAAACACAACACAATAACCATTGGACATCATTATACACAAGCAAATACAAATAACGTAAATAAGACATGAACACTCTTACAAACAACTGGAGGTAAAGGCGAAACGAGGAATAGCACACATTAACTGTTTAATTCAGCCACCTCGTTGTATCTGTCCTTTACCAGAAAATTAACGTCTATCGTTGTTGTCCAACTAGGTGTCTTAATTCAATATGACTAATTAAAACCATTTTATTTTAGCAAGTGATGACAACCTTCTGTGAGTTCTGTTGTTATTTATTTAAAGTAATATTATAGCAGTTTTGGGTAAAGAAATTGTTTCCCTGAAAATTCAATTTGGAACACGGCGGTACCTTTACTAAGCTATTCATGCATGTTTCAAGTCGAAATATGTTCCCAACAATTAGAAATCTGCAAATCCGTGTGCATGTTTATCGTCCTCGCCATTGTTGTGGAGACTGATTAACTTTCGGTTGTTTTGTTCTGATGATTGCCGATCATGACCTCGTGACGAAAAGATAAACAAGCATGGATGCTGAGGTAAGCACGTACACATTCCTGACAATGATTATTGAAGAATTTGTCTGTTTCATGTCGTGTGAACCATTTTTTGTTGGGTGCAATTATTCTCATGTGGTATACACGGAATATATTTTTACTTGCATCCGACATTTTTTTCTTCAACTGAACAGTACGCATGAGCGATAATCTCCCCGAAAGAGTTCAAATCTTGGGTCACGCGCATATCATTTGTATTACTGTATGGGAAAACAATTATCTGCTGTCAAATATTTTGCGATTTGCTCTTAAAATCTGCTTTTGAGCGGATTTTTAATGTTATGCAGTTGATTTTAGTTAAAATTAAGTGACATATTAAGTCAAAATATTTAATCCAAAAATTCCACGATATTTTACTTTAAGATATCACTGTAAAAGTATTGGTTTCACTAATTACTATTTTCGTGGTTTCCGGTTTACAGACGTATTCGCGGGTATTGTTTCATGGGGTTTTTAGTTGTGCAATAAAATCGTTTTGGTACCGTTTTTCACAGAAGACAATAAGACATGATATAAAATATAGAGACAACATAATTTTAAACGGACTATATATGTAACTACGTCATGCTCTTCTTTATTTGAACGACTAGTCTGAATTCTACTCACTATCTTGATAATGCATAGTAATATTTTAAAGTATTATTAAATAGTTACATCATTGTAATCTTTCTGTTTCTGAAACATCTGAATTGTTGGTCTGATATTTGATCACGATGTGGTGTATTTGTATATAGCTTTGGATATTTGACATGCCGTCGCGATTAAATGTTTAATACACAATGTGTGTAATAGAAAGCCACAGCATTGCAAGAATGATACCTTTACTGTGAATTTGATATCTAAGTTTTTATTGCTATCACTGGTTCGATATATCTACTGGTGGACTATTAATCCCCGAGGGTATCATCCACCCAGTAGTCAGTGGTTCGGCACTGGCATTATTTATTAGATATATAAATAATATGATTATTAATAAAACTAAGGTTCTGCTCCCTCTAACATAGGTAACCTTAGTCCATGTTCGCTATCCTGTTAGGCTCTTTCCCCTTTGGTTTTTATTTGTCTTTCCAATATTTCGATTTTGAGTGTACCTGATGAAGGTAATTCCAGCAGCACGTCGTCGCACTAAGCACATTTGTAATTAAAATTGTGGTTTTGAAGATTAATAAAACTTCTTAGAAATTGTTTTGTGTAGTTGTCATAATTCTTTTATTAAAGTTGCAAATTCAACTTCCATGGGGCTAACATTGTTCGTATGTAAAATGTTTGACTTTATATATAAGATTTATACGTATACGTCGGCTGACATCTGTCACATAATGAATTCCCAAAATGATTAGGATCTAGATTCTAACACAATGGAGGAAGTGACGCTGCTATAAACACTACTGTGATTTCTCGGACAAGAAATACAAAATAATGTGATGAGAAAATATATTTCGTGAAAACAAATCTCAGATAGATATTCTCTTGGGAACTTAAAAAAAAAAGTTAAAACAGCAGAGATCAACAATGTCACCAAACGCATCAATAGATAAAAGTTTTCTGTATATATCCAATGTATTGAGTACTTTCTTTGTATTTATGCTAGGCAATATAAAACCTATTGTCTTATTTATGTTATGTTTTGCTTACGTATAGGGATGTCCACCATTTTGTCCTATTACATTTCTATACGTTCTTAGTTCCGTGTTGTGATCTCCGCTACGATTTCCATATAAACACGATGTTCAGTTCGTCTTTACCGCCAGTTGTTTGTAGGACGGCTTATGTCTTATTTATGGTTGTGTATGCTTGCGTATAGTGGTGTCAAAGGCATATTGACTAAATAAGTAAAATGGCGAGTCTCTTATGACAGACTTGAACTCCCTAACTTTCGCGGGCAGATGGGTTAATCCTCAGTTTTTTTGGTGGCGTCTGTTCATCGTATGTTCATCTTTTTAGTCTTTTGTTCTGTTTTTGTGTTTTGTTTGTCTTCGTCCTGTGTCTTGTGTGCCCATTGTTGCCAGTGACTGGATTGTCCATTCTGGATTGCCCCTTCGATTTTCTCTAACGTTAATCTAGTATATGCTTCTCTTGTCTTGAACGAGTCATCCATCGATCTTGAGGTTCAAATTATCCAATTATTCATTATTCTGTCTCAATTAAAAAAAAACAATTATTGCGGATTAATTGTTATTCGTTGAATACCAAGTTTCGTAGTTTTCGTTCGTACCATAAACCACGAAATTCAGTGCATAACAAGTATTTGTATTAAAAACAAAGAAATCAAAAGTCGACGAACAGCTCCACTTCTACCAATCCACGGAAATAAGTCAAACGATGGGTGTCTTATAAGAAGCAGGAACTGCTTACCCTTCGCGAATTCATCCTCCGCTTTTTGGTGTTGTCCTATGTTGTGTCTACGTTCTGAGTTCCGTGTTGTGATGTCCGTTACGATTTCCGCATAAAAACGATGTTCGGTTCGTCTTCACCTCCAGTTATTTGTAGGTGTGCTCATATCTTGATTAGGTTGTTTGTGTTTGTTTACGTAGAGTGGTGTCCAACAACATATTGTATTGTGTTTTTTGTTTTGTTTTTCATCGTCTTGTTGCCAGTTTCTCTGGATTGTCCATTTTTTATTCCACCTTCGGTATTCGCGAACGTTTATTTCAATGATATTGATTATTTCTTTATTTTGAAACATATATCATCGAACTCGGATATCTATGTATTTATATCACACAAACAATATTTATTTTTGAGAGCTTGTTTAACATTTACAATATAAATACCTCAATGGATTTCTACGTGAATTAGTTTTAAATAGTACAAAAAGCACAAGTGGTTCCGTATGGTTTTGCTATAATTGCCAAGCAACTTCAAAGAGATAACAATATAGTTACAAATATAACATATTGTTTTACCCTTCAAGTAATCTTCTACTTGTTTTTAATTAAAATATGTGTCACGTCAAACTTCTACACAATATTAGTAATTCACATATTTTGTTCATTATTACTAGTTATGTACCTCTCAATGTGATTAAAGGTTAGGGTTATGGTGTTTAGCACCACTTTCAACAATATTTCAGCTATTTCCTGGCGGTCAGTTTTATTTGTGAAGGAAACCGGAGTACCCAGAGAAAACCATCGACCTGTTGTAAGTCTCAGACAAACTTTATCACATAATGTTGTATTGATTACGCCTCGCATGCGCGAGATTCGAACTCATAATGTTAGTGGTGATAGCTACTGATTGCACAGGTAGTTGTGAATTCAACCACCATGCGATCACGACCACAACTGCCCCTCAGTGTAATCAAAATTAGACGTTTGTTGCATCTATTTATTGCATGTTTTTTTCATTGGTGATACATTAATATCTAACGACTTTTCTCGTTGTCGCCATGACAGATAACCTTTCATTCATATTTATGTGACAGTGCAATCATATTCGAGACAAGTTCAGATAGTGTCAAATCAGATAACAGTGGTAAAATATAGTCGATTTGAAAAAGAACGGTCATCACTGATTGGTCTGTTGGAAATGTGAAGCCAGACCTGACCCCAAACGGGATTGTAGTGTGTCGCAAATAATAAATAAATAAATAAATAAATTTGATTCTGTGCATTTTTAATATCCGTGATTCTTAACTTCGATAGTGTTTTAAAATTGTCAAATTTCCAAATCAAATTGCATAGTGATATTTTCATTTATAAAGTTAACGCCAAGCTCAGGAAACATTCTTCCAGAAATAAAAACGCCCCTTGACCTGACCATTCGCTACACTCTCTTAATGTACAAACAAATAACCAATTGATCATTCAGAAACTAATCAACTTCCTTGTATCATATACCATCTCAACGGGTTTCTTATAAAGTATATAGGCATTGCACAATAATTACTTTTAAAGCATATTAACCCACACAAAACAATGGGGAAACAAATTAGATTTAGCTTTACCATAGCATTCCATTACCATAATGCCACATTTGAAGAGAGACGAAATATACATGCCAACTTTAGCATACAAAATATAGCATTCCATAAGCATAATGCCACATTTGAACAAAGAAGAAAAATACATTTGAAAAAAAACCATATCTGAAATTTGACTTGCTTACCATTTTATGAGTGTAGATTGTAACTAGGACTGTGTCGCAAATAATAATAATGAATAAATAAATCAATAAATAAATAGATTCTACATATGAATGGCTAACAAATGTGAATTTCAATGTTAATAACATTATAATGTTCAACACTGGGTTTTGTAGACTAAAATTAGTCACAACTGTTTACCCTGCAGGGGCACCTGAGATCACCACCGGGTTTTGTTGGGGTTCGTGTTGCTCGATCTTTAGTTTTCTGTGTGGTGCTTTGTAGATCGTTGTTTGTCCTTTTTTATTTGGCCATTGTATTGTCTATGGTACGATTTACGGATTATGATTACTCCTTTGGGTTTTTCAAACTCATCTTACTCCCATTTGTAATGTAATTCCCCAAATGGAAGATGATACAGAATTAAACGAACGGCTTTACTCTACACAATCTTTGACTAGAATCGTCTACCTCATAAGACAGTTATGGGCAGCTCGACTGGAACATCTAATATCGTTATCTCAGAAATTAAGTCAGATATGTAAATATATGTCATTGCTATGTCACGCAGGCTTGTTGCAATTGAAAAGGAATAAGACGCTTATTAAATACATTCCCAAGATAGTAACAATTGACAAATTATTCGATTGATAGACAAGTTGGTTTTGTGTTATATAATTGTTTTTAAAATGTACGTAAGTAGCATTAAAATTCCTATTTTGTTTCTTGATTTAAACTTTCTTAACGAATCTGCTTGGAATTAAAAATTATAACATCTTCAGTGACAAAACGTCCATTTCAATATTCATCTATTTCATATTGCGTAATTCAGTTGACAAACAAATATAGTATAATTATTTAAAATTGGCACATTATATAATTTATTATTTATTTGTCACAGTGGCTAATTGTAGTGTTGTGGGTGTTTGAATTTTAACCACGCAGCCTTATTACCGAGTAACCATGGAAAGACTCATTGTTATGAATTATTTTAATATGTTATACAGATATATGAGAAATCAATAAAATATTTGTCAATATACATGTATGTTATATGTTGATGGGATCCATGTTTAATTTTCTGTGTTGTGTTTTTTCTATGTCTTCGTTCCGTGTCTTGTACCCAATATTGCCTGTTTCTCTCGATTGTCCATTCATCATTGCCCCCTCGATTTTCTATGCAACGTTTATTGATAGCAGGTTTGGAGTTAAAGTTAGAGAATACCGAAGGGGCAATCAAAAATGGACAACATAGGATAACACAAGGCGAAGAAAAACTAAACCAAAGCACAACCCAACATGTGTTGGACATCACTATGCACAAACAAACAGAAACAACGTAAAATGACTCATACAGAGATTCCCTAAATGTACATTGTACAAAGACCGTATGAGGTAATGAGTACGAGCACTTTGATTCAATAATTTTCTAAATATGTTGCAAATTAAGCATGTATATAAAGCTCAAATAGTATATTGTGCTTACTTGATGTTAAATTACAATAAATCTTTCACATAATTTATTAATTAAAGCAGGTTCCTATGTAGATATATATGAAATGAAGTGTACTTCCTCAATCAAATTAGTAAAACATGATTATAAGAATATGTTTTTGTAGTTTTAACCTTCATTTTGCACACCCCTGCAGTTTTCTGGAGATAACGATACATGCATATTGCATGTTTTGCAGTAAAAATCCCATTAGGTTTAAACCAACATCGTTATTAAAGCTTTATATTGCTTAAGTAAAATGCAGCCTGCGTTTGAACTATATATTGGATGACTGATCGATGTTTATAATCAAGAGAACACTATCGGGGCCCAATTGTTCTCTGTAAAACCAGCAGTGTGTTATTGTGTATACTTGGACAGTCGAGAGTAGATAACTCTAGTGCGGGCCCAATTGGGAGCAGTTGGACCAATTTGGCCTTAGGTCGACCCTGTCTGTTGTGATCCGATTGCAACACATAAAAACGGCGATAATTTAAGGAACCACTAGCAACCACTACAAGTCTTTTTTTTTAACATTCTTCAAATACAAAGAATTCGACTACGTTGCACCCTTATTGTATTGACTCTGCGTAACCAGCTAATGCCTATATATTGTGGGTTGTACCCGACATCTGAGTAACTAGATCCTATTTCGATAATAATATCTCTGTATTCCATTTAAGCAATAAATGAACTTCTAATACCTCATGAGGACATGTTTTGTTAATCGAATATTATCAGCTCTTTGTTTGTTTGCTTCCCCTGAGATTCCAAGATATTAAATTCCTTTCATTTGTAATATCTTTAATGTATTTATTTTGGAAATTTGAAAAACATGATATGTAATTGCATAACTTGTGATTGTATTATTTGAAAATACAAACTATTTCTGTTTTGCTTTTCAGGAAAAACTACTGCTAAGTGTTCTTCCACAACATGTTGCCATGGAGATGAAGGATGATTTAACTTCACAAAATACTCAGGGACAATTTCATAAGATATATATACAACGTCATGAAAACGTCAGGTAATCCACGTTTTTAAATTGATATGCCTTTCAATGTCGGAACTGTTGTTTCCAGTATGATACTGTGAACTCCCTGAACCGAAGTCGTAGATCGAAGAAGGACAGACAATACAATCGAAAAAAGAAAAACAATGATCCACAAAACAATATTGTGACTGAAATACAGAACAGCTCTGTGTCTTTTCTTGAATTTATGTCTAAGTGTAATGTTGAATAGTCTCTCATGCCCATTTACATCGATATCGTTTTTTACTAACAGAAACGTTTGATTGAGCAATACGAAGCCCACTAAAACACCGGGAGTGAACTGGATTTTAAAAGGGGTAAGGAGGGACTGAACTGAACTGGATTTTAAAAGGGGTAAGGAGATCCTGCTCCATTAGCGTTACATTCTGGGAAATTGTTGGGGCTTTGTTATAGAGATTTCAGAACAAACTGTACAATTTGATATCCTATGCTGCTAATCCCATTACTATGCTATATTCAGTTACATAGAAACGGAAATTCGTTTAAATTATATAGACAAATGTTAACAATTACTATTACAAACCTGCATTAAAAGGGCACCAGTAGATAGCAAATCACTGTCTGTAAAGGTCAGATTCAGTTTCCCCATTAATGAATAGTACATGCAATGTTAACTGTATATAAACGGCAACTGCTTATAAAGACACAATTTCAGTTTCCCTTAAGTACCCTGTTTATGCATGTTTGACTGTATTTTCATTATTATGTAATTGTTGTTTTTGTGTATTTTTCAGTATATTGTTTGCCGATATCGTTGGCTTTACGAATCTCTCATCCCATTGTACAGCTCAGGAATTGGTTCGAATTCTTAATGAACTTTTTGGACGGTTTGATTACTTAGCAAAGGTAATTATCAGTGTGCAGAATCTATGTTATCTTTGTTGTCGAGGTTTATACCTCATATTAATATGCAGTGATAAGTTTTCTGCTCAACTGTGTACAGTGGTTAAATATTATAATATTATAATATATTACATGTACGGGGGCTTTATGGTCGTGATCGTATGGTAGTTTGATTTACAACTGCCTATGCCATCAGTGACTATTAACACTAAATTTATCAGTTCAAACCCCGCTCTTGGCGAGATGTAATCGATACAACATTATGTGATAAAGTTTATCAGTGACTTCTGGCATGTCGGTGATTTTCTCCGGGTACTCCGGTTTCCTCCACAAATAAAACTGACCGCCTCCATATCGCTGAAATATCGTTGAAAGTGGCGTTAAGCGCCATAACCTACCTACCTACATTTCATATTAAGCATATTTATTTTATGTTTTACTAATTACTGATACGTGGCGTTGTCAAGGGTGCGATCGTATGGTATTTGAATTTACACCTACCTGTATAATCATTGATTTCCACCACTAAAGATATGAATTCCAGCCCACATGTCCAGAGACGTACACCATGAAACTTTAACCGATAAACATTGCCAAGTTGTTGGGAAAGATCAGTTGTTTTTGTATGGTACTCCAGTTTTTGCCATCAATACAATTGACTGCAACAATATAATTAAAGTTTGCTGAAAGTGCCACTAAGCACTCGTAATCTTTTACCCTGACAAGTGATCATTTTTAATAACGTTAAAGATATAGCTGCAGCATTGCTCATCTGACGTGCCAGTCAATCAATTATTATATTCAGTTTTAAAACATATTTTTGACTGGTATCCACAACTGGAAGCCTTGTAGAATAATGTTTGCCTCTCGCTGATGCGTCATATATCGCAAACACATTTACTAATGCCATTAAGGGTTAAGGTTAGGGTTATGGGGTTTAATGTCTCTTTCAACAATATTTCGGTTATATCGTCGTAATCAGTTTTATTGGTGGAGGAAACAGGAGAAAACCGCCGACATGTCGCAAGTCACTGACAAACTTTATCACATCATGTTGTATCGAAAACACCTAACCATGAGGGGGGGATTAACTCATAACTTCAGTGATGATAGACACTGATTTCACAGATAGTTGTAAATTCAACTATGACATGATCACGACCACGACGTCCCCCTAATAACATATAATATTTGTTATAATGATAATTCTCAAATATTGTTACATTTTTTCTCTTTAATAGAAAAACCATTGTATGCGTATCAAAATTTTGGGAGATTGTTATTATTGTGTAAGTGGATTACCTGAACCAAGACCTGACCATGCTAAATGTGCAGTAGAAATGGGACTTGACATGATAGAAGCTATACAGTCAGTATATATCTTTATTTGAGTATCAGTTTAGTTGATTTTGCTTTAGAAATTAATTATACGGTTAGCATTTGAGTGACTTATAAATACTGTTATAGTGACAGTCGGAACATTTGAGCCGTAATGGAAGCGGGAGGTTTGGCGCCTTAAAATCTGATTCAACCCACCATTTCGTTAGAAATGCCTCTACCAAGTCAGGGTCATTTCGATTTACACAGTTTTCCGATTGTTGACTGATTTTGTCTGTTTATATACTTATGAGTTTTGACTTTCCCTTTGCAAGATTGTTCGGAGTTCGGTAATTTTGTTATTACCCTTATTGTTGGGTATTGGAAAGAAAAAGGGAAAAAGTAAATATCAAATTTAGTGCACACAGTGCATTTCTGGAATAACCTGCATCAGGTACGTTCAAAACGGAACAATTGGAAAACCCAAAATTTAAGTGTTTCGGAGCAATAAAATCAAAGGGCCTAAACAGGAGTTAAAATCGTCTAAGGTCATCTAGATAGGATTAGGTAAATCGCTAAAGGGTGAGGAAGACGCATGGTTCAAATATGATGGCTAGGTAAATGCAATTTTTTTTCTGTTTTACAGAATTACATTTGGATTGCAAGGTTAGATAGTTTCAGATACAACTGGATATTATATTACATATGGTTGTATCTAGAAAACTGGTGTAAAGAGAACGCAAAGCCCGACGGGTGTCAATTTTGCAAAGAAAACTGTAACAACGGCCCCGGGAGATTTTAATTGTACCGTAACCCAATTAATGTACTACAATATAAGTCTTTCAAGCAGACGTTCATACATAATCGTGATATTAAACAGAATAGAATTATAATCTATATTTAACATTAATTAACGCTGTACATGTTTTTCAATTTGTCACCGTAATTTTGAAATTGGTGCAAACGATGAAAAAAATGTCTCTTTTACAAGAATTATTTAATAAATGTAAGAAAAAGCCAAAGATACAAGTGAGAATTGACAACTCAGAGAGACAGGCAACATAGCTTATATACACAGAACGAGGACAAACAGAAGACTAAACAGATGAGCAACACATTATTAAAAGGTGTAAAGAAAAGTTTAAAAGCAAACTATAGTTTTTTATAAAGCAAATCTAAACATAGTTCATAATGAGAATCATTAATTTTCTAGCTCTGTTTGTGAAACTAGTGATATACAGCTAAACATGAGAGTAGGCCTACATACTGGACGTGTTCTGTGTGGTGTCCTTGGTCTGAAGAAGTGGCAGTATGATGTATGGAGTAATGATGTTACACTAGCTAACCAAATGGAAAGTGGTGGCATTCCAGGGTGTGTATTAATGATCTAGGACATAACATGTATGGAACCCAATTGCAAACCACCGAACATAAATATGTTGCCAGTGTCACTCGGTTGTAAACTTGGGAACCGCTCATTGGCAAGTCTTAAAATCCACAGATGTCACAACAGAAGTTGACGAAAATATACATTCATCTTTAGGACAGATTAAGCATTTCAGATATAGCAAATAAAAAAACAAATTTCCACACACACATGCTTGTTTCAACTTAACAGACCATATTTTCATGATTTTGAAAGGTAATGTGTATTAGAAGGACTACATAATAATTTAGCATGAAGGTAAATATGAAACATACATAAATGTTATTTTAAACACTGTGAAAATGGTACATGAAGTGTCAGAAATCAGTGCAGATTTTTGCTATAATAGAATCACTATATTTCTGATTTATCAAAGGGGGGATGTTCTGGAACCGTAATACTAGTTAAACCCCGTCACCTTTTGTATTGAAGTGTGCCAAACCTGAGGGTGGGCTGTCCTGTACATGTATTTTAAGGGTATCGATTTTGTTTCCGTTTCTTCAATTATTCGATGAGATTTTGTGTGGTATTTTTTGCTTTTTTATTTTATTACTTCTAACATGGATGCCACTGATATTACATTGTATGAGTGGTTATTCCTGGTTTTTGTATGTCATGCCTTGTTGAAATTGGGGAAAACCGCAAAACATAATAGCAAATTAAACATTTGATTATTCCGTAAATTCCTCAACATCAATCTCATTTCTATATAATTACAAATAATCCGCATAGTTCTTTGGGAGAAATTGCTCTGAAATTGAAGTCGTGTTAATATGCAAAAAGTTAAACTATGTACAATAAACAATATCGTTCATCTTAGCGTAGTGACTTTAACAAATGATCTGTCTGGGATCAATTCAAATTGAAAATCAGATATCTTATATACTGTGTTGTAGTTTCCATTTTATAAAACACTTTAATGATTAGTTGATAAATCAGATATCGTATGTACTGTGTTGTAGTTTCCATTAGATAAAACACTTTAATGATTAGTTGATCAATCAGATATCTTATGTACTGTGTTGTAGTTTCCACTAGATAACACACTTTAATGATTAGTTGATCAATCAGATATCTTATGTACTGTGTTGTAGTTTCCATTAGATAAAACACTTTAATGATTAGTTGATCAATCAGATATCTTATGTACTGTGTTGTAGTTTCCACTAGATAAAACACTTTAATGATTAGTTGATCAATCAGATATCTTATGTACTGTGTTGTAGTTTCCATTAGATAAAACACTTTAATGATTAGTTGATCAATCAGATATCTTATGTACTGTGTTGTAGTTTCCACTAGATAAAACACTTTAATGATTAGTTGATAAATCAGATATGTTATATACTGTGTTGTAGTTTCCATTAGATAAAACACTTTAATGATTAGTTGATAAATCAGATATATTATGTAATGTGTTGTAGTTTCCATTAGATAAAACACTTTAATGATTGTTGCAAGTCACAGAATGTTGTATCAAATACACCATGCCATTTTAACGCTGGTTGTAGTTTTTTTTTATGATAGAAGAATTATTTTGTGATATTTTAGGCGTGTTCATATCACCAAGGAAATGTTGGACAACCTTCACGATGAATATGAAGTAGAACCAGGGGAAGGAGGAGAACGAAATTCTGTTTTGAAAGAAAAAGGAATTGAAACATACCTTATAAAGGCCACTCGCCCACGAAGGGTATGTTTATATTGTATCTTTAGAGATCATTTTGTGATAAAAAATAGATATAATGAAAACACTCAGCTGTGTTTATCTGTAATCAAGTTGTCAAGACGTATAGAGAACCACTCAGCTATAGTAGAGGGTTATTGTACTAATATTAAATATTAGTGCAATAACCCTTTTATAATATAGTATCAAATATTTCAATTTAGGACAGCTACATTTCACCATACTTGTATTTCTTTGCAATATGTATTCAATAGAATATCTCCACCGCTTGCGTGCAAATATAGTTTTACTTGGAAGCTCTTTAATAGTGCATACCAAACTGTAAGGAGAAAATATGGAATGCAATATCGGTCAAGATGCATTATTTGTAACTCATTCGGAAATGCTCTACTTTTTATGTATATTTATAAAGGAAGACTAGTAGAAATATCGTCAAATATTGCATTCTTATTTTACAAAGAAATTTATATGAAATTATTTGATACTATATTATAAACATTATTATTGTAGGGTCTTTTTCGTAGTACTGTGAATTGACTATTATTCGTGGTATACTAATTTTCGAGGATTTCGTTTGTCGTATTTAGCCACAAAATTAAGAATACAGAGAATATTTGTCACTTTATATATGTCAACTTAATGCGATGTTCAACATATACTTTGGGTGCAGTGTTTTGGTTTATATGTAAACACAGTGATCCCACCAGATAGTGTAAGCAACATCTTTGGTGAATTTTTTTTTGTGCTCTAAGTTGGAATTTACGTATCCTCGAAAATGCATTTTTCCTCAAACCACGAAAATTGGTATGCACGAAATTAAGTGAATTCACAGTAATCAAAGAGTAACTTATTTGACAGATAGATGAAAAACAGCAGCAATAGACCCGTTGTTATTTTACTCTACTTAAAATGTATACCTCCACATCAGGTCGTATACAGTGTCGTCGGTAATATGTAGAGCTTCGCTTTTTATCGTTTTTGCCCCAATTTAGGAAATGCAAAGGATATTGTGCACTACCCTACATGTATAGTAAAATAAAAGTTAATCTCAGAAAATGGTTAATATTATAGTCAAAACTGTATAAAATGGTCACTCAAGGGAACCTGAAAATGTGGTCTTTATCAGCAGTTACTCTTTATATACAGGTTAAAAGTATATGCACTATTCATTAATGTGAAAAATGAGACTGTCCATTATAGACCGAAATTTATTATTATAGAGGTACCCTTTAAGGCAGATTTGACTGTAATTTTAAAGTTTCAAGGTAATTTATCAACAGGGACGTTTCCATAATTCGCGGAGAAAAGTAAAATTAGAATAAGTACACTAATGAAATAAAACCATCGAATGATGTTAAACATTACAGCTTCGGGGATATTGACAGATTTACAGCCATTCATTCCTAATACCTTCTAATATAAAAGACCTAGAGTTATAATCTACCCTTTAATTCGACATTTAATGAGTCATTACATTTTTACTGAAGGCAGAAAAATAAAATATATTTTTTGGTTTTAAGCAATTAGCGTTATTAAGTTCTTTAAGTATTGGTAATATTTCCAATTTGTAGTTTTACAAGGAATTCATTTTTAATGGAAAATATATTACATTTTGCCTAAAAGATATGTTCTACAACGATTCAATTCTTTATTGATTGTCTGTCAATCTTAAAAACTTGATACTGAATTCGCCTGTCTAATTTTGTGAAGCCAAATTATGTTGATCCACTGGTTCAACGAAAATAGTGTATGTGAGTCTATAAAAGCTATGATTAAAATTATAGGTCAACCTCAAGAAAGGAATAAAAACATGTTGTTAAGGTGGTACCTAACACTACAGGGAGATAACTCTTTAAAATCAGTTGAACGTTTTGATCATATGACGTTTGTATGCAGATTTCAAGCATCTCTGCGATCAAAACCACAGAGAGAAAAGCTGCTATGTGGCTAGTGAATTCATAGCTCTGAGTCTGTTGGATGGAATTTGCTAAAATTTTGATATTTATTGCAGTGGATATATTCAAACACACTGCCAAAAAAATAAGAAAATTAAATGAGCAGATCAAATTTTATCTGAAGTGTATGGTACCACCTTAATATGTCTATAAAAATGTACAGTCAAATCTGTTAATAGAGGGTACTGAAGGGAACTTAAAAGTGTGTCCATTTTATGCAAGTTAAACTTATTTGCACTATTAATTAATGGGGAACATTAGGCTACCTTTTATAAGCAATGATTTGCTATATAGATGTGTCCTTTAAGACAGGTTTGACTGTAATTAGAATTATAGGTCAGCCTCAAGAAAGGAATAAGAAACATTTTCATCATTTGTTATTTTAAGTTAAAATGATTTATGATGGCCTCATTTCACTAAAAGGGGAGGTTTGGGCCCATAAAAGTAGCTTAACTACGCCACTTTTGTTTCTGAAGTGCCTGTCCCCATCAAGGAATCTAAGCGATCATGTACACATCATTTTTTCATGAATTTTTATTTTTAGTATTTATATTTAGTTGAAATATATAGGAAAATCGAAGTCAATTTTTATGTGTTGTGTTTAAATTATGTACAAATAAAAATTACTCATAACAACATAATGAGTAAATAAACAATCAAAATATTGACATTCCCGAATGTTTTGGTGTAAAATTTGTTAAAATCTATCCAGAAATGACTTCATAATAATTTTTTGAAAAAATATAGTTTTGGTTGATTATATAGGGATTTTTTACATTTCCGAATACTTTTGACAGATGACTGTGTGGTAGAGGTATACATTTTGACTATGGTTGTACGATTTGTCAGCTAGAGTTTGGAACTGTTCCCACAATGTAGTATATGTTTGTTTTTCACTTTATAATTAACATAAGATGAGTGCTCATTGGACGTAACCGTTTTGTTTGCCATACAAATAGTTCTCTTCATATTTCTCAGTTTTGTGTATTGTATCAAAGCATAGTTTTGTCATGTCATTAAATAAAATAGAAAATCATAACATATTTTTTGTATTTGTAGATACCTAGTAAATTTCTGAACAAGTCAGAAATGAGTCGAATCACTCCAAAAAGATTGTCGTTTCGTAACGTATCTAATTGTGTTATCAGACTGATGCAGTCAGTAAAGTTTAATGCAGAGATTCCATTTTCCAACGTCTTAACGCCACCACCAGATGAGTCGAAACAACCTGGATCAAAATTTGTAAGTATTTTGCATTATATATATATGTATATACTTGTGTGGGGGGAAATTAAGGGATACAATTGGCTGCACCTGTCTATAAGGTATTCCACACATCATAGTGACATATTTCTAAGTATCTACTGGACTTGACTGGTTTATTTTGTCTCAAGTTTTATCTTGATTTATTAGATTTTCGAACCCTTGCTTAATTACTTCATGTAAGTTAACTACATGTATTTGTTGGTACAGTTTTATAACGTCCGTAAAGCTTGTGGGTAGTATATTGTTGCTGCGTCGGTCCATTCATTCGTGGTCCGTCAGACAGAAAGTGGTTTCGGATGCTATCTGGGTTGAAATTTGATGGACATCATTTGTATGTTGTATGATTTGTTATCATATAACGTTTCGCTGTTCGTGGACACCTATGTCATTTATCAATCTAGATGTATGACCCATCACATTATAACATAAATCACAGTAAATGAGATTATCATAGTATCTGGATATTAAGAGCAATGTCTGACCTTTCTTACTTGGTACAACACATATTATATAATATCGTTCATTTCTATTTCGATTTGGCGAAATGTCTTTCAGTTCTTCCAGAGTAACAACTCATAAACATGTAAAAACAAATACCAAAGTACAGTGTTTCGCTTCCGATAATATTTTGAATCAGTATATATCAATTATATATTATGTATATGATCTGAAAGAGTGTACTAACATTATTTATTCTAAACAAGCTTTGCTGAATAGTAAATCCCTTGCTATTTAGTTATTAACAAGGGTTTCTAGATAAAAGCTGTATACCTAATAAATAAACAGCAACATTAAGTGCAATACAATTATTATTTGTGAAAAAAATATTTTGAATAAATACTCACAATACAGGTATGGTCACGATATGTGTTATTTTTCTTTTTTTTAATCACATATTTTATTGCACTAATTGCTGTTAACAATTTACTAGATATACAGCTTTTACCTAGTATCCCTAGTTGTTAATCACTAAATAGCTAGGGATTTGCTATTTAGTGAAGCTTAGTTCAAAATAAATGTTGTTAGTACACTTATACAGTTAATATCTAGTATATATTGTAATTCTGACATGTAATAAACATATAATAGCTGTCTATGGTGATTTCACATGCTTTTTGTTGACAATATCTGGATATTTGACACTTTCAAACCGATCACGGTCGAAAGGTTAATTGTTCATGCTCGTGGATTACATTCACGATTGTAACCCGAATAATCCAGTCGTTATATTTTGAATCAATACTCACAATACAAGTATCGTCACGGTATGTGTTTTCATATCATCCATTTTATTTTGATTTCCACAGTGCACGCGTTATTTTTGACGTGTCTTCCGGTTTCTATTTCTGCAACATAAGCAGGACTCCAACGTGATATCTGTCAAAAATGTTCAAAGTTGCTTTTAAAGACGTAAATACCACAAATAGTGAACCTACCTACTGAACCATACTTTTTGTAATGCTAAAAATTTACTTAATTTATAAAGTAGCTGGAAAAAAATCCAGAAGGGCTATATAAAATTGAACTATGTCGTCTGCCTCTCATGCACCGGCTCTTCCTGTCATGCGACTGTCATGGGGTCACTGATCGTACTTGTTAATAAAAGAGCTGATTGAAATGTGCCTGTTTCTTATATAAAATACATGTCACCTTGCAGTGCATGTGGTTTCAGCACTAAAAAAACATCAAAAGTAAACACAATTTTGAAAGTGGTCATTTTCAAACATTCTGTTATTTTATTTAGATGTAGTATGATTTGTAGATGGCCAGAACCATGAAATTTTAAAACCAGCCATTTCCGGATTTTATATTCATTTCCATCCCGTATATCGGCCCTGTTTTTACTTTATACGAAAACATATGACGCCATTTTACTGACAGCAAAAGTTGCCAGATAATCGAGAGTATATTAAAATACAAGAATGGCTTTTAAGACAATCTTATGTACAAAGAAATATTTAACTAGCCATTCCAATCGTCATATGAATGAAAGGTTAACACTGTTAATCGCTATATCGGAAAATCGATAATAGTACGAAAATTCATAACACGATGCTATTATCTGATGAGGATGATGTGAAAATATATATGATAAAGGGATAGTGCCAAACACGTGTTAAAGTGACCTGATGTGTTATGTTCTAATGAAAAAGCAAAGTAAACAACTGTCTATCATTATGTTATCAGTTGAATTATGAGTGCATGTTTAACACCAATTTCAATAAATATTATAGATTTCTAGATGATTTTGTAAATATTCTCTTTGATCTTTGCACTCCAAGCTTGATATAGAAAATTATTTCTATGGGTATCTATGTGACATTCTGTAGACGTCACAGGCGTCACCTTTGCAAATCCTTGATAATCATACTATCTTTGATATGCTTTGCTTGAAATGGACTTTTCATTGTATTTCGCATCTCAGGTTTCGTCTTTGATGCTACAGTGCTCTCAGAAATTCAATATCGAAAACAAATCAACGATAATATCGTCCTGAATATAGCTGAAAAATTGCTTTCTGGACGTTAAACACCAATCAATCAATCAATCAATTGATAAAAGAAACAAGAGAACAATAAGAAAACTGTAAGTCTGTCGGAACTCTATGACAAACATTATGTCGCATGCATACGTATGTATGTCTTTTAACTGACGGATGCCATATATTATTATATTTCCCCAGTTGGTCAGAGTCAATTCAATTCAATTCAATTCTTTATTAAAGATAACTAATAATAATACATTAGTGTTCTCCATTACAAATCATATGATAGTATACAAAACAACATTTAAAAGTTACATGCAGTATATAATAATACAGTTGTACACATATTTTATGAAGTGTTTCTTATTTCTAATGCGTCCCTAATGAATTTATATAAATAATTACATTCAATAATATTTTTTGGACTTAAAAGTTTAGACAGTAAAAAATAAGTATTATGTAAATCTTTTAGATCTAAACCATCAGACAGGAAAAAGGTTTTCCTTATATCTTTATATTTATGGTATGATATCAAAAAATGTTCTTCTGTCTCGACTTCAGTACATAATTTGCAGAATCGTTCTTCTCTTGGAATTTTAGGTTTATTATATCTACCCCGCTCTATATCTAAACAATGAACACTAATACGTAGTTGTGTAATTTTACTTTTTATAATTTTGCTTAGATTGGCTTCAAGATAGAAGGGAACAAAGCTTGGAATAAAAATATTGCTAAAAGGTATCAGTTTACTGTCTACAGCCTCAGATTAAATTTTTTGTAGTTGTGAACCAGATTGCTGATGATAATATTCTATCAAATTATTTCTAAAAACGCTATTATCTGCCATATCTTTGATATCAAGTTTAAGTATTTTAAATATTTTATTTAGTGTAGAAAACCAGCATTTTGAGTTTTCTTGAGCTAAATCTTGACCTGTGGTAAATGCACTATATAATATTCTATCTCTATTTATTTTAACTAATCTCATATAATAATTATACATTAAACATATGAGAAAATCAACATTGGACTCCTGTTACATCCAAGTCTGCTGGTCATATTTGATGACTGTCTTTTGACCCCAAGTATTAGTAATAGACTTGTATTCGATAAGAACCCACCCAGCAGCCATTATGAAAGTTCCTCTGTATGCTTTGCTTATGTATATGAGTTCACCTCCGCTTTTATGATGTGGTCCGTGTTGATCATCTTTTTAGTTTCTGTGAAGTTATTTTAGTTTTGTTTTGTTTGTCTCCGTTCTGTGTCTTGTACCCGAAATTGCTTGTGTTTTAGGATTGTCTGTTCTTGTTTGCCTCTGCAGTTCTCTCTAATATTTATTTCATATTATACTGTTATCATCCTTCTTTGTACTCTAATCTTAGAGTTTTGTCATTTATTCTGATGTCCTTTGTACACTAATATTAGAGTTTTCTCATTTATTCTGATGTCCTCTGGGGAATCTTATTCACGTGCAAAACCTGACTTGATATAATAACATAAGACTCATAAATACGTTATACGAACATGTAATCAAATAGTTGCCTCACAATTTGCAGCACATGATTAATTTCAGATTTCTTTTATCTAATATTGTTGTGGAGAGTTTTTAAATTTAGCATACCAAATCCAATCATGCATCTATTCCTTATTAGAAACTGTCAAAAAACTAATCAGAGATGAGAACGTTAAAGTCTCGTTGTCTGTGTAAGTGTTTTAATAATGGCGAGAATTCCTGAAATACTTGTCAATGCTTGTAATACGGAAATATAGACATTTTGATAGTTATCATATGATATAAGTTCCAATCTGGGGAATTAATTACACTTATCAAATTGTCTTGACTGATTTTATTGTAGTAAGTAAGGACGGAAGAGATACATAAGAATCTTAATCACGTTGTAAATTATGCTTCCTCAATAAAAATGTAATTTCACCGAAATCTAACATCTACTTGTGATGGAAAAAAGTACAATATTCTGATGGTATATTACCGGAAGCATTCATACTGATTCACCTTGTTTATTTCTATTTCACTGTTGTTTTCAGCCTTTTCCAAGACCAAATAGCCATGTCAGGTAATGGTCTCAATTTGCGTCCGTCGTTGTCATCCGTGAACGTCTGTACATTTTACAAATATGGAGAGAATATGCATCTGATAATCTTCTACAAAGTTTGCGTTTTGTGTTTTGCTTCAAGATTGCAACTTTTTGTGTCAAAAAGGCATTTCTGGTTTTTATTTTCTCTCTAATATTCTCATCATGTAAGATGCCAATATATTGTTTGCAACGTTAACCCTTACCGTTTTCTGCATATAAGTTGATCACAGTGGGTGCAACTCCCTAAATATAGAATTTTATTTTAGTCCGATATTTGGGGTTTTGACTTTGAATTCCTCATGAAAATTATCTCTTCCGTATCATATATGACCTATTTGACTTATCGTGTCTGAAAGAAATGCGTCAATGGTGGCAAACAGGGATCAACTCCCAATATTTTTTTCTAATCTTAAACCCCATTTCTATGCGGGTGTTTGTCTAGAATATTACAACATATTTTTTGTAGCACTTACCCTCTGAAATATGAATGGGCTATAAGGACCCAATGCTAAACAAAATTAAGTTTTTATTTTAAGCCTGATTTTGATGGATTTTTTTTCTCTCTATAAATTCTTTATTGTAATTCAAACATATTCCACTTAGTGATGAATTTGACTGGAAGTGATCATAATAAGTAAAACTGGTAGATGGGGAAACTTAAGCCCTTGTTTTGTTCATTGCTTGTATAAATCGTGTGAATAAGGGTAATAACAAAATTACCGAACTCCGATACATTCTCATGATATCCTCTGCTTTGCTTTCCATGTGGAAGATTTTGAGTTTTTTTCTTTTCGTGTTATATAGCTGTTGCTACTGTTATTGATAAATTGTATTTTGAAACATTCCCTGGGTATCTGCAAATTTAGTACATAATAATAATTCGCAAACAAGGACAAAAAACACTAGATACTGTGTATATCTCTCAATGATCACGTATATACAATTCCGTATGATGTCCTGTCAACTAAAGTGTTCTTGACCTTCCATTGAGTGAATCATTAAATAACTTCCGTATATTTTGCTCTTCATGATTATTGATTGGTCTGCCTAAATTGATCCGTGTTTTTTGTCCATTTCTTTTGGAAGGATGCTTTAAGTTAATGCTATAGCCTTGGTCTTTTATATGTGTTGCTTTAATTGTCTGCTATCGTGACATATAGATTCCTGATAGCTCTGTTACCAATACATGGTAGACAGAGCATAAAATGTGTTTATTGGTAAATCATACTTGAGGGATTAATTTATAGAAGAAAGTCTTAAGCAGTGTTTTTGATAGCACACCACCTTTTGTTTCTAATATATAACTTAACGAGCATATGTGCACCTGTTTTCAATATAACAACCTCCTTCCGAAAGTCACTGACAAACTTTATCAAATAATGTTGTATCGAGTTCACCTCGATATGAGCGAGATTCGAACTCACAACGTTAGTGATGACATGCACTGATTGCATAGGCAATTGCCAATCCAACTACCATACGATCACGACCACGGAGGCCCCTGTGAATTTATAGGAAATAATGACCGTGTAAGCGAATATTAGATATACATTGTACATTAGGTTAGGTGTAAAATTTCAGTTTTCCGGTTGTTGACTGATTTTGTCTGTTTATATACTTATGAGTTTTGACTTTCCCTTTGTAAGATTGTTCGGAATTCGGTAATTTTCTTATTACCCTTAATCACTTATTTCGCCTTTAAATTTAATTGTACTGTACCGATTTATACAATGCAATTGGTCACGTACAAGGCATTTCGTGTTAGAAAATAATCGTCTTTGACTATTATTTTGAAAGATAACAGAAATTATTTATCAAAATGGAAATTAAAAGAAGTGATTGATTTAAAACGATTGTTTCCTGTCTGTTCATTATGTTTTTTTTTTATTTTACTGAAAAAAGGTCAGATTCAAGCAATATTTGATATACATGATAATAAAAAAGTAGATATATATCTAATTCAGTGCCCATGATTCGTTTCTGGTATATAACCTTCATCAGATACGCTCAACGTCAAAAGATTGGAAAGCCACATATATTAAACTCTGTGTGAGCTAGAAAACCAAAAATGACAGCTAATGTCGGCCAAGGCCTTCCAAGTGAGGAGTTCCTTAACTTTAATAATGTGATATTGCAGTAATTATGTTAAGTAAATGTGATTTTGTTTTACTATCATTGTTTCTATATATTTATATAATCGTCTTAATCAAATGACAACCATATCTACCATATATCTCACTGGGTCCCGAAGGATACTGCCTACTGGGAAATGGAGGATTTACTAAATATTTGTATATAAACTTCTGACCATTCAACCCAACAGTGCTCGTGTAAGATTTTTAACTGACACATATTTGTTCTTCTCTCATTGGGATTCGAAACCACACCGTTAGTACACTGCAACACAGATTCGTTGAAAATAATGACCAACCATTTAGTCCTCTCGACCAAATCTACTATTTAAAATATAGCGTCATTGACCTATGTGATTTGCATTTATTCGAAGTTAACACGTGATACAGGCCAAGTATATCGTACGAATATAGTTAATTGTTCCTTTTAGTCTAAATGACACGGTTTAAATATCCACGAAAACAAACAATTGATTGTGCAATTGATACTTATGCGTACTGAAAGTACACGAACTTAGAACTATGCAATGTATACGATCGCTGATTTATTTTGCGGAAATTAATGGATTTCTCAGAGCAATGTCGCATCGATGTCCATTTCAAGCAAAACACATCAACGATTGTATGTTTATCGTGGAGTTGTCAAGATAAATGTTAGAGAAACCCAAAGGGATAACCAAGAATGAACATTCCAGAGACACTGCCAACATTGGGCACACAAGATACAAGACGAATTAGAATAAAAGCAAAACAACACAGACAACTAAAAAGATGAGCAACTCTAACCCCACCAAAAATGGGGTGTGAAACCATGTGCTTCCAAAGGCTATGCAGTGCCTGCTTCTTATAAGACAAAATGATGTTAGTGACGTCAATATTATAAGTTATTTACGTTCCTATCCGTAGATATGGAGATTTTAACACCCTGCAGTAGGAAAGTGCATGCTGAGGCGCAGCCGAAGAGTGTACAGGTTACTGAAGGGTGTTAAAATCTCCATATCTACGGACAGGAACGTAAATAACGAATTTATCCCCGGTTATGGTAAAAAATTAGACCTCGGTGGTCCACCTAAAAGTGACGTTTTCTTTGTTTTTGGGAGGAATAGGTGATTTTTTCCCGGTGTAGGGTACTACCTTTGGTAGAACCCTACAGTTGATCAAAGGAACAGCTTTATATTCAATACATAGCCAAAATTAACTAAATTTGATTTTGGAGTGCAACGTCGCGAGCTTTAACGTCATATTTTCCCCCGTTTTGAAAATTATAGCAACGTTTGATTGGTTAATGGCTAGTTACACCCGGCAATATGGCCTATCAACACCCGGTAATGTGGGTTTTTTATGGCCGGGGTTTTAACCAATCAAAAGTTGTTATAATTTTCAAACCGGAGATAAAATTCTTGTTAGAAATCAACGATAATAAGTGTGTGTCACGTTTGTCGCTTGATTATAGATTGTAACGATCAAAGGGGAAATTTGAAAATCAATGTTTTTAGGCTGTTAAATTACACTATTGCATGTTTCTAATATGAAAATAGAAGATTGTTCTATATTGGAAATTAAGCATTACGCATTACGAGTCGGCGTAATTTGAAAGTATTATTTGATAGAAATAAAATGTTTGATTTATTCCCACTTTATTTAAGGATTCGAATGAAATGTAAAATTGAGTTATTATATTTTCCACAGTAACGAACACAGTTGTCAGTTATAAAGACCATTGATTACCCTATCGCTTTAGGAAGTTGTACGAAATATATTAGATCAAACACCCTGACATTGAGGAACATGTTCATGAAAAAACAGGGTTACAAAACGATTAGAAATTATTCAGTGTATTTTAAAATATAAAATTAAGGGTTAACGGTCACCACCGTGACCGGGTTAACCTTTAGGGGATATCACCATCGTGACCGGGTTAACCTTTAGGTGATATATGTGTAGCAAATCCTCACGAATATGCTCCGTTTGTAGTAGTCTTTATCGGTCCAGCTTTCCCCTTTAATATATATACCGCCGATTTGGTAAATAGGAAAGCACGACGGAAGCCATTAGCGGAGCAGGAACTGCGTACTCTGCCGGAGCATCCGATTTCATCTCCGTTTTTTTTAAATAGGATTCGTGTTGCTTAACCGTTATTTTTCAAAGTAGTGTTTTGTAGATAATAGTTTTTCCTGTGTGCCCTTTTCCTTTAGCCATTGCATTGTTTCTCCTTCGATTTACGGCTACTGATTATACGACTTTGATATCTTTCTTACTCTATTATTGGTGACCTTGTGTGAAAACGATCTGACATTGGAATCAAAGCTATTGCTAGCGATATAATTTGTATAGACAACAATGATACGTACAATTGTTTATTTAACTCTTTCCGTCTTATTAATGAAAGCCAACATTATTGATGGACAGTTGCTCTGATTGAATAATATATTTCTATATATACAACATACATAGTTACCGTAATGATGTACGTTTATACTAGGGTTACAGCTGATTAACAAAAGATGTGGTATGTACTGTGGCGGCTTGTATATATGTTAGAATACGTTAGAGTCGAAGTCAGCTAGACTTTTATCAGAGATAATCGTCAGAAAGGGGAGACAATTGTTTGTTTTTTCTGCACTATATATTTATGTATATAACGGATCAATTAAAGGTCGATCGTCTGAATCATCGTCATAACATTCTGTTCTTTGTGATAGTTATTTACTTCGCAATGATATACAATGGCAAGTCATCACGGTTCATCACAGTACCACTGATGGTTAACTAACTTATTTGACACTTAAAATCTATAAGAAATTAATGTACACCTACGGTTTAATTGAATGTATCATAAATAATATTGTGGTTAGCAAACACCTACCCCTTCCGGAGCACATGAGTTCACCTTCACTCTTAGTGGGTGTCGTTATACTCAATCTTTATTTTTCCATGTAGTGTTTGTGTGCCCGTTTGGCCATTGCATTGTCTGTACTTCATCGATGTACTTCTTCTGGTTACCTCTATAGTATCTTCAAACATTTCTTCATACAGTTAGCTTGGCAGATCATGAATGTATTGTCGTGTATGGGAATACAGCACTACCACATTCTGCAGATACATATGGCCATCACCAATTCCCATTTCCCAATTATTTGTGGTTGTTTGCGTGTGTTGGTGTCCAACACATATTGTGTTGTGTTTTTGTTTTGTTTGTCTTCATCTTGTGCCAGTTTCTCTAGATTGTCAATTTGTATTGCCTCCTCGGTATTTTCTAAAAAAAAATTATTATGCAGAACAATGGAATGCGCCATTGTTTTTAATTTCAAATATACCTTAATATCACTGTTACATGGAATTTCCTTGTGATCTTGAAACTACAGAAAACCAGCTCAATATGAAGGAGAAACAGATTGCATGTTTACAAGGAAATAAATATTCAATCAGTCCAGAGTACTTTTTACTACCGTTGTTGAAACACACATAACAGAAATATTCCTCTTGTGTTTGATATAATTGAATATTCTTTCTCTGATTGATGTTGTGAAATGAATATTAATGAATATTCATTATATCTTGGACTTACGGTCATCAAACTGTCGAGTACGATATCTTTTCTATTCGTAATTCAAAACCGCCCAATCAGAAATGTTAGACATAGTTGCTTAAGATTATCGAATCTGTATTGTTTTCTTAAAATACAATTACACATTGATTATTATTATTGACGTTAATATTATTTTATGAAATAATTTAACACCGAATTTTATTGACCTACTTTTTATGCTTAAACTAATTAGGTCAAAATCGGTATAATAAATATTTTGTGTTCAAAACGTATTTGATGAATAAAGTGAATAAACTTATTGCTAATGAAAACGTAGATATCTAAAATAGTTGTAATTTTCATCTGTCGATTACCTTGAAAATATCATTAAAATTATTTGATACATCTGTTCTGTGAAGATTAAAATATCTTCTCGATTTCTATTTACAAACGTAGGTCTGTTAGAATTACACCAAAAAGTATTTCACTTCATTCATTTATTTCTCTGCGTTCCTTATACTGATTTTTCTTTTATGAACACTATGTATCTAACTGAATGTAATTGTAGATGAATATCATGTTTCATTGAATCAATTAAAAGGTTGGAGGTAATTTCCTCGAGTTATTTTATGATTTCCTTAATCTAATTCATAACTTGCAAAGATAGATAGCAACGTTGTCCCTATGTTCTTATAATATATCTTAAACGATTGACTACCCGGGTATGTTAAGCTGTTTTTGGATTTCAGAAACAAAACTGACTGACTTTACCTTAATGTGCGGTACGCTGATATTTAATAGACAATTGTATTTAACAAATAGACATGTCTATTAGTGGTAAAAACGTATGTTCATCATCAGAGGCTACCCAATGGCTTTTTGAGCTAACGTATGTTATCCTCAGAGGCTACCCAATGGCTTTTTGAACTAACGTATGTTATCCGCAGAGGCTACCCAATGGCTTTTTGAACTAACGTATGTTTATCATCAGAGGCTACCCAATGGCTTTTCGAACTAACGTATGTTATCCTCAGAGGCTACCCAATGGCTCTTTGAACTAACGTATGTTTATCCTCACAGGTTACCCAATGGCTTTTTGAACTAACGTATGTTTATCATCAGAGGCTACCCAATGGCTTTTTGAACTAACGTATGTTTATCATCAGAGGCTACCCAATGGCTTTTTGAACTAACGTATGTTTATCCTGAGGAGCTACCCAATGGCTTTGTGAACTAATGTATGTTTATCCTCACAGACTACCCAATGGCTTTTTGAACTAATGTATGTTTATCCTCAGAGGCGACCAATTGGCTTTTTGAACTAACTTTTCGTCATTGTGAGAAATTGGGTTCAATTATTTAGCTTCAATGATATAAGCAAGTCAGTTAACTTACAACTTAGTATACATATCCCATTGAACATAAGTAGACTGATATATACATTTTGAACATCTATATTTTCTAAGATAAAATATGAAATAATTTACATTAGTTATATGTACAGTGACAATTTGTCCGCATTTTCTACCAACATTTAAGATTTAGGTAAGGGCCAACACAACGTGTACACCTCGCCACTTTGTACTGAAATGCCTGTACCAAACCAGTACAGTCACCGGTCTTGAATGCGCTTTAGGGGTTTCTGCTTCATCGCTTTTTTAACGATTAGATTTTGGAAATGTTCCTATAGTTTTGTATTTTTATTTAAATATTTTTCATCATTTAATCGATGTTTATCTTATTTATTGCAGACAAAATTTGGTTACTCAGTAACAGATAAATTAAGAAAGGCATTCAAAGAAAGGTATTTACATATTTTTTTGTCGATCTGTTGCATTCACCTGTGTTTTCTTAAGGGTATCCATATGATATAAAGTACAAAATAATCAAAAACATATGGTAACTGACATACATCACATTGTATAACATTAAAAGTAATCACTTCTAATCTTAACAGATATGTTGGGCAACATTATAGAAAATATCATAAATAGCTTGGCATTAAGCACCACTTAATCAACCTACGAAAATACGCGTGGTATCGGCGATGAAAATTGAGGTATAAATGTATGATTCAAAATTTTAATGTGCTCTCATTAATATTTGTCAGACACTGAAATATTCTTACTTTCTCAAATAAATGCTACACCCGATACCAATATGCTAACACGAGTTTAAATGTCAATGCATTGACATTAATGACTCAGAAAACATCTTGTTTACACGTCAAACAATCATGTATGCTACGATAACAATTGTATCACCGTCATTAATGACACGTGCTTAGTTTAAATTAATTGAATTGAAATACGCTTACTCAATTATCAAAGAGAATATTAGTTTGGCGAAACAGCAAAATGTCAAACAAGAAAAAATTCCAATAACATTTATATGTTCATTTGAAAGGTCAACTTTACGGCTTATGATTACTCCTTTATTATCTTCAGATCTGTTTGTGTCAAATCAATGTTATATTTGCTTGTATTGTCTAATGTTAGAAATGCATATTATTCTGCAAAACACATTCGTTAAACATAAATAATCAAACACGATACCGTACTGAGTATTTGTTATTCTTCATATCCGGACACATTTCGAGAACAGTAATAGAGGGATTATATCCATTCAGATATACCAGCAAATACCATGTTTCTTATTCCGTTTAAGTTAATTTGTCAATGGTTGACATTCCCGCCAAATTAGATTTTAACAAATTCCAACCAACAGCCTCAGAGCTATAAATGCACTAGCCATATCACCGAGATGCTTAAAATCTGCATACAAACATCATATGATCAAAACGTTCAACTGATTTTAAAGAGTTATCTCCCTGTAGTGTATAGTACCCCTTTAAGAAAAGCTTGAGGCTACCAAAGGGGTAATCAGATGCAGTACATTTAGGTAGACAGACAATACAATGGCTAAAAGTAGAAAGACAGAATAACAAACACTGATAAAAAAACACTACACAGAAATCTAAATATTGAATAACGCGAACCGCACTGAAAACCGGGGGGATGAACTCATGTGCTCCGGAAGGGTAAGCTGTTCCTGATCCATTACTGACATACGTCGTGTTTCTCATTGTAAGAACCTACCAGTTGAATACACATGATATTAAACAGAATATTAGGAGTAATCAAATTATTCGTTATGTTTGTATCTTACAAATTCGCCTTTGATGTTTATGGAGCTGCCTTTCAACAGAATGCTGTTATGGATATGATGATATTATTCATTAAGAATATCTGGATTATTCCGTCTTTAGCAATATTTCAGGTGAAATAAGGTACGAATTATTGCATTATGAAACCACTAATATGTTTTTTCTTTTCGATTTCAGACATTCAACTAATCCACAGCCTCTGGACCGTGTAAACAAATATTTAGCGTCAGCCCTTACAGCCAGGAGTGTAGACAGAGAAAAACGAAACCATGTTAACTTCTTTACGTTGAGGTTTAAGGAATCATCCAAGGAACGAAGGGTAATTTACTATTTCAATCTGATACCTCACCATTACGTTCTTAGTTCCGTGTTATCATCTCCGTACGATTTCTGCATAAAAACGATGTTCAGATCGTTTTTACTTCCAGTTGTTTGTAGGAGGGCTCATGTCTTATATATTATTTATGCTTGTTTGCGCATACTGGTGTCCAACACATATTTTGTTGTGTTTTTTGCTTTGTTTGTCTTCGTCTTCTGTCTTTTGTGCCCAATATTGCCAGTTTATCTGATTGCCCCATCTCAAACGTTTTTTATGGGAATTTGTAGATGTTTGTTCATGAACATTAAAAGAACACATGCCCCATTAAGCATCGAAAGGTCTAACACACTCACAATAGACCAATGAGACATTGCCGACTTTGAGGCAGCGGGGACCTGCTGATACTTCTCTCAAAATTGAGGATATGAGGTCCACTAAAACCACTGGTAAACTTTCATAAGTGCTTTGTTTCCTGTGCAGCAGAATGTCCGAATAACATATACTTTATACAAAGCAGTGACAAACATAATCAATTAATGCAGCAAGGTGTTACTTGTTTAAGTTGTTTTATTGTCAATAAAATCTGGTCGATTGCTATCAACATAATATATCAAATATTGCTTTATAACCCTAACCGAGATCTTGAGAAAACTTTGTGGTAGTGACCTTACTTGGGTAACATTTGTATGTACAATAGCTTGGTAGGATGAGGACAAAAAGTAAAGCAGTATTAAAGGTCACATTCACCATTAAGTTCTTTCAAAGTAAAATAAATCTTTAAACTTTCAATAAGTTCTTTCAAAGTAAATTAAATCTTTAAACTTTCAATAAGTTCTTTCAAAGTAAAATATTTTTTTAAATGTTTAATATAATCCTAGACTACTTACTGAAATGCGACTTTCTTACTTTTTTGCCTGCAACACTATAAAACTTTATTTCCCTGGCAAAGCTTGATTTTCCTAAATAAACTAAAAATAGTTGAAAATTCCACCCTTCTCTAAAATGGGAACAAAAATCAAAATAAAACGTTTATGACTAAGGCTATGGGGCTCTTCAGAGATTCACAGACCCCTTCTTGGCTCTCCGGGCCCGGACCAATGTACCGTCGGACACCCCCCTCTCCCATAAGCCCTGCGGGATTCCACTTTACCCGTCGTAAGTCAGGTAACTCTTATAGAAAAGTCTAAAAATAGGAATGTTCAAAAGTGGAACTGCATACGCTCAATAAAGATATATTTTTATTTTGTGTCACCCTCAGAAACTACACGGTGCACAGGATTCTGATTTCAGAGCAAACTTACAGATTTAAATTAGATTTGTCACTGTACAAAACAGTAACAACCACTATTTACCTTTATTTCCAGATATTTAGACCTGGCGTGTCTCCATTTTGATTTGGTATTTGTGTTGTCTGACCTCTTTCGTTTCCTTTGTACTATTCTTGTATCCATATCGTTACTGTACAAAAGAATCACATCTGACTTGCACACCATGTCTGTAATTATTATAAAACGAATTTTAGTTGGCTTATTCAGTGGTTAATTCTTTCTGATGATAGTTAAAGCTCCCATGGCTATTCTAAAATGTATAATTTTTCTGAATGCAAAGTGTAGTCCTTTTTTATAGATATTTTAATAGTAAACCAATAACAAAATGACTCTTAGAAATTATCTTTGGAATATGATATTGTCCAAAAACATAAACCTGCCAAAATGATATTTGTATCTGTCGGGTCTGATATAGAGTGTATCAGCTTTATCTACTGGAATTTATATTAAATTTTCACTTGCATTATAATTTTATGCATACAGGATGATATTTGTATTTTGGTCTAATTGAAAGCTTTATGATGCTTTGATTAGCCAATCTAGCATTCTCTTCTCAGGTCATGCATGCTCGTAATGAGGTAGATTGTTTTTAAGAGAATATTATTGTTTTAAGGTCTATTCAAATCTTCGTTCTGAGGTCGGTTACGATTTCCACATAAAATGATGTTCAGTTCGTCTTTACCTCCAGTTGATTGTAGGAGGGCTCATGTCATTTTTGCGTTATTTGTGTTTGTTTGCGTATAATGATGTCCATCACATATTGTGTTGTGTTTTTAGTTTGTTTTTCTTCGTCTTGTGTACCCTATGTTGCCAGTTTCTCTGGATTGTCCATCTTTGATTGCCCCTTCGGTATTCTCTAACCTTTATTTACATCAACGATATAAGCAACAAAAGTAATGTAGAATAACTACGAGCGCTGTTAATCGATTTGCAATAGATGCTGACCATTCAAGTAAGCCCTATTGCAGTTCTTTTGTTTTATTCAATCTTTTATGCTGCAGATGTTTAGATATTTTAGGGTGATTACAATACCCTTATCGAAATTAAACCGTCACATAATAACTTAACACAAAGCTAGGGAAAAAAACGAATAGTTTTCTAAATGGAATTACATCTGTGAAACAAATATATCTTAATTGCGGGTATATTGATAAAATGTTAAGATCCCACACATTTGCTTAAAAGTAAGGCAAACATGTACTTTATGGAAAGCACGTCGACATTTATCAGTATAAGGTCACACCATTCATTCTTTATTTATTGTACTGTATTCATGAATCAACATTATGTCATTCACATATCAAGAATCCTATGCAATTAAGTTAAAAGGATAGCATCAGAAATAACCAATAACATTTTAATTTGATATAAGTAAAACTCAGCAGACAAAGATGACCGCCTACACTTAACAGACATGTGTTATTCCATTGTATACAGAGTAATTATATTTAAAACTGAAAACTACTTATTATAAACCAGTAATTATCCAATTAAAGTTATCAATTAATGAAAAACATGCAACCAACAAAAGATACAAAAAGATAAGACATTCCATAGTTAATTAATAAATAAAGATATAAAATGATATACAGTCAAACCTGCCGATGAAGTCACCTCTAGTAAGCAGCCATATGTATTAAAAAGTCATCTGTTTCCTGTCCAATCATTAAACATTTTATATGAATGGAACCTCTATTAAGAGGTCACCTGTCTTAAAAGACCACTTTTTTTTGTTTCAAAGGTGACCTCTTAATACAGGTTTGATTGTATTCTAATGTCAATGTAACCATTTGTCAGCATATTTATTTGTCAGTTCTTGATGTCCAATTAATTACTAATGATATGGTTGCCAAAAAGCATATCCTTAATTCATTTAATGAATTACTAATAATATGGTTGCCAAAAAACTATCAGTTTCCGTGATACTGATAAGCTTACAAATGTACACACACTACATGGACTCGTTTATATATGTCTGTTAAGTTATGTAAAATATGTAAATGCGAAAAAAACAAACAAACAAAACAACCAAAACACACACAAAAATGCGAAACAAACAAACAAAACAAAACAAATATAAAAAAAAACAACAAACAAACAAGCAAAAAACAAAACAAAACAATAAATACATTTTAAAAAGTTTTTCATAATATAATTTCAAGTGTAATATATTTTGTAGTACCATGCTGCGGATGACTTTGCCTTCAGTAGCAGTATGATTTGTTCTCTGATCATGCTCCTTTGTACAGCGGGAGTGCAGACAGTCATATTACCAAGGTAAAGACAATAATATACTTTAAATTGTACACATTATGATGAAATTAATACATTTGATATGCTTAGATGTTGTATGATGATGATAAATGTATCATGTAGTAACACCACGTTCGGATTTTTCTTCATCCTGATTCACGGTGTCAGTACCCTCATTATAAATATATTAAATATATATTTATTGATCCTATGAATGTTAATCATAACCACTATCATCTCGCCATTGATATGGAGGATCGAATTCATTTGACCGGAGGTGTGCTCGACTAGTACATTAAGCTAGAAAGTTATCGAGTAGTTCCCGAAGCGCTGTTGTATTCTCCTAGAATGCCACCATATAATACTCGATTATTATTTCCCAATAAAAGATATATGTGCTCGACTAGTACATTAAGCGACAAAGTTATCGAGTAGTTGTCATTACATGCCACCATAAAATATTATTTCTCAATAAAATAGATTTGCCATCTTTATAACATGTTAACATTATTTTTACAGGACACTATTGTTACTGATGATATTTCTAGCATCATTTGTATGGATTTCACTTATACTGATGCTTCTACTTAGTGTTAAACTGAAGGTAAGTTCATCTTCTGAAGTTTCTGTAGGTTAACGAACGTGTTAAGCTGAAGGCAAGTTCATCTTCTGAAGTTTCTTTAGGTTATCGAACGTGTTAAATTGAAGGTAAGTTCATCTTCTGAAGTTTCTTTAGGTTAACGAACGTGTTAAGCTGAAGGTAAGTTCATCTTCTGAGGTTTCCGTAGGTTATCGAACGTGTTAAACTGAAGGTAAGTTCATCTTCTGAAGTTTCTTTAGGTTAACGAACGTGTTAAATTGAAGGTAAGTTCATCTTCTGAAGTTTCCTTAGGTTATCGAACGTGTTAAACTGAAGGTAAATTCATCTTCTGAGGTTTCTTTAGGTTAACGAACGTGTTAAACTGAAGGTAAGTTCATCTTCTGAAGTTTCTTTAGGTTATCGAACGTGTTAAACTGAAGGTAAGTTCATCTTTTGAAGTTTCTTTAGGATAACGAACGTGTTAAGCTGAAGGTAAGTTCATCTTCTGAAGTTTCGTTAGGTTAACGAACGTGTTAAACTGAAGGTAAGTTCATCTTCTGAAGTTTCTTTAGGTTAACGAGCGTGCTATGTGCTTGTTGACACGACGTATAATATATAAGACGGTTTTCATAGAGGGGAATACGACTGGGTATTTGTTAATTTGTAACAAAGAACTTGGATTGTATATGAACAAGAGATACTATACAACTTTACAATTAGACACAAATTAAAGCATAGGAACATATATTTGATTAATGTTCTACATTTCTCAGTCACAGTAGGTTCTGCAGAAAAGAGCACAACTCATACCCTACAGTGAGTGTAAATCGGTCCCTGGCATGTAGGTGGGTGATATTCCTTGCTTCTGTCTTGAAACGCCACATCTTGGCATATTTTTATTTACGTATACATGATATTTTTATAAACTGTAATAATATGTCATTAATAGTACAATCATCATACATTTTTTAAATTCTAAATCGATTTTAATTAGCATTCGCTGGAAGAAGTAATAACATATATCTAAATGCTAAATATGAATCGTCTGTCATTCAATGGACATTGAATTTGAATGGCATACATCTTTGTTTTTTTCTCGATTGAAGTGTCTGGTATATTACTTCGATATCATCTCATCTGTCGGATGAGTATCTGTTATCACATTAAATTAACACTGCACTGACTTTGATTTTCCGCCAGACAAACATATACTGTTCAATTAAAGATCAGTACAATTTGTATTATCGCTACTGAACTGCAAAATAGCAAGATAATTATTTCACAGCAAGTAGTATACAACAGACAAAATGGTGGGGCCTTGATTGATTCATGATTCTCTAGATTGTCCATTTTTTTTTATATCCCCTTCGATGTTCTCTAACGTGTATATTCATGTAAAGTAGTAAAATAAAAAAAATTAAAGAATTAAATAAAATATTATGGCATTTCGTTCGGTCTGTACACGATTCAATCAGTAACGAACTCTGCTAAATTGATTGGATGATATTAATGTCAGACAAGCAATAAAATATGTCCATTAAATCATATTTTAGTATCAATTAGAAATTTTCTTGGCCTACACTCAAATACTGGTTTTCAAATGAGTGGCACTATTTCTGCATAGTTTGACCTGTTTGTTGTAAGCATATTATTTACAGATATAGCACGGATGCAAACAATATGCAAAATTTGAAAAAAGTTGAAATTCAAGCAAACAAACAAACAAACAAAAACAAAATAAGGAAAAACAATGAAATTCAAATATTTCACATTTTGTCAAGAGTTTGCTTTGAAAAGCGATAGTACATGCACTACATGTATGTATATGTGTGAATGAGCAATTTAATTTTTAAGCAAAAAAAAAACACCAATGAATTATGTTCTTACATAATTGATACGTGCATTTTAAGTAGAGTGAAACCTCTCTAAACAGAACCTTGAATAAGCTGGTATCCTAAATAAACAGAACTTTGAATACAGTCCCAATGTAGGAAATATTTATTATTTGAAACTGCATAAATCAAACACTTGTTTATTCCGAACACAAAAGATGGTCCCAAGGAAGTTGGATTTAGACAGGCTTCACTGTATTTTTATACATTGTGCAGGAAAGACTAGGACTTTATATATGGTGGTCATTATTCCATAAAGGGTTCTACTGCAAAACTTATACCCTAAGCTTTCTATAATGACACATGAACCATCTGTCAACGTGGTGTTTATTGGATTAGAAATACAAACATTTTGTATATTTTGCAGAAAAAACATAAGTCGCTCGACAAAAATGAGAATGACCGCAAACGAACCCGAAAACTATTAACCAACAGCAACAAATGAATCTTGCAAACATAAAACAAATGAAACAGAAGATATAAATGATATCTTACAAAAGCTATTTTGGCCAAGTCGGGGTACATTGTTTTGCTTCCCGTTACTCAAGCCCAGAGTGATGTTTGATTGATAAACATTACCGTAGAGAAAGGGGGATAATCTTGAATGGACAATCCAGAGAAACATGTCATTGGGCACAGGATACAGAATAAAGTCGAACAAAACAGATATACAACACAGAAAATTGATATTATGAACGTAGGTGCTTGCGAATGGTAAGCAATTCCTGTTTCTTATAGCACATCCATTCATTTATAAGTCTGGTAATCAAGATGCTTACAATAAATACATTGTATCTTATATGTATTCATTTCATTGTAAGATTTTTCACTGTTTGTTATGTGTTCTATTCAATTTGTGTTATTTCAGTGTGCACCATTTGATATTCGGAAGTCCTCTGGATTAAGATTATTTGTGATGATTACAACAATAGCTCTTATTTATGCCACTGCACAAGTCAACGTTGTAAGTTATATTTAAAGGTTTAAAATTATAAATGTAAGCATATATATATGGGTATATAGTGTTTCTGGAAGAAATGTAAATTTGTTTATTTGGAAGATATATTGGAAATTGCTCAATTGAATTTAATGAAAAGCAAGCTTCTGTCACCCTTCACAAATTGTATGTTCGTAATAATGAATTAGTTGACCTGTACGTATTAAATAGAATACAGACATTGTAAACTTGTGAATCTCTGTTTCTCTAGCAGGGCTTGCTTTTGTAAAAACGACATCACGATGGGTGTCATATATATGGCTAGAGATATATAGTTTAACAGTAACTATGATTGTTATTCAGCTTTTAACAGGATAAGTAAATGGACATTATTTAAAACCCAAATTGACAAAATGTTAATGATAGGTTGTGTAGAGAAAATAGCATTGCATTTGGTTTGTATAACGCCATCATACTAGGCAATACGTTTTTGTTTCAACGTGCTAACTCATGAAAGTAACAGCTGGTTATAGACATATCTTTGATATCGCAATTTCATTAATCGTTGCTTATTGAAGAAGCCATATTAATTTAAAAGAATTGAAAAGAAGTTTGTCATCCTCAAATCCAAGCACAGGATCATGATTTATTCAATACACCATGACAACGGTTTTAAACAGTGATAATAAACGGTAGGTTAATGAAACCCGAAATATCTATACTATATAATGTATCCTATTAGCAATGATAAATGTCTATTAAAATGAAAAACAAAAATTACCATAGCGTCAGCATCAGATTGTCAAAATGAAATTGAGGTAACAATGAAAACCAACTGCAGGAAACACGTTTTTTCTAAGAAAAAACCCTTGTCTCTATGCCGTCATGCCGTAAAAAACTTATTTTAACATCAATGGACAAAGCGAAATAAGATACTAATATCATGCATATGTGTTTGGAATTTTGTCAATCTTTTAAAGATAAATACTTTTTACATGAAATTATTCATTCTTTTGCAGCTTTGTTGCAAAGATTCTGCATTCTACAAATCCCTCACTAACGCTAGTATAAATTATATAACATCCGATGATCACCTAAAATGTCAACTTCCGCAATATGTCTACCTAAGTGGAATTATGGGATACATATGTGTATCCATCTTTTTGAAACTTGCGGCAGGTGTGAAAATACTATTGATGGGCATTATGGCTACATTATATATTGTTATGATGGAGGTTACACATGAACCTGTCTTAAATGTATTTGATACTAGCAACAGGTGAGTACAGTTAATTCTTCTTAAGGTAAGATAAGATAAGATAAGTTTTATTTAAAGTCGACATGCTAAACAACAAATACAGTACAAGCTCTAGTGAGCATTTGACCGACATACACTGCACAAAACTAAACAACAGTTAAAATCAACAAAAGCATGTAAGCAAATTAATAGATTAAAAAAGCACTCATTATTGCAAAATAGTAAACAAGTTAAAGCACAGGCATAGCACAAACAAGGTAAGCATATATAATAGTAACATAAAATAAATCAAGCACAGTAATAAAAGCTTATGATCTAAAAATGGAGTTTGTATTATGAGCTAAAAACATGTTATATTGCTAGCAAAAATATAATATAAATAATATATAAAAATTGAAAAGATCTACGTCTTACGTAGGTAATATAAGCTTCCGGCTCGTCCGCTAAAAATGAACACTTACTATAAGACTAATGTAGGTATTCTTCGCTGTTGAAATAATGTACAAAATATATACAAAAGAAATGACAATGTTTGTTACATTTTTTTTAAGTTTTGAGAGAAAAAAATTATCCAAGTGTACAAACACAACGAATTTCATGGAAAGTACGCATGATATTATCGAAGCCATTACTTATATCTTCTAAAGAATATGTGGGGGTATATTTATCATAGACCGAGAGTGTATGCATTTTAAATACAATACAATTTGTCTAAACCGAACCACTTTGGGACAGAAGAATTTGTTCAGTTTAGACAGGTGTTTGATTTACACAGGTTCAAATTACATAGACATTTAGTAGATGGGACTGTAAAGTGGGTTTGGCTTAGGCAGGTTTTTGGTTTATTCAGGGTTCGGTTCAGACAGGTTTCAATGTATAAGAACTTTTTTTTAATGCGAATGTGTATTAGTGGTAGCTCAATAACTATATCGTTGGTTTATTGATTATTTTCCGTATGATGATTGCCATGTTGGTTGTAATAAAGTCATGTTGTTTAAAAGTAGACCTTATAATAAATCCAATTTAGAACTCAAAACTACGAGCTAGAAATAGTAATGTTTACATGTATATACATCAGTAATATTTGCATATAGCATTTGTATTTGTCATATATTTTAGTCCAATAGTTCCAACCCACGTGACAGGTGCAGTGGTATTAATATTTTTTATGATCACATTATATCTCCAAGGACGACAGCAGGAATGGACGTCCAGATTGGACTTCCTATGGAAAACACAGGTAAACTATACATTGCAATTCCGTTGTCTTAAACCGAATAGGTGATTTGATCGTGTAGCAAACTCGCCTTGAGTGCGATAGATCGTGAATTCGAATATCCAATTCAAACTAACGATGCAATGCTATTTGCCGAATAAGAGCATAGTCGTGCTGATTTGGAATTTAGAACATGCTTCTGACTTGAGCAACCTGTGGATTATTTCTTTAAACAAAATATAACTACGTTTGTTGGTCTTGTGCAAAGCTGCCTCAATCATATCGTAAAAAACAACCTGCCTCTATGATATAGATGAAATATGGCTTACTTGGTACTAAGCAACAATCAGTCACTGTTGTTATAGTACCCATCAATTAACTGAAGTGTATGTGTCTGCTGTCGGATTTGGATCAGTGGTTACTTTATGAATATGAAACATTTATAACAATAGGCACAACGCCGACAAAATGATAATGCAAACATGTACTACGGTTTTATTTTTATCTCTATTATTTATTTATGTATTTTAATGGGATTTTTTCATTAATATTTTTTGCTTTTTTATTTTTTGTTTCCAATGACAATCTTAAGAAGAATTGTGAAATTACATATACAGAACTTCTATAGACTTGTAAGACAGTACTGTGACATTATTCTTATGGCATAGCAGCGTTCGTTATACCTTTAAACATTCTCACATACACGTTAAACGAAGACCCTACACAGTATCTTAGATAACTTGATTAGATTGTCAGTAATGGGGAATACAGGTTCCAATGTACTTAAATAAATAATAATCTACAAACATATTATATTTTCTTAATCAAAACTTTTGCTAGTTAATATGCTATGTCTACAATGTAACCGGTAATACATTTCTCTATGGATATAGAGATATTGACATATTTAAAGGAAACTAATTATCAGAAACCGTTCTCATCTATATTTACCTTTTCCCCTCGTGTTTATTAGCACGTATTCTGTTTGATTTAGTATTTTGATGCTCGGTACCTTGTTTACATACTTGCTCATATATATTAATGGTAGGCTTAACTTATTACACATTGCATCCATTTTATATAACAGAAATATGATAAATTCATATTTTATAGTTTGCAAAATGTAAATTACGTTATTCTATTTTGTTGATTTCTCAAGTTGTCATTTTCTATCAAACCAATTTGTTCGCCCCTCGATATAACTGAAATACTGCTAAAGTTGGCATTAAGCATCAATCAATCAATCAATCAATCAATCAATCAATCAATCAATCAATCAATCAATCAATCAATCAATCAATCAATCAATCAATCAATCAATCAATCAATCAATCAATCAATCAATCAATCAATCAATCAATCAATCAATCAATCAATCAATCAATCAATCAATCAATCAATCAATCAATCAATCAATCAATCAATCAATCAATCAATCAATCAATCAATCAATCAATCAATCAATCAATCAATCAATCAATCAATCAATCAATCAATCAATCAATCAATCAATCAATCAGTCAGTCAGTCAGTCAGTCAGTCAGTCAGTCAGACACTCACTCACTCACTCACTCACTCACTCACTCACTCACTCACTCACTCACTCACTCACTCACTCACTCACTCACTCACTCACTCACTCACTCACTCACTCACTCACTCACTCACTCACTCACTCACTCACTCACTCACTCACTCACTCACTCACTCACTCAAGCTATCAATCAAGCTATTATTTTTATGTTTCTAGGCAACTGAAGAGAAAATAGAAATGACAGATCTTCAAACTAACAACAGACAAATTCTTTGTAATTTACTTCCTGCTCATGTTGCTGCACATTTCATAGACCTTCAAGCCAGAAATAATTTGGTGAGCTAAATGAAAAGACAATAATATTTTAACAGTTCATAAAAGGATACAACTACATGTATTTTAAAAGTTCATGACAGGACAATGATCTTTAACTGTTCATAAACACACAATATGTCAACAGTGCAGGAAAGCAAATTATTATGCTAGCATTTTACTAAAACACACTCCCTGTATTTTCGTATGTTTTCTATGGAAATGCATACATGCACCATGATTAAAGGTTGAACATATTTCATTCATATGTTTTGAAAGAATGGTTCACTTTCTATGGAATTAAATCCTTTAACGTGTAGGAAGATCAATATTATAGAATTTGTTTTCATAATCAGAGGATTATGACAATCTTGCAACTGTATTCCAGTAAATATACACAATAATTAATAAAGAACACAAAAGAGGTTAGAATTGCGTAGAAATGATTAAAAAATAAGTGCAAACGTTCTCAACATGTTGTAAAATAGGTGTATATCGCTAGATGAGAAATATCAGCTGAAGACTTTCAATAGAACTATTAACAACATTATTTAGACAAAAACAACATTCATAAGAGGGACAAGAATACATACTTTTATGCTGATTTGTATTTACTTTGTAGACAGTAATAGTTATAGCCCAAATTAAACTCCTCTGTGACAAAACTTGTGTATCACTATAGAATCTGGAAACATTCACATGACCCTATCATTTCACTAAGAGGGGAGGTTTGATCTTATAAAACTAGTTTAACCCCGCCACTTTTCATTTAGGTACCTACACCAAGACAGGGATGCTAGCGATTATGTATTTCTGTGTAAGGGGTACCGGTTTTGCCTCTTTTTTGATTGTTCTATCGCCGTTCGGAACTGTTCCGACAGTATAGATCTTTTTCATTGCAGGTACCAATTGTTTTGCTATACTGTGAAATCATTATTAATCGGGGATTTCGTGGTTCACTTAAACTACGAAAAAAATTAAAATCTTACGATATAAAAAATTCCTTTGACTGTTGTCTGTAGTGTTTGAAACCCCATAAATACAAGAAGCTTTGGACATTAGGTAGAAATCAAGCACATTGGTGTCAACGAATAAAAATACTTTCACAATATATAACCAGCAAGAAATATAAATATATGAAAAGACGACACTACTACCTATTTTTCTTAAATAATGCGGCATTGTATTAATACCAAATTTGTTTATTTTCCATAGGATGAACTTTACAGTCAGCATTATAGTAAAGTGGGAGTGTTTTTCGCCTCCATTCCCAACTTCTCGGATTTTTATATGGAATTGGATGCTAATAACCAAGGAATGGAGTGTCTTCGGGTGCTAAATGAGATTATCGTCGATTTTGATGAGGTAACCATGCCGTTTCATAATTTCAGATGTAGCATCGCGCACGTATATAGTATCAGATCCAGTAACATATTTTTTTCAATGAACGATATATGTTTTGTGGGTAGACTTTTTTTCACGAGTAATATCCCTAACTACATTGGATCAAAAGGTCATCATGCACTATTATATAGTATCTATGGCGTGCCATGGAAACTTCTAGACTCCGAATTTGAACCAACACAGCTGGGTGATGTAATTGTTAACGTGCTTACCTCGAGTGTGGTAGACCGTGGGTTCGATCCCCAGTTGTGTCAAACCAAAGACTAGTATATCGGTGTATGCTGCTTCTCCGCTAAGCACTCAGTATTAAGGAGTAAGAGCAAAGATTGGTTGATTCAGAATCAGGATTATATCAACTAAAGTTCAAACCAATTTGAGTATAAATGTGATTCATAAACCAAACTGTGTTATATATATGGACATTGTTAATATGAAGGTATGAACACTTTTATCATGCCGTTATTCATTCTTTTTTACAGGCACTCAACGAACCTCGTTTTCGTGCTATTGACAAAATAAAGACTATTGGAAGTACGTACATGGGGGCTGTTGGATTAATGCCAGAAATGAAAATTCAGGTAGCACAATATTATGGCATTATTTGTTAACTTTGCATGATCATTTTGGTGGGATTGCTCATCTTTTCAGTTTTCTGTGTTGTGTTTTTGTGTTTGTTTGTCTTCGTCCTGTGTCTTGTATACCCAATATTGCCAGTGTCTCTGGATTTTCCATTCTTGATTGGCCATTCGGTTTTCTCTAACATTTATTTACATGGATACCTATGTCACGTTAATGAGCATTAAGATTAAAATAACATTAGGTATATATAATGGTGGAAAACATTATGTATATGGTAAAACCACCGTCCGGTTATTAGTAAATAAGGGTAATAACAAAATTACCGAAATCCGAACAATCTAACAAAGGGAAAGTCAAAACTCATAAGTATATAAACAGACAAAGTCAGTCAACAACCGGAAAATGTGAAAACCGTAATGACCCTGACTTGGTACAGGCATCTATAAAGAAATGGTGGGTTGAATCAGATTTTCAAGCGCCAAACCCCCTCCCCCCCTTTCATTACGACTCAAAGTTTCCGGCTGTCACTATAACAGTATTTACAACAATACTTGAACGAAACAGGCAAAACAGCCGTCAAATCAGCGCCAAATGTCAAAAACACTCTTACGTCACACATTGATGAAAAAAAATATTTTTGACATTTTTGTTGAAACCTTATCTCTATACATTTTCACCACATGAAAATCCATCGTTTATAATCCCCTCTGCAGAAACGGAATATATTTCGACAAGATCTTGGTATCGGAATATAAACCCTTTAAGAGATCGAACAAGGCGAATCTTTCTATAGCCCTGGTCCAGTAGCCTGTTTCTCAGATGAAGATGACGTCTCAGGAAATTAGAATAATTGCTACTGGCCCTTGCATAGCGAATCAATTTCGGGATGCATACACCATATGCAGGAGAAGCTGGTATATTGCTGCACATATTTGGAAAATTTATGATCTTAAAATTGAACTCGTCCCGTTTATCATAAATTTTAGTACTGATTTGACCATTGTCGTCAAATTCGAGGTATAAGTCCAAAAATGATGCGGACGAAGCGGTATCTGTTGTCTCTTTAACTTCCAGCTCTGGAGGATATATCAATGGAAGAAATTCTGCAAATCTAGAATTATTGATAGATAAAACATCATCAATAGACCTGTATGTGAAATTAAAGGTTCTAGCCTCATGAATCTTCTTATCTTTTACAAGCTTTTGAAGAAACTCCGACTCATATGAGTATAAAAATAAATCGGCTAGAAGAGGGGCACAATTCGTACCCATTGGTATGCCGACGACCTGCTGAAACAGTATCCCTCCAAAGGAGACAAATATGTTATCGATGAGGAACTCCAGCATACTGATCACTTGTTCCTCGGAGTAGCATGTTTTACCTTTTTGAATTTTGTTTGAAAAATATGTGGAATTGTAGCCTAACACAACAAATTTTGAGCCATAGTTTCTATGACTGAAAGCTTTGTGAATTGTTTCTTTTAAGCGGGTTTTTAATTTGTCATGCGGTAGGGTGGTAACTTACACACTTATCACACAATAATAAGTGGGAATCCGATTCGATATTATTAAGAATATCCTTATATATGCATTGATTTTGTAGTTCTGCGTATTGACATATTTGAACTAATACAAGCTTAACATTACAATAAAGTGGCTGCGTTAAAAAACGTATTAATTCCAAATGACATACTTAGTTGGATTCTTATCTCTTTTAGGCGGACAGTGAAGCATCGATGAGCCATTATATGGAAGTCTTAGTAGAATTTATTTTTGCGATGAAGGAAAAACTACGTGTTATCAATGAGAATTCCTACAACAATTTTGCCCTAAAAGTTGGCAAGTATTAGTATTAGAGTTATTGGTGTTTAATGCCACTTTCAACAATATTTCAGTTTTATCGTGCTTCCTTGGCTTCCGTTTTATTGATGGGGGAAACCTGTCGCAAATCACTGACACTTATTACATCGGCATAAGCGGAATTCAACATCACAAATTTAGTGATAATAGGTAAAAAAAAAAATATGTAATCGACCCTTAACACCATTATCAAAAACATTTCAGCTATATGATGTCGGTGTGGATTATAGGCAAACGAAACCAGAGTACTAATTAAAGACCACAAAACTGTTGAATTACACTGACAAACTTTATCACAATCGTGTTGAATCGACCGACTTCGGTTCAAGTTTGCATAGGGTAAGTCCGCTGCAGCTAAGAAAGCTCTAGCTCATGGTTGTCATCTGGACTAGCAATATGCTTCACTAGAGCAGGACAAATCACACAATCCGTTTATCGCATGAACAAAATGAAACCACATTGTATCATTGGTATAGTTAGAAGTACATGTATATGAACTGTTTTATTTACATTTTTATTTATATAGGAGCCAACATTGGCCCTGTAGTAGCTGGAGTTATAGGAGCCAGAAAACCCCAGTATGATATATGGGGAAATACGGTTAATGTTGCTAGTCGTATGGAAAGTACAGGCAAACAGGACATTATTCAGGTACATTCTGCTATAGAATTGAGTGAGTGATTATTGTTTAATGCCAAATGAGCAATTTGTCAGCTATATCATGGAGAGAACAAGTTATTTTCAATGAAATGATGATGATGTTCGCTTTGTTCTAGACCAACATGCTGAGTTGGATTGTCATAGTGCTAACTCACTGAAACGACAGTTGCTCCACTCGGACACATTATTCGGATACCGAGCCAACCAGTCTTTGCTCTTACTCCTTAATGCTGCGTGCTTAGTGGAGAAGCAACAAATACCAATTTCATAGTATATGGTTTGACCCGACTGGGGGCTCGAACCCACGATCTACCGCACTCGAGGTAAGCATGATAACCATTACGCAACCGATGCGGTTACAATAGAATTGAATACATAGTTTATGATATATATATATATATAAGAAATGATGTCAGAAGCAGTGTCACGTGTATATAAGAAGTAATGTTACTAACTCGTCATCATTAGCATTTTACATTTAGATTATCTCTTCTACTGCTGGAAAGCTGCAACCAACCTCTGTAGAAATGATATTTGTAGGACCCATTATGCAGAATGTCCTAATTTCGTCTTCATAGGGCCAACATACTGTCGACATGGCCAAATCTTTTTTCTGATTGGCTGAAGCGTTAAAAATCTTCTCTGAAAATAAGTCTAAATTATTTGTTAGTTGATATAATCAATACATCCAAGTTCCACCACATGAATTCCTCATTTTGCATTGATGCAGGGAAAACATGGTCGCCAACTGATGGCTACAGAGATTCCTTTCTTTAATTTGTGTTCTTGCTTCTAATTAGTTGAAACATTAAATATCTTCTCTGAAATGACTAGCACAAATAATAATTTTAAGATCACTATAAAGATATCTCATGTAAATGTGTGAAAGAAAGTTCTAGTACCTTTATTATATATTTTTGCTATATTCTAAGAAACATTCTTGCTTAACTCTGCTTTCACATTAGTAACATAATATTATGAGTACTTTGGTTGGTATCGTGTACTGAATGCATTGTTGATTGGTATAGGCACTTTCACAGGAATTACATTAAATGAAAAGCAAGATATACCACACTAGAAATTGTCAAATGAGACAACATCGATACCCCTAACATACACTATGGCATGTATGATATTTGAATTATTAGTTGGATGTAATATGCTAAATTGTCAGCAATAAAGACAATCCAATATATATTCATTGCAGGTCACAGAGGAGGTCTACAACCTTTTGAAGCTAAAATATGTATTTCAATGTCGTGGTAAAATCAAGGTCAAAGGGAAAGGGGATATGCTCACATATTTCTTGCTCGGAAGGAAAACGGGAAGTGCCATGCAAAGTCCGTCGTCTGTTGGTTCATTTCATAGTTCTTTTACTCTACCTAATTCATCACCCGGTTCACCGTCGGCAGGATCATCAGCATACAATAGACCACTACCTGAAATACCAGGACAACCACGCCCTCCGTCTGTCGAGTCATCACAAAGTCAAACCCAACACACAGGAACAAATAGGAGTAAAGATGGAGTAACTCGAAATCCAAGTGCAATAAGTTTATCTTCGCAAGAGAGTACTAACACGAAAGAAGTTACACGGAACGATTCTCTCAGATCTAATTCAAGATTACCTCCGTGCTATGCGGCCATTGTTACTGAACGACAATCTACCATAGACCCTTCTAAAGGATTGCCAACTCCTCCAGGGAGTTTAAACCGGAAACGAAGAAATAGCACCGATAGCCCAAGAGCGATAACTCGCAAAACTAGTGGCAATGCACTTTCACATTGTTTATCTGGACATATATCGGAAGCAGAATCAACATATACAAGAGTTGACTCCCCTGAACTACCAGCTGTTCATTTCATGAATGTGAAATCTCCAACAAGTCCACCGGTACAAAATTCTATGTTTCATAACTTGAAAAAATCTGATTCTAATACAGACGAACCACTGTCAGAACATGTACCAGAAACACAAACCGTTCATTTAGCCCAACATCAGTTGTCACCAACCAAAATGAACCCGAACGATGATAGCGAGATAGCGAAAACAGAACATTTGCAAATGGCAAAACCAAAACAATCGCACAAACAATCGAAAATACCACAGAGAATAGGTATTTCGAGTCCTCCAAGGCCAACAAAACCACCTCCTGACAGGTTGCCATCGAATGACAAAGACCGCAACGATAGTATGTCTCTTGCCAGACGATTTCAAAATACGCCACAATATGCACAAATTCAACCAATCCGGAAAGCTAATTATGAAGTAGCAAAGCCATTTGTTAGTTGTCCGCCTATAACAAAGCCCTGTCAAGTAGTTAATCCGACTGTTCCACTAATTCGACCAACGCCACTTGTTCTAAGTGGTGCGTTGCCTCCACTACAACACAAAATTAGAGCCGCACCATACCACAGACTTCAAGGGGGTTCCATTTCACCAAAATATGCCAAAACAATGGATGCAGGAAATCAAACTGATGTACCCAATATTTCACAGGATAGCAAACTCAAGATGAATGATATTCTGAAGGAGCTTGGAAAAGTTGTCAAACCGGAAGAACCAAATCGACCGAAATTAAAACGTCAAAAGCCTAAAACAGAGAGGCCAAACTCAGGGAGTGAAGATGTATTCGTCACTGCAACATACAGAGAACCGATCACAGCCAACGTTGCAAAAACCCCATCACCACTGACAAGTCCTCACTTGTCTCCTTCAAGTACGAGTCAACAACTTAATAAGCAGTATCTGGAGCAAAAGTCTAATCCGTCCTCTCCAACCAAGCATCACACGGGTGAGCGTAGAGTCTCGGAAAGTTCGCGCGGGAGTAGTTCCTCTAGGTCAACATTGACGCCTACATCAGCCTTAGTCGCAAGTATTGATGGAAGGTCAATGTGTATAATTCCCAGTATGGACTCGCCCGAGCAGGATGAAGCACCACCTTTGCCACTTCGACGTGTACCTTCTGACACAACAAGAGACCGCACTCTAGAGGTGAGTCCGTACAGTCAAGTTCGACGCAGTAATTCTAGTCCAAGGCTACGACCCACTAATTGTTCGTCTCCGAAGAAAAAAGACATTCTTGCCCCACTTCCTCATTCAGATGATGACAAGGAATCAACAAGTTCAAAACCAATGAGCGACCAATCATCCGTTTTGCTATTACAACCCATTGAGCTCAAAATTTCTCGTCCTGCTCTGGTGAAGCAACTTGCTAGTCCAGATGACAACCATGAATATTATACTAGAGCTTTCTTAGCTGCAGCGGATTTACCCCATGCAAACTTGAACCGAAGCTTGTCAAGATCTAGTGACGTTTTGTATGGAATTCCAAAATGCCCTGGTACACCGAAGTTTCCAGTTTTAAACAGCGCAACTTCCACTTCTCTGACTGAATTATTACAAGAACTCGCTAGTGAACACCCCAATGCTAAACTAGAATCTTATTTGAATCAACAGTATCCTGAACATCCAACTAAAAATCATAATGAAAACCGACGACGTGATCATAATCCTAGGAACAGTTTCCCACATGGGAAGCCCCCAATGTGTCATGATAATTTAAAGCAGCGAATCGCAGCTCGAAACCAAGCTGTAGCTAAGCGAAAAATGATGGCTGCTGCTAAAGACTCGCCACCGGTTGACCCTAGTGATGGTAGCGAAACTGGAAAGTCTCCACCGCAACCGAATCCGTTTCAAGTCAAACGAAGAGGCAACTATACTATGCCTCCGCGACACTGTAGAAGCTTAGATTATATTCCTAGCGACAGAGAAGATGGTATTTCGTCCGCGGCTTCGTCTGCTTGTGGAAGTCCAAAAATGAGCAGAGCATATGCGGAAGTGCTTCCACTTTTTTCGAAGAAAATTGAACAATATCTTGCTGGTCGCAATGCCCTTGGAATAGACAGTTTAAGCATTTCATCCATAGCCAGTAGTAGTGAAATGTCAAGAAGCGACCCGAATATCAATATGGATTCAGGATCTGCAGCTTACGAATCTGAATATGACAATTATAGGCCTGGAATGGCCAGTGATGAAGACATTTTGTTTGTCCCTGACCCAGTTAGTGATTCTGAAATTGATTACTTTGATGATATTAACATTGATAATGTAACGGTTAGTGATTCGTTTAGCTTAGACATACCATTAGCAAAACTGACTAAGAAGATAACGGATGTGTAGATATGAGTGAAGACATGCGCATGACCGGAAATCAATGTTGACATTTGTATATTTATGGTAAATGTTTAAAACATGGAGTGATCAAGGTTTTACTTGTGAATTTCATTGTATAAGGCTTAAGCTTTGTAAAAGCCTCTAACGAAAGCCTTACAAGTTAACACGTTTCAATTAATTGATTAATTAATTAATTAATGGTTCTAGTAAAATGTGGAGAGTTTGGTAGGTGTAAATGTGCTAATCTGTTTTATCTTCATCGGTTGTCTAATATTGGCGTGCTATGAGATGTGGATTGTTTCCTTTTTTTTATTCAGTGTATGAATAAGTGCTAAATTTTGTAAATGTTTCCTGGCATTCACTATAAACCAGATTTTAAAATTTACATACATTGTAAAATTCCGTTGTAATTTATTTTACATCTTTGTTTTAAAAAATATGTAAGTTTGGTATGTCAACCTTTATCTGAGTGTCACACTGGCTATGTTTTAGCCACGCGTTTGTTGAATAACTTTCATTTAGTACTCTCAAAGCTAAAAGATTGGAAAATCAAATAAATTTGGGAGCAATAAAATTAAAGAGTATAACCAGGATTGCCAAAATCAGCTAAGGTCACCTATGCTTGAAGGAGGAGAATCTTAGTTTTGATAATATTTACATTATTTAAGGAACTGTAAATTTCAATAATAAATTGATCTAATAAACCACGTCAGTGCCGTAACACTGACTACTGGGCGGAGATGTAGACATGCCTACACATAAAGGTTTTTATCTGGTCATTTAGAATATTAATAATTTGTTCATGTCACAGAAAAAGAATATTGCAATTAACTTTGATTTTTTTTATTTGACAAAATGTTTATTTGAACTGATGATGTCTACAATCACTTGTTCGTTAACATGTTTTGTAATTCTGTTGCACATATTGAGATGATATTGACTGTGAATATGAGTATTTTATTTATAAAAGCAATACACATTGTGTTCAATTTAATGCTGACTTGTTTATTTCTTTGGCCGTGGATGTATTGCTACATGTTTTCATACTAAGTGTTTATATAGTTCTTTTCGTGCATGAGTGACTGTGTGGTTCTTGTTAAACGCCAAGGGAGCATGTCATCATCTATGGCATGGCGAGTTGCACTTTGATCAGGTTATGATGATGTCCACTATTTACTGAACCAACACGCTTAATTAGATTGCAATAGTGCTAGCTCACTGAAACAACACTCCGTAGGTGAACATGTCATTGAAATAACTTCAATTTGACTGAAAGTGTCAATAAGCACCATAACCCTCCCTCCCGAGTCATCCAGTCTTTGTATAATACCTAATGCTGTGTGCTTGGCGGAGGAGAAGTAAATATACATTTTTTAGTATTTGGTTTGAAAAGACCGGGCCTCTCACCCTCAATTTAATGCACTCGATGTGAGGAAGCTAACGATATACACCAGCGATGCGGTTAATGAAATATATGTACATTGTTGTAGGAGAACATGATTTATCACTGACAAAAGTATTTCGACACAACGAGTTGATGAAATAAGTGGTATGTAGTTACCAGTGTCTATAATACATATGAATTAAATCGAACATATCAATTACGCCTTGACAACAAAAATTTATATTTCATCGCCAAGTTCTTCCAAAGTATATTAGTCTATATAAAGCAAGCTATTGACTATTTTTTTGTATATCATTTCGGTTGTTATATTATTATTGTGTGTGATATTTACTATGACTAATGTAGTCTGATTGAGGCAATGTCTCATTCCATTAACAGATAAATAAGTAAGCAATCAGAAAGTATCTTCAATGGGTTTCTTTGTGATGACTGTCAATAGATTTGTGTTTGCGTCTGATCACAATTCGCTATTTGCATAAATCGGTGCCAGCGATTGTAAGAATTTGGAAATTTCAATGGAAAAGACTAGTTTGGTATTTCAAAAACCATTAGCTTTGATGGACACTGATAAAATAACAATAGCTGTTAAGAAAATATATGATACAGTTTTCTAAAAATAAATCTATGTTCGCTATCTTTAACTGGTTGAATATTACGAAATATCTATTTTTCAAATGGTATTTAATTTCTTTCTCTTTTACTTAGATTTCCTTCTTTTCTATGCAACCCATAAGACTCTTACCGTAATTGATTATATCTTACTTTATGGGTATCTAAGAACAAACAAAACGTTCTACCCTTCTCGAGCACCTGGGTCCATCCATGTTACTCATCTTTTCAGTTGGCAGTGTTGTGTTTTGTGTTATGTTTCTGATGCTATTCTCCATATCAAACCATCGGTTGAATGCCGGGGTTCAGAAATAAGCCACCATTTCTCTGCTGAGGAGTACGAATTGCCTACGGGGCGAATCAAATACACAAGCCTCGCTAATGACGGGACGGCAATGGGTACATACCATGAAAACAATGCAGATTATAAAAGTGTAATCAGAAGTTGTAGATAGAAAAACGGCAGACAATACACTTACCAAAAGAAAAAGGACAAGACGACAAACAATGGTGAACAGCAGACACGAAAAAAAGTCTTAGATTAAGCAACACGACTCTGTTAAAAGCCGAGGTTAAGCTCACCTGCGCCGTTAGAGTAAGGAGTTTCTACTCCCATAGCAGAATCACACTCGTTGCACATCAATGACAACTTACAACATATGTTAATGAGCAAGATTATCTTAACAGTAGCCATTGTTGTCCATTATATATTATATGTCCACTGTCATATTTTTTCTGTAATAATCTAAGCTTCCCCTATAAGACAATCACATCCAATGAATAACATATTAACCGAAATACTGCTGACTTGACGCTAAGCAGCATACAGTTAGCCAAATAATCAAATACCAACTTTAGGATACAAAACATTGACCATACAATTAAATACTAAATTGTGATTAATAATTATATAATTATAACAATATTTATTCTAATTCATTTTCTAAAGATAATTCTTTACTTCGAATGTTTAAGACATAATTAATGTCTTGTTGACCATTATAATAAATTTGGCTAAAGCAGTGCCTTAAAACAACCGCTCTACACAAAACCTATCTACAATATGCAGCAGTTCCAGACTGGAAACAGGTGTCGTTGTGGCCAAGATCGCTTAGTAGTTGGATTTATAACTACCTATGTAATCAGTGCATATCACCACAAAGGTTGTGAGTTCGAACTCCGTTCAGGCGAGGTGTACTCGATGTAACATTATGAGAAAAGGTTTGTTAGTTACTAGCGACGAACTGGTTTTCACCGGTTGCCTGCACCAATAAAACTGACAGCCGCAATATAACCGAAATATTGTTGAAAGTGACGTTAAAACACTATAACCATAACCCTACCTCAATTAGGAAACACATTTTTGGAAGTGGTCGTTTTTGGCTCGCTGCAAGGCAACATTTCCTATTATTATCTAGTATGTCTTCCTTTGTTTTATCTGTGATAGTCTAAAGTGTCGGCCTTCTTACCTACATTATGTGTTGTTCTCAACAGGGATACAGCTGAAATATTGGCCACTTGATCAATCAATACTACTCAGTGACTTTTACATAGTTTACCATTGTTTGGTTGAACACTGTACAAAGAAAGATAACTCTGACAATTATATGAATCTCGTATTTTCTGCTTAGACATTATCTATAAGAAGAGTTTGAAGATACCAACGGGAAAATCAGAATCCGTAAATCGAAGAAATACAGAGAACACAATGACCAAGAGAAAAAAACAAACAACGATCTACAAAATATACACATAAAACTTAATATCTAGTAACACGAACTCCACTAAAAACCAGGGTTGAACTCAGGTGCTTCGGAATGATAGGCAGTTCCAGCCCAACTAGTTGCACCCGTCGTGTTAATTAAGTTATAAATCCGGCTATGTCATGAATGAGGAAAGGGCCGGGAAGTGGTAACATATTCGTGGTCATTTGTGACACAGATATTCCATAGCGGTCAACCAAATCATGGTGGCGACCGCAAAGCTTTCAAAGTGATGACTTCAACTTTACCAATAGGAACTCTTAGATCAGTAGCATCCTTATTAGCAGCGACCCTCTATCAAGTGCAAAACTGGTTATGCTATATGCATATAAACTTCTACTTCTACCAAACACTGACCGCCTTCAACATGTTGACGATGATGCATATGGCAAGTATACTGTTAAGAACTAAATTAATTGTGTGTTATGCACAATTAGACTTCTAATAACCAAATTGATTATGTTTATGTACACGTATATTGTAAGTGTACTTTAATATTCTATTTGATAATGTTTTATGTACATTTTTAAAAATTTCGAAGTGATGAGTTCAACTTAACCAGTAGGAATCCTAGGTTCAGTAACTTCATTGTTTACAGCAGCCTATATCAAGGAAATCCTAATAGGAACCACAAGCTCTGGTATATCGTATCAACTGAGAGATATATACTCCATATGTAGATGTGGCACGAATATTGCTACATATAAATGGAAATTTTATAATGGGAAAATTGAAATCACCTCTGTTGTCGTAAAGTTTCACTCTTAACCGTCCCTCGCTGTCAGTCTCGAGGTGTAGGTCAAGGTAGGAAGCAGACCTATCTTTATCTGTGACATCCTTTAATTCAAGCTCAATGGAATAGATGCGATCAACGAAATCACTAAATATAGCATTATTTAGTGAAAGGACATCATCTATATTGCGGGACGTGAAGTTAAAGGATCGGGCTAGCTTCTTTTCGTTTTTCTTGAGAAGACCCTGCATGAAGTATGCCTCATATGAATAAAGGAACAAGTCGGCGAGAAAATGAGCACAGTTTGTACCCAACGGTATGCCAACTGTCTGTTGAAAAACACCAAACATAGCAAATATGTTGTCAATCCAAAACTCGAGCAAGTTGATGACATCAATTTCAGATAACTTTTTAGTAGAATCAGAGTGTTGTTTTACAAATAAAATATGTCCCTTCCTAGCACAAGGTATGTGTATCTACGTTGCCCATACCTTTATATGAGACACATTTGGACCAACTCCCTTAATCTGTCGTTCAGGTTAGAGCGAGGAATAGTTGTGTAGAAGTCAAATGTTTTAATGTTATTGAAGGAGGAGAGGAACCTAGATTGTGTGTACTCTAACAGATCTTAGAGTTCTTCAGAATCCACATCTGGTTCATCCCACCTCTTGAGTAGCTTGTGTCACAGTAACTCTGAAGCCCGGTTTTGACTGCTGACAGAATACATGTTAATAATGTGAAAAGAGAATTCGTGGAACATTTGGCAGACCCAGCAATATAACGCTTTTGTAATGATACTTGTGTAATTTAGGAATCCAGTAGAGTGACGGTAGATCCAGTTTTTTATCTTTGGTTGAAATTCCAAAGGAACATAAAACAGACCTAAGATTGGCAAGTGTTTCCTCTTTCGTAAGTGTCGTCGGGGTATATGTAGGGTTGCCAAGTGCATTGTCAATACCGAATTCCTTTTATCATGCGGTCTACGTAATATGATTTACACACACAACCATTATTGTTAGGGGCCTTTTGACAATTATCAAACACATTTGATAGAAACAACAACCTTATCATATGTTTATCAATCCACTTTTCTGTACTAGCGCAGTTGGGTTCTACCACTGAACAGTGTTATTTTTTTACATTTCAATCCGCTAACGTAAAATATCGAATTTGACACAATATGGCATTTTCTTTTTCTATAAATAGAAAAGATCGCATTACTGTAATTGTTTCGCGCGTTCTGATTAGTGTACTTTCAAAATTTCAGACACACCCCTAACTAGTGGGAGCTAAAACAAAAATCCAGAGATTGGTGGTTTTGTCTTCTGCGATTAACGACTTCTCATTACATTTTTGGTAACTTCAAATTTTTCTTGTTTAAAAGTATTTGCGTCTTGGTACAATAATTACAGAAATAGTGATATATCAATTATAAAAACAACTTAACTATCTTGTTTAAAATGTAACAATGCTATTTTGAACAAGAAAAAAAAACTTAATTTCAATGAAATGAAAATGAACGACGAAATTACCGTTTACATATTTACGAAACACGACTACACACTATTGGAATTTTACTCAATCATAACGCTTCGGTTGTGGAAATGTGCGTTGAAGGAAACCTGCATTAATAACCACTTCGATTGATAATGTTTGCAGCTGAATCAAGCCTTTTCACAGCAAAATCAGAGAATGTCATGCTGTCACTCGTCCCTTTCTTGTATCAAACAGTTGTATTAAAAATAATAAAACACGTGATATATTTATTTTGTTACGTGATAGATATACCAAATATTGTGCAATTCGCTCGTTTAGATTAGTTCAGTTTTACATTTTTAATGAGGTAAGTAAATCTTTGGGTTTCTGTGCACCATTTTCGACACTGAAAAACTATGTCTACCAATCACTGTGACCCAAATAAAAGTAAAAGCAATGAAGATGACCGAGAAAGTAATTGGTGCGATGTATTTTTATATTTTTTAAATTTAATTTTGCTTTGTTAGTATTGGTTATGATGACACACACAGTAATACATATTTCATTTCTATTCTAGACGTATTATTCTGACATCGAGTCAACCAGTGCCAAAAATGTTTGGCGCTACTCTATAAATAATGTGTTTTACGAAGAGGTATAATGTTGTTTTAGGTTTGGCTAAAGAACTAACATCCACGTTTCATCGCGCTCGAACGACTACTGAAACTGTTCTGATGTCGGTAGTATTTTTTTTTTTTTTTTTTTTTTTTTTTTGGTTTCGTTTGTTTTTTAATATTTGTTTTTTGTTTTTGTTTTTGTATGTTTTTGTTCTTTTTTTTTATTTTTTATTGTGAATATGAAAAAAATTGAAAATATGAGGATGCGCTATGGGATATCACGATTGAAATGAAAGTAATAGCCTAACATTCAAGTAGAATTATAGATTTCAAAATACCTCCATCTGCTAGTTTATCTCATTTAGGGTCGATGATATCGTAGAACGTTGTAGAGATAACATCAAACATAGACTCAACAAAATAATCTGTGTGATACAGAGAGACAAATATCTTAATATCAAGATGATAATAACGACGTTTTAATTGATCGAATTTACCTGCCCGCTGATCGAAATCGTCTCTTTTTTTTATCTTTTAAATTCTTAATCTAAGTTGAAAAAACAAAATCAAGCAAATACCGAACAGTAGAAGTCATTCACTCTACCAAAAACACATGGAAACGAAATAAATTACACGAATGTTTAACAAATAAACTGATTAAAATATCCCGACTTTAAAACAGGTACATTTCAATATAGTTTCCGTCCTTCTAGCAATCACAGCAAAACTTTACATCTCTGAACAAACTAGTGTGTATCACCGACGTACCGCTTACAATGACGTATTGCGGAATGATGATTCGGTTTCAAATACAATTGGCAGAGGGAAAGCAGATCACAATCTCCGAAACAGAGCCTATTTTACGTCCCCTAGAGTACAGAATATTAGGCAGGTTCCCTGCCTGTCAAATAGAACATCCATATGAAGGTATTGGCCGGTTGGAACCGCCGCCAAGACAAGGAACTTTACCACGACGGATACGACTAATCTGTAAGCATTATTTGGATTGTTTACTATAAACTAATAACTTTGAGTTATCTTCCTTTGTAAATGTATTTTATTGGTAATTTCATTGTTCGAAACACTATTACTTCTCGCTTATGTCTATGATTCAATACTATGTGTATGGCTCAGACCTATAGGTCAAGCCCAATGGCTGAAACATATGGCTCAAACACTATGGATGGAGACTATGCCTTATGTCTATGATTCAATACTATGTGTATGGCTCAGACCTATAGGTCAAGCCCAATGGCTGAAACATATGGCTCAAACACTATGGATGGAGACTATGCTTTATGTCTATGATTCAATACTATGTGTATGGCTCAGACCTATAGGTCAAGCCCAATGGCTGAAACATATGGCTCAAACACTATGGATGGAGACTATGCCTTATGTCTATGATTCAATACTATGTGTATGGTTCAGACCTATAGGTCAAGCCCAATGTCTGAAACATATGGCTCAAACACTATGGATGGAGACTATGCCTTATGTCTATGATTCAATACTATGTGTATGGCTCAGACCTATTGGTCAAGTCCAATGGCTGAAACATATGGCTCAAACACTATGGATGGAGACTATGCCTTATGTCTATGATTCAATACTATGTGTATGGCTCAGACCTATAGGTCAAGCCCAATGGCTGAAACATATGGCTCAAACACTATGGATGGAGACTATGCCTTATGTCTATGATTCAATAATATGTGTATGGCTCAGACCTATAGGTCAAGCCCAATGGCTGAAACATATGGCTCAAACACTATGGATGGAGACTATGCCTTATGTCTATGATTCAATACTATGTGTATGGTTCAGACCTATAGGTCAAGCCCAATGGCTGAAACATATGGCTCAAATACTATGGATGGAGACTATGCCTTATGTATATGATTCAATACTATGTGCATGGCTCAGACCTATAGATCAAGCCCAATGGCTGAAACATATGGCTCAAACACTATGGATGGAGACTATGCCTTATGTCTATGATTCAATACTATGTGTATGGTTCAGACCTATAGGTCAAGCCCAATGGCTGAAACATATGGCTCAAACACTATGGATGGAGACTATGCCTTATGTCTATGATTCAATACTATGTGTATGGCTCAAACCTATAGGTCAAGCCCAATGGCTGAAACATATGACTCAAACACTATGGATGGAGACTATGCCTTATGTCTATGATTCAATACTATGTCTATGGCTCAGACCTATGGGTCAAGCCCAATGACTGAGACATATGGCTCAAACACTATGGATGGAGACTATGCCTTATGTCTATGATTCAATACTATTTGTATGGTTCAGACCTATAGGTCAAGCGCAATGGCTGAGAAATATGGCTCAAACACTATGGATGGAGACTATGTCTTATGTCTATGATTCAATACTATGTGTATGGCTCAGACCTATAGGTCAAGCCCAATGGCTGAGACATATGGCTCAAACACTATGGATGGAGACTATGCCTTATGTCTATGATTCAATACTATGTGTATGGCTCAGACCTATAGGTCAAGCCCAATGGCTGAGACATATGGCTCAAACACTATGGATGGAGACTATGCCTTATGTCTATGATTCAATACTATGTGTATGGCTCAGACCTATAGGTCAAGGCATATGGCTGAGACATATGGCTCAAACTCTATGGATGGAGACTATGCCTTATGTCTATGATTCAATACTATGTGTATGGCTCAGACCTATAGGTCAAGCCCAATGGCTGAGACATATGGCTCAAACACTATGGATGGAGACTATGCCTTATGTCTATGATTCAATACTATGTGTATGGCTCAGACCTATAGGTCAAGCCCAATGGCTGAGACATATGTCTCAAACACTATGGATGGAGACTATGGCTTATGTCTATGATTCAATACTATGTGTATGGCTCAGACCTATAGGTCAAGTCCAATGGCTGAGACATATGGCTCAAACACTATGGATGGAGACTATGCCTTATGTCTATGATTCAATACTATGTGTATGACTCAGACCTATAGGTCAAGCCCAATGGCTGAGACATATGGCTCAAACACTATGGATGGAGACTATGCCTTATTTCTATGATTCAATACTATGTGTATGGCTCAGACCTATAGGTCAAGCCCAATGGCTGAAACATATGGCTCAAACACTATGGATGGGGACTATGCCTTATGTCTATGATTCAATACTATGTGTATGGCTCAGACCTATGGGTCAAGCCCAATGGCTGAGACATATGGCTCAAACACTATGGATGGAGACTATGCCTTATGTCTATGATTCAATACTATTTGTATGGTTCAGACCTATAGGTCAAGCCCAATGGCTGAGACATATGGCTCAAACACTATTGATGGAGACTATGTCTTATGTCTATGATTCAATACTATGTGTATGGCTCAGACCTATAGGTCAAGCCCAATGGCTGAAACATATGGCGCAAATACTATGGATGGAGACTATGCCTTATGTCTATGATTCAATACTATGTGTATGGCTCAGACCTATAGGTCAAGCCCAATGGCTGAGACATATGGCTCAAACACTATGGATGGAGACTATGCCTTATGTCTATGATTCAATACTATGTGTATGGCTCAGACCTATATGTCAAGCCCAATGGCTGAGACATATGGCTCAAACACTATGGATGGAGACTATGCCTTATGTCTATGATTCAATACTATGTGTATGGCTCAGACCTATAGGTCAAGCCCAATGGCTGAGAAATATGGCTCAAACTCTATGGATGGAGACTATGCCTTATGTCTATGATTCAATACTATGTGTATGGCTCAGACCTATAGGTCAAGCCCAATGGCTGAGACATATGGCTCAAACACTATGGATGGAGACTATGCCATATGTCTATGATTCAATACTATGTGTATGGCTCAGACCTATAGGTCAAGCCCAATGGCTGAGACATATGGCTCAAACACTATGGATGGAGACTATGGCTTATGTCTATGATTCAATACTATGTGTATGGCTCAGACCTATAGGTCAAGTCCAATGGCTGAGACATATGGCTCAAACACTATGGATGGAGACTATGCCTTATGTCTATGATTCAATACTATGTGTATGGCTCAGACCTATAGGTCAAGCCCAATGGCTGAGACATATGGCTCAAACACTATGGATGGAGATTATGCCTTATGTCTATGATTCAATACTATGTGTATGGCTCAGACCAATAGGTAAAGCCCAATGGCTGAAACATATGGCTCAAACACTATGGATGGAGACAATGCCTTATGTCTATGATTCAATACTATGTGTATGGCTCATACTAAGCCCAATGGCTGAAGCATATCGCTCAAACACTATGGATGGAGACTATGCCTTATGTCTATGATTCAATACTATGTGTATGGCTCAGACCTATAGGTCAAGCCCAATGGCTGAAGCATATGGCTCAAACACTATGGATGGAGACTATGCCTTATGTCTATGATTCAATACTATGTGTATGGCTCAGACCTATAGGTCAAGCCCAATGGCTGAAACATATGGCTCAAACACTATGGATGGAGACTATGCCTTATGTCTATGATTCAATACTATGTGTATGGCTCAGACCTATAGGTCAAGCCCAATGGCTGAAGCATATGGCTCAAACACTATGGATGGAGACTATGCCTTATGTCTATGATTCAATACTATGTGTATGGCTCAGACCTATAGGTCAAGCCCAATGGCTGAAACATATGGCTCAAACACTATGGATGGAGACTATGCCTTATGTCTATGATTCAATACTATGTGTATGGCTCAGACCTATAGGTCAAGCCCAATGGCTGAAACATATGGCTCAAACACTATGGATGGAGACTATGCCTTATGTCTATGATTCAATACTATGTGCATGGCTCAGACCTATGGGTCAAGCCCAATGGCTGAGACATATGGCTCAAACACTATGGATGGAGACTATGCCTTATGTCTATGATTCATTACTATTTGTATGGTTCAGACCTATAGGGCAAGCCCAATGGCTGAGACATATGGCTCAAACACTATGGATGGAGACTATGTCTTATGTCTATGATTCAATACTATGTGTATGGCTCAGACCAATAGGTCAAGCCCAATGGCTGAGACATATGGCTCAAACACTATGGATGGAGACTATGCCTTATGTCTATGATTCAATACTATGTGTATGGCTCAGACCAATAGGTCAAGCCCAATGGCTGAGACATATGGCTCAAACACTATGGATGGAGACTATGCCTTATGTCTATGATTCAATATTATGTGTATGGCTCAGACCTATAGGTCAAGCCCAATGGCTGAGACATATGGCTCAAACTCTATGGATGGAGACTATGCCTTATGTCTATGATTCAATACTATGTGTATTGCTCAGACCTATAGGTCAAGCCCAATGGCTGAGACATATGGCTCAAACACTATGGATGGAGACTATGCCTTATGTCTATGATTCAATACTATGTGTATGGCTCAGACCTATAGGTCAAGCCCAATGGCTGAGACATATGGCTCAAACACTATGGATGGAGACTATGGCTTATGTCTATGATTCAATACTATGTGTATGGCTCAGACCTATAGGTCAAGTCCAATGGCTGAGACATATGACTCAAACACTATGGATGGAGACTATGCCTTATGTCTATGATTAAATACTATGTGTATGGCTCAGACCTATAGGTCAAGCCCAATGGCTGAAACATATGGCTCAAACACTATGGATGGAGACTATCCCTTATGTCTATGATTCAATACTATGTGTATGGCTCAGACCTATAGGTCAAGCCCAATGGCTGATGCATATCGCTCAAACACTATGGATGGAGATTATGCCTTATGTCTATGATTCAATACTATGTGTATGGCTCAGACCTATAGGTCAAGCTCAATGGCTGAAGCATATGGCTCAAACACTATGGATGGAGACTATGCCTTATGTCTATGATTCAATACTATGTGTATGGCTCAGACCTATTGGTCAAGCCCAATGGCTGAAACATATGGCTCAAACACTATGGATGGAGACTATGCCTTATGTCTATGATTCAATACTATGTGTATGGCTCAGACCTATATGTCAAGCCCAATGGCTGAAACATATGGCTCAAACACTATGGATGGAGACTATGCCTTATGTCTATGATTCAATACTATGTGTATGACTCAGACCTATAGGTCAAGCCCAATGGCTAAAGCATATCGCTCAAACACTATGGATGGAGACTATGCCTTATGTCTATGATTCAATACTATGTGTATGGCTCAGACCTATAGATCAAGCCCAATGGCTGAAGCATATGGCTCAAACACTATGGATGGAGACTATGCCTTATGTCTATGATTCAGTACTATGTGTATGGCTCAGACCTATAGGTCAAGCGCAATGGCTGAAACATATGGCTCAAACACTATGGATGGAGACTATGCCTTATGTCTATGATTCAATACTATGTGTATGGTTCAGACCTATAGGTCAAGCCCAATGGCTGAGACATATGGCTCAAACATTATGGATGGAAACTATGCCTTATGTCTATGATTCAATACTATGTGTATGGCTCAGACCTACAGATCAAGCCCAATGGCTGAAACATATGGCTCAAACACTATGGATGGAGACTATGCCTTATGTCTATGATGCAATACTATGTGTATGGCTCAGACCTATAGGTCAAGCCCAATGGCTGAAACATATGGTTCAAACACTATGGATGGAGACTATGCCTTATGTCTATGATTCAATACTATGTGTATGGCTCAGACCTATAGGTCAAGCCCAATGGCTGAAACATATGGCTCAAACACTATGGATGGAGACTATGCCTTATGTCTATGATTCAATACTATGTGTATGGCTCAGACCTATGGGTCAAGCCCAATGGCTGAAACATATGGCTCAAACACTATGGATGGAGACTATGCCTTATGTCTATGATTCAATACTATGTGTATGGCTCAGACCTATAGGTCAAGCCCAATGGCTGAAACATATGGCTCAAACACTATGGATGGAGACTATGCCTTATGTCTATGATTCAATACTATGTGTATGGCTCAGACCTATGGGTCAAGCCCAATGGCTGAAACATATGGCTCAAACACTATGGATGGAGACTATGCCTTATGTCTATGATTCAATGCTATGTGTATGACTCAGACCTATAGGTCAAGCCCAATGGCTGAGACATATGGCTCAAACACTATGGATGGAGACTATGCCTTATGTCTATGATTCAATACTATGTGTATGGCTCAGACCTATAGGTCAAGCCCAATGGCTGAAACATATGGCTCAAACACTATGGATGGAGACTATGCCTTATGTCTATGATTCAATACTATGTGTATGGCTCAGACCTATGGGTCAAGCCCAATGTCTGAGACATATGGCTCAAACACTATGGATGGAGACTATGCCTTATGTCTATGATTCAATACTATATGTATGGCTCAGACCTATAGGTCAAGCCCAATGGCTGAAACGTATGGCTCAAACACTATGGATGGAGACTATGCCTTATGTCTATGATTCAATACTATGTGTATGGCTCATACCTATAGGTCAAGCCCAATGGCTGAAACATATGGCTCAAATACTATGGATGGAGACTATGCTTTATGTCTATGATTCAATACTATGTGCATGGCTCAGACCTATCGGTCAAGCGCAATGGCTGAGACATATGGCTCAAACACTATGGATGGAGACTATGCCTTATGTCTATGATTCAATACTATGTGTATGGCTCAGACCTATAGGTCAAGCCCAATGGCTGAAACATATGGCTCAAACACTATGGATGGAGACTATGCCTTATGTCTATGATTCAATACTATGTGTATGGCTCAGACCTATGGGTCAAGCCCAATGGCTGAGACATATGGCTCAAACACTATGGATGGAGACTATGCCTTATGTCTATGATTCAATACTATGTGTATGGCTCAGACCTATAGGTCAAGCCCAATGGCTGAGACATATGGCTCACAACACTATGGATGGAGACTATGCCTTATGTCTATGATTCAATACTATGTGTATGGCTCAGACCTATAGGTCAAGCCCAATGGCTGAAGCATATGGCTCAAACACTATGGATGGAGACTATGCCTTATGTCTATGATTCAATACTATGTGTATGGCTCAGACCTATAGGTCAAGACCAATGGCTGAAACATATGGCTCAAACACTATGGATGGAGACTATGCCTTATGTCTATGATTCAATACTATGTGTATGGCTCAGACCTATAGGTCAAGCCCAATGGCTGAAACATATGGCTCAAACACTATGGATGGAGACTATGCATTATGTCTATGATTCAATACTATGTGTATGGTTCAGACCTATAGGTCAAGCCCAATGGCTGAGACATATGGCTCAAACATTATGGATGGAAACTATGCCTTATGTCTATGATTCAATACTATGTGTATGGCTCAGACCAATAGGTCAAGCCCAATGGCTGAAACATATGGCTCAAACACTATGGATGGAGACTATGCCTTATGTCTATGATTCAATACTATGTGTATGGCTCAGACCTATAGGTCAAGCCCAATGGCTGAAACATATGGCTCAAACACTATGGATGGAGACTATGCCTTATGTCTATGATTCAATACTATGTGCATGGCTCAGACCTATGGGTCAAGCCCAATGGCTGAGACATATGGCTCAAACACTATGGATGGAGACTATGCCTTATGTCTATGATTCATTACTATTTGTATGGTTCAGACCTATAGGGCAAGCCCAATGGCTGAGACATATGGCTCAAACACTATGGATGGAGACTATGTCTTATGTCTATGATTCAATACTATGTGTATGGCTCAGACCAATAGGTCAAGCCCAATGGCTGAGACATATGGCTCAAACACTATGGATGGAGACTATGCCTTATGTCTATGATTCAATACTATGTGTATGGCTCAGACCAATAGGTCAAGCCCAATGGCTGAGACATATGGCTCAAACACTATGGATGGAGACTATGCCTTATGTCTATGATTCAATATTATGTGTATGGCTCAGACCTATAGGTCAAGCCCAATGGCTGAGACATATGGCTCAAACTCTATGGATGGAGACTATGCCTTATGTCTATGATTCAATACTATGTGTATTGCTCAGACCTATAGGTCAAGCCCAATGGCTGAGACATATGGCTCAAACACTATGGATGGAGACTATGCCTTATGTCTATGATTCAATACTATGTGTATGGCTCAGACCTATAGGTCAAGCCCAATGGCTGAGACATATGGCTCAAACACTATGGATGGAGACTATGGCTTATGTCTATGATTCAATACTATGTGTATGGCTCAGACCTATAGGTCAAGTCCAATGGCTGAGACATATGACTCAAACACTATGGATGGAGACTATGCCTTATGTCTATGATTAAATACTATGTGTTTGGCTCAGACCTATAGGTCAAGCCCAATGGCTGAAACATATGGCTCAAACACTATGGATGGAGACTATCCCTTATGTCTATGATTCACTACTATGTGTATGGCTCAGACCTATAGGTCAAGCCCAATGGCTGATGCATATCGCTCAAACACTATGGATGGAGATTATGCCTTATGTCTATGATTCAATACTATGTGTATGGCTCAGACCTATAGGTCAAGCTCAATGGCTGAAGCATATGGCTCAAACACTATGGATGGAGACTATGCCTTATGTCTATGATTCAATACTATGTGTATGGCTCAGACCTATTGGTCAAGCCCAATGGCTGAAACATATGGCTCAAACACTATGGATGGAGACTATGCCTTATGTCTATGATTCAATACTATGTGTATGGCTCAGACGTATATGTCAAGCCCAATGGCTGAAACATATGGCTCAAACACTATGGATGGAGACTATGCCTTATGTCTATGATTCAATACTATGTGTATGACTCAGACCTATAGGTCAAGCCCAATGGCTAAAGCATATCGCTCAAACACTATGGATGGAGACTATGCCTTATGTCTATGATTCAATACTATGTGTATGGCTCAGACCTATAGATCAAGCCCAATGGCTGAAGCATATGGCTCAAACACTATGGATGGAGACTATGCCTTATGTCTATGATTCAGTACTATGTGTATGGCTCAGACCTATAGGTCAAGCGCAATGGCTGAAACATATGGCTCAAACACTATGGATGGAGACTATGCCTTATGTCTATGATTCAATACTATGTGTATGGTTCAGACCTATAGGTCAAGCCCAATGGCTGAGACATATGGCTCAAACATTATGGATGGAAACTATGCCTTATGTCTATGATTCAATACTATGTGTATGGCTCAGACCTACAGATCAAGCCCAATGGCTGAAACATATGGCTCAAACACTATGGATGGAGACTATGCCTTATGTCTATGATGCAATACTATGTGTATGGCTCAGACCTATAGGTCAAGCCCAATGGCTGAAACATATGGTTCAAACACTATGGATGGAGACTATGCCTTATGTCTATGATTCAATATTATGTGTATGGCTCAGACCTATAGGTCAAGCCCAATGGCTGAAACATATGGCTCAAACACTATGGATGGAGACTATGCCTTATGTCTATGATTCAATACTATGTGTATGGCTCAGACCTATGGGTCAAGCCCAATGGCTGAAACATATGGCTCAAACACTATGGATGGAGACTATGCCTTATGTCTATGATTCAATACTATGTGTATGGCTCAGACCTATAGGTCAAGCCCAATGGCTGAAACATATGGCTCAAACACTATGGATGGAGACTATGCCTTATGTCTATGATTCAATACTATGTGTATGGCTCAGACCTATGGGTCAAGCCCAATGGCTGAAACATATGGCTCAAACACTATGGATGGAGACTATGCCTTATGTCTATGATTCAATGCTATGTGTATGACTCAGACCTATAGGTCAAGCCCAATGGCTGAGACATATGGCTCAAACACTATGGATGGAGACTATGCCTTATGTCTATGATTCAATACTATGTGTATGGCTCAGACCTATAGGTCAAGCCCAATGGCTGAAACATATGGCTCAAACACTATGGATGGAGACTATGCCTTATGTCTATGATTCAATACTATGTGTATGGCTCAGACCTATGGGTCAAGCCCAATGTCTGAGACATATGGCTCAAACACTATGGATGGAGACTATGCCTTATGTCTATGATTCAATACTATATGTATGGCTCAGACCTATAGGTCAAGCCCAATGGCTGAAACGTATGGCTCAAACACTATGGATGGAGACTATGCCTTATGTCTATGATTCAATACTATGTGTATGGCTCATACCTATAGGTCAAGCCCAATGGCTGAAACATATGGCTCAAATACTATGGATGGAGACTATGCTTTATGTCTATGATTCAATACTATGTGCATGGCTCAGACCTATCGGTCAAGCGCAATGGCTGAGACATATGGCTCAAACACTATGGATGGAGACTATGCCTTATGTCTATGATTCAATACTATGTGTATGGCTCAGACCTATAGGTCAAGCCCAATGGCTGAAACATATGGCTCAAACACTATGGATGGAGACTATGCCTTATGTCTATGATTCAATACTATGTGTATGGCTCAGACCTATGGGTCAAGCCCAATGGCTGAGACATATGGCTCAAACACTATGGATGGAGACTATGCCTTATGTTTATGATTCAATACTATGTGTATGGCTCAGACCTATAGGTCAAGCCCAATGGCTGAGACATATGGCTCACAACACTATGGATGGAGACTATGCCTTATGTCTATGATTCAATACTATGTGTATGGCTCAGACCTATAGGTCAAGCCCAATGGCTGAAACATATGGCTCAAACACTATGGATGGAGACTATGCCTTATGTCTATGATTCAATACTATGTATGTGGCTCAGACCTATAGGTCAAGCCCAATGGCTGAAACCTATGGCTCAAACACTATGGATGGAGACTATGCCTTATGTCTATGATTCAATACTATGTGTATGGCTCAGACCTATAGGTCAAGCCCAATGGCTGAGACATATGGCTCAAACACTATGGATGGAGACTATGCCTTATGTCTATGATTCAATACTATGTGTATGGCTCAGACCTATGGGTCAAGCCCAATGGCTGAGACATATGGCTCAAACACTATGGATGGAGACTATGCCTTATGTCTATGATTCAATACTATGTGTATGGCTCAGACCTATAGGTCAAGCCCAATGGCTGAGACATATGGCTCAAACACTATGGATGGAGACTATGCCTTATGTCTATGATTCAATACTATGTGTATGGCTCAGACCTATAGGTCAAGCTCAATGGCTGAAACATATGGCTCAAACACTATGGATGGAGACTATGCCTTATGTCTATGATTCAATACTATGTGTATGGCTCAGACCTATAGGTCAAGCCCAATGGCTGAAACATATGGCTCAAACACTATGGATGGAGACTATGCCTTATGTCTATGATTCAATACTATGTGTATGACTCAGACCTATAGGTCAAGCCCAATGGCTGAGACATATGGCTCAAACACTATGGATGGAGACTATGCCTTATGTCTATGATTCAATACTATGTGTATGGCTCAGACCTATAGGTCAAGCCCAATGGCTGAAACATATGGCTCAAACACTATGGATGGAGACTATGCCTTATGTCTATGATTCAATACTATGTGTATGGCTCAGACCTATAGGTCAAGCCCAATGGCTGAGACGTATGGCTCAAACACTATGGATGGAGACTATGCCTTATGTCTATGATTCAATACTATGTGTATGGCTCAGACCTATAGGTCAAGCCCAATGGCTGAAACGTATGGCTCAAACACTATGGATGGAGACTATGCCTTATGTCTATGATTCAATACTATGTGTATGGCTCAGACCTATAGGTCAAGCCCAATGGCTGAAACATATGGCTCAAACACTATGGATGGAGACTATGCTTTATGTCTATGATTCAATACTATGTGTATGACTCAGACCTATAGGTCAAGCGCAATGGCTGAGACATATGGCTCAAACACTATGGATGGAGACTATGCCTTATGTCTATGATTCAATACTATGTGTATGGCTCAGACCTATAGGTCAAGCCCAATGGCTGAGACATATGGCTCAAACACTATGGATGGAGACTATGCCTTATGTCTATGATTCAATACTATGTGTATGGCTCAGACCTATGGGTCAAGCCCAATGGCTGAGACATATGGCTCAAACACTATGGATGGAGACTATGCCTTATGTCTATGATTCAATACTATGTGTATGGCTCAGACCTATAGGTCAAGCCCAATGGCTGAGACATATGGCTCACAACACCATGGATGGAGACTATGCCTTATGTCTATGATTCAATACTATGTGTATGGCTCAGACCTATGGGTCAAGCCCAATGGCTGAAACATATGGCTCAAACACTATGGATGGAGACTATGCCTTATGTCTATGATTCAATACTATGTATATGGCTCAGACCTATAGGTCAAGTCCAATGGCTGAAACCTATGGCTCAAACACTATGGATGGAGACTATGCCTTATGTCTATGATTCAATACTATGTGTATGGCTCAGACCAATAGGTCAAGCCCAATGGCTGAGACATATGGCTCAAACACTATGGATGGAGACTATGCCTTATGTCTATGATTCAATATTATGTGTATGGCTCAGACCTATAGGTCAAGCCCAATGGCTGAGACATATGGCTCAAACTCTATGGATGGAGACTATGCCTTATGTCTATGATTCAATACTATGTGTATTGCTCAGACCTATAGGTCAAGCCCAATGGCTGAGACATATGGCTCAAACACTATGGATGGAGACTATGCCTTATGTCTATGATTCAATACTATGTGTATGGCTCAGACCTATAGGTCAAGCCCAATGGCTGAGACATATGGCTCAAACACTATGGATGGAGACTATGGCTTATGTCTATGATTCAATACTATGTGTATGGCTCAGACCTATAGGTCAAGTCCAATGGCTGAGACATATGACTCAAACACTATGGATGGAGACTATGCCTTATGTCTATGATTCAATACTATGTGTATGGCTCAGACCTATAGGTCAAGCCCAATGGCTGAAACATATGGCTCAAACACTATGGATGGAGACTATCCCTTATGTCTATGATTCAATACTATGTGTATGGCTCAGACCTATAGGTCAAGCCCAATGGCTGATGCATATCGCTCAAACACTATGGATGGAGATTATGCCTTATGTCTATGATTCAATACTATGTGTATGGCTCAGACCTATAGGTCAAGCTCAATGGCTGAAGCATATGGCTCAAACACTATGGATGGAGACTATGCCTTATGTCTATGATTCAATACTATGTGTATGGCTCAGACCTATTGGTCAAGCCCAATGGCTGAAACATATGGCTCAAACACTATGGATGGAGACTATGCCTTATGTCTATGATTCAATACTATGTGTATGGCTCAGACCTATATGTCAAGCCCAATGGCTGAAACATATGGCTCAAACACTATGGATGGAGACTATGCCTTATGTCTATGATTCAATACTATGTGTATGACTCAGACCTATAGGTCAAGCCCAATGGCTAAAGCATATCGCTCAAACACTATGGATGGAGACTATGCCTTATGTTTATGATTCAATACTATGTGTATGGCTCAGACCTATAGATCAAGCCCAATGGCTGAAGCATATGGCTCAAACACTATGGATGGAGACTATGCCTTATGTCTATGATTCAGTACTATGTGTATGGCTCAGACCTATAGGTCAAGCGCAATGGCTGAAACATATGGCTCAAACACTATGGATGGAGACTATGCCTTATGTCTATGATTCAATACTATGTGTATGGTTCAGACCTATAGGTCAAGCCCAATGGCTGAGACATATGGCTCAAACATTATGGATGGAAACTATGCCTTATGTCTATGATTCAATACTATGTGTATGGCTCAGACCTACAGATCAAGCCCAATGGCTGAAACATATGGCTCAAACACTATGGATGGAGACTATGCCTTATGTCTATGATGCAATACTATGTGTATGGCTCAGACCTATAGGTCAAGCCCAATGGCTGAAACATATGGTTCAAACACTATGGATGGAGACTATGCCTTATGTCTATGATTCAATACTATGTGTATGGCTCAGACCTATAGGTCAAGCCCAATGGCTGAAACATATGGCTCAAACACTATGGATGGAGACTATGCCTTATGTCTATGATTCAATACTATGTGTATGGCTCAGACCTATGGGTCAAGCCCAATGGCTGAAACATATGGCTCAAACACTATGGATGGAGACTATGCCTTATGTCTATGATTCAATACTATGTGTATGGCTCAGACCTATAGGTCAAGCCCAATGGCTGAAACATATGGCTCAAACACTATGGATGGAGACTATGCCTTATGTCTATGATTCAATACTATGTGTATGGCTCAGACCTATGGGTCAAGCCCAATGGCTGAAACATATGGCTCAAACACTATGGATGGAGACTATGCCTTATGTCTATGATTCAATGCTATGTGTATGACTCAGACCTATAGGTCAAGCCCAATGGCTGAGACATATGGCTCAAACACTATGGATGGAGACTATGCCTTATGTCTATGATTCAATACTATGTGTATGGCTCAGACCTATAGGTCAAGCCCAATGGCTGAAACATATGGCTCAAACACTATGGATGGAGACTATGCCTTATGTCTATGATTCAATACTATGTGTATGGCTCAGACCTATGGGTCAAGCCCAATGTCTGAGACATATGGCTCAAACACTATGGATGGAGACTATGCCTTATGTCTATGATTCAATACTATATGTATGGCTCAGACCTATAGGTCAAGCCCAATGGCTGAAACGTATGGCTCAAACACTATGGATGGAGACTATGCCTTATGTCTATGATTCAATACTATGTGTATGGCTCATACCTATAGGTCAAGCCCAATGGCTGAAACATATGGCTCAAATACTATGGATGGAGACTATGCTTTATGTCTATGATTCAATACTATGTGCATGGCTCAGACCTATCGGTCAAGCGCAATGGCTGAGACATATGGCTCAAACACTATGGATGGAGACTATGCCTTATGTCTATGATTCAATACTATGTGTATGGCTCAGACCTATAGGTCAAGCCCAATGGCTGAAACATATGGCTCAAACACTATGGATGGAGACTATGCCTTATGTCTATGATTCAATACTATGTGTATGGCTCAGACCTATGGGTCAAGCCCAATGGCTGAGACATATGGCTCAAACACTATGGATGGAGACTATGCCTTATGTCTATGATTCAATACTATGTGTATGGCTCAGACCTATAGGTCAAGCCCAATGGCTGAGACATATGGCTCACAACACTATGGATGGAGACTATGCCTTATGTCTATGATTCAAATCTATGTGTATGGCTCAGACCTATAGGTCAAGCCCAATGGCTGAAACATATGGCTCAAACACTATGGATGGAGACTATGCCTTATGTCTATGATTCAATACTATGTATGTGGCTCAGACCTATAGGTCAAGCCCAATGGCTGAAACCTATGGCTCAAACACTATGGATGGAGACTATGCCTTATGTCTATGATTCAATACTATGTGTATGGCTCAGACCTATAGGTCAAGCCCAATGGCTGAGACATATGGCTCAAACACTATGGATGGAGACTATGCCTTATGTCTATGATTCAATACTATGTGTATGGCTCAGACCTATAGGTCAAGCCCAATGGCTGAGACATATGGCTCAAACACTATGGATGGAGACTATGCCTTATGTCTATGATTCAATACTATGTGTATGGCTCAGACCTATAGGTCAAGCCCAATGGCTGAGACATATGGCTCAAACACTATGGATGGAGACTATGCCTTATGTCTATGATTCAATACTATGTGTATGGCTCAGACCTATAGGTCAAGCTCAATGGCTGAAACATATGGCTCAAACACTATGGATGGAGACTATGCCTTATGTCTATGATTCAATACTATGTGTATGGCTCAGACCTATAGGTCAAGCCCAATGGCTGAAACATATGGCTCAAACACTATGGATGGAGACTATGCCTTATGTCTATGATTCAATACTATGTGTATGACTCAGACCTATAGGTCAAGCCCAATGGCTGAGACATATGGCTCAAACACTATGGATGGAGACTATGCCTTATGTCTATGATTCAATACTATGTGTATGGCTCAGACCTATAGGTCAAGCCCAATGGCTGAAACATATGGCTCAAACACTATGGATGGAGACTATGCCTTATGTCTATGATTCAATACTATGTGTATGGCTCAGACCTATAGGTCAAGCCCAATGGCTGAGACGTATGGCTCAAACACTATGGATGGAGACTATGCCTTATGTCTATGATTCAATACTATGTGTATGGCTCAGACCTATAGGTCAAGCCCAATGGCTGAAACGTATGGCTCAAACACTATGGATGGAGACTATGCCTTATGTCTATGATTCAATACTATGTGTATGGCTCAGACCTATAGGTCAAGCCCAATGGCTGAAACATATGGCTCAAATACTATGGATGGAGACTATGCTTTATGTCTATGATTCAATACTATGTGTATGACTCAGACCTATAGGTCAAGCGCAATGGCTGAGACATACGGCTCAAACACTATGGATGGAGACTATGCCTTATGTCTATGATTCAATACTATGTGTATGGCTCAGACCTATAGGTCAAGCCCAATGGCTGAGACATATGGCTCAAACACTATGGATGGAGACTATGCCTTATGTCTATGATTCAATACTATGTGTATGGCTCAGACCTATGGGTCAAGCCCAATGGCTGAGACATATGGCTCAAACACTATGGATGGAGACTATGCCTTATGTCTATGATTCAATACTATGTGTATGGCTCAGACCTATAGGTCAAGCCCAATGGCTGAGACATATGGCTCACAACACTATGGATGGAGACTATGCCTTATGTCTATGATTCAATACTATGTGTATGGCTCAGACCTATGGGTCAAGCCCAATGGCTGAAACATATGGCTCAAACACTATGGATGGAGACTATGCCTTATGTCTATGATTCAATACTATGTATATGGCTCAGACCTATAGGTCAAGTCCAATGGCTGAAACCTATGGCTCAAACACTATGGATGGAGACTATGCCTTATGTCTATGATTCAATACTATGTGTATGGCTCAGACCTATAGGTCAAGCCCAATGGCTGAGAAATATGGCTCAAACTCTATGGATGGAGACTATGCCTTATGTCTATGATTCAATACTATGTGTATGGCTCAGACCTATAGGTCAAGTCCAATGGCTGAAACCTATGGCTCAAACACTATGGATGGAGACTATGCCTTATGTCTATGATTCAATTCTATGTGTATGGCTCAGACCTATAGGTCAAGCCCAATGGCTGAGACATATGGCTCAAACACTATGGATGGAGACTATGCCTTATGTCTATGATTCAATACTATGTGTATGGCTCAGACCTATAGGTCAAGCCGAATGGCTGAGACATATGGCTCAAACACTATGGATGGAGACTATGGCTTATGTCTATGATTCAATACTATGTGTATGGCTCAGACCTATAGGTCAAGCCCAATGGCTGAAACATATGGCTCAAACACTATGGATGGAGACTATGCCTTATGTCTATGATTCAATACTATGTGTATGGCTCAGACCTATAGGTCAAGCCCAATGGCTGAAGCATATCGCTCAAACACTATGGATGGAGATTATGCCTTATGTCTATGATTCAATACTATGTGTATGGCTCAGACCTATAGGTCAAGCCCAATGGCTGAAGCATATGGCTCAAACACTATGGATGGAGACTATGCCTTATGTCTTTGATTCAATACTATGTGTATGGCTCAGACCTATTGGTCAAGCCCAATGGCTGAAACATATGGCTCAAACACTATGGATGGAGACTATGCCTTATGTCTATGATTCAATTCTATGTGTATGGCTCAGACCTATATGTCAAGCCCAATGGCTGAAACATATGGCTCAAACACTATGGATGGAGACTATGCCTTATGTCTATGATTCAATACTATGTGTATAGCTCAGACCTATAGGTCAAGCCCAATGGCTGAAACATATGGCTCAAACACTATGGATGGAGACTATACCTTATGTCTATGATTCAATACTATGTGTATGGCTCAGACCTATAGGTCAAGCCCAATGGCTGAGACATACGGCTCAAACATTATGGATGGAAACTATGCCTTATGTCTATGATTCAATACTATGTGTATGGCTCAGACCTACAGATCAAGCCCAATGGCTGAAACATATGGCTCAAACACTATGGATGGAGACTATGCCTTATGTCTATGATTCAATACTATGTGTATGGCTCAGACCTATAGGTCAAGCCCAATGGATGAAACATATGGTTCAAACACTATGGATGGAGACTATGCCTTATGTCTATGATTCAATACTATGTGTATGGCTCAGACCTATTGGTCAAGCCCAATGGCTGAAACATATGGCTCAAACACTATGGATGGAGACTATGCCTTATGTCTATGATTCAATGCTATGTGTATGGCTCAGACCTATAGGTCAAGCCCAATGGCTGAAACATATGGCTCAAACACTATGGATGGAGACTATGCCTTATGTCTATGATTCAATACTATGTGTATGGCTCAGACCTATGGGTCAAGCCCAATGGCTGAAACATATGGCTCAAACACTATGGATGGAGACTATGCCTTATGTCTATGATTCAATACTATGTGTATGGCTCAGACCTATGGGTCAAGCCCAATGGCTGAAACATATGGCTCAAACACTATGGATGGAGACTATGCCTTATGTCTATGATTCAATACTATGTGAATGACTCAGACCTATAGGTCAAGCCCAATGGCTGAGACATATGGCTCAAACACTATGGATGGAGACTATGCCTTATGTCTATGATTCAATACTATGTGTATGGTTCAGACCTATAGGTCAAGCCCAATGGCTGAAACATATGGCTCAAACACTATGGATGGAGACTATGCCTTATGTCTATGATTCAATACTATGTGTATGGCTCAGACCTATAGGTCAAGCCCAATGTCTGAGACATATGGCTCAAACACTATGGATGGAGACTATGCCTTATGTCTATGATTCAATACTATATGTATGGCTCAGACCTATAGGTCAAGCCCAATGGCTGAAACGTATGGCTCAAACACTATGGATGGAGACTATGCCTTATGTCTATGATTCAATACTATGTGTATGGCTCATACCTATAGGTCAAGCCCAATGGCTGAAACATATGGCTCAAATACTATGGATGGAGACTATGCTTTATGTCTATGATTCAATACTATGTGTATGGCTCAGACCTATAGGTCAAGCGCAATGGCTGAGACATATGGCTCAAACACTATGGATGGAGACTATGCCTTATGTCTATGATTCAATACTATGTGTATGGCTCAGACCTATAGGTCAAGCCCAATGGCTGAAACATATGGCTCAAACACTATGGATGGAGACTATGCCTTATGTCTATGATTCAATACTATGTGTATGGCTCAGACCTATGGGTCAAGCCCAATGGCTGAGACATATGGCTCAAACACTATGGATGGAGACTATGCCTTATGTCTATGATTCAATACTATGTGTATGGCTCAGACCTATAGGTCAAGCCCAATGGCTGAGACATATGGCTCACAACACTATGGATGGAGACTATGCCTTATGTCTATGATTCAATACTATGTGTATGGCTCAGACCTATAGGTCAAGCCCAATGGCTGAAACATATGGCTCAAACACTATGGATGGAGACTATGCCTTATGTCTATGATTCAATACTATGTATATGGCTCAGACCTATAGGTCAAGCCCAATGGCTGAAACCTATGGCTCAAACACTATGGATGGAGACTATGCCTTATGTCTATGATTCAATACTATGTGTATGGCTCAGACCTATAGGTCAAGCCCAATGGCTGAGACATATGGCTCAAACACTATGGATGGAGACTATGCCTTATGTCTATGATTCAATACTATGTGTATGGCTCAGACCTATAGGTCAAGCCCAATGGCTGAGACATATGGCTCAAACACTATGGATGGAGACTATGCCTTATGTCTATGATTCAATACTATGTGTATGGCTCAGACCTATTGGTCAAGCCCAATGGCTGAGACATATGGCTCAAACACTATGGATGGAGACTATGCCTTATGTCTATGATTCAATACTATGTGTATGGCTCAGACATATAGGTCAAGCCCAATGGCTGAAACATATGGCTCAAACACTATGGATGGAGACTATGCCTTATGTCTATGATTCAATACTATGTGTATGGCTCAGACCTATGGGTCAAGCCCAATGGCTGAGACATATGGCTCAAACACTATGGATGGAGACTATGCCTTATGTCTATGATTCAATACTATGTGTATGGCTCAGACCTATAGGTCAAGCCCAATGGCTGAAACATATGGCTCAAACACTATGGATGGAGACTATGCCTTATGTCTATGATTCAATACTATGTGTATGACTCAGACCTATAGGTCAAGCCCAATGGCTGAGACATATGGCTCAATCACTATGGATGGAGACTATGCCTTATGTCTATGATTCAATACTATGTGTATGGCTCAGACCTATAGGTCAAGCCCAATGGCTGAAACATATGGCTCAAACACTATGGATGGAGACTATGCCTTATGTCTATGATTCAATACTATGTATATGGCTCAGACCTATAGGTCAAGCCCAATGGCTGAAACCTATGGCTCAAACACTATGGATGGAGACTATGCCTTATGTCTATGATTCAATACTATGTGTATGGCTCAGACCTATAGGTCAAGCCCAATGGCTGAGACATATGGCTCAAACACTATGGATGGAGACTATGCCTTATGTCTATGATTCAATACTATGTGTATGGCTCAGACCTATAGGTCAAGCCCAATGGCTGAGACATATGGCTCAAACACTATGGATGGAGACTATGCCTTATGTCTATGAGTCAATACTATGTGTATGGCTCAGACCTATAGGTCAAGCCCAATGGCTGAGACATATGGCTCAAACACTATGGATGGAGACTATGCCTTATGTCTATGATTCAATACTATGTGTATGGCTCAGACCTATAGGTCAAGCCCAATGGCTGAAACATATGGCTCAAACACTATGGATGGAGACTATGCCTTATGTCTATGATTCAATACTATGTGTATGGCTCAGACCTATAGGTCAAGCCCAATGGCTGAGACATATGGCTCAAACACTATGGATGGAGACTATGCCTTATGTCTATGATTCAATACTATGTGTATGGCTCAGACCTATAGGTCAAGCCCAATGGCTGAAACATATGGCTCAAACACTATGGATGGAGACTATGCCTTATGTCTATGATTCAATACTATGTGTATGGCTCAGACCTATAGGTCAAGCCCAATGTCTGAGACATATGGCTCAAACACTATGGATGGAGACTATGCCTTATGTCTATGATTCAATACTATATGTATGGCTCAGACCTATAGGTCAAGCCCAATGGCTGAAACGTATGGCTCAAACACTATGGATGGAGACTATGCCTTATGTCTATGATTCAATACTATGTGTATGGCTCAGACCTATAGGTCAAGCCCAATGGCTGAAACATATGGCTCAAACACTATGGATGGAGACTATGCCTTATGTCTATGATTCAATACTATGTGTATGGCTCAGACCTATAGGTCAAGCCCAATGGCTGAAACATATGGCTCAAACACTATGGATGGAGACTATGCCTTATGTCTATGATTCAATACTATGTGTATGGCTCAGACCTATGGGTCAAGCCCAATGGCTGAGACATATGGCTCAAACACTATGGATGGAGACTATGCCTTATGTCTATGATTCAATACTATGTGTATGGCTCAGACCTATAGGTCAAGCCCAATGGCTGAGACATATGGCTCACAACACTATGGATGGAGACTATGCCTTATGTCTATAATTCAATACTATGTGTATGGCTCAGACCTATAGGTCAAGCCCAATGGCTGAAACCTATGGCTCAACCACTATGGATGGAGACTATGCCTTATGTCTATGATTCAATACTATGTGTATGGCTCAGACCTATAGGTCAAGCCCAATGGCTGAGACATATGGCTCAAACACTATGGATGGAGACTATGCCTTATGTCTATAATTCAATACTATGTGTATGGCTCAGACCTATAGGTCAAGCCCAATGGCTGAAACCTATGGCTCAAACACTATGGATGGAGACTATGCCTTATGTCTATGATTCAATACTATGTGTATGGCTCAGACCTATAGGTCAAGCCCAATGGCTGAGACATATGGCTCAAACACTATGGATGGAGACTATGCCTTATGTCTATGATTCAATACTATGTGTATGGCTCAGACCTACAGGTCAAGCCCAATGGCTGAGACATATGGCTCAAACACTATGGATGGAGACTATGCCTTATGTCTATGATTCAATACTATGTGTATGGCTCAGACCTATAGGTCAAGCCCAATGGCTGAGACATATGGCTCAAACACTATGGATGGAGACTATGCCTTATGTGTCTCAGACAATCACATACACTGATCGATCGGTTAGACGTTTTGTATGTGGCTCAAACTCATGCTCGGAACACGATTACTTCTCCGATACAATAAACTTGTCGTCAACTTAGGGCGTCAAACACTGCTTAAAGGTCCAGCGTCTGCTTACAATATCACAACTAACAATGCGACAATGCGAGCACCTAGTGCTCGAGAACTATAGACACATACCCCGTTAGTCTATAACAACGGTTTTGACTACATATTCTATCATCAAACTACCTATATATCACGATACTGCTGCTAAATTGTCCTATCACAAGACAAGCTCAGTCCCATAAATTGTAACCAACGTGCAGGTACGCTTGCACCAATCCAACGATACGATCGAAATTGATCAAGTACACGAGTGTTTATCTCTTTATATAGTGAATACGCGAACTTCTCAAAGGACGCTCCACACCAGTAATAAAAACGTAGATATCAAATTTAGTGCACACGACGCTTTTCTTGAATAACCTTCATCAGGTTACGCTCAATATCGAAAAATTGGAAAGCCAAATAACTTGAGAATGCTTGGTAGCAATAAAACCAAAGGGCATAAACGTGATATTCAAATTCGACTAAGATCACCTTGGCCTGAATGAAGTGTTCATTCTATGTTGTTTTTCTCGCTACAATTGTTGTATCTTTGCAGAGTGATTTGAAATCTTATAAAACCGTTTCTTTACTTCCTCTTCAACATATTTGAGAAATCTCTGAAGAATTTTTACTAAACCGAGTAATCAAAATATTTATGTTTTTTTTTATTTGCTTTATGGGCGGAAGCTTTATCGTGCATAGTAAAAATGGCGGATAAACTTCCGGTTTCCAAGTACTTCACAGTCTCCGAAACAGAGACAATGTTACTTTCCATAGGGTACATAATATCTCGTTGCTTCTGTTTCAAAGATTGATATTAGCTACCTTAGAGTAAATAACATCATCTCTGCCACATCGGAAGGAGAGGTTTTTCTCATGGCGGACATTCGTGTAGTATATTAAGGAATTGTATCATGGATTTGAGTAAATCCGATTTGTGGTCAACGAGATGATTACGTCCAATATTTCACAAACTATAGTATTGTAAGGCCTAATGACAAATTTCTACAGAACCAAGCAGACAGACCCCGAGTTAAAATAAAGGAGGTTCTATTTACGTGTTTCGTAGAAATCAACTGATGTTATTTCTACCTGTACGTCTACCAAATACTGACCGCCTTAAACAAGTTGAAGATAATATCAGAGGTTGCACATATCAATTGAAAATGGTTAAAATCAGTATTTAATAGAGAAGACTGTAGCCTTGAATGTTTGAACCAGATATTGAATATCAATTCATCAGCTAAATCAATTAATTTCTTAAGATTATATATCAGACGACAGTATTGTGTTTATCGGATTAGCTGTTGCCTTTGTATTTGGAGTGTACACGTTGTTTGGAATTCCGTATCAAGAAATTATAATTTCAGATATAGAAATGAAATAAATTATTGGATGAAATGGACAATTTATTGGACAATTTGAACACATATAAGATAGTAACTGCTTACCCTTCGTGAGCACCTCAGCTTACCCCCTGTTTTTTTGGTGGGGTCCGTGTTGTTCATGTTGTTAGTTTGTCTTATTATGTGTTTTTCCATTCTGAGTTCTGTGTTGTGATGTCCATTGCGAATTCCGCCAAATGTGCGGATCGTCTTTACCCCCAGTTGTCTGTAGGAGGGCTCGTGTCTTATTTACTTATTTTTGTTTGTTTGCGTATAGTGGTGTCAAAAACATATTGTGTTGTGTTTTTGTTGCTTTTCTTCGTCTTGTGTAATCTCTGTTGCCAGTTTCTCTAGATTGTACATTTTTGATTGCCCCTTCGGTATTCTCTAACGTTAATTGGACAATATGTCGGGCAATCTGAACACATATAAGATAGATTTATCAATGAATGCTACTCCATTTGTCAAATACATGTATTGTTGTTGAAAATTCTGTATTGAAGTAACCTCTTAAGTTTACAAATTATCTGGACTGGTTTGCACAAATCTAAATTAAATTTAACTGTCAATTCAAACATAATTGAAACTTAAAATTGCATGCAATGTACATGAAATGAATTTGCGACTTAAATTTAATTAAGCTTTGTGTAACCCAGTCCTGGACATTTGTTAGATTAAAATAAAAACGAGTAATTGATGAGATATAACATATTCGTTATGTCAATTTCTGCATGTGACAATCACTATTTTCACATATAACACAATCAACGTTTGCATACTCGCATGTGTTTTAGTTTTTACAATTGTTTCAGTCAAAAAATTAACAAAAAAAGAATTATTGACATTCAAAATTGCTATGCACACTATGACACAATACTATTATTTCATCATGTTATATATAGACAACGACGACATTTTACACCGGCACCAAACCCCAAATATTGTTATTATTACTCACAACTTTATCATAGTGAATAATAAGTTTGCTAGCAAAACATTTCGAATATGTGTATGTACAAATTAGTGCCGTCTCATACAGTACGAAGGTCATGAACCGAAGGTATGCAAGGGGGCATAACCCCTTGAAAATCAAGAATGACAATTAACGTTCAAATATGACCATTAAAATAGAGATTTCGGTTGAACTATGTCTATTTATGTACAGATTTGGACCCATGGCTTCAAAGCCATCTCCTATCACGAGTGTGTCGACCCCACACCCCTTTGCAAATCTTCTCTTACATTTTTCTCTTTTTGCCTTTTGTGCAGCAACAGATTTAGTATGCTAAAATCTCGATATGGTAATTGGAGCCGATTCATTGTAGATGAGAAAGCCGTTATTTTTTTTTGCATTATATGTTTTTTAGTAGCAACTATGTATTAAAACCACTATAGAACATCAATTAATCAAGATTAAATAGGATTTAGAATAATTTGAAGTTAACAAGGATAATTAATATAAGAATGGCGATTCAAATTGATGTAGAAACACAGAATTTAATTTTCAGATCTGCATAAAATAAATCAGACCCAAGAGAGATTAATCAACTCCGTTACAATCTCTCTAGATGTCGTTGTATTTTTCTTCAAATAAACTTGATCCGAATTAAATAACACAATCACCTTTAGAATCTACTTTATAATAATTTCCTACAGTTATGTGCAAAAAACATCCGGGGAAAAAAATCAGCAACTATTCATTAATGTTCGGATCTTTGTATATTTATTTTGGCATTATTTTTTTATTCGAATTCTTATGTGTTATCCTTCACAGGAGGGACATAAAGTTACAGAAAAAGGGATAGGTTGTATTTATTTTCAAATACACAAGATGCAAATGAAAAAGCACAATGACGTTTAGTTACACTTCAGTCGAAATACCAGAATAACGGCCATTATCTTGCGAAACTGTATCTCTGAATAGGATGAAGATAGCAAACTATGCTTTCCCAAAACGTCTTATTTTCATATTCAAAATTCGTATTTTTTTCTGCAAGTTATTCTACATTTAAAACAAACAAACAAACAAACAAAAATAACAAAAACAATAACAAAAGAAAACATATATATAAAAAGGGAAGAATAAAGAAAAAAACATTATTCCAGCAGCTTTTGCATTAAAGCTCTGATCCATGTATAATTATTTTGACATTAACTTTTTAATGTGAATTATAATGTGTTAAGCATGGTTTATTATTCACAGGAGGGAAATAAAGTTAGAGAAAGAAACTATATTGTATTTGTCGTCAAATACCATAGATGCGAATCAAATAGCACAATGACCTTTAAATTCTACTTTATTTTAATTACCCAGGGACATTTGTGTTGGAATATTATCAAAGTTTTCAGAATATAACGGAAACTACAATGCTTGGCCATTAATAATTCTATTTCGCCACTCTAATAAAAAAAACAAAATGCGATTATTGTGTAAACAATATTAGAATATAATGATGAAATACCAGTGGAATTAACGATAATGGGGTTATGGTTTTTAACGCCACTTTCAACAATATTTCAGCTATATCGTGGAGGACAGTTTTATTGGTGGAGGAAACCGGAGTACCTCATAAAACCACAGAGCTGTCGCAAGTCACTATCAAAACTTTATTACATAATATTGTATCAAACACACCTCGCCATGAGTGGGATTCAAACTCAAAACTTTAGTGGTGGTAGACACTGATTGCACAGGTAATTGTAAATCCAACTACCATACTATCACGACCACAACGGCGACGTATTAACGATAATGTGCATGTCATTGTTTCTCCGTTTGTTGTCTACGGTCTTCCAAAAGGTGAAACTATTAGGATCTCACTATTCGATTTAATCCCGCCACATTTGTGTGCCTGTCCTAAGTCAGGACTTGGATATCAAACGCCATACTAGTGTGCCGTGATCTCTTTGTTTTCAGTTCTTTAAGGTAAGAGGAGTTGTTCGGTATTGTTGATATTAGAGGAAATGGTCTAATTTTAGTCACATGTCATTTTATACGTGTTTTGATTGGTTTAAAAAGTTGAGGTTATTTGTCAATATACAGAATCGAAAAATAGACGTCATTCTCAAGGCGTCGCGTGCCATTGTCATCGGATGATTTTCTTTAAATGAGACACCTTTGAGGTTATTTAAATTGATTTCCTATTATTTGCTTTATTTTGAAAAAATTAATATATTTTTCAATATCATAGCAAAAAAGTTTGAATTAATTTATAAGGATTGATCGAAATTATTTGTTCGGTTCATTCGAAATAACCTCAATCAGGTTGTACACACCCTTGCGTAATCCACTATGCGGGTTACCCGGTGTGTACAACCTGGTTGAGGTTATTTCTTCATGAACCGAACAACAATTACGATCAATCCATAATTAAACTTTCATTTCATAATGCACTTGTTGAGGGGTTCAATGTGCAGATAACAGGTCTTAATGAACAAGAAATTGTTAACCAGTGGTCATTAGTGGTGTAACCGGTCATAAGCTGGTAAAAGCCATAAAGACTATTGAATACACAGTGACTATTCTAATTATGCCATTGCTGATTACCTATTGAGTTGTTTTGCTATTTACAAAGGTTTTATTTGGATGTGTTTAAGAACATTGCCATAACACTGCAAAATTTGAAAACGTCATGAAGAAATAACCTCAATCAGGTTGTACACACCGTGTAACCCGCGTAGTTACTCAAGGGTGTATACAATCTGATTAAGGTTATTTCCAATGAACCAAACAAATAATTTCTATCAATCCTTATAAATTAATTCAAACTTTTTTTGTTATCATATTGAAAAATATATCTATTTTTTTCAAAATAAGGCAAATAATCGGAAATAATTTTAAAAAACCCAAAGGTGCCTCATTTAAAGAAAATCACCGGATGACAACGCCACGCCTTTTTAAGCCAATCAAAAGACGTATAAAATGACATGTGACTCTAAAATTAATTTATATATAAATACACTTAATTTATTCGTCAATTTATTGAATTACTCGACAGGGACCCCAATGAAATTGCTAAAGCAACAACATATACCACTTGTTATGCATAGTGGGCACAAATGGTAATGTTCGTTACGATGTCCGCATTAAAACGATGTTCAGTTCGTCTTTACCTCCAGTTGTTTGTAGGAGGGCTCATGTCTTATTTACAATATCAGCGTTTGTTTGCGTATAGTGGTGTCGAACATATATTGTGTTATGTTTTCGTTTTGTTTTTCTTCTTCGTGTGTACCCTATCTTGCCAGTTTCTCTGGATTTACCATTTTTGGTTGACCCTTCGTTATTCTCTAACGATTATCTAGTAATATCGAAATTTGTCGAATGATTTGTACTTTTATTTCTAGGCGCGTCAACAGGTATCAACGACGGATATTTGACTACAGACAAGCATGCACAAAGCGCAAATGAATGTGCAATTTCACAATATAATATTGGGGGGGGGGGGGGGGGGGGGGGGGTATCTTAACAGTGCCTTCATCTTGATAAGGAATCATAAATGCATGCTGGTGTTTTTCTAATTAAGAAAACAAATGCAAAAAACGTATATTTTACATTCTAACCACTATTTTTTTGCTTTCCCATCCTTTGATGTTTTTGAACGAACCTGATGATGGTTAATTATTCCAGAAAAGCGCACTAAATTAGATATCTACGTTGTAAGTCTGCTAATTTCTATTACTGATTAAATTTTATGACAGTTAACAGATTAACGACTAAGTTCATATCAATGTCATCATTGTGTTGTAACAAGATGAAATTAAATTGCTTTCTATAATAATCAATTAACAAGTAATTTTAATGATTGATTTATCAGAAAGGTCATTTAGTGGGCAATAACACTGTCTGTCACGTGTAACCACATTATGAAGATGTTAATGTCTACATACAATGATCATGAAGTCGAATTATTTTGATGTAGTCATTGTTGATATAACTGCCATTTTAATTCGTTACCCTGCATGTACTTTAGAGAATGAGGCGTAAAAGTGTTAGAAATCATGTTTAGGTCCTTTGGTTGTATTGCTACCAAAGACTTTTAAATTAGTTACCATTACTATTGTTTTACTATGTGCGTACCTGATAAAGGTTTAGACCTTTTGATTTTATTGCTCCAAGCGACTTTTAAATTAGTTGCCATTACTATTGTTTTACTATGTGCGTACCTGATAAAGGTTTAGACCTTTTGATTTTATTGCTCCAAGCGACTTTTAAATTAGTTGCTTTTCCAACTCTTTACTATGAACATGCCTGATATTGAAGAAACTCATCGTGCTCACGGCATTAGATAACTTATCTAAATGGAATATATTTGTACCTCATTAATCATTTATTATTCATATGTGATAAAGATGTCTGTACTTGTCTTGTAATCTTTGAAATAAATGTAAAATTGCAAGATGTGAGTCTTTGCAGAAAAACAAACCTTTCTTTCATATCAAGTTAATCATTATTATTACAGAATATGATATTGGTAGGAGATAACGATATATCGCATTATGTAATCGCTGAAAACCGTGCTATCAGTTTTTCGTAGAGATAGAATCAGTCTGAATGAAATTTGAAATAATGTAAGCAAATTATTTTAGTCATTCTAACTTCCTATGATTTTTAAAAAAATGTAGATAATGATAATACCTGAATATGCATGAAATATTTGCCGTCGGATTTTGAGCAGCAATTAATCATTTATTCGAGTCATTTTGTGTAATAGGATTAGGGTTATGGTTTTTAACGCCACTTTCAACAATTTTTCAGTTATATCGTGACGGTCAGTTTTATTAATGGTGAACACTTCAACCATCATCAGGTACGCTCAAGTGATAGGTTGGAAAGTCAAATAATTGTTGGGAGCGTGAAAACTAAAGGACCTTACCATCATAGCCAAAACCGGCTAAGGTCACCTATTCCTGAGGGAGGAGAATCTTAGTTTTGCTTTGATAATAACTGCATTACATTATTTAAGAACTGTTAATTTCAAAGCTAAATATATCTCTCAAACTGTCTCAATACTGAAATACTGACCTGGTGGGTAATACCATTAGATATTAGAGTTCAAGAGACATTGACCCGGTAATAAATTAAATTCGCATAGGACGAGTACCTGGAATAACAATCACCAGGTTACCTCAAAGCATTGACATCTACAAAGAACTACTAACTTGTGTCATATTTGTATAATATTTGTTAGCGCATTAATCGACCGCTATATATATCCTGTTATCATCATCGACACCGGATATTGCTACTTTCGATACAAAACGGTTCAATAGGCAATAGTTATCCACAATAAAATTTACTATGAATTTGTTTTTATGAACAAATATGAAATTTAAAAACTTTCCAACGTAATATGTTGTGTTCTTTATTTTGTGTTCAGTGAGTGGAGGTGAGAGGTAATTGTTCGTTTTCTTGATATTGGAGGAATTGTTGACAATCACTTCCTATAAACTTTCTTTAATTTATTTCGGATGACACGAGATGGACTGGCAATATGATAAAGCGAGTCTAGGAATACCACCGCCATCTTTTACACTTGAGAATTAAAAATCGCCGTATTTTAAACCATTTTTTTTTCTCATTTATGACTTATCACCGGGTTTGTAACAAGAGTAGCACGTCGGGCGCCACATGTGGAGCAGGAAATGCTTGCCCTTTTAGAGCACATGAGTTCACCCCCCCCCCCGCGTTGCTTGATCTTTTGTTTTATGTGAAGTGATTTGTTGATCATTGTTTGTTCCTTTGTTATTTTTCTCTTCGCCATTGCGTTGTTAGTCCTTCTTAGATTTCCGACTTCCGTTTGCCTCTTTGCTATCGTCAAACTTTCTATTTCTTCACAATATCGACAAAATGTAGGAATTATTGCATTTATCTTCCCAAGAGTTTCTATTTAAGTGTAACCAAGATACAATGTGTGTTAATCACCAACCAACCAGAGACATGGGAATACCTGCAACCATTAGCATAAGCATTTCTTTGTATATGTAGTCAAAGACAATGTGTTTGAAAGAGACCACATAATCAGTTTATTCACCTGACTGCTTTAACAAGGTGTCATGCATTTTCTTGACAATTTCATTTAAGATAAAAGCCTTTTTATAAACTTCACTGTATGACGCTGTACACGAGTCGGAAATTTTGATTCCGGATCAATGTTTATAAACATTCACTTGAGACAGAAATAATACTTATATTATTGTCATTGAAGTCAGAAAGGTAGAAAACTTACATTTTGAGTGATTTAATCCTGATTTGAAACATAAGAAAGGTTGAAAAACATCAGAAACATATTTTTTTGTCAATTGAGCGGGTTAGTAGCTTGAGTGACATCAACACGAATCTACTTTATCCCGGACTTTCTTAGCTGTGCATTACACATATTTATATTCGTAGGTCTTGTTTTTTTAATCCAATTGATTCGACAAATATCTTGCTTTGTTGCTTTCAAAACAGATATATTTTCTCATTCTCTTGATTTGAAATTACAAAATGTCATACCAGGGCGTATGAATACACCTCAGCAGAATGACAGCATTTGAAAAATGTTGGTGTTTCTTCGAATGATATGCAAGGGAAAAGAAACAAGCCTTAAAAAAATAGCATTAACAAAAAACAAAATCAAAATCAAAAACAAACAGACATAGAAAAAAAACACAATAAAATCAAAACAATGCAAAAAAATAATGTAAAAAAAAAACAAGCAAACAAAAAAAAAAAGAAGACAAAAGAGAAGAAATAATAAAAAATGATAATAAAAAAAAATAAAAAAAAATGAGCAAAACCTCCCCAAAAATGAAATCATTATCGCATAGTGTTATTCTATTTGGATGTTCAGATTATAAAAAGTTTTAACGAAATGATGAAAAATAATCATTATTTTCGAAATTGATATCCAGCCGGTAAATTACACTTTCTTCCTATTGTAATCGTTGTTGTCTCCTCATTCGTATTAACAAACGGTCATACCATAAGGGAATTGTTCGTTTGATGTTTTATATTATGTGGGAATTTGTGCAAAGAATTATTGAGATGAGAAATCAATTATTTCATCATGAACGGTTTTAATATAGCACGAAACGTTATTGCTTTTTACACTACTTAACCACCAACTAACGTTGTGAGATCGAATCCCACTCAGGCGAGGTGTACTTGATACAACATTATGTGAGGAAGTTTATCGGTGATTTGCGGCAGATCGGTGGTTTTCACCGGGTATTCCTCGACTATTAAAAAATTGACCGCCACGATATAACTGAAATATTGTAGAACAGGGCGTTACACACTGTAACCCTAACCATAGCCCCCTTTAGCCAACAATGGGTTTATCTAATGTAAAGCTAGTGTCACACTATTTACCGCCTCCAAATAATGTTCTGTAAATTATTTGAAACGACATAAGATAGATCTGTGTCCGGGAAAACACATTTTTATTATTGATCACTTGAAAAACGTGATAGAATGCTTTTTAAAATAAAACAAATAATTTCACATGATTAATTGAGTAAGTGGTTGTCTATAGTTATAAATTTGATCTACAGATAACATCGTGGATTTGCTGTTTAAACGGTTGACAATTTCTCTTCCCTTCCGTGGTGGTGTCATTAAAACCGTATCTCAAATTTCATAAATTAACACAAACACCCACGATATCTGAGACATTATCTATAGAAAACGTTAATATGATCCTCCACAAAAAACAACTGCCTGCCGTAAATGAAATGTGTGAGTGCTTTTAAAAATAAAACAAATAATTTCACATAATTATTTGAGTAGGTGGTTGTCTATAATTATAAATATGATCCTCCACAAAAAACGACTGCCTGTCGTAAATGAAATGGGTGAGTGGGTGATAATTCATGAAGCCCAAATGAGTCACTTGACAGCTCTATCACGCCGAGAACAAGCTACTTTACGATGAGATGATGGCCGCTTTGTATTAGAACAACACGATGAGTTGTATTTTGCTAGTGTTAGTTTAAATAAGCCACAGGAGGTAGAATCTAATGTCGCTCCACTCATTATTCTGGCTGCGAGCCAAATAGTCTTTGTTTGTACTCCTTAATGGTTGCGAGTTTCGTGGAGAAGCATTGTTTGACCCGACATTGGTTCTAACCCACCATCTACCACACTTTAGATGAGCGCGATAACAATTACACAATCGAGGAGATCTCCAACGAACTGGGATTGAATGTAGCCATAATCTCCATAAGTTCTCACCTAGATTCACAGCTAGGACATCAATTAACTTGACAAATTTGTAAACATACCTTATATTTATTACTGAAATGTAATTATTAATAAAACTAAGTTTCTTCTCCCTCAGGTTTATGTGACCTTAGCCGAATTGGCTATCCTGTTTAGAATCTTTGGTTTTATTACTTCCTAAACTTTAAATTATTTGGCTTTCCCATGCTATGATTTTGAGCCTACCTGATGAAGGTTATTCCAGAAACGCGTCGTCCGCACTAAATAAGATATGCACGTGTTTATAATTGTCCTTGATCTCAAAGTAAAAGGTTACACCCCATTATGTCGCATTTATATCAGTATAAACTGGAATTATTGAATTGTTCTAAAAAAAAATTCTCTATTTCCGTGAATAAACTTTGGTATTTCCCGGTTGTACATTTTTTTTTATTTCAGTTCCAATTATTTCTGTCCTGTATTGCCATAAACAGATGTTCTAAAGTACAAGAAACTATCATGTCAGTTGCGCTATAAAGATCTAAATACAAAGGAAATAAACAGATGACCATGTAACCATGTTAATTGGATATAATACAGAAAGTGAAACATAGGTAATCACTTCAATAACATTATCCACCGCAGTGTCCGCTTCTTATTCAAAAAAAGATTCACCGGTTCACCCCCTGTTTGTGTTGGGGTTTGTGTTGCTCATCTGTTTAGTTTTCTTCTATATTGCTTTGTTTGTTTGACAAAATCGACAAAAGTACCCATGCCTGAGGAGGATTGACCTTTACCTATGCCTGAGGAGGATTTACCTTTACCCATGCCTGAGGAAGATTGACCTTTACCCATGCCTGAGGAAGATTGACCTTTACCCATGCCTGAGGAGGATTGACCTTTACCCATGCCTGAGGAGGATTGACCTTTACCCATGCCTGAGGAAGATTGACCTTAGATTTAATAAGCTATATTTCCAAGGAATTATAAATTCAAATATAAAAATATATGATATGCCATGCAAGTGCCGTAGTACTGATAACTAGGAGATGATACCATTGCAGACTAATAGATCACCAGCAGCGGTATTTACCCAGTCATAGTAATTGCAACGTATATAGCTAATTTAGTGAGCATGATATATGTCTAAAAGTGACAAATGATATTTTCGCCCCTGTCCATATACCCATATACATTCAAATATCGTTGTGAGGCATCAAAGAAATCAAGCCCTACCCGGCCATTCGTTTTGTTGATGTATAAAATAAAGACTATTGAGTGTCAACTATATACCCCATAACAACCAAATTAATTTAATGAACCGGAAAAGGATTGCTATATTTATATTCCAGTGAACTGTATCCCGGAAATATTCATGACGATAAGAAGTTTATGTACAATTAATCTTGTAAAATAAGGGTAATAACAAAATTACCGAACTCCGAACAATCTTACAAAGGGAAAGTCAAAACTCATAAGTATATAAACAGACAAAATCAGTCAACAACCGGAAAACTGTGAAAACCGTAATGACCCTGACTTGGTACAGGCATTTCTAAAGAAACAGAGGCACTGTGATGGTTCTACAGATGGCTGTTTTGATTGACATCGATACAATGAGAGATAATGGATAGACGGCCACCAGCTTCCATGCATAACAAACTGTTTCTCCTGGAACTGCTGGAACGCAATTGTCAAATGAAAAAAGGACAAAAGTAGAAACAATACACAACAAACTAAAGATCTGGGAACACGAATCCCCCTAAAACCCGGGGGTGAACGCATATGCTCCGGAAGGGTAAGTAGTGCCTGCTCCATTAGTGGCACCGTCATAAGTACATCCACCAAATACAAGACACTCATGTTCACCACAACACGTATATCATTAATTGTAAGCCTCATTTTGTCATTTGTATATTGATAGTTTATATTATGATGGGCGAGGTATGTTGTTTAACATAACTTTTAACAATATTTCAGTTGAAAAGAAAGTTGAAACAATGATGATGCACAATTTCACCAATATCAGCAAAGCAAACAATCATTTCTCATGTTGGAAATCCAGGTCCTCGCATGGGCCAGGCACAAAACTATGGCGGGGTTCAAGCAGTTAATGGGATTTCATATATACAGTCCGACAAAAGTTAAGAACCGCCTGACTTGTTCCAATAATATCTTTTCTAATAATGAACTTATTTCAAATCGGTTTGCTGTTTTCGTTACCTGTCACACATACTTACTTACCTGTGAAACAGGTTATTGATCGATTTTTATTTATGTGTATATGACAGGGTGTGTACAGTGCCACGTGTACTTTTCAACATTTGTGTTTGCGAACGAAAGCTGATTTTGTTTGTGTAGAGTTTTAAGTTTCATTTTCTATTGGTTTGGTATGGTGCGGCGAAAATTAACCATACCAGAAAGGTGGCAAGCTGTTGGCATGCATAACGGTGGTTTTAGCCATAGAAGGGTGGCAGACCTCTTCAGGGTTAACCATTCCATCATTGTACGACTGATGCAGCGTTTTCGTCAAACGGGGAATGTTACTGACCGTCCACGTGCAGGTAGACCTCGCAAAACGACGCCGAGAGAGGACCGGTTCATATCCAGACGGGCGCGGCAACGGCCGTTCAATACAGCTGGTGCACTTCGTGGTAATTTAGCGTTTGGAGGCCACATTAGCACACGCACTGCCGTAATCAGACGCCTCCACCATCAGGGAATGCGAGCGTGACGACCCATAAAAAGTCCACAGTAGACATTACGTCATCGCCATTCTCGATTTGACTGCTCACATGATCATTTGGGGTGGACTATTCGCACATGAAGACGGGTCCACTGGTCTGATGAAAGTCGTTTTTTGTTACGCCCTACCGACGGTCGTGCAAGGGTTTGGCGCCAACGAAACACTTTATTTCAGGACAACCACATTGTGGGCACAACTGCTTTTGGGGGTGGGGGTGTAACTGTCTGGGGTTGTTTTTCCTTTGATTGTAAGTTGGACTTGCACGTTCTTGATGGTAATCTGACAGGCCAAAAATACCGTGACAATGTGCTCGCTCCACGCGTAATCCCCCATTTCGACAATCATGCGTTGGCTGACAGGCCAATGTGCATGGACGACAACGCTAGGCCACATAGAGCCCGAATTGTACAACATTTTTTTACAGCAAGAGGCTGTTCAGACAATTCCATGGCCTGCGATGTCGCCAGACATGAACCCTATAGAGCATATATGGGACTTTATTGGGTGAAAAATTAACCAACGCAATCCAAAATGTCAAAATGTTGGCGAATTAAGAACTGCTATCTTACAGGAGTGTCAACAGTTCGCCCAAGAACGGCTTAGGCGTCTTGTGCGAAGCATGACGAGGCGTGCTACAGAACTTCACAATGATCGCGGTGGATATACTCGTTATTGATTTTTATGTCTTACACATCCGCACAATAGATGCATGCATTTAAAAGTTCTTAATATCTGAAGACTCTGCATTTTAATGCAATGTTAAAAACTTCCATCAAAGACAAACTGGTTTTACGTTTTTCCAGCGCCTGTTTTGAACCCCATGTTTGCCACGTCATAGTCACGTCTTTCAGCATGATAAATACTTCATAGATTGGTATTGTAGAGCCCTTGGTGTAGTCTTTTAAGAAGTGTGAGAAAAATGGTGATATCTATTTTATTGTTTCAGCAGTATTGATGTAAAAAATATATATCGATAAAAATATAGGGTGGTGCTTAACTTTGGTCGGAGTGTATATATATTTGAGGACACGATGTACTAAATAATGCCAAAAACTCACAATCATTACAGTACATATCCTTTATACAGTATAAAAAAAAACAATCTAATATTTCCAAACGTGTTATGCTACCATTGTGTTAAGTAGACGAAATATAATATTTATCGACACCAGTGTACTTTTACCACACCTGTCTGGTTTCCTCAGGATTTAACGTTCGTATATCACATTATGGTTTTCTGTATACATTCGTGATATTATATGTTAACCTCTCCTTCCTGTTTTGTAATGTTGTTTGTTTTGTATTTCTACAATTGATATAGCGAGTAATTACACAGTTATTATTCTGATCTAATTTTAAAAATAGAATAATCTTAATTGAAAGTTATTTAATGTCATTGTTAAAACTGTCAATGACAAGTGTGATTTGTGACTCAATTTCAATATGAAGTTATTTTAGTGCAAATAAAGAATGGCGATTACATACTATTTTGCATGCTATTCTGTTTAATGTTGTTTAATTAGCTAATGGTGAATTGAATCTGAATCATTTAGAGATTAGGGTTTGGGTGTTTAACGCCGGTTTCAACACTATTTCAGTTATATATCGTGGCGGTCAGCTTTAATGGTGGAGGAAACCGGAGTACCCGGAGAAACCCACCGATGTTTCGTAAGTCACTGATTCTGATTACCCCTTTAGTATCTTCAAACTCTTTTTATCACACAATGTTTTATCGAGTACGCCTCGCCATGCGCGAGGTTCGAACTCACAACTTCAGTGGTGGTAGAAACTGATTACACATGTAGTTGTAAATCCAACTACCATTTAGACGTTATATCTAAACCTCCCTCCAATAGGCCCATCAGAGGGCCACCTTTTCGCCTATTGTTTGTAAACCTGTTCAAATGAACATAGCTAGAATACTGATAAGGTGACGGCAAACAACAACCAATTCATACTTTTGAAAGGTTTGGGCCCATAAATAAACGTCAGATAATACTGAAGATGCAATCCAAAATGGATAATCCAGAGAAACTGGCAACAAGACGAAGAAGCACAAAACATCAATAGAACACAATATGTGTTGGACACCACTTTACGCAAGCAAACTCAAAGAATGTATATATAAGACATGGGTCCTCCTACAAACCATTGCATTTAAAGACGAACCGAACATCGTTTCTATGTGGAAATCGAAACCGATATCACAACACGCAACTCAGAACGTAAAAACACATAATAGGAAACACACAAATCTATAATAAAAGAAATAACACCAGCGGTGAACTCAGATGCTCGCGAATCGTAACTAGCTTAACCGCTCCACCTTGCAATTGAATGTACCAATCCCGAAAAGTGAGGGGTCATGTATTTGTATGCTAGGTGTATCGATTTTTCTATTGGATTTAGGTACTGTTCCGAGAACGTGATATTTTGTATTTTTATTTATGTTATTACTGCCTACATACAATTTCTCATGATAGAATTTGAAAATCTAATTATAGTGCTTTGACATTATCTTAGTACGAAATGTAGGAGTATCTCTCTTTGAATTAGTTGTTTATAATTTTAGCTTTACAAATTACCATACGAGAAAAGTGCATGCTATGACGTAATATGTTTTCCAAATTACTACGAAACCAACTTGTTTTGATATTTGATCGTCACGGAAACGTAAATAAAATGTATATTATTTTATATATTTTATACTATATTTTTTACATAGAAGTTGCTATTATCCATGTTTTTTTTTTATTTCAAAGCAGCATGTAGCTGAAAACTTTCAATCATTCAATATACAAAATTTGTTTTATTGTCATAATTTGATATTCAACGAGGGAGTTGTAAATTTTGACATGTATATTGAATTGCTCTATTGATAGAGCTATGAAATTCGTTTGGTAACTATGTAGAAATATAGAATCGACTTCGGCCAGATCGTAACTTTACACACGTTTATCTGGACTAAACACTTGGATATCAAATTTAGGGGCACAACGCGTTTCTTGAATAGCCTATATCATGTATGTTCAAAACCGAATGATTGAAAAGGCCTATTAATTTAACAGAGTTAGGGAGCAATAAGACCAAAGGGCATAAACAGGATTGCCTAAATCGGCTAAGGTGACCTATGCCTCAGGGATGAGAATCTTAGCTTTGATAATAATTACATTATCTTGAAACTGTAAATCTCACCAATAATATATCTAATAAACCATGTCAGTGTTGAACCACTAAACTACTGGGCGGATGATATCCTCGGAACTAAAAGTTTATCAGCAGAGGTATAGACTCAGTGATAGTAATACAAACGTAGATATCGAATTTAGTGCGCACAACGCGTCTCTGGAATAACCTTCACCAGGTACACTCATAATCAAATACACCTTCGTATCCTTTTAGAAATAAGAATGATGTAACTCGGCCTTTTTGTAGACTGTCATCGACTATTTACTCTTTAATTCCTTCCATATTATAAAATGGAAGAGTCTAGACAACTCAATTCGAAATGTTGATGATTCCAAATGAAAATCTTCAAAAATGAAAATACATATTAAACTGTATATTATGCTATTCTCTAATACTATTTGTACAATTTTCGGAAATTAATATTATTTTATCTCGGTGAAAAAGTTCAACTTCTTTGAAATGTATTACCTACATATCTTCAGAGTTGAAATATTGACAAAGTAGCATACATCTCTTGGGTTGTTCCTCAATACATACAAGCACGACCTACAATTCGTCTTTAGATATTGCAGGATAGACACAATATACAATATCGGCAGTGCAAATAAAAATAAAATGTATTTGCTCTCGCTGCAAAACAGGCTATAAAAGCTAACCAACGGTTAATTAATAATACCAACAGGTCAATAACCTGGTGCAATCTAGATATCAATATTCTCACATATGGCAGTGTTTATATAACTTTGTTTTTATGAACAAAATTGCAATATAAATGTTCAAACAAATTTCTTATCATGTAATAGGTTATAGTTGAATGACCATGCTCATTGTTTTATTCCAGCTTAAAATGTTTCCTTCCATTTTTTTTGTAGATATTGATAACTAAACGTTAGAGAAATACGTAAGGGCAATCAAAAATGGCCAATTCAGAGACACTGGCAACTTCATGCACACACAACACAGGAAGAAGACAAGAAAAAAGACTAAATAAAATAAAAATAAATAAATTATACCACAATACAGTAAACTAAAAAGATAAGCAACACAAACAACTCCAAAAACACAACTGATTCGCTATTATTGCTACGCATAGTAATTGCATGTTTATTTAGTGTAATACTTTGTAATTCTCATTGTGTAGTTTGCTGAAAGCCCATCCTATTACAACTATGAATGATGACATAACCACGGACATTTCCAGAACAGAGTCAATGAATGATCGTAGTTAACTGAATACTAGGTAGGAAAGTAGAATCTGAATGCTAAAGACCATTACTTAGACAAATAAAATCATAAATGACACTTCTAACAGATATAATATCAATTGGTCATGTGCATTTAAAGAAATTGTTATCGTGATCTCTTTCATGGTACATTATTGTTTTTAAGGGATATGGTTAGGGTGTTTAACGCCACATTTAGCAATATTTCAGCTATATAGTGGCGGTCATTTTATTGGTGGAGGAAACCGGAGTACCGGAAGAAAACCACCGACCTGTCGTAAGTCACTGACAAACTTTATCAGATAATGTTGTATCGAGTACACCTCACCATGAACGTGGTTCGAACTCACAGCTGCAGTGGTGATAGGCGCTTATTGTACAGGTAGTTGTAAATCCAACTACCATACGATTACGACCACGGCGCGCGGACCGACGCATGGCATGAACAAAATATGATAAGAAAGCTCAAGCAATGATGGTCATCAATTCTACCAACAAATATTAAATAACATATTTCATTGTGAGGGCTACACAGATACAAGGAATCAAAATCTAGTTTCTTATAATACTTAATCTGAACCACACATTCTCTGAAAACTGTGTTGTAATTTTCTAACTTACAAGTAAATATAAATATTTTTATGACATTTGTTCAAGTATTTATGATATTAATAATGGTTGCCATATATCATGACACGAATACAGGTTTCTGGTATTACATTACATGTTATCAGTATAGATATGTCGATTATGGCGCTCTCCAAGGATAGAAGGACATGTTACATTGTAAACGGTTTGTCAGACATCTCTGCATCGATTGCCTAATAACTTTATAAAAGACCAGAGTAGTTCCATAAAAATGGATATATTTAAAGCACATCCTTTTCTTCCATATATGCAGACTGTGCTGTCCAGACCAGGTGGATAATAGAATTATAGCATACTAGATTTCACTTAGTAAATGTGTGCAATCCGTGAATGATAGTGCTGTTTCGTTAGCATAAAAGAATTATGAGAATTGTTTAATAATCTAATTCAATACCTTTAGGTATGTTATAATTACATCAATTGATCCACTTTATTCTTATTTCAATGATTTCGTACTGGTGTCCGTCCCCATGGCTCAAAACACCTACGAGTGCGTTCTCGGGTGAATCATACTGATTCCCGCTCGATTTTATTTGGTTATTCAATTTTTGGGGGGAGGGGTCGGATTATAGTAGAGAAATGCTGTCATAGCGAGTAACTAGTTTGGATACTGCCAAGATCTTTATACGTTAAGAACCTCTTTTATGGATTTCGAAAGAAATTAGGCGTATTGTTGATGCTGCAAAAAAAATCCTATCCACCTGTTCCATGCTCTTTAACTCGAAGTCAAATGTCGTTGTGCAATTGCTCCTTCATATATGTATATGCTTTGTATGTGGTTAAACTTATTCCTGTCCTGAATATACTGCACATAATATTTGCAGCCGGACATTACGAAACCAACAGGCAATCAGCCATTTATATGATCTTCAGCAACTACCAAGAAGAGTTTGAAGATACCAAAGGGGTAATTTGAAGCCGTAAGTCGAAGAAGAGCAAACAATACAATGGGCAAAAGAAAAAGGACAAAAGGACAAACAATGATCTTCAAAACATACACATACAACTTAAGATCGAGTAACACGAACCCCTCTGAACACCTCGGGTGAAAACAAGTGCTCCCGGCAGGGTAGGCAATTCCTGCTCCACTAACGGCACCCGTCATGTTGATCTAGTTACAAATCCGGTGAGAAGTCATGAATGAGGAATGGACCTTGAAATATTTACGACAAGTGGAACATATCCGTGGTCATTTGTGACACAGATATTCCATAACGATCAAACCAAGTCATGGTGGCGACCGTAAAACATTCGAAGTGATGACTTCAACTTTACCAAGAGGAATTCTTTGGTCAGTACTTCCTTGTTAGTGGCAACCCTCTATCAAGGAAATCCTGATAGGAACCACAAGCTCTGGAATATCGTATCAACCGAGAGATATATACTCCATATCCAAGTGCTGCTGGAATATTGCTACATATAAATGGAAAGCTCACAATGGGAAAATTGTCGTAAAGTTTCGTTCTTAACCGCCCTTCTTTGTCGTTCGTTATTGTATATAATAGTTTTCTCGAATCTAAGCTGCAATTTATTGTTATTTATACATTTTAGCATGATTGATACATAAGGACTGAGAAACGTTTGAAGATACCAAAGAGATAATCAGCAGCCGTAAATCTCAGGAGGACAGAAAACACAATGGCCAACCGACAAAGGACAAAGGGTCAAACAACTATGTACAAAATGTTACACACAAAATTAAAGATCGAACAACACGACCACACTAAAAACCGAGGGTGAACTCGGGTGCTCCAGAAGTGTTAGCAATTCCTGTTTCACGTGTGACTGATGTTATTCGAAAATGTAATTTCGAAAACTAAAATAATATTTGAATGACAATATAAACCATCCTTCAGCAACATGCTATTTTTCAGCTAGTTAGCAATCAATGACTATTATCATCAAAGAATGGGAGTTCCATTCACGCGGTTGTCGGAATGCACTCTTACAAAATGTTATCCCACTTTATTTGCAAAATAACAGTTTGTTCCTATGATGCTCCCTCTCACCCACGAGGCTGCCCCCATATGCACGAATATATAATTATGAAATATAATTTGTGAATAATCAAGCTACGTTTTAATATAATAAAGTGCCATTTTATAACTAAGATTTACCAAGCAAAACAACCTAATATCTATTGATTTCATAAATTAATTTTCTGCATTTTTCATGTTCTCTCCGTCGCACTGTATTTGTAACTATTGTTTGTACATCATATAACAAATTACCAGTACATTATATCTTATAGTTTACTTGTAGGAGTACCATTCCTGGTATTGTTCATAAATAAACGTTAGAGAATACCGAAGGGGTTGTCAAAAACGGACAACCCAGATGATTAACACTTTGGTCACGAAATATAATTTACTCTTTGACATATTTTGACGTTTTATAGACGCCATGGGACTTTGATGACTGATCTCTATAGAATGATAGATAAATGTTTGCGTTCCATCCCACGTTCTCGTCTTTATTCTGTATTCTTTCAGTGCACATGTACTAAGTTAGCAATGCAAATATTCATATGAGGTTTATCTAATTATTCAAGGATAATTATATAGTCCTATGTTATTTAACGTCAAGTGAGTCGTATTTCAATTTTATTCATGAAGAGTGATTGATTGTGGTCTTACGTCAACTCAGCGATTTTTCAATGAGAAGATGTCTGGTTCGTACTAGACTAACACAATTAGTTGGATTTTATAGTGCTGCTAGTTCACTGAAATAACAGCCAGCGGATAGACAGGTCGTCCCCCTCGGACATATTATCCTGATTCAGAGCAAACCAGTCTCTGCTTTTTCTCCTTAATGCTGCGTGCTTAGCGGAGAAGCAACAAATACCAATTGTATAGTCTTTGGTTTAGCCCAATCGGGCCATAATCACAATAAATACTGTAAGAAAAACGGTAGTAATGGGGTGGGCCTATGGACGGGAAGTGTGGAATGCCACAGAAAAATGGCTATAGTAGGTTACCAACGACGACTGCTTACAGACTGATATTATAAACTGGTACATACAATGTATCGTATTGTTATCCTTAGATATATATTGACGATGCGGCATAAGCATGCCATATTTTTCTTCCTGGAAGATTCTTAACGTTACAAGTGTAATTATCGGGTGTTCAACTTCATATTTCTACTCCAAATAAATTAATATCTTTACAGATTGATACCGGTATAAAAGAAAATAAATGTGTTGTTTTGCAGTATCTTCAAGTCTTCAAGGACATAAACGATCTGTTGAAATCATTACAAGGTTTAGAGAAAAATCACCAGTTGCTGTAAATATTTTGTTTTCAGAGTGAAAACTCGAAAATACATTAATGTTTTAATGAACTTGTGATGGTAGAATGCATTTGACTGTCTTAACAAATGAACTTTTTACCTGTTTCTGTTTACTCCGAACCACTTTAGTACTAAAGTTTGAAGATACCAAAGGGGTAACCAGAAGCTGCAAATCGAAGGACAGACAACACTATGCAAATTACATATATTTGAGAGAGTGACGGAGTATATTGTAACTCCGGGAAAACATTGTCAACGGAGGCGCACCCGAGGTTTACACAGCATATCAAGGGGTAACAATATATCCGTCACCCTCTCACATATATGTTGTTTTTTCATTATTATATTGAATATTCCCTTCTGTCATTCAATTTCTGCAAAGTAATCTGTTACCTTTCTGCATGTTGGTTTTTAATTATATTCTGATTCTGTTAACTATTTGTATATAATAAAAATGGATAATAAAACTACCCATTCGTCTGATGCCGCTAGGTAATTTTTAGCAACAATCGATTTGATGACAAATTTAAGAATACAATGTGTTTTCATACTTTGTCAAACGCATAAATGATTTCATATCTGGTGACATAAATTACAGAGGGAACCAGTTAACGCCCATGAGAGGGTGACATACAAACAAATTGACACCCGGACCTTCTTGTCAACCAGTGAAAGTGCAGGATTGCTATGCACATTTACGATTGATTTATTTACTGTGTTTAAACGCCACTTTCAGCAATATTTCAGATATATCATGGCGACCAGTTTGAGTGGTGGAAGAAGCCGGAGAGAACCACCGACCATGGGCAAGCAACTGGTAAACTTTATCACTTACGGCTGCGAGTCGAGTGCCCCATTTTTTGTAATTTACAAAGCCGGGAGAGAACCCACGCTGTACTGGTGATAGGCTTGTATGAGTTGCTTGGTAATCCAATTACCTAACTCATTGAGCCACCCGGTCCCCTGCACATTTACGTAAAATATACTTAGTAATAAAATGGATTTTGTAAATGTTGGCTAATCTGTTTAAGTCGCTTTGGTTTCCTTGTAGTCAAATACTTTTAACTTCTAATGTATTCAGATTTCTAAACTTTTGAGCTTAGACATACCTGATGAAGGTTATTCCAGAAACACATCGAACATACTAAATTAGATATCTATGTCTTTATTTCCTCTCATATATTGCGCCAAATCATAAAATCACTTATGTATATAAATATAAATATATGTCATGAATAAAATAAATATTTGCATAGCTATAAATAGAATGGTATGATAGACATGGCTAAGGGGTGATTGAGGTTTAATAGTTTATCATCTTATCATTAATGAGATTCTAATTCCGTACAGCAGATGTGTATGTTACAAATCTATTTAAGCTGTATGTTTGTTTTGCAAAGTTCATCGTCTATACAACCATCTCTTGCTCATATGGTGCCAACATGATTTCCATATCGAATGATGTTCGCGTCGTTTATCGGTAACACCAGAGGTCCCACTAATGGGGTAAGAACTTGTGATATCCGACTACATAAAATGAACACTTCATTGCTAAAAATAGTTTCTCAATAATTGATAACTGGAGTATTGATATTTTGTATATTCGGAACTTCTCATGATTGTACTACTTGGGTATATTAAAGAGAACACATGTTTAATGGAATCCTTATAGTAGTGTCTGTGTCAGCCTGCTCTCTCAATAATACCATCACAGAGCTGCCGACTCATCGGAGTACCTGCGTTTTCCAGCGGTTTTGAAAAGTGGTCGTGTTGTTAATTGAATTTTTTTGTGCACAGGGTTGTCGTTCATTGTTTGTCTTTTGTCCTTTGCATTCACTCATTGTGTTGTCTATACCACTATTGTATCTCTTAGGTACTGCATCATAACACTTGTTATTTCAGAGCCTTTAATAGATCAAAGAGTAATGAACAAAATGGTAACAATGTCAGGAAGAGAACAAATTATTACATTATTTCTAGAGACGACGACGACGACGATGACGATGACGATGATGATGATGATGATGATGATGATGATGATGATGATGATGATGATGATGATGATGATGATGATGATGATGATGATGAAGATGATGATGATGATGAAGATGATGATGATAATGACGACAATGATGATGATGATGACGATGATGATGATGACGACAACGCCGATTATGATGAGGATGAGACGACGACGAACATGATGATGACGACGACGACGATGATGATGATGATGATGAAGATGATGATCATGATCATCATGATGATGAAGATGATGAAGATGATGATGATGATGATGATGATGTTAAAATTCCCACTTTATACTAGACCAACGCATTGAGCTAGAATTCTATAGTACTATTTCACAGCAACAATAAGCCCCAGGTAGCTGTGTTGCAATACTTTATCAATGTAGTCCGGGCCAAACAGTCATTTGTCCTAATACCTTGCTTGTGTGCTTTGCAGAGAAGCATTAAATACCAACTGATTAATCCATGGCTTCAATAAACCAAGTAGCGAAAAACTATGTTCCTACTCAGAGAGAATGCACTATGTACTATGTCACAGCTGTGGAATAATAATGCAAGGTTATGGATTGCATTGCGTGATGACTCAAAGCAAATCGTGTAAGTTCATATAATTCAGCTGTTGTTGCTATTAGAAAATTGTATTTCAAATTAAAATTGACAGTGTAATGACATGTATCAAGCGAGGTTTATCACAAATGTTCTGTAAAATGAACAAAATGACATTAATTTTATATCCTGAATATTTTTTTCCAGATATTTATACATAGAGTCAGCAATGCTCCCAATAGTACACATGGTTGTCGTTTCAATATTGGTTTTTCATGCATTAGTAATATGTCTCGGTATATAAGATATATATTTCGCAATTCTGTCATTATTATTAAATCTAAGGTTCTCCTCCTCAGGCATATGTGACCTTAGTCGATTTTGGCTATCCTGTTTAAGCCTAAATGTTTCTTTCTCTCAAAGACTTATAAATTTAAAATTATTTGGCCTTCCAATCTTTTGATTTGGAGCGTACTGTATGGGGGTTATTAATTTTGATCGAAAGTTTAGATAAACATTATGTGATAAAGTTTGTCAGTGACTTCCGACAGGTCGGTGGTTTTCTCATGGTACTCTGGTTTCCTCCGCCAATAAAGCTGACTGCCATGATATAACTGACATATTGTAGAAAGTGGCGTCTAATACCATAAACCAAACCAATCAATCTTGATTTTTGTGTAATGTTTTGTAGATCGTTGTTTGTCTTTTTGTCTGTTTGTCTTTTTTCTTTTGGCCATTATATTGTCTGTCCTTCTTCGATTTACGCTTTCTAAAGATCCGTTGGTATCTTCAAACTGTTCATGTATTTATTTATATTTACGAACATTGCATAGAGTAAGTGTAAGCAAAGAATTTCCTACGCGATGCATTTCCCATAATGCTTCTCACTTTAAAAAAAATCTGACAGATTTACCTATTGGATTCGACATAATTCATGGAAGCCATAGCTTGTATGACAATATAACATGGATAACATTATCTTCGCTGCATGTTATCCGTGGACATTGTTTTACGAAAATAATGTCCGCCATATTAAAATTACCAACAAACTATGACTTTCATTAATTATTTCTTATGTATAATGTACATGAAATAATAGTTAGCAAGAAAGCCCATACCAATCGTTGTTCAGATATATATGGGCCAAAAAAAACTAGCTTAACCCTGCCATGTTTTATTGAAGTGACACGAAAAAGAGAGATCATGTATTAGGTGTCAAACCACCAATTTGCCAATCAGAGCTAGTAGTCCCTTTTAAAGAAAAAAAGTTCATTTCGCTTTGTATTATTGTGAAAAATACTGAATGTAATGGAATAAATGATAATTGAAGTTAAATATATAACGATTATTGTGAGTCCAAATTTGATGGAATTAGTTGTATTTTAATACCTCTATGGAGTATTTGATGCATAACCTATAAATACTGAATTTCTGGAGGATTACGGAACTATTATTAGAGAAGGTGTTTTCCATAGCCTGACATCTTACTGCAATATTCTAAGCGTGGCCTGATATTTTGACAGAACGTAGAGGAATCATGTACGTTTCAGAAAATATATTGTATTGGAAAGGTCAAACTTAAGATAAAATAGCCAGATAGACTCGAAAAAATACAAATTTAGGAGAAAATGTTATAGAAATTAGAGGTTTTACACCATTAAAGTTGGGGTATCGATTTGGTCTCTTTCTACCATTTTTCCATTGAATTTTGGAACTGGTTCTACAGTGTGGTAGTTTTTCATTTGATGATACAATCTGCTTAATAAATAATATTGATTTAAAGTAATTTTGTATAATATTATATTTCTAAATGCCTTTTTCATACTCGTTGCAAAGGCGAAGTGATATATATCCGGGGATTCAAATTATCGTGATATTAACAATTACATTGTCAATGTTGTCAGTTACATGACATATTGGTTTATCACAGCAGTCACATGGGACTAGTCCTCGTGCATGATACAAACTAATATATTGATGATGTTTTACAATAAATCAAATCATTTGAAGCATGATCCATTCGTAAATTATTACATCTGCTGTCGTTATTGTAACGGGGAACAATGAATACGACCTTCCGGATTTATTGTATTACGCTGCTAGAACAATAAGCAAGTCAAACATGCGTAGACGTAGATTGTTATATAACCTTAACCCGAACGATTACTTGCAGTCTGTCCTTTTCATTTATATTATTGCGACCAGGTTTGATATTGGTGTGTCCAGTAAATTTGACGGTTTAAATGCTGAGTCATTTTAGACGATTCCTCTGCCGGTAAAATTAGTATTCGCATATTTTGTAAAGCTCCTGATGTCCCAATACGGTTGTTTCGAATCATGTCTATTCCGACCACGTTCCGTCTTTTTCTTGTCTTGACGTCTGAACAAATCGGGAGGCGACTTCCGGTGTTTACGCTATTACTGTGACAACGCCAGCATATCATAGTCGTAGATGCGGTAGATTATAAGTAATTGTAATATGGAGACGCCAAGGAAACTGCTGAATAAATACTGGTGTTCGATGCCCCACTAGCTGTCTGATATCAGAAATATATACATAAAGGCAGATCGTTTTCCTTTGATGATACTGACAGCCGCAAATGAAGAAAGAAAACAAATTTAATCTTAAAGAAGTATTTGTCTCTGCATTGAAGTCTTTGATACAAATAAAATAATTTAATTGATATCTGTCTTTTACAGAAAATGTTAAGATGTTTTCTAAGTTGAGGATAGAACGTAGAAACGGCCCATATCGATTGGAGTTTTTGTTGTGTACATTGACACCGGAAGTTCAGTGCCAGGAGTTCGATCGAAATCACGTGATCTGGCGGACGAAAATAAAAAAAATTTGACGGAATGCAAATGATTCGAAACAACCGTGTGGAAATGTATGGAACAGATAATTGATCTTACATGCTGGGATTGTTTTAAAGATGTGTTGCTCATCCATTGCCTCATCCTATTTGGGATTTTTTTTTTTCTGGCGATTCCCAGAATTAGACCCAACGGTTGGTCATGTTTATCAAGCCTTGTGATTAAGTCTGTGTCAACTGAGAATAAAGCAGTTTTCCCTTTTATAAAATTTGAACATACCAAGAGGTAACCAGTAGGTCTAATTCGAAGGACATACAATACAATGGTCAAAAATAAAAAGGACAATCAATGATCGACAAGGCAATACACAGAAACCTACAGATTGAGCACCAGGAACCTCCCTATTACCGGTGGTGCACTCAGGTGTTCTAGACGGGTAAGCAATTCCTGCTCCTCTAGTGGCAATCGTCATGTTACAGTTGCTATAAACCCGTTAATGATTCATGAATAAGGAAAGGACCAGACTGTGATTACCACAAGGAGATAATCAATGTGGCTCAAGGAATGATATGTTTTTCTGCCTTAGATTTTTTGTACTTCGTTTATCTTTAATGATGACTTGAAAAACTTCGGAAGAGGCAATGTGATTAGTCGTGATTAAAACATTTATGATAATTTTCACAAGTTTATCTATTAAGGCCTTCATCCGAACACTTGACACAAACAGCTTTACCTTTGTACTGGCCTTCTCCATGTCTGATGTGTTAAGCAATGTACAAGGTTTGGATTGCAACAAGAAATATACAGATAGATCTACATGCAGTGACAATGTAAGATATGTGTTTAATTTTACTGCTTATTCGGTTATATTTAGAAATGAATCCTTTTCACCATTATACAAAAGGGGCCGTCGTGGTCGTGATCGTATGGTAGTTGGCTTTGCAACTACCTGTGCAAACAGTGCCTATCACAACTAAAGTGAGTTCGAACCCCGTTCATGGCGTGGTGTACTCGATACAACATTATGTGATAACGTTTGTCAGTGACTTGCGACAGGTCGGTGGTTTCCTCCAGGTACTCCGGTTTCCTCCACCAATAAACCTTACCGCCACGATATAGCTGAAATATTGTGGAAAGTGGCATTAAACACCATAAACCAACCCAAACCATTATACAATGTGCTATACAGGAATTGAAGCATTCTGCAATATTATAATGTCTAAGTAACGTACAATGGTGTCTAATTAGGGGATGAGGAATATTGAGTTGGGAATAGTGTACAGGGATATGATTTATTGTAAAATTAATGAATTTAAGTTATTAGCTTAAAGTGGTATCAACTAGGTCCAACATGTCGGTTAACATAGTAAGACATCTTTTAATCACTAGTAACCAAGTTAGACTTCTAATTATACGGTATTTAGCCATATCCACATTGTTTGTTTCTATTGCAAATGGCCAAATTTCATATTATACCTTGGAACTCAGACATGAAATATCCGTTTTAAGCGCTGACCTGAGCAAAACACATTAATCTCGTGTTGAGAACTTTGAGAATTAGATGATTATTTCTTATTTGAGTATATTTATGAAATACTGTGAGACAAATTAGATTCATATAGTCAATAATTATGTTCAAAGTCAATAGTTGTTTATATAATATTTATTTCACATCAAACAAGACGATTTTCAAATGTTTTGTGCTATGTTATGTATATATATATATATCAATCGACTTCACGCTGTGCACACCAGTCATCAAATCTTCTTCCTCGAGAGTGAACAGTTTTCTGGCAGTACTCATCATGTAGTCATTACATTTAATGATGTACCAATTGAAATGAAATTTAAATAAAGCTGTTTTTACAGCTTGCGGTTTACACATCATACAAGTTACAATAAAACAACAGTTAAGATAAATGATAAATCATATATAATACATTTCGATAGAAATAAATATTATAACATTAATTTAGTTTCGTTTCGCAATCTATTTTTCAATAATCTTTACTTACCCGTAATCATCAACATCTGGTGTCAATAAAGAATAAATTGTGTAACGTTAATGGTTTATGGAATTGTTCTATATAGTGTACGTTGTAATGGTGAACGTTTCAAGTAGTGTACCCTCAGATTCTGCCGCAATTCATACTTATTTCTAACTATGTTAATTATGATAAATCATGTGCCGTACATGTATATGAAGAATGATTCTCACACTTCATGTTAGAATTCTATGAGTAGAATCGAAAATGTATATTTCTTGCATTACTTTCAAAGACAGCACATTTAAGATATTGTTGCTTACTAAAGGATTCAACCATTAAATTCTCAGATCATAATTCGGTGACATTTTTCTCTTCTCGAACACATTTGATTCATTGTCAAGGACAATAAAATATGATTGTCCTATTCTCTTTTTTATATATAAAACTGTAAATCGAGTCAATTTATTCTCTTTTTCATTTTCTTCTAAATTTCTATTTGGTGTTGGTTTTTGGACGCCATGATGAAATGAAAACAATTAATCATTCTTGTCCCTATCCAGCTATGGATCTCCATCAGAAATGTCAGGTATTCCAATGTATAATCAAACAGAAAACTGTCTTTTTGGAACGCAAATTTCGTACCAGGAGCTACCCCACGGAGCACCTGTTCGAAATAACAACTACCCTTTTTCCCCATTAACCACCATCTGCTTTGGCGATATCATCAGGAGAATATTTGGGACACATTTATACTCCTTTAAAAATATAGTTAAAAAAATAAGATTAGATTTGGGACCAGTTTACGCTCTTGACGTGACCATCTTGTTGATCGAACTAGGTCAATTTGGCCTGCTGTCTAGATTACGTAAAGAACAAAGAAATGTGTTCAACAACCATGATCATGTCCGCCATGATGTAACAACATACGACAAATGTGTCGCCACAAATAGTTTACCTATTATGACAAACAATAAGATGCGGTGGTGCTTTCCGTTGTTGATGGGTCCCACACTGAAGAGCAATACATAGAGCGTTATCGACCGGTTACTATAGTAACTACGTAAAAACTCAAAACGTACTGAAATGTTGTGCATGATATTATTAAACCACTTAGGCTCATAAAAATACGCAACTCTTGCAAAATGATTTTGTTTATACTTGTTAATCTCATATTCCGGAACAATAATGACAAACAGGCTACTGATTTAGGCAATTTGCATTGCAATCCTACTAGGAGTGTCATTTGCATGGGTTTTTTTTTTTTTTTTTTTGTGTCTCGTCAACATTCTTGCTGCAAACATACTCACTGTCTTAAGTGATTACTATTATTATATGAACAATTGAACCGAAATCGTGAGCTCAAAATATAAATGAGAACAGACTGTATAATATATTGACAATAGCTCAAAAGAAACATGTAGATACTTATATATGATATACGAGGTATTCCAACTTCAAAGTAATTCTTAACACCATTTGCCAATGTTCTCTACCAGGGTGAATTACAAAGTAATATAATGTATAAAATCACACTAACTATAAGTATTGTCGCGTACATACTGCTTTGTGTGTTTTTTGTTGTTGATTTGTTTGGCCATCATTGCATGATGCCTTGTATTTTATTAACATCTATGGTTAATAGAGAGATGTATTTAATTCCTTTGTCGCTGCAATCCTAAATAAATGGCTGTTGATCTACATGTACCCTTTCAATCAGTGCCAATCGCTATTAAAGCTTGTTAGTTCGATTCCCCTCCACCTCCCATGATTTTTTTAAAAATATCAAATATCTTCAATAACAGAAAGACGGTGATCGCTTTCTGCAAATACACCGGATAGCGTTATTTTATTCAATACATTATAGATAAATAAAGCCTTAACTTAATAATATCAACCACAATGTATAATTTGCTTGCCCTCCTTGGATGACCTAAATGACATCTTACATGTAGCTATTATTTATAACATGGGAACCTCCTTGATTGTGTAATACTTAAAGAGGTCATCCTGAATGTGGTAAATTGCGGGTTCAATCCACTAAAACTATAAATGGTCAAATCAGTACTAAAATGTATGATAAACGGGACGACTTCAATTTTAAGATCATAAATTTTCCAGATATGTGCAGCAATATACCAGCTTCTCCTGCATATGGTGTTTACATCTCGCAATTGATTCGTTATGCAAGGACCAGTAGCAATTACTAGTATTCTGATTTCCTGAAACGTCATCTTCATCTGCGAAACAGGTTACTGGACCAGGGCTATTAAAAGATTCGCCTTATTCGATTTCTTAAAAAGTTTATATTCCGATACCAAGATCTTGTCGAAATATATTCCGTCTCTGCAGAAAAGATTATAAACGATGGATTTTCATATAGTGAAAATGTATAAAGATATGGTTTCAACAAAAATGTCAAATATATTTGTTTTTATCAATGTGTGACGTAAAAGTGTTTTTGACATTTGGCGCTGTTTTGACAACTGTTTTACCTGTTTTGTTCAAGTATTGTTGTAAATACTGTTATAGTCACAGCCGGAAACTTTGAGCCGTAATGAATGGGGGAGGTGTGGCGCTTTAAAATCTGATTCAACCCACCATTTTTTAGAAATGCCTGTACCAAGTCAGGGTCATTACGGTTTTCACAGTTTTCCGGTTGTTGACTGATTTTGTCTGTTTATATACTTATGAGTTTTGACTTTCCCTTTGTTAGATTGTTCGGAGTTCGGTAATTTTGTTATTACCCTTATTATCCACTAAAACTATAACATTAGCTTTGGTTGCTTCTCCGCTAATCACATAGCATTCAGGAATAAGAATAAAGATTGGTTGCCTCGGAGTCAGTATAAATTTTCAAACAGGAGTGACATGTCTATCTGCAGAGTGTTGTTTCAGTGAGCCAGCACAATAAAAATGAAATTCAGAGTTTTGGTTTAGCATTTTATGAAAAAAAACATTACGACAAATTCTTCACTTTGCGTTAATCAAAAATGATTACATCTCTGATAAATATGGTACAATGCAGCTTATACTTATCAATATGCCTTTAAAAATAATGAAAACATTGATCGAAAATGCAGTTAACAGATTTTACTCGAATAAAGAGCATACACCCATAATAAAAGCAAAATAAATGTATTTTCTGAACACAGCATAATTTTAGTATGTTTGTTGGCAGCCACACGTAACAACCATGTATCTGTTTATTTTAAATCTAACTATTAGTCCTTAATTCGTGCAATAGGATTGTGTGTAACCAATTGAATCATTTACTTCACATACACGCATTACTCTTTGCTGTGACCTGAGAGAACTAGTCCAAATATTGTTTAGAAAGATGTCTTACACATTGCTAGTATAATTTTCCTAATTTCAACAACACCCGTCTTACGTAATTGTGTTCATCAATCATGATCCAGATGTTTATGTAAGACTAGTAAAAACGTTGTTTTAGATTAGTTCACCTAGTAAATGTAGATCAAAGATACAAATGCTCACTAATAACATTGTATACAAACTTCAAATATATGTGTGCATTGTTTACTTATTTTCCATCCTCAGTTGTAAGGGTTTCTTTGCCGACTTCTACTTCGAACTTGCGTGTAGTTTCCTATTAAACTACCAGCGACCCTCGAGATCCAATATCGTTCATCTGATTTCTATAAAAAAAAATGAACCTAAAAATACAAAACTGCTTATCAGATAATGACCGTCCTATATTGGAGCTCAGATGAAAGCCTATTTACATATATTACAAGCTTAGAATAATGTATGACTTGTAAATTCCATACGCTGATGCTGCTGGAATATCACTATTGATAAATGGGAAGTTGGAAATTGGAAAAGGTAAGTCATCAGACTTGATTAATCTCCCCTTGTCGATTTCAAGGTAAAAGTCAAGGTGAGAACAACATGTATTATCAAACTTCAATATGTTCATAATGGTATATGTTAAAATGCGTTTTATTTATAATTTAACCTGTCAAATGAGTTTGCTTTACAATTTAACCTGTCAAATGAGTCTATTTTACAATTTAACCTGTCAAATGAATCTACTTTACAATTTAATCTGTAAATTGTTGATCCTGTCTGAAGCTAGAGTAGATAATCGTGTCATGCTTGTAATATTGTATTGTGTAATGTATCTTCTATGATTTTTTAAATAATTTCTCATTGTGTAATGCTTCTGTTATTTAGGTCAGTTCCCACTGCTGACCACAAATGAGTACTTTGCCCGATATACACGATTTCTAGTCAGACAATCCATTTGTTTTGTAAGTTAATGAATACTTAATCTTCACAGAAAAGTCACATAACCCATGCCGTAATACTTCTCTAGGGTGTTACAGCGATTTGTAGTTTAATTGATCAGAAACAATAATATATAAGCTATACTATTGATAGTGAATAAAATTACCTTAATTCAAGACATAAACAAGTGCAAATATGATTTTATTTCAACTATAATAGTAATACTAGACATTTTTTATCAGATCAGTGCACATAATAAATGCATTACTTCGTTTCAATACACATCATAAAACATATTGAAAAAGCAAAGGCAAATAGTTCTTCTTTTGAAATGAAATATTATATAATAATAAAGAAATGTTTCGAATTTTGAAGGAAAAACATACATAAATATTGATTTAGGTAGAGTACACATCGCCAAGATAACACACATCTGGTAAATAATGTCAAATTAAAGATATCATAAATTTAATATGATAATATATTGGAAGAGATAAATCTTTCTTAGTCAAAAGCCATTCAAAATCTAATAATAAATATAAACATGACGAGAACACTCAAATGTTAGATTTCTAAATCGACAACATATTTATTCTGTTTGACGGACGGGTGTTTCAACAAACGATTGATATTCCAATGGGTACGAATTGTGCTCCACTACTCGCCGATTTCTTACTATATGCTTATGAGACAAACTTCCTTCAATGAGTTCTCAAGAATAAAAATAGAAAATTAGCTAAGACCTTTAATTCCAGCTTCCGCTATGTAGATGATGGTCTGTCACTGAACAATTCTCGATTCGGTGATTATCTGCATCGCATCTATTCAAATGAGCTTACAGGTAATGACACTACTGGTGCTCAAAAAGTCTGCTTCTTACCTTGATCTTCACCTTTATTGACATGAATTATTATTTATTAATGACTTCTAGTCATAAAGATAGTTGGCATACTGTTCATTTGTCATTAGACACCAACCAGTCGATCAATAGCGAAAAGAAAAAAATTAAATAAACCATTACCAAACAATGAAATATAAAACCAAGGGGCCTAAACAGGATAGCCAAAATCGACTAAGGTCACCTATGCCTGAGGGAGGAGAACGTTAGTTTGATTAATAATTACATTATTTAGGAACTGTACATTTCAGTAATAAATATATCTAATAACCCATGTCCGTAACGAAGTACTGACTACTGGATGGATGATACACGCGAACTAATAGTACATCAGTAGAGGTATCAACCCATTGATAGTAGAAAACCTAGATATCTAATACATGTACACTATTATTAGGACGGGTAATGATTGGTATGAGAATTGTGAATCTGTACATACATTGATTGACTTTAACAGTGTCTATGGGAAATGATAAAGCTGTTGTATCTCTAATATTTGTATAAATATTTGACAACACTCATTGATTAAACGATTAGACGGAAAAAGTAATATAACAATAATTATTAATTATTGATTTACGAAAAACAAGTAGTAGTTAACATTTGTTGAATATTTTGAAGAGCAGGTTTAGTGATCAATACAACATGTAGGCTAAGAGATGAAAAATATAGATTCGGCCTCTCGGCAAAGATTAAATTTCCGCATAAGAACGATGTTCGATTCGTATTTACCCACAGTTGTTTGTAGGAGGTCTCATGTCTTTTTTATGGTATTTGTGCTTGTTGCGTATAATGGTGTCTACGTATTGACTGTATGTATGAGTAACATGGCGGGTGTCTTATAAGAGGCAGGAAATGCTTACCCTTCGCGAGCACCAGAGTTCACGCCCGTTTCTTTTTTGGTGGGATCCGTGTTGCAAATTTTTTTAGTGTTTTGTGTTGTCCTATTTTGTCTCTTTACGTTCTGAGTTCGGCGTTGTGATGTCCGTTACCATTTCCGCATACAAACGATGTTCGGTTCGTTTCTACCTCCAGTTGGAGGGTTGATGTCTTATTTACGTTATTTGCGTTTGTTGGCGCATAGTGGTGTCCAACACATATTATGTTGTGTTTTTGTCTGGTTTTTCTTCGTCTTGTGTACCCTATGTTGACAGTTTCTCTGGATTGTCCATTTTTGATTGCCCCTTCGGTATTCTCTTACATCTATGCAACAGCTTATGATTAATATGATTGGAAACTGTATTGGTAGTACATGTATAATGTTTATCATGCTCGCCTCGATTGCTGTAGGTAGTGTGCTCGATTACCAGAGGCTTCAAACGAAAAACTATGGAGTTCGTATTGGTCACTCCTCCCTTAAAGATGCATCAGAAAAGAGTTAAATGAAAGACTGGTTTCGGTCCTAATTGACCGACATAGTTTCAGTGAGCTAGCATTATGCACATCCACCCACGATTTACCGCACTCGAGTGAGTGAGTGATTGTTGTTTAACGCCAATTTTGCAGCTAGATCATGACAAGAACAAGTTAATTTTCAATGAGATGATCATGAGGTTCGCTTTGTACTAAACCAACACGCTGAGTTGGATTTTTTTTGTGCTAGCTCACTGAAACAACAGTCCGCGGGTACACATGTCACTCCACTCGGACATACTATTCTGATTCCGAGCCAACCAGTCTTTGCTCCTGAATGCTGCGTGCTTACTGGAGAATCAGCAAATACAAATTTTAGTCTTTGGTTTGACCCAACCGGGGCTCGACATCACGATCTACAGCAATCGAGACGAACACGCTAATCAATACGCCACCGATGAGGTTCAACCGCACTCGAGTCACGGACGCTAACCAGCACACCGTCGATTCGGCACCGCACTCGAGTCACGTACGCTAACCAGCACACCGTCGATTCGGTTCCCTTATATTTGGGCGATATTGATTCTATGCAAATCATTTAATGATATCCCATGCAATAGATTCCTCCTGTCAGGGTCGACATTAACCGAATTGGGTCCATTGCTCCCAATTGGTCTTTGCGCTGGAGTTATCTACTCTTGGCTGTTCAAGTGCACACAAAAAACACTGCAAAATGTACAGAGAAAAAACATTGGACCCCGTATCTCCTAAGAACAGCCGTGCCTCTTATGTTTTTATTTGAATATGCCTCGTTTTAAATGTGAAAGCTTCTGGAAAACAACAGTATAACCATATTCATTAAAATAACATTGAAATTGTTAAGCATATATATCCGGCTGATCAAAGAGAATGTTATGTAACAAAATACGTTGTGTCAATTATTTCACCAGCTAACATTTATTGAAAAACAAAACTTCTAATAAAAGTCAATTTTAGCATTTAATACGTCGTAAAACAATAATTGTTTATCATTTTGATAGTGACCTATTAATACTAATATGTAAATGTAAATTTATTTCACATGACAATTATATATAGTGTCAATGGACGACGAGAAGCTGGAGTAGGTCAACATCATTTGAAAGTGTTTTAATATTTGAATATATGTTAATGAATTATATAGTTTGTTAAGATGACATTTATAATATATGTCACTAGCCTAATATAAATTTCAGTGTATATTCTCTATATAAATTATGTACTAATCGAATATTGAACACGGAACTGGGTCGGGTCCTTCTGGATGGGTTTGTGTTATGAGTGTATGCATGATTCCGGCTATGGTAGTTGTGTTCTTGAAGATCTGTCGTGAACGTTAAATAAGAATTGTACTTGTATATATAACCATTTTTTTTAAATAATATAACGGAAGGTATCCAGTTAAATTTCTCTTAATTTTACCGTGTTATAATTATATACAAATAAAATGACAATTTTGTTCAATAACAAATCAAATTGTGAATCATAGTTAATAGTTCAAACGTCTAATAACTCTTAGGCCATAGTCTCGCTGACGCGTCGCGTAGGAAAATAGTTGTGCGTCTTCGGCGGAAAAGAAATGTGCTATTGTCCTCATAACCAGTAAAAAGATGGATAGCTACATGTACATGTATTAATCTGTTGCAACGCAATGTTGTATTTAACAATGGTACTCGACCCTAAATATTTGGAAAGCCATGTTTATAGACCAAATATATGAAGTGTAGAAAAAAATAATAATGTTTCCATTTACTTCTACCAAAGATGTAAATAATTACATTGATGTTTAACGTTATTGCTTTGTAATGGAGAGAAAGGTCTAATAAAATGTTTCATCTGATAAGGAAATCAAATTGGAGGATGATATATTTTCAACTTTTATATAGAACACAAATATGTATAATTTCCTAAACAAATATACAAAATAGCACAACAGTTACTACCCAGAAAGGATATTACCGGAACTGAAATATCATGTAGTTTTCCATTAAAAATATTTTATAATAATACAAAATAGCTCATCTACTGATAAGCTAATGCTAAACAATATTCTGTCGATCATATCATAACATTGCTTATCTACTAGGATGCGGCGTGTATTCATCTACAGACAACACCGTAGGAAAACAATATCAAATCACGAAAGACAAAACAGAATTCGAATTATGACGACTATGTATGGCATATCAATATGCGAAATAGTCAGCAGGGGATCAGTTCGCTCAGGGGTCAGTCGACTATATTTGACATGATTGTCAACATGTGATATAGTCAGCAGTGGGCTCAGTTCACATAGAGGTCACTCATATTTTTAAATATTGTTTTTATTCAAGAACATCTGTTAATACAAATTGTAGATATTACGATTAATAGTAGAACTGTCATGGAGTTCGGTAATTTTGTTATTACCCTTATGGTATTAAGTTGTCAAACATTGCTTCTATTACCTGGTCAATAACAAGAAAAGAATCATGCATATGGACTTTCGGAACTTGTTTAAATTCAACGATAAATTGACCCACGAGAAACATTTTGAATTAAATATCAAACCGTCAAGAACATTCTGTACACCAATTGGTATAAATAGAATAAAACGGTGCCATCTACAGATGAGATTCCATTAAGCACATGAAGGTGTTTTGTCATGGATAAATTGAATATAAATAGCCAAATCAGACTATCCATGAGATGAAGTAGACATGTAGCTCATAGTTTCCAGTAGATATCAAATAGATATTCAGAAGCTGTATGTCGAAGGACAGATAATATAACGGTCAAAAGAAAAAGAACAAAATGATGAGCAATCGCCGACAAAACACGACACAGAAAGAAAAAAAATAGCAACTCGAACCCATCTATTCACAACACCATGCATAATCAAATAAACAGAAACCGCCTTTAGGTGATATACAAACAATGCATAGATTTCATCTATTGGCCGACTGCAGAAATTAACAGCAAAAATAATATCATTACAAACTATTGAATACTGCAGCGTTTTCAATGTGTTCTAAGTCAAAAGTACTCACACGTTCGCTTAGTTTATTTCTTGTACAATAAACATAAATTTTGTTCGATTAGATCTGATTATGCACAAAATCTCAAAATTTACATATTTTGTTACGTCATGCATCAGATAGTTTTTTTCTTTTGTATTTACATAGATTATATATATGCATTTACAATAGTAAACAAGCTGTAAATCAATAGTTAACAATATATAATGGTATAAGAACTGTGAATAAAGCTTTGAAGTATTCTAATTTCCTTGGGAGAAGATGGTGTTTTATATGTTGATTCTGAATTTCAATGTCTTATATTCCGAAAATAAATAATAGAATATACCAATAAACATATATTGGTGTTCGCTCTGTCAAGCATGACCAAGCAAATAAACTTAACGGCAAGTAGTTGTTATTTCAGCTATTTACGTAAGACACCAAAGTGTACAAACATTAAATCGTGTGCAGTTAAACATTTGAACATGTAGACGGTTATATGCATGGCACATGTGAAAAGGAAGATAACAGATAGGTTCGAAAAATGTAACCTAGCTAGAACGGAGCACAGGCGAAATATTCTAACATACTGCTTTTAGATTTCGTTTACACGCGACGTGTGTGCGTGCGTGAACATTTTCAAAAGACTGTACTATATATTAATATTTATGTCCATTTTTTTAATTGATTCGTCCGACACAACCTGTTCATTCTCATTCTAAAGAGTTCCTTACAATGCGACACAAACTATAACCCCTAACGTGCTGCTGCAATGTCTCCTTTGTACGCCAGGAACGTAACCTTTTCCATATGACGTCCATGTCTGCATTTGATTCTTCCAGCACATTCTTCTCTTGTTCCTTTCCCAAGAGTTCATAAATTTATTAGGTGAATACCCTGTCAGTACACAAACACTTATTATATATAAATATTACCACAAAAGTAAATAATTTATACAACAATATACTTAAGCCTTAACCTTACAAATACTATTAAGTACAACTATAAACATACCAGCTTGAAGTCACCACCACATAAAAGACCAGCGTGTCTCACTAAATGAGGCGGAAAACAAACATTGACACAAATACATATTTGTTCATCGATATTTAAGCTAAATTGTAGTAAACACAATGATGAATCAATTGAATTTAGAAGCATCTGAATCCTTATTACGTCATATTGACGTCTAAAATGTTAGCTAGTTTTGACATTAATTTTTATGAGGCATATTGTTACTCTGAAAATACAATGGCAAACCGCTAAGAAATCGAGATATGTATTTTTGGTTTGGTTTGGTTTGGTTTATGGTGTTTAACGTCAATTTCAACAAAACATTTCGTTATTTCGTGGCGGTCAGTGTTATTGATGGAGGAAACCGGAGTACCAGGAGAAACAACCGACCTGTCGCAAGTCACAGACAAACTGTATCACATAATGTTGTATTGAGTACACCTCGCCATGAACGGGGTCCAACTCACAACTTTAATGGTGATAGTATGCATTTTTAAGTATGTAACTGTGTTATATCTGTAGCAAGAAAGATTTGAAGATACCAAAGGGGTAAGCCTACTCAAAAGTCGTCAATCGAAATATAACAGACAATGCAATGACAAAAAGGAAACGATCCAAAAACACTACATACACGAAATAAACTAAAATTGAAATGGCCTGGAACCCCTCCAATGAAAGAGATAGACAGATGTTGTACATCATAGAATAGACGAAACAATGGCCACAAAGATAAAGGACATATGATTAAGAAAACACTACACAAGAACTAAGATTAAAACTCCCCTGGGACCATACAAGAAAAATGTGAGGATACGTTTCGTGCTCACTAAATTTGATATTTTGTTAATCTGTGATGGTCAACAATTCCACCAATATCAAGAAAACGAACACTTACCTCTCACATTTACTAACTGAATACATAAAAAGGGTCCATGACACACGACAATATTGGAAATACAGGTCCTAGGACATGTACAATAATGTTGAGGAATCAAGCTGATTAATGGGGTCCATCCCCAACATCCTCTCTTGATTCCCCGACGGCAATACATGTATAAACATACGACAAAACAAACCTGCACATATTGACATGTTTATAGAAACTGACATCAAGGGACAGTTACTTTCTATAATTATTATGAACCTAACGACTTTGTTAAGTTTTGTTTGTGAAAGTTTGCATTTGTTCATTGCTGATATTTTAACCAGGGATATTGTCATAGTAGTAGCCTGTAAATTGATCATGCATAACGTATTCTGTAAGTCTATTTCAATCGTGGAAATAGCCATGTTCAATGTTCATACATTGGTTCCTATATCGCAACATAATGTTGTCACTTAACCTATTTTCTGAATGACATCATCATCATCAATTTGTATATTCATAAAGCATAACTTTTTAAATATGCTGCATATATCTTTTGATGTAATCGGTTATGACATCCGATGTCACGAATCGATATAATGATAGATACACATTCAGCAAAGAAAGTACTTATACGGGTTTATATTTGTATATAATTATAGTCTTTAACTGTAGAGTTCTATTCCGTTTAATATCAAACGAAAATATATACTTCAAAAACAACGGAAAGGTCTGTTACTGTATTATTTTGTATTTATTATTGTAATAAAAACGTATATATTAAACTTAGTGACTTAGTGCACTTGACACATTTTTAGGTTAATCTTCATCGGGTACGCTCAAAGTCAAAATAATGGAAAGCCATATAATTTTAAAGTCTTTACGGGCATGAAAACCTAAGGACCCAAACAATATATGACTTAAGAGGAGAATCCTGTTTAGGCCCTTTTGCTTAATTGCTCCCAAAACTTTAAATTATTTGGCTTTCCAATTTTTAGATTTTGTGGGTACCTGATGAAGATTATTCCAGACACGCATCGTGCGCACTAAATTTGATATCTATCTTTTTCCCCCTTTTTTTTAATATTAGTTGCATTCATGTTCGTGTCGCTTAACCGTAACACGACAGGTGTCTCTAGTGGAACAGAAATTGTTAACCCTTCCGGAACACCTGAGTTCATCCCCGCTTTTTAATGGGATTCGTGTTGCTCAAACTTTAGTTTTCTGCTTAGTGTTTTGTAGATCATTGTTTGTTCTCTTGTTCTTTTTTTTTCTTTTGCGTTGTCTGTCGTTCTTCGATATACGACTGTTGATTACCTCGCTGATATTTTCTTAGGAACTGTAGATTGCAACATTGAATATATCTAATAAATCATTTCAGCATCGAAGCTTTGAATACTGCGGGGATGATCCCTTCGGAGACTAATAGTCTACCAGCAGAGTATTCGACCCAGTGATAGTAAATAAAACGTAGATATAAAAAACTATCTTTGATTCTAATAATATAACCCACGCAACCGTAATTTACTCCCGCCTCTTTGTGATACTAGAAAGATTATTAAATATAATAACATTATTTACAAAAAACGAGGAATCATAGTAAAGTTTGAAGACACCCTTAGAGGTAATTAGAAGACGTAAGTCGAAGAAGCACAAACAACAAAATGAGCAAAAGAAAATGACCAACTAAAAACTATACAGAAGAAAAAATGAGAAAAAATGACAATAATCAACTAAAAACTATACAGAAGAAAAAATGAGCAAAAATGACAATGATCAACTAAAAACTATACAGAAGAAAAAATGAGCAAAAATGACAATGATCAACTACAAACTATACAAAAGAAAAAAATGAGCAAAATTGACAATGATCAACTCAAAATTATAGAAAAGAAAAAATGAGCAAAAATGACAATGATCAACTACAAACTATACAGAAGAAAAAATTTGCAAAAATGACAATGATCAACTAAAAACTATACAGAAGAAAAAATGAGCAAAAATGACAATGATCAACTACAAACTATACAAAAGAAAAAAATGAGCAAAATTGACAATGATCAACTCAAAATTATTGAAAAGAAAAAATGAGCAAAAATGACAATGATCAACTACAAACTATACAGAAGAAAAAATGAGCAAAAATGACAATGATCAACTAAAAACTATACAGAAGAAAAAATGAGCAAAAATGACAATGATCAACTAAAAATTATAGAAAAGAAAAAATGAGCAAAAATGACAATGATCAACTACAAACTATACAGAAGAAAAAATGAGCAAAAATGACAATGATCAACTAAAAACTATACAGAATAAAAAATGAGCAAAAATGACAATGATCAACTAAAAACTATACAGAAGAAAAAATTAGCAAAAATGACAATGATCAACTAAAAATTATACAAAAGAAAAAATGACAATGATCAACTAAAAACTATACAGAAGAAAAAATGAGCAAATATGACAATGATCAACTACAAACTATACAAAAGAAAAAATGAGCAAAAATGACAATGATCAACTACAAACTATACAAAAGAAAAAATGAGAAAAAATGACAATGATCAACTAAAAACTATACAGAAGAAAAAATGAGCAAAAATGACAATGATCAACTAAAAATTATACAAAAGAAAAAATGAACAAAAATGTCAATGATCAACTACAAACTATACAGAAGAAAAAAAGAGCAAAAATGACAATGATCAACTAAAAATTATACAAAAGAAAAAATGAGCAAAAATGACAATGATCAACTAAAAATTATACAAAAGAAAAAATGAGCAAAAATGACAATGATCAACTGCAAACTATACAGAAGAAAAAAAGAGCAAAAATGACAATGATCAACTACAAACTATGCAAAAGAAAAAATGAGCAAAAATGACAATGATCAACTAAAAACTATACAGAAGAAAAAATGAGCAAAAATGACAATGATCAACTACAAACTATACAGAAGAAAAAATGAGTAAAAATGACAATGATCAACTAAAAATTATACGGAAGAATAAATGAGCAAAGATGACAATAATCAACTAAAAACTATACGGAAGAATAAATGAGCAAAAATGACAATGATCAACTAAAAACTATACGGAAGAATAAATGAGCAAAAATGACAATGATCAACTAAAATCTATACAGAAGGAAAAATGAGCAAAAATGACAATGATCAACTAAAATCTATACAGAAGAAAACATGACAATGATCAACTAAAAACTATACAGAAGAAAAAATGAGCAAAAATGACAATGATCAACTAAAAACTATACAGAAGAAAAAAATGAGCAAAAATGACAATGATCAACTACAAACTATACAGAAGAAAATATGAGCAAAAATGACAATGATCAACTAAAAACTACACAACAGAAAAAATGAGCAAAAATGACAATGATCAACTAAAAACTATACAGAAGAAAAAATGAGCAAAAATGACAATGATCAACTAAAAATTATAGAAAAGAAAAAAGAGCAAAAATGACAATGATCAACTACAAACTATACAGAAGAAAAAATGAGCAAAAATGACAATGATCAACTAAAAACTATACAGAATAAAAAATGAGCAAAAATGACAATGATCAACTAAAAACTATACAGAAGAAAAAAATTTGCAAAAATGACAATGATCAACTAAAAACTATACAGAAGAAAAAATGAGAAAAAATGACAATGATCAACTAAAAACTATACAGAAGAAAAAATGAGCAAAAATGACAATGATCAACTAAAAACTATACGGAAGAATAAATGAGCAAAAATGACAATGATCAACTAAAAACTATACGGAAGAATAAATGAGCAAAAATGACAATGATCAACTAAAATCTATACAGAAGGAAAAATGAGCAAAAATGACAATGATCAACTAAAATCTATACAGAAGAAAACATGACAATGATCAACTAAAAACTATACAGAAGAAAAAATGAGCAAAAATGACAATGATCAACTGCAAACTATACAGAAGAAAAAAAGAGCAAAAATGACAATGATCAACTACAAACTATACAAAAGAAAAAATTTGCAAAAATGACAATGATCAATTAAAAACTACAGAAGAAAAAATTTGCAAAAATGACAATGATCAACTAAAAACTATACAAAAGAAAAAATGACAATGATCAACTAAAAACTATACAGAAGAAAAAATGAGCAAAAATGACAATGATCAACTACAAACTATGCAAAAGAAAAAATGAGAAAAAATGACAATGATCAACTAAAAACTATACAGAAGAAAAAATGAGCAAAAATGACAATGATCAACTAAAAACTATACAGAAGAAAAAATGAGCAAAAATGACAATGATCAACTACAAACTATACAAAAGAAAAAATGAGCAAAAATGACAATGATCAACTAAAAACTATACAGAAGAAAAAATTAGCAAAAATGACAATGATCACCTAAAAATTATACAAAAGAAAAAATGACAATGATCAACTAAAAACTATACAGAAGAAAAAATGAGCAAATATGACAATGATCAACTACAAACTATACAAAAGAAAAAATGAGCAAAAATTACAATGATCAACTACAAACTATACAAAAGAAAAAATGAGAAAAAATGACAATGATCAACTAAAAACTATACAGAAGAAAAAATGAGCAAAAATGACAATGATCAACTAAAAATTATACAAAAGAAAAAATGAACAAAAATGTCAATGATCAACTACAAACTATACAGAAGAAAAAAAGAGCAAAAATGACAATGATCAACTAAAAATTATACAAAAGAAAAAATGAGCAAAAATGACAATGATCAACTAAAAATTATACAAAAGAAAAAATGAGCAAAAATGACAATGATCAACTGCAAACTATACAGAAGAAAAAAAGAGCAAAAATGACAATGATCAACTACAAACTATACAAAAGAAAAAATGAGCAAAAATGACAATGATCAACTAAAAACTATACAGAAGAAAAAATGAGCAAAAATGACAATGATCAACTACAAACTATACAGAAGAAAAAATGAGTAAAAATGACAATGATCAACTAAAAATTATACGGAAGAATAAATGAGCAAAGATGACAATAATCAACTAAAAACTATACGGAAGAATAAATGAGCAAAAATGACAATGATCAACTAAAAACTATACGGAAGAATAAATGAGCAAAAATGACAATGATCAACTAAAATCTATACAGAAGGAAAAATGAGCAAAAATGACAATGATCAACTAAAATCTATACAGAAGAAAACATGACAATGATCAACTAAAAACTATACAGAAGAAAAAATGAGCAAAAATGACAATGATCAACTAAAAACTATACAGAAGAAAAAAATGAGCAAAAATGACAATGATCAACTACAAACTATACAGAAGAAAATATGAGCAAAAATGACAATGATCAACTAAAAACTACACAACAGAAAAAATGAGCAAAAATGACAATGATCAACTAAAAACTATACAGAAGAAAAAATGAGCAAAAATGACAATGATCAACTAAAAACTATACAGAAGAAAAAATGAGCAAAAATGACAATGATCAACTAAAATCTATACAGAAGAAAAAATGACAATGATCAACTAAAAACTATACAGAAGTAAAAATGAGCAAAAATGACAATGATCAACTAAAAACTATACAGAAGAAAAAAATGAGCAAAAATGACAATGATCAACTACAAACTATACAGAAGAAAAAATGAGCAAAAATGACAATGATCAACTAAAAACTATACAGAAGAAAAAAATTTGCAAAAATGACAATGATCAACTAAAAACTATACAGAAGAAAAAATGAGAAAAAATGACAATGATCAACTAAAAACTATACAGAAGAAAAAATGAGCAAAAATGACAATGATCAACTAAAAACTATACAGAAGAAAAAATGAGCAAAAATGACAATGATCAACTACAAACTATACAAAAGAAAAAAATGAGCAAAATTGACAATGATCAACTCAAAATTATAGAAAAGAAAAAATGAGCAAAAATGACAATGATCAACTACAAACTATACAGAAGAAAAAATGAGCAAAAATGACAATGATCAACTAAAAACTATACAGAAGAAAAAATGAGCAAAAATGACAATGATCAACTACAAACTATACAAAAGAAAAAAATGAGCAAAATTGACAATGATCAACTCAAAATTATTGAAAAGAAAAAATGAGCAAAAATGACAATGATCAACTACAAACTATACAGAAGAAAAAATGAGCAAAAATGACAATGATCAACTAAAAACTATACAGAAGAAAAAATGAGCAAAAATGACAATGATCAACTAAAAATTATAGAAAAGAAAAAATGAGCAAAAATGTCAATGATCAACTACAAACTATACAGAAGAAAAAATGAGCAAAAATGACAATGATCAACTAAAAACTATACAGAATAAAAAATGAGCAAAAATGACAATGATCAACTACAAACTATACAGAAGAAAAAAATTTGCAAAAATGACAATGATCAACTAAAAACTATACAGAAGAAAAAATGAGAAAAAATGACAATGATCAACTAAAAACTATACAGAAGAAAAAATGAGCAAAAATGACAATGATCAACTAAAAACTATACAGAAGAAAAAATGAGCAAAAATGACAATGATCAACTACAAACTATACAAAAGAAAAAATTTGCAAAAATGACAATGATCAACTAAAAACTACAGAAGGAAAAATTTGCAAAAATGACAATGATCAACTAAAAACTATACAAAAGAAAAAATGACAATGATCAACTAAAAACTATACAGAAGAAAAAATGAGCAAAAATGACAATGATCAACTACAAACTATACAAAAGAAAAAATGAGAAAAAATGACAATGATCAACTAAAAACTATACAGAAGAAAAAATGAGCAAAAATGACAATGATCAACTAAAAACTATACAGAAGAAAAAATGAGCAAAAATGACAATGATCAACTACAAACTATACAAAAGAAAAAATGAGCAAAAATGACAATGATCAACTAAAAACTATACAGAAGAAAAAATGAGCAAAAATGACAATGATCAACTAAAAATTATACAAAAGAAAAAATGACAATGATCAACTAAAAACTATACAGAAGAAAAAATGAGCAAATATGACAATGATCAACTACAAACTATACAAAAGAAAAAATGAGCAAAAATGACAATGATCAACTACAAACTATACAAAAGAAAAAATGAGAAAAAATGACAATGATCAACTAAAAACTATACAGAAGAAAAAATGAGCAAAAATGACAATGATCAACTAAAAATTATACAAAAGAAAAAATGAGCAAAAATGTCAATGATCAACTACAAACTATACAGAAGAAAAAAAGAGCAAAAATGACAATGATCAACTAAAAATTATACAAAAGAAAAAATGAGCAAAAATGACAATGATCAACTAAAAATTATACAAAAGAAAAAATGAGCAAAAATGACAATGATCAACTGCAAACTATACAGAAGAAAAAAAGAGCAAAAATGACAATGATCAACTACAAACTATACAAAAGAAAAAATGAGCAAAAATGACAATGATCAACTAAAAACTATACAGAAGAAAAAATGAGCAAAAATGACAATGATCAACTACAAACTATACAGAAGAAAAAATGAGTAAAAATGACAATGATCAACTAAAAATTATACGGAAGAATAAATGAGCAAAGATGACAATAATCAACTAAAAACTATACGGAAGAATAAATGAGCAAAAATGACAATGATCAACTAAAAACTATACGGAAGAATAAATGAGCAAAAATGACAATGATCAACTAAAATCTATACAGAAGGAAAAATGAGCAAAAATGACAATGATCAACTAAAATCTATACAGAAGAAAACATGACAATGATCAACTAAAAACTATACAGAAGAAAAAATGAGCAAAAATGACAATGATCAACTAAAAACTATACAGAAGAAAAAAATGAGCAAAAATGACAATGATCAACTACAAACTATACAGAAGAAAATATGAGCAAAAATGACAATGATCAACTAAAAACTACACAACAGAAAAAATGAGCAAAAATGACAATGATCAACTAAAAACTATACAGAAGAAAAAATGAGCAAAAATGACAATGATCAACTAAAAACTATACAGAAGAAAAAATGAGCAAAAATGACAATGATCAACTAAAATCTATACAGAAGAAAAAATGACAATGATCAACTAAAAACTATACAGAAGTAAAAATGAGCAAAAATGACAATGATCAACTAAAAACTATACAGAAGAAAAAAATGAGCAAAAATGACAATGATCAACTACAAACTATACAGAAGAAAAAATGAGCAAAAATGACAATGATCAACTAAAAACTATACAGAAGAAAAAATGAGCAAAAATGACAATGATCAACTAAAAACTATACAGAAGAAAAAATGAGCAAAAATGACAATGATTAACTAAAAACTATACAGAAGAAAAAATGAGCAAAAATGACAATGATCAACTAAAAACTATACAAAAGAAAAAATGAGCAAAAATGACAATGATCAACTAAAATCTATATAGAAGAAAAAATGACAATGATCAACTAAAAACTATACAGAAGTAAAAATGAGCAAAAATGACAATGATCAACTACAAACTATACAGAAGAAAAAATGAGCAAAAATGACAATGATCAACTAAAAACTATACAGAAGAAAAAATGAGCAAAAATGACAATGATCAACTAAAAACTATACAGAAGAAAAAATGAGCAAAAATGACAATGATCAACTAAAAACTATACAGAAGAAAAAATGAGCAAAAATGACAATGATCAACTAAAAATTATACAGAAGAAAAAATGAATGAGCAGTACGAACCTAGCAAAAACTGAGGATGAACTCAGATGTCCCGGAAGCAAATGTTATGGAGTCCTAGAGATGGTTTAATCTCTATTTAATTAGTATATGTTTACCGATATGCACTAATTAAATTTTTCACTAGCATTTGTTAAAAGCAACGATATCTACTTTGTTTATCTCCGACGTTAATACACAATTTCTTCACATGTTAATACTTAACAGTAATTAGACTTAAGAGGTTAACCTGTACCACAGAGTGTGTCACACAGTACTCTTTAATTTTATTTATTAAGAGTTCACTGTACTAAGAACATGCCTATTGATTGATGGTACGTGCAGATATAGGTACTGATAGTAGACATGTATAAATAAAATGTTCTTACATGTATTGATATGTAATGTTAAATCATTAAATGTACCGCCTATTCAATAAAACAGTTAGATGTGAGATAAAAGTATTTCATATTGAATTAACTAAACTATAATTGCTGTTCATGCTAATGATATTATCAATAATGTCGATTGTGTTATTGTTGTAAGCTTTAATGTACGTTTTTATTAATATCATTGCGTCGATACCTCTACTGGTGAACTATTATATTATATTCCTCGAGGGCATCATCCGCTTTGTAGTCAGTGTTTCTGCACCGACATATTGTGTATATAATTATGTTTGAAATCATCAGGTCCCATTTATTGTAATTTATTAAAACTAAAGTTATTTTTACGCTCAGACATAGATCTTCTTAGCCCATTATGGCTATCCTGGTTAGTTTCTTTGGTTTTCTTTCCTCCAAAGACTATTAAATTATTTGGCTTTTCAATTCATTGACTATGAGCGGACATGATAAGACTATTCTAGAAAAGCGTCGTGCGCACTAAATTATATATCTACAATTTTATTTTCAGATAGTTTGATCGATTTCTGATCGATAAGTGCAGGTCATCAATCGACTACTGATCAAATACGATTGATTTGTGATCGATTACCGATCTGATCGATTAGATATGTCTGGTTTGGTTTGGTTTACGGTGCTTAACGCCACTCTACACAATATTTCAGTTCTATCGTGGCGGTCAGTTTTATTGGTGGAGGAAAGAGGAGTACCCGGAGAAAACCACCGACCTGTTGCAAGTCACCGACAAACTTTATCACATAATGTTGCACACGTCGCCATGAACGGGATTCGAACTCATAACTGTAGTGGTGATATACATTGATTGCAGAGGTAGTTGTAAATCTAACTACAATACGATCACGACCACGGCGGCCCCCTGGATATATGGAGTTCAAACTGAATGTGAATCTGTCATACAGTGTGTCACTTGTTTCTGACTCCCGCTGAACTGCCTAATCTCATATATATATATATATACTATTTCTGTTTTTTTTTAAGTTTTCAAAATAAATATGCTGTCAAGTATAATGTAATTTGTTAAATCCCATAATTGAAAACATGTTGATGACCAGCTTTATACTTATATGATTATCTGTCTTCTAAAACCACTTGACTTTTAACAAAAAGTTCGATCTGACAGGCAGTCTCAACCTCCGATAGTTTTCAGTGTCCACCATTTGCAAATATATGATGGTAATAACGAAATAACACGAGGCGAAAGCGATTGTCCAGAATATGATATAAGCTGCAGTTGTTTGTAGGAGAGTGTATGTCTTTTTTTACGTTATTTGTGCTTGTTGGCCCATAGTGATGCCCGACATATATTGTGTTGTGTTTTTTGCTTTGTTTGTCTTCGTCTTGTGTACCCTATGTTGCCAGTTTCTCTGGATTGTTCATTTTTTGGTATTCTCTAACGTTTATATAGAGGACATTTTGTTCGAGACAAAGTTGTCAACTTTGTCAGTCTGACCACGCTTATCATTATTCATTTTATGAATAATTTAATACATATTTAACATGACGAATAACAATCTAACTCGAGCACCCATTTATTATTTATTAAATAATTGACAATTTTATTTAATTTTTGTTTCAGACATCGAATATGTATCTATAAGGAATTATACATGTCTACACAGCGGTATGCTAATGAACTGGCGGTCAAATGATATAATACACAATCATTTTCAAAATTATCAAATTTAATCATTAATATTTCTTTGTAATATATGCAATATTCAAAACTTCGAACTAACTAATATGTATTTGTAAAAGATAGTTAAACGTAACAATGAACTGGCACATGTTTCCTCATCGAATTCACTTGATGTTCTCTTTCTCCAATGTGGGTCCGCCCTTTTTCCCGTTCAATTAGATCCAATGAACGATCATAATAGCGATTGAATTCTAGTCTCAATTATCTTTCTATATACATCTACATGTAACAATCTTGTTGTCAATTGATTGCAAAATTTTAGACCCCACTCCTGTTTGGACCAATAACAATATACAATCAAGATTCCCACAGCTAATGGAAAATACTTTAGGATTAACTAGACATCCAGGCCTAAATCATATGTACATTTGACTTTCAGTGTCAGAGAAACGTTGCGAACAACTACATTGGTTGGAGAAATAAAGGAAAAACTAAATTGACTTCTTCTGTTCAGCAGCATGACCGATTGGAGGACAAATATTTGTTGTTTTATTGACGATACGTTAAGAACTGTTATATACAGACACCATTTTAGCCATGTAAGTTGGCAGTGTCATGTATTGGAATGGCCCTGGATTTATGCTTCAGCACAAACACATATTGCTCGTAAGCGTTTGTCTTTTCTTCAGCAGCAGAGCACTGATGAAACGTCTTGTTCGTCAAAATCATCGGAATTGAACCCAATTGAAAACATTTCGGGCAAATAAATGGCCGTGTCTGACAGAGACTTCACAAACCAAACTTGCAGATCTCAGTAAAGTATTGCAGGAGAACTATCAACAATATTCCACATGCCGTAATCTCACGCATGAAACGCCGTCTACAATTTATTTTCAATGTCAATGATGTATGCAAATGGTTTAGACATTTCGTTTACAATGTTGTCATTGAAGTTTGAAACCGTTGATTTTGCACCATTTGAGGCCTGTTTTGGTAGAAATTATTAAGACATTAAAGGGTTAGGGTGTTTAACGCCACTTTCAACAATATTTCAGTTATATCGTTGTGGTCAATTTTATTGAAGGAGGAAACCGGAGTACCCGAAGAAAACCACCGACCTGTCGTAAGTCACTGACAAACTTTATCACGTTTAATCGAGTACACCTCGCCATGCACTGGATTCGAACTCACAACTTTCGTGGCGAAATACACTGATTGCATAGGTAGTTGTAAATCCAACTAACATACGAACACTACCACGACGACCAGCTACCCTGCATTAAGACAGGTGGTAAATGAGATCTTTGGATCACTCTATTTAAAGACTTCTTGGTATAATATGGAAATTATATTGATTTACAGGGGTGTGTATTCTTTCTTTCCTCCCGCAGTATAGCTTTGTGTATTGATGTGAACAACAATGTCAATATCATAAACAAGAAATACTACATGGTAAGTAAAACAGAAGGTATTACATTAGCGTGTAATATAATATGGAAATATAACTGTTTATGAAAATAACGCTTAAACAGTGATGGTCAACAATTTCCCCAATATCAATAAAAGGAACAATCGCCTCTCAATTCAAATCATTGATCGCAAACCCTAAGACTACGACATATGGTGTTGGACATAATAAGTCCTGACTTGAGAACATGCAACAAATATAGAGAGGTGAAATCAGCTAATTCGATCCAATTGTATATTTGATTCCAACAATTTGATCACAATTTGTCCTGCTCTTCCATGCATGAAAACCATTAATATCTTTAGATTATTATGATTTATATTAAATATGCTAAAAGTGTCAGTTATGATTGCTCTTGTCCTAAGACGAGTGGTCGTTAACACACATATTCTACCTTCTTAGCTAGTAGTCCGTTAATTACTAGCATTCGTTGATCCTGATGATACTGAATTCTTAATGTGTATTACGTCATTCATTTATGTGATACTGTCTGGTCATTTTGAATTTGGGTAGGCTTTCTTTATTGTTTGTTTATACATTGTATCAGTATTTCTGTTGAAGATCTAGTTATTAAGAGTGGAGTACACAATTGCGTAGATATCTAACCCAGTGCGCACGACGCGTTTCTAGAACAACCTTCATCAGGTATGCTCAGAGTGGAAAGGCCGAAAAACCAAACAATTAAAAACCAAAGGGTCTAAACAGGACAGTCAAACTCGGCTACTGTCACCTATGCCTGAGGGAGAAGAACCTTAGTTTTAATAATAATTACATGATTTAGGAACTGTAAATTTCAATGACAAATGTATCTAATAAGCCATGTTAGTGCCGAAACACTGAATACTGGGCGGACGATACCTTCGGCTACTAATAGTACACAAGCAGCGGATAAGGATCCCATTAACCGGTTTAATCGCGTCACATGTTTGTGCCTGTCCCAACCAATGTCGTGACGAATTAAATAAACTTGATATCGGCCTGATTTCCAATCCTTTAATAATCCATTGTGAAATTCATGTATCATGTCTAATTGTGCAAATATATAGGACATATGTATACGGCATTAAAATTGCACATTTGAATAGCATATGCTAATATGTATCTTAAACATCGATGTAATGATAATATAACATATACGTCACGTAAACGTAGCCAAATAAGTTACATGTGTATTGTAATAGAGTTTATAATCTGGCACTAGTACCAGACACATCATGGCCATTATCTCATACCGTCGCCCTCCTTAATTTGTTTAGTTATGCAGATACTTCATATTGCATTTTTGAAATGCCAGTTTGCAAAGAAGAGATTGAAGATACCAAGGGGTAATCAGAATCCGTAAATCGAAGAAGGATGTCTACTTACAATATAATATGCTTTTTAGGGGGTGTTATTTTTTTAATTATTTTGTTTATTATTATTATTTATGTATCTCTTTTTGATGTAAAATAGGTTTATTCCTATAGCTATTGTGTAATAATTGTATTCTCTGTAACTATAAGGATATTAAACATTGCTCCCTGAGTATTAAACATTGCTCCCTGAGTATTAAACATTGCTCCCTGAGGTCTTTTAAGAAACCAAATACATAAATTATCCTATACCATATCATAAATCAGTTCGTTGTCAATTTTTTATATCTTTTTTATCGTTGATTGCAATACCAAGATTCCTGATAGTGACTTTATTTAATCTCTAACGAGATAGATTGTAAGTGTGAAAGATACACTTTCATATCTAAGGGGGTAAATAAACAAGATATATAGAAGGGAAGTGTTTATATAGCAGTACAGAACATGAATAAATGAAGGCACAAATAACAACATTATTACTTCCCATAGAGCAATGTCAATACAAAAACTGAAGAATCCTAATAGAACAAACAAAAGAGAGAAGGTATACCGAATAGTAGAAAACTATTGCTCCATCTCTGTGACCAGGGTTGGCCTTGGGAGGTACGGGGCACAATTGTTCTCCGTAAAATCTGCAGTGTGTACTTCAAAAGCCGAGAGTAGACAACTCCAGAGCGGGGCCCCTTAAGCACGCGGCCCAATAGGCTGCAATTGATCCAACTAGCTTAAGGCCGGGCCTGTTTGTGACTTTTGTAGAATCTAAAACAAGAAACGAAAGGAGACAACGCTAACTGAATAATAGCGATTCGTAGCGAACGGTTATAGTACAATGAGGAGATCCAACGTATATCGCATGGTAGTGATTTCGTGGTTCAGCCTTATGGTCATTGTGCAATCTTGATTAAACCGTAGGGAACCACCGTACATTTGTATATCGAATGGTAGCGATTTGTTGCTCCATCTCTTTAGTCATAGCTCAATCTAATGTAGAGAGACAACGTATATCGAATGCCATGGTAGTCAATTATTTCTCCATCTCTATTGATATTATACACTGAAGAAAGATAAGTACATCGAATGGTAGAGATGTTCTGTCCTATCTTAATTGCCATTGTCCAATTTGAAGCAAACAATGGAGGGATATAACTAATGATGTGTATCTTCAGCTGACCGTCTCTTGTGGTTTTTTACATAACCTAATTAAGATTACAAAATATGCAAATTAATTTACAAAGATTTCAGTTACTAAATTCCATATTAATCAATTTTAATAAACAGAACAAAGAACATAACATTGTACATTTATATTTCAAAATGCACTTTTAAGTGGCTGTTGTAGTCCGAATCTTTCACATAAATAATCAAATGAAAAACATAAAATATCACACTGTGGCAACATTTCCAGAATCCAATAGAAAAATCATAGAAAGAGGCAAAATCTGTATCCCATAACACACAAATCACTTTCCAGATATGGTACAGGCACTCCAATAAAAAGTGGCAGAATTCAACTAGTTTTATAAGCCCCAATCTCCTCTCTTAGTGAAATGTTGCGGTTATGAAAGTATACTTTCCACTTGTGAGTAAAATGCCACCCTCACATATAAAATATCCTTTGTTTCACTAAATTTGATATCTACGTTTTTATCTCATCAGCATGTACAGAAATTCATTGATAAAAAAAAATATCTAATCATCCCGTGCTTCGTTTGCTATCCATGTTGATCTCTATATTCTTCCGTAAATGGCCGTTTTCGGGTGAAGACGACCGAGGTAAGACGAGTCCACGTGCACTCGTCTTAACTCGTTGTGACATCCAATCAGAACGCCTCTAACAAGAAAAAAAATCGTTTAAATATATACCCTAAGCCGGGAATGTCACATTATATACCCTGTCTGATAGCTGAATAACAGATATATTACGGAATTAACCATTGTTTTTTTTCAAATACAGATTCCAACCGTATTAAATATATTTGTGTCTTTTATTTGAATTTTTTCGTATTTCTAGATGCTCTTTTCCGTACCTTTGACGTCATTCTTCAATGACGTCAAAATATGTGTCACGTCATATTTCATGTATGGGGTTTCTCATGAAGGAAAATACTGTACTTTCAACAAAATATTAGTGAGAAAAGCTCAAATATCAGTAGAAAGCTCCTTAGTTTACCAATCGATGTCACAAAAGTCAATTTTATGTGATGTGTATTTCATAACGCTCAATTTTATGATATTGATCTGATAATTTATGCAAATTAGTTACTGATCAATGGCGGGGGTCTCTAGGAGTTCGCGATAGTGAAAGTTGTTGGTTTACGGAAGAAATAGGTACTTACATGCGTTGTTGGGAAATCCCGGGTGATCTTCCACTCGTGATAGAAATTTTTGTTTCTTTTCGCTCGTTTCGTTGCGCTCCACTCGCGAAAAGACATAAAATTTCTATCACTCATGGAAGATCACCCGGTCTTTCCCAAGAACGTATGTAAGAACCTATTATTCTTTTAAAAGAAAATGTAATGATATCGAGATTATATCACCTGAGTTAAGACATATGCTTTAGATAAAATCCGCTACACGAAAAGATGTTTACAAAGGTAAAAATATGTGTAAAAATAAACATATAAAGTTTAAATCACGTGGCCTAGTACACACAAAAATAAGCGGAAGTTTGTTATAGGCCTATATAGACTTAAAGTAAACATTGGCTAAATTGTCAAGAAAGCTTATGTGGACTTATTGTTATCATTACCTTATATATGGCGACCTAATATACACAGGTAAACATTTATTTCATATTTATTTTGATTTTTGTGTAAATTTCAAATGTATTTCACCATCAAATGCTACGAGTTACAATGTAGGACTAACATTTTTGTACGATGAACATGCTTACTTATGTGTTAAAATTACAACACTCATTGTGCGGGGTAGGGTGGGCAAATATCATCGACTCATATTTTTAACCTTACGATAATAGAATTCGTAAAAACGTTGGTCATTTCATGGGCCTTTCTCCTCTAGTTTAAAAGTGTCGGGTATTTATTCTCCCCAGTTTATAAAAGAAGCCATGTATCAGTTTCGTGTATTTAATAATGATAGTTTAGAAAGAAAATATTAAATTTAAAAGATGGATTAATGTCCCGTTGTTACATCCATTGTAAGTGTTTGTTGATCTTATATTAACAAGGGAAAACATTTAATATTAAGTACAAACTTAAGATAACTAGCATTCCAGGTTAAGGTTAAAGTTATGGTGTTTAACACCACTTTCAACAATATTCCAGTTTTATCGTGATAAAAGTTGCATTGTGAAAGAAATGAAGCCTGATAAATCTATTATTAAATAATATGCAAAAATCTGTCCTATTATGACAAAATCTGCCCGACTAATACGGTTTTAATTTTCCCTCTCATATTAATTGCCTATTTTAATACGGCATTTCGGCCCCTGGCCAATAAGTACTAACCCGGGGCCAATACGGATAAATTCACTTCCGGTTTTAAACCGAGCTGCATTTTACATAGAGGAGTTCATTTCAAAACTTTATCTTTTGCATAATTGTACAAATGAAGAATCATACTTTTATTTAAAATCATGTTTGCATATGGGATCGTCATCAGCCGTTCGAGGGGATATTACAGTTTGGGGGAAGGAAACATGTGTTGTCATAGGTGGGTTCCGAATACTGCCGTTGGTGGCAAAAGAAATAGGTGCATTCAGAGTACTACTGTTGGTGGCAAAATGTTACATAGATAAAAGTAATCACCATTGTCATGCCAGTTAGTAACACTATATTATTGGTCATCATTAGTATCGTAAAACCATGCTCATACGGCCCTGTCAATATATCCATACAGCCCTGTTAATTTATCCATACTGCCCTAGAAAATATTCATACGGTCCTGTCATATGGACCAGTTAGATTATTTAATAAAAGTGTTGCGAACTGGCTGTTACTGTATTGGCCCTGGTATAGATTCTCGGTCAGCAGTATTGGCCCTCGGGGCCAATACTGGTAACCTCGAATCCAATACTGCTGACCGAGAATCTATACCAGGGCCAATACAGAAACAGCCAGTTAGTAACACTATATTAATTATTTAGATATTTCATCATATATGTAGAATGGTGGTAATGGCGATTGTTGGGAAACGGGATCAAAATCTGGGACATACTTTCCTTAAAATTATTCTTTGTTTCTTGAAAAGGGGGGGGGGGGGGGGGGGGTAGGGGGTGGAGGGGACCGGGATCTTCCCTGGATTAGTCTGATGATACCTTGTATATAACGTCTATGTAGCCTAATTTATTTTCTATAACCCTTCGATAAAATGAAATATTTTTATATATATATAAAAGTTTACTTTTGTGCATATTTCAAAATAATTTGAGTCATTTCATTTTTCACCCACCAAATTTGCATTTGTCCCATTTCTGTAGTATTCTATAGAATTTTGAATATGTATATGTTCAGTGTATATGTAGTTAAAATATTACGGTATTCAAAGGTTACTGTTATTCTGTATAAAATATTTACATTTTAAAGGACGATTATGTAATGTCTATAAAGATAAATTAGCCAGGCGAATAAAAGAAACTGTGTATTGAATTTATAATCCTAAGCATAGAGAATTTTGATTTGTGACATTTTGTAAAGAAATATTGTATCTCGCTGCAGGTTCAGTTTGGTACATTTGTCTTTGAGAAAACATGCTGTTTAAATGACTAACGAAAATAGCTACAAAGAAAAACAATCATTATTTTTTAACATGTTGTATGTTTTCGAATGTATGAATTATTTATTTGCAAAAAAAGGAGAGAAAAAAAAGAAGTACTATAGGAAAGGTGATAAATCTTTGTCCAATTTGCATGTGTAACTGAACACACGCACACGCATAAAAATACAATACAATAAAATAAATAAAGTAAACAATGTTTATTTGTATGATTATGTGAAATGTGCATGCATATATAAAAATAAAACTTCCTTGTATTTTAAGATATCGGTTGACATAGTAATAAATCATCTATTCAGAATTCTAATATGACGTCCTTCAAACGCTTTGAGTCCAAATCCGTGGTAAAAATAATATTAATCTATGACCGATTAAATTTATGATGTCATCGACAATTTATAACGATATTTTACCAATTTTTACATATTAGAAGGGTAAAAAGCTGACATAAAGGCCTACCCGTGGTAAAAACAATATATACATATGGCTTCCATGAATTATTTCTTAAATATAAAATTTAAATTTGCAATTTTATTCTATTTTCGTGATTATTTCTCATCAATTTGTAATACAAGTATCTTCATGAATGATTTGTTTTCATGAATTCACTTTTAATTTCTGAATACAGGATTTAGCAGGTTAATTAGTTATCAATTAAACACGTATAGATCGATTGGGGAACCAGTATTGATTTAGACTGATACCTAATGTGGCTTGATTAATGGTTAAAATAACTCGTTGTAAATGACACCAGAGTAAATATCAGCCTATGTTTACCCTCTGATTCTGTTATTTACGACAGACAATATGAAGGCAAAACAAACATTACAATTCAATTTACATCTTACTTTTCGTTTTGTGTGGCTGTTTTTATCGCACACCCAATAATGAATAGTTTCAAATAAAAACAGATAAACTATATTTCTCATTTTGTATGGTTGTTTTTATCGAACACCCAGTAATGAATAGTTTCAAATAAACACAGAGATAAATTATCTTCAAATAGACAGCGGCTATTTTTCTCAATAGCATGAAATACCACACTATCGGAACTATTCCAAAAGTCCTATCGCAAAAATCGTAGAAACGGGTAAAATGGACACCCCCTAGGCTAATACATAGATACCTGACCGCTCACTTTCATGGCTTGGTACAGGAACAATAAAAGGTGGCGAGGATAAGGTAGTTTAATGGGCCCAAACCCAATGTGCAAATTGTGAATCAAACTACCATACGATCACGACGGCTCCTCATTCCCAATTCTCATAAGATGTCGAGTTTTCAATTTGAAATACCATTTTTCAACTAATGTTTGAATTTAGATTCTCAATTCAATATTATTTTACAAAATTAAATTAAATTTGTTTTAATGCCTACTTTGTATAGTATGTTATACCAGTGTAAGTAGTATATGAGGTGATATTGAGATAAGATCACTTACTATACAATTCAACAGTATTTGTATGTTACCTGTAACTGCATGTCATTTAAAACACGTATATAATATTTGTACGTTAAATCATGATAGTATTTTAAATTGTCATTCTCGGGTCAGCATGCAGGACGTTCATAGCTTCGATAAAATCATCTTTAATTTATTTAATTTCTCATATTCAAGAATGTTGTGTCTGATGTAAATTTGTCTTATATACATTTTAGTTCAAATTCCAAAAACGTAGATATCAAACTTAGTGCTCACGACGCGTTTTTGGAATCACCTTAAACAGGTACGTTCAAAATCGAAAGAAGTTATATTAGGACGCTGAAATAACGTAAAACAAGGGAAAAAAATCTGTACTCAAAATCTCATCTTTATAAAGGACGAAGTCCTTCTAACGGTAAGCTGTCCGATTTTTCCTTCAATATTGATAGCTAAAAATCTGCTCACCGGAAGTTTAAAAAATAGATCGATTGATAATTTAGAAACGCAAAAGAAATCTATTTCAATGAAAAATTCCCAATTCTTTGATTATTTACTCTATGCAAAATCGAAATAAACTTTTAATAAAATTCTAATAAAAAAATCTCTTTCTACGAAACTCCCGATGAAATAGACTGACTCAATCTGTCTCAATCTAGCCGAGGTACGAGCCAGGTGACAGAACTCGTCAGTTTACCGATGGAAGAGCGGCGTAGGTAAAATGAACGCCATAACAAATCGGCTACACAATTCATTCAACATAAAAGATAATAGCCTCATCGGACGCAATTACGAACGAAATAAAAAGTATGTCCCCTAATTGTTCCTTCAAAACATGAATTAAAAAAATGCTTTTATAAATAGATACCCCGCTAAATTACTCGTGTTTTGGGATAAAATTATTCATGCGCAGTTGTTGAATGTTGCAGACGACGGGTTTTCATATTTGTAAACAGAAAACGATCGACAATTGCACTTGGAATCTATCGCTAAAATTCATTGAGGTTCGCATATTTTGTTATCTTATGCCTGTAATTGGAAAGAATATGATCTCCTGGTTCTATGCATATGTAGAACACATTGAAATTAAAACAAAAACAGTCAATATAATACATTTTCCTTACCTTGATCTATCCCAAAATGTCAAAATCCGTGATGTACCTTATTCATTGAAGAGTCCAAGGAATTCCGAATGCAAACTGGCACATATTTATGGTATGAATAAAGGAAAGGTTTTTATGTCATGTGTATTATATACAAATAGATATGTGAACGTAAATGAATGAATGCTCATTCAATTTTAACAGTTGTCATTAAATAATTTACACTAGAAAGGTTATTATGATGTCGTTCGAAATTGTGTCCGGATCTAGGTCACAGAGTGACTAGAACGGGGTCATGAAAATCTGTTCCAAGTTAAAACCCGTAACAATGCATTGAATAATAAATGGGCTATGATTCAAAAGGAATATTGATGTTTAATCTGAAATATGAACATGCAATCAGCTTCATCAATTTGGTCAAATTTATAAATTATTATCAAATGCCATGGTCAATATCATCGAAATTGTTCGAAATTGCGTCCGGTGGCGGTGAGGCTAACGTGTACGGATCATCGTATTATTGAAATTTTAGGACTTCGTCCTTCAAACAGGTTGCCTGTCTCATATTAGGTAAAAGCTACTTAATATATTTATTCAGATGGAAAAACTTCATTTTTCGTAATTCCATTTTTTTCTTACTTTAAAACAAACTTTGATTAATTAGAAAACATACTGGTTCAGATCATTCTTAGTTAAATCGTCTGTCATATCCTTGAAATGTTAATATTGAGGTCATACCTACTGGGAAACCAGAGTTCATATTTTCTTTACCTTGACGTCGAAAACTGGTGACGTAGTACACGTTGTTTATAAAAAATGAAAAACATGTGTTGTATATTTTTTCATGCCACCGTTTTGAAACGAAAAGAACATACCTGGTTTTTTTCAATTAAGTAAATAAAACATATGCCTCGATTCTGATGGAATTATTCAATACTTAAATACTTTATTGCAAATTACACCCTTCAAGGTCAAGCAAAACCAAGAACTATTTAACGTACATACATTGAGATATTAATATTTTTGTGTTAGACCGACGAAAAGGGGTGATACCAGAATACATGCTATGTATTAATATGTGTGTGTTTGACAGTCGAAAACTGGTGATACGAGCATGCGTGCTGTATATTAATATTTGTGTGTTCGACCTACAAAAACTGGTGATACCAGCATAAATGCTGTAAGCTTCATTTCAATAACTCAAAGACATAGAAAGCCATAGATCAATGAATCAGTTGTCTTGTCATTTGTAATTCTCTCAGACATAGATACAACGTGAATTGAAAATAAATATGGTAATATACAATAGCTGATGAATAGACATCATATTATAAAAAGATTTTTAAGGATTAAATAAATTCCACTACCTTATATAGCTTTGTGTGCTGTCAACTAAATTCCACTACTAGTTACAGACCGACGTTTTAATGTTTAGGTAAAAATGGGGGGTTATTTAGCTCCGGTGCCATTTTTTTTTTATGCGAAGCACAAGTCAGATTACTTTTTAGGGATAGAAAAAACGGTATTTTTTCTTCAGATTTTACGCAGATTTGTTGTTGAAAACTACACGATCAGAATATCTATATTTGTATCTTTCACGTCATATTTTTGTCCCCCGATGCTTCGTTGATTGGGGATTATAGCACTGAGCATCGTCAGTCAGTATGTGTGTCCGCTCCGAATTGGTTTCCGGATGATAACTTGTTTCTTTGAAATAGGCGAATAATGAAAAAAAACAAAACAGCATTACCAAAAGAACTAATTATTATTTGTATATATCTTTGGAATATGTCAACAAAAGTGTGAAACCATCATTATTTTAAGTCCTTTATATAATAACATTACAAGACAGTTATTTGTATTATATTCTAGGAATTTATGGCTACAAAGATTTCAATATTATTTTAAATTGAAATGCAGACTTTCCCGTTAATCAAAATAAGAATAGTTTGGTGCAGAACAAGTCTTTATAAAAATAATACATCTGGTTCACAAATGGGGACCGCTTGCATTGTTTTTACATCGATATGTAAATAGAGTGAGTAAGTGATTGTTGTTTAACGCCAAATGAGCAAATTTTAGGCTATATCATGGCGAGAACAAGTTACATTTCAATAAGATGATGATGACTATATCCGCTTTGTACTAGACCAACACGCTTAGTTGAATTTTTATATTGCTAGCCAACTGAAACAACAGTCCGTCGGTATACATGTCGATCCACTCGGACATATTGTCCAGATTCCGTAAACGCAAAGTTTGCCCGTCTTTGCGTTTACTGCTTAATAATGGAGAAGCAAATAATACAAATTTTATAATCTTTAGTTTGACCCGACCGGGACTCGAACTCATAATCTATCACACTCGAGGAGAACAAGCTAACCATTAAACCACCAGCGAGGTTTGTGTAAATAATTCTAATTTCCTGCATGATTTCTATCTTGTATATATTTTGTTTTTAGTTGTAGGGAGCGTGTATTAAATAATTATTGTAATAACCTGTGGCCAACACAAACTTGATCATTTATTTAAGCAAATTAATATGTTACATTTAGCACTGTGGAGTAAAAATAAATGGCCAAAAAGCGCATCTTTAACGTGCATGAAGCGGCCGCGAAGGGGAATTAATTTCCATACACGAGTCACTAATTTGTGATCCGTCTTGAGTGCGAGTTATGTATATTTGAAATAGCCCTCGCAACTACCGGAAGTCTATTTCAAGAAACTATTCGAGCTTGGGTTCATACGGGGGTTAATGACAAAATACAGTATATTGATTAACATTCCACAGGTGTATATCTGGAGTAATACAAGAAAAGGTATCGTAAATATAGAAACGCTATCGAACATTTCATTAAATCACATTTCATGAAAGATACATGTACTGTATATTACTTCTGTAATTTGGGGTCTCAAAAGGTGAAATGTGTCGGTTTTTAAAAAAACATTATGGAAGAGACTCAACATTTAAATAGCTGTATGTTTTGATTTTATGGGAGGGACTCAGTAGATGAAATGTGTGTGCTTGATTACATGGGAGGGACTCACTCAGTAGATGAAATGTGTGTGTCTTGATTTTATGGGAGGGTCTCAACATATGTTTTGATTTCATGGGAGGTAATCAGCAGGTGAAATGTGTGACCGATTAATGGAAGGAATCAGTAGATAAAATGTACATTTTAACCGAGTTGTAAGAATTTGTGAATACAGGCAGGTGGCCTACTTATCAAGTCAAATCCTGTTCGTCCTCTGGAATCTTAGGTCCTTGGGATTCAAACCAAGTTTATGCACAAGCTATTTATGGTAAATATCGCGGTGAACTCCGCAGACCTAAAGTTTCGTTAGGAATTGTAAGAATTGTGCCCCTGAATATGTACAAAAGTGTCAAAATAATCTCGTAAGCACACTAGCAACTAGTTGTCAAGAGATTTACACTATCAGCTATATATGAACAATAGTCGCCTTCGAGAAACATAAGTCTTCATCAATAATGTTTATTGTTATCCCCCCTCTGAAGATGTGTCTTTGCGTTCTGGGTTCCGTGTTGTGCTGTCCGTTACGATTTCCACATAAAAACAATGTTCAATTCGTTTGAATCTACAGTTGTTTGTTGGAGGGCGCATGCGTTATTTACGTTATTCGTGTTTGTTTGCGCATAGTCGTGTCCAGCGCATATTGTGTTGTGTTTCTGCTTTGATTATCTTCGTCTTGTGTACCCTGTGCTGCCAGTTTCTCTGGATTTTCCTCTTTTGATTCCCCCTTCGGTATTTTCTAACGATCAAGCCAAAATCATACACAAGCCGTATATTAAGAATAACAGAAATGTTTCATAAAGAATTTTAATGATATAAGGCAACTTGACTTGTGCATAACATGTCTGATTTTGATTTTTCTCAATTTTTGATAGATATAAACAATCCCTTAACACGATCTAACCGAAAATATTAAAAATCTTAATAATGATGTACCATTTTCCTGCAAGCACAAAACTCAAATGAGGGAGAAAAATGCCAGGCAACATGAAGGAAGCGCATATGCTATCGTTATCGTATCTTATCATTTATTAATGAACAACAACTGTTAATCAATTAAATAATATACAGTCGAAAACAGGTTACACACATTATACTTATAATGGTGATGACCTCAGCCAGGTCATATCTAACCTAGAGATATGGCTTCTTTCTTCCCTCATTGCCTCGTAAAGTTTACCGTGTCTCCTTCAAAGCTGCAGATGTTAAAACAGTTGTGATAATTACATAACTATCGGCGTTAAATGAGGCAGGCCGGGAGATTATGTGTCGATTACATTAGCAAGTACTTTTTCAATATTTATTTTATATTCATGGACGTTTATGCCAATTAAAACCAAGCTATGTTATTTTTTTCCCTAGGTTAAGTTTCAATTTCTTTATAAACGTGTATCTGTTATTTCAAGGATTTCTCTTGCCAAAAAATTACTAGATATATTTCTGGATATTTATTCTGATGGTTGATTTCTGAATCAATCATTTCAGGTATGTGTATGTGTGTGTTGTACTGAGGGATTTCGATTTTTTACAGCTGGTAAGTGGATATTGATATATTTTTTTTTATAAGAGAAAGGAATCGATTTCTAACGAAAATAAGAATAATATCCTATTATCACTTTAAATCTAACTAACGAATACTTGCTTAGATGTTTAAGTTGTTTTAATTTATATATATTTTAGTACACAAAGCCAATGCACCAAGCCTAATAACCCCTCACCTTTTTATTTACTCCCACCTTCCCGCATGAGCTTTTGCATACACTAAGTCTTCCCCGTCTAAACATTGGTGGTTTAATTCGAATGAGACGCACTCTATTTAACCATGAAAAACATACTCTTCATGAGAAATCACTGGCGCTAACGATTTCAAACGAGGACTCGTTTTCAGGGTTGCGTCTTGGAAGGGGCGTTGTGAAAATGTTATTTTAATTGAAAAATGCGTCACATTTTATTAAAGGACACATTGAACACATACGTGTCTTCTCTATGCAATTTTGGGACTTTGTGTACACCAATTCTTCATATGAAATATATTGCGCTCATTACAATGGGGATAAGTGACCCTTTTCTGGCAAAACCCCTAGAAGTAATGGCTTTAACCTAGATGTAATGGCTTTAACCTAGATGTTATGGCTTTAATCTAGATGTAATGGCTTTGATGCTCAGCTTGAGTGCAGTAGATCGTGGGTTCAATAACCGGTCACCTCAAACCAAAGACTGTACAATTGTTATTTGCTGCTTTTGCGCAAAGCAAACAATAGATTGATACAGAGCAACCACATGTTGACTCACAGTCAGACAAATATCTGCGAGTGGAACGACATGTCCACCCATGTACTGTTGTTTAGTGATCTAGCATTATACAAATGGAAGCATAGGAATGTAGAACTCGATATTGATCATCATCCCACCAAAATAATTTGTTACAGTCATGTTATATCTGCAAAATGCTCAATTGCCGTTCAACAACAATCACTCACTGACTCGATCGTTTTGTTATGGCCACTATTGTGCCCAATGTCTTTAACTTAAAAACGAAAATCTTCTCATGAAATTTCACTTGGACCATTTAATCCAACACTTCGAAACTGATGGTTCGTAATTATAACCGATACTATTTTACTAAACTAATATTATCTCATGAGATATTTAAACCGACACTTCGAAATTGATGGTTCATATTGAGAGCAGATACTATTTTCAATACTTTGTATTGCATACACACATTGCAATATGCAACAGAGTACCTTTTAAGTTTAAGCATAGGAGTGATAACAAGATAAATGGAATCTTTCTCTGTGCATCGTATTTTGTATGGTAGAGGTTACCTAATTGGTGGCAGCCACTAATGCTATTGTGTATCAGGAATGGTCGTCCATGGTCTATTGAAAGGCTAAATTAGTCGACCATTCTCATCATCTCCTCTTTTACTTTTTGACAATCAAATATTATGTCCTTAGACACAATCCGTTAGCACCTTCTACTTATATGATTTCTTACTTAAAAACCAGTTCCCGTCATAGATATAGCTGCAATGTTCCTCATTTGACGTTAAATAGCTATAATAAATATATCTGAAATGTTGCTCATTTGACGTTAAATAGCTATAATAAATATATCTGAAATGTTTCTCATTTGATGTTAAATAGCTATAATAAATATATCTGAAATGATGCCCATTTGACGTTAAATAGCTATAATAAATATATCTGAAATGTTCCTCATTTGACGTTAAATAGCTATAATAAATATATCTGAAATGATGCTCATTTGACGTTAAATAGCTATCATAAATAGATCTGAAATGTTTCTCATTTGATGTTAAATAGCTATAATAAATATATCTGAAATGTTGCTCATTTGACGTTAAATAGCTATAATAAATATATCTGAAATGTTGCTCATTTGACGTTAAATAGCTATTATAAATATATCTGAAATGTTGCTCATTTGACGATAAATAGCTATAATAAATATATCTGAAATGTTGCTCATTTGACGTTAAATACCTATAATAAATATATCTGAAATGATGCTCATTTGACGTTAAATAGCTATAATAAATATATCTGAAATGATGCTCATTTGACGTTAAATAGCTATAATAAATATATCTGAAATGTTGCTCAATTGACGTTAAATAGCTATAATAAATATATCTGAAATGTTGCTCATTTGACATTAAATAGCTATAATGAATATATCTGAAATGTTCCTCATTTGACGTTAAATAGCTATAATAAATATATCTGAAATGATGCTCATTTGACGTTAAATAGCTATAATAAATATATCTGAAATGTTGCTCAATTGACGTTAAATAGCTATAATAAATATATCTGAAATGTTGCTCATTTGACGTTAAATAGCTATAATAAATATATCTGAAATGTTGCTTATTTGACGTTAAATAGCTATAATAAATATATCTGAAATGTTGCTCATTTAACGTTAAATAGCTATAATAAATATATCTGAAATGTTGCTCATTTGACGATAAATAACTCTATTAAATATATCTGAAATGTTACTCATTTGACGTTAAATAGCTATAATAAATATATGTGAAATGTTGCTCATTTGACGTTAAATAGCTATAATAAATATATCTGAAATGTTGCTCATTTGACGTTAAATAGATATAATAAATATATCTGAAATGTTGCTCATTTGACGTTAAATAGCTATAATAAATATATCTGAAATGTTGCTCATTTGACGATAAATAACTATAATAAATATATCTGAAATGTTGCTCATTTGACGTTAAATAGCTATAATAAATATATCTGAAATGTTGCTCATTTGACGTTAAATAACTATAATAAATATATCTGAAATGTTGCTCATTTGACGTTAAATAGCTATAATAAATATATCTGAAATGTTGCTCATTTGACGATAAATTACTATAATAAATATATCTGAAATGTTGCTCATTTGACGTTAAATAGCTATAATAAATATATCTGAAATGTTGCTCATTTGACGTTAAATAGCTATAATAAATATATCTGAAATGATGCCCATTTGACGTTAAATAGATATAATAAATATATCTGAAATGTTGCTCATTTGACGTTAAATAGCTATAATAAATATATCTGAAATGTTGCTCATTTGACGTTAAATAGCTATAATAAATATATCTGAAATGTTGCTCATTTGACGTTAAATAGCTATAATAAATATATATGAAATGTTGCTCATTTGACGTTAAATAGCTATAATAAATATATATGAAATGTTGCTCATTTGACGTTAAATAGCTATAATAAATATATCTGAAATGATGCCCATTTGACGTTAAATAGCTATAATAAATATATCTGAAATGTTGCTCATTTGACGTTAAATAGCTATAATAAATATATCTGAAATGTTGCTCATTTGACGTTAAATAGCTATAATAAATATATCTGAAATGTTGCTCATTTGACGTTAAATAGCTATAATAAATATATCTGAAATGTTGCTCATTTGACGTTAAATAGCTATAATAAATATATCTGAAATGTTGCTCATTTAACGTTAAATAGCTATAATAAATATATCTGAAATGATGCTCATTTGACGATAAATAACTCTATTAAATATATCTGAAATGTTGCTCATTTGACGTTAAATAGCTATAATAAATATATCTGAAATGATGCTCATTTGACGTTAAATAACTATAATAAATATATCTGAAATGTTGCTCATTTGACGTTAAATAGCTATAATAAATATATCTGAAATGTTGCTCATTTGACGATAAATTACTATAATAAATATATCTGAAATGTTGCTCATTTGACGTTAAATAGCTATAATAAATATATCTGAAATGTTGCTCATTTGACGTTAAATAGCTATAATAAATATATCTGAAATGATGCCCATTTGACGTTAAATAGATATAATAAATATATCTGAAATGTTGCTCATTTGACGTTAAATAGCTATAATAAATATATCTGAAATGTTGCTCATTTGACGTTAAATAGCTATAATAAATATATCTGAAATGTTGCTCATTTGACGTTAAATAGCTATAATAAATATATATGAAATGTTGCTCATTTGACGTTAAATAGCTATAATAAATATATATGAAATGTTGCTCATTTGACGTTAAATAGCTATAATAAATATATCTGAAATGATGCCCATTTGACGTTAAATAGCTATAATAAATATATCTGAAATGTTGCTCATTTGACGTTAAATAGCTATAATAAATATATCTGAAATGTTGCTCATTTGACGTTAAATAGCTATAATAAATATATCTGAAATGTTGCTCATTTGACGTTAAATAGCTATAATAAATATATCTGAAATGTTGCTCATTTGACGTTAAATAGCTATAATAAATATATCTGAAATGTTGCTCATTTAACGTTAAATAGCTATAATAAATATATCTGAAATGATGCTCATTTGACGATAAATAACTCTATTAAATATATCTGAAATGTTGCTCATTTAACGATAAATAGCTATCATAAATATATCTGAAATGTTGCTCACTTGACGTTGAATACCTATAATAAATATATCTGAAATGTTGCTCATTTGACGTTAAATAGCTATAATAAATATATCTGAAATGTTGCTCATTTGACGTTAAATAGCTATGATAAATATATCTGAAATGTTGCTCATTTAACGATAAATAGCTATAATAAATATATCTGAAATGATGCTCATTTGACGTTAAATAGCTATAATGAATATATCTGAAATGCTGCTCATTTGACGTTAAATAGCTATAATAAATTTATCTGAAATGTTGCTCATTTGACGTTAAATAGCTATAATAAATATATCTGAAATGTTGCTCATTTGACGTTAAATAGCTATAATAAATATATCTGAAATGTTGCTCATTTGACGATAAATAACTATAATAAATATATCTGAAATGTTGCTCATTTGACGTTAAATAGCTATAATAAATATATCTGAAATGTTGCTCATTTGACGATAAATAACTATAATAAATATATCTGAAATGTTGCTCATTTGACGTTAAATAGCTATAATAAATATATCTGAAATGATGCTCATTTGACGTTAAATAACTATAATAAATATATCTGAAATGTTGCTCATTTGACGTTAAATAGCTATAATAAATATATCTGAAATGTTGCTCATTTGACGATAAATTACTATAATAAATATATCTGAAATGTTGCTCATTTGACGTTAAATAGCTATAATAAATATATCTGAAATGTTGCTCATTTGACGTTAAATAGCTATAATAAATATATCTGAAATGATGCCCATTTGACGTTAAATAGATATAATAAATATATCTGAAATGTTGCTCATTTGACGTTAAATAGCTATAATAAATATATCTGAAATGTTGCTCATTTGACGTTAAATAGCTATAATAAATATATCTGAAATGTTGCTCATTTGACGTTAAATAGCTATAATAAATATATATGAAATGTTGCTCATTTGACGTTAAATAGCTATAATAAATATATATGAAATGTTGCTCATTTGACGTTAAATAGCTATAATAAATATATCTGAAATGATGCCCATTTGACGTTAAATAGCTATAATAAATATATCTGAAATGTTGCTCATTTGACGTTAAATAGCTATAATAAATATATCTGAAATGTTGCTCATTTGACGTTAAATAGCTATAATAAATATATCTGAAATGTTGCTCATTTGACGTTAAATAGCTATAATAAATATATCTGAAATGTTGCTCATTTGACGTTAAATAGCTATAATAAATATATCTGAAATGTTGCTCATTTGACGTTAAATAGCTATAATAAATATATCTGAAATGTTGCTCATTTAACGTTAAATAGCTATAATAAATATATCTGAAATGATGCTCATTTGACGATAAATAACTCTATTAAATATATCTGAAATGTTGCTCATTTAACGATAAATAGCTATGATAAATATATCTGAAATGTTGCTCACTTGACGTTGAATACCTATAATAAATATATCTGAAATGTTGCTCATTTGACGTTAAATAGCTATAATAAATATATCTGAAATGTTGCTCATTTGACGTTAAATAGCTATGATAAATATATCTGAAATGTTGCTCATTTAACGATAAATAGCTATAATAAATATATCTGAAATGATGCTCATTTGACGTTAAATAGCTATAATGAATATATCTGAAATGCTGCTCATTTGACGTTAAATAGCTATAATAAATATATCTGAAATGTTGCTCATTTAACGTTAAATAACTATAATAAATATATCTGAAATGTTGCTCATTCGACGTTAAATAGCTATAATAAATATATCTGAAATGTTCCTCGTTTGACGTTTAATAGCTATAATAAATATATCTGAAATGTTCCTCGTTTGACGTTTAATAGCTATAATAAATATATCTGAAATGTTGCTCATTTGACGTTAAATAGCTATAATAAATATATCTGAAATTATGCTCATTTAACATTAAATAGCTATAATAAATATATCTGAAATTATTCTCATTTGACGTTAAATAGCTATAATAAATATATCTGAAATTATGCTCATTTAACGTTAAATAGCTATAATAAATATATCTGAAATGTTGCTCATTTGAAGTTTAATAGCTATAATAAATATATCTGAAATGTTGCTCATTTGACGTTAAATAGCTATAATAAATATATCTGAAATGTTGCTCATTTGACGTTAAATAGCTATATTAAATATATCTGAAATGTTGCTCATTTGACGATAAATAACTATAATAAATATATATGAAATGTTGCTCATTTGACGTTAAATAGCTATAATAAATATATCTGAAATGCTGCTCATTTAACGTTAAATAGCTATGATAAATATATCTGAAATGCTGCTCATTTAACGTTAAATAGCTATAATACATATATCTGAAATGCTGCTCATTTAACGTTAAATAGCTATAATAAATATATCTGAAATGCTGCTCATTTAACGTTAAATACCTATAATAAATATATCTGAAATGCTCCTCATTTAACGTTAAATACCTATAATAAATATATCTGAAATGTTGCTCATTTAACGTTAAATAGCCATAATAAATATATCTGAAATGATGCTCATTTGACATTAAATAGCCATAATAAATATATCTGAAATCTTGCTCATTTAACGTTAAATAGCCATAATAAATATATCTGAAATGATGCTCATTTGACATTAAATAGCCATAATAAATATATCTGAAATGATGCTCATTTAACGTTAAATAGCTATAGTAAATACATCTGAAATGTTGCTTATTTGACGTTAAATATCTATAATAAATATATCTGAAATGCTGCTCATTTAACGTTAATTAGCTATAATAAATACATCTGAAATGTTGCTTATTTGACGTTAAATAACTATAATAAATATATCTGAAATGCTGCTCATTTAGCGTTAAATAGCTATAATAAATACATCTGAAATGTTGCTTATTTGACGTTAAATAACTAAAATAAATATATCTGAAATGTTGCTCATTTGACGTTAAATAGCTATAATAAATATATCTGAAATGATGCTCATTTGACGTTAAATAGCTATAATAAATATATCTGAAATGTTGCTCATTTGACGATAAATAACTATAATAAATATATCTGAAATACTGCTCATTTAACGTTAAATAGCTATAATAAATATATCTGAAATGTTGCTCATTTGACGATAAATAACTATAATAAATATATCTGAAATGTTGCTCATTTGACGTTAAATAACTATAATAAATATATCTGAAATGATGCTCATTTGACGTTAAATAGCTATAATAAATATATCTGAAATGTTGCTCATTTGACGATAAATAACTATAATAAATATATCTGAAATGTTGCTCATTTGACGTTAAATAGCTATAATAAATATATCTGAAATGTTGCTCATTTGACGATAAATAACTATAATAAATATATCTGAAATGTTGCTCATTTGACGTTAAATAGCTATAATAAATATATCTGAAATGTTGCTCATTTGACGTTAAATACCTATAATAAATATATCTGAAATGATGCTCATTTGTCGTTAAATAGCTATAATAAATATATCTGAAATGTTGCTCATTTGACGTTAAATAGCTATAATAAATATATGTGAAATGTTGCTCATTTGACGTTAAATAGCTATAATAAATATATCTGAAATGTTGCTCATTTGACGTTAAATAGCTATAATAAATATATCTGAAATGTTGCTCATTTGACGTTAAGTAACTATAATAAATATATCTGAAATGCTGCTCATTTAACGTTAAATAGCTATAATAAATATATCTGAAATGTTGCTCATTTGACGTTAAGTAACTATACTAAATATATCTGAAATGCTGCTCATTTAACGTTAAATACCTATAATAAATATATCTGAAATGATGCTCATTTGACGTTAGATAACTATAATAAATATATCTAAAATGTTGCTCATTTGACGTTAAATAGCTATAATAAATATATCTGAAATGTTGCTCATTTGACGATAAATAACTATAATAAATATATCTGAAATGTTGCTCATTTGACGTTAAATAGCTATAATAAATATATCTGAAATGTTGCTCATTTGACGTTAAATAGCTATAATAAATATATCTGAAATGTTGCTCATTTGACGATAAATAGCTATAATAAATATATCTGAAATGATGCTCATTTGACGTTAAATAGCTATAATAAATATATCTGAAATGTTGCTCATTTGACGTTAAATAGCTATAATAAATATATCTGAAATGTTGCTCATTTGACGTTAAATAGCTATAATAAATATATCTGAAATGATGCTCATTTGACGTTAAATAGCTATAATAAATATATCTGAAATGTTGCTATAAATCAATTTACTATGTATATAAACAATTTTGCTAGCAGAAGATGAATTTTATATTTCCTTACGATTTTTGTCCATATTTGGCAAAAATTCAAACATTTTAAGAAAAATTCAAAATTGAATTCATGAACTCATCTCTGTCAAGGTACCTTCACTATAAAGGGTAATATAAATGACGTTCGTGGAGAGGTGTACTCGATACAACGTTATGTGGAAAAGTTTGTCAGTGACTTGCGACAGTTCGGTGGTTTTCTCCGGGTATTCCGGTTTCCTCTACCAATATAACAGACCGTCACGATATAACTGAAATATTGTTGAAAAAACCATAAACCTAAACCATAAACCTAAACCATAAACCTAAACCATAAACCTAAACCATAAACCTAAACCATAAACCTAAACCATAAACCTAAACCATAAACCTAAACCATAAACCTAAACCATAAAATAAATAGAAACAATAGGTTTACCTTTGTACAACGTTATGTATAATATATCCTGAATGGTATATTGGTGATGAAGTAGATACTTGATATAGGGGAAGTTTGTTAATGTTTAATAGATGCATCATCGTTATTTGTCCCTTTAAAATGCCATTTTGTGTGCATGTTATTTAACACATGACGGTGTCTACATAAAATATGGTTGTTTCTAATATGTCTCTCAATTTGTATAGACAGTGGGACAAAAATGTCAAAAATGTACATTCAGCATTTGTTACATACGTTTTATCTAGATGACAGCATACTATACACTTATTCCAAATATGTTTACATATAGTATACTCTTTATTTTACTATTTGATTGAATGCATTAACCGTTTTAAATCCGCCACATTTTGTGTCTGTCTCAATCAAGGATCTGGATTTATATTGCCAAACATTATCTCATAATGTTGTATGAAGTACACATAGCCATGCAAAGCGAAGGGATTCGAACTCACAATGTTAGTGGTGATATACACTGATTGCATTGACAGTTGTAAATCTAACTACCACACGGTCACGACGGGAACTGGGGGTTCCTTAAAGTCAAAAGAAACATTTCAGTGTGGTACAGAGGGGATACACATCTCTTATCTGTAACTTCTGACAAGACCACATGGTAGAAGCTACCCATATTTGCACATATTGACGCCATGAAACTGCTATTTACTTTTATTGTGATACAGAGGAAGATACGCATCTCAAATCTGCAACTCTTCATAAAGACCATTCAACCGACCGCAACCAAATTTTCTTTTACAGAGACTAAAGTCATGCATCTGGTTTTCATTTTATCTTTTTCACAGCGACAAGATGCTATTTTGTGTGGTTGAGAGGGGGAGGGAGAATACATCTCCAGGCCACAATTGCCCATTATTTAAGACTTTCCACAGTAACGAGAGGATATTTATTTTGGTTCAGAGGGGTACATATTTAATCCACAACTCTTTCACGATGCTCGTAGTACAAATTTATTAAATTCAGTGGAAGACTCGCATCTTAGTATCAGTTGTTGAAGCTTGTTTTCGTTTTTAAATGTACTGTATGAATGTGCTTTATACTATAATTATATGTTGAACTCGGTTATATAATTAAAGATAATTGTAAAAATTTAGTAAATGTTCATTAGCGTACATTATTTGAAATTCACACGTTCTTTTACATAACATTACAACAATTAGAATTAATTCGAAGTTGGAAAGTAGAATCGATTTGCCCTGTAGACAGAGGCTAATTGTAAATATTGAAAACAATGTATGCTTATGCTACACGTAGAAATGTGAATTTAATCAAGGAATCTATATAATAATAGTGCTATTAATTATTGAGGAAGAACGTCAAGGTTATTTTTAGCATAATTATATTTGTTATTATATAACTAAATATCGCAGTCGCTGCAAAAAAACAACTCAATACCTTATGGAAATATAAACATATTGTTATCTGTTTTTCATTTGAATCATGATCACTAGTACGTTTTATAAATGTTAATTCTTCTCTTTCAGCTACCATATAAAGAAGACCTTAATTAAAACACACAACAGATGGAGATCGTCCAATCAATGGAGACGGTTACTACTGGTTGGCATAGCTAATAACCAACAAGAATAAAATAAAGTGGGAAATATAATGTAACTTGTATTCTCTGGTGGGAATTGTAGGCAGGAAGTATATAAACACAACTGTTGGAAAAAGTGATACATGTGGAAATGTGATGTTAATATCTATATATGATGGATTAATTTCAAACAGCTGAGAAAATGAAATGTATTTATATCAACTGCTGCATTTATTAAAGGAGTAATTTAAATTAGGAAGCTTATTGATGTATTGAAGGAGATAAAGAAATATGATAGGATGATTAGCGTTTACTGATGGCGAACTATCTAAATAATACCACATTGGCAAACCAATTTTCCGCATTGCCTTATGATGTGCTTGATTCTAACGACACCGGGAGTAATTCGTCCAGGAAGGAATTTAGTATAATTGAAAGAGCATTTTTCGGAACATGGCTCACGATCTCAATGGTTTTCGCTATTTTTGGAAATTTGATGGTCATAGCCGTAGTAATACGCCATCGTGGTATGCGAACTAGAACCAATATGTTTTTAGTTAATTTAGCAATTGCAGATTTTTTAGTTGGAATATTACTAGCTCCATTTTCCTTGACAACGGTAATAACACAAAAATGGATCTTCGGTGATATTGTATGTTTTATTAATAGTTTTTTAAATGCCACATGCCTTATAACATCAATACAAACATTGATGTATATAAGTATACATAAATACCTGTCCATTACTCGTCCACTTACACAGATCACAAAATGTAAAATATTAATTATGATTGGCGCAGCATGGAGCTGGGGAATAATTTGCGCAGCATTAACTACTTTCATTTTAAGCACATCAACATATAAAGAAGGAACGATGCAGTGTGGACCTAAATATCCAGAAATATCAACAAAATCACTCATTTTCCATTTCATTATACAGAGTTCAAATATTTTTCTACCACTTTCTCTTATGGTCGGGTGCTATATACGAATGTTCGGTGAAATTAAGCAACACATGCAAAGACTAGACGAAAATACAGCACTGGACCGAAGTCAAATTTTTAGTCAGCAGAGAAGAGTTACAATAACGTTAATAATTGTTCTGTCCTGCTTTGTACTGTGCTGGATACCTTACTGTGTGTACTCTAATTATGTTACATTTGAAGTAGACAAATCTAGAATACCAGGATATGCTAACGCTATCGTAAGTATAGTTCTCTACTGTTTAGTTTTATAGTAACTATGTTTACAATACCAGGATATGCTAACGGCAATCAGAAGTACTGTTTAGTTCTGGGGTAGACAAATCTAGAATACCAGGATATGCTAACGGCAATCAGAAGTACTGTTTAGTTCTGGGGTAGACAAATCTAGAATACCAGGATATGCTAACGGCAATCAGAAGTACTGTTTAGTTCTGGGGTAGACAAATCTAGAATACCAGGATATGCTTATGCAATCGTAAGCATTGTTTAGTATTGCTTAATTTTGTAGTAGACATGTTTAAACAAACAGTATATGCTAATGCTATAGTAAGTACTTTTAGTTCTCCAGAATACCAGGGTATGCTACTACAATCGTAAGTACTGCTTAGTTTTGTAGTAGATATTCTGTAAAACATCAGGATATGCTAACGCTATCGTACTTTCCATTTATATGTAGCAACATTCTGGCATATGGAGTATATATATCTCTCCGTCGATACGATATTCGAGAGCGTGTGGTTCCTATCAGGATTTCATTGATAGAGGGTTGCTACTAACAAGGCAGCCACTGAACCAATGTTTCCTATTGATTATGTTGAAGTCATCACTTCCAAAGTTTTACGGTCGCCACCATAACTTGGTTGACCGCTATGGAATATCTGTGTCACAAATGACCCACGGATATGTTCCACTTGTCGTATGCACTTCCTGGTCCTTTTCTCATTCATGACTTATCACCAGGTTTGTTATTAGATTAGCGCGACGGATGTCACTAGTGGACTAGGAACTGCTTACCCTTCCGGAGCACCTCAGTTCACCCACGGTTTTCTCTGGGGTTTATGTTACTCGGTCTTTAGTTTTGATATGTAGATCGTTGTTTGTCCTTTTGTTCTTTTTCTTTTGGTCATTGTGTTGTATGTCCTTCTTCGATTAACGAATTCTGATTACCCCTTTGGTATCTTTAAAGTCTTCTTAGTACTGCTTAGGTTTAAACTGTGAAAGTCTAATATACCAGGATATGCCAATACTATCGCAAGTACATCTAGTTGTCTAAAGTATCAGGATATGATAACGCTATCGTAAGTACAGTTTAGTTTTGGAGAAGAAATGCTTAAAATACATGGATATGCTAACAGTACCGTACGTAGTATTTAGATTTGGAATAGATCAGCATAACAATGCTTCGATATGCGAATAATCATGTAAATACTGTTTTGTGTTTGAATTGACAAGTCTAAAATATCAGGATATCCTAATGTTATCGTAAGTACTGTTTAGATTTGAAGTAGGCACATATTTAAAATACAAGAATACGTAAATATTTATAATGTCCTAAAATATATAATTTATATGCATCCTACCACAAATTGTTCACACGTGTACAGATACTCGTATAATTGGGTAGCACGAGTACTCCCAAGGTAGGTAATCGAACATTATTTGTGATATGCACTGATTGCACACAATGATAAGTGATAACAATGATGGTAATACAAATATCTTGTCATATGATAACGGCCAGACACCAGCTACTGTATCAATACCACAGATGCATATAATGGCAGCCAAGTCATTAAAATTTAAATATTATCTGATACCTTATGGAAGAGGAGTCGCTTATTTCAAATGTACTGATAATTTTATTCGATATTATAGATAATCTTCAAGTATTTTGTAATATCTTTATTTTTCTACTACATGCATTTTCATTGTAAAATGATCATCTTTAGATATAAGGTATCAGCGGAGGGTTAGTGTTCCCGACTCGAGTGCGGCCGTGTCAAATTAAAGACTATAAAATATATGTATTTGCTGCTTTCCCTCTGATCGACCAGTACTAAGGAAGCAGATGAAAGAATCATGATAACGTTTCCGAGTGGAGCGACATGTCAACCTGTTGACTGTTTCTATCATTGAGCTTGCACTATATAAATATCCAGCTAAGCATGCTGGTCTAATACATTGGGGGCATACTTATCGTCATATTGATGTTCACGCCATGATACATCAGTTGAAATGCTCAATTGGCGTTAAACAACAATCACTCACTCGAAATGAAACTTATTCTCGTCAGATATAGCTGAAATATTGCTCACAATAATGACCCAGTCTTTCACTTGTGACAGTTGAGACTCCTCCTTGTCATCATATGTTTCTTGAGTAACAGCAGATACTGAAGACATCATTCAAAATCACTTTTATTGGTGGAGGAATCCTGAAAATACCACCGATCTGTCGCAAGTCACTGACAAACCTTATCACATAATGTTGTATTGAGTACATCTCGCAATGAGCGGGATTCGAACTCGCAACTTTACATTGATTAAGATATAATTGTGAGTTCTAATTAATTTTAAATTATTGTTGTGTGGTTGTTGAGTGGATCTTTGATTGTTTGTTTAAATTTATTATTGAATATTTGCTATCTAATGAGATTTGTCGGGGCTCGAAACCACGAATTACCGCACTGGTGTTCGTCTCGAGTGTGGTAGATCGTGGGTTCGAGCCCCGATCAGGTCAAACCAAAAACTATAAAATTGGTATTTGTTGCTTCTCTGATAAACACGCAGAATTATGAAGCATAAGGAAATACTTCTTGGGTCGGAATCAGGATAATGTGTCCTAGTGGAGTGATATGTCTACCCGCATACTGTTATTTCGGTGAACTAGCACTATAAAAATCTAATTAAGCGTGTTGGTTTAGTGCAAAACGGACCTTATCATCATCTCATTGACACTTAACTTGTTCAAGCCATGATATAGCTGAACAATTGCTGAGTTTGCATTAAGCAACAATCACTAACTCACTGTTTTCTTTCATTTTCCAGGCTTATTGCTTTGGTTATATGAATTCCGCCTGTAACCCAATTATATACGCTTGGCGTAGTCCGTCCTTTAGAGAAGGTTACAAAGAAATACTGTGTCAAGAACCGTCATATGTAGTTAGCGACGGTATGTATACTTCCTTTCCTTATTAGTAATCCACAGTTACGAACATAATATCAAGATTCAATGAATTACACGTTCAAACATGGATTATTTAATTATTTATTTGAATTTTGCACATTTTACTGTTTTATTCTCAATGTTTAAGAACTACTCCGTGTAAAACCATACAAATAAGCATGCATCTAGCACATTGATCAAACAGAAAATCAGAAAAATTGTATTTTCGTTTGTTAAATATAATTAGGAGTGCAAATTTCATATTAATTGTCCTGAGTTTTTGTGAATTATCCGTTTATGTCATTGATTTTTTTTATTATTCTTTGTAAAGAGTTATTTCCCTTTTTGTGGGTAAATTTTGGTGCTTTCGCGGAAAAAGAAAGGGCAAATAACTCTGTATACCATTTCAACGTAATGCTATTATAGTAAAATAATCAAAACTAATCAGGGCTCAAAATTAAAATGCCATTAAAATTTAAATTGCATGTCCTGCCAACTGATATTTCTTGTATGATTCTTCAATGGAGTAGTACTCAATTACACTTTCACTCAAATGTTTTTTTCCTCGATTATTTTGAATGTTGAAGATCAGGATTATCTCCTTTATCTGCTTGTCAGTATTAACTCGACTTAACTCTTTCTTGCAAATCTTTTTTTTGTGTACTCTTATGCTTTAAACATGTACATTGAATCCCGTAATAATCTGTCCATCGTGTGGTAGATCTCTAATTCATTTTGATTTTAATATATGCAAATTTATGCAATAATTTGTCAACTTAAAATGCTTAAGTGGGACTTTTCGTCCCGTTATCCATCTTATGAGTTTTAAAATATCTTAAATCTTTAAATAACACCTTCAATATCAATATTTATATACATGTAGTATGAGAGGTATTTAAGATGTAATTTTCCTGAAGACATTTTTTAAAGTATTTAAGTAAATGGATATTAACGTTGTTAAGTCTTATTTTAAATAATAAAACATTTATTTCTATACATAATATTTTGCCTGAAGCACATTACACATTAGAAGTTAAAAATACAATCTGTACACGGTATAGTAGTAGTGTTAAATAGGGTAGGGTAATTATCCAATTACAACATGAAGGCAATTTCTCTACAACAAATTCCTCATGGTCGTCGTGGTCGTGAACGTACAGTAGTTGGATTTATAACTACATAAGTAATCAGTGCATATCACCACTAACGTTGTGAATTCGAACCTCGCTCATGTCGAGGTGTATTCGATACAGCATTATGTGATATAGTTTGTCAGTGACATGCGGCAGGTCGGTGGTTTTCTCCGGATACTCCGGTTTCCTCCACCAATAAAACTGACCGCCCCGATATAACTGACATATTGTTGAAAGTGGCGTTAAGCACAAAAACTGAAACCCACACATTCCCCTTTCTTTCGAACGAAATGGAACACAAAACTTTATTTTTATTCCTTCCTCCAGTTTGCCTCGTTCGCATTATAACATAAATCATATTATCTATTTTCTTTATAAAATTACCCCCAACAAAATGCTGATATAGGGTTTTTATTCTTAAGTACTATAACAGAAACGGTTTAATGCGCCTGACATGGTTACCATAGAATCTTTGTATTTGTCAAGTGATCCTGTATTGTTTTGTACTTGTGCCTCGGTCGTATTGGTTTTACAGTAACGGTGTACTATAGAGATAATGCATTCGTATAAATATTTGATGGCATTATGTAATTATATAGTTATATTTTCGTCATGGTCCACCGTGTTTTTTTTTAAAACGACCATTAAATGAAGATTACATTAATTCGTTACTCCCAAGTGGTTTCATTCAATTCAGTTTAGAGATGTGTGGCTTTCTGGTTTACGATTATTTTCATAGATTTTTGTAGGGCGCCAGAATATTATATGAAATTGAATTGAAGATATTTTTATCAAGGCGTCTTAGTGAATACAGAAACGCAATCTTCCTATTTTTTTTTACTAGAATGATGGATAATTTACAGAATTTGCATAAATATTATGTGTAGTGAATTGTATTCCAGTATAAAGTGGAGGTGGTGGTGGGGAGGAGTGTGTGGGGGGGGGGGGGGGGGGGGGAGGAGGGGGGGAGGGGGGAGGGGGGGGGGTGTAGATGCAAATGACGCGTTCAGTAAGATCATGGTTCAGTTATCCCGGTATTTTTTTTAACGATTATATAATATTTTATATAATTAACGTTTTTTTTTAACAATAAAACATTTCTGTACAGCACATTTATCTCAAGCCCACATTGCCAGACACTATATTAGAAGACCAGAAAAAACACAAGCAATTGGAAAACACGAGGTACATGTTGTCGGTTGTGTGAAAAAAACGCGTGTCTCGCACGTCCATTGTTTTTCCTTTACCTTACGTAATGCTCCTCCTTAGTTTTAAACAGGCTGTTATATAGTGTTAATTTTATGTTTTGCTTGATTGTATGACTGTCTAGATTTAATTATTTCGAAAAATACTTGATCATTGATCATCCCATGCCAAAATCATGCTACCATCGCTCCATGTCAAAAATCATGTTACCATCTTCCCATGCCAAAATCATACTACCATCTTCCCATGCCAATAATCATGCTACCATCTTCATTCGTTTTTTTTTATCATCCAATGCCAAATATCATGCTACCATCATTATTCGGTTGTATATTTGTTATAGCCATTGGATATCATTACTTCGGTATATACCTGTTTACAAATTTACATCTATTCTCAAAAGTCCATCACGCGTGTATTGTCTACATGTGATACAAACTGATTATATCGATTTCAATTCTTTCAGAATAAATGTATAGGATATACAATATACAGTTTGACATATCCAACTGAAATAGTATGTCTAAATTGTGAAAATATTTCGGAAATATTTCATATCTAAACCCGAAGCGGATTCCGAGGTATAGAACTATGACGTTGCTTTTCAGCTGTAGGGTACAATTCCTCGGAAATGGAATGTCCGCGATTGGTCAGCAACGACTCATATAATAACTCGCCTGATTGACGGGGCGGGACGTATATGATTTCCTCTTGTGTTTAGAATACCGCACTCTATGCACGTAGAAGACACTCGGCAGCAGCTCATCTAGTATGCTATGAATGGTCGTTTGTGGCTAGTTTTCAGGGACAATTATCTACTTTTTTCCCATTGGCAAACGGAACATGCTTCCATATTCAAATGCAGAAGCCACATTTTACTTAAAATGATGTAATGTTTGTACACTTGTTCTGATCGCGAATATTGATGAATTCTAGCTAAATTGACGTTAAACAACATCAATCAATCAATCAATCACAAATGTTTTAATCTATACCATAAATTGTCTTGAACTAAATGTTAAACATCGCCCTCATCAAAATTAGTGCTTGGTTTAGTTGTAGTTCAACATAGTCTAGACAGAGTTTATAATTTATCTTTCCAAACCCTTTTACATTGTATCCTCACGAGTATTAATGAGTTATTGCGACGACTATCTACTATAAACTATGTATATCTCTGTACTCTCTCTCGATATTTGTTTTCATTTTTGAAATTCGTTATAACGAGTAGATTACACTGATGGCGATGTTGGGAACATTGTTTCGACCTACTCATAGTATCTTAGTGAGTAGTCATGTATTTGGGTATTTGTGTTATCGATTTTTCCTCTTTCTGCGGTTTTTCTATTTGATCTTGGAACAGTTCCGATATTGTGGTGTTTTTGTTTTGCATTTTATTGCTATCATGAGAAATTTGTATATTACACCAATCAACAAGGAAATGGCAAACATAACCAGATATAACAGTTATCGGTCAAACCACTCAGTTGGTACCAGTTCTATTATGTAATAATGATTAAAACTAAGGTTCTCTCCCCTAAGGAATAGATGACCTTAGCCGATGTTAGCATTAATGTTTAGGCCATTTGGTTTTATTGCTTCCAATACTTTTTAAATATTTGGCTTTCCAATCTTTTCATTTTGAGTGTACCCAATGAAGATTATTCCCACAATGCATCATGTACACTATATTTGATAATGTACATTTTGATAACAGCATGTTAGTTACTGATAACACAACACTGAAACTAGGAGACGAAAACCAACAATAACAGAGCTGGTCTTTTACTTTTGTGGGAACTTTTCCCATGTCGATTTAGCATCCGTAATTCTTCTTAAATACGTTATACTGGTGATGGTTCACAAGACACGACCCACATAGTTTGCCCAGTACATCCCAAGGTAGCACACAGTGGGTGTCACGTTATTATGCAGAAAGCCTGACCAGAGACAATAGTGAGTGTCGTGGTTGTAGAGTTTTACGCTCCTTGTACGTCAAAGATATCAAAGGTATATTTTGAAAGAATACACGAAGTGGGGGCGCTACAGAACATTTGTTGCGCCTCTACCCAAATCTCCATACTTTTACAGTGTCAATCAAGAGTCATTTCTCCTGTTACCCCATTGCTCCTTTGTTTCTGTATCTTTTTAATATATATTGTGGAACTTGTAATCGACCTGAATATGAAAGAAATATTTGCCACCGAACGATAAGCAAACAACACTCAATCAATCGACCCTTTTTAAATACTGTCCAAATTAGCATACAGTGGGACCGTTATTTGTTAATCTTATTTATGTAATGTGTGTTTGTCAGCGCATAGTGGTGTCCAACACATATCGTGTTGTGTTTTGATTTTGTTTGTGTTCGTCTTGTGTACCCTATAATGCCAGTTTCTCTGGATTGTCCTTTTTTGATTGCCCCTTCAGTATTCTCTAACGTTTATTTAAGACATGTCAGTTCGGGTATTATTTTCACTTATCTGGTGATATTATACTATAAGACGATTATGCAGGATTGTGAATTGTAGGCCAAGACATAGAATTTGAATTAAGCAGCATCAGACCTTGAACGAACAATATATTGATAGATTTTATTTGTATTTTGGTCTTATGAAATTTATAATTTAAATTGATTTGAAAATATTCGATTGATTTCCATTTAGAGCTCCAAATATGACGTTTTTATTATAAAAAAACCCCATCAACACTAGAAAGTAATTATTTTATTTATTGCATAATTATTCATGGCAGAAAAACATCTCCGTTATATATTAATTATTTTTTTTATTGCATAAGTTATTCATGGCAGAAAAACATCTCCGTTATATAGTCATTATTTTATTGATGCCATACGTTATTTATGACACAACAAATCATCTCTGTTATATAATAATTATTTGTTATGCTATGTAAGTTATTGATGGAACAAAAAACATCTACGTTACATATTAATTATTTTATTTATGCTGTATACGTTATTCATGGCACACCTATTCAATGGTGATAATTATAATCCATTTTACAGCAATGATAGTTGATATTCATTTACAGTCACGTCAAAACTTAGTAAGCGACCCGACATCAATCTGTGGAAATCACGACAAATTATTCCTGAACAGACTCAACCAGACAAGGACAATCAATCGTCTTTTATTATAGAATAATACAGGAAAATGTAATAATTATATTTGCTTAATGAGGCAATAATCAAGTATCTGAATGGAAAGGGCAATATTGCGGTCATTGACAATCTAATTATAAACTACCATGCACCAAATATCAATACACTAATATCATATATATAAGAATACATTCGTCGTCCAAAATATAGAACACCATCATAAAACACACTTCATAGATCTGCATTTACGGAAGTAAAAACCCATTGTTAACATACTGAGTACATACAAGTGACATAGTGTATAATCCCAATAGAATATAATGTCTCGAATGCCCCTTGTGAATTATTCAGTGACTAATTCTAATAATCTCTAATTGTATTATTTCCATAACTATCTCAGTTCTACAAGTTCGTGTATATAAGCTCTTGGGAATTCTCCAAAAATGAATTTATTAACGTTTACTTAAATTGTATAATCAGGCAACAAATAATATTTGAAATATGAGAAAAACAGTTCAATTATGTACATTGTTTGGAAATTGAGGCTAATGTGTCTGTCTGTAGGAAAAGCAAATATAGCGCTAGCATTCGGCATTGGTAATACATGTAGGGATAGCAGTCAATAGAAAAATTCCCTAGCCATGATGTTTTTCAGTTTCAGGCTACTGTTATTTATAGTGATTTCTACATTTCCACGATAGGTACCAAGTAAAATATGGTATCAATTGATAAATTAGAATCTACCGATTGTTATGGTACAAAAAATATCCTAATTATATTAAATATATTTGTTTGGTTTTTAATTCTAAACGAGCATACTTTCAAAATATCTCCAAAATGACGTCATTTTGGACCGCCGACGTTGCCGTGATTTTCATGTTACTTTGACAAGTTACAAAACCGGGATGAGTGGCCAGGTAGTAGTGACAACCAAGGATAGGTTAAATTAAAGAGGAGATCCAGTAGATTACGATAATATTAGTTTCAAAGTAAAATATTCAATGATTCAGTATGAAAAACGGAAATAAAAAATGTCTTTAAGTTTTTCTATGTTCTTTCTCGATTTTTTCCCCACCAAACGTCGTCTACTCTAGACTTCAAAACATGAAGATATGTTCCAAACAATTGTTTTTCTGCTTGGTCGTCTGCCACACAACCCGTAAACCAGTTAACAAATCGTGGGATACAAAAAAAAATGATGCACATTGATTTTGAGGACTTTCACGACGTTACCGGTTGGAGTACAGAAGATGTCGACCACCTAGTGCTGCATAAAAAATTACCTGGTAAGAAATAATTCCTCCGTTTTATAAAAAATTAATACTCTTGATAACACAGCTCTGTATTTTTACAATCATATTACGATATCAATCAAGTACAGTGAAAAAAATATCATTTATGTTACAACTTGGGCTAATCCCATCAAAACAGGTAGTGATGTATATTGAGTCATAAATTAGATCGACACACGGCTATAAATAACTTTCTTTTATACTCAGTATATGGAAAAACGTAACAGTTCTCGATAATTATATTGCATGAAATAATGGAAATTCGGAAAGTTAATGTGTAGCGCACATGGTTCTTCCTAAAATTGAATCCATTTTAACGTAGAGGTCGACCTTTTAACTTGAAAAGGGGGCTATGCTTTTTTTTCATAAACAAAATCGACACTGATTAAAAAACAAAATATTTTGACAAGAAAATTTGAAAGAAATTTGTTTCTTTTTTTTAAGTATTCTGATTCACTATTATTGGTTAAATAAATAATGGTGTATGTTTAAGAGAGAGAGAGAGAGAGAGAGAGAGAGAGAGAGAGAGAGCATCGCCACTGTCATTAATCTGATGAAGTAAATTTTCCATAAAAGTTATATTTGATATTGAAAAAAAAATCATTCTCAAAATAAAATAAATCCCAAAATATTCAAGAGATAATTTAGTTGGAATGTCGGATGAAAAAAAATGTTAGTGAGAAGTAGTTATTCCTGAAAGCGTTACATCCATTTACTATTTAATATTTAATTAGATAGGAACATCAGCGGCAAAATATGGAGTAAATGGACAGTGTTAAACAAATACAAAAGTTTGCCATGCAGTCTTTCGCGATTGAACAGTAAAAATGTCTCATTGATTCATCCATTCCAGATTCATGATTATATCTTTTTTTTCGGCTTCAGGTCTCGCAGCTGCTGGCCAGTGTAGAGTTCGTCTTGAGTTAAACTACCTCCTAGTAGGAGCATTATTTGAGAGAAACCAGTTTTTGAACCAAAAACCAATAAATGTAATAGATTGTATTAAAGCTGTTGATGGTGAAGTTCGTGTCCCAAGGGTTGATTCCTTGACACGACACGTCTTGAAGCGGTTTCAAAAAGTAAATTCATTCGAGTCTAGCATTCTGAAAGACCTTTCAGAAAAAGTTTCAATACTTTATCCAAACATCGATGGTGTTAGCAATCCCTGCAACTGCCGTGAAAAGGGTATTACAAATAAAACCTTTTTATCTACTTTTGGGAAAATGATAAAGAACAAAACTCTGAAGGAAGTCCACAATTACTTCATTGAAATCCTTGGTTTTAACGAAAAATCATCAGACGCAGCGCTGAATAACAAATATAAAAAAATGACTGAAATAAAGAGCAATTTACAGAAAAACAAACAATATGATGAACTAGATCAGTTTTTAAAATTACCGTTTTCCCTCCCGCAATGTCATCAAAACAATAAAAATGCCCATAAAAGAAAAGTTGATACTAATGCGACATTTACTGAATTTTCCGATTTTCGTCATTTTGAAAAGAGGCTGCATATCGCCGAATCTAAACTTGAAATTTCATGCAATATTATTGACGATTTCAGACATCAGTATGAACTGTCTCTTGACGAAATTTACGATCTTCAAGATGAAATAGATGAACTGGTTGATGAATGCTGTCAACAAAAACACACTATACTGACTTTAAATTCAAAACTTAGTCAAATTCAGAAGATATATAAAACCCAAAGTGAAAAAAATGATCAAATATTGCAGCGGTTTTATTATCACGAATTTAGAAAGTATCAGAAACGTGAGAGCTATCATAAAAAAGTTATTAGTGAACAAAAAGCAGAAATAAAGAAACTGAAACTAGACACACAAAAACTGGAGACAGTTGAATCAGAAAAACGTAAAGCAAAATAAAAGCATGGCATACTTTAAAAAACAAAACTCTGAATATCGGGAAATCAATCAGAATCAGAAGCAAGTAATTTTACAACTACAGAGAGATTTGTCGGACAAAGACAGAAATATAGACAATCTAATAGCACAAGTTAATGAACTCATTGAAGACAAAATGTCTGTCGAAACTTTTTCCGAAGGAGAATATCTACCGTCCGTCTGTCAGGTTGTTCAAGATCTACATTCATTTGGAGTGGGGGTGAAACATATCGGTCAGACAATACAAACTGTACTTAAACATTTAGTAGGAATCGAAGGTGTTAAAGTTCCAAGTGAATCCTCGAATAGAAGAATGATTCTAGAATCAAATTTATTGGCAAAACTACAGGTCGGAGAAAATATGCTAAGTCATGGATTAAATACTTTACATTTTGATGGTACTACTGATGCTCAAAAACACTTCCTAGGATTTCAAATTTCAACTCCTGGTCAAAACCTATCGTTATCTATATCTGAAACCATTTGTGGTGATATACAAACTCAAGTTGACACATTGAAGCAAGTTTTTAATGACTTGTCTGATGTAATGTCTGATTCTACGGAGGAAAATAAAGATAAAATTTACGCCAATCTTATGATTAGTGTTAAGAATTTAATGTCCGATCAGCATATTGTCAACAAAAACTTTCTCGACGAGTTCACTAAATTGAGAACTTTCCTTCTTGAAGAGTTTGATACTAACTGGTGTAATTTGTCGGAAAATGAGAAAGAGAGGGCCTCTCAAATACACCAATATTTCTGTCATCTCCATGTGTTGGCTAATATGGGTGATAGTGCAAGCAAAGCCCTGAAGGAATATGAACACATTTTAACCGGTGGATCGGAAAAAATGGGTAGAAATCTAAATAAAGATTTTTCAAGTTGGAACGATCAAGACAGTGCTGCTATCAGGAGTATACGAACAGCCTGTAGCTTGCTTGCTTCTGGTGGTAGTTCATCATCTGGTTGCCCTGAAGATTTTAAAGCATATCTAGCATCCAAAGACACATTATATAAACTAAAAAAGTTTGACCATAACCGCTTTAATGTAATATTTGAAAACGCTGGGGCTGTTGTTTATCACAAGGACGATATAATTGATTTCTTGTCAAAATTGTCGACAATGAACATGCTTCAAAGGTCTGTTTTGTCTGACTTAAAAGATGAAAATATTTATCAGGAAATAGTCGCCCTGGCTATTATCGGGAAAATTATTACCACGCCTTTCATGAAACTTGTAGACAGTAAAACATTTGCAACATATATTCTTGACTTAAACAAACATTTCCACCAGTTGCAGATTGACTTAAAACACTGGTCATCAACACCAGATGATCTTCTTACTGGAATCTCTGTGATATTCCCCGATTCCCCCCCCCCCCCTCCCCGCTAAAGATGTCGTATATCAGGCTTTATTCAATGTAAATGATACAGATGGCGAACCTCAAGAACATGGTGATGTTACGATTGAAGTTATCAGCCTTATTTGTACGCATCTTTACTTAACTGTCTCTCGACTTATGAAAAACCAGCTACCAGGTGGTTGTCATACGTCAGACGATGAAACCAAGCGACAAGAATCCATTTCTGTACCGAAACATAATCGAGCGAGTGAGAAAAACTTTGCTGACATGAAACAAATACGACATTTCAAGCCAAATGCATCTATTGAACACATCGAGGCCACACTAATGTGGATAAATAACAAAACCGTTGAAAGGCTTGATTCCATGGATTTACAAGATAAAAATGCCAAAATTACTCTTGCAAAAAAACGTGCCCCTGATTACCTAGCAAAATGGCAAGAACGACGGAAAGAATTAAAACAAAAAAGAATCAACAGAATGAAAGAAAAAGAACTGGAAAAGTTAAAAAAGGATGCCCAACATTTACAAAATAAACGAAATGCCATAGACAACTTACTTCGTTTGAATATTCAGCCTTGTTAAACAAGCGTAGATATTACAACCTTACTCGAAAGCTGTATGAATGAACATGAAAAGGAATCTGTTGTTAAAGCACAAATTACTTATTTTAAATGGGTTATGTCTCCTCCAAATATTGACCATAAGTTGTTTTTCCTCTCCAAAGAAAGGAAAAAGTTATCTTGTGAGACTTTGATTCAAAATTTGCTGAAGATTGTTAATCACACAAACAGTGTCCTTACAGGCATAGATGCTACTTTAAATATTCCAAAGGAGCAACGGAAGCAGCTTGTGCTACACAAACAAGATGAACACATATCTGCTTTTCAGAGGTCTGCCCGTAACCAAAATCCAACAGAGGAATGATTATGAATAATTATTTAATTTGGTGAATATTTGTACAGTTTGAAGGAATATAGATTGAAAAAAAAATGAAATGTTTTTGTAATTTATATTTGTTCAAATTATGTTAAAAAATAGTACACAAGTATGCATCTCATATGTATTTCTTTTTGTTGTAAAAACGAACAGATATTTCAGGTTTAAATTGGAAATTTTGTGAGGAAAACCAATTTCCTTAGCATAGAATTGGTACTATATAGCAGTGCTTTGAATAGAATATAGGGCCCGGGTGGCTCAATGAGTTAGGTAGTTGGATTACCTAACAACTCATACAAGCCTATCACCAATACGGCGTGGGTTCGCGCCTGGCTTTGTAAATTATAAAAAGAGTGCACTAGACTCGCAACCACAAGTCATAAAGTTTACCAGTTGCTTGCCCATGGTCGGTGGTTCTCTCCAGGTACTCCGGTTTCTGCCACCACGAAAACTGGACTCCATGATATAGCTGAAATATTGCTGAAAGTGGCGCTAAAACACCAAAAATAAAAAATAAATTGAATAGAACATGGAATTATGTGTTCCATTTTTTAGTTCTAATCATGCAAATGCTTTTAAGGTTGATACTTTTAGTTGAACTGAAATAAAATTAAAAAATATACACGAAAAATGGAGGAAAATGGCGATTTTCAATGAATAAAAATCGTATTTATAGGCCAAAAATCAGTGATTTTAGACAATTAAGTGATCGGAACAGTTCGTATTATGGTATATTCTCTATTTATTACTTCTTGCATGTTTCTAAAGTAACAAGAACATGTTTTAAATAGCAGAAGTAAGAAAAACTTGGCGGAAAAGGTGTAACATTGACGATATCTGTTGTCTAAAACCAGGCGAAAAGGAAAATTGCACTAAATTTTGGTAATTTTTGATTTCAACCTTCCAAAAAACCCATTGAATATCCAACTTTATTTTGTTATTTATTGGAAATATATTGAAAGGAAAGCATAATAGGAAAAAAGGGTCGATGTACATATATTTTTTCTATCAGAACTATGAAACCAAAGATGTCCTATTTTTCAGATATCTGTAATAATGGGTTTTCCCGCCAAAACAACTGCATATTTTTCAATGTTTAAATTAGTGTAAAAACTACAAATATTATCCGATTTTAATAATTTAAAGTGCATACCATTTCTACTTTTACATACTACCACTAGAAAGACCAAGTTGAATTATTTCATATAGCATAAATTTCCCGCTGCTATCCCTAATACATGTATGGCAAGGGGCTACTTTGGGTAATTAATAGATAGAAACCTCAATGTGATCTCAAATATATATCCTCGTATGTCATGGAGACGGAATAGTCCGTTAACTAAGTCTAAAAACCTTTAATTAATGAATTAATGTTCACCCCTTCCTACGGCAGAGGCTGTGTACTGAAGGTTCCTAGTGCTCAAAGCCACAGCGCGTTCCCAGTTAAAGGTGCCCTCTCGACAGGCTGACGGTGGTGTATAGCGGGTAAAGGTGCCCTCTCGAGAGCCTCACGGTGGAGTATAGCGGGTAAATGTGCCCTCTCGACAGCCTGACGATGGAGTATAGCGGGTAAAGGTGCCCTCTCGACAGTCTGACGGTGGAGTATAGCGGGTAAAGGTACCCTCTCGACAGCCTGACGGTGGAGTATAGCGGGTAAAGGTGCCCTCTCGACAGTCTGACGGTGGAGTATAGCGGGTAAAGGTACCCTCTCGACAGTCTGACGGTGGAGTATAGCAGGTAAAGGTACCCTCTCGACAGCCTGACGATGGAGTATAGCGGGTAAAGGTGCCCTCTCGACAGTCTGACGGTGGAGTATAGCGGGTAAAGGTGCCCTCTCGACAGTCTGACGATGGAGTATAGCAGGTAAAGGTGCCCTCTCGACAGTCTGACGGTGGAGTATAGCAGGTAAAGGTACCCTCTCGACAGCCTGACGATGGAGTATAGCGGGTAAAGGTGCCCTCTCGACAGTCTGACGGTGGAGTATAGCAGGTAAAGGTGCCCTCTCGACAGTCTGACGATGGAGTATAGCAGGTAAAGGTGCCCTCTCGACAGTCTGACGGTGGAGTGTAGCAGGTAAAGGTGCTCTCTCGACAGCCTCACGGTGGAGTATAGCAGGTAAAGGTGCCCTCTCGACAGTCTGACGGTGGAGTATAGCGGGTAAAGGTGCCCTCTCGACAGTCTGATGGTGGAGTATAGCGGGTAAAGGTGCCCTCTCGACAGCCTGACGGTGGAGTATAGCGGGTAAATGCGCCCTCTCGACAGTCTGACGGTGGAGTATAGCGGGTAAAGGTGCCCTCTCGACAGTCTGACGGTGGAGTATAGCGGGTAAAGGTGCCCTCTCGACAGCCTGACGGTGGAGTATAGCGGGTAAATGCGCCCTCTCGACAGTCTGACGGTGGAGTATAGCGGGTAAAGGTGCCCTCTCGACAGCCTGACGGTGGAGTATAGCGGGTAAAGGTGCCCTCTCGACAGTCTGACGGTGGAGTATAGCGGGTAAAGGTGCCCTCTCGACAGTCTGACGGTGGAGTATAGCGGGTAAAGGTGCCCTCTCGACAGCCTGACGGTGGAGTATAGCGGGTAAATGCGCCCTCTCGACAGTCTGACGGTGGAGTATAGCGGGTAAAGGTGCCCTCTCGACAGCCTGACGGTGGAGTATAGCAGGTAAAGGTGCCCTCTCGACAGTCTGACGGTGGAGTATAGCGGGTAAAGGTGCCCTCTCGACAGTCTGACGATGGAGTATAGCGGGTAAAGGTGCCCTCTCGACAGTCTGACGGTGGAGTATAGCGGGTAAAGGTGCCCTCTCGACAGCCTGACGGTGGAGTATAGCGGGTAAATGCGCCCTCTCGACAGTCTGACGGTGGAGTATAGCGGGTAAAGGTGCCCTCTCGACAGTCTGACGGTGGAGTATAGCGGGTAAAGGTACCCTCTCGACAGTCTGACGGTGGAGTATAGCGGGTAAAGGTACCCTCTCGACAGTCTGACGATGGAGTATAGCGGGTAAAGGTACCCTCTCGACAGCCTGACGGTGGAGTATAGCGGGTAAAGGTGCCCTCTCGACAGTCTGACGGTGGAGTATAGCGGGTAAAGGTGCCCTCTCGACAGCCTGACGGTGGAGTATAGCGGGTAAATGCGCCCTCTCGACAGTCTGACGGTGGAGTATAGCGGGTAAAGGTGCCCTCTCGACAGCCTGACGGTGGAGTATAGCGGGTAAATGCGCCCTCTCGACAGTCTGACGGTGGAGTATAGCGGGTAAAGGTGCCCTCTCGACAGGCTGACGGTGGAGTATAGCGGGTAAAGGTGCCCTCTCGACAGTCTGACGGTGGAGTATAGCGGGTAAAGGTACCCTCTCGACAGTCTGACGGTGGAGTATAGCGGGTAAAGGTACCCTCTCGACAGTCTGACGATGGAGTATAGCGGGTAAAGGTACCCTCTCGACAGTCTGACGATGGAGTATAGCGGGTAAAGGTACCCTCTCGACAGTCTGACGGTGGAGTATAGCAGGTAAAGGTGCCCTCTCGACAGCCTCACGGTGGAGTATAGCGGGTAAAGGTACCCTCTCGACAGCCTGACGATGGAGTATAGCGGGTAAAGGTGCCCTCTCGACAGCCTGACGGTGGAGTATAGCAGGTAAATGTGCCCTCTCGACAGTCTGATGGTGGAGTATAGCGGGTAAATGCGCCCTCTCGACAGTCTGACGATGGAGTATAGCGGGTAAAGGTGCCCTCTCGACAGTCTGACGATGGAGTATAGCGGGTAAAGGTGCCCTCTCGACAGTCTGACGGTGGAGTATAGCGGGTAAAGGTGCCCTCTCGACAGTCTGACGGTGGAGTATAGCGGGTAAAGGTACCCTCTCGACAGTCTGACGATGGAGTATAGCGGGTAAAGGTGCCCTCTCGACAGCCTGACGGTGGAGTATAGCAGGTAAATGTGCCCTCTCGACAGTCTGATGGTGGAGTATAGCGGGTAAATGCGCCCTCTCGACAGTCTGACGATGGAGTATAGCGGGTAAAGGTGCCCTCTCGACAGCCTGACGGTGGAGTATAGCAGGTAAATGTGCCCTCTCGACAGTCTGATGGTGGAGTATAGCGGGTAAATGCGCCCTCTCGACAGCCTGACGGTGGAGTATAGCGGGTAAAGGTACCCTCTCGACAGCCTGACGGTGGAGTATAGCAGGTAAAGGTGCCCTCTCGACAGCCTGACGATGGAGTATAGCGGGTAAATGTGCCCTCTCGACAGTCTGATGGTGGAGTATAGCGGGTAAATGCGCCCTCTCGACAGCCTGACGGTGGAGTATAGCGGGTAAAGGTACCCTCTCGACAGTCTGACGGTGGAGTATAGCGGGTAAAGGTGCCCTCTCGACAGTCTGACGGTGGAGTATAGCGGGTAAAGGTGCCCTCTCGACAGCCTGACGGTGGAGTATAGCGGGTAAAGGTACCCTCTCGACAGCCTGACGGTGGAGTATAGCGGGTAAAGGTGCCCTCTCGACAGTCTGACGGTGGAGTATAGCGGGTAAAGGTGCCCTCTCGACAGCCTGACGGTGGTGTATAGCGGGTAAAGGTACCCTCTCGACAGCCTGACGATGGAGTATAGCGGGTAAAGGTGCCCTCTCGACAGCCTGACGGTGGAGTATAGCGGGTAAATGTGCCCTCTCGACAGTCTGATGGTGGAGTATAGCGGGTAAAGGTGCCCTCTCGACAGCCTGACGGTGGAGTGTAGCGGGTAAATGTGCCCTCTCGACAGTCTGATGGTGGAGTATAGCGGGTAAATGTGCCCTCTCGACAGTCTGATGGTGGAGTATAGCAGGTAAAGGTGCTCTCTCGACAGCCTGACGGTGGAGTATAGCAGGTAAAGGTGCTCTCTCGACAGTCTGATGGTGGAGTATAGCAGGTAAAGGTACCCTCTCGACAGCCTGACGGTGGAGTATAGCAGGTAAAGGTGCTCTCTCGACAGTCTGATGGTGGAGTATAGCAGGTAAAGGTGCTCTCTCGACAGCCTGACGGTGGAGTATAGCAGGTAAAGGTACCCTCTCGACAGCCTGACGGTGGAGTATAGCAGGTAAAGGTGCTCTCTCGACAGCCTGATGGTGGAGTGTAGCAGGTAAATGTGCCCTCTCGACAGCCTCACGGTGGAGTATAGCAGGTAAAGGTGCCCTCTCGACAGTCTGATGGTGGAGTATAGCAGGTAAAGGTACCCTCTCGACAGTCTGACGGTGGAGTGTAGCAGGTAAAGGTGCTCTCTCGACAGCCTGACGGTGGAGTATAGCAGGTAAAGGTGCTCTCTCGACAGTCTGACGGTGGAGTATAGCGGGTAAAGGTGCCCTCTCGACAGTCTGATGGTGGAGTATAGCGGGTAAAGGTGCCCTCTCGACAGTCTGATGGTGGAGTATAGCGGGTAAAGGTGCCCTCTCGACAGTCTGATGGTGGAGTATAGCAGGTAAAGGTACCCTCTCGACAGTCTGACGGTGGAGTGTAGCAGGTAAAGGTGCTCTCTCGACAGTCTGATGGTGGAGTATAGCGGGTAAAGGTGCTCTCTCGACAGCCTGACGGTGGAGTGTAGCGGGTAAAGGTGCTCTCTCGACAGCCTGACGGTGGAGTATAGCAGGTAAAGGTGCTCTCTCGACAGTCTGATGGTGGAGTGTAGCGGGTAAAGGTGCCCTCTCGACAGTCTGATGGTGGAGTATAGCGGGTAAAGGTACCCTCTCGACAGTCTGATGGTGGAGTATAGCAGGTAAAGGTGCCCTCTCGACAGTCTGATGGTGGAGTGTAGCGGGTAAAGGTGCCCTCTCGACAGTCTGATGGTGGAGTGTAGCGGGTAAAGGTGCCCTCTCGACAGTCTGATGGTGGAGTATAGCGGGTAAAGGTGCCCTCTCGACAGTCTGACGGTGGAGTGTAGCAGGTAAAGGTACCCTCTCGACAGCCTGACGGTGGAGTATAGCGAGTAAAGGTGCCCTCTTGACAGCCTGACGGTGGAGTATAGCGGGTAAAGGTGCCCTCTCGACAGTCTGACGGTGGAGTATAGCAGGTAAAGGTGCCCTCTCGACAGTCTGATGGTGGAGTGTAGCAGGTAAAGGTGCCCTCTCGACAGTCTGATGGTGGAGTATAGCAGGTAAAGGTGCCCTCTCGACAGTCTGACGGTGGAGTGTAGCAGGTAAAGGTACCCTCTCGACAGCCTGACGGTGGAGTATAGCGAGTAAAGGTGCCCTCTTGACAGCCTGACGGTGGAGTATAGCGGGTAAAGGTGCCCTCTCGACAGTCTGACGGTGGAGTATAGCAGGTAAAGGTGCCCTCTCGACAGTCTGATGGTGGAGTGTAGCAGGTAAAGGTGCCCTCTCGACAGTCTGACGGTGGAGTGTAGCAGGTAAAGGTGCCCTCTCGACAGCCTCACGGTGGAGTATAGCGGGTAAAGGTGCCCTCTCGACAGTCTGACGGTGGAGTATAGCGGGTAAAGGTGCCCTCTCGACAGGCTGACGATGGAGTATAGCAGGTAAATGTGCCCTCTCGACAGCCTGACGGTGGAGTATAGCAGGTAAAGGTGCCCTCTCGACAGCCTGACGGTGGAGTATAGCGGGTAAAGGTGCCCTCTCGACAGTCTGACGGTGGAGTATAGCGGGTAAAGGTGCCCTCTCGACAGGCTGACGATGGAGTATAGCAGGTAAATGTGCCCTCTCGACAGCCTGACGGTGGAGTATAGCAGGTAAAGGTACCCTCTCGACAGCCTGACGGTGGAGTATAGCGGGTAAAGGTGCCCTCTCGACAGGCTGACGGTGGAGTATAGCAGGTAAATGTGCCCTCTCGACAGCCTGACGGTGGAGTATAGCAGGTAAAGATGCCCTCTCGACAGTCTGACGGTGGAGTATAGCAGGTAAAGGTGCCCTCTCGACAGCCTGACGGTGGAGTATAGCGGGTAAAGGTGCCCTCTCGACAGCCTCACGGTGGAGTATAGCGGGAAACCTACACAAAGTGCCATAATCGTTAAATACCTCTTTTGTTGATTTCTAGCAGCTACAAAAGACCAAATATTTCATCCCTACCGAACTCGTTATGCTTTACCAATGGCAATAAAAAGTCGTTGCTCGGGATTGCCTACATTTCTAAGTATCTACATGGTGTTGAACTTGTTCTTTTCCTGAATATAGCTGACATACTGCTCGCAGGACGTTAATATAGCTGACATACTGCTCGCAGGACGTTAATATAGCTGACATACTGCTCGCATGACGTTAATATAGCTGACATACTGCTCGCAGGACGTTAATCAATAGTAAATCAATCAATCAATCAGTCTGTGAGAGGCGTAATATTAGCACAAGAGAAAGTCCGTTGCATGGAACAATCTTTTATGATTATATGTAATAATGCAAGAAGGATGTTGTCTAGAGGACCACCATCACTACATATAATTCTTAGACGTATGATTTGAAAACATAATCGTCTAATAAACCACACAATTGCCGCATAATAATATTTCATTTGTAAATCCTAATGTCCAGGTGAAATTCATGAGCCTATTTGAGGAGATAATGAGCAAAAAAATATAATCATGCAAATCATGATAGACAAAAGAATATGAAACATAACTACAATAAGATAACCGATATGAATGAAATAATTGCCTCTATCCATACAAAAACTTGACCGATAAAAAGGTTGCCATCTGTCACTATATTTTAGCGTACATTTACATCTGTTTGTTATTTACCCGAATAATGTTTATATAATTGAAACTTTACTGGTTGAATTCATTGTGTTTGTAATAGGCTACCAACACCGATAGAGTAAGGCAGAAAAGATGTACCAAAAAAAAACACAAGCACATATTAGGATATGGTAGAACATTACTCGTAGGTTTTGTTGAGAAAATTTAAATTTCGGAGCTCTCGAGTTGTTCACACCCGGTTTTTAGTGGGGTTCGAGTTGATCGATCTTTGGTTTTCTGTGTAATGTCTTCTAGAACGTTGTTTGTTCTTTTTCTTTTGGCCATTGTGTTGCCTGTCCTTCTTTGATTTACGGTTTCTGATTACCCCTTTTGGTATCTTCAAAACTTTTCATACTGTGAATTTAGGAAATTGTATAATCGTGGTTTATGCCAATCCGGTGATCTAATGACAGTTTGATCGATTTGGAATGCAAAATGTATAAGAATCCGTGGCCCCGCGATCTTGTGGTAGATTCCTTTCAATTTTAGCTACTTATGTAAACAATGCCCATCATTACTAATGTTTGCGAGTTCGATTTCCATCCATGACGTATATGCATTCGATACCGTATGCAATGACGTTTATTTGTGAATTTGGTAAATGCAATATTGTATAAGTTGTATATTAAACACTAATAATTCAATATGGCCATATGTCATAAATGAAAGTTTCTCGCTGGAATAGAATTATAGCTGCATCATAAACACCAAGTCAGAGCCTACATCGCCATATGTCGTGTTATTTTTGTGTGATCAATTGTTTGAGGTGAGAGGGTTTCGACCGTTTTGTTGATAATTGTGGTATTATTGATCATCATTGTTTATGATTTCCTTCCATTACCAAATAATTAAATCCAATCAATATAATTCATATTATTGCTAACACTGTCTTGTTTATATTGTGAAAACATACATCATTAAGCATAGACAAATAGTTCAGGAAAGTGAATTCTTGTAATGTTTATAATAGCTAGGGGAGGGAATTCCATGTTGTTTGTACAATTCTTGATCATTTCTCTTTCTTGATATATACATGTTACGTCATCGACATCGTACTGGGAGTTTCCTAGCATTTTAAGATAGTTAGTTACTTTATAAAAAAGCAGGTTAAAAATGTAAATATGTGTACGATATAGACTGAGAGACGTAGACCAACACAGATATGAAAAACAGCAGTATGACGTAATATATATGGAGTTTATATTTACACACATATAGGGCTATTAATACACTTAAACATACCAATGACTCTACAATTCCGTGTTTCATGCAATAAAATGGAAAACAAAAAAATACCATGTTGTCGGAACAATTCCAAATTTCAATAGAAAAATCGTAGAAAGAGGCACAACCGACACCTCTAACACAAACACATGACTGCTCACTTTCCTGGCTTGGTGCAGGCACTTCAATAAAATGTGGCGGTGTTAAAACTAGTATTAGGGACGCAAGCCTCCCCTCTTAGTACAAGATATTACATACCGATATTCATTTCATGTGTATTTTTATTTTGGTACATAAGGCAGGCTCCTGATATATATTTCATTACTTACTTAAGCTTTTTAAGAATCAGAAATATATATATATATATATTCCAGAAATACACAAGAATTTTAAGTATACACGGCAAAAAACATTGCAAAACATCGCTTTTACATTCAGAGTAATGTTTCTGATAATTTAATTGACAGAGGTTTTAGCAACAGTTGCCTTTCTTCAGAAGATCTAACGAGGCAAGCATTTAAGCTTGAACCTTATTAACAATTATGTAATTGGAAAAATTACAACCACTGTAACTAATGCAGACTCGTTATGTTATAGGTCTCTGTTGCTTAGTGTTATGGGTTTTTTCTGGTCCGGTTACCATCAGTGGGTATTGCAGATTAACTGTCATTCTTGGAAGCTAGCGTTATGTATGTTTCATACACGCTTTTCATTTATGGAGCTCTTGTTCTTGTTCAGTCGGCGTTGGAAGTCGGTCGCCGTGGTCTACATCTGTTGTTTGGCAAGCTTGGTAGTGGCACACTATTGTATGATCATCTGTATCGGCGACCTCTGTGTATTACACTGTCTCGTCTTTGTAGGCGATTGTGTGGCCACTCTTATTGTCAATTTTGTCATTTATTAGTGTAATATACTTCAACAAATAAGGCTATCCCATATCTGCCAACGTATTTAATAACCGACGTCTCGTAAACGGTGCATGTTTACTTTGAAATGTGGCTGTGTGAAATGGGATAAATGTATTAACAATATCTCTAATGTCTAATCATCCGAGGCCTTTTATATATGTCATTATGCTGGTTCTATTAGAGGAGATAGCTGTAATCAAATTTTGCATAAATATAATGGATATAATGGATATGACGAGAAAGAAGAAGATATTGTATGTTTTCTTTTACATGCAATGTTCCCTTATAAGAGTGAGTTATTGGGATTCGTCCTATGCATCCTGCATGTGCTTCATTTGAATAGGCTATACCTACATTCATCCTTCATCTCCCTCACTCATGGCAGCCTGGAAAACAACATTTCTTATTTCTATAACGGAAAGGCCGAAATTCAAATTGAAAATACTTGAGATATGAATTAAGTGCTTGCGCTGTATATAATCTTAATAACATCCGTTCTTTTCGTCGTGATCTGACCTTGAACTATCAAACCCATTCAACATGACATTAGTAACTTTCAATTACTATTGCTTATGCAAAAATGACTTTGCATTAATCGGAGCTCGAATTTTGCCTTCTTTTTATGAAAGAGTGGTTTCTAGAATTGTCTTGACAATTTTCTTTAGTATCCTTAGTGAATTACGCATGGTTAATCGAACATTTTATGATTGATTGATTGATTGATTGATTGATGGATTGGTTGCTTAATGTCCAGCGACTTATATAACGGGCACATTCTGAACGAGAACAAGTTAAAAATATATAAACATTGTACAGAAACAAGTGAGCAATGGGACCTCCATCGTCGGTTATCCCAACTTATCATGCTTCGATTCCTCTCCACTCAACAATCCGTGGGTCAACTGGCAGAGGAATCCTCATAGTTATGTGGACGTTTTAAAACATTCTAATAAGTCTGTCTTTATAGACAGTAACACCACAGTATCTAAATTAAAGGGTTTCCATGCATATTATGGATATAGCTTTTTTTACCTCAAAGAAAGACACGATGATTTTGACTGGTAAGTATTGATAGCCTTTTTTTCAACGAAACGAGGATTTCTCAACCAGTTGACACACGGATGTTGAGTGGAGAGTAATCGGACCGTGCTCAGTTGTGGGTTACCGACGATCTGGGACAACAGGAGCAACAGCTGTTGACTGCCACTGGGAGTGTATGGGGGAGTTGGGAAGGGACTATATAAAATCTTATTTTGCAACGGTGATCAATTGCGCCTACAACATATTGCTTTTCCATATCATAACCGGACAATTCATCCACCATCGTAAGAGCATCCACTATCCGCCATCTGAATACGTACAGGGCCCCAGAACCGTGGCCAGTACCCAGCAATGGACATGGAATTATTTAAAAAAAAAGCATTTCAAGTATTTATTTTAATCCATGCGCTATGCCAGGTGAACATCCCTTGTCGCAGTATCATATTTCATTAGGACCGACATGTCGTAGAAAGAATAGCTAGATGTGGTTTTGTAACCATTATATTATGATGTTTTATGTCTTATACAAGTATATAATGACTATAGTAATACATATAGATTACATATTAACTATATATTACAGCGCATCAATATATAAAGTCATATAGTAATTAGTGTTTCATACATCTATGTGAATATTTAATTAATTTCGTGGTTCCAAGATTTAGTTGTAGAGAACATTGGGCACAAGGTCAAAACTGTATCGAATAAACCTCGTCGTGAATGAGAGTCGAACTTGCTAGCCAATTCCTTGTGGTGATTAACAATAATTACATAATTATATATACAGGCAAATCTGTATTAAGAAGTCACCTTTGGGATAAAAAACAATAAGTGGCCTTATAAGACAGGTGACCTCTTTAAAGTTCCTATAAACTGTTATATGACAGGACAAGAAAAGGGGGACCTTTTAATAAAGCTGACTACTTAAGAGAGGTGACTGCATAGACGTGTTTGACTATACATGTATATATAAATTAAACTCTGATATGACGCTGTAACGATCACAGTGGGCATTCTATTTGTCTTAAATATGAAAACAAACTGACATCATTTTCATCTGTGTGATGAGTAGAAACCTCTAGTTGCCATTTTTTTTCACGTCTTTATGTCAAATTTATGAAGGTAGTTTGTAACTTTTTCATATACATGTGATATGCACTGGTATCTACAATATTCTTATATGCATTCCTGTGACTGTTTCAAACGGTTGTTTAGACATATAAACTGTTGGTATAAACATATTTATTCATGATAAACTGGTTACATCCGAGAGAAAAAATGATTACGATAGCATTTTTCTGATACCTACATGATCCATGATTATGCCATACTGCACCATCTGTTCCCCTTCCCTGCTGCTTTGTGGACATTATACATTGTTGTTTCCCATTGTCTTTGTGTCGTATCCAGATGCCCCATATGTCCTAGAAAATCTTTTCTAACCCGAGACTCTGTTATTTATATCATCTCTTTTCGATGTTAATTTAATCAGTTCATTTACCTGCATTAATATATGGTTTCTTTCCATTAACAGTTGAGAGTTTACCTCTATCATAACCATGGGGATATCATACATTGTATTATACAAAAACCGTTGCACAATGTATTTCTGTATCTTTTGAAGGTCCCTTAGGTACTATTTATGTTCGAACAAGGAAAAAGCCAGCGCCTGAGATGTCTAAAGATACGCAGCGTCGTAAATATTCAGGACCATAAAATGGTAAACAAAGCATGACAATTCTTGATTGAATGATATTCAAAATGTTTCTTTTGAAATCTACGATTCACCTAGAACTATATAAGCATTTCAGTTGTTTGGAAATATTCACTGAACGTAATATAAAAAAAACAACATAAACCAAATAATGTGGTGGGCAGTTCGAACTCACCCAACGAATTGTCTTTTTTCCCTGATTTGATATTTCTGATTGCAGTAATATAGTTCTATAGGTGTGTTTCCATTTGTAATTAATACCCTATAAAACATAGGTGAGTTAGTGTTATCGTGATATTAACTCCGCATAAACTAACTGTGAAGAAGGTGTGCCCGATTTAGCGGTGATTTTGTCGCCCCTTTAGTAGTTTTACAAATAGGTGTTTTAGAATCTGCCTGTAAATAGTTATGCACGAATATGTAGACATTGGAAGACAAGAATATTTGACCACGTTTTATTTGTGTATTATGTGCATGTGTGCTGGTCATTAGCTGCGTTAAATTACATTGCATTTGTAGTGATTTGATTATATTAGAATATATCTTTAGTAAATTGATTCGTATATAAAATATGTAATAATGTTATTTTCATGAGAAAAAAAATACAAATGCAATCTGCTGTATGTCTTATTGAGACTTGAGACAATGAAAAAGACGTTTTCAGACAGAACATTATTATTGCTTTATTTGTCAATATAATTGTTATTTTTACAACAAATCTATTTCCACCTATGTATTCCAGTTGCATGATATATTTTTAAGATCATTGTTGTTCCCTTGACTTATACAGTCATAGTTACTTTGTGAAAACAAGGAGTTTGAGACATCATGCATATTTATTGACATCGATGGAATTGTTGACCATCAGTACTAGTGTTTAAACAAACTTGTATATATTGATTTTCTGGTGTGGATGTAATATACATGTACAGTTAAAGCTGCTTTAGTGACTACCTCTATATAACAATAACCTGTATTGTGTGACCTTAATTGTAATCTCCCTTCTCTTTGTACTTCATATAATTAAGCTGTATTTAGTGAACACCTGTCTTATGTCACCCTATTTCAGAATTCCATTGGAAAGGTCGGATAAGACAAGTTTGGCTGTATAATGCTCATCTATTTATAGAGTAAGATATGTTTCATTTATTTATCCAGTAGATGTTACTTATAAAATGTATAGCCTCTTTACATTAAATTACCTCGGATAAATAAAGATTACTTCTGATCCATAAATCATGTAAAATCCTGTAGATTCTTAAAGAACAAAATAATTCTACATCCCAAATATACCACTGTGGAGAAGAAAACAAAATGTAAGTTGTAATAACTTCTGCTCAATACATTTCAGGTTTTGGTGAATAATAAAAACGTATATAACAATGTTGGTGCACAGGATGCATTTCTGGAATAACTTCATCAGATGACGCTCAATATCTAAATATTAGAAAGCCTAATGATTGTTGTGTTTGTGTGCAATAAACCAAAGGGTTTAAAATATACTTAAGCTAAATCAAATTGCATAACACATTTTCTGCCTATGCGGTATTTTTTTAATTTCATTTGGTCAATGTAAACTCTACGAATAATAATGCTACACATCCCAACTTCAATTAGCCTTCAATATACGTTTGGCAAAGGAAATGCGCCATTTATCACTTCACACTGCAATGACTGACATCTGTCTGCATAGTCACAACTGCGACAATACAAGTAAACGTGCTTTAATGTGTGTCTCAGTATAACATTGGATAGTTTCTCATGTTCATTTACATCCATGTCCTTTCTTACTAATGTAGCTTTTATAGCGTTCCATATGATAACGCTGTTCGCCCGGTAATATGTGAAATTTGGCATGTTACTGACATGTGGAAAGCACTTGCAGGACCGCATCAATTCACTAAGAACGGAAGTTTCATCCCATAAAATAAGTTTAACATCCCCAAACATTTATACAAGTACCTATCCCAAGCCAGAAAAGTTAGTGGTCATGTATATGGGTGTTCGAATTATCGATTTCACCCCTGTTTCATCGATTTTTTTATTATATTTTGGAAAAGTTTCGACAGTGTGGTAGTGTTTGGTTTTCGTATTATTATAGCAGAATTCCATATATAGCAGTATTATCTATATATAAATACATTTCCAATGTACTTGACCAAGTCGGTGTTGACAAATCAGAAAATGTAGGATATGCAATCATCACTATTCACTTTCTATTGGAACATCCAACTTGATCGTGTACATGGTAGACTTAAAGTCACATGCTGAAAAGATAAAAAAACAGACGTGGTTTAAATCTTGTTCAATAATGAGTTTTTTGTGTGTGTTTTTTGGATAGTCATCGCTATTACGCTTTGTATGTTTTTTTCTTTCACATTCAACACTGTTTATTCAATTGATGTCATGTCTGTCAGAGAAATGTATAAGCTTTATTTATTTCATTGCTAAATGCTTTTTATTTGATTTGTATATAAAACAAAACTTCCCACCGTAGTGCTGTAATTCAGTATAGCAATGATGCGTACATGCGTTTTATTGAAAATGAATGGATGAATTACATCAGGCGAGCCCTAATTTGATTGATGATTTACATCGGTCATTATTTGCTTGATCTTCAGCAAATGAATCAAATTAACTGAAATAAGAATCGTTATTCATGATTTAATTACTCTGCATTGTAACAGTCGATAGACCGGAAACCGATACATGCCTCCGTAAATACATGCGTAAATGATGGTTTCCGGTTTATGCTATTTGAATGACGTGATACGTCAAATTAACGAATCGACTGTATTCACGTAAATCTGAGGGATATTAAGAGTTGAATCTAAAGAAGAGAGACCGGAAACTGATACATGCTTTCGTAATCAAATGCGTAAATGATTGTTTCCGGTTTATGCTATTTGAATGATGTGATACGTCAAATTAACGAATCGACTGTCTTCACGTAAATCTGAAGGATATTAAGAGTTGAATCTAAAGAAGAGAGACCGAAACTGATACATGCTTTCGTAATCAAATGCGTAAATGATTGTTTCCGGTTTATGCTATTTGAATGATGTGATACGTCAAATTAACGAGTCGACTGTCTTCACGTAAATCTGAAGGATATTAACAATTGATTCTAAACAAGACAGACCGGACACCGATGCATGCTTTCGTAATCACATGCGTAAATGATTGTTTCCGGTATATACTATTTAAATAACGTGAGACGTCAAATTAAGGACTCGACTGTCTTCACGTAATTGTGAGAAATATCTTTCTATTAGTGTTTAAAATATTTCTTTCTTACATTCCAGGACGATTTTAATGGGTGCGAAATATAAGGTTTTGATTCTTTAAACTAGATTAATTGAATATAACAGATATAAATACCAGTAAATAAAATTACAAATATGAAATTGTATTATGCATTTGGCCTTAGAGACAATAACTCGCTATCGCTCGTTGTAATAAAGCCGAGAGATTAAAATAAAACAAGTAAAGTACTGATGTTAGAGGAATGGTGTATGGATAGTTTTATTATAATACCACAATAGGAAGGATGGAGCTGAATCATCGTTGAAGGGATAGAAAAATGTTCAGATACTCCGTACGTAAATATATAGTAATGAAAATAACAGTTGACTGTAGCTTTATTTTCAACAGCAGTGGGTAACCATATTAAACACAGAAAGATGTATCACTAACACAGGATTAGTGCTTCATTAAACTTTAGGTTCACATACCATTCAACTCTAACTAAATTCTGTCCACAAGTTGCTTTTTTCTAACTCGAGTACAATCAAATCTCGTAAGACACACCTGACTATGTGCTCTTTTTATGGATGCAAACCATACTTTTTTTTATTCACAATATATGCATTATATTGATAAAAATAGTTTAACCCCGCCACCTCTTATCGAAATGACCATACAAAGCCAGGAAAGTGAGCGGTCGGATATTTGATTGTTAGGGGTGTCGAATTTGCCTCTTTCTATGATTTTCCTATTGGAATTTGGAACTGTTCTGACAGTGTGATCCATTTGTTTGAATATGGACCAGACCCATGTCTGTCACGTTAATTCCATTGCAATCAAATCTCAGCTGAATATGTAGTTTTAAGTGGATATCTCAGATAAAGATAAGGAACGTTTTGTCATATTTTCTCTTTTATCTTACTTTGGTTTGATCTAATATAAGGAATAGACGTAATTATACATTTTAAAAACCATGCTACTCTAGTAAGACCAATGTTCTCTTCCTTCAGGCATAGGTGACTTTAGCCGATTTTAGCTATCCGTTGTATTCCCTTTGGTTTACTTTCTCCAAGACTTTTAAATTATTTGGCTTTAATATCTTTTGATTATGAGCGTACGTGATGAAAGTTATTCCAGAAATTCGCCGTGTGTACTAAATTAGACATCTATTTATTTATTTATTTATATGTAATAAAACACACACAATAGATTCAATAAAGATAGACATTTAATTACCTGTTGGAATTGAAGATTGAAAGATTATTTTATTTCACAGTTTGTTTTTGTTAATTATCTTCAGAAACTGAGAACTTTTTTTTAATTTACTTATACTTAAAATTAGTTATCGCAGACACTATAAAAATAAATACCTCGTTTCCTAGCAACGGAACATATTATATAGTCTGCGTCGTCTATATCTGACAATTTAATGTGTACCTTTAATTTTACTTTTGTCAGTTTTGAACGTAATTAGTGTAAGACAAAAAATAGTTTTACTTGTCCGCATTCTCTTTATATTCCTGAAGTAAGAGCCTCACTTGTTAAAAATATCAATTATCATCTTCTAATTTTGCAGTTTAGATGCATTATCCTATTATTGTTTTTTTGTGCAAACTTGCCAGGAATCTGCTTTAAGCATCGTTAATATACAATGTATGTGTAAATGTTATTGAACTTTATTCCAAAACAGTCGCCATGATATAGCTGAAATATTGCTGAAAGTGGCGTTTAACACCAAAACCAAATCAAATCAAATTATTATTCCAAAAAAAACGTGTCTTGCGTACTAAAAAGAGTTTGAAGATACCAAAGGGGTAATCAGAATCCGTAAATCGAAGACGAACAGAAAAAACAATGGCCATTAGAGGGGGACAAACAAAACACCACACAGAAAACTAAAGATCGAGCCACAAGATCCCTTCTACAACCGGGGTTAATGCATGTGCTCCGGAAGGGTAGTTAGTTCCTGCTCCACTAGTAGCTCCCGTCGTGTTAATAAATGAGGTATTTACGTTTTCATCACTAAATGTATCACTGTATCGATACATTTACTGGTGGACTATTATTCCCTGAGGGCATTATCTATTCCTAGTAATCAACGTATATTATATATGTACAGTTCCTAAGTAATGTATGTATTAAAACTAAGGCCGATCTACCTCAGGCATCGATACGGATTCTGAATACCCCTTTGGTATCTTCAAACTCTTCTTAGCCGACTTTGTTGTCTGTTCTTCTTCGATATACGGATTCTGAATACCTCTTTGGTATCTTCAAACTCTTCTTAGCCGACTTTGTTGTCTGTTCTTCTTCGATATACGGATTCTGAATACCTCTTTGGTATCTTCAAACTCTTCTTAGCAGACTTTGTTGTCTGTTCTTCTTCGATATACGGATTCTGAATACCTCTTTGGTATCTTCAAGCTCGTCTTAGCCGACTTTGTTGTCTGTTCTTCTTCGATATACGGATTCTGAATACCTCTTTGGTATCTTCAAACTCTTCTTAGCCGACTTTGTTGTCTGATCTTCTTCGATATACGGATTCTGAATACCTCTTTGGTATCTTCAAACTCTTCTTAGCCGACTTCGTTGTCTGTTCTTCTTCGATATACGGATTCTGAATACCTCTTTGGTATCTTCAAACTCTTCTTAGCAGACTTTGTTGTCTGTTCTTCTTCGATATACGGATTCTGAATACCTCTTTGGTATCTTCAAACTCTTCTTAGCCGACTTTGTTGTCTGTTCTTCTTCGATATACGGATTCTGAATACCTCTTTGGCATCTTCAAACTCTTCTTAGCCGACTTTGGATATCCCGCTTGATGCCGCTTTGTTTACTTGCCCCCCCCCCCCCCCCCTCCCCCAAAAAAAATATCTTTAAATTATTTGGCTTTCCAATCTTTTGACTAGAAGTGTACCTGATGAAGATTATTCCATAATCTCGTCGCACTAAATAAGATATTTACGTTATCATTACATACGTGAAGTGGAGAGATATTGCAACAAAGCATTTAATAATAAAACTCAGCAGGTCTAGGTATACCATTTCAGTTTTATTAGGTCAACTAATTTTATCCGTGAACTACTTTCCCTTTTTTATTTGAGAAAAATCTAAATTGGGTGTTACAAGAATGATTCCCCAGATGGCAATTATATTGCAGGAATATGTTATCTGTTTTCTTACTCTTTTCCCGGTAGATGTAATAATAAACGTGTTAGCCTCCAGTGCCTGGGATCGTGAATTCGATTTCCGGGCGAGTCAAACCAATGGCTATGCAGTTGCTATTTTCAGCTTCAACGCTCTAAACATGCAGCATAAATCATAGGAGCGACATGTTTCAAAGTAGAGCCTTTAGTTGGGACATGTCAACCGTAGAATCGATGACAATAAGTAGCCAATGAAAACACGTATTACATAATAATTACATTAGAATTATTAACTTTTGTAGATGACAATCGTTTTTACGACAACATGCTAATGCATTTTCTCTCTTTAGAATTCGCATTGAGCAATTACTGTACTTTCACATTCACATCATTGCACTGATCATCAATTAAACAAAAGCAACAGTACAAGCCTTTTTTCTATTTTAATTTTGTATTTTCAAACATTATGCTTCTTTACATCTTTCGGAAATTGAAAATGTATATATATAGACCATAATGCCCTCTGGTGTATTTAAATTTATGTCTGTAAAGTTGTTTTTATTGTAACAATGGAATGGGAATATTTACTATTTTAGTTTCCCATACAAAAATAACTATAGCAACGGTACAAGAATGTCTCACGTCCTTATACAACAATCAAAACTGCTTTTAGTAAACGTATGTGTAAGCCATAACACTAAAAGAGTAACAACAGTGAAGTCAAGTACAGGGAATTAGGGGTTTGGGTTTTGGTGTTTGACGTCAATTTCAACAATATTTAAGTTAAATCGTGGTGGTCAGTTCTTTTCATGGAGGAAACCGGAGTACACGGAGAAAACAACCTACCTGCCACAAGTCACTGACAACCTTTATCAAATAATGTTTTATCGAGTACACCTCGCCTGAGCGGGGTTCGAACTCACAACGTTCGTGGTGATAGGCACTTATTGCAAATGTAGTTATAAATGCAATTACCAGACGATCACGACCACGACAGCCCCAATGTCGAAAACAAGTTACATTTCTTTTCAAATAAAACATCTAACTCCTCAATATATAGCTATACTTTCTAATAGATTTAAAGACATTTTCGTATGCAATTTGCGCTTTCACCAAGCAAAATCCAGTAATAACATTTGCTTTAAATAAGAGAGTATCTTGTACATACTATTCCACGAATTAACGCATTCACAGTGGAATACAGCTTTTTATAAGTCTAGCTATATATTTATTGCATCGACACCCGCTATTTGGAAAGGTTTAGAACACAAATACCATGAACTTGTCAAATTTGACTCATTCTACTGTTCATTGATGAATCATGGTTCTATATGTCTTAGGAATTGTCAGAACACGATTGGTTCTAATCTCAGGACTAGAAGTAATTATAATTCCAAGACACACATTTAAGTGATTCGTTTAAAAAGAAAAAAATATCAATATATGTTTAAGACACACAAGGCATCCTAAAAATGTGCCCTTTATGAACAGATTCCCTATATATAGAGGTTACAATTATAAGCACTACTCATTAATGGGGGAAAATGAGGCTGGCCTTTATAGACATTGATTTGTTATATAGAGGTGCCCTTTATGTCAGGTTTGACTATGTAGTATCTAATGAGGTACTAAATTTAAAAAAAACTCACTAATTACGGATTTTAAATAAAACATATCTGTGTTAAATAATATACCAACAAGGTTCTCGTCTATGGTTCTTAAAGACTATATAATTACCATCTTAACATTCCCTGTTTGTGCTTTCTCGTTAAGTCTGTATGACTATTTTATTAACACTTCAGATACTCAAGCTATCTATGATATATTTTTTCACACAAAAAATTGAAAAGTATGCCAAAAAGTGCAACATTCCTACAGATATACTCATGAGTCATGCATGATTAATCACAAATTATATCACAGTTTGAAATGTTATGCAAGTAACATAAAGCCTATTGTTTACAGCAGCATATGTTTTCTTCAAAAGAAATCTTTTCATTGAAAAAGTATATCAATAGTAGAATAAACACTATGTCAGACACATTATATGTTTTTCAGCTATCAGACAGGGTATATAATGTCACATTATATACCCTGTCTGATAGCTGAATAACAGATATATTACGGATTTAACCTTTTTTTTAAGTACAACATCCAACTGTATTAAATAAATTTGCCTCTTTTATTTTCATTTTTCGTATCTCTAGGTGTCCATTTCCGTACCTTTGACGTCAAAATATGTGTCACGTCATATTTCATGTATAGGGTGTCTCATGAAGGAAAATACTGTACTAAATTTCTAAATCAATACAGTTTCATATGTAGTAAATTTTATAAACTTTATAAATATAACATTAATATATCACATAACAAAACAACGGGTTTGCGAAACAGTTTCGATAATTCAAATGTTAACAACATGTAAATAAAACATTGGTGTGGCCGCATGACGTCGAAAGTTTTCAAGGTTCAACGTTTTGTTTATTTGTTATGGTACAGCCGTGGAACATAGGAGTTTGCTGAATCGATCAGGTATTTGTGACGGAATTAACCGTTGTAATATTGTTTTGTTCATGCAGCCGTTTTGAGTATAAAACAGCATTTAATTTGGTAAAAATACATTTATTATTCCGTATTATACCATTGATTGAGTGATACGTAATGCTTTGTCGCCCATGTTTTAATCGTTTTTGGAGACTGAAATATATACCCCGTCTGTTTTCCGAATATATGCTGACATTCAGGGCTGAAGAACCAATGAAAATATGTGTAACAAACTAAATTCGTAATATATTTGTTTATTACGTATTGTAACATAAATACGCATTTTTCCTTTGATGTATTTATGCAGTAATCAACTTAAAAATAGTGAACTTTTACAAACCATGGTCTAATATGAAAATCATGGAATAACATCAAGATCTTGATGTTATTCCATGATTTTGCGGACCTCGACGAAAGCACCCAATATTGATTTCTGTTACAAACCATATATCCCATGGAGTATAGCGGGTAAAGGTGCCCTCTCGACAGCCTGACGATGGAGTATAGCGGGTAAAGGTGCCCTCTCGACAGCCTGATGGTGGAGTATAGCGGGTAAAGGTGCCCTCTCGACAGCCTGACGGTGGAGTATAGCGGGTAAAGGTGCCCTCTCGACAGCCTGACGGTGGAGTATAGCGGGTAAAGGTACCCTCTCGACAGCCTGACGATGGAGTATAGCGGGTAAAGGTGCCCTCTCGACAGCCTGACGGTGGAGTATAGCGGGTAAAGGTGCCCTCTCGACAGCCTGACGGTGGAGTATAGCGGGTAAAGGTGCCCTCTCGACAGCCTGACGATGGAGTATAGCGGGTAAAGGTGCCCTCTCGACAGCCTGATGGTGGAGTATAGCGGGTAAAGGTGCCCTCTCGACAGCCTGACGGTGGAGTATAGCGGGTAAAGGTGCCCTCTCGACAGCCTGACGGTGGAGTATAGCGGGTAAAGGTACCCTCTCGACAGCCTGACGATGGAGTATAGCGGGTAAAGGTGCCCTCTCGACAGTCTGACGATGGAGTATAGCGGGTAAATGCGCCCTCTCGACAGCCTGACGGTGGAGTATAGCGGGTAAAGGTGCCCTCTCGACAGTCTGACGATGGAGTATAGCGGGTAAAGGTGCCCTCTCGACAGCCTGACGGTGGAGTATAGCGGGTAAAGGTGCCCTCTCGAGAGCCTGACGGTGGAGTATAGCGGGTAAAGGTACCCTCTCGACAGCCTGACGGTGGAGTATAGCGGGTAAAGGTGCCCTCTCGACAGCCTGACGGTGGAGTATAGCGGGTAAAGGTGCCCTCTCGACAGCCTGACGATGGAGTATAGCGGGTAAAGGTGCCCTCTCGAGAGCCTGACGGTGGAGTATAGCGGGTAAAGGTACCCTCTCGACAGCCTGACGGTGGAGTATAGCGGGTAAAGGTGCCCTCTCGACAGCCTGACGGTGGAGTATAGCGGGTAAAGGTGCCCTCTCGACAGCCTGACGATGGAGTATAGCAGGTAAAGGTGCCCTCTCGACAGTCTGACGGTGGAGTATAGCGGGTAAAGGTGCCCTCTCGACAGCCTGACGATGGAGTATAGCAGGTAAAGGTGCCCTCTCGACAGCCTGACGGTGGAGTATAGCGGGTAAAGGTGCCCTCTCGACAGCCTGACGGTGGAGTATAGCGGGTAAAGGTGCCCTCTCGACAGCCTGACGGTGGAGTATAGCGGGTAAAGGTGCCCTCTCGACAGCCTGACGATGGAGTATAGCAGGTAAAGGTGCCCTCTCGACAGTCTGACGGTGGAGTATAGCGGGTAAAGGTGCCCTCTCGACAGCCTGACGATGGAGTATAGCAGGTAAAGGTGCCCTCTCGACAGTCTGATGGTGGAGTATAGCGGGTAAAGGTGCCCTCTCGACAGCCTGACGGTGGAGTATAGCGGGTAAAGGTGCCCTCTCGACAGCCTGACGGTGGAGTATAGCGGGTAAAGGTGCCCTCTCGACAGCCTGACGGTGGAGTATAGCAGGTAAAGGTGCCCTCTCGACAGCCTGACGATGGAGTATAGCGGGTAAAGGTGCCCTCTCGACAGCCTGATGGTGGAGTATAGCGGGTAAAGGTGCCCTCTCGACAGTCTGACGGTGGAGTATAGCGGGTAAAGGTGCCCTCTCGACAGCCTGACGATGGAGTATAGCGGGTAAAGGTGCCCTCTCGACAGCCTGACGGTGGTGTATAGCGGGTAAAGGTGCCCTCTCGACAGCCTGACGGTGGAGTATAGCGGGTAAATGCGCCCTCTCGACAGCCTGACGGTGGAGTATAGCGGGTAAAGGTGCCCTCTCGACAGTCTGACGGTGGAGTATAGCGGGTAAAGGTGCCCTCTCGACAGTCTGACGGTGGAGTATAGCGGGTAAAGGTGCCCTCTCGACAGCCTGACGATGGAGTATAGCGGGTAAAGGTGCCCTCTCGACAGCCTGACGATGGAGTATAGCGGGTAAAGGTGCCCTCTTGACAGCCTGACGGTGGAGTATAGCAGGTAAAGGTGCCCTCTCGACAGCCTGACGGTGGAGTATAGCAGGTAAAGGTGCCCTCTCGACAGTCTGACGGTGGAGTATAGCGGGTAAAGGTGCCCTCTCGACAGTCTGACGGTTGAGTATAGCAGGTAAAGGTGCCCTCTCGACAGCCTGACGGTGGAGTATAGCAGGTAAAGGTGCCCTCTCGACAGCCTGACGGTGGAGTATAGCGGGTAAAGGTGCCCTCTCGACAGTCTGACGGTTGAGTATAGCGGGTAAAGGTGCCCTCTCGACAGCCTGACGATGGAGTATAGCAGGTAAAGGTGCCCTCTCGACAGCCTGACGGTGGAGTATAGCGGGTAAATGCGCCCTCTCGACAGCCTGACGGTGGAGTATAGCGGGTAAAGGTGCCCTCTCGACAGTCTGACGGTTGAGTATAGCGGGTAAAGGTGCCCTCTCGACAGTCTGACGGTGGAGTATAGCGGGTAAAGGTGCCCTCTCGACAGCCTGACGGTGGAGTATAGCAGGTAAAGGTGCCCTCTCGACAGCCTGACGGTGGAGTATAGCGGGTAAAGGTGCCCTCTCGACAGTCTGATGGTGGAGTATAGCGGGTAAAGGTGCCCTCTCGACAGTCTGATGGTGGAGTATAGCGGGTAAAGGTGCCCTCTCGACAGCCTGACGATGGAGTATAGCGGGTAAAGGTGCCCTCTCGACAGCCTGACGGTGGAGTATAGCGGGTAAAGGTGCCCTCTCGACAGTCTGACGGTTGAGTATAGCGGGTAAAGGTGCCCTCTCGACAGTCTGACGGTGGAGTATAGCGGGTAAAGGTGCCCTCTCGACAGCCTGACGGTGGAGTATAGCAGGTAAAGGTGCCCTCTCGACAGCCTGACGGTGGAGTATAGCGGGTAAAGGTGCCCTCTCGACAGTCTGATGGTGGAGTATAGCGGGTAAAGGTGCCCTCTCGACAGTCTGATGGTGGAGTATAGCGGGTAAAGGTGCCCTCTCGACAGCCTGACGATGGAGTATAGCGGGTAAAGGTGCCCTCTCGACAGTCTGACGGTGGAGTATAGCGGGTAAAGGTGCCCTCTCGACAGTCTGACGATGGAGTATAGCGGGTAAAGGTGCCCTCTCGACAGCCTCACGGTGGAGTATAGCGGGAAACCTACACAAAGTGCCATAATCGTTAAATACCTCTTTTGTTGATTTCTAGCAGCTACAAAAGACCAAATATTTCATCCCTACCGAACTCGTTATGCTTTACCAATGGCAATAAAAAGTCGTTGCTCGGGATTGCCTACATTTCTAAGTATCTACATGGTGTTGAACTTGTTCTTTTCCTGAATATAGCTGACATACTGCTCGCAGGACGTTAATATAGCTGACATACTGCTCGCAGGACGTTAATATAGCTGACATACTGCTCGCAGGACGTTAATATAGCTGACATACTGCTCGCAGGACGTTAATATAGCTGACATACTGCTCGCAGGACGTTAATCAATAGTAAATCAATCAATCAATCAGTCTGTGAGAGGCGTAATATTAGCACAAGAGAAAGTCCGTTGCATGGAACAATCTTTTATGATTATATGTAATAATGCAAGAAGGATGTTGTCTAGAGGACCACCATCACTACATATAATTCTTAGACGTATGATTTGAAAACATAATCGTCTAATAAACCACACAATTGCCGCATAATAATATTTCATTTGTAAATCCTAATGTCCAGGTGAAATTCATGAGCCTATTTGAGGAGATAATGAGCAAAAAAATATAATCATGCAAATCATGATAGACAAAAGAATATGAAACATAACTACAATAAGATAACCGATATGAATGAAATAATTGCCTCTATCCATACAAAAACTTGACCGATAAAAAGGTTGCCATCTGTCACTATATTTTAGCGTACATTTACATCTGTTTGTTATTTACCCGAATAATGTTTATATAATTGAAACTTTACTGGTTGAATTCATTGTGTTTGTAATAGGCTACCAACACCGATAGAGTAAGGCAGAAAAGATGTACCAAACAAAACACAAGCACATATTAGGATATGGTAGAACATTACTCGTAGGTTTTGTTGAGAAAATTTAAATTTCGGAGCTCTCGAGTTGTTCACACCCGGTTTTTAGTGGGGTTCCAGTTGATCGATCTTTGGTTTTCTGTGTAATGTCTTCTAGAACGTTGTTTGTTCTTTTTCTTTTGGCCATTGTGTTGCCTGTCCTTCTTTGATTTACGGTTTCTGATTACCCCTTTTGGTATCTTCAAAACTTTTCATACTGTGAATTTAGGAAATTGTATAATCCGTGGTTTATGCCAATCCGGTGATCTAATGACAGTTTGATCGATTTGGAATGCAAAATGTATAAGAATCCGTGGCCCCGCGATCTTGTGGTAGATTCCTTTCAATTTTAGCTACTTATGTAAACAATGCCCATCATTACTAATGTTTGCGAGTTCGATTTCCATCCATGACGTATATGCATTCGATACCGTATGCAATGACGTTTATTTGTGAATTTGGTAAATGCAATATTGTATAAGTTGTATATTAAACACTAATAATTCAATATGGCCATATGTCATAAATGAAAGTTTCTCGCTGGAATAGAATTATAGCTGCATCATAAACACCAAGTCAGAGCCTACATCGCCATATGTCGTGTTTTTTTTGTGTGATCAATTGTTTGAGGTGAGAGGGTTTCGACCGTTTTGTTGATAATTGTGGTATTATTGATCATCATTGTTTATGATTTCCTTCCATTACCAAATAATTAAATCCAATCAATATAATTCATATTATTGCTAACACTGTCTTGTTTATATTGTGAAAACATACATCATTAAGCATAGACAAATAGTTCAGGAAAGTGAATTCTTGTAATGTTTATAATAGCTAGGGGAGGGAATTCCATGTTGTTTGTACAATTCTTGATCATTTCTCTTTCTTGATATATACATGTTACGTCATCGACATCGTACTGGGAGTTTCCTAGCATTTTAAGATAGTTAGTTACTTTATAAAAAAGCAGGTTAAAAATGTAAATATGTGTACGATATAGACTGAGAGACGTAGACCAACACAGATATGAAAAACAGCAGTATGACGTAATATATATGGAGTTTATATTTACACACATATAGGGCTATTAATACACTTAAACATACCAATGACTCTACAATTCCGTGTTTCATGCAATAAAATGGAAAACAAAAAAATACCATGTTGTCGGAACAATTCCAAATTTCAATAGAAAAATCGTAGAAAGAGGCACAACCGACACCTCTAACACAAACACATGACTGCTCACTTTCCTGGCTTGGTGCAGGCACTTCAATAAAATGTGGCGGTGTTAAAACTAGTATTAGGGACGCAAGCCTCCCCTCTTAGTACAAGATATTACATACCGATATTCATTTCATGTGTATTTTTATTTTGGTACATAAGGCAGGCTCCTGATATATATTTCATTACTTACTTAAGCTTTTTAAGAATCAGAAATATATATATATATATTCCAGAAATACACAAGAATTTTAAGTATACACGGCAAAAAACATTGCAAAACATCGCTTTTACATTCAGAGTAATGTTTCTGATAATTTAATTGACAGAGGTTTTAGCAACAGTTGCCTTTCTTCAGAAGATCTAACGAGGCAAGCATTTAAGCTTGAACCTTATTAACAATTATGTAATTGGAAAAATTACAACCACTGTAACTAATGCAGACTCGTTATGTTATAGGTCTCTGTTGCTTAGTGTTATGGGTTTTTTCTCGTCCGGTTACCATCAGTGGGTATTGCAGATTAACTGTCATTCTTGGAAGCTAGCGTTATGTATGTTTCATACACGCTTTTCATTTATGGAGCTCTTGTTCTTGTTCAGTCGGCGTTGGAAGTCGGTCGCCGTGGTCTACATCTGTTGTTTGGCAAGCTTGGTAGTGGCACACTATTGTATGATCATCTGTATCGGCGACCTCTGTGTATTACACTGTCTCGTCTTTGTAGGCGATTGTGTGGCCACTCTTATTGTCAATTTTGTCATTTATTAGTGTAATATACTTCAACAAATAAGGCTATCCCATATCTGCTAACGTATTTAATAACCGACGTCTCGTAAACGGTGCATGTTTACTTTGAAATGTGGCTGTGTGAAATGGGATAAATGTATTAACAATATCTCTAATGTCTAATCATCCGAGGCCTTTTATATATGTCATTATGCTGGTTCTATTAGAGGAGATAGCTGTAATCAAATTTTGCATAAATATAATGGATATAATGGATATGACGAGAAAGAAGAAGATATTGTATGTTTTCTTTTACATGCAATGTTCCCTTATAAGAGTGAGTTATTGGGATTCGTCCTATGCATCCTGCATGTGCTTCATTTGAATAGGCTATACCTACATTCATCCTTCATCTCCCTCACTCATGGCAGCCTGGAAAACAACATTTCTTATTTCTATAACGGAAAGGCCGAAATTCAAATTGAAAATACTTGAGATATGAATTAAGTGCTTGCGCTGTATATAATCTTAATAACATCCGTTCTTTTCGTCGTGATCTGACCTTGAACTATCAAACCCATTCAACATGATATTAGTAACTTTCAATTACTATTGCTTATGCAAAAATGACTTTGCATTAATCGGAGCTCGAATTTTGCCTTCTTTTTATGAAAGAGTGGTTTCTAGAATTGTCTTGACAATTTTCTTTAGTATCCTTAGTGAATTACGCATGGTTAATCGAACATTTTATGATTGATTGATTGATTGATTGATTGATGGATTGGTTGCTTAATGTCCAGCGACTTATATAACGGGCACATTCTGAACGAGAACAAGTTAAAAATATATAAACATTGTACAGAAACAAGTGAGCAATGGGACCTCCATCGTCGGTTATCCCAACTTATCATGCTTCGATTCCTCTCCACTCAACAATCCGTGGGTCAACTGGCAGAGGAATCCTCATAGTTATGTGGACGTTTTAAAACATTCTAATAAGTCTGTCTTTATAGACAGTAACACCACAGTATCTAAATTAAAGGGTTTCCATGCATATTATGGATATAGCTTTTTTTACCTCAAAGAAAGACACGATGATTTTGACTGGTAAGTATTGATAGCCTTTTTTTCAACGAAACGAGGATTTCTCAACCAGTTGACACACGGATGTTGAGTGGAGAGTAATCGGACCGTGCTCAGTTGTGGGTTACCGACGATCTGGGACAACAGGAGCAACAGCTGTTGACTGCCACTGGCAGTGTATGGGGGAGTTGGGAAGGGACTATAGAAAATATTATTTTGCAACGGTGATCAATTGCGCCTACAACATATTACTTTTCCATATAATAACCGGACAATTCACCCACCATCGTAAGAGCATCCACTATCCGCCACCTGAATACGTACAGGGCCCCAGAACCGTGGCCAGTACCCAGCAATGGGCATGGAATTATTTTTTTGAAAATGCATTTAAAGTATTTATTTTAATCCATGCGCTATGCCAGGTGAACATCCCTTGTCGCAGTATCATGTCGTAGAAAGAATAGCTAGATGTGGTTTTGTAACCATTATATTATGATGTTTTATGTCTTATACAAGTATATAATGACTATAGTAATACATATAGATTACATATTAACTATATATTACAGCGCATCAATATATAAAGTCATATAGTAATTAGTGTTTCATACATCTATGTGAATATTTAATTAATTTCGTGGTTCCAAGATTTAGTTGTAGAGAACATTGGGCACAAGGTCAAAACTGTATCGAATAAACCTCGTCGTGAATGAGAGTCGAACTTGCTAGCCAATTCCTTGTGGTGATTAACAATAATTACATAATTATATATACAGGCAAATCTGTATTAAGAAGTCACCTTTGGGATAAAAAACAATAAGTGGCCTTATAAGACAGGTGACCTCTTTAAAGTTCCTATAAACTGTTATATGACAGGACAAGAAAAGGGGGACCTTTTAATAAAGCTGACTACTTAAGAGAGGTGACTGCATGGACGTGTTTGACTATACATGTATATATAAATTAAACTCTGATATGACGCTGTAACGATCACAGTGGGCATTCTATTTGTCTTAAATATGAAAACAAACTGACATCATTTTCATCTGTGTGATGAGTAGAAACCTCTAGTTGCCATTTTTTTCACGTCTTTATGTCAAATTTATGAAGGTAGTTTGTAACTTTTTCATATACATGTGATATGTACTGGTATCTACAATAATCTTATATGCATTCCTGTGACTGTTTCAAACGGTTGTTTAGACATATAAACTGTTGGTATAAACATATTTATTCATGATAAACTGGTTACATCCGAGAGAAAAAATGATTATGATAGCATTTTTCTGATACCTACATGATCCATGATTATGCCATACTGCACCATCTGTTCCCCTTCCCTGCTGCTTTGTGGACATTATACATTGTTGTTTCCCATTGTCTTTGTGTCGTATCCAGATGCCCCATATGTCCTAGAAAATCTTTTCTAACCCGAGACTCTGTTATTTATATCATCTCTTTTCGATGTTAATTTAATCAGTTCATTTACCTGCATTAATATATGGTTTCTTTCCATTAACAGTTGAGAGTTTACCTCTATCATAACCATGGGGATATCATACATTGTATTATACAAAAACCGTTGCACAATGTATTTCTGTATCTTTTGAAGGTCCCTTAGGTACTATTTATGTTCGAACAAGGAAAAAGCCAGCGCCTGAGATGTCTAAAGATACGCAGCGTCGTAAATATTCAGGACCATAAAATGGTAAACAAAGCATGACAATTCTTGATTGAATGATATTCAAAATGTTTCTTTTGAAATCTACGATTCACCTAGAACTATATAAGCATTTCAGTTGTTTGGAAATATTCACTGAACGTAATATAAAAAAAACAACATAAACCAAATAATGTGGTGGGCAGTTCGAACTCACCCAACGAATTGTCTTTTTTCCCTGATTTGATATTTCTGATTGCAGTAATATAGTTCTATAGGTGTGTTTCCATTTGTAATTAATACCCTATAAAACATAGGTGAGTTAGTGTTATCGTGATATTAACTCCGCATAAACTAACTGTGAAGAAGGTGTGCCCGATTTAGCGGTGATTTTGTCGCCCCTTTAGTAGTTTTACAAATAGGTGTTTTAGAATCTGCCTGTAAATAGTTATGCACGAATATGTAGACATTGGAAGACAAGAATATTTGACCACGTTTTATTTGTGTATTATGTGCATGTGTGCTGGTCATTAGCTGCGTTAAATTACATTGCATTTGTAGTGATTTGATTATATTAGAATATATCTTTAGTAAATTGATTCGTATATAAAATATGTAATAATGTTATTTTCATGAGAAAAAAAATACAAATGCAATCTGCTGTATGTCTTATTGAGACTTGAGACAATGAAAAAGACGTTTTCAGACAGAACATTATTATTGCTTTATTTGTCAATATAATTGTTATTTTTACAACAAATCTATTTCCACCTATGTATTCCAGTTGCATGATATATTTTTAAGATCATTGTTGTTCCCTTGACTTATACAGTCATAGTTACTTTGTGAAAACAAGGAGTTTGAGACATCATGCATATTTATTGACATCGATGGAATTGTTGACCATCAGTACTAGTGTTTAAACAAACTTGTATATATTGATTTTCTGGTGTGGATGTAATATACATGTACAGTTAAAGCTGCTTTAGTGACTACCTCTATATAACAATAACCTGTATTGTGTGACCTTAATTGTAATCTCCCTTCTCTTTGTACTTCATATAATTAAGCTGTATTTAGTGAACACCTGTCTTATGTCACCCTATTTCAGAATTCCATTGGAAAGGTCGGATAAGACAAGTTTGGCTGTATAATGCTCATCTATTTATAGAGTAAGATATGTTTCATTTATTTATCCAGTAGATGTTACTTATAAAATGTATAGCCTCTTTACATTAAATTACCTCGGATAAATAAAGATTACTTCTGATCCATAAATCATGTAAAATCCTGTAGATTCTTAAAGAACAAAATAATTCTACATCCCAAATATACCACCGTGGAGAAGAAAACAAAATGTAAGTTGTAATAACTTCTGCCCAATACATTTCAGGTTTTGGTGAATAATAAAAACGTATATAACAATGTTGGTGCACAGGATGCATTTCTGGAATAACTTCATCAGATGACGCTCAATATCTAAATATTAGAAAGCCTAATGATTGTTGTGTTTGTGTGCAATAAACCAAAGGGTTTAAAATATACTTAAGCTAAATCAAATTGCATAACACATTTTCTGCCTATGCGGTATTTTTTTAATTTCATTTGGTCAATGTAAACTCTACGAATAATAATGCTACACATCCCAACTTCAATTAGCCTTCAATATACGTTTGGCAAAGGAAATGCGCCATTTATCACTTCACACTGCAATGACTGACATCTGTCTGCATAGTCACAACTGCGACAATACAAGTAAACGTGCTTTAATGTGTGTCTCAGTATAACATTGGATAGTTTCTCATGTTCATTTACATCCATGTCCTTTCTTACTAATGTAGCTTTTATAGCGTTCCATATGATAACGCTGTTCGCCCGGTAATATGTGAAATTTGGCATGTTACTGACATGTGGAAAGCACTTGCAGGACCGCATCAATTCACTAAGAACGGAAGTTTGATCCCATAAAATAAGTTTAACATCCCCAAACATTTATACAAGTACCTATCCCAAGCCAGAAAAGTTAGTGGTCATGTATATGGATGTTCGAATTATCGATTTCACCCCTGTTTCATCGATTTTTTTATTATATTTTGGAAAAGTTTCGACAGTGTGGTAGTGTTTGGTTTTCGTATTATTATAGCAGAATTCCATATATAGCAGTATTATCTATATATAAATACATTTCCAATGTACTTGACCAAGTCGGTGTTGACAAATCAGAAAATGTAGGATATGCAATCATCACTATTCACTTTCTATTGGAACATCCAACTTGATCGTGTACATGGTAGACTTAAAGTCACATGCTGAAAAGATAAAAAAACAGACGTGGTTTAAATCTTGTTCAATAATGAGTTTTTTGTGTGTGTTTTTTGGATAGTCATCGCTATTACGCTTTGTATGTTTTTTTCTTTCACATTCAACACTGTTTATTCAATTGATGTCATGTCTGTCAGAGAAATGTATAAGCTTTATTTATTTCATTGCTAAATGCTTTTTATTTGATTTGTATATAAAAAAAAACTTCCCACCGTAGTGCTGTAATTCAGTATAGCAATGATGCGTACATGCGTTTTATTGAAAATGAATGGATGAATTACATCAGGCGAGCCCTAATTTGATTGATGATTTACATCGGTCATTATTTGCTTGATCTTCAGCAAATGAATCAAATTAACTGAAATAAGAATCGTTATTCATGATTTAATTACTCTGCATTGTAACAGTCGATAGACCGGAAACCGATACATGCCTCCGTAAATACATGCGTAAATGATGGTTTCCGGTTTATGCTATTTGAATGACGTGATACGTCAAATTAACGAATCGACTGTATTCACGTAAATCTGAGGGATATTAAGAGTTGAATCTAAAGAAGAGAGACCGGAAACTGATACATGCTTTCGTAATCAAATGCGTAAATGATTGTTTCCGGTTTATGCTATTTGAATGATGTGATACGTCAAATTAACGAATCGACTGTCTTCACGTAAATCTGAAGGATATTAAGAGTTGAATCTAAAGAAGAGAGACCGAAACTGATACATGCTTTCGTAATCAAATGCGTAAATGATTGTTTCCGGTTTATGCTATTTGAATGATGTGATACGTCAAATTAACGAGTCGACTGTCTTCACGTAAATCTGAAGGATATTAACAATTGATTCTAAACAAGACAGACCGGACACCGATGCATGCTTTCGTAATCACATGCGTAAATGATTGTTTCCGGTATATACTATTTAAATAACGTGAGACGTCAAATTAAGGACTCGACTGTCTTCACGTAATTGTGAGAAATATCTTTCTATTAGTGTTTAAAATATTTCTTTCTTACATTCCAGGACGATTTTAATGGGTGCGAAATATAAGGTTTTGACTCTTTAAACTAGATTAATTGAATATAACAGATATAAATACCAGTAAATAAAATTACAAATATGAAATTGTATTATGCATTTGGCCTTAGAGACAATAACTCGCTATCGCTCGTTGTAATAAAGCCGAGAGATTAAAATAAAACAAGTAAAGTACTGATGTTAGAGGAATGGTGTATGGATAGTTTTATTATAATACCACAATAGGAAGGATGGAGCTGAATCATCGTTGAAGGGATAGAAAAATGTTCAGATACTCCGTACGTAAATATATAGCAATGAAAATAACAGTTGACTGTAGCTTTATTTTCAACAGCAGTGGGTAACCATATTAAACACAGAAAGATGTATCACTAACACAGGATTAGTGCTTCATTAAACTTTAGGTTCACATACCATTCAACTCTAACTAAATTCTGTCCACAAGTTGCTTTTTTCTAACTCGAGTACAATCAAATCTCGTAAGACACACCTGACTATGTGCTCTTTTTATGGATGCAAACCATACTTTTTTTTATTCACAATATATGCATTATATTGATAAAAATAGTTTAACCCCGCCACCTCTTATCGAAATGACCATACAAAGCCAGGAAAGTGAGCGGTCGGATATTTGATTGTTAGGGGTGTCGAATTTGCCTCTTTCTATGATTTTCCTATTGGAATTTGGAACTGTTCTGACAGTGTGATCCATTTGTTTGAATATGGACCAGACCCATGTCTGTCACGTTAATTCCATTGCAATCAAATCTCAGCTGAATATGTAGTTTTAAGTGGATATCTCAGATAAAGATAAGGAACGTTTTGTCATATTTTCTCTTTTATCTTACTTTGGTTTGATCTAATATAAGGAATAGACGTAATTATACATTTTAAAAACCATGCTACTCTAGTAAGACCAATGTTCTCTTCCTTCAGGCATAGGTGACTTTAGCCGATTTTAGCTATCCGTTGTATTCCCTTTGGTTTACTTTCTCCAAGACTTTTAAATTATTTGGCTTTAATATCTTTTGATTATGAGCGTACGTGATGAAAGTTATTCCAGAAATTCGCCGTGTGTACTAAATTAGACATCTATTTATTTATTTATTTATATGTAATAAAACACACACAATAGATTCAATAAAGATAGACATTTAATTACCTGTTGGAATTGAAGATTGAAAGATTATTTTATTTCACAGTTTGTTTTTGTTAATTATCTTCAGAAACTGAGAACTTTTTTTTAATTTACTTATACTTAAAATTAGTTATCGCAGACACTATAAAAATAAATACCTCGTTTCCTAGCAACGGAACATATTATATAGTCTGCGTCGTCTATATCTGACAATTTAATGTGTACCTTTAATTTTACTTTTGTCAGTTTTGAACGTAATTAGTGTAAGACAAAAAATAGTTTTACTTGTCCGCATTCTCTTTATATTCCTGAAGTAAGAGCCTCACTTGTTAAAAATATCAATTATCATCTTCTAATTTTGCAGTTTAGATGCATTATCCTATTATTGTTTTTTTGTGCAAACTTGCCAGGAATCTGCTTTAAGCATCGTTAATATACAATGTATGTGTAAATGTTATTGAACTTTATTCCAAAACAGTCGCCATGATATAGCTGAAATATTGCTGAAAGTGGCGTTTAACACCAAAACCAAATCAAATCAAATTATTATTCCAAAAAAAAACGTGTCTTGCGTACTAAAAAGAGTTTGAAGATACCAAAGGGGTAATCAGAATCCGTAAATCGAAGACGAACAGAAAAAACAATGGCCATTAGAGGGGGACAAACAAAACACCACACAGAAAACTAAAGATCGAGCCACAAGATCCCTTCTACAACCGGGGTTAATGCATGTGCTCCGGAAGGGTAGTTAGTTCCTGCTCCACTAGTAGCTCCCGTCGTGTTAATAAATGAGGTATTTACGTTTTCATCACTAAATGTATCACTGTATCGATACATTTACTGGTGGACTATTATTCCCTGAGGGCATTATCTATTCCTAGTAATCAACGTATATTATATATGTACAGTTCCTAAGTAATGTATGTATTAAAACTAAGGCCGATCTACCTCAGGCATCGATACGGATTCTGAATACCCCTTTGGTATCTTCAAACTCTTCTTAGCCGACTTTGTTGTCTGTTCTTCTTCGATATACGGATTCTGAATACCTCTTTGGTATCTTCAAACTCTTCTTAGCCGACTTTGTTGTCTGTTCTTCTTCGATATACGGATTCTGAATACCTCTTTGGTATCTTCAAACTCTTCTTAGCAGACTTTGTTGTCTGTTCTTCTTCGATATACGGATTCTGAATACCTCTTTGGTATCTTCAAGCTCGTCTTAGCCGGCTTTGTTGTCTGTTCTTCTTCGATATACGGATTCTGAATACCTCTTTGGTATCTTCAAACTCTTCTTAGCAGACTTTGTTGTCTGTTCTTCTTCGATATACGGATTCTGAATACCTCTTTGGTATCTTCAAACTCTTCTTAGCCGACTTTGTTGTCTGTTCTTCTTCGATATACGGATTCTGAATACCTCTTTGGTATCTTCAAACTCTTCTTAGCAGACTTTGTTGTCTGTTCTTCTTCGATATACGGATTCTGAATACCTCTTTGGTATCTTCAAGCTCGTCTTAGCCGGCTTTGTTGTCTGTTCTTCTTCGATATACGGATTCTGAATACCTCTTTGGTATCTTCAAACTCTTCTTAGCCGACTTTGTTGTCTGATCTTCTTCGATATACGGATTCTGAATACCTCTTTGGTATCTTCAAACTCTTCTTAGCCGACTTCGTTGTCTGTTCTTCTTCGATATACGGATTCTGAATACCTCTTTGGTATCTTCAAACTCTTCTTAGCAGACTTTGTTGTCTGTTCTTCTTCGATATACGGATTCTGAATACCTCTTTGGTATCTTCAAACTCTTCTTAGCCGACTTTGTTGTCTGTTCTTCTTCGATATACGGATTCTGAATACCTCTTTGGCATCTTCAAACTCTTCTTAGCCGACTTTGGATATCCCGCTTGATGCCGCTTTGTTTACTTGCCCCCCCCCCCCCCCCCCCCCCCTCCCCCAAAAAAAATATCTTTAAATTATTTGGCTTTCCAATCTTTTGACTAGAAGTGTACCTGATGAAGATTATTCCATAATCTCGTCGCACTAAATAAGATATTTACGTTATCATTACATACGTGTAGTGGAGAGATATTGCAACAAAGCATTTAATAATAAAACTCAGCAGGTCTAGGTATACCATTTCAGTTTTATTAGGTCAACTAATTTTATCCGTGAACTACTTTCCCTTTTTTATTTGAGAAAAATCTAAATTGGGTGTTACAAGAATGATTCCCCAGATGGCAATTATATTGCAGGAATATGTTATCTGTTTTCTTACTCTTTTCCCGGTAGATGTAATAATAAACGTGTTAGCCTCCAGTGCCTGGGATCGTGAATTCGATTTCCGGGCGAGTCAAACCAATGGCTATGCAGTTGCTATTTTCAGCTTCAACGCTCTAAACATGCAGCATAAATCATAGGAGCGACATGTTTCAAAGTAGAGCCTTTAGTTGGGACATGTCAACCGTAGAATTGATGACAATAAGTAGCCAATGAAAACACGTATTACATAATAATTACATTAGAATTATTAACTTTTGTAGATGACAATCGTTTTTACGACAACATGCTAATGCATTTTCTCTCTTTAGAATTCGCATTGAGCAATTACTGTACTTTCACATTCACATCATTGCACTGATCATCAATTAAAAAAAAGCAACAGTACAAGCCTTTTTTCTATTTTAATTTTGTATTTTCAAACATTATGCTTCTTTACATCTTTCGGAAATTGAAAATGTATATATATAGACCATAATGCCCTCTGGTGTATTTAAATTTATGTCTGTAAAGTTGTTTTTATTGTAACAATGGAATGGGAATATTTACTATTTTAGTTTCCCATACAAAAATAACTATAGCAACGGTACAAGAATGTCTCACGTCCTTATACAACAATCAAAACTGCTTTTAGTAAACGTATGTGTAAGCCATAACACTAAAAGAGTAACAACAGTGAAGTCAAGTACAGGGAATTAGGGGTTTGGGTTTTGGTGTTTGACGTCAATTTCAACAATATTTAAGTTAAATCGTGGTGGTCAGTTCTTTTCATGGAGGAAACCGGAGTACACGGAGAAAACAACCTACCTGCCACAAGTCACTGACAACCTTTATCAAATAATGTTTTATCGAGTACACCTCGCCTGAGCGGGGTTCGAACTCACAACGTTCGTGGTGATAGGCACTTATTGCAAATGTAGTTATAAATGCAATTACCAGACGATCACGACCACGACAGCCCCAATGTCGAAAACAAGTTACATTTCTTTTCAAATAAAACATCTAACTCCTCAATATATAGCTATACTTTCTAATAGATTTAAAGACATTTTCGTATGCAATTTGCGCTTTCACCAAGCAAAATCCAGTAATAACATTTGCTTTAAATAAGAGAGTATCTTGTACATACTATTCCACGAATTAACGCATTCACAGTGGAATACAGCTTTTTATAAGTCTAGCTATATATTTATTGCATCGACACCCGCTATTTGGAAAGGTTTAGAACACAAATACCATGAACTTGTCAAATTTGACTCATTCTACTGTTCATTGATGAATCATGGTTCTATATGTCTTAGGAATTGTCAGAACACGATTGGTTCTAATCTCAGGACTAGAAGTAATTATAATTCCAAGACACACATTTAAGTGATTCGTTTAAAAAGAAAAAAATATCAATATATGTTTAAGACACACAAGGCATCCTAAAAATGTGCCCTTTATGAACAGATTCCCTATATATAGAGGTTACAATTATAAGCACTACTCATTAATGGGGAAAATGAGGCTGGCCTTTATAGACATTGATTTGTTATATAGAGGTGCCCTTTATGTCAGGTTTGACTATGTAGTATCTAATGAGGTACTAAATTTAAAAAAAACTCACTAATTACGGATTTTAAATAAAACATATCTGTGTTAAATAATATACCAACAAGGTTCTCGTCTATGGTTCTTAAAGACTATATAATTACCATCTTAACATTCCCTGTTTGTGCTTTCTCGTTAAGTCTGTATGACTATTTTATTAACACTTCAGATACTCAAGCTATCTATGATATATTTTTTCACACAAAAAATTGAAAAGTATGCCAAAAAGTGCAACATTCCTACAGATATACTCATGAGTCATGCATGATTAATCACAAATTATATCACAGTTTGAAATGTTATGCAAGTAACATAAAGCCTATTGTTTACAGCAGCATATGTTTTCTTCAAAAGAAATCTTTTCATTGAAAAAGTATATCAATAGTAGAATAAACACTATGTCAGACACATTATATGTTTTTCAGCTATCAGACAGGATATATAATGTCACATTATATACCCTGTCTGATAGCTGAATAACAGATATATTACGGATTTAACCTTTTTTTTAAATACAACATCCAACTGTATTAAATAAATTTGCCTCTTTTATTTTCATTTTTCGTATCTCTAGGTGTCCATTTCCGTACCTTTGACGTCAAAATATGTGTCACGTCATATTTCATGTATAGGGTGTCTCATGAAGGAAAATACTGTACTAAATTTCTAAATCAATACAGTTTCATATGTAGTAAATTTTATAAACTTTATAAATATAACATTAATATATCACATAACAAAACAACGGGTTTGCGAAACAGTTTCGATAATTCAAATGTTAACAACATGTAAATAAAACATTGGTGTGGCCCCATGACGTCGAACGTTTTCAAGGTTCAACGTTTTGTTTATTTGTTATGGTACAGCCGTGGAACATAGGAGTTTGCTGAATCGATCAGGTATTTGTGACGGAATTAACCGTTGTAATATTGTTTTGTTCATGCAGCCGTTTTGAGTATAAAACAGCATTTAATTTGGTAAAAATACATTTATTATTCCGTATTATACCATTGATTGAGTGAAGCGTAATGCTTTGTTGTCCATGTTTTAATCGTTTGTGGGGACTGAAATATATACCCCGTCTGTTTTCCGAATATATGCTGACATTCAGGGCTGAAGAACCAATGAAAATATGTGTAACAAACTAAATTCGTAATATATTTGTTTATTACGTATTGTAACATAAATACGCATTTTTCCTTTGATGTATTTATGCAGTAATCAACTTAAAAATAGTGAACTTTTACAAACCATGGTCTAATATGAAAATCATGGAATAACATCAAGATCTTGATGTTATTCCATGATTTTGCGGACCTCGACGAAAGCACCCAATATTGATTTCTGTTACAAACCATATATCCCATGGATCTTACTCATGCACATATTTAAACCAAATAAGGGTAATAACAAAATTACCGAACTCCGAACAATCTTACAAAGGGAAAGTCAAAACTCATAAATATATAAACAGACAAAATCAGTCAACAACCGGAAAACTGTGAAAACCGTAATGACCCTGACTTGGTACAGGCATTTCTAAAGAAATGGTGGGTTGAATCAGATTTTAAGGCGCCAAACCTCCCGCTCTCATTACGGTTCAAAGGTTCCGGCTGTCACTATAACAGTATTTAAATACAGGAACAAAATAGGTAAACAGGCAACTATACTCATCACGATCATGTCATAATATCCGAACACATCTGTTCCGTTGTTTTACGAGTGTATATTGGATAACATTGATTTTGCTATACTATATTTGTCATTTCGTCTTTGTTTGTCAATTAAGTATCAAATTGATCGGATGAAATTCAATTTTCTGCAAACTGTTGTACAACTATAACTCTTGAGAGGTAGTAAGATAATTAGAGCACATTTGACCTGAAAATATGAAAAAAAAACGATGACTTTGATATATGTTTTTTATATTGTCCTTTTCTGATTTGAGAAAAAAAACAGTTGTAATCCAGAGAACAAGAGCCCTCAATAAAGAATAAATAAACGTTATAAAACACCGCAGGGGTAATCAAGAAAGGCAACATTAGGCATCCTTCGGATTCGTTGGTTTAAATAAGTTCATTCGTAAGATCCATGGTATATATAATACTTAAACACGTGTTAATATGTATAAATCATGTAATTATTATTAAAACTAAGATACTCCTCCAGTAGGTACAGGTGACCTTAGCTGATTTTACTATTCTGTTTAGGCCCTTTCGTTCTCTTGCCCCGAAAGAGATTTTACAATTATTTTGCTTTCAAACATTTTGGCTTTGAACGTACCTGATGAATGTAATTCCGGAAGCGTTTCGTGCGCACTAATTTTGATATCTCCTTTTTTTTTACACGTATAGGTGTAAATGAAACGGAAACTGTTTTCGCGAAAAGATAATTACCCCAGTTGGGAGGTTATAATTGAAATTTATACAGTAATGAAGATTTGAATTACATGAAGAAACGAAACAATTTTTCATGAAAAACATAACATTGAACAGTGATCTTCCAATAAAAACTAATTTAACCGCTCCCTATTTTATTGCGGTGTTTGTACCAAGCATGGTAAGTGAACAGTCATGTATATAAGTGCTAGACTGTATCGATTTTTACGATTTTCTATGAGATGTTTAGAACTGTTCCAACGGTTTGGTATTGTTTTTTTTCCCCATTTATGGCAACGATTATTATTGAGGGTGTTAGGTCTTCTATGTATTAGGGAACTACGCTAGCAATTGAAGTTCATCTTAGTCTGATTATTGTCGTATTGATTTTCTGAGCAGCTTTTCAAAATCTCCTTCAAGAGAGAATTTTGATTTATGATTTAAGGATACTCTTTGGCACTTGTCGGCTGTATTTCATGTTTTGATAAAGTTGTCATAGCTGTGTTTCTTCATGGGTTATTAGCAACTGGAAATACTGTTGACACTTATATAGTCACGTCATCTACAGAAGTATGTCTGTCTATTATTTTAATATTACTGACACTACGTCAATCACTAACGCAAGTCGCCGTACTAGAATTTTTTTATTATGAAATAAAACTAAACGTCAGCTATGCCATGTAAATGAACAGACACGCAGTGTTGTGTTTTTGTTTGGCCTCTCTTCGTCTCTGGATTATCCATTTTTAATTGCCCCTTCGGTATTCTCTAAGGTTTTATCATCCATCAAAATTCAATATAAAACTCAACATATCAGGAATAGAGTTTTTATGCAGTTCTTTTATTAATTATTTCCTGTTGATTTATTTCGATACAGCTGTTCATTAGTGAACGGTTCAATAGCAGATCTGCTTTTTATTTGTTTCTACTTTTGGGAATTTGTTATGAGTATCTTATTTTTTTCTCCTTTCAAAAGGCTAGATGTCTAAATGGGGCTATTGTTTTTGGTGGCGATATTTGTCATGATTATAGTTTTGCTAAATTGGTTTTCTGTCTTTATTTACACATACGCATCCAAGATATTTTCACGTTTGACAATTAAAATGGAGGTTGTGTATTAGGGTTATGGTGATGCTGTTTAACAGTATTTCAGCCATATCGTGGCGGTCAGTTTTATTAGTGGACGAAACCGGAGTACACAGATAAAACCACCGACTTGACACAAGTCACTGCCAAACTTAATCACATAATGTTGTTTCAGGTACACCTCGTCTGAGCGGGATTCCAACTCACACCGTTAGTGGTGATAGGCACGGATTATTTCATAACTGTGAACAAATAAGTGGTATTCTATGCAATGATATCATCCAGACAATGTCAAATTCATTCCGTTCAATTCAATCTTTTATATCTATATTCTTTCTCGATTTTTTTTTATTTGATACATGTACAGAGGTTACTTAAGGAGAGGAGTGAAAACCGATCAATCTGTGTCATATATTCATTCAGTACTAAAGTTTTCTAAGAGGACAATCTAATATCCGGATCAATTCCGTTTGATATCCGAATTTTACAATCAGTGAAGAATAGCATTCCATTACTAAATATTAATGCATACAGTATATTTTTAAAAGGTCAAATAAAAGTATTTTTCTGTCATGTTTCTAAACATTTTCTAATATCAATCACTCAATTAGGACACGTTTGTTTTGTTCAAAGTGTAAATGGTAAAGGTTGTGTATTGATATATTGAGATTACTGGAAATTTATTGAATTCTCGCAGAGCTTATTCCTTGCATACGAATCTCATTAGGGTGACTAGCCATTTCCTATGCGAATTACCAAAGATAGAAGTAAACTGTTTTAATTTATTTAATTGAGCCAATTTGTCTCTTGGCTTGACGTTTTTATGGTATTTAGGAGTACCATATTGGAGGTCCTTGTATATAAATGATCATGAATGACAATTTTGCATCAATTTGAGAGTTTAGCTCTTAGATGATTATATATATTGTAGATGCACAAACAGAACATCAATTATACAGCATAAATTCCCCATTATCTCTCACGCCACGATATAGCTGAAACAGTGCTAAGGTTAATGTTAAATACCAATCAATCAACCAATTATATCTCTGTTTGTGCTGTTATTGGCTGTATGACACATGGTAAAATAATATCAAATCGAACAAGCTCATAATATAAAGATACTACAACATCGTTGGAACAGTTCCAAAATCCAGCAGCAATATCGTAAAAAGAGGGGAAATCGATACACTTATAAATCACCTTTTTGTCATGCAGGCAAATATATAGTTTTAATTTTACTTTTTTTTATTTTTACACGTCAAGAGATATTAGCATGTGTTACACATTTGAATTTGAATAGTTGGTAAACAAAATACTTTACATTAGCATTATTGGTGCAGGGACTGCTTACCATTCCAGAACCCCAGTTTTTAGTGAATTCCGTATTTTTTTAATCATTTGCTTTCAGTGTAGTGTTTTTTACATCCTTTTGGCCATTGTTTCTCTACTTAGATATACGGTTTCTGATTACTCCTTCGGTATCTTAAAATAGTCTTTTTTCCGATCACAGAAGATAATTTTTATAATTAACCACCAAACTTTCTTATATTAAGAAAACAAAATATATGGCGATGTATAATGACAAAATGTTAAATAATCACGGTTAAAGGGGATTGTGGTGTTTAACGCCACTTTCAGCAATATTTTAATTATATCGTGGCGGTCAGATATATTGGTGTAGGAAACCGGGTTACCCGGAGAAAACCATCGACCTGTCGCAAGCTTAAATATTCTTGTTAAGAATGTATTACTTACTATAGTCACAATACAATCTAAGGATGATACACTAAATAACAAAATAGTCCATACTTGGTCAATAAAGTTTACATACTCACCAAGAGATCGTCGTGGTGGTATTGTAGTTGGATTTACAACAACCTGTGCAATCAGTGCATACCATCACTAAAATTGTGAGTTTGAATCCTGCTCATTGCGGGGTTTACTCGATACAACATTATGCAATGCAGTTTGTCAGTGACATAGGACAGGTTGGTGGTTTTCTCTATATACTCCAGGTTTCCTCCAACAATAAAACTGAAATATTGATGAAAGTGGCAATGAGAAGATATTAGATATAAGCACAAAGATAGCTCATATTTAGTCATTAAAGTTCTCATATTTACCAATATCCTGGCATATATGCAATGAGCTGTCCATATCATATAATATATATGCATAATGTATGAGGAAAATATTGACATATTGTTATCTAATAAATCATAGCATCACGATAATTCGTATTATACAACAATTAGTCACCCAATAGCGGTTTATTATAGATTATTATGTAAATCACCAATTACATAAGCGCGAATTTTATAGCGTTTTGGACATATAATGATTATCTAATGTATCATAGTTATATAATTGTACTCTGAAATTGTCATTCCGGGTGATATTTAATTAATGTTTATGTAACAATTGCACATCTGTTGTGTTTGCTGACTATATCTTGAACTCGTGTACTATATAGTATAGACATGATTTAATATGAGTGGGTCGCGGTTTTATTGATTTCGCCACCGTGCACACGCTTGTTATTACTTCTAGAGTTCATGGTACATTGCATTGGAATCTCAGAATTTTATTGTTATAATTTATTTGATTTATAACCACCAAGGAATTGACCACGTCTCGTCATTTCATCGATCTTTGCAATTTTGACGTATACTGTAAATGATAGGTTAAAGTGTATACTGATGGATTCTTTGTGACGAATGGAAATATGCATTTGGTTGTGTCTCTTGTGTGTTTGATACAACACTAGATAACTATGTGAAGAGTATATAGTCGGAATAATGATTGAAACGAAACTACGTTTTCTATGTAGTGTTTTGTAGATTGTTGTTTGTCCTCTTGTCCTTTTTTCGTTAAGCTCTTGTGTGCTCCGTCCTTTTTTTCGTTAAGCCCTTGTGTGCTCTGTCCTTTTTTTCGTTAAGCCCTTGTGTGCTCTGTCCTTTTTTCGTTAAGCCCTTGTGTGCTCTGTCCTTTTTTCGTTAAGCCCTTGTGTGCTCTGTCCTTTTTTCGCTAAGCCCTTGTGTGCTCTGTCCTTTTTTCGTTAAGCCCTTGTGTGCTCTGTCCTTTTTTCGTTAAGCCCTTGTGTGCTCAGTCCTTTTTTCGTTAAGCCCTTGTGTGCTCTGTCCTTTTTTCGTTAAGCCCTTGCGTGCTCTGTCCTTTTTTCGTTAAGCCCTTGTGTGCTCAGTCCTTTTTTCGTTAAGCCCTTGAGTGCTCTGTCCTTTTTTCGTTAAGCCCTTGCGTGTTGTCCTTTTTTCGTTAAGCCCTTGTGTGCTCTGTCCTTTTTTCGCTAAGCCCTTGTGTGCTCTGTCCTTTTTTCGTTAAGCCCTTGTGTGTTCTGTCCTTTTTTCGTTAAGCCCTTGCGTGCTCTGTCCTTTTTCGATTTACGGATTCTGATTACTCTTTTGATATCTTCAAACTCTTCTTACCAGCTTTTATCATTTGCAAAATCAAAATAGTGCAAACAAGGGGACATTATTAAACTCATATGTGTGATAATGTTCGATAAAGATATTAAACGACTAGTGGGCGAAACCACAATGTCTAAGGTTGAAATAAATTGAGGGAGCAACCACATGTTTAATGAGTAGCTCATTATTTTTATATATTAGTTATCACCCATCAATTTTTTCATTTGACTTGATGTTTCAAATGGAGCATCAGGTAAAACAATTACGATATCATGCTATAATGTGGTTAATGCGTTTAACGATAAATATATATTCGCCCACAACTTTTGATCATTATCTCTAGCTGTAGTTTCAAATATTGGTTGTTCTGGTTAAAATGCCATTGATATATGATCAGTTGCTGGCTGTGTAAAGATCACTGTATGTGTCGAATGTTGCCGATTATCACTATTTTATTACCTCCTGTTGTTTATACTAGTGCTCATGTCTTATTTACGTTATTTGTGTTTGTTAGTGGTGTCTAACACATATTGTGTTGTGTTTTTGTTTTGTTTTTCTCCGTCTTGTGCACCCCTATGTTGCCAGTTTCATTGATTATAACATGTAGAGCACTTGGAACACGATCGCCCTACTTTAATAAATGCAAATACACAACATGTCAATAATTTGTCATATTAGGCCACCTACAAAATACATCTACAATTGTTATGGATTGTAAAATATTTCATAAGAATGTATGAAGAGACCAATGGGATAATTAAAAACCAGAAATCTAAATAGGACAGACAATATAATGGACAGACGATACAATAGGCAAAAGAAAAAAGACAAATGGGCAAACGACGGTCTACAAAACACTATACAGAAAACTAAATGTTGCGCCACACGACATCCACTAAGTAAATGAGTGTAAACTCAGATACTCCAGAGAGGTAAGCAGTTCCTGCGCCACTAATGGCACGCGTCGTGCTACTGTTAATGACAATATGCATGATATTGACAAACAACACATTAACATTTAAAAAAAAACAGTCAGAACACATCACTTCGAAAAAGGAAAAAACATTCCACACAATCCGTCTTTTACATATAATCACCTGAAGTTCAAAGGATGTATATTTATATACTGTGAAATTAATGTCACATTCAGGATGTATGATTCAGATGATAGTATTGATAACAAATACAGAATTAATATTAGTATAATGTAACTATGTCTTTGATAATGCTGACATATGGAATTGGCATGACATGATTTAAAACTAATAGACAGAAACCATGCATCAGGGATCAGATCAAAAGATATTGTGCTCTTGGGATCTGTATCTAAATATATTATGAACAAACATTAACGATTTTATCCTTCAGGTTAATAACTGCTGTGTATTACAAAAGTTACGTTTCTATTATACAGTGTAATTATAAGAGTACTTTGAGCCGTAATGAGAGCGGGAGGTTTGGCGCTTTAAAATCTGATTCAACCCACCATTTCTTTAGAGATGCCTGTACCAAGTCAGGGTCATTACGGTTTTCACAGTTTTCCGGTTGTTGACTGATTTTGTCTGTTTATATACTTATGAGTTTTGACTTTCCCTTTGTAAGATTGTTCGGAGTTCGGTAATTTTGTTATTACCCTTATTCATCTGACTGGCTGGTTAGAGGAAATATTTTACCAGCCCAACAATGTGATACATATAGATTATTATATGACCTTTTTCATATTAGATCCCTTATCAGCCTAGATTATGATATATCAATCACAGAACCGGTAGGAATTATATCAGGACCAAGAAGTGACGCGGGATCTGATATATAAACAAAGACCATGCTATGATCTTTTTATCATACACTTGGCGCAAGATAACATTTCCTGTGATATGTGATACCGATTACAGAATCTACCAGAAATGGGTGTGATATATTCCGGAACCTTCAGATATATTTTAAATTCAGCCCGCTATGGTAATGTAGGGAAGATGTCTAATGCATTTCATTAGATTTTAACTTTTATATCACATGGTAAAAATGCGCTATATGACATAGCAGTATATATTTATACTAAAATAGTTTACGCTTTTTGTGGGACGATAAACCTGCAAATTAATTTGAACTAAAGTGAACAAATTCTAAAAATTATGGAAAAGAATCAATAAAATGTCATTGACTAATCATCATAAAATCCTCCACAAAAACGCGTGCATGATTAATTAAATCTGTTATGAATTTAATGACTTACGATAATAGAACATACAAGGATTACATATTTTGTCTCCGGTGAATCAGAAATTAATAGTAGTACAAATATAGTTCTATAATAAAATCTATTTTTGAATTCGATTAATACAATGTTTGTCACACTACTATAATAGACAATCATCTTCCCGGATGGTTTATTTTGAGTATCATTGTCAATGGTATGCGAATCCTTGTATACAACTCATCAAGGATCATTCATGATAAAATGGCAATATTTGTACACCATATATTTAATCTAGTGGACAATTGTAACCCATTATATACGTGGGCAAGTTGTGCCACTTCACCATATATTTAATCTAGTGGACAATTGTAACCCATTATATACGTGGGCAAGTTGTGCCACTTCACCATATATTTAATCTAGTGGACAATTGTAACCCATTATATACGTGGGCATGTTGTGCCACTTAACCATATATTTAATCTAGTGGACAATTGTAACCCATTATATACGTGGGCATGTTGTGCAACTTCCAGGAAGGAAGGCAGATAATTTTTTCACAAAATCGGGGGTGTTGTTATGGTTATATAATATAACCATGAAATCGCAACAGCCAAATTCAGTGTAAACAATAAAACAATAGCTAACGAGATTATAATGTCAGTGCGTCTATAATAAACTACAGAGACGTCTGACGCCGGTCAATGACTTATTTTTCAGTAGATTTCGGATGATAATTTGTATTTCAAATATTATACAATCTTCATATATAGCTTTAGATGTTGATTTGCACGTTTCTGTCTTTATCGCACAGTTCTAGGGAGAAATCGTTGTCAAGTATATGCCTTTGTTCTTTTATATACACTATAGTACTAGTGGCAGGCACGTGTATGGCAGCTTTGGTATACAAGTGTAAACATCTGCTTTTCAAATCGTATTACTATTTTTTTATTTATTATTTTATCTCTAGATCTTTGTTACTCTATATTCTGTCTATTTTTTCCTTCAGACGATCCTCAGGAGAAAATACCCAAAATGCTTGTTTGTATGTATTGCAGCATGATAATAATTACATTTGTTACAGATGGTGTGTTCATCAAAGCAAACCTTTTTCACTGATATTCATGCAATTTGCTTCGTTTTATTGTGCACAGAAAAAGCATATCTGCTGTATGTCATTTACTTTAGATAGTTAAATACAATTGTTTACAGGTTTGCATAATAAACACGCCAATATCGACCATTGTACCCTCCAATTTTTATTGTTTAAATGTTATTTATATAGTACCTAGTATTTATTCCCTAATTTTAATACAATTCCTATAATATTGTTTTTACTCATATTTGCTATTAGAATTGTTTTTTGCATATGAATTGCCATAATAACAAAGAAATCAAATCTTGTAAAAACTATAAATCACTTTTTTTTTCGAATATAGACTAACGCGCAAAAACGATAGATCACAGGTGTTATCGACCACGGAGTCATCAAAATCAATAAAGATTGAATTTCTATTCTCAAAGTATTTTTTAGGATAACATATTTTAGCCTCCAAAATTTAATCGCATTAGTATCGGACTACAGTGTAACCATGATAACAACTAATTCGGACAGCAACAAAAAGAGGTTATATTTACATTGATGTTTAAATCAATGTTAGTTGCAGTCCGAATGTGTACATTCTCCATATTGTCCATTGTAGGTTTAGTATAATGTTCCGAGACTTTTATTTTAAAAATAGTTTAGACTGTATTTATGTTGTCAGTAGATTCCAATACACGTACAAGTTTTTTGTCATGGTTACATCGACGGTGTATCGTGTGCTGTAAGTATGCAGCATATGTGTATGGAGCATTTAGGTACCTGCTTAATTGAACTATTTTTTTCAATAACTGGAATTGTATGACTTACTTTTGACACTATTACATTACTGTTGAACAATCAACGCATATTTATTTTAAATTGCACAAATACAGTCAAACCTGTCCATACAGTCACCTCTATTAAGCGGTCACCTGTATTAAGAGGTCACATTTTTTTTGTCGTCATAGAAAATTTCATATGAATTGAACCTCTTTTAAGAGGTCACCTGTCTTATAAGGCCACTTTTTCTTTGTCCCAAAGGTGACCTCTTAATACAGGTTTGACTATATGTATATTACAAATTTCGACATCTATGTTTTAAATTGTGAGTACAGTCATACATGCCTTAAAGTACACCTCTATGATACAAATCACTGTCTATAAAGGACAGTCTCATTTTCCCCATTAATGAATAATTTTAAACTGTATATAAAGGGCACGTTTTCAGGTTCCCTTGAGTGGTCTTTATATACAGGTTTGACTGTATATGCATATTTTTCATATTGATAAAATATATAAAATAAAATTACGTACATGTATATTTTTGAAAAATAATATTGAAACAATGCGTGTTAATTATTATATTAACCCACTGTAACACATTTTATTGTGTATATTTATTCATATACAATATATGTATGGACATAATATAAAACAAAATGTATTATAATATTCAACATAAGTATAATTAATGAATTTTAGAGTTAGTTACATATGAGAGTAAGTGTACAAGTAATATATGTTGGTACTGCTACATATTAATTGGTAGTACAGCTACATCATGGTGTCAATGTGCTATGCAACATTACATTGTGTTTGACATGGTGTAGTTTTCAGTGTTGTAACATTATATTACGGTGACATTGGTGTAGTGAGCATGTAACATTACGTTGTGGCGACTTTGGTTTGACATGGTCTAATGAACAGTGTTTTAACATTACATTATGATGACATGGCTTTGACTTTGGTGTAGTTACCACAATTATGTAACATTAATCTGGCGACATTAGTTTCACATGGTGTAGTGATCAGTGTTTTAACATTACATTGCTATGACATGGTCTAGTGATCATTAACCTGACATTATGGTAACATTGTGTTGATATTGGTGTAATCGACACAGTGTTGTACCATGACATTGTGGAGACATTGCTATGACATGGTCTAGTGATCACAGTTCATTAACTTGACATTATGGTAACATTGTTATGATATTGGTGTAATCGACACAGTGTTGTACCATGACATTGTGGAGACATTGCTGACATGGTCTAGTGATCACAGTTCATTAACTTGACATTATGGTAACATTGTTATGATATTGGTGTAATCGACACAGTGTTGTACCATGACATTGTGGAGACATTGCTATGACATGGTCTAGTGATCACAGTTCATTAACTTGACATTATGGTAACATTGTTATGATATTGGTGTAATCGTCACAGTGTTGTACCATGACATTTTAGAAACATTGATATGACATAGTCTAGTGATCACAGTTAATTAACTTGACATTATGGTAACATTGTTTTGACATGGTATAATGTAACATGACATTGTGACGAGTTTTGTTTCACATGGTATGCTGATTGGTCTTGCAGCATTTCATTTTGGGGGCAACGTTTTGAATTTGGTCTCGTTACTACAATGCTGTATCATGACATCGTGGTTAAATTGCCTTAGCATGGTGGTGTTATCACAGTGCTGTATTGTGATATCGTGAAAACTCTGCATTGATATTGTTAATAGTCACCACAGTGCTGTAACATGACATTGGTATGGTGATGTATTCATGGTGCTGTGATACTGCCATTGTGGATAACATTTCTGTAACATGACAATGTGGTATTTTTTATAACATGACATTGTGGTATTTTTTTTTGCAACATGACATTGTGGTATTTGTGTAGCATGACATTGTGGTGATACTTCTGTAACATGACATTGTTGTAATACATTGTGGTGATACTTGTTTAACATGACATACATTGTTGTATTACATTGTGGTGATACTTGTTTAACATGACATCGTGGTGATTTTGTATAACATGATATTATGGTAGCGTTATCATTCTGCGCACCATGAAGATATAGGTTTTCCAAATGTATTAATATTTATGCATGTATATATTAGCCAGTTGTAAAACGTAAAGTTGTATAAGTTATATGGGTGTTATGCGTTATTGTGCTTAAGGCCATTTTCAACAATGTTTCAGTAATATCGTGGCGGTCAGTCTTATTGGTGTATATGTTCCAGAAACGAGCCGTGCGCACTAAATTTGAAATCTACGTTTTTATTACATGATTATTGTATACGCATACATACATGTTGGTATTCGTTTCATAACGAATAAGCGCGGAACTAACTATTTAGCCCACCCATTCCGCCATCAATGGTAGTTGGAATTTCCAACGCATTCGTTATATATCACCACTAACTTTTCTTTGGTGACGTCCGGAGTGACGAGGTGTACTCGATGCAACGCGTTGTGAGTAAAGTAGTCTATAAGTCCTATGATGTGTAATAAGCACTTCAACAAGCCCAAGACCTACATTTTGATTGGCGGGAAAATCAGGGACAATGGACACCAGTCTACATACTTTCCTTCTAATTCTCTAGACAGAATGAAACTAAAATAGACTTTAAGTTTTCTTTAACGAAAAACTTAGATAGCTAAATTAAGTCTTAGATTATTAGTTGTAGAATATATTCTAACTAGACATTATATATCACGTTTGATGTTTGAAAATAATTGCCAGAGCAATTTTACTTTCTTCCAAACACAGATAATATAGATGTCTTATATGATGAAATAAACGGATACCGTTTTATAGTGAAAGGTATTACCATAGTAACTGAGTGACCAATAGGCTAGATACAATGTATTTAAACTTTGTCTAGCCGTTGCTTTATCTCAATTTCTGATCCTATAGGCAACGATAAATATTTTCTATATATATATATATAAATATACAATGTATATGTTTGCATGTCAATTGTTTGTGTTGCTGTTCCCCGAGTCTTTCTCCCAACTCCTATCGTAGTTTTGTTTTCTCATATTTAAGCATGAAAAAACATATTGTATTATTCAGTGAGCATTCTATTCTATTATACATGTTACATATATTCAATTATTCGGATGACAGAAACGTCTGTATGTAGTATTTGCATTACGTCATCAATATTGTGACGTTGATTCATTAAATGCATGCGTTAGAAGCATAGACGTATTTATTCATCCAATGAAATGCTATTAGTTAATATTAAGCATTTTGATTGGATAACGAAAATCTTTTTTTTTATTTCATCATAGAACTTTATATCATATTTGTATGCATGTCTGAAAAAACAAATAATTTTCTCTTAAAGTCATAAATGAATAATAAAAAAATGTTTGTTATACGACATAATTCAATTAAATTATATTACTTTAAATTTAAATTATAGAAAATATTTACTGTCTTTTTCTGTTTTGCAGGTATAATTTAATGTATCAAATTGTCAGCTTATTTGTGTTATTCAGAGCTATATATATATTTCTACCTTTTTGCCAGTTAATATATCGAATATTGCGAACTTTTCAATGTTTTTTTAATTTATTTAGATACATATATATATATATATAATTATTGTTAATTTGCTTTATATCTTTGTATATTGTTTTTAAATATTTTTGTATCACTTATGATACATGTATATTATGCTACTTGTGCAATCAGTGTCTATCACCACTAAAATTGTAAGTTCGAATCCCATTGATGGCGAGTTGTACTCGATACAACATAATGTGATAAAATTTGTCAGTGACTTGCAGCAGGTTGGTGGTTTTCTCCGGATATTCCGTTTTCCGTCGCCATTAAAAAGGACCGCCATGATATAACTAACATATTGTTTAAGGTGGCGTTAAACATCATAACCTTAACCCTAATCCTTTGATTTACATATTTTTATAGGAACAGTTTGCAAATAATTGTAGTAAGTCCTATTTTATAGGTATGCTAAACACAACACCTCTTTCCGCAAGATATGAGCGCGAATCTAATTCGACGACGGCAAAATGTGAAGATACAAATGAGATAATCAGATGATATTCACTTCGCATGAAAATATCACAGGTATCTGTGATCAAGGTTTGTGGTTCGGAGTTGAAGATCCGTAGTATATGTAGCATATACAATCTGAAATTATAATTAAATGTTTGCTATATCTTTGTTTTTCTTAGAAGCACAAATATCTAACGAAATCCCGAATTAGGTCATGTCACCTTACCTCTCCTTCATCTTTTAATGTCCAATCATATGGAAGATAATTAAATATATCAATCAATTGGCAACAGCCACTCGGGTTTTAATACCTCAAGATTTGGTAGGCTCGTCGCTGATTGGTCGGTTTAAATATGACCCTTAACGTGAAACTTTCTTTGGTGATATGCATATACCTTAAGTGAACAATATGTTTGTGATTTTAGCAGAATCTATTTTTCATAATTATGATTGCTTATATTTTATTGCTATCAGATAATTTCTTCGGTGTTTATTGTTGATATTGATGTGTGTCATATAATATTTATCAATATTTGTCACTGGAACACATTTATATGGAATTAATTAAATGAAGCATTCTTATTCTATTTTCCAGATACATTACATGACAGCTCTCCGGGGCCCCTCAGAAGACTATCTACGTTGATTCACTACTCATTTAGGAATTCTCGTGCTAATTCTAGAAGAAATTCTGACGATTCCGTACATTCATTACGCATAGGTAGAAATAGTGTTACTTCACCTACAATATCATCTCATAAGCTTATTAGACAGTTGACATCAAAAACAGCTAAAGGAAGTTCTCTCATTAGAAGAGAGGGTTCCATTATTATGATCAAAAATGGCAAAATCATTTCTATGAGACGAGACCCATCAAGTACAAAGCTAACAGATGATGTGTTTTTACCGTTTCCATCCGACTCTAATACGCAAGCAATGGAGGTTTCTTTGTCAAATCATTCTGCATTGAATAAGGTCAAAGAAGAAAGCTTTGAAACCGAACCATTATTAAAGGAAGACAACTCTTGTCAACCACTGACAACAGGAAAAGTTAATGGTCATATAAACCATGTAGACCGATCTCCTCACGAACATCATTACTTAGCCAGTCATAGTTATATAAACAAGGAAGATAAATCTCCGGACGGAAATCATAACTTAACAAGTCATTCGAACACGAATGAAAATAAAACTGTAAATTATCCACGAAACAAATTGACTCGAATACCTCGAATTAGGTCAAATTCAGATGACAATATTGTTGTCAACGATATGAGTAGTGGAATTCACATTTCTATATGTGATCATGATTCTGGTGCTGCGGTCGGCATAAATGGCTTCAAATTCCCCTCTAGTCATCAAGAATATATCAGTGCATTACACCAAAATGAAAGTAACAATACATTAAATGACATGAAACGAACAAGTAGTGATTCCAATATAAAGACACACGGCTTAACTACTGGCAAAAAATCATCTATATCCAAAAGCGTTAATATTGTATATCACGTTCCTTTGTTAGACTCATCAAATAGACAATCTGATAATCTTATCACCCAGTCAAGTATTAGTGAATCAAATATGAATAAACAATGTATGCCACAGTATCGACAGAGATGGACTTTAAGTAAAGAAAACCTGAAAAAGTAACGTAGCACAAGGAAATAGTTTTAAAATCTCAAAATAAAATTCTAAAGAAATTTAGCATTAAAAAATTGTATAATACATTGTCTATTGTCTGTCATTATACCAATAATATCACCGCATCTGTGGTGTATTTGTTTTCATGCTAGCCTCAGGTGTGGTAGATCGTGGGTTCCAGCCCGGTCCTGTCAAACAAATGACTATCAATCTTGTATTTCTCGCATCTCTGCTCAGCGCGCAGCATTAAGGTATGAGAGCAATTATTGATTGGCCTGGAATCAGAAAAATCTCTCCGAGTGGAGCGACATGTCTATCCGCGGATATTTGTTGCTTCATTGAAATGAAACTTGGTCTCGCCATGAGATAGCTGGACAATTCCTGACTTGGCATTAAACAACAATCACTAACTCGCTTATATTATTGATTTACTGCATACATCTGTTAGTGGATTATTAGTTCCCGAGTATATCATCCGCACAATAGACCATTTGCCAATTATGGACTTGATTCTAAATTTATACACTTTTAACATTTTATCATTTGAGTTATTTCCCTTACAGAGGACAAACTTGGTTCCCCTTCAATGCATGAGCAACAGAAAAGATTAAGAATTTGAGTATAATTTTCTTAAAATTTATAGAAAATTGAACCTTGTAAAATTATAGAAGTCAACTTTATAGCAAAAAATAATTTCACAAGTTGTTACAACATTTAAATTTTATACAGAGTATGAGCAACATATATGTTATTTTGGTTGAATATTGCATGAAATTGACACTTTTGTCTGCCTCAAAGGGAAGCAACTACTACAAACATGTGGAAAAAACGTATAATTTTAGAATCAAGTCGGTAACTGGCAAATCAGCTAAAACAACCTTAACATGACATCGGCTATTGTCAGTGATTTGGCACTGATGCGGTTTATGTTTGAGATTGATAATTTCTGCTGAATGTAATTTATTACACATAAGGCCAAAATCCCTCTGGCATAGGTAACTTTAGCCGATTTTGACTGTCCTGTTTAAGTCCTTTGAGTTACTTTATCCCAAGCACTTAAATAATTTGATTTTCCAGTCTTTGGACTATAGGTGCACCAGATGATGGTTGTTCACACGAAATTGGATATCTACGATAGTATTATCAAACAAATGACGCATGCGAAGTTTTTATATAAAAGTATTAGGGGCCGTCGTGTTCGTGGTCGTATAATAGTTAGAATTACAACTACCTGTGTAATCAGTGCCTATCACCACTAACGTTGTGAGTTTTAATCCCGTTCCTGGAGATGTGTTCTCGATACACCATTATGTGCATGAATTTGTTGAAAAAAACGTTGTGAGTTCGAACTCAGCTTATGGCGAGGTGTCCTCGATACAATATTATGGGTAACTTGCGACATGTCGTTGGTTTTCTGCTGGTACTCCGGTTTCCTCCACCAATAAAACTGACCGCCAGGATATAACTGAAATATTGTTGAATGTGGCGTTAAATATCATAACCCTGACCACAATCTCACCTCATTTCTGCATACTTTCTAGATATTATTGAATGTGTTCCTGTTTTGAATATGCACGAAATATTTGCCACCTACCAAGCTACTTGATAGGTTGTTTAACGTTCAGCGGCAAATATTTGTCTGCATGTTTTATGGTTTTTGTTTCTGTTTCTGTTGTTTCAACATTTCTACAGTAGTAGGGTGTTGTAAACATGGTCATTCATGACACTGCTGATCGCGGCCTTCATATAAAAATGAGACCCTTTGTCAATGAGGTCAAGATTTATGAGTAGTATTCTTCAAATTGACCACTTTAAGTTGGCCAAATCTGTGTGGTTTACACATATTTCTACACCTATATATACCTTTCAGGGTTAGAGTTAGTTTTATAGTTGTTAAAGCAATTTTCAACTATATTTCAATTATTTCGCTTGGGTCAGTTTTATTGGTTTAGGTAACTAAGAGAGTAATCTGACAAACCACCGAGCTGTTGCAAATGTCATAGTGGAGCGACATGTCTGTCCTCGGGCTGTTTTTTCCAGTGATCTAGCACTACAAAAATATAGTTTAGTGTGTTGGTCTATTACAAAACGGACACCATGATCATCATCATCATTTCATTGCATGCAACTTGTTCTCGCCATGATATAGCTGAAAAACAATTGCTCCTATGACTTTAAACAACACTCACTCTTTCACGCATTCAGGACATCTATTACACCTTCGAACTCACAATTTTAGTCGTGGTAGTTACTGATCTATTAACCCCATTCAGAGACATGCAGCCAGGAGAGCTTAGAGACATGCAGCCAGGTAAGCTTCAAATTATTACATGCATTACTATGTACTACGCGTATTAATGTAGATAATCTATATCTCATTAATGTGTATTTATTTAGGTCACCTGTTGAAGGTTATTCCAGAAACGTGTTGTGTAGCACTAGATATTTATGTTTTTATTTCATTAACAAATTATCCAAAAACAATATCTCATTTTCGTATGATAACATCCGTGCATTGATTTTATTACAGCATTATGCAGAAACAAGCAGGTATTCTTGATATAATTACTGCACTGTGTTGATGTATTGAAATTGTATCCCGAGAAACATAGCTCACCTTCATCTCTTTTGTGAAGTATAATGTCTGTATTACAATTTCATCCCGAAAGAATTACAAAATTAGGTTCATTATATACATACTTGTATCATTATATACATACTTGTATCATTATATACATACTTGTATCATTATATACATACTTGTATCATTATATACATACTTGTATCATTATATACATACTTGTATCATTATATACATACTTGTATCATTATATACATACTTGTATCATTATATACATACTTGTATCATTATATACATACTTGTATCATTATATACATACTTGTATCATTATATACATACTTGTATCATTATATACATACTTGTATCATTATATACATACTTGTATCATTATATACATACTTGTACCATTTAGTATGTACGTGTAGTCTCAGTAAGACAAACATATCACCTACATGTATTTTTATATGCGATGTGCTGATTTAGTAAATAACGCCATGTATCTAACAAGAGTTTCAAGATACCAAAGAGGTAATCAGAATCGGAAAATCGAAGACGGTCAGATAACACAATGGCCAAGCGAAAAAGGACTAACAACGATCTAATCGTCATCTCAAGGCATGCAGAAAACCGTCATCTCATAGGTGAAAATTAATCAGTTTATTACAATTGTTCCAAGTACTTGTTGCGCGCTTTTCCTGTCTACAGAAATCATTCTAGAACTAAGGTATGTCGCTATAGATATTCATTATATACGAAAGCCCATAATGATCATTCGAGATTCACGATTCGAAATTCTAGATTCGAAAATCGAGATTCGAAATTCAGTATTCTTATTAACTAATGAGATGAAAGCAATGTGGTGCTAAATCGAAGATAGAAAGGGAAGGCTATACATATTAAAATTAGCACTACATATAAAGACACTTAAATTAGCACTACATATAAACACACTTAAATTAGCACTACATATAAACACACTTAAATTACTCTAGTGGGCTAGGATAACCTGTAGAGTTTCTTGTCACATTATGAATATTTTATTAATTTCTTCTGTCACTGACTGCAACTGTGCAAATGTGCATTCCAGTTTTCAATTATTTATTATTTGCAGTTGTCTGCTAATATTAGTTTGTTTGATTGTTCTGTTATTTTGGTAAATGAATAGACTATTTCATATAGCGAAAAAGATTTTTTTCTTCTATTTTGTTCCATATAAAACTATGTAAAAAGACATTTCATTGGCCATGAAAAATTCTTAATTTAGAAGCGTTCTCTCGATTGGTTGTTTTAGATATTGAACAATGGAAGTGAAAACTGAAGTGCATATTTAGCAATAATCGAAACAGTTGCAGACAATTACAGAAGAAATTAATAAATTACTCTTAATATAACAAGAACCTCTACATGTTGTCGTAGATTATTAAAGTAATTTAAATGTGTATATATGATAGACTCAGATCGACGTCCAGTCTCTAATCGACATCCACTAACGTCATTATCTCAAATCACAGTCCGATTTAAGGGTATTCTCAAATCAGCGTCCTTTTCCAAATTCTCAGATCTATGGCCGATTTATCGTTATCAAATCGACGTCCTTTTCAAGTTTGTACATCATCTGCATCATTGTATATTATATTTTTAATATTTGTGCAGCCTGAAATATTTGCTATAATGCTCATTTTCCTGTTTTAACAGTTGTATTCGGGACAAAACAATGAAACAAAAGCGACATACTGTAAATACTGTTTTTTAATCTTTTATTTAAATTTATTGTTATCTTTTTTAGCGCATTTTTTCACTTTCTAATATCATCAATAGAGTTATTATCGAAATAATAAGTGTGTTCAATGATTCCTCAAATTACAGTCAATAGGGCCTGAATAAACACAATAAGATTTTATCCACAGTAACTATAAAAAAAAACAGGCATTTTATGTCATCAACAATCACTCACCTAACGGGTGTGACGTCATTAGAAGCATACGTCAGTGACGTCATTGGAAGTCGATTTGAGAAAATGAGAAACGGCCATAGATTTGAGAATTGGACGCCGATTTGAGGATTGGACGTCGATTAGAGACTGGACGTCGATCTGAGTCTTACATATATATTGGGCTAGTTTGAATATGAGTAGTCTCCAATTATTAACATCACCTAGCTTTCATTCCAAAGGTTAATTAGAATGTCGAATTTCAGATATTGCATCTCGAATTTCGAATCCTGATTTTCGAATGACCCTTCTGGGATTTCGTAATTATCCTAGAATTTGTTGAAGGTTTGTTAATCTGTAGTAGGCATAGAAAATCATACCCGAGTTCGGTTATAGGTTTATCTATATGAAGGTAAATAGTCATACATACCTCCTCAGGGATCGAACAAAAAAGGCATATCTGGGTATGTAGGTATATCGCCATGAACGTAGATATCCATAACTGGGTATGGCCGAATGTTTGTATCTCTATGACCGTACATAGCCATACTTGTGTATGCTGAAGGTTTATCTCCATCGGGCATCGAACATAGGAAGGGTTATTTCCCTCTGACATGGATAGCCATATCTGGGTTTGATTTAGATTGATAATCCCTTGGACATATATAGCCATAAATGTTGTGTTTGTAAGGCGGGCACACCTTTAGGCAGAAAATGACATACTTTTATATAGTTGTATGTTAGATATCCATGTTTAGGCTCTTTAGTTTTCTTGCTCCCAAAGGCTTGACTTTCCAATCTTTTGTATTTGAGCATACTTTATTAATGTTATTCCAGAAAAGTGTCGTGCGCACTAAGTTAGATATCTACTCTTTTATTTATAATAATTTGCTTCTTATAAATCAAATTTTAGGTTTTAGCATAAAATAAAACCCTATAGAGAATCATATGCGTCAACATGGCTGCAAGAAGCTTCAAAATTCAAAGACAAATTCCACAAAATAAGTCATTATAGGTTTGGTTTGAGCTGCTTAGCTTTCAACAATATTTCAGTTATATCGTGGAGGTCAGTTTTATTGGTGGATGAAACCGGAGTACCTGGAGAAAACCACCGACCTGTCGCAAGTCACTGACAACCTAAATCATTATAGCATATTACGAATGTATGAATTTCATGTTAAGACAATCTATACTAATTTGAAGCATGTGGTATATGATACAGGATAAATCGGAAATGTCAAATATTTCCTTTACTATGTGAAATTTTAAAATGATAAGAATAAAACTGGTAATTATGATGGATGGCAGAAATATTATTAAGACGAATCAATTATCACATAATATGGATGGCGCTTTTTCATCATGATCATATGCGGAAATTGGATAATAAATTGTTTATCACTACTGCTTTATAAATTAATAATTGCATGCTATTATGTACGTAAAAATCAAATATTAAATTGCAGAGGATAATCCCATGTTACTAGGATTTCCTGCCAACGTACCAATGATCAATTATTTATTTTACAAGTAATTTAAATATCGAGGACTATAAAGGCAAATAGCACATCTTGATTTGCTTGCCCGTATAATACAATGTCGTTCATTACAGGTTAAATTCAAACTATCAGATAAGATTATTAAGAGAAAAATGAACTTATACAATACCAGAGGGGAAATTTGGACCGATAAAGCTAGACCTCAGGCATAGGTGACCTTAGCCGATTTTAGCTATCCTGTTTTGACCCTTTGATTTTAGATTTTATTGCTCCGTAAACTTTAAATTATTTGGCTTTGTAATCTTTCTGATGGGACCGTACCGGATAAAGGTTATACCAGAAACGCGTCGTGCGCACTAAATTTGATATCTACGTTTTTTTTAACCCCTCCCCTTTTTTTATTCCCTGGACCAAGCAGAGAAAAGGTAACTGGTCATGTATATGGGTATTAGCGGTATGATTTTGCCTCTTTCTACTATTTTCGATTGGATTTTAGAACTGTTCTGACAGTGTGGTATTTTAGAACTGTTCTGATAGTGTGGTATTTTAGAACTGTTCTGACAGTGTGGTATTTTAGAACTGTTCTGACAATGTGGTATTTTAGAACTATTCTGAGAGTTTGGTATTTTATAGCTGTTCTGACAGTGTGGTATTTTAGAACTGTTCCGACAGTGTGATATTTTAGAACTATTCTGACAGTGTGGTATTTTAGAACTGTTCTGACAATGTGGTATTTTAGAACTGTTCTGACAGTGTGGTATTTTAGAACTGTTCTGACAGTGTGGTATTTTAGAACTGTTCTGACAGTGTGGTATTTAATAACTGTTCTGACAATGTGGTATTTTAGAACTGTTCTGACAGTGTGGTTTTTAGAACTGTTCTGACAGTGTGGTATTTAATAACTGTTCTGACAGTGTGGTATTTTAGAACTGTTCTGATAGTGTGGTATTTTAGAACTGTTCTGACAGTGTGGTATTTTAGAACTGTTCTGACAGTGTGGTATTTAATAACTGTTCTGACAATGTGGTATTTTATAGCTGTTCTGACAGTGTGGTAATTTAGAACTGTTCCGACAGTGTGATATTTTAGAACTATTCTGACAGTGTGGTATTTTAGAACTGTTCTGACAATGTGGTATTTTAGAACTGTTCTGACAGTGTGGTATTTTAGAACTGTTCTGACAGTGTGGTATTTTAGAACTGTTCTGACAGTGTGGTATTTTAGAACTGTTCTGACAATGTGGTATTTTAGAACTGTTCTGACAGTGTGGTTTTTAGAACTGTTCTGACAGTGTGGTATTTAATAACTGTTCTGACAGTGTGGTATTTTAGAACTGTTCTGACAGTGTGGTATTTTAGAACTGTTCTGACAATGTGGTATTTTAGAACTGTTCTGACAGTGGTATTTTATAGCTGTTCTGACAGTGTGGTATTTTAGAACTGTTCCGACAGTGTGGTATTTTAGAACTATTCTGACAGTGTGGTATTTTAGAACTGTTCTGACAATGTGGTATTTTAGAACTGTTCTGACAGTGTGGTATTTTAGAACTGTTCTGACAGTGTGGTATTTTAGAACTGTTCTGACAGTGTGGTATTTAATAACTGTTCTGACAATGTGGTATTTTAGAACTGTTCTGACAGTGTGGTTTTTAGAACTGTTCTGACAGTGTGGTATTTAATAACTTTTCTGACAATGTGGTATTTTAGAACTGTTCTGACAATGTGGTATTTTAGAACTGTTCTGACAGTGTGGTTTTTAGAACTGTTCTGACAGTGTGGTATTTAATAACTGTTCTGACAGTGTGGTATTTTAGAACTGTTCTGATAGTGTGGTATTTTAGAACTGTTCTGACAGTGTGGTATTTTAGAACTGTTCTGACAGTGTGGTATTTTAGAACTGTTCTGACAATGTGGTATTTTAGAACTGTTCTGACAGTGTGGTATTCTATAACTGTTCTGACAGTGTGGTATTTTAGAACTGTTCTGACAATGTGGTATTTTTGAACTCTCTGACAGTGTGGTATTTTAGAACTGTTCTGATAGTGTGGTATTTTAGAACTGTTCTGACAGTGTGGTATTTAATAACTGTTCTGACAATGTGGTATTTTAGAACTGTTCTGACAGTGTGGTTTTTAGAACTGTTCTGACAGTGTGGTATTTTAGAACTGTTCTGACAGTGTGGTATTTTAGAACTGTTCTGATAGTGTGGTATTTTAGAACTGTTCTGACAGTGTGGTATTTTAGAACTGTTCTGACAGTGTGGTATTTAATAACTGTTCTGACAATGTGGTTTTTTATAGCTGTTCTGACAGTGTGGTAATTTAGAACTGTTCCGACAGTGTGATATTTTAGAACAATTCTGACAGTGTGGTATTTTAGAACTGTTCTGACAGTGTGGTATTTTAGAACTGTTCTGACAGTGTGGTATTTAATAACTGTTCTGACAATGTGGTATTTTATAGCTGTTCTGACAGTGTGGTAATTTAGAACTGTTCCGACAGTGTGATATTTTAGAACTATTCTGACAGTGTGGTATTTTAGAACTGTTCTGACAATGTGGTATTTTAGAACTGTTCTGACAGTGTGGTATTTTAGAACTGTTCTGACAGTGTGGTATTTTAGAACTGTTCTGACAGTGTGGTATTTTAGAACTGTTCTGACAATGTGGTATTTTAGAACTGTTCTGACAGTGTGGTTTTTAGAACTGTTCTGACAGTGTGGTATTTAATAACTGTTCTGACAGTGTGGTATTTTAGAACTGTTCTGACAGTGTGGTATTTTAGAACTGTTCTGACAATGTGGTATTTTAGAACTGTTCTGACAGTGGTATTTTATAGCTGTTCTGACAGTGTGGTATTTTAGAACTGTTCCGACAGTGTGGTATTTTAGAACTATTCTGACAGTGTGGTATTTTAGAACTGTTCTGACAATGTGGTATTTTAGAACTGTTCTGACAGTGTGGTATTTTAGAACTGTTCTGACAGTGTGGTATTTTAGAACTGTTCTGACAGTGTGGTATTTAATAACTGTTCTGACAATGTGGTATTTTAGAACTGTTCTGACAGTGTGGTTTTTAGAACTGTTCTGACAGTGTGGTATTTAATAACTTTTCTGACAATGTGGTATTTTAGAACTGTTCTGACAATGTGGTATTTTAGAACTGTTCTGACAGTGTGGTTTTTAGAACTGTTCTGACAGTGTGGTATTTAATAACTGTTCTGACAGTGTGGTATTTTAGAACTGTTCTGATAGTGTGGTATTTTAGAACTGTTCTGACAGTGTGGTATTTTAGAACTGTTCTGACAGTGTGGTATTTTAGAACTGTTCTGACAATGTGGTATTTTAGAACTGTTCTGACAGTGTGGTATTCTATAACTGTTCTGACAGTGTGGTATTTTAGAACTGTTCTGACAATGTGGTATTTTTGAACTCTCTGACAGTGTGGTATTTTAGAACTGTTCTGATAGTGTGGTATTTTAGAACTGTTCTGACAGTGTGGTATTTAATAACTGTTCTGACAATGTGGTATTTTAGAACTGTTCTGACAGTGTGGTTTTTAGAACTGTTCTGACAGTGTGGTATTTTAGAACTGTTCTGACAGTGTGGTATTTTAGAACTGTTCTGACAGTGTGGTATTTAATAACTGTTCTGACAATGTGGTTTTTTATAGCTGTTCTGACAGTGTGGTAATTTAGAACTGTTCCGACAGTGTGATATTTTAGAACAATTCTGACAGTGTGGTATTTTAGAACTGTTCTGACAATGTGGTATTTTAGAACTGTTCTGACAGTGTGGTATTTTAGAACTGTTCTGACAGTGTGGTATTTTAGAACTGTTCTGACAGTGTGGTATTTAATAACTGTTCTGACAATGTGGTATTTTCGAACTGTTCTGACAGTGTGGTTTTTAGAACTGTTCTGACAGTGTGGTATTTAATAACTGTTCTGACAGTGTGGTATTTTATAGCTGTTCTGACAGTGTGGTATTTTAGAACTGTTCCGACAGTGTGATATTTTAGAACTATTCTGACAGTGTGGTATTTTAGAACTGTTCTGACAATGTGGTATTTTAGAACTGTTCTGACAGTGTGGTATTTTAGAACTGTTCTGACAGTGTGGTATTTTAGAACTGTTCTGACAGTGTGGTATTTAATAACTGTTCTGACAATGTGGTATTTTAGAACTGTTCTGACAGTGTGGTATTTTAGAACTGTTCTGACAGTGTGGTATTTAATAACTGTTCTGACAATGTGGTATTTTAGAACTGTTCTGACAATGTGGTATTTTAGAACTGTTCTGACAGTGTGGTATTTAATAACTGTTCTGACAGTGTGGTATTTTATAGCTGTTCTGACAGTGTGGTATTTTAGAACTGTTCCGACAGTGTGATATTTTAGAACTATTCTGACAGTGTGGTATTTTAGAACTGTTCTGACAATGTGGTATTTTAGAACTGTTCTGACAGTGTGGTATTTTAGAACTGTTCTGACAGTGTGGTATTTTAGAACTGTTCTGACAGTGTGGTATTTAATAACTGTTCTGACAATGTGGTATTTTAGAACTGTTCTGACAGTGTGGTTTTTAGAACTGTTCTGACAGTGTGGTATTTAATAACTGTTCTGACAATGTGGTATTTTAGAACTGTTCTGACAATGTGGTATTTTAGAACTGTTCTGACAGTGTGGTTTTTAGAACTGTTCTGACAGTGTGGTATTTAATAACTGTTCTGACAGTGTGGTATTTGAGAACTGTTCTGATAGTGTGGTATTTTAGAACTGTTCTGACAGTGTGGTATTTTAGAACTGTTCTGACAGTGTGGTATTTTAGAACTGTTCTGACAATGTGGTATTTTAGAACTGTTCTGACAGTGTGGTATTCTATAACTGTTCTGACAGTGTGGTATTTTAGAACTGTTCTGACAATGTGGTATTTTTGAACTCTCTGACAGTGTGGTATTTTAGAACTGTTCTGACAATGTGGTATTTTAGAACTGTTCTGACAGTGTGGTATTCTATAACTGTTCTGACAGTGTGGTATTTTAGAACTGTTCTGACAGTGTGGTATTTTAGAACTGTTCTGACAGTGTGGTATTTTAGAACTGTTCTGACAGTGTGGTATTTTAGAACTGTTCTGACAGTGTGGTATTTTAGAACTCTTCTGACAGTGTGGTATTTTAGAGCTCTTCTGACAGTGTGGTATTTTAGAACTGTTCTGACAGTGTGTTATTTTAGAACTGTTCTGACAGTGTGGTATTTTCGAACTGTTCTGACAGTGTGGTATTTTAGAACTCTTCTGACAGTGTGGTATTTTAGAGCTCTTCTGACAGTGTGTTATTTTAGAACTGTTCTGACAGTGTGGTATTTTAGAACTGTTCTGAGAGTGTGGTATTTTAGAACTGTTCTGACAGTGTGGTATTTTAGAACTGTTCTGACAATGTGGTATTTTAGAACTGTTCTGACAGTGTGGTATTTTAGAACTGTTCTGACAGTGTGGTATTTTAGAACTGTTCTGACAGTGTGGTATTTTAGAACTGTTCTGACAATGTGGTATTTTGAAACTGTTCTGACAGTGTGGTATTTTAGAACTGTTCTGACAGTGTGGCATTTTAGAACTGTTCTGACAGTGTGGTATTTTAGAACTGTTCTGACAGTGTTGTATTCTAGAACTGTTCTGACAGTGTGGTTTTTAGAACTGTTCTGATAGTGTGGTATTTTAGAACTGTTCTGACAGTGTGGTATTTTAGAACTGTTCTGACAGTGTGGTATTTTAGAACTGTTCTGACAGTGTGGTATTATAGAACTGTTCTGACAGTGTGGTATTTTAGAACTGTTCTGACAGTGTGGTATTTTAGAACTGTTCTGACAGTGTGGTATTCTATAATTGTTCTGGCAGTGTGGTATTTTAGAATTGTTCTGACAATGTGGTATTTTTGAACTCTCTGACAGTGTGGTATTGTAGAACTGTTTTGACAATGTGGTATTTAAGAACTGTTCTGACAGTGTGGTATTTTAGAACTGTTCTGACAGTGTGGTATTTTAGAACTGTTCTGACAGTGGTATTTTAGAACTGTTCTGACAGTGTGGTATTTTAGAACTGTTCTGACAGTGTTGTAATTTAGAACTGTTCTGACAGTGTGGTATTTTAGAACTGTTCTGACAGTGTGGTATTTTCGAACTGTTTGACAGTGTGGTATTTTCGAACTGTTCTGACAGTGTGGTATTATAGAACTGTTCTGACAGTGTGGTATTTTAGAAATGTTCTGACAGTGTGGTATTTTCGAACTGTCTGACAGTGTGGTATTTTCGAACTATTCTGACAGTGTGGTATTTTAGAACTGTTCTGACAGTGTGGTATTTTAGAACTGTTCTGACAGTGTGATATTTTATAGCTGTTCTGACAGTGTGGTATTTTAGAACTATTCTGACAGTGTGATATTTTAGAACTATTCTGACAGTGTGGTATTTTAGAACTGTTCTAACAATGTGGTATTTTAGAACTGTTCTGACAGTGTGGTATTTCAGAACTGTTCTGACAGTGTGGTATTTTAGAACTGTTCTGACAATGTGGTATTTTAGAACTGTTCTGACAGTGTGGTTTTTTATAGCTGTTCTGAGAGTGTGGTATTTTAGAACTGTTCTGACAGTGTGATATTTTAGAACTATTCTGACAGTGTGATATTTTTGAACTGTTCTGACAATGTGGTATTTTAGAACTGTTCTGACAGTGTGGTATTTTAGAACTGTTCTGACAGTGTGGTATTTTAGACCTGTTCTGACAGTGTGGTATTTTATAGCTGTTTTGACAGTGTGGCATTTTAGAACTGTTCTGACAGTGTGGTATTTTAGAACTGTTCTGACAGTGTGGTATTCTAGAACTGTTCTGACAGTGTGGTTTTTAGAACTGTTCTGACAGTGTGGTATTTTAGAACTGTTCTGACAGTGTGGTATTTTAGAACTGTTCTGACAGGGTGGTATTTTAGAACTGTTCTGACAGTGTGGTATTTTAGAACTGTTCTGACAATGTGGTACTTTAGAACTGTTCTGACAGTGTGGTATTTTAGAACTGTTCTGACAGTGTGGTATTTTAAAACTGTTCTGACAATGTGGTATTTTGAAACTGTTCTGAGAGTGTGGTATTTTAGAACTGTTCTGACAGTGTGGCATTTTAGAATTGTTCTGACAGTGTGGTATTTTAGAACTGTTCTGACAGTGTGGTATTTTAGAACTGTTCTGACAGTGTGGTATTTAAAACTGTTCTGACAATGTGGTATTTTGAAACTGTTCTGCCAGTGTGGTATTTTAGAACTGTTCTGACAGTGTGGCATTTTAGAACTGTTCTGACAGTGTGGTATTTTAGAACTGTTCTGACAGTGTGGTATTTTAGAACTGTTCTGACAGTGTGGTTTTTAGAACTGTTCTGACAGTGTGGTATTTTAGAACTGTTCTGGCAGTGTGGTATTTTAGAACTGTTCTGACAGTGTGGTATTTTAGAACTGTTCTGACAGTGTGGTATTTTAGAACTGTTCTGACAGTGTGGTATTTTAGAACTGTTCTGACAGTGTGGTATTTTAGAACTGTTCTGACAATGTGGTATTTTTGAACTCTCTGACAGTGTGGTATTTTAGAACTGTTCTGACAATGTGGTATTTTAGAACTGTTCTGACAGTGTGGTATTTTAGAACTGTTCTGACAGTGTGGTATTTTAGAACTGTTCTGACAGTGTGGTATTTTAGAACTGTTCTGACAGTGTGGTATTTTAGAACTGTTCTGACAGTGTGGTATTTTAGAACTGTTCTGACAGTGTGGTATTTTAGAACTGTTCTGACAATGTGGTATTTTAGAACTGTTCTGACAGTGTGGTATTTTCGAACTGTCTGATAGTGTGGTATTTTAGAACTGTTCTGACAGTGTGGTATTTTAGAACTGTTCTGACAGTGTGGTATTTTAGAACTATTCTGACAGTGTGGTATTTTGGAACTGTTCTGAAAGTGTGGGATTTTGCGTTTTTCATTTTATCATTGCATAAACACCACAAGCCATATATTGAACATTTTACAATCTCTGAGTTCAATGTCGAATTTGAAAATTGATGTTTCGTATTTTCTTTGTACATATTTGAAATTGTTCTAGACCCTAAGCAAGCTTGGAGTGGTTTTATTCTAAAATTGATGCCCTTTGTTAATTTCTAAATTCTGAATGAAAAATTATACTTACTGTAATTAAAAAACGTCCCCATTTTCAAAAAACCACAAGAAAACAAATCAATAACGAATAATGAGGGGAAATAGTCCTGACATCACACATAGACAATGTTAGTGCAGTGTCTTAAAATATAATGGTATAAAACACAGAGCAAAGGCGAGGCTGATCGAGCCTTTCTCTAGTTTTGCGCTAAATACGCACAAACTTTATATTTAAAGACACTCCATTAATTTTCTGCTTACCCTTCAGAAAATCCCATTAATCCATCGACGTTTATACTTTGAATTAAATAATAAACCTATTCATTTGTCCATTTTGATATTTGTTCTGCCAACAGGAAGTGAACTGGATTTACACTTGTTTCCCATGACATAGGTACCAGAAAAAGGTATACTTCGGTCAGTGACAGTATACATGTAACAACACTTTATCCAGTCAATGCAATTTACCTGTTCAAATAGAACCAGTGCAGGAATCAAAACAATATGAACTATGCGAACAATACTTATACTGTGTGTGACTCTTTCAAATGTCAGTTTAATTAGACGGGAAATAAAACCTACTTACCACATCGTGTCAAACTACGTATGTCTGAACGATTTGATATGCTGCATTTGTCATGGGTGGGCATTAGTCATGTGTCTATTGAGATTAAACATGAACTTTTAGACCATTATTTGTAATTACTTGCGTGCCTTGGAAGTATTCTTTTACGTGGAAGGAACAAGTCAGAAAATGTGTTGTGTATTTAATATGTTCCGTACAATTAATAAACGACAATTGCGGAAATATTGTACTCGTCAGTGACGACCCTATGTCATATTTGTATACCCAAAGGAGTCATCGATACAACTTTAAGGTGAAGACATGGTTGGCAACTTAATTGCAACTGGTCTGTTGCTTTCTCGTTGCACGTTTGTGTTTTTTCCGCAAATAGAACTGATCGCAATAATAAAACTGTAATCCATTTTAAAATATCATCAACCCGTAAACCTTAATAGAAAATTAGGTCTATGACAAAGATAAGGCGAAATGCATTTTTTCCGTTTGAACGAACGCCACATTTTAAAAGTTGGTAAAATATAACGTACTGGAAATAATTCCATACGCGTCAATTTCAAAGTTACCCTAGTAACGCAATATCAGATATCACATATTGCATTACTTCTCATGCGTGAGAACAAAAACAATCTAAAAATCGTTTGATTGATATCGTGTACATTGGCGAATCTCTGGTTGATTATCAATAAAACGTTTCCCTCCTCATCAATGAATTACGGAGCTTGACTTTTAATATCAATTTGTCATGAATATTGCGTATCATTACAGACAATAGCTGTCTACAATAAACAATAATAACTGAATATAGAAACAGAAAACGATTAATAAGATAAAGATTACAATATAGAAAAAAAGAACACTTGACGGATAGAGAGAAAATACGGAAATTACAATCTGGACAGACACAACTAGCAGTGAAAAATAAGATAAAAAATGTAATAAAGATAAAGTAACAACTGCTCATAATACTTAAGCATGAACTTTAGAAATAAGTTATAACTCTGTATGGAAACATCTGTAAGCAAAGTTTGTAGATACCAAAGGAATAATCAGAACCCGTACATCGAAGGACAGAAAACATAATGCCAAAAAAAAGGGACACACAACGATCTAAAGTTCGATCAACGCGAACTCCTTTAAACATCGGGGTGAACTCAGGTGCTTCTGAAGGGTAAGAAGTTCCAGTTCCACTATTGACACCGGTCGTGTTGTTCTAGTTTTTGTACTAAAAAAGACAACGACTTTAGACTGCACCCCAAAAAATGGAGTGCTGGATAGGAACGATATATTTAGCCTTTTGCAACGGCTACACCGCGCTTTTTTCAAAATGTACACGAAGAGGTCTTTAACGTACAGGGAGCGCGTCACACCTCATGCACTTTACATGCAGTGGTCCACGGTCAGGCTTCTTGTGTTATAACTGACAACCTGCCATCTAGAAGGCACTCCGATCCATGACCTGAGGATACGGTGAACAGTTCTGTGGGCTTAGGCCCTGGGACAATGGGAATTCTCACTAGTACCTAGTGATCTGCATATATAGGAATGAGTAACTGTGAATCACAAAGGGTAAATTTATTTATTATAGCTACACAATATCATCTATCACACAACCAGAATTGGTTCCTGAATAGTTGCCATCTCATTCACCATACAATATATCCATCCGTTCCCAGCCAAGTCCTGAAGACTTAAACATAAAGTTTACATTGTAAAAATAGCAGAATATTGTAATAATTCATTAAATGGTCATATGTCATGACACTGTGTAGAAGATCAATTATTTTTACATGAATAGCTGATTGGCTGAGCTTCCAATCCAAAAGATAAAGAAACTTTGTGGTATTTTTCTCTGGTAATATAATTTAATACTGATGATTGCAAGTAATGAATTCCCGTAGCCTCATATACCTTATTTAAGACTGATTATTCAAACTATTCTTTGATAATAAAATGTGTCGTTGCCAAAGCACGATATTAATTACAAAATACTCTAAATTCTACTTAATATTGTGATTAAATTAGGTGATTTTACCATTTTCCAATTAACTTGCTGCCACGATACGGCAATAGATTAACAAGTGTTACACAAATAACTTTAACAACATTTCACCTTTAATAGCTGTCAACGACCACCAGAGATGGATAATGAGTTCTCCAGTTGTTTGCAGTTCGGCTCATGTCTTATTTACGTTATTTGTGTTTGTTTGCGTATATTGGTGTCCAAAACATAGTGTTGTATTTTTTGTTTTGTTCGTCTTCGTCTTGTGTGCCCTATGTCGCCAGTGTCTCTGAGTTGTCCAGTTTTGATTGCCCCTTTGGTATTATCTAACGTTTATTGTCGATTGAGATAACAAAGACCAGTACAAACGAGCTGTCCCGTAGGCGAACAACTACCAACTATGATAACAAACTTGTTGTATGAAGTTGTCACATACATGTAGCGAGAGACCAAATTGTGGAAATTTTACATCAGACGGATGTTGGTTAAGTGCCATTTCAATAACCAGAGAATACATATCCAGTAGACGGACAAGATACTCCATTGTTCTATGACACGGGATGCACCAATCTACGATCTTACTAGAAATGAGTAAGTGATTGCTGTTTAGCAACAATTTAGGATTCATTCAGCTATAGCATGACGAGACCAAATTATATTTATGAGATAAAAAAAAATGATACTGGTGTTTTTGCTTTCTTTCTACAATGACACATAGAGCTGTCCTGATCTTTCGCACACAAGATGATAACATTAATAGTAACCACATGGAGGCGGATTCCTTCTTTAAAGCTTGTAAATACGATGCCTATAAACGGCAATCTCATTTAACCCATTAATGAATAGTGCATATAATATTAACCTGCATATAAAGGGCAACTGCTCATAAAGGACACATTTTCATGTTCCATTTAGTGTCCTTTATATACATGTTTGACTGTATATAGGATAATTTAGTATGGGTTTTAGAGCCATTTTCAACATTATTTGAGCTATTGCTACCCGGAGAAAACCATTGGCCTTGGCATGTAACTACAAAAACTTTATCATGTAATGTTGCATTGACTACACCTCACCATTTCTGAGGAAATCGAACCAACAAGCGTGTGAGGTGATAGGCCTATGGGATTGTTTATGATACACGCATATCTTTGTAAACACATTGTTGAAACATATAATATTTAGTCATAAGAAGAGTTTGAAAATACCAAAGGGGTAATCAGAAACTGTACATTGAAGAAGCACAGACAACACAATGGCCAAAAGAAAAAGGACAAAAGGACAAACAACACTATACAAAACACCAAGAACTGGGATGAACTGAGGTGCTCCGGAAGAGTTAACAGTTCCTACTTCACTAATGGTGCCCGCCGTGTTGCTCTAGTTACAAGCCCGGTGATAATATTTGTGATTCAGATATTCCGTAACGGTTTAACCAAGTTGTGGTGGCGCCCGTAAACCTTTCGAAGCGGTGACACTCTTTTGAAGCCTTCTACGATTGACCAATACAATACAAATACTAGTTCAATTCTTTTTCCAAGTAAGACAGTAATGTACAAATGTACATGCTGAATATTATTGGTCTTTATTCAACGTTTCGGCCATAAGACCTTTATGAATTATACAAGTCTATAAAGAATACAGTATAATTTATAGATGTACAAATGTCCTAATAATATAGTAATAAGATAGTAACCGTCTTACTGTCAAGATAATAAGGGTAATAACAAAATTACCGAACTCCGAACAATCTTACAAAACTCATAAGTATATAAACAGACAAAATCGGTCAACAACCGGAAAACTGTGAAAACCGTAATGACCCTGACTTGGTACAGGCATTTCTAAAGAAATGGTTGGTTGAATCAGATTTTAAAGCGCCAAACCTCCCGCTTTCATTACGGCTCAAAGGTTCCGGCTCTCACTATAACAGTATGTATAACAATACTGGAACAAAATAGGTAAAATAGTTGTCAAAGCGGTACCAAACCCAGTGAAGTAAATGTCAAAAACAATTTTACGTCACACATTGATGAAATAAAATATTTTTGACATATTTGTTGATTTCCTTATCTTTATGCATTTTCATTAAAGGGGATGTTTAATATGCAGATTAAAAACATCAAATATTTGTGCAGTTCGAAATGATGAATGAGAACACATGACGTAATATGTAGTGTACTATTAAAACCAATATCGTGCGATCTATTACATAATCGACAGAGAGAGATGCTATTGACAAAGTGCAAAATACATAATATATCATTAAACTTCATTATCACAAATAAGAAATGGTTTGAAATGTAAAATATATGGAAAGCGAATGTGGCCATTTCATGTGTTCGTCGTTCTGTTTTTCCAAAGCGAAAAGGCGAAACATGGAATTGAATTATTTCGCAGGGTAAAAACCTAATTGTCTTCGCGTTTCCCGCTTTTGCATTGTCGGTTTGTGAAATAATAAAAAGCCAAAAGGCTGCATCCGGCTTCCATCAAAATAGGTATTAGGGTAATGATGTTTAACGCCGCTTTCAACAATATTTCAGTTTTATCGTGGCGGTCAGTTTTATTGGTGGAGGAAACCTGTTTGGTGGAGGACCAGTAGAAAACCACCGATCTGTCGCAAGTTACTGACAAACTTGAGCGGGATTCGAACTCACAACATTAGTGGTGATATGTACTGATTGCATAAGTAGTCATAAATCCAATTACCATACGATCACAACCATGACTATCCATGTCAAGGAAATGTCATTGAAAATCCCTGAATGAACAAAACATATTTCTACAGTCAATTATATACTCGTTTCTACAAACGATATGCATTCCATGAACACATGTCTAGATTTCAAGGCACCTCAATATAGAATTTGCTCTTAAGGTGAACTAATTAAATTTGTTTTGCTTAGTGATTTAATATCAATAATGCACATACATTCAACAATTGATATGGTCTTCAGTGACGTAGAAGGAGATAAATGAAGTGTTCGCACACAATGATTAGCAGTCGGGGTTTGGGAGAACCCCCCAAAAGCTTACGAATAAGTTTGTAACAAGAATAACACGACGGCTGCGACATGTGGAGCAGGAGCTGCTTACCCTTCCGGAACTCCTGAATTCGTCCCTGTTTTTTACTTGTCTTAATGAGGTTCGTGTTATTCATGTTGTCAAATTATGTCTTCACGTTTTTATTTCCGTATTGTGATGTCCGCCACTATTTCCTCGTAAAAACGATGTTCGATTCATTTTGACTCCCATTTGTTTTGTAGCGATTCATGTTTAATTTATGTTATTTGTATTTATTTACGTATACTGGTGTCAAACATGATTTCCATAGTGGATGAGTGTCGTTTAACAGTAACACGACCGGTGTGGAGCAGGAACTGATCACCCTTCCAGGGCACCTGCGTTGACCCCCGGTTTTTAGTGGGGCAGGTCTTGCTCGATCTTTAGTTTTCTTTGTAATGTTTTATGGATCGGTGTTTGTGTCCTTCTGTCCTTTTTCGTTTGGTGATTGCGTTGTCTGTCCTTCTTCGATGTACGGTTTCTGATTACACCTTTGGCATCATCAAACTTTCCTTAATGATTTAAGATGATAATATTTACATTACAATTCGTAATAAAAGGCATTAGGCCATTTCTACTTTTTTTTTTTTTTTTTTTTGCAAACTAATACATGGAGAAAGGGAGATAACTTTTGTAATTGTTGATACATATTTGATATTTGAGAACATATATGTCTTATTGTTTACTGTTACTATATGTCAAATTTCTATTATTATCATGTAAACAAAGATATTTTCAATCAATCTTTCTTGGACTGTATATGAACCACGGGTTATCAACCAATGAATCATCCGAGTTCAAAGTTGATCCAGAAACCACCCACCATCCCCGTAATCGTTTCTACTCGTCATAAAACAAGATATACACATTTCATATTGCGTATAAAACTGATTAAATTCTCATATCCAAATAAAACAGTGGCGTGTCGATATAGTTTATATATCAGTCCGTTCAAGAAGATTCGAATACTTGCGGTATTTTTTTTTCCGAACGGCTGCCATTTTTGACGCGCAATGAGTAGTCTGATATATATATATATATATATTCCTCTTTCTTATGGGCTTTCTGTGTTCAACTGTATCAAATAATTAAAACACAATATCTAAAAACATGTAAATGATTTATTCAACAATACTGTACAAAGATCGTGAAAATCAGGGTTCTTGCGAAAACGAAACACATCACATGCAATACATGGGCGAGTACTTGAACAATAATTATTAATATTTATAAGATTTCAAACAGTAATTTTAGATTAAAAATAAGATGTAAACTTGCCAATAACTTACTTAGAACAACGGTTTATACAATAAGAGCATAAAAGTGTGGAATATAAGTACAAAATAAATAATTAGCATTAATACTGTATTTGTTTTAATTGAAGTAAAGTAACATTATCCTATTAAACACAATATACTTTAAATCCCGAACATTATACTTCATATATTTCGATGAAATTCAGTTATCGTATGGTAGTTGGATTTACAACTAACTATGCAATCAGTGCCTATCACCACTGATGTTGTGAGTTCGAATCTCGATCAGGGCGAAGTGTACAACATTATGTGATAAAGTTTGTCAGTGACTTGCGACAGGTCGGTGGTTTTCCCCGGGTACTCCGGTTTCCACCAATAAAACTGACTGCCACGATATAAGTGAAATATTGTTGAAAGTGACGTTAAACACCATCAATCGAACAAACAAACAAAATGCTTCGGGAAATTGAAAAAATAGGTAGCATGATAATCTTAGGACCAGGACTTATCCAGTACGAGTTTGTTAGCTCATTCTCCAGTCCTCTCCAATATCGTCCAATAAGAACATATGTTATAATTATTTATATTTGATAATGTGTTCTGATTTGTCATACATCAATGTTTGCACCTTAGGGCCTCTTCACCCTCTTGTTGGAAATAGGTAGGGTTATCAATATTAATCTTTATTTAGTGACAAGGATCATTATGTTCAAAATTCAGATGAATCTGTCAACTACAACTTAAGTTATCGCACGGAAAAAAATATTGTCTACGCACGGACGACGAAAGCGCCATAACATAATACGACTGCAAGATTTTTGCGGTCGTGTAATTAACATAGTGAAATTCAAGAATTGTGTCTCTTTACATATAGTTTTGTGCCTTTGTTTTTTTTAAGCAAATTAATTAAATAATCTTAACACAAGGTTGTGAAGTTTATAAATAGATATTACACGTCAGTGCCATTTTCTAATATGATGTCATACAGATTCCATGATAGTCCTTATGAAACTGATAATAAAATTGATTCAGGATTCTGATAGCGCATTATGCGATCTTTAATTCATGAGGTTACAAAACGTATTGTGTTGATTGATATGAAAATTAAAAACGATTATCAATCATGTGGATATATCGAACAAAAGTAGCAAGATAGTTATTTATATCTTATCTCCGGTCATGAGGCCTGGCACATCACCATATATTTATCTATACATTGTCATGTATTATATCATGATGCACCTTTAGTCGTCCTATTCAATCTAGGGTCGCCACGAACTGTACTATTATTAGTTCATACTATGCCATCAAAAAATCGTCCGTGAAGGTTAAACGGCACATACGTTGGTAAAATAGCTTTGTTTGACGTTTCCATGGTAACTGCATCGATTATGGCAAGATAGCTTTCTTTCCGAACACCATCTAAAACTGGAACTACCAAAATTCCATCGTCTTCCGAATTCTTATTTGGTGACGGAACAAACCAGGCTTCTACCAAATAATGATTTTCAACAAACCAATACTTGTCGTTATTTTCGTTACATAAATCCTTTTTCACAATAGCTACCCTACTAAGAGTCGAATTATCAATTTTCATTACCGTACCGTAAACATAGCAATAATCTTTGCTTCTGTAATTTTCGTTTATGGTAGGCAAGTCTAAATTATTAGAAAACGGTACATTTTTTGAAGGCGGAATTAGCTCGTAAGCAACACTCGTCTTTGATAAGTTGATAATATACCTCCTCACATATGCATGAGCGTCAAATGAATTACGTTTTATTGGGTCTCTAAGAATATTAACCTCTAAATTCTTGACAAAGTTGGGATTGGGATATGACGATATATCGACAATAATTTCCTTCCCTTTTTCGAATGCATTAATATGATGCATTGTGAAGATATTATCAGTGTTCAATGTCGTGATGTTTCCTGTTTTAATATTAACAATATAAATGATTGTTGGATCATTTTCTTTCCAGTCCAGACCTTTAATAGGAGCAGCATAACGCACCATATTTACAACGTTTACAAAAAAAGGAGCGGCAAATATGATGACGTAGTTCTCCGTTACCGAAAAAGAGTGCATATAAGGAACTCGATCAAGTGACCAATGGGATATTTCCTCCCTAACATCCATGGATTTAATACGAACAAGCGTTATTCTACTTTTTATTCCCGGAATGAGGCTAACACTGCTCACAAATGTAATATGATTGGATGTTCCAAATTCCGGAAGTGGATGAGCAGACGACAGGAAGCTAAGAAATGCGAACATGCCGGATTGTCCTTTATGTGGTAGGTCTGCTGTAACAGACTTAATTGTTTCCAAACCATGTGGATTGACTTGATAAATTTTCCAAAAATCGCTCAATACGACGTATTCGTAGATATGCGCTTTTTGGTTAAAAAATCGGTTTATATTGACATTCATATTATCTATGCCTCTCACAAGGGCCTCCATTTTTTGAAATTCGTCGAATGGGGGATTTACCGATTCAAACATTAAATACGGAACTATATCGTTTTTATCGACAGATTTTCGGTAGAAATCGGATTGAAGATATTTGGTGGTAAATGACGCCGAACCATTGCCATAAAATTTCCAGCTTGATAATTTCCCAAAAGCATCAAACGAGTGTGTGAAATTATGATGTCCTAGTTCAAACCGTCCAAGCCCATTTCTTATCTGTAAAACAAAGATAAATATTTCGTATTTACTTAAATTACATCTAAATATCAAATTACATTTTTTTGCAGACAAAATGTATTCACGTTTAGTGTGTATTAAATAACTTTACACCCGGAATAAAACTTTGATTACATACAAACTGTAAAAGTTTTATTTATAGCAGTAATTTATAACTGTACATAGTTAGTGAGTGATCAAATGATAAACAAACAAAAAATACCACACTGTCAGAAGATTTTCAAAACCAAATATAAAAATCGTAGAGAGAAACAACATTGATATCCCCCAACACATAATAAATTTATGATTGTTCACATTCCTGACTTGGTACAGACACTTCAATAAAAAAGTGGCGTGGTTAATAAACGTTAGAGAATACCGAAGGGACAACAATAAAATGACAATCCAGAGAAACTGGCAGCATAGGGTACAAGAAGGGGAAAAAAATACAAAACAAAGATATGCGCCCTCCTACAAACAACTGGAGGTAAAGACGAACCGAACACAGTTTGTATGCGGTAATCGTAACGGACATCACAACACTAGCTCTATGGGTCCAAACCTCCGCTCTTAGTGAAATGATGAGGCCATACAAGTACTTTCTACATGTGAGTAAAATGACAATGATTGTTATTAAACAGATAACTGATCACTATTTCATCTATATAATGTTGAGAATAGGTTACTTTTCGTTGAAGATTAAGATGATGCTGTGCACTTTATATTAGTAGCATCTCACAGAAACAACAGTCCATGAATAGATATTTCGCTCCACTCGGATGAAATTTCTAGCGGACCAGTATTTGCTCTTACTCCTTAATGATGTGTGTAGCAGAGAGTCAACAAATACCAATTTCATATTCTAAGGTTAGATCCGTGATCTACATGTACTAAACTCGAGGCGAGCACGTTAATCATTACACCATTGATGTGGTATTACTGCACACGTGTCTGTTTTTATAACAGTGATTCTTAAATACAGTATGCCATACATTATTTGATTAGGAAACTGCTCTTTCTGAAAAAAAAAAATTATGCAAAAAAAATGTTATTTGTTTAATTTCATTTCCTGTGGAGATTGTCTCGCTAGCGCTGTCTTACCAGAAATGCCGTCAATCGATATATGGAGTTGATGACAATATTCATACTACACAGTTCTAAAAGAACGGAATTAAATGGAAAAATGCACAGACAAAAAGAAAACAATGTAGGGTTAGAGTATTTAACGTCACTTTCAACAATATGTCAGTTATATCATGGCGGTCAGTTTTATTGGTGGAAGAAACAGGAGTACCCGAAGAAAACCACCGATCTGTCGCAAGTCATTGACAAACTTTATCACCCAATGTTGTATCGAGTACACCTCGATTGAGCGGAATTTGAGCTAGTTGTGATAGGCCCTGATTGCAAAGGTAGTTGTAAATCCAACTGCCGTACAATCACGACCGAACACAAAGGCCCCTAAAACAATATAATAATATCATATAGGTTATATATTTACAACATTACTCGTTAATGTGTATTGTATTTATAAATCTTACCAGTGTTCCGTGTAACCATGTTGGTAGCGGATTCTCAAAATATATGGGAACATCCGTCATCTCTTCTAGATTTGACGAGAAAAACAAATCAAATCCTGGATCTGTTTCTTCTTTAATCACTGAACATGTCTCCATTCTACAAAATAGTAAGACAAATAAACATGTCCTTAAAGAAATTTCCGCCATCATTGTTCAAAGTGTGATTTCTCTTTATTAAACTATTAACAGTGTCGTCTGCTGATCGTGTCATATAATCATGTTATGCATACATTATATAAACACAGGTGACATTCCAAATTTGTAAACAAACTGCGCATTATAACAATTGATTAAATCACTTGAGTGCATTTGTTTCTAACTTTTATTTAATCAGCGGTAGCAATTTCAGAAATACGTTTGGTTTATGATGCTTAACTCTACTCTCAATAATATTTCAGTTATATCGTGGAGGTAAGTTTGTATTGGTGGAGGAAACCGGATTACCCGCAGAAACCCACCTACTTGACGCAAGTAACTGACAAACTTTATCATATAATGTTTTATCTAGTACACTTCGCCATGAACAGAGTTCGAACTCACATCTTTAGTGGTGATATGCACTGATTGCACCGGTAGTTGTAAATCCAACTATCATACGATCACGACAGTCCCTCAATTACAGAAATAAATACACATGTAATGAGTTTAGCCATTTCTTTGAAGTCGCGTGCACGCAAAAAATATCATTTTGTATTTAATGTGGGAACCTCGAATTTAGAAGCTAGAAATATAAGATTAGTCAATAACATTACATCTATGATTGAGGAATCCAAATTGATTTCAGAAAATGCGCCTTCAAATGTCATTCATTGCTAAATTTTGTTTCCAACACCATCAATTTCCTGTATTTCCTGAAATTTGTACATATAATCTTAATGCCAATTAAGAGTTCACCGCCTCGAATTTTCATTTGGTCCAGGAGCCTCGAATATTTTATTGTCGTCTTTGAGTTTTATTTCCTTTAATTCAGCATGATCTACTGTATCATTATCAATTTCATAGGTGACCTTATTCGATATTTGGCTATACTGTTTAGGCCCTTATTTGGCTTTCTAATCTTTGACATTGAGCATACCTGTTGAAGATTACTTCAGAAACCGTCTATGTGAACTAAATTTGATATCTACGTATTATGGTGATAATCATTATGGTTCTGCTATAATTAATATGTGTTTTACCTCGCTTTGCCACTTTATTGAATGAACTCATGCGATGTCTACATTGATCTATTTTTATTTCAAATGTTCTCTCATTTAGCAATAACATGACATGTGTCACTAGTGGATCAGGAACTGCTAACTCCTCAGGAGCATCTGAGTTCACCTCCGGTTTTTAGTGAGGTTCGTGTTGCTCGATCTTTAGTTTTCTGTGTAATGTTTTGTAGATCATTGTTTGTCCTTGGTCTTTTGACCACTTGCGACAGGTCGGTGGATTTCTCCTGGTCCCCCGGTTTCCTCCACCAATAAAACTGACCGCCACGATATAACTGAAATTTTGTTGAAGATGGCGTTAAACACCAATAAATCAAACCAAACCATTGTATTGTCTATTTATTTAATATACGACTTCTAATTACCCCTTTGGTATCTTCAAAATTTGTCACACCATTCTATGAAGGGAATTACATATTACAGCCAACTAGCGCAACGCTAAGGACCAGTAGTTCAAAGTCCAAGTTGATTGTTGCAATTGTACAAAGCCATACTATATTTCGACTGTAATCACAACATTTGAACTATGATAATGTTGAAAGCAGTCACTGTTGATTAATTGAGCTTTTACTGACAGTCACATTCCGTTATAAAGTTATGTATAAGTGACCGACAAGAGACGGAAGAATCCAATAAAACTCCTGGTGTGAAGTATGTTAAAATTGGTTTGAAGGGGGTACTTTTGTTTCTAAATGGCTCATCTTAAACTGATATAGGATGGGCTGATTGTCATTATAACCGAGGCCGACAAAGGGAATATTATTAGAAATGAAGTTGAACTTTGGGTATTTCTTCAAAACAACGCCGGTGATTGTGTCATTTACAGTTTGTTTGTCCTCTCATTGTATCTTGTTCATCAGGAGACCGTCGTGGCCGTGTTCGTATGGTAGATGGACGCCGCCCCAAAAGTTGTAAATTGAAAAAGAATAGACAATGCAATTGCTTAATGAAAAGATACATAAAACAATAACAATGATCCACAAATTCAAAACCCAAAGATTGAGCAACACGAACCCCGCAAAAACCCGGGGTAAGCAGTTCCTGCAGCACTAGTGCCATCTGCCGTGTTACTGTTACACGACATGAACACCGTGCGATATGGAAATTGTGCTGGACACCAGCCAGGATACATAACTGAATACAAATAATAGATAAAATATGAATCGTTAAAATCAAATGAGAGTAAAGACGAACCGAATATAGTTTTCATGCGCAAAGTAAATCGCAACGGACATTACAACATGGAACTAAAGATCGAGACGCATTACGGTCATACAATGTGAACACTGTATGTCTAAGAAACGTTTGAAGATACCAAATTCCGTGTATCGAAGAAGAACAGACAACACAATGGCCAAAAGACAAAGTACAAAAGGACAAACAACAATCTACAAAACATATACAAAAAACTAAAGATGAAGTAACATGAACCCCACTAAAAACCGGGGGTGACCCTCAGGTACTCCGGAAGGGTAGGCAGTTCCCGCTTTACTAGTGACACACATCTAAGGTTGTCTAATCAGTACATTATAATTCTGTAATAATTAATATTATACCTCACATGTATTGCTTAATATGCGTTTCCTATTGTTGTTTTTGACCTGTGATTTTTTATTGACAGTCTGACATGTGATAAATATGACCTAGCAAAATTTATTTCATCCAAAAACAAAATGACCGCTTTCATCGCTTGAATTTCAAATGCCACGTTATTTTTTTGTTCTTGCTGAATTTAATATAGAGTTGACTTTTGAATCACTATCTTAATTCATCGAAAGCCACACCATACACAAAGCACAAACACACACAAACATTTGACTTAGTAAAAATAGTACATATAAGGACAGACATTAAGAGCTTGTTTGATATGACTGTCAAGGATCATGGGTTCAGTCCACGATTTATCAAAATAGACTTTAAAATTAGTATCTGACTGTTCCCCAATAAGCTTGTAGCATTAAGAGGTCAAAGAGAGGAAATAAGGATCATTGATATGTGACTATGAGTGACCTGACTTGACATCGGCCGTTGCCCTCGGTCAGGTCAGGTCACCTGGGATCTACATTTACTGCTATTGACCTAACAAAGATTAATTAGTTGCATAATATGTGTTTTACCTCACATTTCCAACTTAGTTACATGAAATCACGAGATTGTACCTTGATCTGTATTGCCGGACGGCCCTTGTTCATCCAATATGACTTTTACTTCTGGTTGGACCTTTGTCACAGGACCCAATCCCCTCATAATGTCGATTTTTTTTATCGCTTTTTATGCTTTTCCGTCCCATGTACGTGAATATTACTATCACGCAGTAGTTTATATTCACATGGGGTTGTTGTCAGTATTTGTAACAAGTCCAAGTAGATTGTCTGGATGCCACAAAGCCAAACTAGTTGTTGACTGTGCATTTACTAGGATTCTGATGATATGAAAATTAACCAATTCTGGTTTAGTTTATAATTATTTTATTTGATCAATGATACAAAGAGGATCAGACACAAGTTCTACCAACTTATGGAGTCTTCTCCTATATATACAATCATTATTACATTATATTGAGAATGCACAAGAAACAAGAAAAATACCATTTTATCATATAATATAGCTGAAGATAGTAAACGAATAAAAAGAAATGAGGAAAAAGTGTGTGTGTGTGTGTGTGTGTGTGTGTGTGTGTTTGGATGCTGGATGGTGATTGGTTAGTACATTAGACGATTAGAAATCGTTTAGACCTTTTTATGAATCGAAAAACTGAATCAAAATTAAAGCAATTATCTGCATAGCTTAAGGTTTCACATCCTGATGTGTGAAGTGAAGTATTGATCAATTGAGACAAACCGCTTATGCTGAGAAACATATCATTTCTTATTTCAGAATATTTGGTACATACAAAAAAGAAGTGGTTCGCATCTTCTTGGGGGGGGGGGGGGGGGGCACCGCTGCTACACGCTGGGCTAGATAGAATATGGACCTTGTAGAGATCTTGGTTGAGGAAAGAAGCTGTACATCTAAGTTGTGCTAGGATCACGTTTAACTTTCTAGGGCCATAGTAATAAAGTTTGGGAACTGATATCTTATTTGATAGGCTGTTAAGACGAATAGCGTTTTTGCATTTGGATAATGAATCTAATTTTCTGATTGCAATGTCAAGTTTATTCCATTCTTTATCTGTGGAAGGAATAAATGACGAATTGGTTATATAGAGTCTACAGAAAGAAACTATTAAATTATCACCATTTCGCAAAGGGTATATAGTAGTACTCTGAATAGTTCGGGGAACTAGATGACGCAAGTATTCAGGGGCCATTCCACATTTTATATTAAAAATAATTTGAGTTTTCTGCGATATCTCCGCTCTGATAGTGTTTCCCAACCTGTCTCAGCATATAAATACTGCGATTTTGTAAAAAAATGGTTAAACCTGTTACAATTCTGGCAGCGTCTAATTGAAGTTATTCTAATTTGTCTGAATAGCCAATTCCACAATTATCCCAAACTTCACAAGCGTATTCGAAAAGGGGGCGAATGTAGACTAAATACATTTTTTCTAAGTTGGATCTATTTAGACTGAATTTTAATTTCCGTAATATACCTAAATGTTTGGTTATATTTGTTATCATATTTTCTAAATGTTCATTCCATTTTGCATTTTGGGAGAGGATAACTCCCTGATACTTATGACTAGTAGATAAAGGGATACTTTTGCCATTAAAAGAAAATTCGATGTTCTCTATGTTGCCGGTATTAGAGAAAAACAAGATTTCTGCTTTTTCGGGGTTGAATGACATTAGCCATTTACTAGACCAGGCATTTAGTTCGAGTAGATCATGATTGAATACAGTTTTTATTTGATCAACACTTTGACTAGAATATCCGGGTGATGTGTCGTCAGCAAATAATCTACTCAACGATATCAATTTTTCTCCTATATCATTTATGTATATTAGAAACAAGAGGGAACCCAATACCGGCCCTTGGGGTACACCAGTTGAGACAGGTTCTAAACTTGACCAAGAGTTTTTATTAATTACTTTTTGTCTTCTTTTGAACAGATAGTTTTCTAGTTTCTGACATTTTCCCGAAATTCACTTTCCGCCATGAATTAATGTAACACAAGTGCCGGAAGAATTAAATTCTTAAGTGTTTTGGAAAGTAGATTGAACTATTGAACTTGTTTTGAAGTGGATCATCTTGAATATATATATATATATATATATTATTTCTCAAAAATGAGACAACTGAATATGCAGAATTCATTTATATAAAGACAGAAGTTGTGAATTGACGTATTGTTTTTATTTGGCAATGTGTTCTATCATGGGAGATACTTTAAAGCTACATTTCCGAACTTCTACGGAAGCGCTTGATGACAATATTGGTTCTCTGCAAAATAACAAGCTGAAAACAATAAGCAACATTGTATGTGGAACACATGTATTTTCTCGCAAACAAATTTGTCTTCTGATACTGTTTAGTTACCTTTCAGTTTGTTTTGTTTCTATTTTGACGACAGTCAGCACAGTGCACATACTAAAGTGCAAATGTACAGGTATGTTTGGATAGATAAGGTTAAATGTGTTCCTTTAAGATTATTATCAAGCATATAAATTAAATGATTATGCACCTTGTTTTTATGAAATAGGGGTCGCCGTGGCCGTGATCGCACGGTAGTTGGATTTACCACTACCTAAGCAATCAGTGCCTATCACAACTGATGCTGTGAGTTCGAATCTCGATCAGGGCGAGGTGTACAACATAATGTCATAAAGTTTGTCAGTCACTTGCGGCAGGTAGATGGTTTTCGCCACCAATAAAACTGACCGCCACGATATAACCGAAATATTTTTGAAAGTGGCGTTAGACACAATCAAACAAACAAGCAAGCATTAAAAGATAGTATTATGTATTGATATATCATGGATTATATTTGAACACTGTGAATCCGAGAAGCTACATCTGCTAGGAGACTATTAGTCCCCGATGTTATCAACCGTTCAGTAGTCCATGCAGCAGCAATTGACATGGTTTAGTAGGTATATTTATGTTTGAAATTTACACTTCCTGACGTAAATCTCCCTGGGTCGCAGATAACCTTAGCCGTCTTAGCCTATCCTATTTAGGTCCTTTGATTTACTTGCTCTGAAAGACTTCTGAATTATTTTGCTTTCCAATCTTTAAATATGAGCGCACCTAATGATGCTTATTCCAGAAGCTCGTCGCCCGCACTAAGTAAGATATCTTTATTTTCTGTTTATTATGTATAATCTCCCAGGTGTTTACAATCAAATCTATTTACTCACAATAATACAGTAGACGAGGTACAATATAAATTCTCACAAAATAAGAATATTTTTGTATATAATACAATAATCTCTCTTATTAAGCAGATCAACAGATAGATACAGGATCCATGGAGTATCAAGGTAACACAAGTTTTCATAGACAGACAGCAGCTGAGAAGGAAATTAGAAAACACGGAACAGCTCGCAATAAAGGTGAAAATGACATGAAAGTGCCGGTTGATTTACCTGGATGTAAAGGTGAAATGGGTGACAAAGGACAACCCGGCAATAAAGGTTTTCATGGTGACAAAGGCCCTCCTGGCATGAAAGGTTTTCCAGATGGCAGAGGTGTAAGTGGAAATAAAGGTCCTATTGATGACAAAGGACCGTCCGGCAATAAAGGACTTCCAGGTGACAAAGGTTCAACAGGAAATAAAGGTCTTATTGGTGACAAAGGACCGTCCGGCAATAAAGGTATTTCTGGTGACAAAGGATTAACAGGAAATAAAGGTTCTATTGGTGACAAAGGACCGATTGGCAATAAAGGTCTTTCAGGTGACAAAGGTCCAACAGGAAATAAAGGTCCTATTGGGGACAAAGGACAGTCCGGCATTAAAGGTCTTTCTGGTGACAAAGGGCCAACAGGAAATAAAGGTTCTATTGGTGAGAAAGGCGCAATTGGAGACAAAGGTCCCACCGGTGAAAAGGGTAGCATTGGTCAACATGGAGACAGAGGACAACAAGGTTCGAAAGGCCCATTAGGTGATAAAGGTTTACCTGGCGAAAAAGGTCAAGTTGGTGCGAAAGGTCAAACAGGGGACATGGGTATACAAGGACAAAAGGGTAAATAGAAATTAGTTAACACATGCATACTTTTTTTTATATTTGAAGATCCCAAAGTAATACTCAAAAGCCATAAGCCGAGGGAGGACATGGCCAAAGGAAAAGTGACAAAAGAACAAGCAATGATCTACAAAACATTACAGAGAAAACTGAAGATTGAGCACCACGAACTTCACTAGAAACTGGGTTTGAACTCAGGTGCTCTGGAAGTGTAGGTAGTTCCTGTTCCACTTAGTGGCATATTTCACGTTACTCTTTTAACAAACCCGTTCATTTACATACGATAAATATACACGAAGCTTAAAACAGATATATGTTTCTGAGGTGGGTTGGTAAATTTTAACTTTCTTGCATTTCACGCGCATTGCTCACAACAGAACAATTAAATTTATCCTTTTATCGTAACTGAAAACCTTTTTTAGCACATGGTAAACTGTTCAAGTGAAAAATTGCTTCGGTGTGCTGATGAAAGGGAAGAAAGCCATATGGAATACACTCGAATTTTATTTGACAACAATAAAGTAATTACGATGTGGAATATGTAAATATATATATTGTTGTCTGAAATCCAAGCAATTTCATCGCATGGGGAATATGCCACCCCTATACATTATTTTTCTTGATAAAATAGTAATAAACTGTTTTATTCTTATTTAAAGGTCAAATGGGACAGAAAGGAAGTCAAGGACAAAATGGTAAATAACTATTATATATTTAAAGAGGGTCATCCCTCTTATCTTTATTTGCTGACACTATCATCATTTTGAGTCCGTAAATTGTCCATCATTAAATATTTCATATTTTAAAAATATATTCTCATATTTCTCCGGAACAAGGTATAAGGAAGTTTGAAATCACAAAATATAGATATGTTGGGAGAATTTAGAATATGTGGTTTTCATGTATTTTGGCAGAGAACGATCATGGAGACAGATTGTGGTATTCTATATTATGCTCTTTACGTGTGCTTCGTAACCAAAGATCATGGAGATAGGCTAAGAGAATTTTCATTATATATTATCCGTGTATTGATGTAGACTTTTGGGGTGATTTGTAAGTCGAGGAACGATAATATAAGACACGATGGGAGAATTTACACTGTGTACTAATTCATGTATTTTCGAATGTAGAACGATCATGTACGTGTATTTTCAGTTGCAGAAAGATATTCTGAGACGTATGCAGGTTGGGAGATTTTACATTTTGTGCTATTCGTGTATTTTCAGCTAGGGAAATATCAGTTCAGAGGTGTACAGGTTGGGAGATTTTATATTTTGTGTTATTCGTGTATTTTCAGCTGACGTAAGATCATGTGTGACGTGTACAGGTTGGGAGATTTTACATTTTGTACTATTCATGTATTTTCAGCTGTAGAAAGATCATGAGTGACGTGAACAGGTTGGGAGATTTTACAATTTGTACTATTCATGTATTTTCAGCTACAGGTTGGGAGATTTTACTTTTTGTGTTATTCATGTATTTTCAGCTGACGTAAGATCATGATGTGAGGCGTATACAGGTTGGGATATTTTACATTCATGTATCTTCAGCTGTAGAAAGGTCATGAGTGACGTGAACAGGTTGGGAGATTTTACAATTTGTACTATTCATGTATTTTCAGCTACAGGTTGGGAGATTTTACATTTTGTGTTATTCATGTACTTTCAGCTGACATAAGATCATGATGTGAGACGTGTACAGGTTGGGAGATTTTACATTCATGTATTTTCAGCTGTAGAAAGATCATGTGTGACATGAACAGGTTGGGAGAATTTACATTTTGTACTATTCATGTATTTTTAGCAAAATCATGTGAGACAGATTGGGCGACGTTTGGAAAATACTGCTACTACTTTGGAAAAAACAAGAAAACATGGAATGATGCACAGGTGATTAAATCATTGTCTCACCTAAACATAAACATCTGTTAAGCTATATGTAACATTCCTGATAACACTAACTTTGGAACTCCCGGGCTATAGAAATATAATCGTGCTTGTTCCTTGTGGGGCACAGCCTCCCCGTTAGGTGTGAAGGGCGAATAAAAAAAACGCTCGTTCTTAGATACAGACGTGTATTGAGAGCATGCAGCAGTTTTAGGTGAACAACATTTTGTTAGAAGTGGTTGTTGGTATCCTGTATCTATCTTCTCCTCTTTTTTCTGTGGCCATCTAAGCGCAACATACACGATTTATTGTTTGTAAAATTGTCTTTTCATGTATTATGGCCGAGATACTACTGAATTGATTTTAAACAACAATCAATCGATCAAAAATATATCTCTGTAATTTTGTTGGAAAAGGGGAATAGTTGTGCTACGAAATGTAACAATATGGTATAAAAAAAGATAGAAGGAATATGTTGCTTGGTCCTGGACGTAAACAAACCTTATTAATGAGTAAAACTTTAATCCACGATCGACACCAACAGTGCCAAAAAGTGGAAATAAATACGAAGATATGTAATTAGGTCACACAACCTGCTTCTGCAATAAGCTTCACCGTAGATCAAGGTTTCATAGTCACAAATCTCGTCAAGTGTCGTTAGGTAAACTCAATTTGCGACCGCAAAGCCCACGATTTACGTCCACAAAGCTGAAACTGCAATACAGTTATCTCCTAATTTTAGGTTAGCTCAGTTATTTTTCTTCTTTGGTAAATATTATTGATATAGTTCATTTTCAGTAATCTAGCTATAAATGTGGATATTTATATGGGCGCTATGAAAGTCATGAATTGTCTTTATTTTTTCAGAATATCTGTAAGGCTCATAACGGAAACTTAGTAAAAATTGAAAATGACGTTGAAAACTGGTTCCTAAAGTCAGTTGTAAAAGGTAAAATTAAATCAATTACATATGAATCAATAATGTATTCCTCTGGTTAGTCCAAATGCTACGATGGAAACCTAGTATGACTTTGCGCAATTGCGACAATCAACCTGGACTTGTATGAATTTTCTTTTAACAGATCTAAGCTTTGCGTCAGTTGGCTGTTATATTAAATTTCCTTCATGGAATGGCATAAAAAGGTTAGAAGATACCAAAGAGACAATCAGAAGCCGTAAGTTGAAGAACAGGCAATACAATGGCCAAAGAGACAAGCAATGATAAAAAACCAACAACCATTAAATAGAAAACTAAAGTGTGTCCATTTATGCGAGTTTGTATCAAGAGTAACACGACAGGTGCCACTAGTGGAGCGGAGACTGCTTATCTGTCTGGCGAAATTGAGCCAGTTTTTAATGGTGTCCCTGTTGCTCAAGCTTATATTAATTTACAATCAATCCGTAATAGTTTCGCATTAAAGATATGAAACTCATTGTTTTGGTGTGAATTAATGCTAGTATTTATTTTTTCTGCCAGAAATGGGCATAAATGCAATGTGGATTGGAGCCAACGATATACATAAAGAAGGTTCTATGGTTTGGGTGAGCGATAAAACATATGTCAGTAGAGGATTTACAAATTGGCATACCGGAGAACCCAATGATTCAAAAAGTTTGGAGGATTGTGTTCACTTATGGTCTGTCCACGGTTCATGGAACGATTCTGAGTGCTCAAGTGCATTCGGATTTATTTGTAAAAAATAATGAATTATAACTGTAATGAGATATTTCGATATATGTGTATGTCGTCGTTGTATATTTTGATTATTAAATTATATTACATCGGCGTCTTTTCAAAAATAACGATACGAGAGAGGGTTAGAGATTAGAGTTATGTTGCTTAGCCCCACTGTCAACAATATTTCAGCTATATAGTGGCGGTCAGTTTTTTTGGTGGGGAAAACCGAGGAAAACCACCGATCTGTCGCAAGCCACTGACAAGCTTTATCACATAACGTTCCATCGAATACACCTCGCCATTAGCGGAATTCGAACTCAAAACTTTAGTGACAGACCAGGCACTGATTCCATAGGGAATTGTAAATCGAACTTTCATACGATCACGACCACGACGCTCCTGCGGTATCGGGAGACACTTATGCAATCCGGCATGTGTGTTATGAAACATGGTCCTTTTAAATGTTAATTGAGATGTTAAATCTTCAAAGTTTAAAGTTACCAAATTCCCTAAAAATGAAAGTAAAATTCAAAGTTGTATGTACCCCTGTATAATGTCATATTTGCTTGGAGGAGATATTTCCAAATGACGTCTTTCGTATTTATCTCAATCAATACATATGTATAGTCTGCTCAATTAGTGATAATATCACAATTTTGAACCAATACACGTCGTAAAACTTTTTCTTTATTTTTCTATTCAATGAGGTATTGAAAAGAAAAACGGTTCACTGCAACAACAAAAAAACATATACAAACAACAACAACAATAAACAAACAAACACAAAAACAAAAAAAAAACAAAAAAAATACAGACGCAAAACAAAAAACATCAACTCAAATTGCGGACAACTTTCTCTTTCATTATTTCACATATGGTGTATTGGCTATCCCGATGTTCCCTTTATACGGTACATGTATCTTGTAATTGTATAGCACTTAAGGAATTACAGTTCTGTATTTGAAGAGTTGGAGGTGTCAATTGTGGATTTGATGGTCGCAAATGCAGTTTTACTGGCGATGCGATGCAGAGCCAGTAAAACGGATATTTGCGACCGTCAAATCCACAATTGACACCGACAACTATTCAAATACAGTACTGTTATTCCTATTCTGATGAAATTCTCCCAACATGTACACACTATTTTGAAAACATACAAATAAATGACGAAATATATGCACTTTTCAAATTCCTTCCGCAAAGAAAATAGTAATGTAGTTGTTTAAGGATCCACCAACTTGAAAACATGAAACCCTACATGTCATATGTACAACAATACACAAAAATAATTAAAATGCCTACCTTGAAAACTTATTTTAGTTAAATTCTATCTAAATTGAAGCGTACTCGAAGCCAAATAACGTCTGATCTTTACATTTTAAATTGGAAGTCTTCATATGACGTCAAGTTGTTTATGTGCCAAAGTCGTTCAACAATATTCCCCGGAATTTTATTTTTTTGTGATTTTTAGACCCAGGGATATGCAAGAATACATTTTTATGTTCAGTATTGCATTAGAATGGACAGTACACTCGATTTGCGACCATCACATCTCCAATTGATGCCGTGAAATTTTCAAATACAATACAATAGTCGGAAATATCTGGGTCAACCATATTGTTTACAAGCAAGTGCATTCGGCGTAGGAATATAGCATTCCTTCAGGCATGTCAACTGCAGATTTGACCACCCTCGATAGCCAATGAAAATACGCGTTACATTATAATTGCATTGGAATGAACGATAGCGTGTGTCCGACATCAATGTATGGCAGTCAGAAAGGGGTCATGGTTGTTGGTCTAGTCATTGAACCAGAATTATTGTATAATATATTTTTTTCAGAATTCATGACCATGCGCTCGGGAAAAAAATAATCGAATATAAATGCCCAATCCATGGTTAAATGAGCACAAATCTACGGCTGCCATGAATTATTTCTTAATTGACCGATAACGTGTGTCTGACATCAATATATGGCAGTCGGAAAGGGCTCATGGTTGTTGGTTTAGGCATTGAACCAGAATTATTGTATAATATATTTGTTTGTATATTATGATAAAGCATACTGTCGCTCATTATAATGATCCATTTTAAAATATTGGAGGAATTAACATATTCTATGATGACTGGAAAAGGATATTGCTTTCTAATCCTCTACCTCTCCCCATGTTTTTGTGTGTGGGGTGCAATTATTGTTGCAATCAGTTCCTGGGAAAGGTTCATCTATTAAAATTCTAGACGAGACAATAGTAGGTGCAGTAACAAGGCGGGTGTTCTCTTCTCACCTCAAATCACCGAATATAAAAATATAAAAAAGACAAAGTGACATTTGACGTGGGATATCCAAAGACGTGACATGACTCAACCGTTAACAAGAGTCCAGCCCTCGGGCTCTGGAAAGAATCTACAATTGGTCGTTTCTTCTCTATAATATAAGGTAATTGCAATCACTTCATATGAATATGATATGTACTTCATGAAGTAGACATATTAAGTATTGTATACCACTGTTGACATCTACTTTCTAAGTAATAGACCGACTTTTAATTTATCTTAAATGCTATTTGTATATAAATGAAATGGCTTAGTGATATAACTTTTTGTCTAGACTGTTGTTGAATGTCACTATCAGATTAGGTTTATGGTGTTTAACGCCATTTTCAATAATATTTCAGTTATTCCATGGCGATCAGTTTTATTAGTGGAGGAAACCGAAGTTTGGCACCAATAAAACCTTTATTTCCTATTGCACTTTGTCACATGACATTTTACCTTCCTCTGTATTGATGGACGGTCCTTTGTCACCAATAGAGCCATTATTTCCTGTTGAACCTTTGTCACCTGAGATTTTACCTTGCTCTGTATTAATGGACGGCACTTTGTCACCTATAGAACATTTATGTCCTGTTGAACCTTTGTCACTTGAAAGTTTACCTTTCTAGGTACAACCAAACGGTCCTTTGTCACCAATATAACTTTTATTTCCTGTTGAACATTTGCCACCTGATATTTTACCTTGCTCTGCATTGTCGGACGGTCCTTTGGCATCAATAGAACATTCATTTCCTGTTGAACCTTTGTCACCCGAGATTTCACCTTGCTCTGTATTGACGAAGGGTCCTTTGTTGGTAATAGAACCATTATTTCCTGCTAAACCTTTGTCACGTGAGATTTTACCCTGCTCTGTATTGATGAACGGTCCTTTGTCACCAATAGATCATTTATTTCCTGTTGAACATTTTATCACCTTGATCTGTATTCATTGGCGGTCCAATGGCACCAATAGAACCTTTATTTCCTATTCAACCTTTGTCATCTGAAATTTTTACTTTGCTCTGTATTGATGGACGGTCCTTTGTTACCAATAGAACCTTTATTTCCCACTGAACTTTGTCATCTGAGATTTTACCTTGCTCTGTATTGATGAACGGTCCTTTGTCACCAATAGAACTTTTATTTCCTGTTGAACCTTTGACATCTGAGATTTTTCCTTGCTCTCTACTGATGAACGGTCCTTTGTCACCAATAGACCCTTTATTTCCTGTTGAACCTTTGACACCTGCTATTTTACCTTGATCTGTATTGATGGACGGTCCTTTGTCACAAATAGAACCTTTATTTCCGGTTGGACCTTTGTCATCTGAGATTTTACCTTACTCTGTATTGATGAACGGTCCTTTGTCACCAATAGAGCCTATATTTCCTGTTGAACCTTTGATACCTGAAATTTTACCTTGCTCAGTATTAATGGACGGTCCTTTGACACCAATATAACCTTTAAATCCTGTTGAACTTTTATCACCTGAGATTATAACTTGCTATGTAGTGATGGGCGGTCGTTTGTCACCAATATAATTTGTATTTCCTGTTGAACTTTTGTCACCTGAGATTTTACCTTGCTCTGTATTGATGGACGGTCGTTTGTCAGCATTAAAATAATATTTCCTGTTGAAAATTTGTCACCTGATATTTACCTTACCTTGCTTTGTATGAATGGACGGTCGTTAGTCAGCAATAAAACCTTTATTTCCTGTTGGACCTTTGTCACCTAATATTTTATCTTGCTCTGTATTGATGAACATGTTAGTCAGCAATAAAACCTTTATTTCCTGTTGGAACTTTGTCACCTGACATTTTACCTTGGTCTGTATTGATGGACGGTCCTTTGGCACCAATATAACCTTTATTTCCCGTTGAACCTGTGTCACCTGAAATTGTACCTTGCTCTGTATTGATGGACGGTTGTTTGTCAGTAATATAACTTTTATTACCTGTTGAACCTTTTCCACCTGAGATTTTACCTTGATCTGTATTGATAGACGGTTCTTTTTCACCAATAGAACCGTTATTTCCTGTTGGACCTTTGTCACCTGAGATTTCACCTTGCTCTGTATTGATGAACGGTCCTTTGTCACCAATAGAGCGTTTATTTCTTGTTGAACCTTTGACACCTGAGATTTGACCTTGCTCAGTATTGATGGACGGTTCTGTGACACCAATAGAACCTTTATTTCCTGTTGAACCATTGTCACCTGAAATTTGACCTTTCTCTGTATTGATGGGCGGTCCTTTGGTACCAATATAACCTTTATTTCCCACTGGATAGTTGTCACCTGAAATTTTACCTTGCTCTGTATTGATGGACGGCCCTTTGTCACCAATAGAACCATTATTTCCTGTTGAACATTTGTCTCCTGCAGTTTTACCTTGGTGTGTACTGATGGACGGTCGTTTGTCACAAATAAAACCTTTATTTTCTAATGGACCTGTGTCGCCAATAGAACCTTTCTTTCATGCTAAACCTTTGTCACCTGAGATTTTACCTTGTTCTGTATAAATGAACTGTCCTTTAGCACCAATAGAATCTTTATTTCCCACTGGACCTTTGTCACATGAGATTGTATCTAGCTCTGTATTGATGGGCGGTCGTTTGTCACCAATATCATTTTTATTTCCTGTTGAACCTTTGTCACCTGAGATTTTACCTTGCTCTGTATTGATAGACGGTCGTTAGTCAGCAAAAAAACATTTACTTCCTGTTGAAACCTTGTCACCTGAGATTTTACCTTGCTTTGTATTGATGGACATGTTAGTCAGCAATAAAACCTTTATTTCCTGTTGGACCTTTGTCACCTGCTATTTTACCTTGATCTGTATTGATGGACGGTCCTTTGTCACCTGCTATTTTACCTTGATCTGTATTGATGGACGGTCCTTTGTCACAAATAGAACCTTTATTTCTGTTGGACCTTTGTCATCTGAGATTTTACATTACTCTGTATTGATGAACGGTCCTTTCTCACCAATAGAGCCTATATTTCCTGTTGAACCTTTGACACCTGAAATTTTACCTTGCTCAGTATTAATGGACGGTCGTTTGTCAGCATTAAAAAAATATTTCCTGTTGAAAATTTGCCACCTGATATTTACCTTACCTTGCTTTGTATGAATGGATGGTCGTTAGTCAGCAATAAAACCTTTATTTCCTGTTGGACCTTTGTCTCCTAGTATTTTATCTTGCTCTGTATTGATGAACATGTTAGTCAGCAATAAAACCTTTATTTCCTGTTGGAATTTTGTCACCTGACATTTTACCTTGGTTTGTATTGATGGACGGTCCTTTGGCACCAATATAACCTTTATTTCCTGTTGAACCTGTGTCACCTGAAATTGTACCTTGCTCTGTATTGATGGACGGTTGTTTGTCAGCAATATAACCTTTATTTCCAGTTGAACGTCTTTCACATGAGATTTTACCTTGCTCTGTATTGATTGACGGTCCTTTGTGAGCAATATTATCCTCTTTACCTGTTGAACCTTTGTCACCTGAAATTTTACCTTGCTCTGCATTGAGGGACGGTCCTTTGTCAGCAATAGAACCTTTATTTACTGTTGAACCTTGATTTTACCTTGATCCGTTTTAATATTAAGATCACAATTATATGAGGGGGTTTAATACTACAGCTGTGGACACAAAGTTTAATACATGTCCTAATGACAGCCATGCATGTCCAAAGAGTAAAAAAGTACTCGTAGACACATGATCCTCTATGAAGCTCGAATGACACAGATCTCAATACCCTTGTTTATTTTTCGATTTTTTTATCTACCATTTTTTCCATTGAATGCGAAGCTGAGGTCCATATAATATTTTTGGGGTGACAGATCGGTCCATAAACTACCATTTTGCCCACAGTTCCATAAGCTATTTGTTACTTTATACACAACCGACCAAACCTACTGGAGTTAGTTTATGAAACCAATGTAGATCGATTTCCGGGTTTTATATTATACTAGACCGGCTTGCCTACAAAGACAAATAGTGTAAATAAGAACGTAAAGTATAAAATACGTGAATATTAATATTAAGCAGTAGTTTATGTTCACATGGGGTTATTATCAGTATTTGTGAAAAGTGTAAATAGATTGTTTGGATTCCACAAAGCCAAAACTAGTTGGTGACTCTGCATTTATTCGGCTTCTGATGATATGAAAATTAACCAATGTTGGTTACTGGCATTTTACCAACATCACTTTCCGCGATGAATTAATGTAACACAAGTGACGGAAGAACCAATTGTAAGTCCTGTTGGAAAGTATATTGACCTTGTTTTGAAGGGGACCATCTTGAATATATTTATATGTATCTTTCTCAAAAGTCATAAAATTGTTTTGAAGGAGGTAAGTGGCCCATCTTTATTATTTTATTTCTAACACGTGAGACAAGAGATCATGCAGACTTCATTTTTATATAGACAAAAATTGTGAATTGACGTATTTTATTTTTACTTGGCAATGTGTTCTAACATGGGAGATACTTTACAACTACATTTCCGAACTTCTACCGAAGCGCTTGATGACAATATTAGTTCTCTGAAAAATAACAAACTGAAAGCAATAAGCAACATTTTATGTGGAACACATGTTTTTTCTCGTAAATAAATTTGTCTTCTGATACTGTTTAGTTACTTTTCAGTTTGTTTTGTTTCTATTGTGACGACAGTCAGCACAGTGCACATACTAAGGTGCAAATGTACAGGTATGTTTGGATAAATAAGGTTAAATGTGTTCTGCTAAGCTTTTTATGCGTGACGTCTATATGAAATAGGGGTCGCCGTTGCCGTGATCGCATGGTAGTTGGATTTACCACTACCTAAGCAATCAGTGCATATCACCACTGATGCTGTGAGTTCGAATCTAAATCAGGCGAGGTGTACAACATTATGTCATAACGTTTGTCAGTCACTTGCGGCAGGTCGATGGTTTTCGCCACCAATAAAACGAACCGCCACGATATAACCGAAATATTGTTGAAAGTGGCGTTAAACACAATCGAACAAACAGGCAAGCAATAAAAGATATTATTATGTATGGATATATCATGGATTATATTTGAACACTGTGAATCCGAGAAGCTACATCTGCTAGGAGAATATTAGTCCCCGATGTTATCATACGCTCAGTAGTCAGTGCTGCGGCAATTGACATTATTTAGTAGGTATATTTATGTTTGAAATTTACACTTCCTGACGTAAATCTTCCTGGGTCACAGATAACCTTAGCCGTCCTATGCTATCCTATTTAGGTCCTTTGGTTTACTTGCTCTGAAAGACTTCTGAATTATTTGGCTTTCCAATCTTTAAATATGAACGGACCTAATGATGGTTATTCCAGAAACACGTCGTCCGCACTAAGTAAGATATATACGTTTTCTGTTTATTATGTATAATCTCCCAGGTGTATACAATCAAATATATTTACTCACAATAATAACACAATAATATAAATTCTAACAAAATAAACCGCATCGTTGGTGTAATGGTTAGTGTGCTCGCCTCGAGTGCGGTAGATCATGGGTTCGAGTCCTGGACCGGTCAAACCAAAGACTATGAAATTGGTATTTGTTGCTTCTCCACTGAGCACGCAGCATTAAGGAGTAAGAGCAAAGACTGGCTGGCTCGGAATCAGAATAATGTGTCCCAGTGGAGCGACATGTCTATCCGCGGACTGTTGTTTCAGTGAGCTAGCACTATAAAAATCCAACTCAGCGTAAAGCGGACCTCATCATCATCTCATTGCAAATTAGCTTGTTGTCGCCATGATATAGCTGTAAAAATTGCTGATTTTGGCGTTAAACAACAATTATTCACTCACTCACTCTAACAAAATAAGCATATTTGTTTGTATATAATACAATAAACTCTTTTATTAAACAGCTCAACATGTAGATACAGGATCCATGGGGTATCAAGGTAACACAAGTTTTCATAGACAGAAAGCAGCTGAGAAGGAAATTAGAAAGCACGGAACACCTCGCAGTAAAGGTGAAAATAACATGAAAGTGCCGGTTGATTTACCTGGAGGTAAAGGTGAAATTGGTGACAAAGGAAAACCCGGCAATAAAGGTTTTCGTGGTGACAAAGGCCCTCCTGGCATGAAAGGTTTTACAGGTGGCAGAGGTGTAAGTGGAAATAAAGGTCATATTGGTGACAAAGGACCGTCCGGCAATAAAGGACTTTCAGGTGACAAAGGTTCAACAGGAAATAAAGGTCCTATTGGTGAAAAAGGACCATCCGGCAATAAAGGACTTTCAGGTGACAAAGGTTCAACAGGCAATAACGGCTCTATTGGTGACAAAGGACTGTCCGGCAATAAAGGACTTTCAGGTGACAAAGGTTCAACAGGAAATAAAGGTCATATTGGAAACAAAGGACCGCCCGGCAATAAAGGTCTTTCAGGTGACAAAGGTTTAACAGGAAATAAAGGTCCTATTGGTGACAAAGGACCGACTGGCAATAAAGGTCTTTCAGGTGACAAAGGTCCAACAGGAAATAAAGGTCCTATTGGTGAAAAAGGACCATCCGGCAATAAAGGACTTTCAGGTGACAAAGGTTCAACAGGCAATAACGGCTCTATTGGTGACAAAGGACTGTCCGGCAATAAAGGACTTTCAGGTGCCAAAGGTTCAACAGGAAATAAAGGTCATATTGGTAACAAAGGACCGACTGGCAATAAAGGTCTTTCAGGTGACAAAGGTTTAACAGGAAATAAAGGTCCTATTGGTGACAAAGGACCGACTGGCAATAAAGGTCTTTCAGGTGACAAAGGTCCAACAGGAAATAAAGGTCCTATTGGTGACAAAGGCGAAATCGGAGACAAAGGTCCCAACGGTGAAAATGGTAGCATTGGTCAACATGGAGACAAAGGACAAATAGGTTTGAAAGGCCCATTAGGTGATAAAGGTTTACCTGGAGAAAAAGGTCAAGTTGGTGCGAAAGGTCAAACAGGGGATATGGGTATACAAGGACAAAAGGGTAAATAGAAATTAGTTAACGCATGCATACTTTTATTTTTTAATTTGAAGAACCCAAAGTAATATTTAAAAGCCGCAATCCGGGGGAGGACATGGCGAAATGAAAAGTGACAAAAGAACAAACAATGATCAACAAAACATTACAGAGAAAACTGAAGATTAAGCAACACGAACTTCACTAGAAACCGGGTGTGAACTCAGGTGCTCCGGAAGTATAGGTAGTTCCTGTTCCACTTAGTGGCACATTTTATGTTACTCTTTTAACAAACCCGTTCATTTACTTACGATAAATATATGGAAGCTTAAAACAGATATATGTTTCTGAGGTGTGTTGGTAGATTTTAACTTTCTTTCATTTCACACGCATTGCTCATAACAGAACAATTAAATTTATCCTTTCATCGTAACTGAAAACCTTTCTTAGCGCATGGTAAACTGTTCAAGTGAAAAATTGTTTGGGAGTGGTGATGGAAGGGAAGAAAGCCATATGGAATACACTCGAGAATTTTATTTTACAACAATTAAGTAATTACGATGTGGAATATGTAAATATAGATATTTTTGTCTAAAATCCAAGCAATGTCATCGCATGGGGAATGTGCCACCCCTATACATTATTTTTCTTGATAAGATAGTAATACACTGTTTTATTCTTATTTAAAGGTCAAATGGGACAGAAAGGAAGTCAAGGACAAAATGGTAAATAACTATTATATATTTAAAGAGGGTCATCCTTCTTATCTTTATTGGCTGATATTGTCATCATTTTGAGTTCGTAAAGTGTCCGTCATTAAATATTTCATATTTTAAAAATATATTCTCATATTTCTCCGGACCAAGGTATAAGGAAGTTTGAAATCACAAAATATAGATATGTCGGGAGAATTTACAATATGTGGTTTTCGTGTATTTTGGCAGAGAGCTATCATGGACACAGATTGGTTTTTTATATTATGCTCTTTTTGTGTGTTTCGTAACCAAAGATCTTGGAGATAGGTTAAGATAATTTTTATTCTATATTTTCCGTGTATTAATGTAGACATTTGGGGTGATTTGTAAGTCGATGAACGATAATATAAGACACGATGGGAGAATTTACTCTGTGTACTAATTCATGTATTTTCGGATGTAGAACGATCATGTCCATGCATTTTCAGTTGAAGAAAGATATTCTGAGACGTATGCAGGTTGGGGGATTTTACATTTTGTGCGATTCGTGTATTTTCAGCTTGGGAAAGATCAGGTGAGACGTGTACAGGTTGGGAGATTTTACATTTTGTGTTATTCATGTATTTTCAGCTGATATAACATCATGTGAGACGTGTACAGGTTGGGAGATTTTACATTTTATGTTATTCGTGTATTTTCAGCTGACGTAAGATCATGTGCGACGTGTACAGGTTGGGAGATTTTACATGTTGTACTATTCACGTATGTTCAGCTGTAGAAAGATGATGTGTGACGTGAAGAGGTTGGGAGATTGTACATTTTGTACTATTCATGTATGTTCAGCTGTAGAAAGATGATGTGTGACGTGAAGAGGTTGGAAGATTGTACATTTTGTACTAATCATGAATGTTCAGCTGTAGAAAGATGAAGTGTGACGTGAAGAGGTTGGGAGATTGTACATTTTGTACTATTCATGTATGTTCAGCTGTAGAAAGATGATGTGTGACGTGAAGAGGTTGGGAGATTTTACATTTTGTACTATTCGTATATTTTCAGCTGTAGAAAGATCATGTGAGACGTGTACAGATTGGGAGTTTTACATTTTGTACTATTCATGTATTTTTAGCAAAATCATGTGAGACAGGTTGGGCAACTTTTGGAAAATATTGCTACTACTTTGGAAAAAACAAGAAAACATGGAATGATGCACAGGTGATTAAATCATTGTGTCACATAAACATAGACATATGTTAAGCTATATGTAACATTCCTTATAACACTAACTCACCTCATCTTTGGAACTCCTGGGCTATAGAAATATAACCGTGGTTGTTCCTTGTGAGATACTGCTGAATTGATTTTAAACAACAATCAATCGATCAAAAATAGATCTCTGTAATTTTGTTGGAAAAGGGGAATAGTTGTGCTACGAAATTTAACAATATGGTATAGAAAAAGATATAAGGAATATGTTGCTTGGTCCTGGACGTAAACAAACCTTATAAACCACGGTCGACACCAACAGTGCCAAAAATGGAAATAAATAAGAAGATATGTCAATAGGTCACACAACCTGCTTCTGCAATAAGCTTCACCGTAGATCAAGGTTTTATAGTCGCAAATCTCCGTTTATCTAGCTCCGCCAGGTGTCGCTGGGTAAACTCAATGTGCGACCGCAAAACCCACCGATTTACGTCCACAAAGCTGAAACTGCAATACAGTTATCTCCTAATTTTAGTTAATTCAGTTATTCTTCTTCTTTGATAAATATTATTGATATAATTCATTTTCAGTAATCTAGATATAAATGTGGATATTTATATGGGCGCTATGAAAGTCATGAAATGTCTTTATTTTTTCAGAATATATGTAAGGCTCATAACGGGAATTTAGTAAAAATTGAAAATGCAATTGAAAACTGGTTCCTAAAGTCAGTTGTAAAAGGTAAAATAAAAAAATCATATCAATAATATATTGGTTATAGTTGCAAAGTTTGAAGATACCATTGGGAAAATCAGAAGCCGTAATTTGAAGAACAGACAATAAAATGGCAAAAAGACAAAATACCCCCAAAAAATACACAGAAAGGATAAAAAGTTCTCGCTCTACTAGTGTTGTAGTTGTAGTTACATTTAAAGGACTCTGAAGTAACAACGCACCCATTCCTTGTCTGAAGTAACAACGCGCTCATTCCTTGTCTGATGTAATAACACGCTCATTCCTTGTCTGAAGTAATAACACGCTCATTCCTTGTCTGAAGTAATAACACGCTCATTCCTTGTCTGAAGTAACAACACGCTCATTCCTTGTCTGAAGTGACAACACGCTCATCCTTGTCTGAAGTAACAACACGTTCATTCCTTGTCTGAAGTAACAACACGCTCATTCCTTGTCTGAAGTAACAGCACGCTCATTCCTTGTCTGAAGTAACAACACGCTCATTCCTTGTCTGAAGTAACAACACGCTCATTCCTTGTCTGAAGTAACAACACGCTCATTTCTTGTCTGAAGTGACAACACGCTCATCCTTGTCTGAAGTAACAACACGTTCATTCCTTGTCTGAAGTAACAACACGCTCATTCCTTGTCTGAAGTAACAGCACGCTCATTCCTTGTCTGAAGTAACAACACGCTCATTCCTTGTCTGAAGTAACAACACGCTCATTCCTTTTCTGAAGTAACAACACGCTCATTCCTTGTAACAAAAACATAGATATATAATTTATTGCACACTACATGTTTCTGGAATGACCTTCATAGGGTATGATATAACGGAATTAATGTTGAAAAGTGGCGTTAAATACCACAAAACTAAATCATAATGCCATGATAAATAACCTAACGAAACATGTCAATGCCGACACGACTACTGGGATGATACCCTCGAAACACATGTATCATAATAACTATACCTAACGAAACATGTCAATGCCGACACGACTACTGGGATGATGCCTTCGAAACACAGATATATGTACATTATTGTTGTATTATTATTATTTTGTATTCGTTATATATCATCCCGAGTCTTATTCCTTACATAAAAAAACAAATGAACGCCACATTGTAGTCCTTGTCAATAGAAGATGATATATATGATATATATATATTTAAATCTGGGTATGAACATCTTTCTGGGTGTAAGTAGAGAAGGTTCAATGCATACAATCTAGGAAATTATAGGTCATATATATGTATCTTATTGTTGAATGTATACGAGTTATATATTAACATAAGTTATTTTCCCATTGTCAATTTTCCGTTTATATGTAGCAACATTCCAGCACTATTTACATATCGAAAATATATTTCTCAGTTGATACCATATGGTTCCTCCAATCATTTCATTGATAGATGGTTACTGCTAGCACGGAATCTTCTGAACCAAGAGGTCCTAGTTGTTAAATTGAAGTCCGAAAGTTCTACGATCAACACCATGACTTGGAGTTGATCGTCATGGAATATCAATGACCATGGATATGTTCTGCTTGTCTTAATCACACTCCCGTCATATCCTCATTCATACCGGTGTGTAACAAGCTAAAAGTAACACAACAGGTCTCACTAGTGGAGCGGAAACTGCTTAGCTTTCTGGCAAACTCGAGTTCACTTAAGTGTTTAATGGTCCCGCGTTGCTCAATCTTATATTTATTCACAATCAATCCCTAATAATTTCTTCGCATTCAAGATTTGAAACTCTGACATTGTTTTGGTTTGAAATAATACTAGTATTTATTTTTTATGCTAGAAATGGGCATAGATGCAATGTGGATTGGAGCCAACGATATGCATAGAGAAGGTACTATGGTCTGGGTGAGCGATAAAACTTACGTCAGAAGATGGTTTAGTAACTGGTATCCGGGAGAACCCAATAATGCAGGAGGATCGGAGCATTGTGTTCAATTATGGCGTAGCCACGGCTACAAATGGAACGATGCTGACTGCTCAAGAAAATTAGCATTTATTTGTAAAACATAATGAATTATAACTGTAATGAAATATTTCTGTATATTTGTATGTCGTCGTTCTATATTTTGATTATTCAATTATTTTACACCGTCTTCTTTTCAAAAATAACGATACCGGGAGAGTGTTAGAGGTGCGTGTGATGTTTAACTCCACTTTCAGCAATATTTCAGATATATCGTTGCAGTCCGTTTTATTGAATGAGAAAACCGAATAATTGCAAATCGAATTTACATACGATCACGACAATGACGACCCCCCCGAAACCGGGAGACATTTAATCAATCCGGCATGTGTGTTATTATGCATGGGCTTTTTAAATATTAGTTGAGATGTTAAATCTTCAGAGTTTAAGTTTATCAAATTTTCTATTAATGAAGGTAAAATTCACAAATTTGTATGTACCCCTGTATATTATGATATTTTTTTGGAGGAAATATTTTTAAATTGCCTCTTTTGTATTTATATCAATCAATAACTATGTATGTCCTGCTCAAGTAGTTATAATAGCACACTTCTAAAAGGGGCCGTTGTGGTCGTGATCGTATGTTAATTGGATGTTTAACTACTTATGCAATCAGTTTATATCACCACTAATGTTGTGAGCTCGAACCCCGCTCAGGCGAGGTGTACTCGATACAACAATATGTGAAAAGATTGTCAGTAAATTGCGGCAGGTCGGTGGTTTTATCCGGACCAGTTTCATCCACCAATAAAACTTACCACTACGACATAGCTTAAATATTGTTTAAAGTGGCGTTAAGCACAATTCCCATAACCCCACAATTTTCTACCAATGACTTTATTTATCTATTCAATGGGTGTTGAAAAGAAAAACGGTTCACCGCAAAAAGAAGAACAAAACAAAAATCGAAAAATACAGACGTAAAAACAACTCAAATTGCAGACCACTTTCTCTTTCATAGTTTTACATATGGTGTATGATGCTCCCTTTATGTGGTACCGTTATATTGTAGTGAGTATTTGAGTCGATCAAGAAGTAAAAATTGGTGAAAATTGAACACGAGTCACTGAGTGTTGACTGCGTACTGGTTGGTGTTCACCGTTACTTTCAAATGTATTGCAACTGTAGGTTGACTTACAGATATATTGTGGACAATATCATGATAAAGCATACTGTCGCTCATTATAATGATCCATTTTAAAATATTGGAGGACTTAGCATATTCTATGTTTTATGGCGATGTTCATTATGATTCTGCAACAATTCATATGTGCTTTACCTCGCCTTGCCCCTTGATTGAATGAACTCATGTGAATTTTACATTGATCTATATTTATGTCAAATTATCTGCCATTTAACAGTAGAATGATGGGTGTCAATAGTGCATCATGAACTGCTAACCCCTCGGGATCGATATTTAGTTTTCAGTGTTATACATTGTAGATCTTTGTTTGTCATGTTGTCCTTAGCCATTGTAGTGTCTATACTTCTTAGATTTATGACTTCTAATTACACCTTTGTTATCCTCAAGCTTTTTCACACCATTCTATGAAGGAAATTGAATATTACAGTCAACTAACGCAACGCTAAGGACCAGTAGTTCAAAGTCCAAGTTGAGTGTTGCAATTGTGCAAAGCCATACTAGGTTTCGACTGTAATCAAAACATCTGGACTATGATAATGTTTAAAGCAGTCACTGTTGATTAACTGGGCTTTTACTGACAGTCACATTCCGTTATAACGTTATGTATAAGTGACAGACAAGTGACGGAATAATCCAATAAATATCCTGGTGTGAAGTATGCTAAAATTGGTTTGAAGGGTGTACTTTTGTTTCTAAGTGGCTCATCTTAAACTGATATAGGATGGGATAGTTGTCATTATAACCAAGACCGACAAAAGGAAAATTATTAGAAATGAAGTTGGACGTTTGGGTATTTCTTCAAGACAACGGCGGTGATTGTGTCCTCTACAGTAGTCCTGTCCTCTTAATGTATCTTGTTCATCAGGAGACCGTCGTGGTCGTGATCACATGGTAGCTGGACGCCGCCCCAAAAGTTGTAAATCGAAAAAGAATAGACAATGCAATTGCTTAATGAAAAGACATATAAAACAATAACAATGATCCACAAAATCAAAACCCAAAGATTGAACGACACGAACCCCGCAAAAACCCGGGGATGAACTCAGGTGTACCGGAATCGGGTATGAGACTGTGTTTGTATGTTTGTATTGAATTTGTATCTAATATATGAATTGGTCAACAATAACTGCACAAAATATGAACGGGTATGATTACGTATAAAGGAAAATGTATTATGCATGTAAATTATAATTTAATATCTATAACATTTGTCATTACTTAGAGTTAAAATTCGTCATCATCCACGCGTGGTAACTTTTGGTAGAAGTCTTTTTTAAGGGAGTTCGAAAAAAACCTATTCATATATATTAGCCATGCTGAATAATTCATTTCATCGGTTGTGTTTCAGCAAAATATTTCCCCCCTTTTTTTCCCCAATTAATCCCATCCCACATAAAATTAAACGCTTGTTCTTTTACTGATCAAAATGTATCCGGATTTTTTTGAGATAACCCAAATTAAGATGTGTTTATCATCTATCAATCATGAAGACGAATAACTATCCCTGTTATATATCAATATAACAGAAGAATGTACATTTATGTATTGCCAGAGTGTTCGATGATTATCGAAGTTGTCAGAAATTAATAAATTATATTACTAATATAAAGGCAATATCGAAACGATATTATTGGATCCATAAACTTCCAGTCCTATAACGGCTGTTCATACAAACGTTTTGTAAGCGGAATAGGTGTCTAGAAGAAAATCCCGTATTCCTGTCTTTATCAAAAAAAAATAAATAATGAAAAAGAAGAATTCTCCCCAAGTTTGCAAATAGTCTTTTCAATTGTCGACTGTTCCCAATTTGAAATCTAAAATTAAAAAAAGTATTCTGATTGTTTTTGGTCATATGGTAGTTGATATGTAAACGATACACTTTGCTGCATTGAAAAGGTAAATGTACGGAATGCTTCGTTATAAACTCTGTTATTAGTCACGCCATTGTGTCATGTGTAGCGTCTGTTTGTATTAAAACATATTTAATTCAATAAACATTCTCCAATATGTGTAATGAGGTTTGTCATACGGTCAGAAAAAATGCGCTAACGGTGAATTGCTCTCTTATTTTCAAGCCGAAACGCCAATGCATCGTCCAACTTTTTTTCTTTTCACTTACGATAAAACATAAGACAAATATATCTCTTACGTTCAAAATTTTACACTTACGACAAGGTAGTTTTACACATAACGTTAGGACTATTTTTACACTTTTATCGTAAGTTTTTTTGTCAAACTCTTTTTAATCTTAGTTTTACACTTACGACAATTTTTTATTGTAAGAATTTTTGCTAAATTCTGGTTTCTGGCATTTTACCGAAAATCACTTTAGGCCACGAATTAATGTAACACAAGTGCCGGAAGAATTAAATTGCTAAGTCCTTTGGAAAGTATAATGAACTTGTTTTGAAGTGGATCATCTTGAATATATATATATCATTTCTCAAAAGTGAGACAAATGATCATGTAGAATTCATTTTTATAAAGAAAAATTGTGAATTGACGTATTTTGTTTTATTTGGCAATGTGTTCTAACATGGGAGATATTATAAGACTACATTTCCGAACATCTACCGAAGCGCTTGATGACAATATTAGTTCTCTGAAAAATAACAAACTGAAAACAATAAGCAACATTTTATGTGGAACACATGTTTTTTCTCGGAAACAAATTTGTCTTCTGATACTGTTTAGTTACTTGTCAGTTTGTTTTCTTTCTATTGTGACGACAGTCAGCACAGTGCACATACTAAGGTGCAATTGTACAGGTATGTTTGGATAGATAAGGTTAAATTTTAAAATTTATTATAAAGCATAAAATGAAATGTTTATGCACGACGTCTTAATGAAATAGTGGTCGCAGTGGCCGTGATCACATGGTAGTTGGTTTTACCACTACCTAACTAATCAGTGCCTATCATCACTGATGATGTGAGTTCGAATCTCGGTCAGGGCGCGGTGCACAACATTATGTCATAACGTTTGTCAGTCACTTGTGGCAGATCGATGGCTTTCGCCACTAATAAAAAGAGGCGTTAAACACAATCAAACAAGCAAGCAAGCAATAAAAGATAATATTATGTATGGATATATCATGGATTATATTTGAACGCTGTGAATCCGAGAAGCTACATCTGCTAATAGACTATAAGTCTCCGATGTTATCAACCGCTCAATAGTCCATGCAGCAGCAATTCACATGGTTTAGTTGGTATATTTATGTTTGAAATTTACACTTCCTAACGTAAATCGCCCTGAGTCACAGATAAGCTTAGCCGTATTAGGTTATCCTATTTAAGTCCTTTGATTTACTTGCTCTGAAAGACTTCTGAATTATTTGGCTTTCCAATCTTTAAATATGAGTGTACTTAATGATGCTTATTCCAGAAACACGTCGTCTGCCCTAAGTAAGATATCTACGTTTTCTGTGTATTATGTATAATTTCCCAGGTGTTTACAATCAAATCTATTTACTCACAATAATACAGTAGACGGGATACAATATAAATTACAACAAAATAAGAATATTTTTGCATATAATACAATAAACTCTCTTATTAAACAGATCAACAGGTAGATACAGGATCCATGGGGTATCAAGGTAACACAAGTTTTCATAGACAGAAAGCAGCTGAGAAGGAAATTAGAAAGCACGCAACAGCTCGCAGTAAAGGTGAAAATAACATGAAAGTGCCGTTTGATTTACCTGGATGTAAAGGTGAAATTGGTGACAAAGGAAAACCCGGCAATAAAGGTTTTCATGGGGACAAAGGCCCTCCTGGCATGAAAGGTTTTTCAGGTGGCAGAGGTGTAAGTGGAAATAAAGGTCTTATTGGTCACAAAGGACCGTCCGGCAATAAAGGACTTTCAGGTGACAAAGGTTCAACAGGCAATAACGGCTCTATTGGTGACAAAGGACTGTCCGGCAATAAAGGACTTTCAAGTGACAAAGGTTCAAAAGGAAATACAGGTCCTATTGGTGACAAAGGACCATCCGGCAATAAAGGACTTTCAGGTGACAAAGGTTCAACAGGCAATAGCGGCTATTTTGGTGACAAAGGACTGTCCGGCAATAAAGGACTTTCAGGTGACAAAGGTTCAACAGGAGATAAAGGTCCTATTGGTGAAAAAGGTCCATGCGGCGATAAAGGACTTTCAGGTGACAAAGGTTCAACAGGCAATAACGGCTCTATTGGAGACAAAGGACTGTCCGGCAATAAAGGACTTTCAGGTGGCAAAGGTTCAACAGGAAATAAAGGTCCTATTGGTGACAAAGGACCAACAGGCTATAAAGGTCTTTCAGGTGACAAGGGTTTAACAGGAAATAAAGGTCCTATTGGTGACAAAGGACCGACTGGCAATAAAGGTCTTTCAGGTGACAAAGGTGCAACAGGAAATAAAGGTCTTATTGGTGACAAAGGACAGTCCGGCAAAAAAGGTCTTTCAGGTGACAAAGGTCCAACAGGAAATAAAGGTCTTATTGGTGACAAAGGACAGTCCGGTAATAAAGGTCTTTCTGGTGACAAAGGGCCAACAGGAAATAGAGGTCCTATTGGTGAGAAAGGCGAAATCGGAGACAAAGGTCCCACCGGTGAAAAGGGTAGCATTGGTCAACATGGATACAAAGGACAAATAGGTTCGAAAGGCCCATTAGGTGATACAGGTTTATCTGGAGAAAAAGGTCAAGTTGGTGCGAAAGGTCAAACAGGGGACATGGGCATACAAGGACAAAAGGGTAAATAGAAATTATTTAAAACATGCATACTTTGTTTCTTAAATTTGAAGATCCCAAAGTAATCCTCAAAAGCCATATGCCGAGGGAGGACATGGCCAAAGGATAAGTGACAAGAGAACAAACAATGATCTACGAAACACTACAGAGAAAACTGAAGAGCACCACGAACTTCACTAGAAACCGGGTTTGAACTCAGGTGCTCTGGAAGTGAAGGTAGTTCCTGTTCCACTTAGTGGCATATTTCACGTTACTCTTTTATCAAACCCGTTCATTTACATACGATCAATATACACGGAAGCCTAAAATAGATATATGTTTCTGAGGTGGGTTGGTAAATATTAACTTTCTTGCATTTCACGCGCATTGTTCGTAACAGAACAATTAAATTTATCCTTTTATCGTAACTGAAAACCTTTTTTAGCACATGGTAAACTGTCCAAGTGAAAAATTGCTTCGGAGTGGTGATGGAAGGGAAGAAAGCCATATGGAATACACTCGAATTTTATTTTACAACAATTAAGTAATTACGATGTGGAATATGTAAATATATATATATTTGTCTGAAATCCAAGCAATTTCATCCCATGGGGAATTTGCCACCCCTATGCATTATTGCCACTCCTATACATTTTTTAAGATAGTAATAAACTGTTTTATTCTTATTTAAAGGTCAAATGGGACAGAAAGGAAGTCAAGGACAAAATGGTAAATAACTATTATATATTTAAAGAGGGTCACGCCTCTTATCTTTATTGGCTGACATTTTCATCATTTTAGGTCCGTAAATTGTCCGTCATGAAATATTTCATAATTTTCAAAAATATATTCTCATATTTCTCCGGAACAAGGTATAAGGAAGTTTGAAATCACAAAATATAGATATGTTGGAAGAATTTACAATATGTGGTTTTCATGTATTTTGGCAGAGAAGGATCATGGAGACAGATTGGGGTATTTTATATTATGCTCTTTTCGTGTGCTTCGTAACCAAAGATCTTGGAGATAGGCTAAGAGAATGTTCATTATATATTTTCCGTGTATTGATGTAGACATTTGTGGTGATTTGTAAGTCGAGGAAAAATAATATAAGACACGATGGGAGAATTTACACGGTGCACTAATTCATGTATGTTCGGCTGTAGAACGATCATGTACGTGTATTTTCAATTGAAGAAAGATATTCTGAGACGTATGCATGTTGGGAGATTTTACATTTTGTGCTATTCGTGTATTTTCAGCTAGGGAAAGATCAGATCAGACGTGTACAGGTCGAGATATTTTACATTTTGTCCTATTCATGTATTTTCAGCTGACGTAAGATCATGTGAGACGTGTACAGGTTCGGAGATTTTACATTTTGTATTGTTCATGTATTTTCAGCTGACGAAAGATCATGTGTGACGTGAACAGGTTGGGAGATTTTACATTTTGTACTATTCATGTATTTGCAACTGTAGAAAGATCATTTGAGCCGTGTACAGGTTGGGACATTTTACATTTTGTACTATTCATGTATTTTTAGCAAGATCATGCGAGACAGGTTGGGCCACTTTTGGAAAATACTGCTACTACTTTGGAAAAAGCAAGAAAACATGGAATGATGCACAGGTAATTAAATCATTGTGTCACATAAACATAGACATCTGTTAAGCTATATATAACATTCCTGATAACACTAACCCACCCCATCTTTGGAGCTCCCGGGCTATAGAAATATAACCGTGTTTGTTCCTTGTGGGGTATAGCTTCCCCGTTAGGTGTGAAGGTCGAATCAAAGACACCACTCGCTCTTAGATCCGGACATGTATTGAGAGCATGCAGCAGTTTTAGGTGAACAACATTTTGTTAGAAGTGATTGTTGGTATCCTGTATCTATATTCTCCTCTTTTTTCTGTGGCCATCTAAACGCAGCATACACGATTTATTGTTTGTAAAATTGTTTGTGTCATGTATTATAGCTGAGATACTATTGAATTAATTTTAAACAACAATCAATCGATCAAAAATATATCTATGTAATTTTGTTGGAAAAGGGGAATAGTTGTGCTACGAAATTTTACAATATGGTATAAAATAAAATGATATAAGGAATATGTTGCTTGATCCTGGACGTAAACAAACCTTATAAATGAGTAAAATTTTAAACCACGATCGACACAAACAGTGCCAAAAAGTGGAAATAAATACGAAGATATGTAATTAGGTCACACAAATCTCCGTTTATCTAGCTCCACCTAGCTAAACTCAATTTGCGACCTCAAAACACACGTCCACAAAGATGAAACTGCAATACAGTTATCTCCTAATTGTATGTTAGTTCAGTTATTTTTCTTCTATGTTAAATATTATTGACTTAATTCATTTTCAGTAATCTAGCTATAAATGTGGATATTTATATTGGCGCTATGAACATCATGAATTGTCTTTATTTTTTTTCAGAATATCTGTAAGGCTCATAACGGGAACCTAATAAAAATTGAAAATGCAGTTGAAAACTGGTTCATAAAGTCAGTTGTAATAGGTAAAATTAAAACAATTATATTAATAATATATTGACTATATAAGAAAAGCTTGACGATACCAAAGAGACAATTAGAAGCCGTAAAATGAAGAGCAGACAATAAAATGTCAAAAAGACAAGATACCAAACAAAATACACAGAAAGGATACTCGCTCTACTAGTGTCAGTTGTAGTTACATTTTAATGGTCTCTGAAGTAACAACACGCTCATTCCTTGTAACAAATGACCTTCATAAGGTACGCTCAAAGTCGAAAGATTGTAAAGTCAAATAAGCTTGAACAAAAATAGGAGCAATAAAGGAAAAGGGCATTAACAGGATAGCCAAAGTCGTCTAAGGTTATATATGCCCGAGAAAGGAGATCGTGTTTAGATAATAATTACATTACTTAAGAACTGTAATTTTGGAAAATAAGGGGTCGTCGTGGTCGGGATCGTATTGCAGTTGGATTTACAACTACATGTGGAATCAGTGCCTATCACCACTAAAGTTGTGAGTTCGAACCACGCTCATAATAAATATACCTAACGAAACATGTCAGTGCCGAAACGACTACTGGGGTGATACCCTCGAAACACATGTATATGTACATTATTGTTTTATTATTATTATTTTGTATTCGTTATATATCATCCCGAGTCTTATTTCTTACATTAAAAAAACAAATGAACGACACATTGCCGCCGACCTTGTCAATAGAAGATGATATATATGAAAACAGAATATCTACATAACATTTAAATCTGGGTATGAACATCTTTCGATGGTGTATATAAAAAAGTTTTAGTGCATACAATATAGGAAATAATAGGCCCTTTATATGTATATCAGTGTTGATTGCATACGAGTTAATATTAACATTTAAGTTATTTTCTCAATGTGAATTTTCCATTTATAAGTAGCAATATTCTAGCACTATCTGCATATGGAGAACATATCCCTCAGTTGATACCATATGGTTCCTCTGATGATTTCATTGATAGAAGTCATCACTTCAAAAGCTTTACGATCACCACCATAACTTGGTTAACCGTCACGGAATATCAAGTGTTACAAATGACCACATATATGATCTGTCTGTCTTATTCACACTCCTGTACTATCCTCATGCATACAGCTGTGTAACAAGTTAAGAGTAACACGACAGGTGCCACTAGTGGAGCGGAAACTGCCTACCTTTCCGGGGAGCTCGTGTTCACTTCGGTTTTTAATGGTGTTCGTATTGGTTGATCTTATATTCATTTACAATCATAACCGTAATAGCTTCGTATTAAAGATTTGAAACTCATTGTTTTGGTTTGAAATAATACTAGTATTTATTTTTCATGCTAGAAATGGGCATACATGCAATCTGGATTGGAGCCAACGATAAAGATAGAGAAGGTACTATGGTTTGGGTGAGCGATAAAACTAACGTCATTAAAGGGTTTAGTAACTGGTATCCGGGAGAACCCAATAATTCAGGAAGGTCGGAGGATTGTGTTCAATTATGGTATGACGGCGGCTACAAATGGAACGATGCTCCCTGCTCAAGAAAATTAGGATTTATTTGTAAAACATAATGAATTATAACTCTAATGAGATATTTCTGTATATTTGTATGTCGTCGTTCAATATCTTGATTATTAAATTATTTTACACCGTCGTCTTTTCAAAAATAACGAAATTGGGAGAAGGTTAGAGGTGCGTATTATGTTGTTTAACGCCACTTTCAACAATATTTCAGTTATATCGTGGCGATCAGTTTTATTGGTGGAGGAAACCGAAAAAACCCACCGACCTGCCGCTGGTCACTGACAAATTTTATCATATAATGTTGAATGAACTCATGCGAACTTTACATTGATCTATATTTAAGAATATTTTCTTTCATTTAATAGTAACACGACGGGTGTCACTAGTGGAGCAGGAACTGATAACTCCTCAGGAGCATCTGAATTCATTTCCGGTTTTCAGTGGGAAGAGTTTGAAGATACCAAAGGGACAATCAGAATCCGTATATCGAAGAAGAACAGACAACACAATGGTCAAAAGAAAAAGTACAAAAGGACAAACAACGATCTACAAAACATACATATAAAACTAAAGATCGAGTAACACGAACCCCATTAAAAACCGGGGGTGAACCCATGTGCTCCAGAAGGGTAAGTAAGTTCCTGCTCCACTAGTGACCCCCGTTGTGCTACTCTAGTTACAAACCCTGTATTAAGTCGTGAATGAGGAAAGGACCGGGAAGTGTTTACGACAAGTGAAACATACCCGTGGTCATTTGTGACACAGATATTCCATAACGATCAACCAAGTCATGGTGGCGACCGTAAAATTTGCGAAGTGATGACTTCAACTTTACCTTAAAGTGAGCTTCGTGTTGCTCGATCTTTAGTTTCTGCGTAATGTTTTGTAGATCATTGTTTGTCTTTTTGTCCTTAGTTTTTTTACCATTGTATTGTCTACTTCTTTGATTTACGACTTCTAATTACCCCTTTGGTATCTTCAAACTTTTTCACGCCATTCTATGAAGGGAAGTGGATATTACAGCCGCCAAGCGCAAAGCTAAGGGCCAGTAGTTTAAAGTCCAAGTTGATTGTCGCAATTGTAATCAAAACATTTGGACTATGATAATTTTGAAAGCAGTCACTGTTGATTAACTTGCGTTTTACTGACATCCACATTCCGTTATAAAGTTATGTATAAGTGACAAATAAGTGATGGAAGAATCCAATAAAACATCCTGGTGTGAAGTATGTTAAAATTGGTTTGAAGGGTGTACCTTTGTTTCTAAGTGGCTCATCTTAAACTGATATAGGATGGGATGATTGTCATTATAACCGAGGCCGACAAAGGGAAAATTATTAGAAATGAAGTTGAACTTTGGGTATTTCTTCAAGATAACGCGGTGATTGTGTCCTTTAGAGATGTCGTGTCCTCTTAGTGTATCTTGTTCATCAGGGGACCATCGTGGTCGTGATCGTATGGTAGTTGGACGGCCTCAAAAGTTGTAAATCAATCGAAAAGATAAGATAAGATAAGATAAGATCAGTTTTATTTATAGTCGGCATTTTAAATAACAATACAACACAAGCCCTAGTGGGCTTTTGACCGACATACACAACACAAAAATAAATAACAGTTAAAAACAACAAAGGCATGCACACAAATTAATAATTTAAATAAAAGTACTCATCGTAGCAAAATATCGCAAATACGTTAAAGCACACATATAGCACAGACAAGGTAAGCATATACAATGTACAATAGTAAAAAAGTTAATCAAGAACAGTAATAAAAGTTTATGATCTAAAAAAGGAAGCTGGTGTTATGAGCAAAAAGCATGTTATGGTGCTAAAAATATATAAATATAAATAATATAAAAATTTAAAAGACCTTGATTATATTAAAATTGTTTACATGCATTACATTTGCATTCATTCCCATTCCATGATAGTAAAAATGTTTTAGAATATCTAAAACTATAGTTACTATTTTTTAAAACAACTAAATCATTTAAAGATGGTGGAGACAGTTTATACAATATTTCAAAACATTCTAATGCCATAGTGGGCATTCTCCTTATTTGTAGAGATGGTACCTTTGCTATATGTAAAAGTTCTTCATATGTGCTATTGTAATCTTCATTTCCTGCTATTGACCTCATTTAGTTGTATAATATGTGTTTTATCTCACATTTCCAACTTAATTACATGAAATCACGAGGCTTTACCTTGATCTGTATTGCCGGACAGTGCTTTGTCATCAATATAACTTTTATTTCTGTTTGGACCTATGTCACAGGACATACTTCCCTTGTAATGTACATATTTTTTCTGTCGAATGTACGTGAATATTACTATCAACCAGTAGTTTATATTCACATGGGGTTGTTGTTAATATTTGTAACAAGTCCAAGTAGATTGTCTAAATGCTTCAAATCCAAACTAGTTGTTGACTGTACATTTATTAGGATTCAGATGATATCAAAATTAACCAATTCTGGTTACTGGCATTTTACCACAAAATACTTTCCCCGATGAATTAATGTAACACAAGTGACGGAAGAATCAAATTTAATTCCTTTTGGAAAGTATATTTAACTTTTTTTGGAGTGGATCATCTTGAATATATTTATACGTATCATTTCTCAAAAGTCATAAAATTGTTATGAAGGACGTAAGTGGCCCATCTTTCTTATATTATTTCTAAAACGTGAAACAAGAGATCATGCAGACTTCATTTTTTTAGAGACAGTAATTGTGAATTGACTTATTTGGTTCTTATTATTTGGCAATGTGTTCTAACATGGGAGATACTTTAAGACTACATTTCCGAACATCTACCGAAGCGCTTGATGACAATATTGGTTCTCTGAAAAATAACAAGCTGAAAACAATAAGCAACATTTCATGTGGAACACATGTATTTTCTCGCAAACAAATGTGTCTTCTGATACTGTTTAGTTACTTTTCAGTTTGCTTTGTTTCTATTGTGACGACAGTCAGCACAGTGCACCTACTAAGGTGCAAATGTACAGGTATGTTTGGATAGATAAGGTTACAAGTGTTCCTTCAACGTTATTTAAAAGCATGAAATGAAATATTAATGCGCGACGTCAATATAACTTATATTATTTTGCATGGATAAAGGGGGCCGTCATGACCGTGGTCGTATGATAGTTGGATTTACCACTACCTAAGCAATCCGTGCCTATCATCACTGATGCAGTGAGTTCGAATCTCGATCAGGGCGACGTATACAACATTATGTCATAAAGTTTGTCAGTGACTTGCGGTAGGTCGATGGTTTTCGCCACCAATAAAACTGACCGCCACGATATAACCGACATATTTTTTAAATTGGCGTTAACCACAATCAAACAAACAAGCAAGTAATAAAAGGTATTATTATGTATGGATATATCATGGATTATATTTGAACACTGTGAATCCGAGAAGCTACATCTGCTAGTAGACTATTAGTCCCCGATGATGTTATCAACCGCTCAATAGTCCATGCAGCAGCAATTGGCATGGCTTAGTAAGTATATGTATGCTTGAAATTTACACTTCCTGACGTAAATCTCCCTGGGTCACATATAACCTTAGCCGTATTAGGCTATCCTATTTAGGTCCTTTGATTTACTTGCTCTGAAACACTTCTGAATTATTTGGCTTTCCAATCTTTAAATATGAGCGTATGTTTATTCAAGAAATACGTCGTCCGCACTAATTAAGATATCTACGTTTTCTGTTTATTATGTATAATCTCCCAGGTGTTTACAATCAAATCTATTTACTCACAATAATTCAGTAGACGGAGTATAATATAAATTCTAACAAAATAAACCGCATCTGTGGTGTAATGGTTATCGTGCTCGCCTCGAGTGCGGTAGATCGTGGGTTCGAGTCCCGGTCGGGTCAAACCACAGACTATGAAATTGGTATGTGTTGCTTCTCCACTGAGCACGCAACATTAAGAAATAAGAGCAAACACTGGCTGGCTCGGAATCAGAATAATGTGTCCCAGTGGAGCGACATGTCTATCCGCGGATTGTTGTTTCAGTGAGCTAGCACTATACAAATCCAACTCAACGTTATGGTCTAGAACAAAGCGGATCTCATCATCATCTCATTGCAAATTAACTTGTTTTCACAATGATATAGCTGTTAAAATTGCTGATTTTGGCGTTAAACAACAATCATTTACTCACTCACTCTAGCAAAATAAGCATATTTGTTTGTATGTAATACTATAAACTCTTTTATTGAACAGATCAACATGTAGATACAGGATCCATGGGGCATCCAGGTAACACAAGTTTTCATAGAGAGAAAGCAGCAGAAAAGGAAATTAGAAAGCACGGAACAACTCTCAGTAAAGGTGAAAATAACATGAAAGTGCCGCTTGATTTACCTGGAGGTAAAGGTGAAATTGGTGACAAAGGAAAACACGGAAATAAAGGTTTTCATGGTGACAAAGGCCCTCCTGGCACGAAAGGTTTTTCAGGTGGCAGAGGTGTAAGTGGAAATAAAGGTCCTATTGGTGACAAAGGACCGTCCGGCAATAAAGGACTTTCAGGTGACAAAGGTTCAACAGGAAATAAAGGTCCTATTGGTGACAAAGGATCATCCGGCAATAAAGGACTTTCAGGTGACAAAGGTTCAACAGGAAATAAAGGTCCTATTGGTGACAAAGGACCGTCCGGCAATAAAGGTCTTTCAGGTGACAAAGGTTTAACAGGAAATAAAGGTCCTATTGCTGAAAAAGGACCATCCGGCAATAAAGGTCTTTCAGGTGACAAAGGTTCAACAGGCAATAACGGCTCTATTGGTGACAAAGGACTGTCCGGCAATAAAGGACTTTCAGGTGACAAAGGTTCAACAGGAAAAAAAGGTCCTATTGGTGACAAAGGACCGCCCGGCAATAAAGGTCTTTCAGGTGATAAAGGTTTAACAGGAAATAAAGGTCCTATTGGTTACAAAGGACTGACCGGCAATAAAGGTCTTTCAGGTGACAAAGGTCCAACAGGAAATAAAGGTCCTATTGGTGAGAAAGGACAGTCCGGCACTAAAGGTCTTTCTGGTGACAAAGGGCCAAAAGGAAATAAAGGCCCTATTGGTGAGAAAGGCAAAATCGGAGACAAAGGTTTACATGGAGAAAAAGGTCAAGTTGGTGCGAAAGGTCAAACAGGAGACATGGGTATACAAGGACAAAAGGGTAAATAAAAATTAGTTAGCACATACATACTTTTTTGTTAAATTTAAATATCCCAAAGTAATACTCAAAAGCTATAAGCCGAGGGAGGACATGACCAAAAGAAGTGACAAAAGAACAAACGATGATCTACAAAACATTACAGAGAAAACTGAAGATTGAGCACCACGAACTTCACTAGAAACTGGCTTTGAACTCAGGTGCTCTGGAAATGTAATTAGTTCCTGTTCCATTTAGTGACATATTTCGCGTTACTCTTTTAGCAAACATGTTCATTTACATACGATAAATATACCCGGAAGCTTAAAACAGATATATGTTTCTGAGGTGGGTTGGTAAATTTTAACTTTGTTGCATTTCACGCCCATTGCTCACAACAGAACAATTAAATTGATCATTTTATCGTAACTGAAAACCTTTTCTTAGCACATGGTAAACTGTTCAAGTGAAAAATTGCTTCGGAGTGGTGATGGAGGGAAGAACGTCATATGGAATACACTCTCGAATTTTATTTTACAACAATTAAGTAATTACGATGTGGAATATGTAAATATATATATTTTTGTCTGAAATCCAAGCAATTTCATTGCATGGCGAATCTGCCACCTCTATACATTATTGTTCTTGATAAAATAGTAATAAACTGTGTTATTCTTATTTAAAGGTCAAATGGGACAGAAAGGAAGTCAAGGACAAAATGGTAAATAATTATTATATATTTAAAGAGGGTCATCCCTCTTATCTTAATTGGCTGACACTGTCATCATTTTGTGTCCGTAAATTATCCGTCATTAAATATTTCATATTTTGAAAATATATTCTCATATTTCTCCGGAACAATGTATAAGGAATTTTGAAATCACAAAATATAGATATGTTGGGAGAATTTACAATATATGGTTTTCATGTATTTTGGCAGAGAACGATAATGGAGACAGATTCGGGTATTTTATATTATGCTCTTTTCGTGTGGTTCGTATTAATTCATGTGTTTTCGGCTGTAGAACGATCATGTACGTGTATGTTCAGTTCAAGAAAGATATTCTGAGACGTATGCATGTTGGGAGATTTTACATTTTGTGCTATTCGTGTGTTTTCAGCTTGGGAAACATCAGGTGAGACGTGTACTGATTGGGCGATTTTACATTTTGTGTTATTCGTGTATTTTCAGCTAACGTAAGACCATGTGAGATGTGCACAGGTTATGTGATTTTACATTTTTTACTATTCATGTATTTTCAGCTGTAGAAAGATCATGTGTGACGTGAACAGGTTGGGATATTTTACATTTTGTACTATTCATGTATTTTCATCTGTAGAAAGATCATGTGAGACGTGTACAGGTTCGGAGATTTTACATTTTGTACTATTCATGTATTTTCAGCTGTAGAAAGATCATGTGAGACGTGAACAGGTTGGGGGATTTTACATTTTGTACTATTCATGTATTTTCAGCTGTAGAAAGACCATGTGAGACGTGCACAGGTTGGGGCATTTTACATTTTGTACTATTCATATATTTTAGCAAGATTATGTGAGACAGGTTGGGCGACGTTTGGAAAATATTGCTACTACTTTGGGAAAAACAAGAAAACATGGAATGATGCACAGGTGATTAAATCATTGTCTCACATAAACATAGACATCTGTTAAGCTACCTCTAACATTCCTGATAACACTAACCCACCCCATCTTTGGAACTCCTGGGCTATAGAAATATAACCGTGTTTGTTCCTTGTAGGGTACAGCTTCCCCGTTAGGTATGAAGGCCGAATCAAAGACACCACTCGCTCTTAGATCCGGACATGTATTGAGAGCATGGAGCAGTTTTAGGTGAACAACATTTTGTTAGAAGTGGTTGTTGGTATCCTGTATCTATCTTCTCCTCTTTTTTCTGTGGCCATCTAAACGCAGCATACACGATTTATTGTTTGTAAAATTGTTTGTGTCATGTATTATAGCTGAGATACTGCTGAATTGATTTTAAACAACAATCAATCGATCAAAAATAGATCTCTGTAATTTTGTTGGAAAAAGGGAATAGTTGTGCTACGAAATTTAACAATATGGTATAAAGAAAAGATATGAGGAATATGTTGCTTGGTCCTGGACGTAAACAAACCTTATAAATGAGTAAAACTTTAAACCACAATGACACCAATAGTGCCAAAAAGGGGAAATAAATAAGAAGATATGTAATTAGGTCACACAACCTGTTTCTGCAATAAGCTTCAACGTATATTAAGGTTTGATAGTCGCAAACCTCCGTCAAGTGTCGCTAGGTAAACTCAATTTGCGACCGCAAAACCCACGATTTACGTCCACAAAGCTGAAACTGCAATACAGTTATCTCCTAATTTTAGGTTAGCTCAGTTATTTTTCTTCTTTGGTAAATATTATTGATATAATTCATTTTCAGTAATCTAGCTATAAATGTGGATATTTATATGGGCGCTATGAAAGTCATGAATTGCCTTTATTTTTTTAGATTATCTGTAAGGCTCATAACGGGAACTTAGTGAAAATTGAAAATGCAGTTGAAAACTGGTTCCTAAAGTCAGTTGTAAAAGGTAAGATTAAAACAATTATATATGAATCAATAATATATTCCTCTGGTTAGTCCAAATGCTACGATGGAAACCTAGTATGGCTTTGCACAATAGCAACAATCAACCTGGACTTGTATGAATTTTCTTTAAACAGATCTAAGCTTTGCGTCAGTTGGCTGTTATAATCAATTTCCTTCATGGAATGGCATAAAAAGGTTAGAAGATACCAAAGAGATAATCAGAAGCCGTAAATTTAAGGACAAGCAATACAATGGCCAAAGAGACAAGCAATGATAAACAAAACCATTAAATAGAAAACTCAAGTGTGCCCATTTATACGAGTTTGTAACAAGAATAACACGACTAGTGGAGCGGAGACTGCTTATCTGTCTGACGAAATCGAGTTATCTTCTGTTTTTAATGGTGTCCCTGTTGCTCAAGCTTGTATTTATTTACAATAAATCCGTAATAGTTTCGCATTAAAGATATGAAACTCATTGTTTTGGTTTAAAATAATGCTAGTATTTATTTTTTATGCTAGAAATGGGCATAAATGACCTGTGGATTGGAGCCAACGATATACATAGAGAAGGTACTATGGTTTGGGTGAGCGATAAAACTAACGTCAGTAAAGGGTTTAGTAACTGGTATCCGGGAGAACCCAATAATTCAAGAAGTTCGGAGCATTGTGTTCACATATGGTCTGTCCACGGCTTCACATGGAACGATGCTAAGTGCTCAATTGCATACGGATTTATTTGTAAAAAATAATGAATTATAACTGTAATGAGATATTTCTGTATATTTGTATGTCGTAGTTCTATATTTTAATTATTAAATTATTTTACATTGGGGTCTTTTCAAAAATAACGATATGAGAGAGGGTTAGAGGTTAGAGTTATGTTGCTTAGCCCCACTGTCAACAATATTTCAGTTTTTTTGGTGGGGGAAACCGAGGAAAACCACCGATCTGCCGCAAGTCACTGACAAATTTTATCACATAACGTTCCATCGAATACACCTCGCCATTAGCGGAATTGGAACTCAAAACTTTAGTGACAGACCAAGCACTGATTCCATATGTAGTTGTAAATCGAACTTCCATACGATCACGACCATGACGATCCTGCGATACCGGGAGAAACTTATGCAATCCGGCATGTGTGTTATGAAACATGGTCTTTTTAAATGTTAATTGAGATGTTAAATCTTCAAAGTTTAAATTTCCAAATTCCCTAAAATTCAAAGTTGTATGTATTCCTGTATAATGTCATATTTGTTTGGAGGAGATATTTCCAAATGACGTCTTTCGTATTTATCTCAATCAATAAATATGTATAGTCTGCTCAATTAGTGATAATATCACAATTTTGAACCAATACACGTCGTAAAACTTTTACTTTATTTTTCTATTCAATGAGGTATTGAAAATAAAAACGGTTCACTGCAACAATAACAAAAAAACATATAAAAACAACAACAACAATAAACAAACAAACAAAAACAAAACAAAAAACGAAAAATACAGACTCAAAAAAAACCATCAAGTCAAATTGCAGACGACTTTCTCTTTCATTATTTCACATATGGTGTATTGGCTATCCCGATGTTCCCTTTATACGGTACATTTATCTTGTAATTTGGTATTTGAGTCCATCAAGAGGTAAAACTTTGTGAAAAATTGAACACGAGTCACTGTGCGTTGACTGCATACTGGTGTTCTTCGGTACTTTCTAACGTAATGCAACTGTAGGTTGACTAACATACCCTATTGTGGACAAGTAATTATATAGCACTTATGGAATTACAGTACTGTTATTCCTATTCTGATGAAATTCTCCTAACATGTACACACTATTTTGAAAACATACAAATAAATGACGAAATATATGCACTTTTCAAATTCCATCCGCTAAGAAAATAGTAATGTAGTTGCTTAAGGATCCACCATCTTGAAAACATAAAACCCTACATGTCATATGTACAACAATGCACAAAAATAATTAAAATGCCTACCTTGAAAACTTATTTTAGTTAAATTCTATCTAAATTGAAGCGTACTCGAAGCCAAATAACGTCTGATCTTTACATTTTAAATTGGAAGTCTTCATATGACGTCACGTTGTTTATGTGGCAAAGTCGTTCAACAATATTTCCCGGAATTTTATTCTTTGTGATTTTTAGACCCAGGGATATGCCAGAATACATTTCTATGTTCAGTATTGCATTAGAATGGACAGTAAACCCGATTTGCGATCATCAAATCGCCAATTGATGCCGTGAAATTTTCAAATACAATACAGTTATCTCCTAAATAGGTCGTCAGCGTCAAATTCATAGTCGGAAATATCTGGGTCAACCATATTGTTTACAAACAAGTGCATTCGGCGTAGGAATATAGCATTCCTTCAGGCATGTCAACTGCAGAATTGACCACCCTCAATAGTCAATGAAAATACGCGCTACATTATAATTGCATTAGAATGACCGATAACGTGTGTCTGACATCAATGTATGGCAGTCAGAAAGGTGTCATGGTTGTTGGGCTAGTTATTGAACCAGAATTATTGTATAATATATTTTTGTTTTGTATATTATGATAAAGAATACTGTCGTTCATTATATTGATTCATTTAAAAATATTGGAGGAAGTAACATATTCTATGATTACCGGCAACGGCCATTGCTTTCTGTCTCCCGTGTCTTTGCGTGAGGGGAGCAATTGTTGTTATACTCTGTTTCTGCAAATGCTCATCTATTAAGACTATTAATGGGGCAATATAATGTGAAGTAGGTGGGTATTACCAATTCCACACTGCACGAAAGATAAACCTTGGATAAATAATTCTGGTTTTGTTCGTTGATTAATTGTTAAAGTTTATCTGTCGTGCAATATGGATGTGATACACCCCCCTTTATTTGTTGTTGCTTAAGATGTTTACTCTTATCATATACACCTCTGTACGTATTGTCCGCCAAATATTATTTAATGTTTACATTAATTAAACTTTCAATTTCTAAATGTTATTGTCTACATATACATACAACGTATTACATTAGTAAGCTTGCTATTTTAAACTGCTTAGATTTCGTACGAATTATCTGATGGGAGACATGGTTACTTTTATTGTCTGTGTTTACAACCTCTTCATGTGGTAAAGGAAACAATGCTGATGGTGTTTGTACAATTACTTAATCCATTCCTGTAGAAAACACCTTGATCCATTCCTGTAGAAAACACCTTATTCCATTCCTGTAGAAAACACCATAATCCATTCCTGTAGAAAACACATTAATCCATTCCTGTAGAAAACACCTTGATCCATTCCTGTAGAAAACACCATAATCCATTCCTGTAGAAAACACCTTGATCCATTCCTGTAGAAAACACATTAATCCATTCCTGTAGAAAACACCTTGATCCATTCCTGTAGAAAACACCTTATTCCATTCCTGTAGAAAACACCATAATCCATTCCTGTAGAAAACACATTAATCCATTCCTGTAGAAAACACCTTGATCCATTCCTGTAGAAAACACCATAATCCATTCCTGTAGAAAACACCTTGATCCATTCCTGTAGAAAACACCTTGATCCATTCCTGTAGAAAACACCATAATCCATTCCTGTAGAAAACACCTTGATCCATTCCTGTAGAAAACACCTTGATCCATTCCTGTAGAAAACACCTTATTCCATTCCTGTAGAAAACACCATAATCCATTCCTGTAGAAAACACTACATCTGGTAAGTGACATTCTATTTAACACCAAGTGACATAGGCGTTAGGGTTATGGTGTTTAACGCCACTGTCAATAATATTTCAGCTACAGTTATGGACCTGTTGCAAGTCACTGACATGCTTTATCACAAAATAAATCAAGCATACCTCGCCATGGTTGCACAGGCAGATGTAAATCCAACTACCATACGATCACTGCTATGACGAGACCCCATCTCCAACGATATGCTTATGCACGTGAGAGATTCATTGGTTAGTAAGAGAGGATATTGATAAAAGGTAACATGAGAGACTATCCAATTGAACACTTAGACAAAAATTACAGTAAAGGAAGAACACTATTATACATGTATTTGTTCTGCATTTCAAACTTACAGTATGGTATTCAATAATGAAACGGCAGCTGGGTGGCATTCTTATCGATAAACATGTCGGCATCTTAGCCGTTCCTATGTCATTTGGGGGGAACGTCATGATCGTATGGTAGTTGGATTTACAACTACTTGTGCAATCAGTGCTTATCACCAATACCGTTGTGATTTCGAATCCATACAACATTATGTGATAAAGTTTGTCAGTGACATACAGCAGGTCAGTGGTTTTCTCCTAGCTCTCCGGTATCTTCCACTAATAAAAATGTCCCCCACGATATCACTATAATATTGTTAAAGTAGCGTTTAACACCATAATTATTGAGTTATGAACAGAAAATTAAAACATTGATGGTCAACAATTGAACCGGAAATCACCTATCACCTCAAATCACTGAATATAAAAGAAAACCACGTGAATTGACGAGGGAAATCCAGCCCCCGAGCTCTGGAATGAATCTACAATTGGTCGTATCTTCTCTATAGTGTTTGCTATAAAGGTAATTGTTATCACTTGAAAGGAATATGATCTGTACTTCATGAAGTAGATATATTAAGTATTCTAAACCATTGTTGACACCTACTTTGCAAGTAATAGACCGACTTTTAACTTATAAATCTTAAAAGCTAGTTGTATATAAGTGAAATGGTGTAGTGATATAACTCTTTGTCTAGACTGTTGTGTAATGTCACTATCAGGTTAGGTTTATGGGTTATGGTGTTTAACGCCACTTTCAACAATATTTCAGCTATATCGTGGCAGTCAGTTAAAATGGTGGAGAAAACCAGAGTACCTGGAGAAGCAACGACCTGTCGCAAGTCACTTACAAACACCGGAGTACCTGGAGAAGCAACGACATGTCGCAAGTCACTTACAAACACCGGAGTACCTGGAGAAGCAACGACCTGTAGCAAGTCACTTACAAACACCGGGGTACCTGGAGAAGCAACGACCTGTAGCAAGTCACTTACAAACACCGGAGTACCTGGAGAAGCAACGACCTGTAGCAAGTCACTTACAAACTGTATCACATAATGTTGTATCGAGGAGAAGCAACGACCTGTAGCAAGTCACTTACAAACTTTAGCACATAATGTTGTATCGAGGAGAAGCAACGACCTGTAGCAAGTCACTTACAAACTTTATCACATAATGTTGTATCGAGGAGAAGCAACGACCTGTAGCAAGTCACTTACAAACTTTATCACATAATGTTGTATCGAGGAGAAGCAACGACCTGTAGCAAGTCACTTACAAACTTTATCACATAATGTTGTATCGAGGAGAAGCAACGACCTGTAGCAAGTCATTTACAAACTTTATCACATAATGTTGTATCGAGGAGAAGCAACGACCTGTAGCAAGTCACTTACAAACTGTATCACATAATGTTGTATCGAGGAGAAGCAACGACCTGTAGCAAGTCACTTACAAACTTTATCACATAATGTTGTATCGAGGACAAAGATGTTTTTCGATACTGACATGGTTTATATAAGATATATGCATGATTGAAATTTACATTTCCTAAATAGTGTAATTATTGTGAAAGCTAAATTCATCTCCCACAGACTCTAACCATATAGCAGATATAGCAAATGCTACGGGCCCCACGTTTTTGAAGGCCCGAGCTAAATGTTCAGGTATTGTCAAGTGAAATCGGCATCTCACGATTTGGTCATGTATAGAATAGTGAATAACTTTTTGGGAATATCACAACACACGGTTTTATCTTTGTAAATGATTTGAATGCCAATACGGTATTACACAGAGCCGTCGTGATCATATGGTAGTTGGATTTATAACTACCTATGTAATCAGTGCCTATCATCTCTGTCTACATATTAATGCTAAAGAATATCTTTATTATTTCATCTCTTTTTCCTTTATTTATTGGAAAACGAGATGAAATAATAAAGAAAGTTTTATTGAAAATAAATATGTTATCAGAAATTAGAAAAAAGGGGGGAGGGTCCTGAGATATGAAGGCTAAAATAACATATGTAGTAGTCTATTGATCAACTATTATAAAAAGAAAGTTTAAACAGTGGTAATCAACAATGTCACAAATATCAACATAAAGAACTGTAGTGATCAGAGTGAATAAGGGAATGATTGTTGTTTAGCGCCCAATGAGCAATTTTTCAGCTATATCATGGTGAGAACAAGTTACACGCGATGAGATGATGATAATAGTGATCTCTTACCGTGTCCAAGATAAACTAAACTGAAAGGAACCAACAAGTGCAAGATTCTAAAATTCTAAACTTTTTTCCCCATCCATGTGTTTGCCAGATACTCCTCTGTATAAATTATCTTTGAATTAATTAAGAAAACCAGCTATATTTTGTTATGGTAAAGGGGTTAACTGGGGACAAATTTTGTATATTTGGAAGATGTACACAATTTATATTTGCTTCTAGTTTTCACGTGTTTGGCGGGAAGTACTCCAGCAGAGTTCCTTTAGAGGATATAGTTTGACTGTAGTATAAACGGATGCAGGAGCTAGGAAGCTCTTGTCGACTTGCTGCGGTCGTATCATGTTGTATCCTCGGTTTCCCTTTTCCCCTCGTTTTATCGTGTTTGTTCAGTTCATGATTGTTTTATCTAAAACTTCATATATTGATTTAATGTTATTTAAAATGACGCATACAACATAGCGTGTATATAAATTGATTATCTATATATAGATTAATGTCTTCATTCAACGGCTAAAACGAAACTACTGGAAAATACCTTTTCTATTTTTAAAAAGAAAGAAATTTCCAATATGCTATGGCGCCCATTGAAGTATAGTGTTTATTTTAGCAGTATTCTTTATTACACGACGTGAGTATATTATTTCCGTCTGATAATTGATAAAATAAGAATGTAAACTAAAATGAAACGAACATATGATCTATTATATTACTAGTAAACTGTAATTACACAATGTTACACAATCACAAGAAGATAATGTCCGTTGTTGAACTTATGATTAAGCTAATCATATGATTAGCCCTAATTACATTTTTAATTCCAAATCACATACTTAGCTAATGTAATTATTAAATTATGTTGCTGCAACTGTTTTTAATCAATGTTTTAACTAATCATATTTAATCATTGCATTAGCTAAGTATGTGATTAGGGATTAAAAATGTAATTCTACATCTACATCTACAGGATACTTCTAAACTTCAATGTGTTGAAGACTTTTTAGAAGGCATGCTAGGGAAACGAAAATTTGAATAACATATATACATTTATATATTTGGTAGTGAATTCCGCAACCTGATTGTTCTAGGGAAAAATGAGTATAAATGATAATTTGTGGGAGAGAATGGCTGTATGAATTTGTGATCTCTTGATGGAACTAGGTAGTGTAAATTTGAGATGGAAACTAATTGGTGTTGTAATTTGTATAGCATGGTGACGGATGCTAGATTTTTTCTTTGTTGGAGGATAGGCCAGCAAAGGTGTTGTAGCATGGCACTTACACTACTCTGATAATTAGGGCTAATCATATGATTAGCTTAATCACAAGTTCAACAACGAACCTCAGAACCAAAATTGAAAAGACATATTTATTGTAAGTGAGTGATTGCTGTTTGACGCCAAATTAGAAAATTTTCAGCATTATTTACATTGCGATGAGATGAAGATGGTAATAGGGTGGTCTCTTTTTACTAGACCAACACGCTTAGTTGGATTTTTATAGTGATAGCTCACTGAAACAACAAGTCCACGGGTAGACATGTCGCTCCACTCGGACACATTATCCCGATTCTCAGCAAACCAGTTTTTGTTCTTACTCCTTAGTGTTCCGTGCTAAGTGGAGAAGTAACAAATACCATGTTTTAGTATTTCGTTTTAGCTTATTATTGAACAAGAAATATTTTGGCTATTTTCAACAGGAGAGTAACTAGCAAGAAGAGATTGAAGATACCATAAGGGTAATCAGAATCCTTAAGTCAAAGAAGAACAGACAACACAATGACCAAAAGAAAAAGTACAAAAGGACAACAAACGATCTGCAAAACATGCATATAAAACTAAAGATCGAGTTACACCCTACTAAAAACCGAGGGTGAACTTAGATTCCTGCTCCACTAGTGGCACCCATCGTGTAAATCTAGTTACAAACCCGGTGATAAGTCAAGAATGAGGAAATGATCAGACAACAATTAATTTACAACAGTTATTTTTTATTCCATATTATATTTCTATTGTATGTTCAATATTTGATTCCAACAAGTTGATGACCTATTTAATATGGTCTCCCACGAACACCACTGATTTTTTGGATGTCATTAAATCTGTTAGTAGTATTAATTAGGAATTTTTTCCAAACCAACAGATTTTACATTTCTAGATAGTAGTCATTTAATTACGACCATTAATTGACACTGCTATCCCACTGTCCATGTTCTTGTTGTCATTCATTTTTGTGATAGTATGTTGCCTAAATGGGTCGAAGCGAATATCTGCAGATTTTTTATCGCTTGTTTATATGTATGGCCGTTTAAGATCATGTTATCAAGAGGAGTTTGTTGGGATCCTATTAACCTGTTTAATTCCGCCACATTTGTGTGTCTGTCTCAAGCCAGGACCTTGATTTTCAACGTCATATGTCGTGGTCTTTTTTGTGTTCAGTGAGTGAGGTGATGTGATTGTTCATTTTGTTGATATTGGTGGAAATGTTGACCATCAATGTTTCAAATTTTTTTCATGATATCAGCAAATAGGTAAAACACTGACGCCGGAATAAATATATAGACATATGTTTTGATTAATGCAAGTAACATGTGACACTGGGATTGGGCTATGGATAGATGTTTTAATTGGTACCGATAACAACTGACGATTGAATTGGTCTATGAACAGATATTTTTATTTGTCTCGAGTGGGTCTAATGGCAGATGTTTTATTGGTACCAGTAACAGGGGACACTATGATGATTCCATGAATGCCTGTACAAGTTTTCATTGGCAGATGATATGATGATATGAAGCAAATTCTTCTTCATGTGGAAGGAGTCTTTAATTACTGTAAATAGGCTGCACTCATTCTTTTCTTAAGGAGGGATTGTACCCCAAGGTGGATACAAGTCTTATTGCAACGATACCGGGCTTTCTAGAGTTAGGGTTATGAAGTTTAACACCACTTTCGACAATATTTCAGTAATATCGTGGCGGTCTTTTTTTCTGGTGAAGGACATCGGAGTGACCGGAGAAAAACACCGACCTGTCGCAAGTCACTGACAAACTTTACCACATAATGTTGTATCGAGTACACCTCACTGTGAGCGTGATTCGAACTCACAACGTTAGTGGTGACAGGCACTTATTGCGTAGGTAGCTGTAAATCCAACTACCATATGATCACGACCACGACGGCCCATGGGTTGACTAGGCATCCGGAGTTTAGTGGTTCGTATACTATAGAGAGTAGGGCTATGATGTTTAACGCCACTTTCAACCATATTTCCGTTGTATAATATATTATTTATGAATGATAATAATTAAATTTGAATCGATTTCATGCATGTGTAGTCAGCAATATCTTTTATATTTAACAGAGCTTAAACAGGAAGATGTCGAACACTGACTGTTCATTGTTCCAGTGCCCAATATGCCTAGAAGATTTTGTCAACCCAAAAGCGCTGCCTTGTCTTCATACGTTTTGTAAGTTGTGTATTGGCAAATATATACGTGCCTCGTCCCACTGCTTGGGATCGTCTGTCACATTTCATTGTCCGGTGTGTAGAAAAGAAGTTCAAACTCTCGAATCATCCCGGGATCCGGCTGGCAAACTACAGGACAACTATCTCCTCAAGCAGTTAAAGGAGAGTTCTGAATTGGAAATTGACAAAAATGTGGCATGTGTTATTCATAAAAATAAACATTTACAATTTCATTGCACCAATCATAACCTTCTAGTATGTCCGACATGTCTATTGACCAATCACAGAACATGTGATGTTACTGAAATATCAGACTTACTGGAGAGACGAAAACAAAATATTAAAGAAACGAAAGTTCGAATGGTTAATGCAAAGGAAAAGTTACAGCTTAAAATTCAAGTACTCGAATCGAATCAGTGTAATATGTTGTTAGATATAGTCATGTGTAAAGACGGCTTAAGGATGTACATGAAAGAAATTCGGACCCTTATCACGAAAGCTGAAACAAAATTTATGAACGAATTGGATGCTTTGGAAAACAAACTAAAATTCGCATTTGACGGAAATCTTTCGGAATCTACGAAAGCTCTTACAGAAGTCACAACAATATTGGACGAAGGCGACGTATTAAACGTTCAAGCTTGCAAAGATTATTTCAAACTGGAGGCCTACGATGACCAATTAGGAAAGGTGGAGCATCAGTTAAATCGTACAAATCTTGTACATTTACATAATGAGAGAGGAATACAGTTCAGCCCTAATATGGAATTATTTAAGATTTTAAGACAGGAAAATGTGCTGGGCAGAATCGAATGTAAAGACACTACAGATATCATGGCCAAGCAGTCCTCTGACGAAAAACTAAAATTCCAATCAATGCAGACAAAAAATGCGACAAATATGATATCTTTACCCCTTTCTCTTCTAAGAAACTCTACAAATGATCTGCGTCGAAAGAATGTGCGCTCGTCGCTAACAGAAAATCCGGCGCAAAATCTACTGCAACCACCGTCATCTGACGAAACGTCTATAAATACACACCACCACAGTAACACGGAGGTACAACCAAGACAGGCCACTCTAAATTTCCGGACTCAGGCTATGATTGATCTGCCTAGAAAGACTGTGGGCTCGTGGCTAACTGAATATCCAGAGAGAATTCTACTGCAACCACCGTCATCTGACGAAGCATCTATAGATACACACCACCACAGTAACACGGAGGTAAAACCAAGACAAGCCACTCTAGATTTCCACACTCAGACTGATAAAATGGAGTGCTTTATCACAGGTATGGCTATTTTGGAAAATCGTCGCTTTTTAGTGGCTGACCACGGAAATACCAAGTTAAAATATTTTAACAGCGATGGTACATTATTAAACCAAATGGTATTTTCATCAGAACCTTGGTCAGTATGTTCAATCGAGAACATAGAATTCGTGGTCAGTTTTCCCACTGAAAATCTGATACAATATTTCAAATTAAAGAAAAACCGCATCGTTGCTATACAAGGGAAGATATCCGTAAATGGCCGATGTTACGGTCTGTCATATCATTCAAATAAAATTGCCGTTTGTGTTAGACGTGCCAATGGAACGTCTATGTGCATTTACAACAAATTGTCAAACCAACTGATCTCTGAAATACAGACATCATCTGCACCTAGTTTGTCCGGAATTTGGTACCTAGCCTTTACGTCGGATGGCAAAAAATTAGTTTATGCTGACGAGGAAAAGAATTGCATGGCTTGTGTTGATTTCGTTTCCGGAAAGCAACACTGGAAGCGAAATGTTGTCAAACCCAGAGGTGTTGCTCTCTTTGGAGAGAGCATATTTATTGCTAGCCGCGAATTTAGATATTTGAAACGTTTTTCGCAAATAAACTGGAAAGTGAAAGATTCAGTTGGCAGTGACGAAATTGGAGATGTCAACTGTATTTCGATAAATCATAAATTGTCAGTTTTATTGGTTTCAAAAATGGACGGTGGCGAGGTAACACTACTTGATTTCAATGGATAAATGTAGCATACCGAATGACAAAGATAATAAACTCTAAATGCAATGTACATTTTGTATGTGTTCTTAGGTCTTTCTGTGTTTGAGTAACTGATCTTCACTGGTCAAAAACAAAAGGACATTATCGGCTAATGTCAACTGTCTACATACCTCATCGGACGTTATCATCTTCTTCTTTGAACGTACTTGGCAAATTGAAACAAAACTTTAGTGGACCTCATATAAAATCAACATGGCCACCAAAGTACAAAATGTAATTTGATTGGTTGAAAATTAAATGTGTATTGTATATAAATGTTTTAAAATTAAATATGATTGGAAAGGTTGGTTATTTACAAAGTGTATGATCTAAAGCCCAAGATAGCTGTCACTGCAGAACATAGTTTAATGTAGCTCCTCATAAATTTTTTATTCTTAGATACTACAAAGAGGTTTATTGCTATTTTACTGTCCTCCATTTTTATGTTGTCTGTCATATTTATGATAGTGTGTGGTCTTTATCAAAAGAAGTGGATCTGTGCACGTTTTTTAATCGTTTGGCTATTACATAACTACCCTACAATCGCCCTAATTGTGATCCGTTTGATATCAATCAGACTTTAAAATAGAATGTTTAACAATAATGATCCACAATATACCTATAATAAAAACTGAAATTCCTAAGAGCAAATCTCAACAGCTAAGCAAAAAAAAAAGTATCTAAAGAAGCCGACTGAAAGAAAAGTTTTAAAATACCAAAGGGGTAATATAAAGCTGTAAATAGATGAAGGACAGACACTACAATGACCAAAAGAAAACGGACAAACAATGACCCGCAAAACACTACACAGAAAACTAAATATTGAGCAACGCGAACCTCACTAACATTTGAGATGAATTCAGATGCTCCGGAAGGGTAGACAATTCCTGCTCCACTAGTGGCATTTACTGTTTTACTCTTGTTACAAACTCAATGATAATTCTTAAATGAGAAAGGACCGGTATGTCCAAAGTGTAATAAGCGGGTTAGTGAGATACCAATCATCCGTTCTTAATGGTCTGACTTAACTTTCACATTTCAGAAGTCTAGGATATACCAACAAACAATAGCAACCCGCAAAGATACGATATAACACAGAGGGACAATATAGTATTATATTAATGGGCGAGATAGTTGTTGATTGTTATTACACCAAAGGAGCACATTTTCATCTATATCATGGCGTGAACAAGCTACAAGCGCTACTCGGACACGCTCTCCTGATTCTGAAGCAACTAGTATTTGCTCCTACTCCTTAAAGATGGCGTGCTTAGTGGAGAAGTAGCAAATACCAACAATGACTCGAACACACATCTACCTGGCAGGGTCAATTAATGTTTGTAGTTAACTGGCTACGAAATTAAAGCTAAGAAAAAAAGGATCAAGATTGACATACCTTATACATTTGAAATAAATTGGAAATAAATATTCAAAGATATCAATGGTCTTCGTGAGATGCAATAGAAATAATTTGTTTAATTAATGTAGCTGTAGGGTACACTCCTAGGTCCGCCTTCAAACTATTTGTATGTTTAGCATAGAAAACATGTGTTAAAGACTTACATGAAACTATAAGTACAACGTGTATAGTTATTTGCGATTTTTCAGGGATATAGTAAAACCGAAAGTATCCGATCAGCAGCTTTATAAATATCCCCACCCCTAGAAATAAAATATGGAATCTCATTTTTTTCATATATCCGCTAGGGGTAATACATTTGTATGCAAGTTCTTTCCAAAAGAATCTGTTCAAGAGTATCCAAGGTTCTTAAATGATACAGGAACTAAAATAAGCTTGTAGTAATGTATCATGTTAGAGGGAAATGTAAGAGTTACCTCCCTGTGATACTAGTATGGTTATGCGACCTTCTTTCTTGCTTCAGGTACTACCCCTGTGTCCGCTGGATGTGCTGGGGAATCAAATACATAACGGGACGCAAGCTAGTGCCTCTTTCTTTGAGAAAGTCATGCTCCTTGAACGTAAAAGACAACATGTAAAGGGGGAGGGGGCTCCTAACGAACAATGTTTTCTTAGGCGTGGTTGTTGATGGTGCGCTTACTGGGCAAATATTCCCGACCCCCATCTATTATAATTTACCCCTATTTTCTTTGGTAATCAGAACTTCCGTCCCTACCCCCAACGGAGTGCAACATTATTACATACATAATTTATTGTATGTAAAATTATTCCCGTAATTAATATTAGCTGACATTAATCAACAATGTTACTCCATATAAGAAGACATATTCAACGCTCATTTTATTTGTAAATATTTTGTCCAATTTGGTTGCCCCCTGCTTATACAATGTGCCAACCACTGAAAGAGATGTTTGAAGATGCTAAAGGGGTAACAAATATATGGCATGCCCAAATATATAACCAGAAGCAGTAAATTGAAGAAAGAAAATATGCCCTGAATATGTTGATTTGCTTACAATTCCTATGTAATTATTACAATTGAGAATAAAAGTATGAAAATTAGACAATATAATAATGATAATTGTATTGCCAAATATTTGTGACCAGAAAAACAAAAAACAAATACAATGATGCAATATAACTCGTGTATCTTTGTCATGTATATAAATAGAATTATAAATAGAATGGTTCTATACACACCAATTTATTAAATATTTTTTAAGTCACGTGGTGATTAAAAGCACATACCATTTAAGCATACCGGAAAAATCGATTTTTGTCAGAGATAGTGTTTACTTTCAAAACACACCACAGGTAAACTATTTCAAATACCAATCCAGTACATGCCTATTTATTGTGTAAACTGATGAAAGACAAGGTATGATTAACTTAGATTATTTTTTGTTTGTAATAACATGACGTCACATGCCAACATTGTACACAGGGACTTGCTCCCGGCCACTAAATTTGACCCCTGATTTTTGTTTACTGTCTATAAATTAAAAAATTCAGTGGGGCAAACTTAGTGACCGGGAGCAGTCCCTGTGCCTAGTGTGTTTATGTTGGACAGTCAGTAATATGTATATTTTATTCTTATTAGGCTATGGTAGATATTCGAAATTGATTATTATTTAAACAATTCGAATATTTACTTCTATATATTAATAATTACATGTTGTGGTTTGTATGTTGCAGGTGAATATACAGAACATGTATTATGCCCGAGATTTAACCATGAACCAAATCTGTTTTATAGTGCTGAGTGATTTATCCCGTTACTATGGTTTCCTCCACCAATGAAACTGACCGTCACGATATATAGCAAATAGTTCATAGCACTGAGGGTCATATGATAGTATATGGACCGGTCCGTCACCAAAAAAATATTATATGGACCTCAGAAGCTTCGGTCCATATAATATTTTTTTGGTGACGGACCGGTCCATATACTGCCATATGACCCGAAGTGACCTGAACTATTTGCTATATTATACTTTTTATCTAAAATAATAATGCAGGTACCTGGCCGGTCCATATACTAAAATAGTGACCGGTCCATATACGAAAATAGTGACCAGCTGCGCTAACAAAGACAAATAGGAAAAATAAAAACGTAAAGTGTAATATAACTGAAATATTGTTGAAAGTGGCGTTAGACACCAACACCCTAACCGTAACCCTGATTTTGGCAACCTGTGGTAGGTCGATGAAATTCGCCGGTTTCCTCCACTAATAAAACTGACCGCCATGATATAACTGAAATATTGTTGAAAGTGGCGTTAAACAACATAACCTCTAACCCTAACTTTGGCTCTAGTGTCGATTTTTGATAATAACCATGGCCATTTCTCATTTAGTTAAATATAAATACCAATGAGAGGGAACAATACACTTAGCCATTCATATTCACAAGCCGAATCAAGCAAATAAAATAATAACAAAAGATCACAAACACGAATATACATGACAAACTTGGAATGCGAAACACACATAGAACTTGTCATTTACAAGATCAGATATGGGTGTTACTAGTAGAGCAGGAACTGCCTCCCCTTTCCCAGAACATTATTTCATCCCCGATTGGGGATCATGTTGCTCAATCTATTTAGTCCTGACCTTAATCATTATTCAAATGTTAGATAGTATGAGATGTGAAGATGTAATAAGAAAACAATTATCAAGTTTACCTGTCCTTCTTCTGCTTCTTCCTAATACTGACCACCATCAACGAGTTGATTATTATTTCATTAAATCTTCGATTTACCGTTTCTGAATGTGATTTACCGTTTCTGAATGTGATTTACAGTTTCTGAATGTTCATTTGGTATCTTCAAACTTGTCTTGAATCAAAATCTAGTTGAGTTGTAAATACCATCTCTAGTTAACTGTTACTTACAGATTAAAAACGATGCCATACCACAAGTTTGATACACTTTGCATGAAATCGAATAACTGTAACAAAAAAAACTTTTCTTTTCTTTTCTTTTCTTGTTTTTCAAAACGAAGGTGTTGTATCTTTGTTATATATATCTTTATTTCTCATAACCAATTTACAGAGGTACAGAGATGACATGTACAATTAACACAATTAAATAAGAAATAAATACATGTAATACATAATTAAACAAATATTGAATTGTGAAAAGAAGTGGATCAACCTAGAGGACATATCCTCTTGTTTACTATTCTGATAAATTTACAGAGTTTATTTAAAGTATATATAGACTTAGAAGACATCAGATTATTATATTTAATGATATTATATCTATTTATATGGACAAAATCAAAATAAAGTTTTCTGTCATTAATAAATTCAGTACATTCAAAAATATAGTGATACTCGTCTCCCAATTCTCTTCTTGAACATAATGACAGAGCCTGTTTTCTCTAATAATTTTTTTCTTTTTGTTTAGGTATTTTAATTCAGTAGTCATAATGTCGACAGTTATCTATGACAGTCAATAATTATATGTAACACTTTAACATACACATAAGGGTAATAACAAAATATGACTTAAAAGAGTCGAAATGAATTTTTGTCCAGGATGCAAAAATTCAATTAATGAAAAAACCGCAAGATATGACAGAGTTATCAACGAATTATGTCACTTTTACAAAGTTTCATTCATATAAACCGGGTTAACGTTTCATAAATATCATTTATTGAACCAATTGCAAGTTTTCATGAGATGCAAAAAATTACCATAATGAGCTTTAATATCCCTTTAACATACGCATACGAGGATTTTCAGTACAATCTCATTATTTAAGAATGGAGTTGTAAGTGACATAATACAGGACTACATAATACATGTGCCACTATATATTTCTTTTAGAATGGGGGATGCACGAGATAGACTGAAGCAAATGAGTACGGGCCAAACAACACTCGCAAAGGAGGTACCTTTATTGTAACATGCCTGTACATTTGTAGATATATAACGAGTTTTAAATTTAATAATACGATTTGGTTTAGACATTATTTTATTCAATAATATGACAGTCAAACTTTGCACTAAGAGGTCATGACCTTTGAACAAAGAGAAAGTGGTCTTTTAAGACAGGTGACCTTTTAAAAGAGGTTCAATTTATATGAAATTGTCTATGATAGGACATGAAAAGGGTGAAATTTTAATGCAGGTGACTGTTTAATAGAGGTGGCCTTATGTGCAGCTTTACTGTTTATATTTCTCTGTACATGAAAATAAAATGGCGGGGAAGGGGCAGATAACCAGTGAAAAGGCTAGGATTCAGAAACAAGCAACATAATTTTATTATTCCCTTAATAAGATTTCTGGATTCTCAAATTGATTTTAAAAGAACAAGCCACCAATGGATGGATTATCAATACCTCCATGCACTTGAGGGGGCCATGATCGTATGGTAGTTGGATATACAACTACCGATGCAATCAGTGTCTATCACCACTGATGTTGTGAGTTCGAATCTCGATCAGGGCGAGATGTACAACATTATGTGATAAAGTTTGTCAATGACTTGCGACAGGTCGGTGGTTTTCTCTGGGTCCTTCGGTTTCCTCGGCCAATAAAACTGACCGCCACGATATAGTTGAAATATTGTTGAAAGTTACGTTAAACACCACCAAGCAAACAAACCATACAACTGATGCCACCCTAACAACTGATGCCACCCTAACAACTGATGCCACCCTAACAACAATGTATTTGAACCACATTTGGTGTTGTAATGATTATCGCGCTCGCCTCGATGCGATAGATCGTGGTTTGATCCCCAATCGGGACAAACCAAAGACTATTAAATTGTTTTTCCTGTTTTTCTGCTAAGCAAAATGCTTTAAGGAGTAAGAGCAGCAAAGACTGGTTGGCTCGGAAGCAGGATATGTGTCCGAGTGGAACGACTTGTCTACCCGCAGACTAGTGTTTCAGTTAGCGCTCTAAAGATTCAATTAAGAGTGTTGGTCTAGTACAAAGCGGATATCATCATCATCATCATCTTCATCTTCATCATTATTTCGTGGAATCAACTTGTTCTGGTCATGGTATAGCTGCAAAATTGCTAATTTGGCGCTAAACAATCTAGATATCAAATTAAGTGCGCACTGCGCGTTTCTTGAACAACCTTCATTGGGTACACACAAAGCTAAAAGGTTTGAAAGTTTTTGGGAGCAGGAAAACAAAGGGACCTAAACAATATTGCAAACAATGGCTAATATAACCTATGCCGTAAGGGAGAGAACATTAGTTTTAGTAATAATGCCAGGATGAAAGGATTTGACACAAATTTACCCCGACATTCTAGAAATACAATACATTAATTAAAATGAACGTAGACTACCAATTCCAAATGAATTATAGAGGTAAACGGACAATGCGGACACTAAACAACAAAGATACACAACAAAACGGGTGTCACATGGGGATCAGGAACTGCCTACCCTTCCGAAGCACCTGAGTTTAACTCCGGTATTTAGTGGGGCTCCTTTTTCTCGATCTTAAGTTTTCTGTGTAATGTTTAGTTTTCTTTTTGCAAGTGTATTATATGTTCTTCTATTTACGGCTTCTGGTTACCCCTTTGGTATTTTAAAACAATCGATGGTCGATCAGGCACGAACAGTTTTCAAAATTCAAAATAATCCCTAAATTAGAATACTAATTTAATTGAAATAGATTTAAATATGCTAAAACTGAATTTAATATAAATACTTATCATAAAAGCCTAAAAACATCTGTAATTATTTTAATGGAAATAAAAATTTACACAATACATTATGCATTTCCATGCACCTGTGATACACGTATTGCTAGAGATGCAATTATTTTCATGTATGTCATCATTGCTATTTTTAAACAAGGGCTTTCCATGTATTTCATAATTTCTGCTTTTAACCAAGTGATAACGACCTTGGTGGATCAAGTCTATCCTGTTTAGACCCAGTTGTTTTCTTGCTCCAAAAGACTTTTAAATTATTTGTCTTGCAAATATTATGGCTTTTAAGCGTACCTGATGAAGGTTATTCCAGTAACGTACCTGATGAAGGTTATTTCAGTAACGTACCTGATGAAGGTTATTCCAGAAACGTACCTGATGAAGATTATTCCAGTAACGTACCTGATGAAGGTTATTCCAGAAACGTACCTGATGAAGGTTATTCCAGTAACGTACCTGATGAAGATTATTCCAGAAACGTACCTGATGAAGGTTATTACAGTAACGTACCTGATGAAGGTTATTCCAGTAACGTACCTGATGAAGGTTATTCCAGAAACGTACCTGATGAAGGTTATTCCAGTAACGTACCTGATGAAGGTTATTCCAATAACGTACCTGATGAAGGTTATTCCAGAAACGTGTCGTGTGCACTAAATTTGATGTCTACGTTTTTATTTGTTTATATGTCTTGATATTTTCTTATTTATTTGTTTATCACGAGTCTGTTGAATTTAAGGCAATACAATTTGAAATTTGAAATCGAATTTTATTTTAATCAGATTGGTTTGAAAATAGAGTATACAGGGCCAGCCAAATGTGCAGAAGTAGCATGTAAATACTTCCAAGAAAACAGAGAAAACGTTGTTGTATTCGACGTAGCAGTCGGTATAGGACTAACGGCTATAGAGGTCAGTGTTTCTCTCATTATTCCTTAATATAAAATCAAAACTGTAACATGTCGGACCAAGAAAAGGTAGCCTTTTAAGACGACGACCTCTTAAAAGAGGTTCAATTAATATGAAATTTCTAAGACAGGACAAATAAAATATGTCCTTTTAATATTCATTTTTGTATATATTTCAGTGCTTCGCCTATAGTATTATTACGTAATGTTTTTTTATATTGGCCTAGTTATAGGTGCGAAGTCTGCTGTATTGGCCAGCGGCGCAGCCGAAGGCCAATACATCAGACCCAGGACCTATAACTAGGCCAATATGAAAAACATCACGTAATGATACCTTTGTTAATTAACCAGTCCAATATGATGTATAACCATATAGGCCAATATGAAAACATGTGATTTCCATCAAAGTACACGTTTTTAGGTATTGTATGGTTCATTCAAAGCACATTGATAAAAACAGTATAACAACTTTACCGAATCAAACAAACAGCAGCATATCTGAATTGGACATATTAAGAGTCAAATAATGTTAGAAATGACTTTAAAACATTTTTTGTGAGTCCAAGTTACTGATTAAATTGTACTCTTTCTTTCTCCAGAGTATACATTAATAAGAGATTATTACATGACATTTTCCATATTGGCCCTGGTATTAGCCCGAGACTCCCATATCAAGCCCGACAGCGAAGCTGGAGGGCTGATATGGGTCGAGGGTTGACGAAATAGAAAATGTCATGTCATAATCTATTTATCACATATTTTACATTTACTTTTTTCAAGCATTGACTTTTATATTGCAGGAAAAATCTTTGAACTGACAAATTGCGAAAATAAATTCTTAATAGAGTTGCCTTTGTTCAACTTGCAAATATTTTTGTTTCGAGTCTGGTTTCAAAAAGACATAAAACAATGTCGATCTGTACAATGACGTTAGAAAGTGTTTATAAAATCTGCCCAAGACGTTGACATTTGAATGGAAATTCCTATTCAACACGACGTATACATTTGAGCTAATTATTCCGTTTCAAGTTATTTAAACTTTATTCCAATATTTTGAACTCTGTTAATTTGATTGAAATACGAGTTTATGCATATCTTTCCTTGTACTTTGTCATATAATCTTTGAGACCACTGCGCAGATACCGGAAGTTGAATCTTTTTTAATTTATTGCTTAAGATGTTTAAACAAATATATATATCTGTATTTATGTGTACATGTGTGCATATGTATGAATATGCCTTCTTTTGTGCCTCTATATATATATATGTACATATGTAACCTTAATATACAGACGAATATATTAATTACAAGTTAATTTATTCACACTCTAAATTGGCAAATTTCACAATTATAATGAATAAATGGACAGTTTTAAAATTATTACAAAATTTTGAATTTCTTCTAAGTAAAAATTTGTTGTACACTAATTACAATGTAAATTAATTAATTATTCTTATCATTATACTTGATGTCCTTAGTTATTGAGGGAGAGCACTTGCATATGCTATATCTGATGTGCAATCCCATTGGATATTGTATTTATGCATTTATTCAATAAAATATTTGAATTGAAATTGAAGTAGTCTTAGTTCATAGCCATCAGTTGAATAAGATCTGCGAATTTCTGCGGATACTCCGGTTTTCTGCACCAAATAACTGACCACCATGATATCACTGAAATATTATATGTGGCGTAAAACGCTATTAAATAAATAACTCGTTCAAGATTATTTTGCATAGTCACAATTCTATGATAAATAGATTTTTTATGTAGTAAACCATATAACTCATTGCGCATGCTAATCCATATTGTAAATTATTGTATTCGGAAGAAGACTTCATAAGTTGGAAAAACTTGTGTCCGAATATATTTAGCAAATAAAAATATGTTTAAACTAAAAAAAAAACTCATTTGACAGATGCAGAAGAAAGGGTTTAGGATATTTGATGGCGCTGAGCAGTCACATTGGATGTTAGAAAAAGCAAACGCAACTCATATTTATAGAACTCTGGTTTGTAAACACATAACCAATCAGAGAACGTGTTCTCGTGACGGTAATATTTTTTTTCATTTGATGTCTGTACACTGAATGTATATTGTATGATGCAAATAATCTAGAGTGTGACTCCACAACAGTGTGGTGGTTAAAGAGAAGTTTGACGATACCAAAGGAGTAATCAGAATACATACTTTGAAAGACAGACAATGCAATGGCCCGAAAAAGTACAAAAACCATGAAATGGTCGACATAATACAACACAGGAAACTAAAGACTGAGCTAAATGTCTGTTATATGATTAAATTGTATTTTTCTTATTTTCTTGTGCATTCTCAATATAATGTAATAAAAATTGATTATATAGGAGAAGACTCCATAAGTTGGTAAAACTTGTGTCTGATCCCCTTTGTATCATTCATCAAATAAAATAATTATAAACTAAAAGACTGAGCAACACGAATCAGGTGTTCCGGAAGGATAAGTACTTCCTATTTCATGATTGGCACACATCGTCTTACTCATATGCAAACCTGGTGATAAGTCATGATTGAGGAAAGGACCGAATTGTGAATCCGACAAAAGGAACGTATCCGTGGTCATTTGTGAATCAGATATTCTGTAACGGGTACCAAATTGAAAAAACACACGACATTGCAGATAAATATAAACTTTTATAAAACAGAAACAAGGTAAGACGATTGCGAATATCCGAATGAAAACACGAGATTGAGTTTTGTGTCTTTCAAAATAGGCTGGAGTAAACCGTTTAATAGGATAACCCCCCCCCCCCCCCCCCCCCCCCCCCCCCAATCTATTTTTTAATCATTAGATCTAGAACGCCAATAAAGATAGAAACAGATAATTAAAACACCCGCAGAGATTGGGCTCCAACATTTTGTATCTATCACAAACTTTAAAAACGGCATAAACATATAGAGTACGATATCATGAACAGTGAATGGTCGTAGTTAAATTACTATTAATTAGCTAGAGGTCAGTACTCATGGGCTGTGTCGGATTTACCTATAAACTTGGAAGGCTGAAGCCTAGGGTCTCAAAATATAGGAGGCATCCGGACAAGGTGGAGACTTCATTTACTTCACAGGTCTTTCTTACATATGCTGTCATAATAAACTGTAGTCTCTAAACAAAATGTCAGCCAGTTTCGTGAAGGTAGGGGATTGGGAGGGGCCTCACAAGTGGAGAAACCTAGGGCCTCTCTTTATCTAAATCCGGCACTGCTCATAGGGGAAAATGATAACTGGTACTTCGAACAAATTCAATATCAAATATTCATAAACATCATTATAAAATTAATGGTTTTCGTGGGAGACCAGATTAAATATATCATCAATTTGTTTCGCATAAATATGGAATATAAATTAGGCCTAGTCCTATACGTTGGAGTTTTAAATATAAATATACTGATATTTTTGCTTAAAATAATTACGGTTGTTCAGAAACAGATTAAGTCAAATGTTTTGCAATATTTTTCAGATGCATATGATTTAGTGACCGCCTGTGGTTCCTGTGAACGTCTACCATATAATTTCATAATTGAAATGATTAGAGTTACAAAACCAGGTGAGAAAATTAAAAAAAATAAGTGTGTCAATCAAAACGATTAACAGGGGCGTGGGACCCCGGGGGCAATGTTGCCCCCACCCCCTACTTTTTTGGCAATATTGTTAAAAAGCTGAATATTTAGCATGGAAGCAAAAAATGTTCAGTAAAAATAGGTGTTAAGGACAAATGACCGTTCTTTGCTTGAAAGCTTGTCCCCACCCTCGTTCTCATCCCAAAGCCCCCCTCCACTTTCCGATCCTCTTCTAAAGTTTGCCCCTCTTTCCAATCCACTCCTAAACCTTTCCCTTTAATATTACTCGAAAAGTACATGAAATTAATTTATACTTAAGGCTTAAATGACACTTAAATTCAAGTCCGGGTTGTGCAATCGGGTTAATTAAGACCCTTATTTAATTTTGCAATTTTATTTGTTAGTACCATTTCCAACACGGAATATATATACAATATATACATATATTGTCGATAAATATAAATGTTATTTGAACGAGCGAGCTTTAGAAACAAGCCGAGCAGTGAGCTTTGTAGAACTTTTTCTGGACTGGTTCGCAGCGAGTGTAAATCAATTTTATAATCATCGACAATGTACATACATGTATATTGTATGTATACCGCAATGTGAAAAAGTCCAAAAACAACTTCCAAATTGTCTGGAAAGAGCGAACCAAGTGTCATTTTAATCGTTTTCAATAGCGTCCTCTATCGCATCAGCTCTTATACATTTCTTACCGTCACTCTACATGGATCAGGTACCAGAAAAGTTTTATTGGGTCCATGACTTAATAATACTGATATTTATTTGACTATTTTTATTAGTACTGGAAATCACACAATTGCAGTGAGTGATTGATGTTTAACGCCAAGTGAACAATTTTTCAGTCATAGCATGGCGAGAACATGTTTCAGTTAATGGATTGATGATTCTTTATAGTGCTTCCTCACTGAAACAGCAGTCCGCGGATAGACATGTCGTTCTATTCGGACGCATTCTCCCGATTCCGTGCTCTTTGCTCTCACTCCTTAGTGTTGTGTGCATAGAGGAGAAGCAACACGTAAATTTGATAGTTTCTGGTTTGACCCGACCAGGGCTGCATCCCACGATCTACCACACTAGGGGCGATAACACTGACTATTAACCACCGATACAATTCACATAATTACAAGATGAAATTCAAGTTGTATAAACATTTAGACTCAGACATGTGTATCAGTCTAATAGAAGAAATATTGTGTTTGATTGTAGTCTAATAAGAGATGAATATATTCTGATACTTATCCAAGACATATATGTACTTTTCAACATTTTCTTTTATTCAAGGTGGAATAATCTGCATTGTAAACCGCCGATCAACAATATATGAACTACCAGAATATGTTGAGAATTTTTTTCCGTTGTGTGATGAACTCGAGACAGAAGGGAAATGGACAAAAAAAGAAATATCAACTTTTCCAGGATTTCTAATGAATGAAGACGGGATTATTATTGTTTATCGTGTGAACTGATACACATGTCTGTACATTCCCGGTGTTTATTTGATAACTGCTACAACGTAGATGTTATTATGTGCTTTTTGTATGTACATGTGTAGAATGGGTTGCTAAAAATTGCAAAACTAAAGGCAACGTTTTCTAGGTGAGTAAAAACAATGGAAACATCAATGATATTTTTTCCTTTGATGTTTTTTTTTTGAATTATTCAGCTTAAAAATGTGTTTGTAGAAAACCATTGTCTGTTATCTGGAATTGATAGTGTACCATACTCAATTAACCAGCCATTAAAAACCATTGACTGTTGTGTTTTTGTTTTGCTTGTTTTCGTCTTTTTGGCAGTTTCTCTGGATTTTCCATTTTTGATTGCCCCTTCAGTATTCTCTAACGTTTATGTGTAAACTCCAAATGGAAATGAGTGGGGATTACACCCTGTGTTTATTTGATAACTGCCACAATGTAGATGTTATCATGTGCTTTTGTGTATGTACATGTGTAGTATGTTTTGCAAAGAATTGTCAAAACTGAAAGCAACGTTTTTTAAGAGAGTAAAAACAATGGAAACATAAATGGTCTTTTTTACTTTGATGTTTTTTTTATGAATTATTCAGCTTAAAAATGTGTTTGTAGAAAACCATGGTCTATTGTCTGGAATGGATATTATATTTAACGTTTGGCACCAATTTCATGATAAGTTGAGTAAAATATTTATTGATCAATGGAAGGAAAGTCTAAACTCTGAAACTAACAAACAAGGTAATATGGGAAACATACTTGGAACATATAGAAAATTTAAAAACTTATTTAAATTTGAAGAATATTTACAATTTGGTTCTAAGACAGAACAACAAACATATACAAAATTTAGAATAAGTGCCCATGATTTAAGAATAGAAAGAGGCAGTAATGAAGGTTTGAAGGTTGAAGATAGAATTTGTAATACATATAATTTAAATATAGAAGATGAGTTTCATTTCCTTATGATTTGCTCGCCATGAGATAATTGTAGAGCAAAATATTTTAATATTATAAAAAGATTATATACCAACTTTGAGAACTTATCAACAGAAGATACATTTATATGGTTACTATCCTGTGAAGATAAAGAAATTATTTTATTAACATCTAAACTATTAATTGATTTATTTAAAGAAAAAAAACAGAGAATTATTTAAAATAATATAATAAATACATCAGAATATTATGTTTTTATGTGTTGTCTCCCCCTTGACCTACAGAGTCACCGTGTTTCTCCAAAACTTTATTTTATTTTATATATTTTTTTTTTTTTTTTTTTTTTTTCTGTATTGTCTTAATATGTTTTCAAATTACATTTAATTATTACAAATCATATGTGTATTTTATGTTCTTTATCTTGTATCTTGATAAAAGCATGCTTGTAAAAGATAGCTTAAGAAGTCCATTAGCAGTGGGCCAAAAATCGCATGGATTTAATACTCTTATTATTTAAAAAAAATAATTGTTCTGGATTGTCTAATTAACTTCCTTGCGGTACATGTATGACATCATTTTGGTCTTGTGAAGACATTAATAACAAAAACACAACATCTTCAGATCAGTTTAAAAATACAATCGGAAAACCATAGGAACTGCCCAAAACATGCATTTGCATGATTGCTCACTGTCCTTGCTTGCGACAGATCTGCCGCAAATCACTGACAACCTTTATCACATAATGTTGTATCGAGTATCGCCTGAGCGGGATTCGAACTCTCATTCCATCCCTCATGCACATGCAAGTAGAACAATGAACAATTGTAAAGAACAATGAGTAGTTGATCTTGAACTTTATACATAATCAACTAGAAATAGAACGTGGACGATATAGGAAGATACCAGCATCACAGAGAATATGCAAATTATGTAATTTAGAGGTAGAAGATGAACTTCACTTTCTGTTAGAATGTCCAAAATTTAATAAAATTAGAAAAGAAATTTTAGAACAGTCAGAAAAGAAATTTAATAATCTCAAATCTCTTGATAATACCTCTAAGTTTGTTTGGCTTTTGTTTATGTTTATGATAACTTATATCTATTATTAACTAAATTGTATACTTTTAGATACGAAGCCCTTTCAGGAAATATTTAATATAACAATTTCATATTTTAAGTCAACAATATATGTATTTTAAAAATGCCTCTAAAAATGTATTGGGTCCTGGATTCTGTATTTGTTTATATAGCTTGTATTTTTTCTATTTTTTTTTAAGGTTCTGCTGTTAAAATCATTATCAATCAATGTAATCAATTGTATAACAATTTATGTTAATTGTCTGCCTTAACAGGCGCCTATGATTGGCAATAAAATATTTATTTGTTTGTTTGTTTGTTTGTTTGTTTGTTAATATGTTGATTGCTTGTGTCGGAGACAATGGTCAATTTTGAACCAAAAATCTAATTGTCAATGTGCACTGTCTATAGTCATCTGTACCCACGTGATGGAATACTTTTTCAGACAGGTGCTTTTATTTAAATATATATGAAATAAAAAGGTATGTATATTGGAAAAATGTATTCATGTATTTTCTGTGGGACAATATACACGGAGGTGTTTGTCTATACATACCAATTTGTTTATGCTATATAACAGAAAAACAATCACCAAAGCACAAAACCACAAAACCACAAAAATAAAATACATCTTACTGAAGATTATACTAAATAGAATATAACTTACAATCTGCCGGAAAAGTTTATGAAAATAATTATCCATTGAGTCGAACATTGAGTCAAAAATATTTAAAAAAAAAAAACAAGAAATACTAATTTTGCTCCACTGCTGGATGTTTTGTTTTACATGCGTTTAATCAGACTTCCATCAAGGGCTTCTCAAGAATAAAGATAGAAATCAAGTCCCAACATTTAATTCCAGCTGCGCTGCATAGATGAACAATTCTTGATTCATTTATTATCTTCATCTCATCTATCAACATGACCTTGAAGTAAAGGGTACTTCTTAACATGTTTACTTCTTAACTTGACCGTCACTTTGAAATCGACATAAGAGGAAGATTAAAAACAAAACTTTACAACAAAGTCATCACGACTTATCTTTCATCGTAATCAGTTGTAATATTCTAGCAGTACCAGCGTAGTGAGTTTACATTTCACAACTCATACGTTATTCTAGAGCTTATCTCCCGTACAACGATATCTTGGGTAGAACAACTCATACGTTATTCTAGAGCTTATCTCCCGTACAACGATATCTTGGGTAGAACAACTCGTACGTTATTCTAGATCTTATCTCCCGTACAACGATATCTTGGGTAGAACAACTCATACGTTATTCTAGAGCTTATCTCCCGTACAACGATATCTTGGGTAGAACAACTCATACGTTATTCTAGAGCTTATCTCCCGTACAACGATATCTTGGGTAAAACAACTCATACGTTATTCTAGAGCTTATCTCCCGTACAACGATATCATGGATAGAACAACTCATACGTTATTCTAGAGCTTATCTCCCGTACAACGATATCTTGGGTAGAACAACTCATACGTTATTCTAGAGCTTATCTCCCGTACAACGATATCTTGGGTAGAACAACTCATACGTTATTCTAGAGCTTATCTCCCGTACAACGATATCTTGGGTAGAACAACTCGTACGTTATTCTAGAGCTAATCTCCCGTACAACGATATCTTGGGTAGAACAACTCATACGTTATTCTAGAGCTTATCTCCCGTACAACGATATCTTGGGTAGAACAACTCATACGTTATTCTAGAGCTTATCTCCCGTACAACGATATCTTGGGTAGAACAACTCATACGTTATTCTAGAGCTTATCTCCCGTACAACGATATCTTAGGTAGAACAACTCATACATTATTCTAGAGCTAATCTCCCGTACAACGATATCTTGGGTAGAACAACTCATACGTTATTCTAGAGCTTATCTCCCGTACAACGATATCTTAGGTAGAACAACTCATACGTTATTCTAGAGCCAATCTCCCGTACAACGATATCTTTGGTAGAACAACTCACGTTATTCTAGAGCTTCTCTCCCGTACAACGATATCTTAGGTAGAACAACTCATACGTTATTCTAGAGCTAATCTCCCGTACAACGATATCTTGGGTAGAACAACTCATACGTTATTCTAGAGCTTATCTCCCGTACAACGATATCTTAGGTAGAACAACTCATACGTTATTCTAGAGCTAATCTCCCGTACAACGATATCTTGGGTAGAACAACGCATACGTTATTCTAGAGCTTATCTCCCGTACAACGATATCTTGGGTAGAACAACTCATACGTTATTCTAGAGCTTATCTCCCGTACAACGATATCTTAGGTAGAACAACGCATACGTTATTCTAGAGTTTATCTCCCGTACAACGATATCTTGGGTAGAACAACTCAGTTGCCGATACAAAAACCAATCGAACATTTCTTTACTCCTAAGATGACGTCATCGCTACAAACATTCGACGGTCGTCATTACGAACTGGTTGAAGTTGCAAATTAACCATTTCTCAAATAGCAATGAATATTTATCCTTTTCCGTAGCTTTTTGTTTCCTCTATCACGCATGATGTCTTATAAGAAACCGGAAATGCTTGCCTTTCACCAGAAGTTGGGTTCACCGCCGATTTTTCAGTGGTGTCATTATTGCTGATCTTGTTTGTTTTATTTGTCTTTGCATTGCGTCTTGTGTGCGCTGTTGCATGTGTCTCTGGATTGTCTATTTTTGATTACCCCTTTAACGTTTATTATACAAAGAAATGAACTACCATTATGTATACATGTACCGAAATTTGTATACCTATAGAAAAACCGGACTCCCAATTTCAATTACTTTCAATCCCATGTACATATTTGAAATCACATTATGTAAACCACCATTCATTCGTTTTTTAACATGGCACAGTGGCTGTTGTAAAATCATAATAAACATATGAATGCAATTAATTTTAAGGTTTAATGCACTATTTTTGGGCGGAATTTCAACTTAGTAGTATTCCAACTGTATTCATGACGAGAGCCAAGTTACAAACATAAATCAGCAAGTAGACAACATGGGTTAAGAGCTATCGTAAAGTTCTTATTTATGTTATTTGTCTTTGTTTACGCATAGTGGTGTCCAACACATCTTCAATATATGAGTAACATGGCGGGTGTCCTGTGTACCCCATGTTGCCAATTTCTCTGGATTGTCCATTCTTGGTTACCCCTTCGGTTTTCTGTAATGTTTGTTTTCGTCACGCTCAAGGATATGTAGAAGTTATTTACCTCCTGTTCAACGGACGTTTGATGTTTATTTTGTACATCAGTCGCAGATGTGTTGCAACTAGTGTTATGCTTTGTGGCACAACACATTTTTTAATTGAAGGCGGAGGTTTAAATTTTGTAACACGTATTACATAATACACCAAACAAAATGCATTAGAATATGGGATTTAATGTGCACGTAAGTACATTTTCTAAAACGATGCAACATGTTTTCTATTTTTAATAGGTGTCCGGAACACGAGAGACTCGTTTTTATGTTGCGACATCAAAGTATCTTTATAAATGAGAATACATTCTGACATTCTGTCAATGTGGTATCATTAATGAAGTAGATTTTTAGAACATTTTATATATAAATGTATATATCAACCATATCCAGATGCAAAGCAATAAAGAAAAATGTATTATAAAAAATATCAACATTTGAATATGTATTACATAAAATTCATTTACCGGTAATGATAAATTCTTCACATAATACCCATACAAATGAAAAGAAGCTTAGTTCACTGAAATATTGAAATGAGTTTCAAGATTTAGAAACAAGCTGTTCCGTGCGCAGTTAACTAACTATTTGATCAATGTTTTGTCAGTGAGGTAAGAATTTCGTTCATTATTAAATATTTGTAAATTCATGTGAGTGAGTGATTGTTGTTTAACGGCAACTCAGCAATTGTGCAGCTATATCATGGCGAGAACAAATTAATGGTCAATGATATGATGGTGAGGTCCGCATTGTACTAAAACCAACACGATTAGTTGAATTTGTATTTGTCGATTCAGATAGTCACGTTTTGGTCATGAAATAAAATACACTACATGTATGATTGTTTCTGAGTATGTTTTTATTAATGTGGAAATATATAATAAAAACGTAGATATCAAATTTAGTGCGCACTACGCGTTTCTGGAACCACTTTCATCAGGTACGCTCAAAGTCGAAAAATTGCAAAGCCAAATAATTTTAAAATCTTTGGGATCATTAAAACCATAGGTTCTAATCAGGATAGCCACAATTAGATAAGGTCACCTATGACAAAGGGAGGTGATCCTTAATTTTAATAATAAATTATATTACGAATTTAATTTGTTACACATATTTTAATTGGTTCTTCAGCCCTGAATGTCAGCATATATTCGGAAAACAGACGAGGTATATATTTCGGTCCCCAAAAACGATTAAAATATGGACGACAAAACATTACGCTTCACTGAATCAATGGTATAATACGGAATAATAAATGTATTTTTACCAAATTAAATGCTGTTTTTATACTCAAAACGGCTGCATGCACAAAAAAATATTACAACGGTTGATTCCGTCACAAATACCTGATCGATTCAGCAAACTCCTATGTTCCACGGCTGTACCATAACAAATAAACAAAACGTTGAGCCTTGAAAACTTTCGACGTCATGGGGCCACACCAAGGTTTTATTTACATGTAGTTAACATTTAAATTATTGGAGCTGTTTCGCAAACCCGTTGTTTTGTTATGTGATATATTAATGTTATATTTATAAAGTTTATAAAATTTACTACATATGAAACTGTATTGATTTAGAAATTTAGTACAGTATTTTCCTTCATGAGGCACCCTATACATGAAATATGACGCGACACATATTTTGACGTCATTGAAGAATGACGTCAAAGGTACGGAAACGGACATCTAGAGATACGAAAAATGAAAATAAAAGAGGCAAATTTATTTAATACAGTTGGATGTTGTATTTAAAAAAAAAAAGTTAAATCCGTAATATATCTGTTATTCAGCTATCAGACAGGGTATATAATGTGACATTCCCGGCTTAAGATGTATATTCCCTGAGGCGCAGCCGAAGGGAATATAGATCCTAAGCCGGGAATGTCACATTATATACCCTGTCTGAAAGCTGAATAACATATAACATTATTTAGTAACAGTAGATTTCAATAATAAATATATCTGTATAAGTATTGATGTGAGACCATGTTGATCACCACAGTGGAGATACATATACAGAGCACAACTGTATACAAAATCAGTAGTTAGTGAGTGATTGTTGTTTAACACCAAATGAGCAATTATTCAGCTATATCATGGTGAAAACAAGGTACAGAGACGTGCAAAAAGTATTCGGTCACTGTAATTTTTTACTATATATTTCATATAAAACCACAATTTTTGAAAACATTATTCCAAAGGCAATTCTTATTCGATTTTGATTATATTTTTTTCCAACAGAAGCGAGGACGTATGTAGTTTTCTGTGATTATTTTTGAATATTTTTTTGAAGCACAGATTTTAAATATTCATGATTTAAACACAAACTTAAATTATTTGTCTTCAAATGTACTATCATTGTATTGTGTTATTTGACGTTCAAAATCTAGTTTTGTGTTTAACTCGTGCACTCATAAGGTTTATAGATTATAAAATTATGCTAAAATTACAGTGTAAAACTACATTTAATTCTGCCTTTGTTGGTAAAAAAAATCATCAAAATCGAACAAGAGTCGACTTTGGAATAATGTTTTTAAAAAATGTGGTTTTATATGAAATATATAGTAAAAAATTACAGTGACCGAATACTTTTTGCACGTCTCTGTACATTTTGATGAGATGATGACCGCTTTGTAATAGATCACCATAGTGTTCGTTCACTGACACGACAATCCACGGGTAGACATGTCGCTCCACTCGGACACAATCTTCTTATTCAGGGACAACCAGTCTCTACTTTTACCCTTTAGTGCTGTGTGCCTAGTGGAAAAGCAGCAATTATCAATTTCATAGTCTTTGGTTTGTCCAGACCGGAACTCGAACTAATGATCTACCGCACTCGAGACGAGCACGTTAACCATACACCATGATTGCTTTATTTAAGCTCAAAGGTTAAAGGTTCAGTTAGTGCATGAATTATTGAAGACCTATATATGTATTAATGTATCTGAACGCAAAGTAAAAATATTATCCATGCAGGTACAAAGATACAGTCAAGTAAAACAATATTAGATTATTTTGAAGAAGACAAGAATTTGAAGATACCAATGGGGTAATCAGAATGCGTCAATTGAAGGACAGACAACACAATGGCCAGAAGAGAAGGATAAAGAGACAAACAACGATCTACAAAACATATATCATGTTTATTAGGTCAAACCCCATAATGAAATGTCTACCACACAGGAGCTCGTGGCACGAACCACCCCCTTTTTCTAACTTTCTGTTTACAAATTTATTGTCAATAAAATTTCTTTATTTTTTTATTATTTCATCTCTTGTATCTTATTTTAACTTGTTCGTGTCAATATTCATGCAATCTCATGTGAACATCAAATTGCATGTTTCGACTCTATATACATTGTATATCTATATATATAAGAGTCGAAACATGCAATTTGATGTTTACATGAGATTGTATGAATATTGACACGAACAAGTTAAATTAAGATAAAAGAGATGAAATAATAAAGAAATAAAGAAATTTTATTGAAAATAAATTTGTAAACAGAAAGTTAGAAAAAGAGGGGTGGTCCGTGCCACGAGCGCCTGTGGTACTGTATAGATCCAACTAAGCGTGTTCGTCTTTAATACAAAGCGGACATCTTCATCATCGTCGCCGTCTCATCGAAGCGTAACTTGTTCTCGTCATGATATAGCTGATAAATTGGTGTTTAACAACAACCATACACTCACTTACATTAATTGCGTTTCACTATTTAGTTTTCATGCACTGTATCGCCGATTTTAAGTTTACGTGAAAGGGATCGTTAAGTATATATATATATATTATGCAAACAGTAATATATTGCTAATGAAATGTCAAAATGAACTTGTATGGGCCAGCTGTTCATCAAATATATATATTGTACAAAGAAATTAGTCGGTTTGCCTGTATATAAGAAAACACATTGCATGTTTTATAGATTATTTTATTCTTTCATCTTTAATGTGCTAATATATTCATATGTGGTATTCCTGTTACATATGTTTATTAACAGACAGTGTATGAATATTTGAGAATTATGTAAAATAAGAAAATGGTATTCGCTTATTATCAAATTCCTTAGTTAGGTGACATATCACCAACAAATTGTCGACAATAATGTAAGCGGTGGTACTGTAAAACACTTAATTATCTTTGGCAAAGACTCCGTTTTATGACATATTGTGGTAAAGTAATATTATGTCGTTATTTGTGCGACTTCCGTTTTTTTAAGAACCATTTGTACCAATCGGCAAACCTCGGGTGAGTCCGCTTCTCTTCCTCAATACCTCGGCTGTAATACGGTATTTGATATGCGTCTACGCGTCACCTTTCTTCGCCGGAAGACCGTATTACTTCAATCAAACATTGATTTCCGAAAGTAGTTCCAATGGGAGCTATCGTAATACGGACGAGGTATGATGAAGGTACGGAATCAGCCGAAGTTGCGACGAGTGCCATTTGTACTGGTTTCATTGCATAGTAAGTTAAACCGAATCCATCTGTTATTGTTTGAATCCATAATTCATATTTAGTAATACTAAGGTGGAAATAGTTAACATAAACATATATAATCAGACTTAGCAGGTAAAGAAACGGGGCTAAGTGGTAGTTTTTTTATGAATTAGTCAGTAGGTAAAATATGGTTGTAAAAATTGTGTTTTGTTCCATGTTGATTTTAATGTTTTAAAGTTAAAGTACACGCAAACGCACTGTAAGTAATCGAAGGAAATTATTTCAAGAAATACACGGTGAAAATTCAAGAAGCTTATTCGCTTTAAAACGTAATTCACGATGCACTTTATATGAACTCTATCTGAGCAGTGACAAACTGCTTTAGTGCTATCTTTATTGACGACGAAAAGCTAACCGTAAATTCACTACACGATTGGTAACGTTTTCAGATGGTTCGTTTTATAACATATATCGAAAGAATTTGATCGAGTTTGGTTTAAAGGTTTTATGCAAGTTCAACCTTTAAAATGATCGGAATGTTATGTCTGATAGACAACAACTACTTACTCTTCGGTTGATAAAGCTGGAGTACCTCAAGGTTTGTCTCGAATTCTTTTTCTTTTAGTATTCATTAATGATAACCAAGAATCACGTATACGTCTTTTTCCAGATGATACTTCGTTATTATAGCTCAGATTCCATAATTGTTAAGACAATACTTCTGAACATACATGTATATTTAGAATGTCACGCTTGATTAATAATTTGTTTTTTTCTTGTACAGTCCTTGTTCCTGACGGTTCTTAGACCGCTACTATGTGGAAGATAGTACAAGCCCTTGTTAGTCTGTTAATTGTGTTGTATAAGACATGTGGTAAGCATTGCAAACGTTTTAGCCAAATGATATTTTCACTAAATTAATATGGTATATTCTCTGTTTAGCACATCCTCTGGACTAACACGTTATTCCACATTGATATATATTATATGTTTATCATTACTCTAAGGTTGACAGATGCAGGATTGTTTTCTCCCAGATGATATAACCATCCCAGTAGATAGGACACATCAATTGGCATAAATTTGAGACATTTTAGGAATTAATAGAAATAACATTTTATGATTTATTAGAAAACTATGATTTTTTTTGGGTCCAAACATAGACGTCATTATCTTGATAAAATGAAAAACCAACATATACTACAATGTCAGAAGATTTCTAAAATCCAATAAAAACAAAGAAGAGAAAATGGCAAAATCGATATTTCATCCAAATATATGAACGCTTACGTTCCTGACCTGGTACAAGCACTGCAAAACAAAGTAGTGAGGTTAAGCATTTTTTTAATTACAAATTTTAGGTTTTATTATTTTTCTGTGACTGGTTTGTACTAATTGTAAGAAGTATATAGCACAATAATTGTACGAATGTTAAGCCTTGTTTTATGGCAATTTAAATACACGGTTATTTCAAATTACTGACGATAAAATTGAAAGAACATTTCGTATTTCCTTCTATTTCGCAGTATTTTGCGATAACTACAATAAAATTTAAAAAAAAAATAACGCTACTACAATCGTGGAAATGATATACAAATGTTATAGTGTCCTGTATTGTGATTTTTGCTTTGTTTATCTTCGTTCTATGTCCTGTGTCCAATGTTGCCCGTGTCTCTCCATTGTCCATTCTTAATTGCCCTAATCGGTGTTATCTAACGTTTATGCAATAGCTCATGCGTTTAATTACTTCAGAAAATATATATTGTAGATTGTGAAGAGATTGCCGGAAGATGTATCAAGTATGGAAAAAATGAGGAACCACCTACAATATATGGAGGCGATAGGTTTTGCTTAAAAGAAAAAGGTTTCAAGTATTGTAGAGAGTGGAGCTGTCATTCGAAATGTTCAAACTTTGCCAAATGGCCAGGAACTTGTGAAGCATGCAAAGGTATGTACCTGAAGGTTTTTATATAGGGCAATCCAATGATAACTGTAAAAATGTGCATATAATAATGCGCTCATTAACAGTTGATCGAAGCTGACAACAAGTAAAATGTTGTCTGTGTAAGATATCAATCAATAAATCAATCACTTGACGAGATGTTGTGATATGTATCGACTTTAAATAAAACTTTATTTATTATTTATTATTTACGAGAACAGTAAAAATATCATCATCATAAATGTGTATTATAGCCATGCACCACGTGATCATAATACAAATTGTGTCATATGCATTCAAAAACTTTGTAACATCATACTTCAATATTAGTGTAATAAAACCGTGGACATGCAATACCGTGAACAGAAGTAAAAGGACAAAAAAACAATGATCTATAAAACACTTACAGAAAACTAAATATTAAGCAACACGAAATCCATTAAAAAATGGGGATGAGGAAAGGTTAGCAGTTCCTGCTCCGCAAGTGGCACTTATATTAAAACCACAATATAACTGAAATAATATTGCAAAATGCGATAAACATCCATAGCCCTAACTCTAGTTATCGCTCTAATTTCTTATCTTTTATCATACTTGATAGATACATGTGCTGTTGGTGGAAGGCTATACAATGTTGGTGACCAATTTATCTGTGTTGATAACGCCAATATTTGTCATTGTCTCCAAAATAACAGATTTTCATCAACAAGGAAGAATGCAAGTGTTAAGGAAATGTGCTTCGATGACATAAGAGAGATCAAAGGTCAATAACACCCTGGAAATATAACACTGTTACATTGTTGTTTTTCTTATATTTTATGAATAAAGAAGTCTTGTTTAAGTAATAAAACGTAGATTTCTAATATAATTTAATGTGCATGACATGTTTCTGGAATAACCTTCATCAGGAACGCTCAAAGTCAAAATACTGAAGAGCCAAACACAGTAAAACCTATCTTTAAAGGGCACCTCTATATATCAAAGCACTGTCTATAAAGGACAGCCTCATTTTCCCCGTAAATGAAAAATACATATAATTGTAATCTGTACATGTATATAAAGGGCACATTTGCGGGTTCCTTTGAGTGTCCTTTCTATACAGGTTTAACTGTAGTTAAAACGTCTTTGTAACAAGCAAACCAAAAGGCCAAAACAGGTTAACTAGATTTGTTTACGGGAACTCCTTGAGAGGAAGAAAACAAAACTGCCTAAACACATAGATAAAACCAAGGATTTGCATAGTAGAATTCTACTATACAAATCCTTGATAAAACAAAGCCAATGTTTCCCATGTCCAAGAGAAAGGTCATTTTTGGACTAAGACAATATTTTTCTTCATTTTTGCAAGATAGTTTACATGTTATCATATAGTTTTTTTATACAGTGAATTCATGTCAGGTAAAATGGAGGTGAAGCGTTTGTAGATTTGTAGTCGTTACTGTTTCAGGATTGTTAAGTCTTAACATCCACTAATTCTCGGATTTCCATAATTGTGTATTTAACAATGATTCATATTGCTTTTTTCCCTTATATTCCAAATTGATATGACGAAATATCTCGCATTGTTAATTTCAAAACAGATATATTTTCACTTTATTTTAAATTGAAATTCAAATGTGATACAAAGGTGTATGAATACACCTTAGCAGAACTGAATTATTATGTGTAAACTTCAAATGTTTTCTATTTCGTCCAATGAAATGCAAGGAATCGGCAATATTCAAATTTAAATGGAATTATAATACAATGCAACACTAATAATCACATGATTAGTATATGCAATGACTGATCAAGCATAAAATGTATGATTTACGCCCTGTATTGCGGCATATAGAGGAAGTGAAGATTAGTCCATTTCCAAATCCTTTTTCTATTTGATTTACCTTTTTCCTCACAAAGTATTTCAGTACACCCACTAATATTTAGATATTGAAGTATGTTTATGAATACGTTTTCTAACTTACTGTGAACTCCCCGGGAGTACAAAATTTAGATAAAAACAAGACCGTAAATGGAATTGTGACTCCAGAACATGTGGTTTTAAACTATACCACAGTCATTCTATAACTTTACGTCACCGATACAGTACTTGTCAGATTCCTCCATTATACTTATTCGGAGACGTCCATCGTTATTTTAAGACTTTTATTGTTTACATAGGATAATTTTGCATGACATCTTGCTTGGCTAACTCTAACAACATAGGATCGTCGAAAAACTTGTTGATGCTGACATCTTCACTTAAGCCCTGATTGTTTATGGTATTAAAGCACCAAAGCAGCACCATCAGGGCATTCCACTCATGTTCAAGTAGGAGGTGATAATCCTAAATAGAAGGGGGGTCCTGCAAAACCAGTATGCAAAACAAAGCCATAATTTACTTTCACTTTGACATTTTTATTTTTGAAAACAACGTAGCAGGGGATAAAATGCATAGATGTGGAATTCCCTAAACATAATTTTATCCATCATGATAGGGCATAACAATAGAACAAAGAACAGGTCAGATGTATTGTTTCTCAAAATTTAACATGGCCTGTAATTTATTCATCTAAATGTAATTTTCAAATTTAATTTCAATTGGATATCAGAAACTTATGACAATGTCCAGAAACCAACAATAACATCATTTTGCACATAATTAAGAGACACAATGCTGAAATGATAAAATTCAAATACCTCAACATTTTATTTGGCCTGAATTTTATACATCTTAGTGTTAGTATACATTTAATTTAAATCAGTTTTAAAATAACTCATTAGCTGACACTGGCTGTTTGTATGCTGGCCAGCCCACCTGAACACCCTTAATCAAATTATTAGACAAGTTCCATCTTGTTGCAATTCGGCTAAATATTGTTGGAAGTGACATTTACCCAACTCACACACTGTAGTGGTGAACAGTGAGTGAGTGAGTGAGTAATTTTTCAGCTATATCATGGCTAGAACAGGTAAATTTTTAATGAGATGATATGATGATGTCCAATATGTACTAGACCAAAGTGCTTAGTTGTTTTTTTTTATAGTTCTTCCTCACTGAAACAGCAGTCCAGGGAAAGACATGTCACCCCACTCTGATACATTATCCTGATTCCGTGTTAACCAGTTTTGTTGTTGTTGCTCTTTCTCCTTAATGCTGGGTGCATAAGCAACATATTTTTTTTGATAGTCTTTGGTTTGAACCGATCGGGGCTCGAACCCACGATCTACTGTACTCGAGGCGAGCATGCTAACCATAACCGATGCTGTTTGTGGTGAAAAGCATTAATTACAAAGATAGATGTACCTCAAAGTAGCATACAATCAAGTCATAAAAGTCCCTCCACTCCCACTTCCTGCAAGCTTAGAATGTCAACAAAAGTCATCAAAACAAAAACAAACCTTTCGTCTTCTTGATTTAATCATAAATTCTCTGGCTAGATGAATGGCAGGTTGTGGTTCTAATGGTCGAATAATGATACTTTTGTCCAGCGGATCTCCCGGTACTATCTGCCAATGATGGAACACCGACAGACAAAATGCTTGTCCTAATGTGTGTTTTCTCAGATCTGTCTCAAAACCAAAGGAATCTATTGCAGGGATGAAAGCTTTTATTGTGTATAATGGCGATCCAGGTACAGGTGCATCCTGGGTAACATGACCTCTGTAAAATACATGCAAGTTCAAAATTAGTGGGTAGAAAAGTTGCATCCTGGGGGAAATGACCTAAAAATAAATTCAAAATTAAAATGCAGACAAGTATTAGGTGTATCCAGTAAACCCATAATAAGATCACTACATGAAGACTCAAATCAAATACTGGCGAGGAATTAATAAAAAAAACGTAGATATCAAATTTAGTGTGTATGATGCGTTTCTGGAATAACTTTCTTCAGGTACGCTCAAAGCCAAAATATTTGAGAGCCAAATAATTTAAAAACAATTTTAGGAGCAAGAAAACCTAAGGGCCTAAATAGCAATAACCAAAGTCGGCTAAGGTCACCTATGTCTGAGGGAGGAGAATCTTAGTTTTAATAATAATTACAAGATTTAGGAACTGAACATTTCAATGAAAACTATATCTAATAAACCATGTCAGTAACGAAACTCTGACTACTGAACAGATGATACCCTCGGGGACTAATAGTCCATCAGCAGAGGTATCGACCAAGTGATAGTAATAAAAACATATATAGACATCAAATTGGTGATATACTATACTTTTAAGCATACTAAGTATTTTAGACCTTCCCTTGTTGCGTTATTTGCATTAAAGTCGGATTTCATCCAAAAAATATTATAGCTTTAAAAGCTATTCATTTGTCTGCTATGCTATATTTTTAAGCATACTAAGTGTTTTAGACGCTCCCCTGTTGAGTTATTTGTATAGTCAGATTTCACCCGAAAAAATTATATAGCTTTAAAAGCTATTTTGTTTTACACAACAACATTTGTCTTCCACCAAATTTGTTTCAATCCTCTGGGAAAGATAGCTTGTAACTATCATTTAAAATGAAGGTGAAGATGTGCTTACAAAGTTTTTGGATAACAAATTCTGAGTCAAAAAGGGAAATTACTCCTTCAAAAATGGTTTGTTCAAACTATTAAATGCTATCTGCATATGGTATCAGTGCCTGAAATAAGGGCCAACCAAAGGTTGGCCCGAAAAAAAATTTTGGGCCAGTAAAATATTAGTCACTGGCCCAAATGGCATAATGGTGGCCCATAAATTTTGTGACATTTTTTTTATTTTTTTATGAAAAAAAGACATCAGATATCAATATATAAACAGTTTTCAGGTTAATTGTTTTTTTTTATCAATAACATTAAAATTCATTCTTTCACTAGTCACGGGGGTTAGGGCTCTTCAAGGTAATTTTGTACAGTAACGGGTGTGCAGCTGAAATATCGAAAACACCCCAATGCATATATTGCTATCAAATGAAATCTGAATTTACTTGTTATAATATTTTCGACAACCTTGACGCCATTGGCTAGGGTTGTCTCAAGAAACGATGCTAGTCCGTCGGATGGGACAATAAAAGGCTGGTTTGTGTAAGGGGTGATCAATGCCATGATCACATTAAAGACATCTGGAAAAGAGTAGGCTAATGCCACTACAAGGACTGCTCTTGTACTCCCCAAAGTGAAGAGTGACATCACTTGTTTCAATCCACTATGAAGAAGTGATTTTAAAGTAAAATAACCTCTCAGTTCGGGGTAATGTCAGTTGGTCATTCATTCCAAACAAGTATCTCATTTTGTTGAAATAACAAACAGTGCCTTCATTTTCTGTTATATAAACAACTGTTAACTTTTCCTGTTATTTTTTAAAGCTTACGTGAAAGGGATCGTTAAGTATATATATATATTATGCAAACAGTAATATATTGCTAATGAAATGTCAAAATGAACTTGTATGGGCCAGCTGTTCATCAAATATATATATTGTACAAAGAAATTAGTCGGTTTGCCTGTATATAAGAAAACACATTGCATGTTTTATAGATTATTTTATTCTTTCGTCTTTAATGTGCTATTATATTCATATGTGATATTCCTGTTACATATGTTTATTAACAGACAGTGTATGAATATTTGAGAATTATGTAAAATAAGAAAATGGTATTCGCTTATTATCAAATTCCTTAGTTAGGTGACATATCACCAACAAATTGTCGACAATAATGTAAGCGGTGGTACTGTAAAACACTTAATTATCTTTGGCAAAGACTCCGTTTTATGACATATTGTGGTAAAGTAATATTATGTCGTTATTTGTGCGACTTCCGTTTTTCTAAGAACCATTTGTACCAATCGGCAAACCTCAGGTGAGTCCGCTTCTCTTCCTCAATACCTCGGCTGTAATACGGTATATGATATGCGTCTACGCGTCACCTTTCTTCGCCGGAAGACCGTATTACTTCAATCAAACATTGATTTCCGAAAGTAGTTCCAATGGGAGCTATCGTAATGCGGACGAGGTATGATGAAGGTACGGAATCAGCCGAAGTTGCGATGAGTGCCATTTGTACTTGTTTCATTGCATAGTAAGTTAAACTGAATACATCTGTTATTGTTTGAATCCATAATTCATATTTAGTAATACTAAGGTGGAAATAGTTAACATAAACATATATAATCAGACTTAGCAGGTAAAGAAACGGGGCTAAGTGGTAGTTTTTTTATGAATTAGTCAGTAGGTAAAATATGGTTGTAAAAATTGTGTTTTGTTCCATGTTGATTTTAATATTTTAAAGTTAAAGTACACGCAAACGCACTGTAAATAATCGAAGAAAATTATTTCAAGAAATACACGGTGAAAATTCAAGAAGCTGAATCGCTTTAAAACGTATTTCACGATGCACTTTATATGAACTCTATCTGAGCAGTGACAAACTGCTTTAGTGCTATTTTTATTGACGACGAAAAGCCAACCGTAGATTCACTACACGATTGGTAACGTTTTCAGATGGTTCGTTTTATAACATATATCGAAAGAATTTGATCGAGTTTGGTTTAAAGGTTTTATGCAAGTTCAACCTTTAAAATGATCGGAATGTTATGTCTGATAGACAACAACTACTTACTCTTCGGTTGATAAAGCTGGAGTACCTCAAGGTTTGTCTCGAATTCTCTTCTTCTTTTAGTATTCATCAATGATAACCAAGAATCATGTATAAGTCTTATTCCAGATGATACTTCGTTATTATAGCTCAGATTCCATAATTTTTAACACAATACTTCTGAACATATATTTAGAATGTCACGCTTGATTAATAATTTGTTTTTTTCTTGTACAGTCCTTGTTCCTGACGGTTCTTAGACCGCTACTATGTGGAAGATAGTACAAGCCCTTGTTAGTCTGTTAATTGTGTTGTATAAGACATGTGGTAAGCATTGCAAACGTTTAAGCAAAATGATATTTTCACTAAATTAATATGGTATATTCTGTTTATCACATCCTCTGGACTAACACGTTATTCCACATTGATATATATTATATGTTTATCATTACTCTAAGGTTGACAGATGCGGGATTGTTTTCTCCCAGATGATATAACCATCCCAGTAGATAGGACACATCAATTGGCATAAATTTGAGACATTTTAGGATTTAATAGAAATAACATTTTATAATTTATTAAAAAACTATGATTTTTTTTTGGGTCCAAACATAGACGTCATTATCTTGATAAAATGAAAAACCAACATATACTACAATGTCAGAAGATTTCTAAAATCCAATACAAACAAAGAAGAGAAAATGGCAAAATCGATATTTCATCCAAATATATGACCGCTGACGTTCCTGGCCTGGTACAAGCACTGCAAAACAAAGTAGTGAGGTTAAGCATTTTTTAAATTACAAATTTTAGGTTTTATTATTTTTCTGTGACTGGTTTGTACTAATTGTAAGAAGTATATAGCACAATAATTGTACGAATGTTAAGCCTTGTTTTATGGCAATCTAAATACACGGTTATTTCAAATTACTGACGATAAAATTGAAAGAACATTTCGTATTTCCTTCTATTTCGCAGTATTTTGCGATAACTACAATAAAATTAAAAAAAAAAAATAACGCTACTACAATCGTGGAAATGATATGCAAATGTTATAGTATCCCGTATTGTGATTTTTGTTTTGAACATGCGTTTAATTACTTCAGAAAATATATATTGTAGACTGTGAAGAGATTGCCGGAAGATGTATCAAGTATGGAAAAAATGAGGAACCACCTACAATATATGGAGGCGATAGGTTTTGCTTAAAAGAAAAAAGTTTCAAGTATTGTAGAGAGTGGAGCTGTCATTCGAAATGTTCAAACTTTGCCAATTGGCCAGGAACTTGTGAAGCATGCAAAGGTATGTACCTGAAGGTTTTTATATAGGGCAATCCAATGATAACTGTAAAAATGTGCATATAATAATGTGCTCATTAACAGTTGATCGAAGCTGACAACAAGTAAGATGTTGTCTGTGTAAGATATCAATCAATAAATCAATCACTTGACGAGATGTTGTGATATGTATCGACTTTAAATAAAACTTTATTTATTATTTATTATTTACGAGAACAGTAAAAATATCATCATCATAAATGTGTATTATAGCCATGCACCACGTGATCATAATACAAATTGTGTCATATGCATTCAAAAACTTTGTAACATCATACTTCAATATTAGTGTAATAAAACCGTAGACATGCAATACCGTGAACAGAAGTAAAAGGACAAAAAAACAATGATCTATAAAACACTTACAGAAAACTAAATATTAAGCAACACGAAATCCATTAAAAAATGGGGATGAACTCAGATGCTCCGGAAAGGTTAGCAGTTCCTGCTCCGCAAGTGGCACTTATATTAAAACCACAATATAACTGAAATAATATTGCAAAATGCGATAAACATCCATAGCCCTAACTCTAGTTATCGTTCTAATTTCTTATCTTTTATCATACTTTATAGATACATGTGCTGTTGGTGGAAGGCTATACAATGTTGGTGACCAATTTATCTGTGTTGATAACTCCAACGTTTGTCGATGTGTCAAAAATAACAGATTTTTTTCAACGAGGAAGGCTGCAAGTGTTTGGCACATGTGCTTCGATGACATAAGAGAGATCAAAGGTCAATAACACCCTGGAAATATAACAGTTACATTGTTGTTTTTCTTATATTTTATGAATAAAGAAGTCTTGTTTAAGTAATAAAACATAGATTTCTAATATAATTTAATGTGGATGACATGTTTCTGGAATAACCTTCATCAGGAATACTGGAGAACCAAACAGTCAAACCTGTCTTTAAGGGCACCTCTATATATCAAATCACTGTCTATAAAGGACAGCCTCATTTTCCCCGTAAATGAATAATACATATAATTGTAATCTTTACATGTATATAAATTTTAAAGGGCACATTTGCGGGTTCCTTTGAGTGCCCTTTGTATGCAGGTTTAACTGTAGTTAAAACGTCTTTGTAACAAGCAAACCAAAAGACCAAAACAGGTTAACTAGATTTGTTTACGGGAACTCCTTGAGAGGAAGAAAACAAAACTGCCTAAACACATAGATAAAACCAAGGATTTGCATAGTAGAATTCTACTATACAAATCCTTGATAAAACAAAGCCAATGTTTCCCATGTCCAAGTGAAAGGTCATTTTTGTACTAAGACAATATTTTTCTTCATTTTTGCAAGATGATTTACATGTTATCATATACAGTGAATTCATGTCAGGTAAAATGGAGGTGAAGCGTTTGTAGGTTTGTAGTCGTTACTGTTTCAGGATTGTTAAGTCTTAACATCCACTAATTCTCGGATTTCCATAATTGTGTATTTAACAATGATTCAAATTGCTTTTTTCCCTTATATTCCAAATTGATATGATGAAATATCTCGCATTGTTAATTTCAAAACAGATATATTTTCACTTTATTTTAAATTGAAATTCAAATGTGATACAAAGGTGTATGAATACACCTTAGCAGAACTGAATTATTATGTGTAAACTTCAAATGTTTTCTGTTTCGTCCAATGAAATGCAAGGAATCGGCAATATTCAAATTTAAATGGAATTATAATACAATGCAACACTAATAATCACATTAGTATATGCAATGACTGATCAAGCATAAAATGTATGATTTACGCCCTGTATTGCGGCATATAGAGGAAGTGATGTTTAAATCCATTTCCAAATCCTTTTTCTATTTGATTTACTTTTTTCCTCACAAAGTGTTTCAGTACACCCACTAATATTTAGATATTGAAGTATGTTTATGAATACGTTTTCTAACTATGGTTTTATTAAGCAATTGTTGTAAACAATGGACCAATTCCGCTATGAAAATTCCGGTGAAAATTCAGTATGAATTCTGAATATTAGTTTTACTGGATTTTATCTTTGGGAAATTATGTAGCGATTATCAGCTAACCTGTACACACTGTTCACTGTGAACTCCCCGGGAGTACAAAATTTAGATAAAAAAAAGACCGTAAATGGAATTGCGACTCCAGAACATGTTTATACATACTATAAAATAAACAAATCTGTATAATACAGGTATCAAAGCCAATACTGTCCAGATCATTTCTGTCTATCTGTGAATCAACTGGTGTTTAAATGTTTTCATTACAATTAACTCAATTCTACTGCTGACTGTCTAAAATATACATGTATATCTTAGGCTTATAAAATATATATGTCTAAAAACCATCAAGTTGGACATGGTTACTGTTCATAATGGAAGTTCAAAGTATCAATAAACTAAAAAAAAACATCTAGTTGCTATACCAAATGTAAACAAACACGAGCAAGTGACAAACAAATCTTGTATTCCTATCCTACAACAGGCAATACAATTGTCAAAAGAAAAAGAACAAAATGACAAACATTGATCAACAAAACACCACACAGAAAACTAAAGACGGAGCAACGTGAACCCCACAAAAACAGTGGGTGAACTCGAGTGTTCAGGGCAGGTAGTTATAGGCAGTTCTTTCTTCACTGATGTTACTACATATAAATGGAAAGTTCACAATGGGAAAATTGAAATCATTCCTGTTGTCCTCGATCAGTGTCAATTGCTAGTTGTAGGTCAATGTATGAAGCTGTTTTAGTTGTATCTGTGGAATACTTTATTTCAAGCTCGATGGGGTAAATGTGATCAACATAATCACCAAACTTAAAATGATCTAGTTAAAGGACATTATCTATACAATGGAAAGTGACATTTAAGGATCATGCTAGCTTCTTTTCATTTTTCTTGAGCTCTTATATGAAATGTCATCCTTCCCATTATCCATTCAACTATAATCCATCGGGACAAGTCGTAACAGGCGATTTGAATATAGGGACAATATAATATAAACTATGATAATCTCCGAAAGAATGTATGCAGGCCAACTTTGGTTGAAATTGGCCAAATCGTTTCAGAGAAGATGATTTTTAAAATAGTTTACACTGGATAGACGGATCACAATGTGATTACTCAAGATCACATGACCCTTTATGTTAGGCGAGTAAAAATACTACACAGTAGAAACAGATCCAAAATCCAATCAGAGGATCATAGCAGAGGCAAAATTGATACCCCTAACACACATATACATAACTGTTCACTCTCCTGGCTAGGTACAGATACTTCAATAAAAAGTGGCACTGTTAAATTAGCTTGATGAGCCCAAATCTCCCCTCTTAATGAAAAGATGTGGTCAGGAAAGTGTTGTTCACATGGATATACAACTACCTATGCAATCAGTGCATATCCCCACTAACATTTTGAGTTAGAATCCCACTAATGGCAAGGTGTACTCGATACAACATTATGTGATAAGGTTTGTCAGTTACTTGCGGCTGGTCGTTGGTTGTCTCTGGTTACTCTGATTTCCTCCACCAATAAAACTGACTGCCATGATATAACTGAAATATTGTTGAAAATGGTGTCAAACACCATAACCCCTTCCCTCTTAATGAAAAGATGCAGTCAGGAATGTGTTGTTCACATGTGAGTAAATAATTGAATAGAGGATGGACAAAACAGAAGTATTGACAGTTGATGATTTAATGATGACTGATTGTAATCTACAAGACATTATGACACATAATACATTGTACATTGTATCTAGCACTATCCATGTCACAGTACAGTTAAGAATTCTACTATACTATTGTATCACAAAATAGTGCATGATTTAATGGATAATAACCATGGCTTGCTAAATCTGACCGTTTCATTTCATTTCAGTGGTTTTAAACTATACCACAGTCATTCTATAACTTTACGTCACCGATACAGTACTTGTCAGATTCCTCCGTTGTACTTATTCGGAGACGTCCATCGTTATTTTAAGACTTTTATTGTTTACATAGGATAATTTTGCATGACATCTTGCTTGGCTAACTCTAACAACATAGGATCATCGAAAAACTTGTTGATGCTCACATCTTCACTTAAACCCTGAAAAGTAAATAATAATAAATTAGATGACTGTTAATGGTATAAAAGCACCAAAGCAGCACCATTAGGGCATTCCACTCATGTTCAAGTAGGAGGTGATAATCCTAAATAGAAGGGGGATCCTGCAAAACCAGTATGCAAAACAAAGCTACTTTCACTTTGACATTTTTATTTTTGAAAACAACGTAGCAGGGGAAAAAAATGCATAGATGTGGAATTCCCTAAACATAATTTTATCCATCATGATAGGACATAACAATAGAACAAAAAAAAGGTCAGATGTATTGTTTCTCAAAATTTAACATGGCCTGTAATTTATTCATCTAAATGTAATTTTCAAATTTAAATTCAATTGGATATCAGAAACTTATGACAATGTCCAGAAACCAACAATAACATCATTTTGCACATAATTAAGAGACACAATGCTGAAATGATAAAATTCAAATACCTCAACATTTCATTTGGCCTGAACTTTATACATCTTAGTGTTAGTATAAATTTTATTTAAATCAGTTATAAAAAAACCTCATTAGCTGACACTGGCTGCTTGTATGCTGGCCAGCCCACCTGAACACCCTTAATCAAATTACTAGACAAGTTCCATCTTGTTGCAATTCGGCTAAAAAATTTTGGAAATGACATTTAACATCAATATCCCAACTCACAAACTGTAGTGGTGAAAAGTGAGTGAGTGAGTGAATGAGTAATTTTTCAGCTATATCATGGCTAGAACAGGTAAATTTTTAATGAGATGATATGATGATGTCCAATATGTACTAGACCAAAGTGCTTAGTTGTTTTTTTTTATAGTTCTTCCTCACTGAAACAGCAGTCCAAGAAAAGACATGTCACCCCACTCTCATACATTATCCTGATTTCGTGCCAACCAGTTTTGTTGTTGTTGCTCTTTCTCCTTAATGCTGGGTGCATAAGCAACATATTTTTTTTGATAGTCTTTGGTTTGAACCGATCGGGGCTCGAACCCACGATCTACTGTACTCGAGGCGAGCATGCTAACCATAACCGATGCTGTTTGTAGTGAAAAGCATCGATTACAAAGATAGATGTACCTCAAAGTAGCATACAATCAAGGCCATAAAAGTCCCTCCAATCCCACTTCCTGCAAGCTTAGAATGTCAACAAAAGTCATCAAAACAAAAACAAACCTTTCGTCTTCTTGATTTAATCATAAATTCTCTGGCTAGATGAGTGGCAGGTTGTGGTTCTAATGGTCGAATAATGATACTTTTGTCAAGCGGATCTCCCGGTACTATCTGCCAATGATGGAACACCGACAGACAAAACGCTTGTCCTAATGTGTGTGTTCTCAGATCTGTCTCAAAACCAAAGGAATCTATTGCAGGGATGAAAGCTTTTATTGTGTATAATGGTGATCCAGGTACAGGTGCATCCTGGGTAACATGACCTCTGTAAAATACATGCAAGTTCAAAATTAGTGGGTAGAAAAGTTGCATCCTGGGGAAATGACCTAAAAATAAATTCAAAATTAAAATGCAGACAAGTATTAGGTGTATCCAGTAAACCCATAATAAGATCACTACATGAAGACTCAAATCAAATACTGGTGAGGAATTAATAAAAAAAAATGTAGATATCAAATTTAGTGTGCATGATGCATTTCTGGAATAACCTTCTTCAGGTATGCTCAAAGCCAAAATATTTGAAAGCCAAATAATTTTAAAACAATTTTAGGAGCAAGAAAACCTAAGGGCCTAAACAGCATAGCCAAAATCGGCTAAGGTCACCTATGCCTGAGGGAGGAGAACCTTAGTTTTAATAATAATTACAAGATTTAGGAACTGAAAATTTCAATGAAAACTATATCTAATAAACCATGTCAGTAACGAAGCACTGACTACTGGGCAGATGATACCCTCGGGGACTAATAGTCCACCAGCAGAGGTATCGTCCAAGTGATAGTAATAAAAACATATATAGACATCAAATTAGTGATATACTATACTTTTAAGCATACTAAGTATTTTAGACCTTCCGTTATTTGTATAAAAGTCGGATTTCTTCCAAAAAATATTATAGCTTTAAAAGCTATTCATTTGTCTGCTATACTATATTTTTAAGCATACTAAGTGTTTTAGATGCTCCCCTGTTGAGTTATTTGTATAGAGTCAGATTTCACCCCAAAAAATTATATAGCTTTAAAAGCTATTTTTTTTACACAACAACATTTGTCTTCCACCAATTTTTTTTCAATCCTCTGGGAAAGATAGCTTGTAACTATCATTTTAAAATGAAGGTGAAAATGTGCTTACAAAGTTTTTGGATAACAAATTCCGAGTCAAAAAGGGCAATTACTCCTTCAAAAATGGTTTGTTCAAACTTAAATGCAATCTGCATATGGCAATACGAAAAAATTCAAAATTTTGAGGAATTCTCATTTAATATGTAGTAGGGGTTGTGTGTACAAACTTTTGTGATAGATATACATGCATACAGTCAGACATTATCTTGACATCTTAACAAATAGTGAATGAGTTCAAACACTTAACCCTTAACACGCTAACCACGCCATTTGTCACAGAATGCAGCAGCAGCAGCAGCCAGTATGCTATTATTTTCAGTAGCGTGTTAATGGTTAACTATTAATCAATACTTTATTAAACATTTACCTCCTCCTTGCTAAAACTGTATACACGGCAGACACACAATCAGCAGGGGCCATAACTTCTACAAAGTAGTATGGTTCCATCATACGTGGAGTGGCCTACAATAAATATATTATGTTTTATATTATTGATGATTTGTATATTTTCCCTTTGATTTTTACATCCAATAACTAGTATGATATTAAGACAATTTGTTTTCTAATGTAATGTGATGCTATGATGAGGTCACACAACCAAATCCTCATTAAACACACTATCATTTATACGTTTTGCTCTAAATGGACTTCTCATTGAATCTCATATCTCAGACTTTGATGTGTTATTGCTCTGAGAAATCTATTCTCACAAAACAAATCAATCATAGTACATATACAGAGACGTGCCAAAAGTATTCGGTCACTGAGATTTTTTACTATATATTTCATGTAAAACAACATTTTGTAAAAATATTATTCCAAAGTCGACTCTTGTTCGATTTTGATGATTTTTTTACCAACAAAAACAGAATTAAATGTAGTTTTACACTGTAATTTTAGCATAATTTTATAATCTATAATTTTTATGAGTTCACGATTTAAACACAAAACTAAATTTTGAACGTCAAAAATACAATACAATGATAGTACATTTGAAGTCAAATAATTTAAGTTTGTGTTTAAATCATGAATATTTCAAATCTGTGCTTCCAAAAAATATTTTAAAATAATCACAGAAAACTACGTACGTTCTCGCTTCTGTTGGTAAAACTTTCATCAAAATCGAACTATAATTGACTTTGAAAAAATGCTTTGAAAAATTGTGGTTTTATATGAAATATATAGTAAAAAATTACAGTGACCGAATTCTTTTGGCACGTCTCTGTATATCATAATTATATACATGTACAGTCAAACCTCCCCATGTGGTCACCTCTATTAAGCAGTCACCTGTAAAAAGGTCACATATTCCTTGCCTTATCATAGAACATTTCCTATCATATGAATTGAACCTCTTTTAAGAGGACTCCTGTTTTAAAGGAACACTTTTTCCTGGTCCCAAAGGTGTCCTCTTAATACAGGCTTGACTGTAGATAATAGGTTTTGATTGGCTGTTAAGTTGTATACATGTATGTAATTACCTCTACTTGATTGTTTCTCAGTTTATCCTCTGCCATTTGAATCAAAAGATGAATTTACATTACATATTTTCCAGCTTGAGATTTGAAATTTTTTAAGTCTGTTTCAAGTGTTGGACATGCTCTATTTCTTTAATTGATTCCTTTATTTAGCTTACAAGGATTACATACAGCTTGAAGCTACTAGTAGCTCTCCTTAACATAAATACAGACAATAACATCATCAGGGATTACATACAGCTAGAAGTTACTAGTAGCTCTCCTCAACATAGATACAGACAATAACATCATCAAGGATTACATACAGCTAGAAGCTACTAGTAGCTCTCCTCAACATAGATACAGACAATAACATCATCAAGGATTACATACAGCTAGAAGTTACTAGTAGCTCTCCTCAACATAGATACAGACAATAACATCATCAAGGATTACATACAGCTAGAAGTTACTAGTAGCTCTCCTCAACATAGATACAGACAATAACATCATCAAGGATTACATACAGCTAGAAGCTACTAGTAGCTCTCCTCAACATAGATACAGACAATAACATCATCAAGGATTACATACAGCTAGAAGTTACTAGTAGCTCTCCTCAACATAGATACAGACAATAACATCATCAAGGATTACATACAGCTAGAAGCTACTAGTAGCTCTCCTCAACATAGATACAGACAATAACATCATACATAACACAAAATAATACAAATTAATAAAGAGAAAAGACAAGACAATGTAATACAAGGCAAGACAATGTAATACAAGACAAGACAATGTAATACAAGATAAGACAATGTAATACAAGACAAGACAATGTAATACAAGACAAGTAATGTAATATAAGACAAGACAATGTAATACAAGACAAGACAATGTAATACAAGACAAGTAATGTAATACAAGACAAGTAATGTAATATAAGACAAGACAAGACAATGTAATACAAGACAAGACAATGTAATACAAGACAAGTAATGTAATACAAGACAAGTAATGTAATACAAGACAAGTAATGTAATATAAGACAAGACAAGACAATGTAATACAAGACAAGTAATGTAATACAAGACAAGACAATGTAATACAAGACAAGTAATGTAATATAAGACAAGACAATGTAATACAAGACAAGACAATGTAATACAAGACAAGACAATGTAATAAAAGACAAGACAATGTAATACAAGACAAGACAATGTAATACAAGACAAGACAATGTAATACAAGACAAGTAATGTAATACAAGACAAGTAATGTAATACAAGACAAGTAATGTAATATAAGACAAGACAAGACAATGTAATACAAGACAAGTAATGTAATACAAGACAAGACAATGTAATACAAGACAAGTAATGTAATATAAGACAAGACAATGTAATACAAGACAAGACAATGTAATACAAGACAAGACAATGTAATAAAAGACAAGACAATGTAATACAAGACAAGACAATGTAATACAAGACAAGACAATGTAATACAAGACAAGTAATGTAATACAAGACAAGTAATGTAATACAAGACAATGTAATACAAGACAAGACAATGTAATACAAGACAAGACACAAATCTCTCTCTCTCTATATATATATTACTTTGAGGATGATACACATTGAATTCTTTATTTGTAATAAAGAACTGAAATTGAATTCAGCTACTGGAACATTGAACATGAGATCTCGTCATTTATTTTATGTATATGTTATTCAAGTTGGATAAATTAGAACATGCAGCAAAATCTTAGCTGAAAGACCAGGCCTTCTCTTCAACTGCAGGAGGCTGTTTCACAATCATTTCAGGGCATGAGTTATGCTCATTGTTGAAGACCCAACTGTGCCTGTGAAGTGTAGAACAACAATAAAAGTCCTGTTCCTTCACTTTAATTTGTGTCTAAGTGTAAAGTTTGATAGTCTCTTATGTTCATTTACATCCATATCCTCTTATTAATTTAAAAATTCTATTGCATTATTAAATTCCTCAAGTAAAATCTCTAAATTTCCCAAGCATAATCTCTAAATTCCCTAAGTATAATCTCTAAATTCACCAAGCATAATCTCTAAATTCCTCATGCATAATCTCTATAAACAACTGATTTTTTTGCTGGTTACAATACAATATAAATTTGCAGTGAAATGGAAGAACTGATTTGTAATACATGATTTACCATTAAGAATGCAGAATATGCTACTCTACGAGCTGTAGGAATAATCTGTCCACCTCCTCTGTGTATTGGCTCTGGTGCTATCACAGCATCTAATATCTTAAACTTCACATTTCTAATGGCTGTAAGTAATAAAACAAACAAATTCATACCTCTAAAATTTGAATAGTGGATGTGAATATTTTTTTGAGGGGAGGGGGTCAATGTAAATGATGTATGCAGTGTTTCAGCAGCTAGACTTTGAAATCTTCAGGACAATTGGCAGTTTTATGTCAATTTCTTCAGGACTTCTTTAATAATTAAACTAACATTAATAAAATAGTTCTTCAGGATAATGTCCTGAGATCGATCCCTAGCTGAATTACTAATTTTGAAATGGGACAACGATAAAGACTATACAAATACATTTAGTTTAATCAAACCAAGTGCTTTTAGAGGAGAACATTTTCAAATCAATATTTGTTACAATAGGCATAATTTGCATATTCTGCAAAATATTGTCAAAATAAAAAAACTTCACGGAAAAACCTGAAATATAAAGCTAGTTTAAATAACAGCTCATTTTAGTTTAAAATGTAGCAGCATTGGCAATTTGAAAACATTTCTATTTAAGTAATGTCTGGCACCTTTGGGTGACAGTCAGGGCTGTCGGGTATAATTAAAAAAGACATCGCCCAAGGACTATACTTGGCTAGTAGGTCTTCAGGACACGACGTCACGAGCAACAAATGTAACTTTATAACATGTCAACGGAAGTTCATGAATGAAATAATAGATCTGACATCATGTACTGAATTACTAAAAGATCATTAAAGCTAATTCAATTTTAGTACATTGTCGTGATGGAGGCATTTCCACATGGTAAAACACATTGACATAATTAAAATAACCTATACTCCATTTTGGGTTAGGTTTATGGTGCTTAACGTCACTTTCAACAATATTTCTCCTACATTGTGGCTGTTAGTTTTATTGGTGGGGGAAACCAGAGTGCCTAGAGAAAACCACAGATCAGTCGCAAGTCACTGACAAACTTTATCACATAATGTTGTATCGAGTACACCTCGCCATGAGCAGGATTCGAAATCACAACTTTAGTGGCGATAGGCACTGATGGCATAGGCAGATGTAAATCCAATTACCATACGATCATGACCATGACTACACCTTTATCCATTTTGTAAAAAATTTAAATGTAAATGTGTGAAAAATTGCTTAGAATGTTGTTTATTCTGTATTTGTCATAAAACTTTCAGCAATGAATTTACATTAATGAAATTCATTTAACTTTGATGGTTATATGTCATTATTCTCTTTCCCACTTACGTTCATCACACAATGGTCCTTCTCGTGTGGCCCATTGAAATCCTTGTACAATACTATCCTTTACTGCTCCCAGCAAACTTTTATCTACCTAAATATACAAAAATAAACAAATAAAATAGTGATTGTTGGTCAACACCAATTTTTTTCAGTTTTATGATGGCTTCACCAGTTACATTTCAATGAAATGATAATAATGTTTGTTTTGTACTAGATCATCAAGTTTAACAAGCAACAATCTGTGGGTAGATATAATCTTTGGTTTGACTCTTTGTTTTGTACTAGATTATCAAGTTTAACAAGCAACAATCTGTGGGTAGATATAACCTTTGGTTTGACTCTTTGTTTTGTACTAGATCATCAAGTTTAACAAGCAACAATCTGTGGGTAGATATAACCTTTGGTTTGACTCTTTGTTTTGTACTAGATTATCAAGTTTAACAAGCAACAATCTGTGGGTAGATATAACCTTTGGTTTGACTCTTTGTTTTGTACTAGATTACCAAGTTTAACAAGCAACAATCTGTGGGTAGATATAACCTTTGGTTTGACTCTTTGTTTTGTACTAGATTACCAAATTTAACAAGCAACAATCTGTGGGTAGATATAATCTTTGGTTTGACTCTTTGTTTTGTACTAGATTACCAAGTTTAACAAGCAACAATCTGTGGGTAGATATAATCTTTGGTTTGACTCTTTGTTTTGTACTAGATTACCAAGTTTAACAAGCAACAATCTGTGGGTAGATATAATCTTTGGTTTGACTCGACCGAGTTCAAACCCCACAATCTACCACACACAGGGCGACCATGCTAACCATTATACAACAGATGAGGTTACAAAATTGATGCATGAGGTTTGTTCTACATTGGTGTATTTTATGTAAAATACAAAATATATTTATATTTATTAACATAGGCATATAATTTTTTTCCCAGGCCTTTATTTTCACTACGATGCAGGCATGTCTAAATTCATTTTTATCGTTATTATTACCGAAAATTGTAGAGAAGATATGTACATGCATTAAATATGTAATATGCACCCCTCATTTCATGATTTCCATTGAAGTGAGGATGTTTCTAAAATGTGTGCCATCTTGAATTACAGTGGAACCTGTCTAATCCGACACACCAAGGGACCAGGCAAATGTGTACAGGATGTCGGAATACTCAGGTTTTTCATTAGTTAACAGAAATACTTTGGGACCATAATTTTTTGTAAAATACAGGATGTCGGAAAACTTAGTTGTTGAATGGTACAAGTTCTACTGTAATAACAAAGTCAAACTCACTCCAATCTTCTCCTATTTCTGACTATAATAAAAAGACATAAACCTATACATTAAAATATTTCTATTTGGACATAGTTTACAATATCAAAGGAAGCTATACTTTCTACAATACATTTTTTACAAACCTCAGATGGTAGTGTATCATCTACCAAGATGTTGGGTCCAGTAGCGTCGGGACCAAAGGCCCAAATAGACCTAGCAGCCAATAAATCCCAGTCATATTTAGTCTGGAAGAATTCTCCTAGACGTTTCCTGGGCCATGTTATCTGGACCACCTCATTTTCAATATCTTCTGCCAAACCTTTCTCTAGTGGTTCAGCAATCATGGTCAATTTGTTTCTGAAATATATATGTATATACAAATATTATTGCACAGCTGTGTGTGTAAAAAATTGTAGATCCTTTCTTCAAAGTTTGACTGTACTTTAAATTTCTTGTCCCATTTCTTTTTTCATATCTATTATATAAAAATTAAGATTTTTGGTTAAAAAAAGACTGACTTCCAAAAACTGATGGTAATTGAAATATTGCCTTAAGGATGAAAGTAGGATGATATCATTTAAAACAGGATAAAAATTACCCACTTTGTCTGGTTTGGTGAGCCATAATAAATCCTATTGGCATAATTGGCCTTATTAATTGTGATTATATTATAGGGTACACCTATGCAATTAGCATTCATCACTACTAAATTTTGCCCCCCCCCTCCGCTTCTACCACTCTTCTGAAAAGGTGTAATTAATACAACATTATATGATACAGTTTGTTATTGACAAAAAGCTTGATGGTTTCCTATGGTAACTCAGTTTCCTCCAGCAACAAAGAAAAGCACAAAAACTCAAAAAATTATATAATGTCATTGGTCGACGACATTAATATCTTTATTGCTATGGTAACAACACTTACCTTTTGTTTGGTGTCTCAGCAAAACATTTCAGTGATGATGTCTCCACCACAGTTTCACAAAACGACACAACAGGATCTGCTACCTTGATATCTATAAAAATAAAGTAGACATGCTGTCATTCATTTTTGTGATAGTGTGTCGTCTTTTTGAGTAGAAGCGAATCTGTGCAGGTTTTTACTATTCATTTATATCTCTAATTAACACAGGTTGTGATCCCATTAACAAGTTTAACCCCACCACGTTATTGTGCCTGTCCCAAACCACAACGTGGATTTCCATTGTCATATATCATGGTTTTGCTTGTGATTAATGTTTTGAGGTGAATGGTGGTTGTTCATTTTGTTGATAAGGGCGTCGTCGTAGTTGTGATCATATGGTAGTTTGATTTACAACTACCTGTGCAATCTGTGTCTATCACCACTAAAGTTGTGAGTTCAAATCCTGCTCTTGACGAGGCGTATTCAATACAATATTATGTGATTTGCGACAGGTCAGTGTATTTTTACGGGTACTCTGGTTTCCTCCAGAAATAAAACTGACAGCCACGATATAACTGAAATATTACTGAAAGTGGCGTTCAACACCCTAACCCTAACTCATTTTATTGATGTTGGTGAAATTGTAAACTATCAGAATTTAAACTTTCTTTTCATAGTCATGTGATAAACCCATAAAGAATTAAAGAAACATTTAAGAATTTATTATTATGATGTAGGTTATTGCATGTTGAATTTGCAATTTGGGAATTTTCTCCAAATTAAATGTATCTTATGGATCATATTTAAAGTTTTTTGGGAGATCCAGAAAATACGTTGGGATGTTGTTTTGTCACAATATTGATCCATAAAAAAAGGTAGTTTAAATTTGTTTCCAGTTTTTCTTTTCTTGCAATGGATCCGTAATAAGCTATGAAAACACCTGAATGTTTCTTACCTATTTCAGAGTACATTCTTCTAAGATCATGCATTACACAGTCCAGATACAGCTCACCTGTACCAAGAATGATGTGTTCTCCTGATTCTTCTACCTAAAATTATACAAACCTGCTTTAGTGACCACCTCTAATAAGCAATTACTTGTATTGTGTGAACATGATTTTAATTTTACAATGCTTTTTATATTGATTAAACATGTATTTAGCGACCACCTGTCTTATTTGATCTTATTTCAATGTTCCCTTGGAAGTTCACATAAGACAGATTTGATCGTATATATATATATATATATATATAAACATTGAAAGAAGCTGGATTATTGTAGAGACCTATGGTAAATATTGTGTGCATTCTGATACTGGTCTGTTATGCCAACCATAGACATAATTTACATATGGGATATATCATGTTCTGCAACAAATTATGCAAAAAGTCCTGTAAAATGCTGCCATCCTCCTATTAACTAGGATTTACTCATCTATAGGTAAAGACACAATGGATTCCCACAGGAAACTTAAGTAGCAATTAGAACATGCCAAATATGTGATCTTACTCAATTTAAAGAGAATTTGGGAAATCCTGTCACAAATTTTGCAACGATAGTATCAGTCTATATATAACATGCCATGAAGTCCATGCCTTCTTCAATAACACGAGCACAAATTCAATGAATGCTAAAAATATTAGAAATGCAAAAAAAATTGTCTAAACCGAACCTCCTTGGGCCACCTTTTGTGTTCAGAATAGACACGAATTTGGTTTAAACTGGCTAAATTAGGACTTTATTTAAAATTTGGAATATACAGCAGACTTGCCTACCCCTTTTTGTTAAAAATCGTAAGATGCTTGAAAAAAAATAATAAGGCTCTTTTTTTTTTTAAACAACATGCAATTTTAAGCACAGAAACTACACATATTGTGAATGGCACATGATATAACCACATAACATTAACATTTTAAATCGATTTTGGGTTTATTATCAAAATTTTGACGTTTTGACATCGTTTTTTTAATAACTGGAAATGCCGATACAATCTATAATATACGGAACCGCAATGATATGATGGACCGGAACCGAAAACTTTTCAGAAATACCGCAAATTTGCCGAATCGTAAGGAAATGGACAACAATCGTAAGGGCGTAAGATATCCCAAAAAATCATGAGCCTTACGCCAAAATCGTAAGGGTAGGCAAGTCTGATACAGGATTGTGTTAATTCAGGATTGGGTTTAGACAAGCTTTACTGTATAACATACCAACTCATTTAGAAACATTGAAAATGTCTATTTAATTTCTTGGTAATGACATACATGCATTCTAAAGTAACTACTTTAAACCAAAATTGTAGTGGAAAAGAAAAGTGCCAATATAATTAAGGTTTATTATATAGATAGCTGTGAATTACAGAATTTTCCCAGTAATAAATAAAAACTATAATTTCACAGTGAAATTATCAGGGTTTTTTTTTTCACTCGCGCTATATTTCGCACCATTTCGTGGTCGGAGATACATTTCTGTATGCTTTACAGATACCTTCCTTTGACTTTTTCATTGTTTTTTGAAGCGATACACATTATAGTATATCCCTATGCTATACACGTAATATAGTGCACTTAAACTCATTTTGTATTAAATTTGAATCGAAACATTTTTTTGTATCTATATAATAAATACTATAATTTATTGACATATTTCATTTTTAAAAATATGTCAATCACGACCAAGTAACGTTGTAACTCACTCATGCACTGCACACTTGTGTGTTACTGTGTAAATGAAACTTGTCAGTTAGTTATAGTAATAGTATAAATATTGGAATGAACAGATGTTCTACTTACTTTAGTATTCAAGAGGGGATAACTCTTGTTCACCTTCCGTAAGCCATCCAACATTTTTGGGAGTTCTGAAGGGTTAACAGGCTCCACTGCTATTTTAATTACTGAATTTGTGTTATATTTCAATGGTCTAAAAATGTATATCTGAAATAAGAGAATAAATTAAATATATAATCATCTGAGTGAGTGATTGTTGTTTAATGGCAATTCAGCAATTTTTCAGCTATATCATGGCGAGAACAAAATAATTGTCAAGGAGATGATGATGAGGTCCGCCTTGTTCTAGAACAACACGTTGAGTTGGATTTTTATAGTGCTAGCTCACTGAAATAACAGTCCACGGATAGACACGTCTCTCCACTCAGACACATTATTTTGATTCCGAGCCAACCAGTCTTTGCCCTTTCTCCTTAATGCTGTGTGCTTAGCGGAGAAGCAACAAATACCAATTTTATAGTCTTTGGTTTGACCTGACCGGGCTCGAACCCACAGTCTACCGCACTCAAGGCGAGTACGCTAACCATTGCGCCACCGATGCGGTTATATAATCATCTGAACTGTAAACAGCAAAATAAAAGATAATCATGATCTGCCGTAAAATACTTCATCTAAAAGAAATCTAATTAAAATAAGAGTGAGTGATTGTTGTTTAACACCAAACGAGCAATTTTTCAGCTATTTCATGTCAAGAACAAGTTTTGACATCGACAACAACGATGATGTCTGGTTTGTACTAGACCAATATACTTTGTTGGATATTAATAGTGATAGCTCACTCAAACAACAGTTCAGTGGGTAGACATGTTGCTCCGCTCAGACACATTATTATGATTCCAAACCCACCAGTCTTTGCTCTTACTCCTTAGTGACACATGCTTAGCATAGAAGCAACAAATGCCAGTTTTATAATCTTTGATATGACACGACAGGAGTTCTAACCCACAATCTACCGTACTCTAGGAGAGCATGCTAACTATTAAAATAAGATGTTTGTTGGGTATTTTGTTACCTATACACTAACATATAATTACATCCCCTATAAGGTAACATCACAAGTCATATTTTCAACTGACCAATCAGCGAAGAGCCGATCAAATCTTGAGACTTAAAAACTGATCGAAAACACAACCTACCTAACTTGGGGCAATAAAATATCTCATTCTGTTAATTATTGTAATATTTTCTAAAAATTGCTTAGATGAACAAAACAAGAAATATTGATAAATATTTTAAGCCAACTTAAAGTTTCTTTGCTAAAATCCAGTAGCCCTTTTCACAAAAATTTGTAAGTATAATCTTAACTTTTTCACTTACGATTAATCCTATGACAATTCCTAAATCATTTTCACAAAGATTTTCTTATGACAAATTTCAATCTTACGACTAAAATTACACTTACAATAAAAAAAAATTCCATAGGTGTGCTCGATACAACATTATGTGATAAAGTTTGTCAGTGACTTGTGGCAGGTTGGTGGTTTTCTCTGGTTTCCTCCACCAATAAAACTGACCGCCACAATATAACTGAAATATTGTTGAAAGGGGCGTTAAACACCATAAACTATCTTCCTCAGCAACCTAGTTTCATTTTCATTGAACAATGTCTTTGTATTGCTTTCAATATTACAGAGTTGACGAAAATCGTCGGACCTGACCGGCAGAATAACGGTCGGTCCGACTAATTAATGAACCGTGTCTGTCCCAATGTCCGTTACGAAAATATTACTTTGTGGTCGTCCAGTTGGAGATTGAAATTTATTCACTCCCAGTTTCCACTGCCAATGGCATTAAATTCCATTTTCAGTTTTATTAAAATGTCAGACAAAGACTTGAAATTTGTTTATTTATTTTGTCAGACCGACACGTTCCTATTTGTAATCGAAACTCCTATGCGTAAATGTAAACATCCTTTTAGTAGGAACGAGCACCTGCAAAACGTGGAACATTAAAACTGAAATATATTACTGAGCACAGAAATAAGTTGATTTCCACACTCCCCAAGTATCAAAGATTGTTTGTGTTTAATTAAATATGTTTTGAGATGCTTATCTATTGAAGATGACAACAGATTCATATTCTTAACTGAAATTAAAAATGTAGGTAAACCGGAAACTGACATTGATGTATAATATTCGGAACGTGATCTTAGATACGGATTGTTGGCTATATCTGCCTTATCTTTTTAGATAAAAATATGTATACAGAAAAACATTTAATTGAGTTGTTTAATGATCATGACCATAGGTAATCTTGTATTTAGTTCTGTATAAAAAACAAAATTTGACAGGTTATATACAATATTACAAAAAAATGGTGGGACAGACACAAAGGCCATGGGTCAGACAGAACCCCAGTTCCTGTCTGACCCAATGTCAGACAGAAAAAAAAAGTTTTTGCCAACTCTGATATTATCTGAACCACGATTTCTTAGAAAAGTGGTCCCTTTATCTGACAATCTCCGAGAATATACTCTTACAAAATTATTTTTTTTTGTTTAAATAAACATATTCTATAAAACTTTCCTGGCACTAATTTATAAGCAGTATTTATGTTATGATGTTACCATAACAACAGGTCTTCTATCTCGTCTGCATTTACAAAAGCAAGCCGTCCGACTGAACATCACAAGTGACAAGAAGTTATGATGCAAATATATTGCAAAAGTTATGTAAAATCAGTGTTGGAACACTAAACCAGTTGGCATTTACATCCTTGTATAATCAAATCCGAGTATGAGACTGTGCTTGTATGTTTATACTGAATTTTTATCTAATATATGAATTGGTCAACAGTAACTTCACAAAATATGAATGGGTATGATTTTCGTATAAAGGAAAATTTCTTATGCATGTAAATTATCATTTGTCATTACTTGGAGTTATTCGTCATCATCCACGCGTGGTCACTTTTGGTAGAAGTCTTTTTTAAGAGAGTGCATCTGGAGTTCGAAAAAAAACCTATTCATATATATTATCTATGCTGGATAATTCATTTTATCAGTTGTGTTTCAGCAAAATATTTACCCCCCTTTCCCAATTAATCCCATCCCACATAAAATTAAACGCTTATTCTTTTACTGATGAAAATTTATCCCGATTTTTCTGAGATAACCCAAATTAAGATGTGTTAATATATAACAGAAGAATGTACACTTATGTCTTGCCAAGAGTGTTCGATGATCATCGAAGTTGCCAGAAATTAATCAACTATATTACTAATATAAAGGCAATATCGAAAGGATATCATTGGATCCAGAAATTTCCAGTCCTATAGCGGCTTTTCATACAAAACTTTTGTAAACGGAGTAGATGTCTAGAAGAAAATCCCATATTCGTATTTTTATCCAAAAAAATAAATAATGAAAAAGAAGAATTCTCCCCAAGTATGCACGTAGTCTTTTCGATTGTCGACCTTTCCCAATTTGAAATCTAAAATAAAAGAATTATCCTGATTTTTTTGGTCATATGGTAGCTGATATGTAAACGATACACTTTGCTGCATTGAAAAGGTAAATGTATGGAATAGACTGCTATTAGTCACGCCAAAAAGGAGCAAACAAAAATGTCATTTGTAGCGTCTGTTTGTATTAAACCATATTTATTTCAATAAACATTTATCAATATAAGTAATGAGGTTTGTCATATAGTGAGAGAAAATGCGCTAACGGTGAATTGCTCTCTTATTTTCAAGCCGATGCGCCAATGCATCGTCCATCTTTCTTTTCTATTTTTTCACTTACGATAAAAGATAAGACAAATATTTCTCTTACGTTCAAAATTTTACATTTACGACAGGGTAGTTTTACACGTAAAGTTAGGACTATTTTTAAACCTAAGATTATCGTATGTATTTTTGTGAAACTCTTTTTAATCTTAGTCTTACACGACAATTTTTTATCGTAAGAATTTTTGTGAAAAGGGCTACAGACCCCTATCCCTACATAAAAAACTACCTGGATTCATACAAATCTAAGACATATCAAAATGCCAGTTCATTTTAAACCTTCTTCTAGATTTTTTATCATGTCGTCAAAACATTATATCAACTGGGTTCTGCATATTTCTGAGGGTGAAGGACTTTATACTTATCTCTAAGTGTAGTTATAGTACTGGTAACAATATGCTCTAGAAACCTACATTTATTGTAGATCAACGAGATTGTTGCGATAGTTTTAAACTTTGTATTTAGAATATTTTATTACCAATGCAAACATTTGTTTCCCCAACATCTTCTAAGTCATCTAACTCCAATTTGTTGTGGTTGGATTGCCTAGCAACACTACATGCTTTAAATACAATATGCAGTGTTCACCAAATCAGGCAAAGTGGGAAATTATTTGCTCCCAGTTTCATTGAAATCACCCTATTCTCGCCAAAAGGAGAAGTTTTAGTCCTCCTGTCAGTCTTTGAAAGTCTTTACTTTTCCACCAGTAATCATAATTTTTCTTCAATATTCATATAAAAGGAGCTCCCATGTTCCTAAAATTTCACTCATACAAGATTTGATATTCAATATCTTATTCCAAACTCATTGATTACACCCTTTTAAAGATTGTTGTGCAGCATGTTTCTTTTGGACATGCGGTAGAGGGGACTAAAACTTAAAATATTTTGCTAGCTTTTTGGAAGTCTTCTAGATTTTCCCTCACTTTGCCCTCAAGTCAACTGATAGAGAAGTCATGTCACCCTGATTTTACTAAGTGTGGTGAACCCTGAATATGAATGACAGGCTTCATCTAAATTCTTATTAAAATACTACCTCTTCATTACTGGACACATCTGTTATCGTTGATGTTTTAACAATTGGTTGATCAATACCCTCTATCAGAATCCAGTTTCCAGCTGGTACCCTGTTCACTTCTACCTTGTATCTAAATAAAAAAAATATTAATATGTCTTATTCTATTTTTATGTTGCTTGAAAAGAAACAAATTCGAAAACTGCAGCTTATTCGTAATTAGAATAAAGATTTGAAATACATGAGGATTCAAAGTGGAAGTTAATACAAAATAATTAAATTTGATGGGAATACTGCTATCTGATTGGTTGATCTGTCTGGAGCAACATTGGTTACTTGATAACCTGGGTTGGTATTGTGACATCGCCAACATATTCATTCGCCAATGACAAATTCAAATAGTTCTTTGAAACAATCATAATTAAAATCAAGGAATCATTAAATTTTGTTGTAAAAATCAAATCATAAAGAATATATTCAATTTTTTAACAGGCTATACTTGTAAAGGTTTGGAACAGTTATATGCTTTTCATAACCCCAAACCAGGTTATATCATATAACGTGTTCAAAAATTTAACATATTCCTTAAATATAAAGAATTATCAATTATTCCAATTCATCTCATTTGCAAATTTCAAGACATAATTCAAATTAATTGTAAATAATTCTAACATTCTTTTTAGTTAAATAAATTAAAATACAAAATCCAAGATAGACCTGCATAAACAATGACTTAATTTAACAGTTTTTTTAAAACTCACCTTGCCTCTGATACCCATAGTCGTCCAACTTGACCAAATCTTGAATCCTCTTCGTCTTGAAGAGAATAATTTTCTCCCAGAATTCTCACTTCCTGATTGGAATGTAATGTTCCGCTCATGACTCGACCAAACACATGGAAACTTGTGGCATCTTGCGTGGGGAATAATTTAGTAGTATGTACCATTAAAGGTCCCTGTAAATATGAAAGATAGCGTTAATCTGGTGTTAGATTTATTATAAAATTTCCAGAATATAATCTATTACTTATATTATTCTTTGTATGTACAGTGCTCCCTCGTTCAACCACCACCTTCTGTGCAGTCGGTAGTTTGGCGGTATAACGAGTTTGGCGATAAACTGAGGGACATTGAAAACCGGAAGTTATGTGATCATATGAAAAGATAAACTTTCAACTCGACTGACATGCATTTTGCACTTGTACAAATACATAAGTATAAATAATACATGTTTAATAAATAAATAAATTAGAATAATTATATTCACATCGGAAATGTCCTGTACAGTTTGCAGATCTTTGTCAATGTCGACATATTCTTGAACCGTCATTTGTAGCTCGGGACATCAAGGTCATTATAAACACGTGACAGCAACAGTTCATCTTCATTTGTGGGGTTATTGGAAGATCCCATTTAATTGTCAAATTATTGCAATTTGTTGTTATGTTAATTTTGGATTTTCCTTTGCATATCTTATAATTGCACGTTTTTGTTTGCCGTCTAGTTAATTACGCTTTCTCTTCAAGCACGACATTTTTATGACAACTAATTAAATTACAAATTTTACTCAGGATTAAGCGTACAAATGTAATCACTAGAAAAGTAAATACAGGTAATTATTCTAATCAAAACAACTGATCACCTGTTCCGACCCTCAACTATGAGATCAATGACCGTGTCCAATGACCAGTTTTGACATTCCATAATTACCGATCAATACACAGCTGTCAAAAGGTAGTTGTGGGCGATACTAACGAGGGAATTTAAATTAGTTTTACGACTTTTGTGTCTGAAAACCTGTGGCGGATGGCGGTAGCCGAGTTTGGCAGTATAACGAGGTATTTTTAATGGGGGAAATCGGGACAGACGAGAATTTTGGCGATAGGCGATAAAACGGGGGGCGATAGACCGATGGAGCACTGTATGTTTATACCCTGGCTTGTCTGTTGCTGTATATCCAGTTCCCTCTTGTAACACATTGTCTGTGTCTCTTGAGTGGGGTTAGGTTTAGGGTGTAGTCAGTTTAACTGCTGGAGGAAACCTGAATACACGGAGAAAACCACAGACCTGTTGCAAGTCACTGAAAAACTTTATCACATAATGTTGCATCAAGTACACCTCACCCGAGTGGGATTCGCTAATACTAGGTACTAAATTCAGAATCTATGAAGAGCATTAATTTCAATGTGTAAGAAAGGATGTAAATGAAAATGAGAGACTATCTAACTTTACACTTAGACACTAATTAAAGTAAAAGAACAGCACTTTAAATTCCTGTTCTACATTTCACAGTCACTGTAGGGTCTTCATTATAACTAATGTTCTGAAATTAGTGTGAAACAGCCCCTTAGCATAATTAAAATAATGGAACAGCACTTTTATTGCTGTTTACGTTTCAGTCACAGTAAGGTCTTCAATAATGAGCATAACTCATACCTTATAATGAGCATGAAACTGCCCCTAGCCTAATTAAAGAAAAAGAACAGTGCTTTTATTGCTGTTCTACATATCACAGTCACAATAGGATCTTCAATAATGATCATATCTCATTCCCTAAAATGACTGAAACAGCTCCTAACATGTTCTTAATATCTTACCTCTGGGTCACACTGTGTCATTATTTCAGCCAGATCTGAGTCATTAGGTCCAGTGTACATATGATCTATCTTAGTTTGAGCATTTATCATGGGAGATTTTACATGCTCTACAATCATGTCGACGAAACCAGTAAAATCACCGAAGAAACGACGACAAACTAATCTCATTAACGGCCGAATGTTTAACTTTCTTTCTTCTTTGGTTAATGAAATGCCAAGTTCATCACACACACGAGGTAAACATTCATCAACATCACCAATGACCTAGATAATAAAAATAATTTCAATTATTTGTCAATTTTCCCTTTACATGTAAAAATGTACATTTTACCGTGAAACCTGTCTAATCTGAACCCTCAATAAAACGGAATCCTGTATAAACCGAACCATAAATAAAGTCCCAATGTAGGAAATCTTTGTTAATTTAAACTGTATAAACACAAAAGCTGATCCAAATATTTTGATAGTTTATTATTACTTACATCGTGTTGTGGAAAGAACTGGTTAACTTTCCAGAGCACCTGTGTTCACCCTCAGTTTTTGATAGTGGTCAGTGTTGCTCATCTTTATTCTTCTGTGTTTACTCATGTTAATTATTTTGTCTTTGTCTCTCTTTTTTGTTCTGGTCACATATTTGTCCTTCCATATCGAATTTCGATTTTTTTTAATCCCGCCTTAGTATCTTCTACTTTTATTATTTTAATACAGAGTACTTATTAATTTTGCTTTTTCAACCAGAATTTAGTATAATATACCACCTTCAGAATTTAGTATAATATACCACCTTCAGAATTTAGTATAATATACCACCTTCAGAATTTAGTATAATATACCACCTTCAGAATTTAGTATAATATACCACCTTCAGAATTTAGTATAATATACCACCTTCAGAATTTAGTATAATATACCACCTTCAGAATTTAGTATAATATACCACCTTCAGTCAGTATTTTATTTAAAGGGCCCAATGGCAACCATTAAAATATAAAATAGAATAAATACTAAATTCAAATGTATACACCAAAAGTATCACAGGGCCGTCATGGTTGTGATTTTGTATGATGGTTGGATTTAAAACTACCTGTGCAATCATTATCTATCACCACTAAAGTTGTGAGTTCAAATTCTGCTCATGGCAAGGTGTACTCGATACAACATATGTGATAAAGTTTGTCAGTGATTTGCGACAGGTCGGTGGTTTTCTCCAGTTTCCTCTACCAATAAAACTGACTGCCACAAGATAACTGAACTATTGTTGAAAGTGGCATTAAACCAGGGGTTAAAACATTTCCCAAAAGTTCACTGGTCCAGGACCAGTGAGCATCAGGAATCTACTGGTCCTGAATTTCGGAATGGAGGAAATAAAATTTGTTGAACACAAAATTAACTTACCCCTGTAGTAGTAACTGAGTGACATATATTATTTAAAATGACTATTTTAGGTTGGCAATTTAATATCTGATCAAATGCTGCTGTACACTTAATTTTATAAAACCTCCTTTTCATTTTGTCTGGACTAACAGTCAATTTTTGTATATTGGTTGTACGGTACTTTAAATTAAGCACTGTTTTTTTGAGGGGGCAAATTCTGGATATATTCTACAGTATTCACCCCACATATTTACTTCATAATTCTCATTAGCATGATCGCCGGTAATCTCGTTGAGATTAGACTTCCAAAGACACAGAGCAGAAAATGTCTTCGGAAAATTAATTTCAACGAAATTAGATCGTCGTGGTTATCAGCATACCACTTGCCTCAACCAAAGGAATTTTTTCCTTCCACTATGTTTGAAATGTACTTTTCCATTTAAGCCTATCATATCTTTGACCTTTTGTTAGTTGTGGTGTTTTTTCATTATGTAATTTATCGTTGTCAGTATCACAAGCCGCTCCGTCAACCTAAAAAAAAACTGGTCAATGACTAGGGCCATTTTTATGTTTGAACTGCTTCACTAATACGCTCAAGTATTATCGAAAGAATTACCGTTTCCGTAAAGCGCAAAACTGATCTTGAGTTATTGTTATAACCATCCCGGGTGTGTCTGCTCCGTTAATTACCAGAGGTTCATACGAAACAAAACACACTTGCTAAAGCACTAAAACGATCTTGAATTATTTCAGATTACGTAATCCAATTTTAACAATATTAAAAGAGGCAATCAATGTTGGATTAAAATTATGCAGTACATCTGTCACTCAGGCTTTTAAACTCCTATTTAATTCAAGTCCGTAGTTGGACAGTTTCAACTGGTCCGTCAGTCTTTACAGAATTAGAAAATGTTAGGTCCGAACCCACAAATCGCCAGTCCCGGACCTCGGACCAGCGGATTTTTTAACCCCTTCATTAAACACCATCACCCTAATCCAAAAGTATCACCAGTGTACGTACCTGTGCAAATATCTTATACAAAGGCTCCAGTATAAATTCAACAAAACTTCTTTGATTAGATCCAGAAGGGGGTTTCTTAGAGAACTTTCTCCTGCAAAGATATAAATAGATTTGCATATTCATGGTTACATTTATGAATATTGATTATATTGTACAGCCTGGCATTTGGACGATAGTCAGAGTATGATTATTTCATTTGCATATTGACAACTGGTTGACAGCATTGTATCATGGAAAGAAGTCTATAACAAGTGTAGACACTGATACATGTCTTGCCTGCCCTCTTCAAATAATGTGTGTGATATTTTTCCCCCAAAAAAAGTAAATCAAAGGGAAAATGAGGTCAAGGTCAGGTAATGCAATGTACCATCCATGAGAAAGCCTATGTTGTATGGCAATAGAGAAACTGACATCATCATGAAAGCTTGACATAAGCTTAACAGTCAGTAGACCATAAAAATTAGGTCAAGGTCAGGTGGCACATGCCAGACTGATATTTACTTATTAATATATACATGTAACCTAAATAGTAAAATATGAAACGGCCACAAATATAAGTAAACTTACGTTGTATGGTGAAAATAGATGTCTCCCCAAAGTCTTCTAGCAAATTCTTTTTCATTAATTCCACCTACAAAATAAAATAGAATTCTTATTTCCTCTCCACTAGTTGACTGCTCTCACTACTAAATGCTGGTTGCTCACAGTAGAAGCAACAAATACCAATTTAATTGCCTGGTTTGACCCAATCAGAGGTTGAGCCCATGATCTTTCCAACTCGACGCTAGCACACTATCATTACACAACTAAGGCTGTTGAAAAATATGCATACATTTAAATTCTTGTCAAATGTCTTATACACCTCCATTGGTAATCTACTTTTCACTTTCTTTCTTTATTTGGGAGGTATGCTTAATACATATAATAGCCCTATGGACAAAACCCTGGTCATTTCTTCAGTCAAGAAGAACTGTGAGTTCATCCATGCAAATGATTGGATTTGATATGCATGTCCTCAGGACAATGTGGCGGCCTGAAATGATAACCTGGCTTATATAGAACAGGTCAGAATTGATTTTCAAATAATCATATTAAATGCAGATACAGTGCATATTTTCCATCTAGAAAGCAGACAATTACATTGCAATGAGATAGTAACCTAATCATGATATTATTTATTCAACCAATCGTATACATACCATATGTATCACTGTAAATCTTAGCAAATGAACCCAGTGTGAAACAGAATCTATAGTAAGAACTGGCAAAACACACATTTCCTAAAACAGGGGAGATAACCTGTCCTTCATCTTCTTCTGAATATACACTGAAAAATATTGCATATAATCATTAAAAGGTCAGATACTAGTTTATCATTATTTATGGATCCAGATGATATTTGTTGGATGTCATAACTGTCTTTCAAAGAATAGTGATAAGTCAAGAGAAATCAAAGATTATTTAAATGAGGTCAATTATTAGAACTTCCAGCTACAGTACATGTTTGTCCACCCTATCATAGATGAGTCACCTTATACGGTTGATCACAAATAATGAAAAATGAGCCTTATGTTCAGAGACCTTGCACTAGGACAAAGACAGATGTTAATATATTGATAATTGTGGAGTTATTTTGTATTGTTTAGTGCAGGTGAAAGTTAAGACTATATTATTAAGTATCTTTATCGATGATTTGTACACTTTCTCTTTGATCTTGATATGTCATGAAGCAACTAGCCTGATATTAACATAATATCGCTGTTTTCTTATATGAGATTATAATGACGTCACGATACCAAATCCTCGATAAACATACCATTATCAATATGTTTTGTCTGAAATGGACTTCTTGTTGCATTTCACATCTCAGGTTTTGTATTCAATGTAATATTGCTCTGAGAAATCCATTCTTACGTAACAAATCATCATTAATATATCTATCATTATTAACTGAATCACAAGATGGTAGGGTGTTATGCTTATTTAATATTTTATGGCAGTTGAATATTCAGCTAGTAATCTGTTTAATATCTTGGACTGTTTCATCCAGAATTTTTTTTATCAAAACAAAATCAGATCAAACTATTAATTTTATTTCAGAAAATCTTTGATTTTTAAACACTTAGTAAAGACTACTTACCTTATTAAACTATTGATTTCTTCCAGAATATGTCGGAGTTTATAGTAAGCATCTGTTGGTGGAAGCTTTAATTCCAGAATTAGACGGTCTATTTTATTTATACACACTGTAATTGGGAGTCGTTCTTGTACTGCATGTTTGATTAGACGTTCTGTATTTAACATAACCTGCATGAATAAAATGATGTATTAACAATTCTTTTAAATTACAAAATCAAAAATAAAATAGTCCAATGGCCGTAGTAAGGGTTAGGATTATTGTTGGGTTTTTTTATGATTTGCATCAAGTCATAAGTATGAGTTACAGTTAGGTTTATGGTGTTTAACGTCACTTTCAACAATATTTCAGTTATATCAGGGCAGTCAGTTTTATTGGAAGAAACCGCAGTACCTGGAGAAAACCACTGACCCACGGCAAGTCACAGAATAAGTGTGATATAAACATATTATCATTGATTTTTAATATAATTTCATATTTTGACAAATCCTTATTGATTATGTTTTGCTCAAAATGGATCTTCTCATATTCTCGCAAAACCAATAGTATATATGTAAGACTCAGATCAACGTCCAGTCTCTAATCGACATCCAATCCTCAAATCGGCGTCCAATTCTCAAATATATGGCCGTTTTTCACTTTCTCAAATCGACGTCCAGTGATGTCACTAACGTATACTTCAAATGACGTCACACCCGTTAGGGAATGTTTTTGAAGCAATGATGGAGAAGGGACAAGACCAGATTCCAGATGACGGGTTCTTGATGACAAAAATGCCTATGTATTTTATAGTTACTGTAGATAAAATCCTATTGCGCTTAGGAGTACTTCTACTTTAGCGGACCCTAACCCTAACCCTAACCCTAACCTTAATCAGGGATTCAGCCAGGATTTTGATACCATTAGTCACTTTTGCGGATCAGATTTTTTTTTATAATTATGAATAATCAAGAATATGAGCTTAATCTTATAATCAGTTACTTTGCCTTATTGATTAGTAATGGAGATTGAAAAGCTATGAAAAACCTCTCTGGATGGGAACACATACTCTGCAAATTAGAAACCAACTGATAAAACATAACATTGCCATGATTTTGATCTAATACCACATAAATTGTAATACCCCCCCCCCCCCTTTTTGAAATGTTACTGTGCTTTTGGTCTAATACCACAACAATTGTAATTACTCATATATGTGTAGTCTTCAGCAGAAAAAAATATGTCTCTGCCAATTTGCCCAATGGTCCAACTTCGATATAGATTCTTTGTTGGTAATGAAAATATAGAACAAACGTCAAAAACTGAAGCAAGTTGTAAAATAAATTATTATTTCTCAGACCTCATAATCAAATTGCAACAATTGGATTAAAAATACTGTAGTTATTTTTTTTTAATTGCAGACACGTGTCTGTTTGTAAATAGTTCTATAAATAGAACGCAATTGTTACCCGGATGCAAATCGAAAAAAATCTGGATTGCAAACTCCTGTTGATCGTGCCATTTTTATTTTTTAAGTTTCTTTAACCAAAGTTTATAACTTTTCAAGAAAATCACTTTCAAAATACTTAATGGATACGATAGATTTCAATAAACATGATATTGACATTTTCATAAATGAAACGTGACAAAAATAGTTTGCTATGGCAGACATTGTGATGAATCGTGCAATGAATGAAGATTACAAAAATATGTCCACTTTAAATACATACTGTGGCATTTTGAGTACATGTCATAACTATAAAAAAAAAATCATTATCGTTGATTGAATTCTTTGTCGGGATCATTATCTTTAACCAGGTAAATCAAGCCAGGGGAGATCAAAGATTACGCAATAAAAACAAAAATTCTATAATCCGTTGATTGGCTTGTAACATGTAATAAAATTGTCATTGTAGTGACTAATTAGTTTTAATCAGCAAATGAAGAAGAAGAATGGATTTTTACAAACATTTTTCTACGATTTTTTGAAAATTCAAGTGACGAATTGGGTACGTGAAATACTCGTCACTTTCGAAAATCAATCGTCAATGACGAAAGTGACGAGTGCTAGCTGAATCACTGCTTAATCCTAACCTTAACCCTAAACCTAACCTTAATCTTAACCCTAGCCCCAACCTTAATCCTAACCCTTTTGTTGTCATATCCACATGGTAACAAAATGAAAGGTTATGGGTCATGCACTTTGTTTATTACAATATCTGACTTCCGTGGTCTGCCAAAGTAGATTTTACCCCTATTGATAATATTAAAGAATGGAAAAAAAAAAAAAAAAAAAAAAAAAAAGATTAAAAAAACAAAACTGTCCTTACAATTATTTTTGATGACAAATTTGATCGTGTAAAGGGGCCTATAGATATGAGAGTTTGGAAAGGATGCCGATTTGAGAATATCCTAAAATTGGACCGTGATTTGAGATAATGACGTCAGTGGACACCGATTTGAGGTGCGGATGTTGATTAGAGACTGGACGTCGATCTGAGTCACTTTCAGTAATATTATGATTACGAGACTCATTTGGGGAGGCTACATAGGTAGTTCTTCGGGCGAGTTAAAAAACATCAAGGGCTAAACCTGTCAAATATGTTTTAAAATTTAATCATTGTATGTTGTTCTGGGATGTTCTTATCTTCAAAATTACAGGAACAAAATATTCAAACATGGTTTGTACTTGTGTGTACTTTGTAATAAGAATTATTATAAAATAATCCTATAAAAGAAATTGTCCAAGAAATACTCCAGATATCATTTGATATTGAAGTTAAAATCTTATATATATAATTTGATGCTCACAACACGTTTCTGGAATAATCGTCATCAAATACACTCAAAGTCGAAAGATTGGAAAGTCAAATAGCTTTAAAATTTTTGGGAGTATGAAAACAGAAGGACCTAAACAGGATAGGTTAAATCAGCTAAGGTCACCTATGACTGAGGGAAGAGAATCTCATGTTTTAATATTTATTACTATAAATGGATGATATTTTAATAACTGCAGATTTAGGTCTGCAGATGTCAAGTGATCTAAACAAATTTTCATTTCATTGTCGGAAAGAGCTTTATATTTTTTGAAACTTGATGTATTCAAACTCACCCCTTCAGCAGCATCAACAAATATAACTGCTCCATCACTGAGTCTAAAAGCTGCTGTCACTTCATCAGAGAAATTAACATGACCTGTAACACAGAACTTGTACATGAAAATAACATATCAAATGGTCTTTCAATGTAATAAATACAACTAAGGTCCATTTCGCACTCATTATAGGGTATGAGTTATGCTCATTATGGAAAACACTCCTGTGACTGTGAAATGTAGAACAGCAATAAAAGTGTCGTTCCTTTACTTTGTGTCCAAATGCAATGTTAGATACAGGTAGTCTTTCATGTTCGTTTACATCCATATCCTTTCCCACTAAAATAACAAATGTTTTTATCCAAAGGTTGATGGAAGGATTGGATTGATATGGAATAGGACTGATTGTCTAATATCATCTCAGCAGTATTTCAGCCATATTCACGACAAGAGCAAACTTGTGAGCAATAAATCGTGTAGTTAAAGGTGGCCATTGCTTTGGTCTCTAGAAAGATATTTTGATGGCCAGAGATGATGGATAGGGTAAGAAACTTTTGCATTGCAACAGGTCACCAATGACCACTATTAAAAACCAATACATCATAAGGAACAGTTGAACGTCGTATTTTACATGCAAGGATTGTAGCATTTTCCAATCAAGACACCCATTTACATTCCAGGGCCGTCATGATCCTATTAGGCTAGTTGGATTTATAACTAACAATGCAATCAGTGCCTATCACCACTAACGTTGTGAGTTTGAATCCCAGTCATGGTGAGGTGTACTCAATACAACATTATGTGATAAAAGTTTGTCAGTGATTTGTTGCAGGTTGGCGGTTTTCTCGGGGTACTCCAGTTTCATCCACCAATAAAACTGACTGCCACGATAGTATTGAAATATTGTTGAAAGTGGCGTTAAACACCATAAGCCCAACCCAATTAGTTCCATCCTAAAGACAAGATGTGCATTTGATCTGTCACGCACAACTAGACGACATCCTTTTCTTTGAGTTTCAGATAGATGTTCTTTGTTTCCAAATTCTATTTTGTAAAATAAAACATACCAAATACTTTTTAATGAACATATAATACATATATTAACTCACCAGGGGTGTCAAACATGTTTACCAGGTAAGACTTATTTCTTGTATCAGGTAAAACCAGTGTTATAGGTGTGGACTTAATGCTAACTCCTCTCTGTAAAATAAACAAAATAATGAAATAAATAAATCACTTAGAATTACAATAACGATACAACAAAATAGGCTATGCAAAATAATCTAAGGTTCTTGTGGTATAATTCAAACACTTTTGTGGTAATCTTTTTTCACCATTTTCTACATAATATTTTATTTCGTTTCTGGAAAATCAAATATGTTATACATTTTTATGATAAAAGATCTTGAAACTATCTTAAAATTATTGAAATTTCCTTGTTTAGTTTGCAGATCATCATTGACTCGTGTATGTAAAGTTTTTATGCACATGGTCAAATATTTTCTGGCAAGAATGTCTTTAAAATTCCACAAATCATAAACCATTGTGTGCTATGGTAGTCACATTAGACATTTTATATTCCAATCTTTCTTTAAATCAAGGGGAATATTTTATTAATATGATTTTGAATTTAAAAGAACAATTTAGCAAAAATTTTAAATTAACATTTCTAAAGATGTAATTTTCTTGAATCTTAAAGAGACGAAAATGCTGACTGATGCAAAAGGGGAAATTCCCTATACAGTCAGTTCCCAAACACCCTCATGTTTTAGCCGTTTGGACCAAGTTTGACACATTTTATTTCTACATATTTTGTTAAAAAAAAGAGGTCATCAATCATCTCTCATTGATATCAATTTCTTTTTTTTTGCAAATAACACAAACTAACCTCTTGTTCTGTGAATAAAATGTCTGTATATCTGAGCTGAAAGAAAGATAAGACTTTTTTTATTCATTCAGAAACACTTTAGTTTAACACAACGAGCTAAAAATAGTTTTCAATTCCTGACCAATTTATCTGACATTTGAAATGGAGACATAAATTATATAGCCCTGTATATTTTCTATTACACTTGCATTTCATGTAAATATTTGACTGGCTCTATATTTTCTTTATTATACTTATACTTATAGAAAATATGGAACTATTACACCTCTTAACAATATTCACACAACTTAAACTTGTTAAATTTAAAAAAAAAAAGCACTTGCACCTTTGCACTTCATTTGTTTGTTTCTTTTTATTTTTTTTTCTTACTAAAGCACACCAAATAACATTGACAACGACTGATTAACACTTGATTAATTCTCAATACACTTCTACCTTTCAATACTAATTAAACCTTGAACACCAGATAACAACAGGGATATGGATTAATATAAGTATAACCACTTGTTTCTGAATCCTATTGATTAATTTAAATGTCTATATAATTTATATGTGTATTATCATAATGTGTAATATTGAATTAATTAATAAAATATGTTTATACTAAACCTGTCAAAACCGAGGCTTGAGTAAACCGGAATCCTGGATAAACCTACTTTAAAACAGAACCTTGAGTAAACTGGAATCCTGGATAAATCTACTTTAAAACAGAACCTTGAGTAAACTGGAATCCTGGATAAACCTACTTTAAAACAGAACCTTGAGTAAACCGGAATCCTGGATAAACCTACTTTAAAACAGAACCTTGAGTAAACTGGAATCCTGGATAAATCTACTTTAAAACAGAACCTTGAGTAAACTGAAATCCTGGATAAACCTACTTTAAAACAGAACCTTGAGTAAACTGGAATCCTGGATAAACCTAACTTAAAACAGAACCTTGAGTAAACTGGAATCCTGGATAAACCTACCTTAAAACAGAACCTTGAGTAAACTGGAATCCTCGATAAACCTACTTTAAAACAGAACCTTGAGTAAACTGGAATCCTGGATAAATCTACCTTAAAACAGAACCTTGAGTAAACTGGAATCCTGGATAAATCTACTTTAAAACAGAACCTTGAGTAAACTGGAATCCTGGATAAATCTACTTTAAAACAGAACCTTGAGTAAACTGGAATCCTGGATAAATCTACTTTAAAACAGAACCTTGAGTAAACTGGAATCCTGGATAAACCTACTTTAAAACAGAACCTTGAGTAAACTGGAATCCTGGATAAACCTAACTTAAAACAGAACCTTGAGTAAACTGGAATCCTGGATAAATCTACTTTAAAACAGAACCTTGAGTAAACTGGAATCCTGGATAAACCTACTTTAAAACAGAACCTTGAGTAAACTGGAATCCTGGATAAACCTACTTTAAAACAGAACCTTGTGTAAACTGGAATCCTGGATAAATCTACTTTAAAACAGAACCTTGAGTAAACTGGAATCCTGGATAAACCTAACTTAAAACAGAACCTTGAGTAAACTGGAATCCTGGATAAACCTAACTTAAAACAGAACCTTGAGTAAACTGGAATCCTGGATAAATCTACTTTAAAACAGAACCTTGAGTAAACTGGAATCCTGGATAAACCTACTTTAAAACAGAACCTTGAGTAAACTGGAATCCTGGATAAACCTACCTTAAAACAGAACCTTGAGTAAACTGGAATCCTGGATAAACCTAACTTAAAACAGAACCTTGAGTAAACTGGAATCCTGGATAAACCTAACTTAAAACAGAACCTTGAGTAAACTGGAATCCTGGATAAACCTACTTTAAAACAGAACCTTGAGTAAACTGGAATCCTGGATAAACCTAACTTAAAACAGAACCTTGAGTAAACTGGAATCCTGGATAAACCAATCTTAAAACAGAACCTTGAGTAAACTGGAATCCTGGATAAACCTACCTTAAAACAGAACCTTGAGTAAACTGGAATCCTGGATAAACCTAACTTAAAACAGAACCTTGAGTAAACTGGAATCCTGGATAAACCTAACTTAAAACAGAACCTTGAGTAAACTGGAATCCTGGATAAACCTACCTTAAATAAACTGGAATCCTGGATAAACCTAACTTAAAACAGAACCTTGAGTAAACTGGAATCCTGGATAAATCTACTTTAAAACAGAACCTTGAGTAAACTGGAATCCTGGATAAACCTACTTTAAAACAGAACCTTGAGTAAACTGGAATCCTGGATAAACCTACTTTAAAACAGAACCTTGAGTAAACTGGAATCCTGGATAAATCTACTTTAAAACAGAACCTTGAGTAAACTGGAATCCTGGATAAATCTACTTTAAAACAGAACCTTGAGTAAACTGGAATCCTGGATAAACCTACTTTAAAACAGAACCTTGAGTAAACTGGAATCCTGGATAAATCTACTTTAAAACAGAACCTTGAGTAAACCGGAATCCTGGATAAATCTACTTTAAAACAGAACCTTGAGTAAACTGGAATCCTGGATAAACCTAACTTAAAACAGAACCTTGAGTAAACTGGAATCCTGGATAAATCTACTTTAAAACAGAACCTTGAGTAAACTGGAATCCTGGATAAACCTACCTTAAAACAGAACCTTGAGTAAACTGGAATCCTGGATAAACCTACTTTAAAACAGAACCTTGAGTAAACTGGAATCCTGGATAAATCTACTTTAAAACAGAACCTTGAGTAAACTGGAATCCTGGATAAACCTAACTTAAAACAGAACCTTGAGTAAACTGGAATCCTGGATAAATCTACCTTAAAACAGAACCTTGAGTAAACTGGAATCCTGGATAAACCTATCTTAAAACAGAACCTTGAGTAAACTGGAATCCTGGATAAACCTACCTTAAAACAGAACCTTGAGTAAACTGGAATCCTGGATAAATCTACTTTAAAACAGAACCTTGAGTAAACTGGAATCCTGGATAAACCTAACTTAAAACAGAACCTTGAGTAAACTGGAATCCTGGATAAATCTACTTTAAAACAGAACCGTGAGTAAACTGGAATCCTGGATAAACCTACTTTAAAACAGAACCTTGAGTAAACTGGAATCCTGGATAAACCTAACTTAAAACAGAACCTTGAGTAAACTGGAATCCTGGATAAACCTACCTTAAATAAACTGGAATCCTGGATAAACCTAACTTAAAACAGAACCTTGAGTAAACTGGAATCCTGGATAAATCTACTTTAAAACAGAACCTTGAGTAAACTGGAATCCTGGATAAACCTACTTTAAAACAGAACCTTGAGTAAACTGGAATCCTGGATAAACCTACTTTAAAACAGAACCTTGAGTAAACTGGAATCCTGGATAAATCTACTTTAAAACAGAACCTTGAGTAAACTGGAATCCTGGATAAATCTACTTTAAAACAGAACCTTGAGTAAACTGGAATCCTGGATAAACCTACTTTAAAACAGAACCTTGAGTAAACTGGAATCCTGGATAAATCTACTTTAAAACAGAACCTTGAGTAAACCGGAATCCTGGATAAATCTACTTTAAAACAGAACCTTGAGTAAACTGGAATCCTGGATAAACCTAACTTAAAACAGAACCTTGAGTAAACTGGAATCCTGGATAAATCTACTTTAAAACAGAACCTTGAGTAAACTGGAATCCTGGATAAACCTACCTTAAAACAGAACCTTGAGTAAACTGGAATCCTGGATAAACCTACTTTAAAACAGAACCTTGAGTAAACTGGAATCCTGGATAAATCTACTTTAAAACAGAACCTTGAGTAAACTGGAATCCTGGATAAACCTAACTTAAAACAGAACCTTGAGTAAACTGGAATCCTGGATAAATCTACCTTAAAACAGAACCTTGAGTAAACTGGAATCCTGGATAAACCTATCTTAAAACAGAACCTTGAGTAAACTGGAATCCTGGATAAACCTACCTTAAAACAGAACCTTGAGTAAACTGGAATCCTGGATAAATCTACTTTAAAACAGAACCTTGAGTAAACTGGAATCCTGGATAAACCTAACTTAAAACAGAACCTTGAGTAAACTGGAATCCTGGATAAATCTACTTTAAAACAGAACCTTGAGTAAACTGGAATCCTGGATAAACCTACTTTAAAACAGAACCTTGAGTAAACTGGAATCCTGGATAAACCAATCTTAAAACAGAACCTTGAGTAAACTGGAATCCTGGATAAACCAATCTTAAAACAGAACCTTGAGTAAACTGGAATCCTGGATAAACCTACTTTAAAACAGAATCTTGAGTAAACTGGAATCCTGGATAACCCTACCTTAAAACAGAACCTTGAGTAAACTGGAATCCTGGATAAACCTACCTTAAAACAGAACCTTGAGTAAACTGGAATCTTGGATAAACCAATCTTAAAACAGAACCTTGAGTAAACTGGAATCCTGGATAAACCTACCTTAAAAGAGAACCTTGAATAAACTGGAATCCTGGATAAACCAATCTTAAAACAGAACCTTGAATAAACTGGAATCTTGGATAAACCAATCTTAAAACAGAACCTTGAGTAAACTGGAATCCTGGATAAATCTACCTTAAAACAGAACTTTGAGTAAACTGGAATCCTGGATAAACCAATCTTAAAACAGAACTTTGAGTAAACTGGAATCCTGGATAAATCTACCTTAAAACAGAACCTTGAGTAAACTGAAATCCTGGATAAACCTACTTTAAAACAGAACCTTGAGTAAACTGGAATCCTGGATAAACCTACCTTAAAACAGAACTTTGAGTAAACTGAAATCCTGGATAAACCTACTTTAAAACAGAACCTTGAGTAAACTGGAATCCTGGATAAACCTACCTTAAAACAGAACCTTGAGTAAACCGGAATCCTGGATAAACCAATCTTAAAACAGAACCTTGAGTAAACTGGAATCCTGGATAAACCAATCTTAAAACAGAACCTTGAGTAAACTGAAATCCTGGATAAACCTACTTTAAAATAGAACTATGAGTAAACTGGAATTCTGGATAAACCTACCTTAAAACAGAACTTTGAGTAAAATGGAATCCTGGATAAACCTACTTTAAAACAGAACTATGAGTAAACTGGAATTCTGGATAAACCTACCTTAAAACAGAACCTTGAGTAAACAGGAATCCTGGATAAACCAATCTTAAAACAGAACCTTGAGTAAACTGGAATCCTGGATAAACCAATCTTAAAACAGAACCTTGAGTAAACTGAAATCCTGGATAAACCTACTTTAAAACAGAACCTTGAGTAAACTGGAATTCTGGATAAACCTACCTTAAAGCAGAATCTTGAGTAAACTGGAATCCTGGATAAACCTACCTTAAAACAGAACCTTGAGTAAACTGGAATCCTGGATAAACCTCCCTTAAAACAGAACCTTGAGTAAACTGGAATCCTGGATAAACCAATCTTAAAACAGAACCTTGAGTAAACTGGAATCCTGGATAAACCAATCTTAAAACAGAACCTTGAGTAAACTGGAATCCTGGATAAATCTACCTTAAAACAGAACCTTGAGTAAACTGGAATCCTGGATAAACCAATCTTAAAACAGAACCTTGAGTAAACTGGAATCCTGGATAAATCTACCTTAAAACAGAACTTTGAGTAAACTGGAATCCTGGATAAACCTACCTTAAAACAGAACCTTGAGTAAACTGGAATCCTGGATAAACCTCCCTTAAAACAGAACCTTGAGTAAACTGGAATCCTGGATAAACCAATCTTAAAACAGAACCTTGAGTAAACTGGAATCCTGGATAAACCAATCTTAAAACAGAACCTTGAGTAAACTGGAATCCTGGATAAATCTACCTTAAAACAGAACTTTGAGTAAACTAGAATCCTGGATAAACCTACTTTAAAACAGAACCTTGAGTAAACTGGAATCCTGGATAAACCTACTTTAAAACAGAACCTTGAGTAAACCGGAATCCTGGATAAACCAATCTTAAAACAGAACCTTGAGTAAACCGGAATCCTGGATAAACCAATCTTAAAACAGAACCTTGAGTAAACTGGAATCCTGGATAAACCAATCTTAAAACAGAACCTTGAGTAAACTGAAATCCTGGATAAACCTACCTTAAAACAGAACCTTGAGTTACCCAGAATCCTGCATAAACCAAACTTAAAACAATTTCCTAATGTAGATAATCTTTGCTAATTTGACATGTATAAACCACACAACTGTTTATTATGAACACAAACATTGGCCTAAACAGGTTTGGTTCATACAGGTTTCATAGGAATACAAACATTGGTCTAAACAGGTTTGGTTCATACAGGCTTTACTCTTCTATATCTACATAAATTATACTTACATCTTTTTCATCATTGACCTGCATCTCTGGGTGTGTCTGTAGCATCAAACAATCCACGAAAGACGTCTGAAATAGTCAAAAATATAACAATGATGTTTTAACATATTAAACTGTTCTCTCCTTAGGGTGAGTATTTGCTCGATCAAATTATAATAAAATCCTTGTTTTCATTTGAAGGTTTCGGCCACAAGGCCTTCATCTGTGTTTATTCTATCAAACTCTGAATGATTGATTGGTGTTTAACACCAACTTTAGCGGTATTTCAGCTAAATTGTGGCATTCAAATCTGTTACACAATGTGCTACATCTGAGATTTGATGTAAATTGTTTACGCGTTTACATCATATCTCTGATAAGGTGAAGGTTGGATGGGCATATATATGTATATGAATTGAATTATACAAGGAAAATCAAGAGATAACTGATAGGGGAAAATGTCTGCCTTGCAAGGGAAAGAAATTTGCCTAGATGTACATGGCCGATTATAGCAGTTTATTGTTCTGGGTACTATATCATAAAACACTTGTAAGACTATCATACATGTAAACTGCTGTACAATTGTACGGGAAATATGCTAATCTAATTAAAAACAGATCTCCGCACTTGTTCTCTATTGTCTATTTTTTTATAACCAGTTGCTGCATGCGAGATCTAAAACAATGCTCTTTTATGAGCGTTTTTAGATCTCCCATATGGTGACTAGTAAACGACTGTTAGAAAATATGGGGTAAATGCGGAGAGCTAATTTTAATTAGATTGGTGAACATAAGACTTACAATGTTTTATTAAACTGTGCGAAGCAAATTATTTCCTTACATATTCATAAGCTTGACAGTTTTATTTTAGATAAAATTATTAGAATACACTCCGGTTCATCTGTAATGAACAAATTATTTTTCCCCATCAACGTCTAAGGTGATGTGTACTTGATACAACATTATGTGACAAGTTTGTCAGTGACTTGCGACAGGTCGGTAATTTTCTCCGGGTATTCCGGTTTCCTCCACCAATAAAACTGACTGCCATGATATAACTGAAATACTGTTAAAAGTGGCATTAAACACCATAACACCGCCCATCAACCTCCTTGAGTATGTATCAGATCTGGTTATATTGCAGGTTGGTTGTATTAAAAAAAAAAATGAATTTTCATTATAAGTGGACAAGACTAAGACTGTATCATAACCAGTAAACTCCTAACCTTTCCATGATGTAAGTGTCCACATAATGCTACATTTCTGATTAGATCTGGACTATCCATCAAATCTGCCAAAAATCTGAAAAATAAACATTTTTACAATTAAAATAATGATAACATTTTCACTGGCGACCAAATTCTATTAATGAATAATGAAATGTTAAATTGTATCAATAAATATTCAAACACAAAACTGTTTAGATTTATTAGCATGGATTTTAGATAGTAAATTTACATTAACAGGACAATCTGAATTTTATTTACATAAAATACCTAGAAATTACATGTATCAGTCAGTGTCATGAAATACTTATCAAATATGAGAAATTGTACAAAATACAAAAATGTACATACTGAATTAAAAAAACTCATTTTTAAGGCTTAAGAGATGGTTTCAGGACTCTACAATGCGACCAAAACACTTGCATTTGCAAGTTACTTTTGTAAAATGCGAGTAACAATTCCATATTGATAGCCAGAAGGCGAGTTGATATTTCCGGAACTTTTTCATTTCCTCACCGATAATTTTTTCCAATTTAAATTCCGACTTTTATTTTCCGGTCTTTTAAACTGCGCAATTGACTCGGACATAAAACTTTAAATCACGTACTTTTAACGCTTGCAAGTGATCAAAAAACAAAACCTTCTTACAAATGTTTTCGCTAAAAATAAACCGGTTGAATCAACTGATTACGAAACTGGCCTGCCTGATGCAACATTGACGGAAGTATAAGCCAAAATACTGATGAAAGTTCGGGTTTAACCAGTTCTAAAGCTGAAAATCGTAAATTGCAAGATGTCTCAAAGTCGGAATTTTCGTGGCTCATTGATGATTCCAATAACTACGCTATGTATTGTTATGTTTGCAGAAAGGCAAGCCAAGATATTGCTGGCAAAACCGAATTTGTCACTGGAAAAAAGTTAAAACGTGAAAGTCCTGTTTATCATAATACAGAGCTCCAGATAAGCTGCGTATTTGCGTTTTTTACACTATGAAAACGAGTAAAACCACATGTATTATCAGATCAGAGTGTACACATTACGCATACATATTGCTGTGTAAGCAAACTTTCCAAATTCGGAGCGTACTTGTACAGTTGTGTACATAACAATACATTTTTGTCTTTGAGAAATTCCCCGTAATTACTTCCCTTTATACTTTTCGAAGGAGAGAGCGTATACTTCCGAGGGGTACCGAATGCTTGCCTTTCTAAGCATCGATGTCAAAAGAGATCTGATTGGATGTTTACGTAATAATCTTTAAAACCCAGGGCTCTACAATTCATACCAACACCCACTAGTCCCTGGCTAGTAGGAAAAACAAATTTACTCGCCAACAAAAGAATGTTACTTGCCATAATTCGTACTATATATCTCCAATATGTATTTATTTGTACATATTTATTAATACCCCGAATGAGGCAGATGATACAGAGTTGAGGAATGGGTTTTTTTCTGATACCACATTGAAACGTTTTTCATGTTTCAGACTTTTAGTTTTATTACAGAGCTCCAGATAATTTTCAAGTCCAAAGGGTAATTACCCCCTACTTTTGAAAATGATGGGTATTTGCATATTTCCTTTGCACTGTTGTACTCTCTTCTTCAGAAAAGATTGCTTACATGTACACTTTTAAAATTATGTTTGACACAAGTGTTATTCAATAAACGAAGGATGCAAGTGAAATGTATATCTCTGTTTAATTTGACACGATTGTGTCATGTTTATTAATAAAATGTTGTAAATATTTTTTTTTTGCTTGTCGACTTCGGCAGTTTTCACAGCCGAGTTGATAATGTCATCAATGATTCCTTTAACTATACTGTCACTAGACACAGATGAATCTGTCAGGAACTTAAGTATAGAATTTCCGTAGCGCCCTTATTCATGTTCTTGTTCATTTTCAACAAACAACGTGTTCCCAAATTTACTTTCGTTTAAGTTCTTACTACATCAGTGCTTGTAATCTACAATGACCATTGTTATTTTCACACTCATGATCTAGCTTGACTTACTCCATGTTATAAACTGTATCTGGAAGGTCTTGTTCTGCCATTGTAAATTTCTTTTTCTTTACCGGTGCTATGATAGGTTCTGATAGTGGTTGAGTGTCTTCTTCTTGTACTAATGTCTGTAAAAATTGATTGTTTATCACCTAACTTTTCTTTTTCATGAATAATTTTTCAGAACATCTGGAGTTTATACAATTCAATTCAAATCCTTTCATAAGCAGTCATTTTACCATTGTAAGTGCTTTTTATGGCAGTTAAGTTCAGCATGTATAGCAATACACACACATAGGAATTAATTCAAAAACATTTTGTTTTCATCTATTCTTCAGGTACAGCAGAAATATCACATATAAGCTTGTTGCTCATGGCGAGGTGTACTTGATACAACATTATGTGATAAAGGTTGTCAGTGACTTGCAGCAGGTCTGTGGTTTTTTCCGGGTACTGCAGTTTACTACACCAATAAAACTGACAGCCACGATATTACTAATATATTGTTGACAGTGGTGTTAAACAACATATCCCTCTTAATCAGCATGTAAAAAATATGTGTTAATTTAATTACATCTTATTATAAGATTACCTCAACCTCTGGACCGTATACTTCCTGTGCAGTTGGATAGTACTTTTTATCTTCGTGTAGTACAACCTGCATCTCTGGTGCATCATCAGTGTCATCAGGATCCATTTCATCATCATCCTAAATAAAAATCATATGTCAATATAAAAGTTGTAAAACTACACTTTAATATTTGGTGTGTGTTTATGTGGAAGTTTCAGTCACATTTTTGGTTTTTGTGGAAATTTTAAGTTTGATCCACCTTTTTGGTTTTTGTGGAAGTTGATTCACATTTTTGCTTTTTGTGGATGTTTGATTCACATTTTTGGTTTTTGTGGATGTTTGAATTTGATTCACATTTGTTGGTTTATGTGGAAATTTGATTCACATTTTGGGTTTTTGTGTAAGTTTGACGTTGTGGATCTTTTTCTCCATCGTTTTGTTTTACTTTTATCTTTGTACTGTTGCTTATTTTATCCACATCATCTTTTTACTTGAAAATTCCTTTAAATGTTGTTGTACGTTTACACTTTGTGTTCATCTTTAATAAAAATAAGCTTAAAACAAAGAATTCCTTGAGTCTTTGTCTGGTTTATTTTAAAGAGATATAACATTATAACAGTAACATTTTTCTTACATGATTTCTATTGGCCATTGGTGTTTTAATTATAAATAATCAAAGAACCTAAAAAACAGCATTTTAACTTGGCCAATTAGTCCAAAAAACAACAAACATGTGATTCCACTAATCCAACCAACTCTATTTTTTAGTGTCTACTCTAAAGTTTATATTGTCATATTTTTAACAAGTACTGTCAAAGTAAGACCTTTGTATATTTTGTACAGTAGGTCAAAAATAAAAATAAAAATTTAAGCTTTGCCAACCCTATCCTATTTTTTGTTCATGAGTGTCAGCAGAACCACATGTATTTTTTTTACTTTTGACTCGTTACATATATACCTCTCCTTGATACTCAGAACCACATGTATTTTTTTACTTTTGACTCGTTACATATATACCTCTCCTTGATAATCAGAACCACATGTATTTTTTTACTTTTGACTCGTTACATATATACCTCTCCTTGATACTCAGAACCATATGTATTTTTTTACTTTTGACTCGTTACACCTCTGCTTGATACTCAGAACCACATGTATTTTTTTACTTTTGACTCGTTACATATATACCTCTCCTTGATACTCAGCCATTATGTCATCCTGATCCCGGTCTTCATCAGCATCTTCATCTTCATCATCACTGTCTAATTCAGGACCGACATAATTACCAAACTCATCATACAGGTCCTGGTCCATCTTGTGTCTGGCTTAAAATAACCTTTCAACCTAAACAATATAAGGAGATTACAAATAAGTCAGACTTCAAGGACTGTCAGAAAAAGAAAACAACATATGACATTGGAAATTTAGGTCTTGACTTGGCACAGGCACCACAATGTGACAGGGTTAAACTGGTTAATGGGATCCCAACCCTCCCTTCTTGATAACTGGATCTCCAACGGCAATTTTATTGATAAACAAACGCCAAAATATCAGTACAAATTCGCTTCCACTCAAAATATTATTCTAGTTGATTAAATGCATTTAGAACAAAATAAAAATCTTCACCAAAAGATCAATAGAGAAACCTGTTTGTTGGGTATCTTTGTTATTTATAGGAACACTGATGTGATACTTGCTGGATTGTGGGTTAGTGTTTGAATGCCACTTTCAACAATAATTTGTCAATATTTCTATTGGTGGAGGAAACCGGAGTACCCAGAGAAAACCACTGACCTGCCACATAATGTTGCATCGAGTACACCTCACCACTTGCTGGTTTGCGTTTCTTAGAATTCTTGGTGGTTTATTCTAGGAATTTTAATTAAGTATTTGTCCATTGCATTGATAACAACCATGACAGAATACTTATTTGTACATTATTTGATTCAAGGTATCCAACTACCAAGTAAGGAAATGTTACCGTCTGAAACAGAAAGAGACACAAAACATAAAACATGGGCTTAAGTAGTAAATATTTATGATAAATCTAATCAATAAGGAAAAATATATGTTCACTTCATGCAGAAAAGTTCCATGCCTTGATTTTTTTTAACTTTCCCTGAACAAACTAGATATCAGTGTGGGAAACCACTGTTCACCAACTCGCCAAATGCGAGTGTAAAATGATTTTGGCGAGTATTTCCATCCAAGTACTAGCCATTCTGGGCGAAATAGGATAATTTATTGCTCGCCAGTTGATGTAACAAAATAAATAGTCCGAATTTGATTGAATGGATTGATTGAACATGATTCAATTGCGTGTTCTGATAAAATAGTACCAATTTGAAAACATAATTTTTATTCAAATTGTCACTCGTTTTTTGTTGCAGACGCCATCACAGTTTTTATGGAACACTAACAACGTGCACGATTGTCCCGACCTTGGTTGTTATTTTTTTATCGTTTCTGATTAGAAATCGTGAATGAGATGCCTAAGAATTTTTTATACGAAATACCCTTAACAGATGCTTTGTTATTTTAAACATGTTACCATGTTGTACACCAAATTTTAGAGGAATTCAGTGCCTGAAATGGACGGTCGCCCAGTCGGCAAATGTGACTAATATCTTATTCAGGCGACCAAAAGCTGCTCCAAATTAGGTAGTCACTGGCCCAACAAAAAATGTCTGGGCGATTGCCTAAAAAAACGCTAAAAATTGTTGTTTGATCGAAACCGGGACATAAACTGAAACTTCAACGGTAGATAACTCTTCTGTTCTAGTCGAAAACGGTTTGTTACGAGCACAGCGATTGGTTCAAATACATTTTTGCAGCCAATGAATACACAGCTAATGTAATTTGCTGTTCTCCCCAATTATTTATTCTTATCGAGCCAATCAATACACGTTTCCTACACGTTTTCATGTGATACACAAGTATTCACTAAATATTAGAAAAGAAACGTGTTTTTTTTGTTTCTTTATGATTTAATTATTAAAATTGTTAAAAATCGAAGTGGAAAGTTGTGAAGAGAATTCTGTCAACTTATAATGTTTGCGATCTGGTATCTTCCACGGTTCGGAAATTTATTCATTCAATCTGCTGCAAAATGTACATGTACGAATTTCATTTTACAGAAATCGGAAATCTTTTTGTGTCAATCCTTAGGTAATCATTGAAAAACTTTTCCCCAACAACGGAGAGAAAATCGTTGACAGTAATGTCAAACTACGGAAATGATCTGGCCTGTCACTTCTTTTAAACTTTTCATAGTTCATCTCTATATGTACACGGCTACATTTTAATGACAATTAGGAGCGTTTTCTTTTTTGGAACCAGAACTTTTGTTTACAAATTAAAAAATAACAGGAAAAGTTAACAGTTATATAACAGAAAATGACAGCACTGTTTGTTATTTCACCAAAGTGAGATACTTGTTTGGAATGAATAACCAACTGACATTACCCCGAACTGAGAAGTTATTTTACTTTAAAATCACTTCTTCATGGTAGATTGAAACAAGTGATGTTACTCTTCACTTTGGGGTCACCATTATACCATTTGGGCCAGTGACTAATTTTTTACTGGCCCAAAACAAATTTTATTTCAGGCACTGGAATTTGGTAATTATTTACTGAAATAATCGTACCTCTTTGATCAGAAATGGTAAGCTTATTTTGTTAATATCCTAAAAGTTCTAAATGTTGACCTTGGCAGCAAATTTGAATTAGAAATGAAAGTAAATCCAGCATTAAAAAAAAGTAATTTTCAGCCAAGATGAAAACTTTCACCTGAAAAGGATATTTACCCAAAGACAGTGAGAAAATTTATCCCCATAAAATGGAAAATAGGGAGAAAGTGGTGTTCCCTATGTGATGAACATATGAGGAAAATTGGACACTCAGTGTCATGGAAATTATGGTGAGTTCAAATGAGGGATTTGTCACCATAGTTGGCTAGTGAAATTTGCTCTCCAATCTGGCAAGTAACTATTGCTACAGTCTGTTTCTAGATTTAAGATGTCGATGTCAAATATTTTATTATTATTTAAAAATCCCATATACATGGCTTGAACTCTTTTTATTTAGCTATAAATATTTTATCAAAACCAATCAACAGCCCATAAAGGATATGCTTGCATATACACAATAAATATTTGACATCGACCTTTTATCTAGAAACAGGCTGTAAGAAAATCTGTGACAATTTTGATCACATGGTGTAGTTCATGAGTTCACTAAAATGGCAGACAGTTCGAAGTGGATGTTGGATTATTTTATCTGATAGACATTGTAAAAGGTAAGAAAATATAAATATTTTTGCAGATTTGAACTAGAAAATATGTCTATATACAGAGCTCCAGATAAGCTGCGTATTTGCGTTTTTTACACTATGAAAATGAGTAAAAACGCAAGTATTATCAGATCAGAGTGTACACATTACGCATACATATTGCTGTGTAAGCAAACTTTCCAAATTCGGAGCGTACTTGTACAGTCGTGTACATAACAATACATTTTTGTCTTTGAGAAATTCCCCGTAATTACTTCCCTTTATACTTTTTGAAGGAGAGAGCGTATACTTCTGAGGGGTACCGAATGCTTGCCTTTCTAAGCATCGATGTCAAAAGAGATCTGATTGGATGTTTACGATAAATCATCCAATCGCGGTCAATATTACAAATAAATGCGGTTTACGTAATAAGTAAGAACTAAAACGAAAGTAAATTTGGGAACACATTGTTCGTAGAAAATGAGCAAGAACATGAATAAGCGCGCTACGGAAAATTCTATACTTCAGTTCCTGACAGTTTCATCTGTGTCTAGGAATCATTGATGACATTATCAACACGGCTGTGAAAACTGCCGAAGTCGACAAGCAAAAAACAAAATATTTACAACATTTTATTAATAAACATGACACAATCGTGTCAAATTAAACAGAGATATACATTTCACTTGCATCCTTCGTTTATTGAATAACACTTGTGTCAAAAATAATTTTAAAACATAATTTTAAAAGTGTACATGTAAGCAATCTTTTCTGAAGTAGAGAGTACAACAGTGCAAAGGAAATATGCAAATACTCATCATTTTCAAAAGTAGGGGGTAATTACCCTTTGGACTTGAAAATTATCTGGAGCTCTGTATATATGAAATCTTATCTGCACTTGATCTGACACAATCCGTCCATGCCAAAATATCCATCGGAATGCACCGGTGTCAAATTTTAAATTTCCAGAATACCTAAGCTTTGAAACAAGATTAGGATGAAGATACAGACAGAAAATGTCTTCTGAATCCTAATCTCAACGAGATTATCACGTTTCTTACTCATAAGAAATTGTCAGTCGGTAGCGACGATGGGCTCAATAGTAATCATTGTGAAAATATTGTAGGTGCAATCAGGCATATTATTAACAATGAAAAATCATATCTTGACAGCATCAAAAAAATTATTTATTGTTGTGATAACATAGTGTGTTGTAGCCAAGAAAAACAAAAATACCGGCATTATCCCATATCATTTTTATATTTTTATTTTCAAAATATATTATTTGAAAGATTGCGAATTAATAAAAGCGTATATCTATTAAAATATATTAGGGCCGGATCGACTTTTGAGACAAGGCCGGACTGGCACAGTGCCGAAAAAAACAAGGCCGGACTGGCAGGGACGGATTGGTGTTAAAGACAAAGTCGGAACGTCTTGTTAGCAAAGAAAATAGCATCAACTTCTACTCTTTTTTAGTTGAACAATGTAGCGGCTATACTCTCAACTATTCATGCAATCTGATATTTGTTTACGACCGGGGTCTTACAATCAAACGGTATTTAGGGATTAAATGCCATTAAATTAGATAGAAATTAAATAGTAAACAACCTTGTTTTCCTTTCACATGTGGATGGCGGCACCGGAAGCATATAAGCGACGTTTTATATTCGTTTTTCTCTAGTTTTACCTATATTCTTCTTTGACCTCGGTTGAGAAGACCGAATGAAAAATAATAATTTTAGAGTCAAATCGGAGGATTTTCATTCGGAAATGGGACATTTCTTGAATGGGTTCTTGACTGGTACTGTAGCAACTCTTGCAGCTATTGGTTCTTACAGATTATTAGTTGAAAATGAGAAGCAAGAAAGTAAGACATAGCAATGAAATATTTGTACAAGCCATAACGAAGAATTAGAATTTAATATATTTTTTTGCTAACTAACAGAAAAAAAAACTAAAAAGAAAAATAAATAAAATTTCATCACAAGTTATGCATTCTTGCATTGGAATTTTGCCTAGTTTTAAAAATTAATTGGATGCATTAATTAATTAATTTTGGACCATTTACCCCTGCAACATGTTAATCTCTGGATGTGTGCTTACCAAATGTATACTTCCAATGACAATGGCAGTTACTATCCAACATGAATGTCAGATAGATACGATAACGTAACAATCATTCCGCTTGTGCTCCAGTTAGGGTTACGAATCGGTCCCATTCAACGTATGGGAGCAAATTAAAATGTTCGTTCCATGAATATTTCAACTTTCTTTTTGCATATCTGGTCATAACTTATTATTCCCTACAATTTTTAAGTAATGGTGATACGAAATAAGTGTTACAATACCTGTTTCTACCTTCACGGTCGATTTCGTATTCGAAAATTCTTTCTTGTCCACCATGACACCTTACGTAGACTCTCGCGATGGGCGGAGCCTATCCATATATGGATCTCAAATCCAAATATGGAAAACTTTTAATACGATTTTACGGCAATCGATCCAAATAAGGATATCTCCAAAACGAGGCAAGTGCACGTGAAATAGCAACTTGTAAGCAAAATGTCGGACCAAAAGAAGATTTCATGCATTCAAATTTTCAGATGGATATAAGTCTACCATGGATTGATGCAGCGTTTACTTAACACCTCAAGGTTTACCTAAATATATTTATCTTTCACCCCCGTTAATTTTTCCAACTACTTACAACGGAATTAGGACAAAAAACCGCCCGATGTGAATCACTCCGGATGCTGCTCCCATACGTTGAATGGGATCGATTCGTAACCCTCGCTGGGAGCAAAAGTGGACTGAGGGTTACGTTATCGTATCTAGAATGTCAGAATGATGAAGCCGAAGGTGGGAAGGCCGGCATTGGCTGACCCGTCGAGGATGCTAACCAAAAAAAAACGTCTGGATGGCCAGCATTGGGCATCCCGTCCCTACTGGGATGTCACCAGGGAGATAAGCTTGAAACTGAAATATCGCCCTATTCGAGTCATAGCTGTGGTTGTGTACGGTATAGTTATTTCTATATGGTTCTTCACCTCTTTTATTTGAAATTAATTTTAAGCTGGAATTAGGAATCAAAATTTCAATATTTTTTTCTTTTGGACTAGATATAATGTAATATTTGTTCCAGTTGGATTGTTTGTTTGTTTGTTTGGGTGATAGGCATAGGTAGTCATAAATACAACAACCTTATGATCACAACCACGACGGCCCCTAGCTTGAACTTGAAGTTGAGATATTTCCCTAAACTAACCATAGCTATACCTATGTTTGTGTATAATTATATCTATATTGTTTTTTATATCTTTTATTTTAGGTTAATTTTAAGCTGGAATTAGGAATATTAATTGCAATATATTTTTTTCTTTTGGACTAGATATAATGTAAGAAGAGTTTGAAGATACATACCAAAAGGGTAATCAGAATCTGTAAATCGAAGAAGTACAGACAACACAATGGCCAAAAGAAAACAGACAAACAACAATCTAATGTTTGTTCCAATCTGAAAATATGTTATGGTGAAAATTCTCATCACATTTTTACTTTATTATCAATGATTATATATCAGTTCTGTTGATGATTAGTACACTAAAACAGATAAATTGTCTTTAATGTATATTACACTGTAATACAGTAGTCCCCCCCCCCCCCCCCCTCATAAGACACTGACCACCAATGGCCACTCCTCTTATCAGGCCAGATTCTAGGGTTGAGGGTTATGGTTATGGTGTTTAATGCCACTTTCAAAAATATTTCATTTATATCGTGGTGGTCTGTTTTATTGGTGGAGGAAACCGAGTACCTGGAGAAAACCACTGACAAACTTAATTTTGTATCGAGTACACCTTGTCATGAGTGGAATTCGAACTCACAACTTTAGTGGTGACAGGCACTGATTGCACAGGTAGTTGTAAATTCAACTTGCCAAACAATTATGACCTTGACAGCACCCCCAGATTTCAGATGCTCTGAGATAGTAAAATACTACTAAATTGCCCCCCACAAGAGTGGTTACCCCTCTTATAAAGCCACTTTTGCATTGCAGAATGGAAGGATTATTGTACATGTATGAATCTATATAAAGCCAGGATCTTCCAAAAATTGTTAATTTTATTTATGCTCACTTTTTTTTCAATTAGCTGATCCAACAGAGTCAAAACAACACCATGAAATTCTAAAGTATGGTATACCAGACCAAGGACCTTTAATAAGAGTTTATGAGAATCATATCTTGTCTTATGATCAAGCCAAGAAAACACCTATCTGGGTGGCAGAGTATATCACCAAGAAAAACACAAATGGTAAGAGCAAAAAAAAACACCCCACATTATTCGAATTATTCATGCATATACATGTAATTATGAAAAGAATTGTTTAAACACTAGTGATGGTCAACAATGCCACTGACATCATCAAAATAAACAACTACCACCCACATCAAATAATTGAACACAAAAAAAGACCATGACATATGATGTTGTTCCATGTTAATGTTCTGGCCAGCCGCATGGGACAGGCCAAAAAAAGGTGGTAGGGTTAAACATATTAATAGAATTCTCCAACAACAATACAGATATAAAGAAACAATAAAAAAAAGACCTGCACAGATTCACTCAAAAAGAACACACAATATCATTAAAATCAACAACAATATAAATTAGTTATTTTAAATTTATTTATGAATAATATGTTGAATATATCTAGATTAGTACTAGATAAGGATTATTGATGTAAAATGCCACTTTCAACAATATTTCAGTTTTATCGGTAATTTTGAGATTTTTACTTTGATCTCATCCAGTGATATTGTCAGTATCAACAAACTGATTGATACAGAACATTATTTAAGAGTAGGACTTCAAAAACATTATAACGTAGCAAACAATCAAAACAATAACATCAATCTTCTTGTAGACTTATAGTTATTTTTGTTACATTTTAACACCTTTTTTTGATATCGTTGTGCTAACATTTTAGACGTTTATTTATCATTTTTGTTTGTTTGCACAGTATCGTTAACACTTGTTTCCGATCCGACATCCCGTAGGTTCATACGTTGGCAACTTTTTCAGACGTTTATATATATATATATATATATATATATATATATATACGTATATATAAAGGTCAACTGCATATTTTCAGGTTACCTTGAGTGCCCTTTTTATACAGGTTTGACTATAATTTCTGTCTCAACCTTCAAAACTGTCATTCTGGATATACCATGACTGGTTGTTCTAAGAGTGGAGGAAACTGGTGTATCTGAAGAACTATTTTCTACAAGTAACTGACAAGCTTAATCACAAAGTTGTGTTGAGTACACCTTGTCACGGGTGGGAGTCAAATCTCAGAATTTAATTTTGATAGATAGACACATGATTACATGATTGCATTGGTAAATGGAAATTGTGCTATTATTTTATTGCTGCCATGACGAACCTAACGTACATCTTGCCACTGGTGGGAGCCAAATCTCTGAATTTAATGGTTTTCTAGAAGTACTCTGGTTTCCTCTACCATGATATAAGGGGAAAATTGTTGAAAGTGGCGTTAAACACCATAAACCTAACCTAACCTGAATTTAATGGTGATATATAGACACCTGATTGTAAATCATGCTATCATATGATTACAGCCATGACAACACTCAAACATCTTGCCCTTACTTTTTTAATCTTTATCTCTAAAGGTAAAGTGACGATTTTTACCACAAGTATCTTACATTAAAATTGGATGAAAAATTTCAAATTTTGGAAATTGGCACTTTTTGGCTTCTTTTAATCAAGTATATCTCAAAAACCATAAAAGATAGAGGAAATCTGTCGACATACTACTGAAAGTTCTCAACACAATTCATTAAATATTGATGTATTTTTATTTAGGACCTGCTAATAGAAAGAACATCAGGTTTAAATCTGATCCAAATATTCCAAAACAGTTTAGTGCTGATAATTCTGACTACCTTGGGAGTGGTTGGTCTAGGGGTCACATGGCCCCAGCAGGAGACAATAAAAACAGTCAAGTAAGTTACTTTATCAATTATACATTTGTAACACATGATAAATACAATGCTGACTTTGTCTGTAATTGTATGTTCAAGGTTAACATTTGTCCTTTTAATAGTATAATGATAGGTAGGTTGCTGTTTAAAAACCTTTTTTTCTTCTTAAGTGATTTTTCTATAAAATATTACATTTTAGCTAACAAAGGGTTAGTATTGGGGTTATGGTGTTAAACGACACTTTCCACAATATTTCAGTTATATCGTGGCGGTCAGTTTAACGGAGTACCCAGAAAAAAATACTGACCTACTGCAAGTCACTGACAAATTTTATCACATAATGTTGTATTGAGTACACCTCACCTGGGCGGGATTCAAACTCACAACAAATTTAGTAGTGATAGGCAGTGATTGCATTGGTAGTTGTAACTCCAACTAGTGGTACCATGCGACCACGACTGCCCCTAGTTAATGAAAGATGGACTCAAAATTCAGACAGGAATCCAGATTTTAATAGTCATAGTTCAGTCAAAATCCTTCATGGTTTTCAAGGGGGTTTGTATGAACCCCCTGTCTACAGGTGTGCTTTTTATGGTAAAATTTGGACAAAGGAGAAAATAGATTTAAACTGTTTCATATATGTGTAAGAAGCAAGTCAGCAATCAATTGAAAGCGGAATCCTGTAATGGTCGACTACTGTAGCAATTTGTTATGATGTCTTAAAAAAATAAAATATAATGTTGTTAGCATTCTCTATTTTATAAAACAATATTTCTTGTCACATAAAATGTAATAAATGGGATTAAGGTTATGGTGTTTAACACCACTTTCAACAATATCTCAGTTATATCGTGGCAATCAGTTTTATTGGAGAAAGAAACCGGAGAATACCACTGACCTGTCACAAGTCACTGACTAATAAATGTACTTTCAAATGTATATGTAAATCTGTATATCCAATTGTAGGAAGCCATGAAGGAATCATTTTACTTGTCAAACGTACTACCTCAAAACTTAGAAAATAATTCTGGATTCTGGAACAGACTAGAAATCTACTGCAGAGATCTCACAAAGAAATATAAAGGGGTCAGGATATTTAGTGGACCCCTTAATGTGCCAACAAAAGATGAGGATGGGTCTAGTTATATTAAACATTCAGTAAGTATATACCAATATTAAGCTTCATAATTCAAGTACTACATGTGGAAAAAATGTGCTCATGTAATTCTTGATTAATGAACTATAATAAGATAGCAATAGATGACAGATAGTCATACAATATGAACATGTACAACTCCTCTGGTTCTCTGTAAATTGACATGAGAAATCCTGGAATTCCTGACTTTGGACAGGTGCATACTGGATATATCATTGAACCAGTTTAAGCATGGTTAGTGGGATTCCAGCCCATCTAAAACGTATCTGTCTTGATAAATATATTCCCAATGAATATAGTGAAACCTGTCTAAACCAAACTTCCTTGGGATCAACTTTTGTGTTCAGAATTGACAGGTTCTCAGTTTATATTGGTTTAAATAACAAAGATTTCTACATTGGGATTTATACAGGATTCCGTTTTATGTTCAGTTTAGACAGGTGTCAGTGTATGCAATACATCATTGTGTATTTCTTCATTTGCATCATCTGATCAAAGTTAAAGTGAGCTTTTTGTCTTTCCACAATATTATATGATGATCACTTAGGCAATCAACAGGCGAGGTGTACTTGATACAACATTATGTGATAAAGTTTGTCAGTGACTTGCATCGCGTCGGTGGTTTTCTTCAGGTACTCCTCCACCAATAAAACTGACCGCCACGATTTAACTGAAATATTGTTGAAAGTGACATTAAACACAATTACCCTAACCCTAACCATATAATAACATTTGACTAAAGATGTACACTAGTACTGTACATATATCATATATTTCTCAATCTTTGATGATTTGCAGGACTTCAAGAAAAACACTGCCATATCTTTTTAACTTTATTAATGTCATGTTACAATGGTTACCATTCTGCTTTTATTTATTTCAGGTAATTGGTAAAAATCAGGTTTCAGTGCCAACTCATTTATATAAAGTTATTATGGTAGAAAATGACCAATCAGAACTTCTAGGACTTGGTGCTTTTATTATTCCAAATCAACCAATCGGATTTGAGCATAAATTACAAGAATTTCAAGTTGATCTCAAGGACCTTGAAAAATCTGTTGGGGTAATATTTACCCCAAAACTTGACACACATAATGTACAGAATCTCTGTGAAATAAACTCTTGTGAATTGATGAAACGGGAACAGTTTGAATTGGATTTAATAGAAAGACGTTTACAGGGTGCTTGAACACTGAAGAATTTAGAGAATGTCTGGTCTGACCTTAAAAAAAACCAGTTAATACCTGATGAATATTTAATGAATTTATACAATACAAAGAAATTAGAATTTAAGATGAAAAATAATGAAGAATAAACAAATTTAAAAAGTAATACACAACTGTTTTTTCAATAAATCATTGCACAAGTCTATAGATATAAGATGGAAGAATGTCCTTGTAAACAGATATTTTTTGGAAAATCAAGAGGTAGAAAAAGAGGTCAAGTCCAAAATTAAACTTGCCCTAGTGGAGCAGGAACTGCTCACCCTTCCGGAGCACCTGAGTTCACCCCAGTTTTTAATGGGGTTCGTGTTACTCGATCTTTAGTTTTATGTGTAATGCTTTGTAGATCGTTGTTTGTCCTTTTTCTTTTGGCCACTGTGTTGTCTGTCCTTCGATTTATGGATTCTGATTACCCCTTTGGTATCTTCAAATTTTTCTTTTATGGTCCCTGACCTTCTGTTTAAATTTTAAATGATTTTCTTGACGAACATAAGTTATTGAGCTGATATCAAATGCGAGATATATAGATATGGGTAAAACTTAATGCCCCCGACGCCTAGGCAGTGGGGGCCTAATAAAATATCTTTCAATTATTACCCAAAAGAGCAAAAATTTTAACTCGCAATAACTAAAGATGATAGTTGCTGATTATACAGATAGATGTAAATCTTACTAGACAACTGTCTTCTGATATCAGGGTTACGGTTGTGGTGTTTAGCACCACTTTTAGCAATATTATATCAGAGGTCAGTTTATTTGTGGAGGAAACGATAGACCTGCTGAAAGTCAATAACAAACTCTATCACATAATGTTGTATCATGTACACCTCACCATGAGCGGGATACAAACTCACAATGTTAGTAGTGATGGGCACTGATTACATAGGTAGATGTAAATCCAACTACCATATGGTCACAAGGAAAAGAACTGAATAGGTTAAAATAGTAAGAAAGGATATGAATGTCCACGTAATTGAAAATGAGAATCTATCAAATTTTAAACTCGGACACAAATTAAAGATAAGGAACATAGCTTTTTTACTATTATACATTTCACAGTCACAATAGGGTCTTCAATAATGAACATAACTCATACCATAAAATGAGTATGAGACAACCCCTTGGGCCTGTAGTTGAGTGGCGGTATTCTTTGCTTCTGTTGATAAAGCTACATCTTGGCACCTTTGCTTCTGTTGATAAAGCTACATCTTGGCACCTTTGCTTCTGTTGATAAAGCTACATCTTGGCACCTTTGCTTCTGTTGATGAAGCTACATCTTGGCACCTTTGCTTCTGTTGATAAAGCTACATCTTGGCACCTTTGTTTCTGTTGATAAAGCTACATCTTGGCACCTTTGCTTCTGTTGATAAAGTTACATCTTGGCACCTTTGCTTCTGTAGATAAAGCTACATCTTGGCACCTTTGCTTCTGTTGATAAAGCTACATCTTGGCACCTTTGCTTCTGTTGATAAAGCTACATCTTGGCACCTTTGCTTCTGTTGATAAAGCTACATCTTGGCACCTTTGCTTCTGTAGATAAAGCTACATCTTGGCACCTTTGCTTCTGTTGATAAAGCTACATCTTGGCACCTTTGCTTCTGTTGATAAAGCTACATCTTGGCACCTTTGCTTCTGTTGATAAAGCTACATCTTGGCACCTTTGCTTCTGTTGATAAAGCTACATCTTGGCACTTTTGTTTCTGTTGATAAAGCTACATCTTGGCACCTTTGCTTCTGTTGATAAAGCTACATCTTGGCACCTTTGCTTCTGTTGATAAAGCTACATCTTGGCACCTTTGCTTCTGTTGATAAAGCTACATCTTGGCACCTTTGCTTCTGTTGATAAAGCTACATCTTGGCACCTTTGCTTCTGTTGATAAAGCTACATCTTGGCACTTTTGTTTCTGTTGATAAAGCTACATCTTGGCACCTTTGCTTCTGTTGATAAAGCTACATCTTGGCACCTTTGTTTCTGTTGATAAAGCTACATCTTGGCACCTTTGCTTCTGTTGATAAAGCTACATCTTGGCACCTTTGCTTCTGTTGATAAAGCTACATCTTGGCACCTTTGCTTCTGTTGATAAAGCTACATCTTGGCACCTTTGCTTCTGTTGACAAAGCTACATCTTGGCACCTTTGCTTCTGTTGATAAAGCTACATCTTGGCACCTTTGCTTCTGTTGATAAAGCTACATCTTGGCACCTTTGCTTCTGTTGATAAAGCTACATCTTGGCACATTTGCTTCTGTTGATAAAGCTACATCTTGGCACCTTTGCTTCTGTTGATGAAGCTACATCTTGGCACCTTTGCTTCTGTTGATGAAGCTACATCTTGGCACTTTTGCTTCTGTTGATAAAGCTACATCTTGGCACCTTTGCTTCTGTTGATAAAGCTACATCTTGGCACCTTTGCTTCTGTTGATAAAGCTACATCTTGGCACCTTTGCTTCTGTTGATAAAGCTATATCTTGGCACCTTTGTCATTTTGATGTTACTTTGTATATAGAATATTATATCCCATATGTGGGCGGGGCGGATCCAGTCTGTGTACATGTGTAGCTCAACTCGGACACATTATTCTGCGACGAAAGTCGCTGAGGGCGAGACATGGGTATTGCTTTTTCAGAGGCGGTGGTGGAGTTAATAATCCATTAGATTCGACTCGCTGTACTTGATTCACACATTAATCATGGAGAAAACATGTCAATCAAGCATGTGTCACCTGACCGCTAACAGGATAAAACGCCTCCATTTTTAGAAATTCATGATAACATAGAAGAGGTCATTTCAGTTCATTCTAACCTTCATTGAAATGAAACAAAGATTGAGCATATCACATATTTTATTGATTGGCTTGGATTGGTTTGTTTATGGTATTTAACGCCACTTTCAACAATATTTCAGCTATATCGTGGCGGTTAGTTTTGTTGATGGAGGAAACCAGAGAAAACCACCGACCTGTCGAAAATCACTGACAAACTTTATCACATAATGTTGTATCAAGTGCACCTCTCCACGAACGGGATTCGAACTCACAATTTTAGTGGTGATAGGTACAGATTCATATTTTATTGAAGTTTAAGATCGATAACAGCATTTACATCAAAGATATTAATTTACTTTAAAATCAAGAGACTACTGCATTAAGTTTTAAACATAGACTGAACATATAATAATAATACATAACATGAAATATATATATAGTAAATGTTGAAAATTTAATAAATGGTCGTATGGTAGTTGGATTTATAACTACCTACGCAAACAGTGCCCATCACCACTAATGTTGTGAGTTCGAACTCCGCTCAGGCGAGGTGTACTTGAATACAGCATTATGTGATAAAGTTTGTCAGTGACTTGCGGCAGACCGGTGATTTTCTCCGTGTATTCCAATTTCCTCCACCAATAAATCTGACCGCCATGATATAGCTGAAATATTGTTGAAAGTGGCGCTAAACACCATAACCCTAACCCTAATTCTGTACTAAATTAGCATTAATTAAACAACAGTATTAAGAAAAAACTGCTGGAACGTGCTAATCTGGGTCACAGGTCACTGTAATCGGGAGGCTGTATCGAGAAACAGATACGGTGTTGAAAAAACTGTTGATACTCATAAAATATTGATAAATGCAATAAAATGTTATGTTTGTCTTCAAGAAATATGATAGACAAAACCATGTGTGAAGTTTTGTGACGAAATATCTCCGATTTCTATGTAAATTTACGAGTTGAAGTTTCGGCTGTATCGAGAAACAGATACGGTGTTGAAAAAAACTGTTGATACTCATAAAATATTAATAAATGCAATAACATTTTATGTTTGTCTTCAAGAAATATGATAGACAAAACCATGTGTGAAGTTTTATGACGAAATATCTCCGATTTCTATGTAAATTTACGAGTTGAAGTGGGGAAATTTTATGTTATATTTCTAAAAATCTTCTACTCTGAAACCACAAGTAAATTTACTTTAGCGATGTATTTTTATCTTGGACAAGAATAATGAGCGTCCTGATTGGATAACCGATTTAAAACACACTGACTCTGCATGGTAAAAAGATGCATGTAAAAGAAATCTGTTATATTTATTCATTTGTTTGATTCTGGAATATTGTTGATCTTTGATTTAAACAAGAAAAAAGGGAAAAAGGGGGGAAGTGAATTGTATTTGTGAAATTTACAGTTAAATAAATGTTGTTTCGACAGTTTAAAGAGAAAAATAAAAATTTGTTGCGACTAAAGCTTAAATCAGCGTTAAAAATTGAACAAATATCAGTGGTTTTGTAAATGAAATTTATTTTAAATAGAAAATCTGAATTTATTATTTATTAATTTATTATTAATGATACAATTGTATATCCCTTGGGAGGGGGAGGGGGTGGGGGGGGGGGGGGGGGGGGGGCTATGATGAAAATTTGAAATAAAAACACAGAACCGGATTTTAAGCAAAAATAATAACCAGGATTAGTTTTTTATTAAAAAAAAAATCCAGGACCCTGCGTCCAGGATTTTTTCTTTTTTAAAGTTAATAATATGAAATATTGACATCCACACTTGCCTTTTGGACAGCACATTTCTGTGTCCACACTTGTTATATATAAAATTACATATTTTGTGGAATTTCAACATCAACAACAATGCATTGAATTATCATAAAAAGATATGCATTAATTTACTCTAAAATTTCAAGAGAATGCTGCATTAATTTTAAATGTTAAGCATATAATTTACATTACATAAATTTATATAGTTTATGGTGAACATGTAATAAATTAGCAGTAATACATAGCATGAAATATGTAGTCTCTGTTAGTCCTCTGTGGGTGCGTCGTTTTGCGGCCACACCGGATCAGCAACTAGCTTGTTGTTATGGTCTGGTTTTTGCACTGCTCCCATAAAGAGACGATTGCTGAAAGAGTACCCCTTGCAATTCGTTGTAACTTGGTATCTGGTGATATTAACTTGGTATCTGGTGAGATTACTCTTAGACACAAACTGCTGCTGTAACAGGGTGAGGATAGCCTCATGGTGTAAGAGTGTGATAAGTTCGTAGAATCCTGGTTTTCTGTGACTGGCTTTGTGGATTAAATATCTGTACCAGCCTTCAACGTCATTGTCGGTTCCTATGGACTGACAGAACACACACCAAGACGTAATCTGGTATATTATGTTCTGTTTTTTTCATTTATATTGATAGAAATTCAACTGACGATGGTTTCTCTATTACCATTCATCCATGCAAACTTGTCACACCATATCTGGTCCATAAATTGACCGTGGAGGGTATAACGTATATCTCAGCCAAGCATGTATGACATGACCTTGACCTCATTTAGCATGGTCTACTTTCTTTGTAAAAAATTTGCGTTCTATATTTGGAACAACTATAATTTTCATTGGTTAAGACACAATGCACCATGGAGAATTCATTTTATGGGAGGCATTACATTTTTAATGATTGCTGCACAAAACGACAAGTTGCATTGTATCTTATTTGATCTGGATTCGTTACCGAAATTTGGCATCATTCTTCTATTGTAAGATAACCAGAAAATGGCTTGCAAGACCGACAACTCAGTTCGTCTTGATGATCATGACTGGTGCCTTTAGTATGTTCACAACGATGTTATTTCCCCAATTAAGATTATAGTTCCAAATATAGAAAGTGAAATTGACATTTATCCAACAAAAGTTACACCCGGATATTGAGTGAATGGCAGCCAGTTGATAACTTAATTTTTTATCAGACCTAAATGACCCAAGAGATTTCTTATGCCTAAATGTCAACATAAAAGAAATCTGCAACTTTGAATGCAGATCAAAGAAGTGTACGAATAAAGGTGACAGGTACGCGATAGTGGAATTTAATTAACTTAAAACGTGGCGTACCAAATATAGAAACGTATCAAAAATAACAAACCGTAATTGAAATAGGTAGTCAACATTTTCTGTATTTAAATAAAATATGATAACATTTAACCAGGCTACTTTTGCAATGATAAAAATACAGTTTAAATTTGTGAGTATATTTATTTCATTATTTTGTTTGTTTATTTTGTTTTTAATTTTAATCATGCAGATGAAAATTAAAGTAATAAAATGAACGGATATATAAAATAAATATAGCTAAAATGTTGGAGTTAATGTGTAAAAAAAAATGACGTAGAGCACCTGTTTACATGCTGCATTAACAGCAGTTATTCTAGCTAGTGTCCGACATGATTTTCTTCAGTTGTAAAATTGTTTTATTTTGTTTATTTTATTTGTTTTGCTGGGAAATTAAAGGCTCTGCATTTGCCTGAGAAGCTAGAAAATTACTTTTTTCTGAGGCTACCTCCGTGGTCCCGATCGTATGATATTTTGATTTTATGCCTATGTAATAAATGCCTAACACACCTAAAGTTTTATTTCCGGGGGGAATGGTTAGGGCTATGATGTTTCACTCCACTTTCAACAATATTTCAGTTATATCGTCGCGATCAGTTTTATTAGTGGAGGAAACTGGAATACTCGGAGAAAACAACTGACCTGTCGCAAATCACTGCCAAACTTGATCACATAATGCTATATCGAGTACACCGCGCCATGAGCGGGATTCGAACACACACATTTAGTGGTGATAGGCACTGATTGCATATATATAGGTAGTTGTAAATGCAACTACCATACGATCACAACCACGACGGTCCCTTTCTTCATATATAACGTAGATATCTAATTTAGTGCACATGACGCGTTTCTTGAATAATCTTCATCGGATACGAACAAAGTCAAAAGATCGGAAAGACAAAATATAAATTATTTGAGAGGATCGAAACCTTAGTTTTATATAATAATTTATTTATTTTGTAACTGTAGTATTTCTACTAATATCTTACCGTTTTGATATAGACATAAATTAATCGGGCCCCCGCCTATCACGACCAGGGCCTAGATGTTTCCCATCAACTGTTGTTTAACTTTCGTTATTTTTTAAACTGACACTTTTAATAAACTATATTTTAGATAAGCAGTATGTAATATGTATTTAGTGTTAGATACTTGTAATGTTTCGTGTTATCATTTGCTTGTTGGAGGATAAAGGTATTTTCTTTATATTATATTTCAGATAAAACAAACGTTGTGATAATGTGTGTGTACATTTTCTCTTTTCTGTGTTGTGATGTCCGTTACGATTTCTGCATAAAAACGATGTTCGGTTCGTACTTACCTCCGGTTGTTTGTAGGAGGGGCTGGGCTCAAGTCTTGCTTACGTTATTTGTATTAGTTTGTGTATAGTGGTGTACAACACATATTGTATTGTGCCTTTGTTTTGTTTTATTTGTCTTGTTGCCAGTTTCTCTGGATTGTCCATTTTTTATTTCCCCTTCGGTGTTCTCTAACTTTTATTTTCAACATTATTTCAGTTATATCGCGCGGTCGGATTTATTGATGATGTACCTGATAGAAAAATCACGAATCTATCACCATTCGCTGATGAACTGGAACATGTAGATAGTATAGAGTACATGTCGGCACAAGAAGTAGTCTAAAACACAAACCTTACAACTCGAAAAATTATTATATGATACTCATGCATTTAAGCAATTTTCTTAAAATAAAACTGTAAACTATTACATTCAGCCTATGCCAACATTTTAAAAAATACATATAAAAAGGTAAAAAGGATGGTTGGCATAGATTGAATAGGTTAATTGTTATATAAACATGATTAGCAGGGACGGATCCAGGATTTCTAGTTAGGGGGGGGGGGGACGCACTTAAAAAAATTGCGCCGAACGGTGGGAGGCGCGAACATTTTTGGGAAATTTCGTGTGAATAATCACGATTTTACGCCAAAAAATCATATTTTTTTCCAATTATAAAGGGGGGCACGCGCCGGGTGCGCCCCCCCCCCCCTGGATCCGCCCCTGACTAGTCATGTTTAATTAGTGTAAAATCGGCGGAGATGTCAATGTACTCCAAGTCCACAATTAATTTTTAATGTAAGGTTGTCTTGTTTTTGTGCGAGTATTGAGTGAATAAACTAAGTAGGAAATAAGTATTTAAAATCATATTTTATGGAAATAACTAACAAAAAATCAGTATATCAGCACATATATTTAATATCAAATTTTATAAAAATAATTAGGATATTATAACCACATATATTTTAACATCCATCATTACGAAAATAAAATAGGATATTATAAGCATATATATTTTTATATCATACTTCATGAAAATAAATTAGGATATTATAAGCATAGATATTTTTTTTAGCATACTTCATGAAAATAAATTAAAGGTATTATAGGCACAGATATTATTCATTAATTACTGTAATCAAATATTATCCCCAATCACATCAATATGAAAATGACTTATCTGATGATTAATTAGCTTGGAGTGAAATTAATTATCTTATAAATAATTAGCTTGGAGTGAACTGAATTATCTTATGATTAATTAGTTTGGAGTGAGCAATTAAAAAATACTCTTCAAAATTATGATAACTCTAAATTGATAAATACATTTTATTAAAAACTTTTGAATTTAGATTTTAAGAAAATTGCTTAAATGCATGAGTATCATATAATATCTTAAATTCATACAAAGATTGCTTAATATTTAAATTATTCTAAAAAAATTTATTTTCATCTTTTTTATTTACAGATTTTTGTTTAATTTAATTTTATATATAAATTTTTACAAGTTTAATTTTTTTTTTCGAGTTGTAAATTTTAACAGACTTATTCTTATATGTTTAGATTGTTTTTTGTTTATTTATTTTTTTATATATAATAAATTTCACTTTTGAGACCTGCATTTCCAAATTTACTTACCTGTAACTGTCATTAATTGCTATATAAACACCTGTAATATAATGTTTGTTGGCATACCTTGAATATGATATTTCAAAATGTTGGCGTAGGTTGAAGACACCATATAGATGGCTGTTAATATGATCGCGACCATGTCGGCTTAGCCAGCTTATGTGATATGTCAAATGAAGTATATAATTCGTTTTTTTTTAATAAATCATTCTTAGTGGGGTTCGTGTTGCCAATCTTTTAATGTTTTTGTGTTGTCCTATTATGTGTCCTTACGTTCTGAGTTCCGTGTTGTGATATCGGTTACGATTTCCGCATAAAAACGATGTTCGGTTAGTCTCTACCTCCAATTATTTGTATGAGGGCTCATGTCTTATTTACGTTTTTTGTGTTTGTTTACGTATAGTGGTGTCCAGCACATATATTGTGTTGTGTTTTTGCTTTGTTTTTCTTCGTTTTGTGCACCATATGTTGCCAGTTTTTCTAGATTGTCCATTTTTGATTGCCTCTTCGTTTTTCTCTAACGTTTACCTCACCTATTGTATTACCATTGTTTTCAGATTACAATCCTGAATTATGCTGACAAAGTATATATTGACAGTACTTTGGGGGTCAATGGTAAGTGTAGCAACTGAATGGAATAATAAACAAGTTTAATGATAAATGTAGTGACTGAACGATCGGTGGTTTCATGTCAAGTGAGCAATTTTTCAGCCATATCATGGCGAGAACAAGCTATATTTCGACGAGATGATGATGTCTAGCTGCTTTGTACCAAAACAACACGCTAAGCTGTATTTTTATGTTGCTGGCTCACTAAAACAACAGTTCACGGATAAACGTGTCGCTACACTCAGACACATTCGGTCTCCGAGCATACCAGTTTTTTTCTCTCTTATTAATGCTCGACACTATTTGAAAAAAAAAATACATAAAAAACAATGTGAAATATTGCCATTTTCAAAAGCAGGACATGAAGCGTCGATGTGATATTATAATTTTTGTTTTGTTTAAAACAATGATAATTTAATAGTATTTTTGCTTTTGTTTTAATGTTGCTTCAGTCAAAATTGTTGTATGATTTATCAAATATTTCAGTTTGCATTTCCGGATGAAATTCATAAAAAGACTTGCAGAGACAGGGACGGATTAATGTTACCACTTTTAGAATTCAAAATATCAACATGTACAATGTGCTATTTCTACTTAATTAAAGAAAGCCACAAGTTTCACCCAATTAAAGGCTGTAGGGGAACAAATGACCGAACAGCGTGTCTGAAAGAAAACAATAACAACAGATGTCACTGTCCCTCCATTGACAATAACACGTCTATAGATTACGTCGCCAGGACCATACACAGTTCAAAGGTCGTGGAACAGTGGAAATGGTGCTGTGAAGATGCAGAAAAGTGTTGTCAACAGCAACTGTTGAACGTATATGATAGAACTGAAAATAATTCCGAATGTCCACAGACTTGGGATGGGTGGATGTGTTGGAATGCAACAGATAGAGGCAACACTGTAACTCGACCGTGTCCAAGATTCCTAAATTATTCAGATGATAATGATAAAAGTAAGTTGTCAACTTTCCGATAAGCATAGAGCATTACTAGTAATATTCATTTGTTAACGCCATCATTATACATCTCTGGATTCATAAAGTAACGATTTTGATGATCCAGAAAAATGGTTCTCCAGGAATAAAAATCACTGTAACTATCCACATAAGAGACATGCGATTTTTGTTGTTGATATTGTTTTGTATTAAGAAGAGAGTGAAGATACCAAAGGGGTAACCAGAACCCGTAAATCAAAGAGGTAACCAGAACCCGTAAATCGAAGAAGGACAGACAACACAATGGCCAAAAGAAAAAGGACAAAAAGACAAACAACGATCTACAAAACATACACATAAAACTAAAGATTGAGTAACAAGATACCCACGTAAAACCGGGGGTGAACTCCGCTGCACCGGAAGGGTATGCAGTTCCTACTCCACTGGTGGCACCCGTCGTGTTAATCTAGTTATAAACCCGGTGATAAGTCACGAATAAGGAAAGGACAGGGAAGTGCTTACGACAATTTAGCATAGAGTGGGGAATAGTTGTGTAAAGGGTAAAGAAGTCAAATGTTTACTGCTATTGCAGGAGGAGATAGACCTAGATTGTATGTACTCTAGCAGATTTTTAGAGTTCTTCGGAATCCACGTTTGGTGAAATGTCTGGTATTTATTGGATTATTCTTCATTTTGTTAGTATACAAACGTACAGGAGAATTAATGAGATGCAACAAATAATGTCAAGGGTCAAAATAAACGTTAGAGAAAACCGAAGGGAAAATGAAGAATAGACATTCCACAGTCACTGGCAACATTGGACACACAAGACACATGACGAAGACAAGCAAAACATAAAAAATACAACACAACACATAAGACTTCTGTCATATATAGCTTTTCCACACATGATATTAAATTAGATGTATATGTTTACGTCTTTATTACCACCACTGTCTCGATTCCTCTGCTTGTGGATTATTAGTCGCCGAGGATGTCATCCGACAGGTAACCAGTGTTCTGACATTTCCGTCATGCATTTGGAACCTTAGACAATTTTGGTTATCCTGATTAGGTAGTTTGGTTTACGTGCTCCACAAGAACTTGAAAATATTTACCTTTCCAATCTTTTCACTAGGAGCTTACTTAATGAAGGTTATTCCTGAAACGCACTATATTAGATTTCTACGTTTTTAATAGGATTTCCGGTCAAGTACAAACGATTGGCAAATACCTAAATACTATAGTGGCATGAATATTGAAGTTTTGACAGTGACTCATACAAATTGTCGTATCTGAATATTAAAGACCATATATGTGTCTGGACTATAAATGAGGAACGAAAATCCATATCATTTGAGTGAGTGAGTGAGTGAGTGAGTTTTCTCATGGCGAGAACAAGTCAATGTTCAATGATATGATGATGAGGTTCGCTTTGCATTAGACCAACACTCAATTAGATTTCTAAGTTTTTAATAGGATTGCCCGTCAAGTTGGATTTTTATTGTGCTAACGCTTCGAAACAACAGTTCGCGGAAAGACATATCGCCCCACTCGGACACATTATCCTGATTCCGAGCCAACCAGTCTTTCCTCTTTCTCCTTAATGTTGCGTGCTTACCGGAGAAGCAACAGATACCAATTTTATAGTCTTTGATTTGACCCGATCGGGACTCGAACCCAAGATCTACCACACTCGACGCGAGCAGGCTAACCATTACACCACCGATGCGGTTCATATAAATTGATTAAACACCCACATTTGTTTTACATGTTCACTTAGGTTATTGATATCTCACTGTTTCTTGTGAACTCGTTTCCTTTTCAGATTATGTGTCCAAAACATGTACTGGAAATAGTTCGTGGTGGATTGACCGACAAACTAATAAAGAGAAAACCGATTATTCTAACTGCCTATCACAAGAAGTTTTAAATCGATTGAAGGTTTGTCAAAAGTTCATGAATAATGATTTAATAAGAAAAAAGCAAACAATTTTAATAATATTTTGTTCAATACTCAACAACTCTTGCAAAATACTATTCAGCTTTAAGCAATGTTCAAAAATATGCGTTAGATTGAAGTGTTCGCTACGAAAGTTTTACTGTCGACGTCGTGAACCGACCTTGTCTTTACGTCCATTTGATAAAAACGTAGATGCGTAGACGCGAATTTTGTAATAACCTTCAATTTAACCATGTTCTCATTATTTACTGACTACGTAGACGCTTTTTTGGAATAACCTTCAATTTAACCATGTTCTCGATATTTACTGAATACGTAGACGCGTTTTTGTAATAGCCTTCAATTTAACCATGTTCTCGATATTTACTGAATAATTAGACGCGTTTTTGGAATAACGTTCAATTTAACCTCGTTCACGAGATTTACTCGATTTTGACCATTACTCTAAGTAACACAGTTGTTGTTACATGTGGAGAAAGAAACTTCTTAACCTTCCAGAGCACATGAGTTACATGATGTTACATGTGGAGAAAGAAACTTCTTAACCTTCCAGAGCACATGAGTTACATGATGTTACATGTGGAGAAAGAAACTTCTTAACCTTCCAGAGCACATGAGTTCATCCAGTTATTGATTATGTCCGTGTTACTTATCTTTAATTTACTGTGTTTGTTCACGTTAATTATTGGCTTTCTTGCCATGTGTTTGTCTTCTTATATCGACTGTCTTTTCACGGCTTGGTATCTTCTGCCATTTTTATTTTTCAGTTTCATCAGAATACAACGATTGTTAGTTTAGCATTTAATACATTAGGGATAGTGTTACTTGTTCCTGCTATTGTTATTTTCCTGCTGTACAGGTATATATCAATATTAAAAGTAATTGAGTGAATGATTGTTGTTTAACGCCAAGTAAGTAATTCTTCAGCTATATCAGGCAAGAACAAATTTACATTTCAATGCGATGATGATATTATCTGCTATGTTCTGGACCAACACGCTTAGTTGGAATTTTTAGGGCTAGCTGACTGGACCAACAATCCCGGACATACTGATTGCGAGCCAACCAATCTTTACTCTTACTCGTTAAAGTTGAATGCTTTGCGGAGAAGCAATAAATACCAATGTTGTAGTCTTTGGTTTGACCCGACCAGAGCTCGAACTTACAGTGTACCGCACTCGAGGCGAGCACGCTATATCTTCACATCACCGATGCGGTTAGAATGTTTAATTGATATAAAATATGAAAAATAAGTAAACTAAGGGACAGTAATCATGCTATGCTATCCATCATTCAACATCAAAAGAAGACAATCAATTTAATGTTTAATTGATATGCAATGAGTTAGCAGAATATGAAGAGGAGAAAAAAACGTTTACCAAAGGAAATACGCTTTGTAATCAAACAATAAAATAAACACCAATTTACGATGAAATGAAACCAGCAATTTAAAGCTTAATTGATGTACAATACGTCAGTAGAATATGAAAAATGACTAAGAACATGAAAATAATAAGACTACAATCCACAACGAAATAAGACAACACAAGAACCCACTATATATATACTATCACAGGAACGTGCAGATGGAATGAGAATAAAAAGAACTGATCAAAGTCAACGATATGGCTTAAAGCAGTCGCATGGAAAGATATGTTAACAAAGGCATTGCCAATGTCATGTTTTCCTCTTATTTGACACCTTGCCTTTTTTGCAGTATATTTACAAATATTTACAATAGTTTAAGAACGTTTCATGGTAGAATTCAAGAAAAGTTTGACGATACCAAGGGTTCTTCAGAAGCCATAAATCGGAGAAGAATAAACAATACAATGGCTAAAAGAAAAGGGACAAAAGACAAACGATTATTCACAGAACAAGTCATTCTCAATAATGTATGGCATCATGGTGTCAAACACATATTGTGTTGTGTTTTTGTTTTGTTTTTCATCGTCTTGTGTACCCTATGTTGCCAGTTTCTATGGATTGTCCATTTCTTATTACTCCTTCGGTATTCTCTAATGTTTCTATGGATTGTCCATTTCTTATTACTCCTTCGGTATTCTCTAACGTTTCTATGGATTGTCCATTTCTTATTACTCCTTCGGTATTCTCTAATGTTTATTTCTAAAGTCATACCGCTTAAAAGAAACAATTCATAAAGCTTTTAGTCATAGAAACTATGGCTCAAAATTTGTTGTGTTAGGCTACAATTCCACATATTTTTCAAACAAAATTCATAAAGGTAAAACATGCTACTCCGAGGAACAAGTGATCAGTATGCTGGAGTTCCTCATCGATAACATATTTGTCTCCTTTGGAGGGACACTGTTTCAGCAGGTCGTCGGCATACCAATGGGTACGAATTGTGCCCTTCTTCTAGCCGATTTATTTTTATACTCATATGAGTCGGAGTTTCTTCAAAAGCTTGTAAAAGATAAGAAGATTCATGAGGCTAGAGCCTTTAATTTCACATACAGGTATATTGATGACGTTTTATCTATCAATAATTCTAGATTTGCAGAATTTCTTCCATTGATATACCCTCCAGAGCTGGAAGTTAAAGAGACCACCGATACAGCTTCGTCCGCATCATTTTTGGACTTATACCTCGAATTTGACGACAGTGGTCAACTCAGTACTAAAATTTATGATAAGCGGGACGACTTCAATTTTAAAATCATAAATTTTCCAAACATGTGCAGCAATATACCAGCTTCTCCTGCATATGGTGTTTACATCTCGCAATTGATTCGCTATGCAAGGGCCAGTAGCAATTATTCTGATTTCCTGAAACGTCATCTTCATCTGAAAAACAGGCTACTGGACCAGGGCTATAAAAAGATTCGCCTTATTCGATCTCTTAAAAAGTTTATATTCCGATACCAATATCTTGTCGAAATATATTCCGTCTCTGCAGAAAAAATTATAAGCGATGCATTTTCATATAGTGAAAATGTATAAAGATAAAGAAGTCAAAAATGTCAAGAATTTTTTTTTGTCAATGTGTGACGTAAAAATATTTTTGACATTTACGTCACCGAATATGGTACTGCTTTGACTACTATTTTACCTATTTTGTTCCTGTATTTAAATACTGTTACAGTGACAGCCGGAACCTTTGAACCGTAATGAGAGCGGGAGGTTTGGCGCCTTAAAATCTGATTCAACCCACCATTTCTTTAGAAATGCCTGTACCAAGTCAGGGTCATTACGGTTTTCACAGTTTTCCGGTTGTTGACTGATTTTGTCTGTTTATATAATTATGAGTTTTGACTTTCCCTTTGTAAGATTGTTCGGAGTTCGGTAATTTTGTTATTACCTTTATTTGAAGTGAAAACTGGAAAAAAAATACAATTCTAAATATTTTCTAATACCAATGTTGAATTTTTTATTCCAGGAATTTACGTCATCAGAACAGAATAAAACTTCACATACATCTATTTATATCTTTACTTGTGAGCGGAATATCTGTCATGTGTTGGGATGTTGTTATAAAATATAAGAGAATAGTTAATGATGTCAACCATTCTGTCCTACAGGATAATCAGGTATATACAATAAATAATTCATGATAATTTTATCCTTAACCGATATACAGTGTATCAATATTTATTTAGCATATATATTTTATATATTTTGATTGCCTTTTCTTTGTACTGGAAATATAAATTGTATTATTCACTCATGTATCACTGTACACATGTATAATATTACGAGCTAAGTTTAATTCGAAAATGTGTTATGCGATGTTCGGTTCGTCTTTACCTCCAGTTGTTTGTGGGAGAGCTCGTGTCTTATTTAGGTTATTTATGTTTGCTTGGTTCGTCTTTACCTCCAGTTGTTTGTAGGAGAGCTCGTGTCTTATTTATGTTATTTGTGTTTGTTTTGTTCGTCTTTACCTCCAGTTGTTTGTAGGAGAGCTCGTGTCTTATTTAGGTTATTTGTGTTTGTTTGGTTCGTCTTTACCTCCAGTTGTTTGTGGGAGAGCTCGTGTCTTATTTAGGTTATTTGTGTTTGTTTGGTTCGTCTTTACCTCCAGTTGTTTGTAGGAGATCTCGTGTCTTATTTAGGTTATTTGTGTTTGTTTTGTTCGTCTTTACCTCCAGTTGTTTGTAGGAGAGCTCGTGTCTTATTTAGGTTATTTATGTTTGTTTTGTTCGTCTTTACCTCCAGTTGTTTGTAGGAGAACTCGTGTCTTATTTAGGTTATTTGTGTTTGTTTGGTTCGTCTTTACCTCCAGTTGTTTGTAGGAGAGCTCGTGTCTTATTTAGGTTATTTATGTTTGTTTGGTTCGTCTTTACCTCCAGTTGTTTGTAGGAGAACTCTTGTCTTATTTAGGTTATTTGTGTTTGTTTTGTTCGTCTTTACCTCCAGTTGTTTGTAGGAGAACTCGTGTCTTATTTAGGTTATTTATGTTTGTTTGGTTCGTCTTTACCTCCAGTTGTTTGTAGGAGAGCTCGTGTCTTATTTAGGTTATTTGTGTTTGTTTGGTTCGTCTTTACCTCCAGTTGTTTGTAGGACAACTCTTGTCTTATTTAGGTTATTTGTGTTTGTTTTGTTCGTCTTTACCTCCAGTTGTTTGTAGGAGAACTCTTGTCTTATTTAGGTTATTTGTGTTTGTTTTGTTCGTCTTTACCTCCAGTTGTTTGTAGGAGAGCTCGTGTCTTATTTAGGTTATTTATGTTTGTTTGGTTCGTCTTTACCTCCAGTTGTTTGTAGAAGAACTCGTGTCTTATTTAGGTTATTTATGTTTGTTTGGTTCGTCTTTACCTCCAGTTGTTTGTAGGAGAGCTCGTGTCTTATTTAGGTTATTTGTGTTTGTTTGGTTCGTCTTTACCTCCAGTTGTTTGTAGGAGAACTCGTGTCTTATTTAGGTTATTTATGTTTGTTTGGTTCGTCTTTACATCCAGTTGTTTGTAGGAGAGCTCGTGTCTTATTTAGGTTATTTGTGTTTGTTTGGTTCGTCTTTACCTCCAGTTGTTTGTGGGAGAGCTCGTGTCTTATTTAGGTTATTTGTGTTTGTTTGGTTCGTCTTTACCTCCAGTTGTTTGTAGGAGAGCTCGTGTCTTATTTAGGTTATCTATGTTTGTTTGGTTCGTCTTTACCTCCAGTTGTTTGTAGGAGAGCTCGTGTCTTATTTAGGTTATTTGTGTTTGTTTGGTTCGTCTTTACCTCCAGTTGTTTGTGGGAGAGCTCATGTCTTATTTAGGTTATTTGTGTTTGTTTGGTTCGTCTTTACCTCCAGTTGTTTGTAGGAGAGCTCGTGTCTTATTTAGGTTATTTATGTTTGTTTTGTTCGTCTTTACCTCCAGTTGTTTGTAGGAGAGCTCGTGTCTTATTTAGGTTATTTATGTTTGTTTGGTTCGTCTTTACCTCCAGTTGTTTGTAGGAGAGCTCGTGTCTTATTTAGGTTATCTATGTTTGTTTGGTTCGTCTTTACCTCCAGTTGTTTGTAGGAGAGCTCGTGTCTTATTTAGGTTATTTATGTTTGTTTTGTTCGTCTTTACCTCCAGTTGTTTGTTGGAGAGCTCGTGTCTTATTTAGGTTATTTATGTTTGTTTGGTTTGTCTTTACCTCCAGTTGTTTGTGGGAGAGCTCGTGTCTTATTTAGGTTATTTGTGTTTGTTTGATTCGTCTTTACCTCCAGTTGTTTGTAGGAGAGCTCGTGTCTTATTTAGCTTATTTGTGTTTGTTTGGTTCGTCTTTTCCTCCAGTTGTTTGTAGGAGAACTCGTGTCTTATTTAGGTTATTTATGTTTGTTTGATTCTTCTTTACCTCCAGTTGTTTGTAGGAGAGCTCGTGTCTTATTTAGGTTATTTATGTTTCTTTGGTTCGTCTTTACCTCCAGTTGTTTGTAGGAGAGCTCGTGTCTTATTTAGGTTATTTGTGTTTGTTTGGTTCGTCTTTACCTCCAGTTGTTTGTAGGAGAGCTCGTGTCTTATTTAGGTTATTTATGTTTGTTTGGTTCGTCGTTACCTCCAGTTGTTTGTAGGAGAACTCGTGTCTTATTTATGTTATTTATGTTTGTTTGGTTCGTCTTTACCTCCAGTTGTTTGTAGGAGAGCTCGTGTCTTATTTAGGTTATTTATGTTTGTTTGGTTCGTCTTTACCTCCAGTTGTTTGTGGGAGAGCTCGTGTCTTATTTATGTTATTTATGTTTGTTTGGTTCGTCTTTACCTCCAGTTGTTTGTAGGAGAGCTCGTGTCTTATTTAGGTTATTTGTGTTTGTTTGGTTCGTCTTTACCTCCAGTTGTTTGTAGGAGAGCTCGTGTCTTATTTAGGTTATTTGTGTTTGTTTGGTTCGTCTTTACCTCTAGTTGTTTGTGGGAGAGCTCGTGTCTTATTTAGGTTATTTGTGTTTGTTTGGTTCGTCTTTACCTCCAGTTGTTTGTAGGAGAGCTCGTGTCTTATTTAGGTTATCTATGTTTGTTTGGTTCGTCTTTACCTCCAGTTGTTTGTAGGAGAGCTCGTGTCTTATTTAGGTTATTTGTGTTTGTTTGGTTCGTCTTTACCTCTAGTTGTTTGTGGGAGAGCTCGTGTCTTATTTAGGTTATTTGTGTTTGTTTGGTTCGTCTTTACCTCCAGTTGTTTGTAGGAGAGCTCGTGTCTTATTTAAGTTATCTATGTTTGTTTGGTTCGTCTTTACCTCCAGTTGTTTGTAGGAGAGCTCGTGTCTTATTTAGGTTATTTGTGTTTGTTTGGTTCGTCTTTACCTCCAGTTGTTTGTGGGAGAGCTCGTGTCTTATTTAGGTTATTTGTGTTTGTTTGGTTCGTCTTTACCTCCAGTTGTTTGTAGGAGAGCTCGTGTCTTATTTAGGTTATTTATGTTTGTTTGGTTCGTCTTTACCTCCAGTTGGTTGTAGGAGAGCTCGTGTCTTATTTAGGTTATCTATGTTTGTTTGGTTCGTCTTTACCTCCAGTTGTTTGTAGGAGAGCTCGTGTCTTATTTAGGTTATTTGTGTTTGTTTGGTTCGTCGTTACCTCCAGTTGTTTGTAGGAGAGCTCGTGTCTTATTTAGGTTATTTATGTTTGTTTGGTTTGTCTTTACCTCCAGTTGTTTGTGGGAGAGCTCGTGTCTTATTTAGGTTATTTATGTTTGTTTGGTTCGTCTTTACCTCCAGTTGTTTGTAGGAGAGCTCGTGTCTTATTTAGGTTATTTGTGTTTGTTTGGTTCGTCTTTACCTCCAGTTGTTTGTAGGAGAGCTCGTGTCTTATTTAGGTTATTTGTGTTTGTTTGGTTCGTCGTTACCTGCAGTTGTTTGTAGGAGAGCTCGTGTCTTATTTAGGTTATTTGTGTTTGTTTGGTTCGTCGTTACCTCCAGTTGTTTGTAGGAGAACTCGTGTCTTATTTAGGTTATTTGTGTTTGTTTGGTTCGTCTTTACCTCCAGTTGTTTGTAGGAGAGCTCGTGTCTTATTTAGGTTATTTATGTTTGTTTGGTTCGTCTTTACCTCCAGTTGTTTGTAGGAGAGCTCGTGTCTTATTTAGGTTATTTGTGTTTGTTTGGTTCGTCTTTACCTGCAGTTGTTTGTAGGAGAGCTCGTGTCTTATTTAGGTTATTTGTGTTTGTTTGGTTCGTCGTTACCTCCAGTTGTTTGTAGGAGAACTCGTGTCTTATTTAGGTTATTTGTGTTTGTTTGGTTCGTCTTTACCTCCAGTTGTTTGTAGGAGAGCTCGTGTCTTATTTAGGTTATTTATGTTTGTTTGGTTCGTCTTTACCTCCAGTTGTTTGTAGGAGAGCTCGTGTCTTATTTAGGTTATTTGTGTTTGTTTGGTTCGTCTTTACCTCCAGTTGTTTGTAGGAGAGCTCGTGTCTTATTTAGGTTATTTGTGTTTGTTTGGTTCGTCTTTACCTCCAGTTGTTTGTAGGAGAGCTCGTGTCTTCTTTAGGGTATTTGTGTTTGTTTGGTTCGTCTTTACCTCCAGTTGTTTGTAGGAGAGCTCGTGTCTTATTTAGGTTATTTGTGTTTGTTTGGTTCGTCTTTACCTCCAGTTGTTTGTAAGAGAACTCGTGTCTTATTTAGGTTATTTATGTTTGTTTAGTTCGTCTCTACCTCCAGTTGTTTTTGGGAGAGCTCGTGTCTTATTTAGGTTATTTGTGTTTGTTTGGTTCGTCTTTACCTCCAGTTGTTTGTGGGAGAGCTCGTGTCTTATTTAGGTTATTTATGTTTGTTTGATTCGTCTTTACCTCCAGTTGTTTGTAGGAGAGCTCGTGTCTTATTTAGGTTATTTATGTTTGTTTGGTTCGTCTTTACCTCCAGTTGTTTGTAGGAGAGCTCGTGTCTTATTTAGGTTATTTGTGTTTGTTTGGTTCGTCTTTACCTCCAGTTGTTTGTAGGAGAGCTCGTGTCTTATTTAGGTTATTTGTGTTTGTTTGGTTCGTCTTTACCTCCAGTTGTTTGTAGGAGAGCTCGTGTCTTATTTAGGTTATTTATGTTTGTTTGATTCGTCTTTACCTCCAGTTGTTTGTAGGAGAGCTCGTGTCTTCTTTAGGTTATTTATGTTTGTTTGGTTCGTCGTTACCTCCAGTTGTTTGTAGGAGAGCTCGTGTCTTCTTTAGGTTATTTATGTTTGTTTGGTTCGTCTTTACCTCCAGTTGTTTGTAGGAGAGCTCGTGTCTTATTTAGGTTATTTATGTTTGTTTGGTTCGTCTTTACCTCCAGTTGTTTGTAGGAGAACTCGTGTCTTCTTTAGGTTATTTGTGTTTGTTTGGTTTGTCTTTACATCCAGTTGTTTGTAGGAGAGCTCGTGTCTTATTTAGGTTATTTATGTTTGTTTGGTTCGTCTTTACCTCCAGTTGTTTGTAGGAGAGCTCGTGTCTTCTTTAGGTTATTTATGTTTGTTTGGTTCGTCTTTACCTCCAGTTGTTTGTAGGAGAGCTCGTGTCTTATTTAGGTTATTTGTGTTTGTTTGGTTCGTCTTTACCTCCAGTTGTTTGTAGGAGAGCTCGTGTCTTATTTAGGTTATTTATGTTTGTTTGGTTCGTCGTTACCTCCAGTTGTTTGTAGGAGAGCTCGTGTCTTATTTAGGTTATTTATGTTTGTTTGGTTCGTCTTTACCTCCAGTTGTTTGTTGGAGAGCTCGTGTCTTATTTAGGTTATTTATGTTTGTTTGGTTCGTCTTTACCTCCAGTTGTTTGTAGGAGAGCTCGTGTCTTATTTAGGTTATTTGTGTTTGTTTTGTTCGTCTTTACCTCCAGTTGTTTGTAGGAGAGCTCGTGTCTTATTTAGGTTATTTATGTTTGTTTGGTTCGTCTTTACCTCCAGTTGTTTGTAGGAGAACTCGTGTCTTATTTAGGTTATTTGTGTTTGTTTGATTCGTCTTTACCTCCAGTTGTTTGTAGGAGAGCTCGTGTCTTATTTAGGTTATTTATGTTTGTTTGATTCGTCTTTACCTCCAGTTGTTTGTAGGAGAGCTCGTGTCTTATTTTGGTTATTTATGTTTGTTTGGTTTGTCTTTACCTCCAGTTGTTTGTAGGAGAGCTCGTGTCTTATTTAGGTTATTTATGTTTGTTTGATTCGTCTTTACCTCCAGTTGTTTGTGGGAGAGCTCGTGTCATATTTAGGTTATTTGTGTTTGTTTGGTTCGTCTTTACCTCCAGTTGTTTGTAGGAGAGCTCGTGTCTTATTTAGGTTATTTGTGTTTGTTTGGTTCGTCTTTACCTCCAGTTGTTTGTAGGAGAGCTCGTGTCTTCTTTAGGTTATTTGTGTTTGTTTGGTTCGTCTTTACCTCCAGTTGTTTGTAGGAGAGCTCGTGTCTTATTTAGGTTATTTATGTTTGTTTGGTTCGTCTTTACCTCCAGTTGTTTGTAGGAGAGCTCGTGTCTTATTTAGGTTATTTGTGTTTGTTTGGTTCGTCTTTACCTGCAGTTGTTTGTAGGAGAGCTCGTGTCTTATTTAGGTTATTTGTGTTTGTTTGGTTCGTCGTTACCTCCAGTTGTTTGTAGGAGAACTCGTGTCTTATTTAGGTTATTTGTGTTTGTTTGGTTCGTCTTTACCTCCAGTTGTTTGTAGGAGAGCTCGTGTCTTATTTAGGTTATTTATGTTTGTTTGGTTCGTCTTTACCTCCAGTTGTTTGTAGGAGAGCTCGTGTCTTATTTAGGTTATTTGTGTTTGTTTGGTTCGTCTTTACCTCCAGTTGTTTGTAGGAGAGCTCGTGTCTTATTTAGGTTATTTGTGTTTGTTTGGTTCGTCTTTACCTCCAGTTGTTTGTAGGAGAGCTCGTGTCTTATTTAGGTTATTTATGTTTGTTTAGTTCGTCTCTACCTCCAGTTGTTTTTGGGAGAGCTCGTGTCTTATTTAGGTTATTTGTGTTTGTTTGGTTCGTCTTTACCTCCAGTTGTTTGTGGGAGAGCTCGTGTCTTATTTAGGTTATTTATGTTTGTTTGATTCGTCTTTACCTCCAGTTGTTTGTAGGAGAGCTCGTGTCTTATTTAGGTTATTTGTGTTTGTTTGGTTCGTCTTTACCTCCAGTTGTTTGTAGGAGAGCTCGTGTCTTATTTAGGTTATTTGTGTTTGTTTGGTTCGTCTTTACCTCCAGTTGTTTGTAGGAGAGCTCGTGTCTTCTTTAGGGTATTTGTGTTTGTTTGGTTCGTCTTTACCTCCAGTTGTTTGTAGGAGAGCTCGTGTCTTATTTAGGTTATTTGTGTTTGTTTGGTTCGTCTTTACCTCCAGTTGTTTGTAAGAGAACTCGTGTCTTATTTAGGTTATTTATGTTTGTTTAGTTCGTCTCTACCTCCAGTTGTTTTTGGGAGAGCTCGTGTCTTATTTAGGTTATTTGTGTTTGTTTGGTTCGTCTTTACCTCCAGTTGTTTGTGGGAGAGCTCGTGTCTTATTTAGGTTATTTATGTTTGTTTGATTCGTCTTTACCTCCAGTTGTTTGTAGGAGAGCTCGTGTCTTATTTAGGTTATTTATGTTTGTTTGGTTCGTCTTTACCTCCAGTTGTTTGTAGGAGAGCTCGTGTCTTATTTAGGTTATTTGTGTTTGTTTGGTTCGTCTTTACCTCCAGTTGTTTGTAGGAGAGCTCGTGTCTTATTTAGGTTATTTGTGTTTGTTTGGTTCGTCTTTACCTCCAGTTGTTTGTAGGAGAGCTCGTGTCTTATTTAGGTTATTTATGTTTGTTTGATTCGTCTTTACCTCCAGTTGTTTGTAGGAGAGCTCGTGTCTTCTTTAGGTTATTTATGTTTGTTTGGTTCGTCGTTACCTCCAGTTGTTTGTAGGAGAGCTCGTGTCTTCTTTAGGTTATTTATGTTTGTTTGGTTCGTCTTTACCTCCAGTTGTTTGTAGGAGAGCTCGTGTCTTATTTAGGTTATTTATGTTTGTTTGGTTCGTCTTTACCTCCAGTTGTTTGTAGGAGAACTCGTGTCTTCTTTAGGTTATTTGTGTTTGTTTGGTTTGTCTTTACATCCAGTTGTTTGTAGGAGAGCTCGTGTCTTATTTAGGTTATTTATGTTTGTTTGGTTCGTCTTTACCTCCAGTTGTTTGTAGGAGAGCTCGTGTCTTCTTTAGGTTATTTATGTTTGTTTGGTTCGTCTTTACCTCCAGTTGTTTGTAGGAGAGCTCGTGTCTTATTTAGGTTATTTGTGTTTGTTTGGTTCGTCTTTACCTCCAGTTGTTTGTAGGAGAGCTCGTGTCTTATTTAGGTTATTTATGTTTGTTTGGTTCGTCGTTACCTCCAGTTGTTTGTAGGAGAGCTCGTGTCTTATTTAGGTTATTTATGTTTGTTTGGTTCGTCTTTACCTCCAGTTGTTTGTTGGAGAGCTCGTGTCTTATTTAGGTTATTTATGTTTGTTTGGTTCGTCTTTACCTCCAGTTGTTTGTAGGAGAGCTCGTGTCTTATTTAGGTTATTTGTGTTTGTTTGGTTCGTCTTTACCTCCAGTTGTTTGTAGGAGAGCTCGTGTCTTATTTAGGTTATTTATGTTTGTTTGGTTCGTCTTTACCTCCAGTTGTTTGTAGGAGAACTCGTGTCTTATTTAGGTTATTTGTGTTTGTTTGATTCGTCTTTACCTCCAGTTGTTTGTAGGAGAGCTCGTGTCTTATTTAGGTTATTTATGTTTGTTTGATTCGTCTTTACCTCCAGTTGTTTGTAGGAGAGCTCGTGTCTTATTTTGGTTATTTATGTTTGTTTGGTTTGTCTTTACCTCCAGTTGTTTGTAGGAGAGCTCGTGTCTTATTTAGGTTATTTATGTTTGTTTGATTCGTCTTTACCTCCAGTTGTTTGTGGGAGAGCTCGTGTCATATTTAGGTTATTTGTGTTTGTTTGGTTCGTCTTTACCTCCAGTTGTTTGTAGGAGAGCTCGTGTCTTATTTAGGTTATTTGTGTTTGTTTGGTTCGTCTTTACCTCCAGTTGTTTGTAGGAGAGCTCGTGTCTTCTTTAGGTTATTTGTGTTTGTTTGGTTCGTCTTTACCTCCAGTTGTTTGTAGGAGAGCTCGTGTCTTATTTAGGTTATTTGTGTTTGTTTGGTTCGTCTTTACCTCCAGTTGTTTGTAAGAGAACTCGTGTCTTATTTAGGTTATTTATGTTTGTTTAGTTCGTCTCTACCTCCAGTTGTTTTTGGGAGAGCTCGTGTCTTATTTAGGTTATTTGTGTTTGTTTGGTTCGTCTTTACCTCCAGTTGTTTGTGGGAGAGCTCGTGTCTTATTTAGGTTATTTATGTTTGTTTGATTCGTCTTTACCTCCAGTTGTTTGTAGGAGAGCTCGTGTCTTATTTAGGTTATTTATGTTTGTTTGGTTCGTCTTTACCTCCAGTTGTTTGTAGGAGAGCTCGTGTCTTATTTAGGTTATTTGTGTTTGTTTGGTTCGTCTTTACCTCCAGTTGTTTGTAGGAGAGCTCGTGTCTTATTTAGGTTATTTGTGTTTGCTTGGTTCGTCTTTACCTCCAGTTGTTTGTAGGAGAGCTCGTGTCTTATTTAGGTTATTTATGTTTGTTTGATTCGTCTTTACCTCCAGTTGTTTGTAGGAGAGCTCGTGTCTTCTTTAGGTTATTTATGTTTGTTTGGTTCGTCGTTACCTCCAGTTGTTTGTAGGAGAGCTCGTGTCTTCTTTAGGTTATTTATGTTTGTTTGGTTCGTCTTTACCTCCAGTTGTTTGTAGGAGAGCTCGTGTCTTATTTAGGTTATTTATGTTTGTTTGGTTCGTCTTTACCTCCAGTTGTTTGTAGGAGAACTCGTGTCTTCTTTAGGTTATTTGTGTTTGTTTGGTTTGTCTTTACATCCAGTTGTTTGTAGGAGAGCTCGTGTCTTATTTAGGTTATTTATGTTTGTTTGGTTCGTCTTTACCTCCAGTTGTTTGTAGGAGAGCTCGTGTCTTCTTTAGGTTATTTATGTTTGTTTGGTTCGTCTTTACCTCCAGTTGTTTGTAGGAGAGCTCGTGTCTTATTTAGGTTATTTGTGTTTGTTTGGTTCGTCTTTACCTCCAGTTGTTTGTAGGAGAGCTCGTGTCTTATTTAGGTTATTTATGTTTGTTTGGTTCGTCGTTACCTCCAGTTGTTTGTAGGAGAGCTCGTGTCTTATTTAGGTTATTTATGTTTGTTTGGTTCGTCTTTACCTCCAGTTGTTTGTTGGAGAGCTCGTGTCTTATTTAGGTTATTTATGTTTGTTTGGTTCGTCTTTACCTCCAGTTGTTTGTAGGAGAGCTCGTGTCTTATTTAGGTTATTTGTGTTTGTTTGGTTCGTCTTTACCTCCAGTTGTTTGTAGGAGAGCTCGTGTCTTATTTAGGTTATTTATGTTTGTTTGGTTCGTCTTTACCTCCAGTTGTTTGTAGGAGAACTCGTGTCTTATTTAGGTTATTTGTGTTTGTTTGATTCGTCTTTACCTCCAGTTGTTTGTAGGAGAGCTCGTGTCTTATTTAGGTTATTTATGTTTGTTTGATTCGTCTTTACCTCCAGTTGTTTGTAGGAGAGCTCGTGTCTTATTTAGGTTATTTATGTTTGTTTGGTTTGTCTTTACCTCCAGTTGTTTGTAGGAGAGCTCGTGTCTTATTTAGGTTATTTATGTTTGTTTGATTCGTCTTTACCTCCAGTTGTTTGTGGGAGAGCTCGTGTCATATTTAGGTTATTTGTGTTTGTTTGGTTTGTCTTTACCTCCAGTTGTTTGTAGGAGAGCTCGTGTCTTATTTAGGTTATTTATGTGTGTTTGGTTCGTCTTTACCTCCAGTTGTTTGTAGGAGAGCTCGTGTCTTATTTAGGTTATTTGTGTTTGTTTGGTTCGTCTTTACCTCCAGTTGTTTGCAGGAGAACTCGTGTCTTATTTAGGTTATTTATGTTTGTTTGGTTTGTCTTTACCTCCAGTTGTTTGTAGGAGAGCTCGTGTCTTATTTAGGTTATTTGTGTTTGTTTGGTTCGTCTTTACCTCCAGTTGTTTGTAGGAGAACTCGTGTCTTATTTAGGTTATTTATGTTTGTTTGGTTCGTCTTTACCTCCAGTTGTTTGTAGGAGAGCTCGTGTCTTATTTAGGTTATTTGTGTTTGTTTGGTTCGTCTTTACCTCCAGTTGTTTGTAGGAGAGCTCGTGTCTTATTTAGGTTATTTGTGTTTGTTTGGTTCGTCTTTACCTCCAGTTGTTTGTAGGAGAGCTCGTGTCTTCTTTAGGTTATTTGTGTTTGTTTGGTTCGTCTTTACCTCCAGTTGTTTGTAGGAGAGCTCGTGTCTTATTTAGGTTATTTATGTTTGTTTGGTTCGTCTTTACCTCCAGTTGTTTGTAGGAGAGCTCGTGTCTTATTTAGGTTATTTGTGTTTGTTTGGTTCGTCTTTACCTGCAGTTGTTTGTAGGAGAGCTCGTGTCTTATTTAGGTTATTTGTGTTTGTTTGGTTCGTCGTTACCTCCAGTTGTTTGTAGGAGAGCTCGTGTCTTATTTAGGTTATTTGTGTTTGTTTGGTTCGTCTTTACCTCCAGTTGTTTGTAGGAGAGCTCGTGTCTTATTTAGGTTATTTGTGTTTGTTTGGTTCGTCTTTACCTCCAGTTGTTTGTAGGAGAGCTCGTGTCTTATTTAGGTTATTTATGTTTGTTTAGTTCGTCTCTACCTCCAGTTGTTTTTGGGAGAGCTCGTGTCTTATTTAGGTTATTTGTGTTTGTTTGGTTCGTCTTTACCTCCAGTTGTTTGTGGGAGAGCTCGTGTCTTATTTAGGTTATTTATGTTTGTTTGATTCGTCTTTACCTCCAGTTGTTTGTAGGAGAGCTCGTGTCTTATTTAGGTTATTTGTGTTTGTTTGGTTCGTCTTTACCTCCAGTTGTTTGTAGGAGAGCTCGTGTCTTATTTAGGTTATTTGTGTTTGTTTGGTTCGTCTTTACCTCCAGTTGTTTGTAGGAGAGCTCGTGTCTTCTTTAGGGTATTTGTGTTTGTTTGGTTCGTCTTTACCTCCAGTTGTTTGTAGGAGAGCTCGTGTCTTATTTAGGTTATTTGTGTTTGTTTGGTTCGTCTTTACCTCCAGTTGTTTGTAAGAGAACTCGTGTCTTATTTAGGTTATTTATGTTTGTTTAGTTCGTCTCTACCTCCAGTTGTTTTTGGGAGAGCTCGTGTCTTATTTAGGTTATTTGTGTTTGTTTGGTTCGTCTTTACCTCCAGTTGTTTGTGGGAGAGCTCGTGTCTTATTTAGGTTATTTATGTTTGTTTGATTCGTCTTTACCTCCAGTTGTTTGTAGGAGAGCTCGTGTCTTATTTAGGTTATTTATGTTTGTTTGGTTCGTCTTTACCTCCAGTTGTTTGTAGGAGAGCTTGTGTCTTATTTAGGTTATTTGTGTTTGTTTGGTTCGTCTTTACCTCCAGTTGTTTGTAGGAGAGCTCGTGTCTTATTTAGGTTATTTGTGTTTGTTTGGTTCGTCTTTACCTCCAGTTGTTTGTAGGAGAGCTCGTGTCTTATTTAGGTTATTTATGTTTGTTTGATTCGTCTTTACCTCCAGTTGTTTGTAGGAGAGCTCGTGTCTTCTTTAGGTTATTTATGTTTGTTTGGTTCGTCGTTACCTCCAGTTGTTTGTAGGAGAGCTCGTGTCTTCTTTAGGTTATTTATGTTTGTTTGGTTCGTCTTTACCTCCAGTTGTTTGTAGGAGAGCTCGTGTCTTATTTAGGTTATTTATGTTTGTTTGGTTCGTCTTTACCTCCAGTTGTTTGTAGGAGAACTCGTGTCTTCTTTAGGTTATTTGTGTTTGTTTGGTTTGTCTTTACATCCAGTTGTTTGTAGGAGAGCTCGTGTCTTATTTAGGTTATTTATGTTTGTTTGGTTCGTCTTTACCTCCAGTTGTTTGTAGGAGAGCTCGTGTCTTCTTTAGGTTATTTATGTTTGTTTGGTTCGTCTTTACCTCCAGTTGTTTGTAGGAGAGCTCGTGTCTTATTTAGGTTATTTGTGTTTGTTTGGTTCGTCTTTACCTCCAGTTGTTTGTAGGAGAGCTCGTGTCTTATTTAGGTTATTTATGTTTGTTTGGTTCGTCGTTACCTCCAGTTGTTTGTAGGAGAGCTCGTGTCTTATTTAGGTTATTTATGTTTGTTTGGTTCGTCTTTACCTCCAGTTGTTTGTTGGAGAGCTCGTGTCTTATTTAGGTTATTTATGTTTGTTTGGTTCGTCTTTACCTCCAGTTGTTTGTAGGAGAGCTCGTGTCTTATTTAGGTTATTTGTGTTTGTTTGGTTCGTCTTTACCTCCAGTTGTTTGTAGGAGAGCTCGTGTCTTATTTAGGTTATTTATGTTTGTTTGGTTCGTCTTTACCTCCAGTTGTTTGTAGGAGAACTCGTGTCTTATTTAGGTTATTTGTGTTTGTTTGATTCGTCTTTACCTCCAGTTGTTTGTAGGAGAGCTCGTGTCTTATTTAGGTTATTTATGTTTGTTTGATTCGTCTTTACCTCCAGTTGTTTGTAGGAGAGCTCGTGTCTTATTTTGGTTATTTATGTTTGTTTGGTTTGTCTTTACCTCCAGTTGTTTGTAGGAGAGCTCGTGTCTTATTTAGGTTATTTATGTTTGTTTGATTCGTCTTTACCTCCAGTTGTTTGTGGGAGAGCTCGTGTCATATTTAGGTTATTTGTGTTTGTTTGGTTCGTCTTTACCTCCAGTTGTTTGTAGGAGAGCTCGTGTCTTATTTAGGTTATTTGTGTTTGTTTGGTTCGTCTTTACCTCCAGTTGTTTGTAGGAGAGCTCGTGTCTTCTTTAGGTTATTTGTGTTTGTTTGGTTCGTCTTTACCTCCAGTTGTTTGTAGGAGAGCTCGTGTCTTATTTAGGTTATTTGTGTTTGTTTGGTTCGTCTTTACCTCCAGTTGTTTGTAAGAGAACTCGTGTCTTATTTAGGTTATTTATGTTTGTTTAGTTCGTCTCTACCTCCAGTTGTTTTTGGGAGAGCTCGTGTCTTATTTAGGTTATTTGTGTTTGTTTGGTTCGTCTTTACCTCCAGTTGTTTGTGGGAGAGCTCGTGTCTTATTTAGGTTATTTATGTTTGTTTGATTCGTCTTTACCTCCAGTTGTTTGTAGGAGAGCTCGTGTCTTATTTAGGTTATTTATGTTTGTTTGGTTCGTCTTTACCTCCAGTTGTTTGTAGGAGAGCTCGTGTCTTATTTAGGTTATTTGTGTTTGTTTGGTTCGTCTTTACCTCCAGTTGTTTGTAGGAGAGCTCGTGTCTTATTTAGGTTATTTGTGTTTGCTTGGTTCGTCTTTACCTCCAGTTGTTTGTAGGAGAGCTCGTGTCTTATTTAGGTTATTTATGTTTGTTTGATTCGTCTTTACCTCCAGTTGTTTGTAGGAGAGCTCGTGTCTTCTTTAGGTTATTTATGTTTGTTTGGTTCGTCGTTACCTCCAGTTGTTTGTAGGAGAGCTCGTGTCTTCTTTAGGTTATTTATGTTTGTTTGGTTCGTCTTTACCTCCAGTTGTTTGTAGGAGAGCTCGTGTCTTATTTAGGTTATTTATGTTTGTTTGGTTCGTCTTTACCTCCAGTTGTTTGTAGGAGAACTCGTGTCTTCTTTAGGTTATTTGTGTTTGTTTGGTTTGTCTTTACATCCAGTTGTTTGTAGGAGAGCTCGTGTCTTATTTAGGTTATTTATGTTTGTTTGGTTCGTCTTTACCTCCAGTTGTTTGTAGGAGAGCTCGTGTCTTCTTTAGGTTATTTATGTTTGTTTGGTTCGTCTTTACCTCCAGTTGTTTGTAGGAGAGCTCGTGTCTTATTTAGGTTATTTGTGTTTGTTTGGTTCGTCTTTACCTCCAGTTGTTTGTAGGAGAGCTCGTGTCTTATTTAGGTTATTTATGTTTGTTTGGTTCGTCGTTACCTCCAGTTGTTTGTAGGAGAGCTCGTGTCTTATTTAGGTTATTTATGTTTGTTTGGTTCGTCTTTACCTCCAGTTGTTTGTTGGAGAGCTCGTGTCTTATTTAGGTTATTTATGTTTGTTTGGTTCGTCTTTACCTCCAGTTGTTTGTAGGAGAGCTCGTGTCTTATTTAGGTTATTTGTGTTTGTTTGGTTCGTCTTTACCTCCAGTTGTTTGTAGGAGAGCTCGTGTCTTATTTAGGTTATTTATGTTTGTTTGGTTCGTCTTTACCTCCAGTTGTTTGTAGGAGAACTCGTGTCTTATTTAGGTTATTTGTGTTTGTTTGATTCGTCTTTACCTCCAGTTGTTTGTAGGAGAGCTCGTGTCTTATTTAGGTTATTTATGTTTGTTTGATTCGTCTTTACCTCCAGTTGTTTGTAGGAGAGCTCGTGTCTTATTTAGGTTATTTATGTTTGTTTGGTTTGTCTTTACCTCCAGTTGTTTGTAGGAGAGCTCGTGTCTTATTTAGGTTATTTATGTTTGTTTGATTCGTCTTTACCTCCAGTTGTTTGTGGGAGAGCTCGTGTCATATTTAGGTTATTTGTGTTTGTTTGGTTTGTCTTTACCTCCAGTTGTTTGTAGGAGAGCTCGTGTCTTATTTAGGTTATTTATGTGTGTTTGGTTCGTCTTTACCTCCAGTTGTTTGTAGGAGAGCTCGTGTCTTATTTAGGTTATTTGTGTTTGTTTGGTTCGTCTTTACCTCCAGTTGTTTGCAGGAGAACTCGTGTCTTATTTAGGTTATTTATGTTTGTTTGGTTTGTCTTTACCTCCAGTTGTTTGTAGGAGAGCTCGTGTCTTATTTAGGTTATTTGTGTTTGTTTGGTTCGTCTTTACCTCCAGTTGTTTGTAGGAGAACTCGTGTCTTATTTAGGTTATTTATGTTTGTTTGGTTCGTCTTTACCTCCAGTTGTTTGTAGGAGAGCTCGTGTCTTATTTAGGTTATTTGTGTTTGTTTGGTTCGTCTTTACCTCCAGTTGTTTGTAGGAGAACTCGTGTCTTATTTAGGTTATTTATGTTTGTTTGGTTCGTCTTTACCTCCAGTTGTTTGTAGGAGAGCTCGTGTCTTATTTAGGTTATTTGTGTTTGTTTGGTTCGTCTTTACCTCCAGTTGTTTGTAGGAGAGCTCGTGTCTTATTTAGGTTATTTGTGTTTGCTTGGTTCGTCTTTACCTCCAGTTGTTTGTAGGAGAGCTCGTGTCTTATTTAGGTTATTTGTGTTTGTTTTGTTCGTCTTTACCTCCAGTTGTTTGTAGGAGAGCTCGTGTCTTATTTAGGTTATTTATGTTTGTTTGGTTCGTCTTTACCTCCAGTTGTTTGTAGGAGAGCTCGTGTCTTATTTAGGTTATTTATGTTTGTTTGGTTCGTCGTTACCTCCAGTTGTTTGTAGGAGAGCTCGTGTCTTATTTAGGTTATTTATGTTGGTTTGGTTCGTCTTTACCTCCAGTTGTTTGTTGGAGAGCTCGTGTCTTATTTAGGTTATTTATGTTTGTTTGGTTCGTCTTTACCTCCAGTTGTTTGTAGGAGAGCTCGTGTCTTATTTAGGTTATTTGTGTTTGTTTGGTTCGTCTTTACCTCCAGTTGTTTGTAGGAGAGCTCGTGTCTTATTTAGGTTATTTATGTTTGTTTGGTTCGTCTTTACCTCCAGTTGTTTGTGGGAGAGCTCGTGTCTTATTTAGGTTATTTATGTTTGTTTGGTTCGTCTGTACCTCCAGTTGTTTGTAGGAGAACTCGTGTCTTATTTAGGTTATTTGTGTTTGTTTGGTTCGTCTTTACCTCCAGTTGTTTGTAGGAGAGCTCGTGTTTTATTTAGGTTATTTATGTTTGTTTGGTTCGTCTTTACCTCCAGTTGTTAGTAGGAGAGCTCGTGTCTTATTTAGGTTATTTATGTTTGTTTGGTTCGTCTTTACCTCCAGTTGTTTGTAGGAGAGCTCGTGTCTTATTTAGGTTATTTATGTTTGTTTGGTTCGTCTTTACCTCCAGTTGTTTGTAGGAGAGCTCGTGTCTTATTTAGGTTATTTATGTTTGTTTGGTTCGTCTTTACCTCCAGTTGTTTGTAGGAGAGCTCGTGTCTTATTTAGGTTATTTATGTTTGTTTGGTTCGTCTTTACCTCCAGTTGTTTGTAGGAGAGCTCGTGTCTTATTTAGGTTATTTGTGTTTGTTTGGTTCGTCTTTACCTCCAGTTGTTTGTAGGAGAGCTCGTGTCTTATTTAGGTTATTTGTGTTTGTTTGGTTCGTCGTTACCTGCAGTTGTTTGTAGGAGAGCTCGTGTCTTATTTAGGTTATTTGTGTTTGTTTGGTTCGTCGTTACCTCCAGTTGTTTGTAGGAGAACTCGTGTCTTATTTAGGTTATTTGTTTTTGTTTGGTTCGTCTTTACCTCCAGTTGTTTGTAGGAGAGCTCGTGTCTGATTTAGGTTATTTATGTTTGTTTGGTTCGTCTTTACCTCCAGTTGTTTGTAGGAGAGCTCGTGTCTTATTTAGGGTATTTGTGTTTGTTTGGTTCGTCTTTACCTGCAGTTGTTTGTAGGAGAGCTCGTGTCTTATTTAGGTTATTTGTGTTTGTTTGGTTCGTCGTTACCTCCAGTTGTTTGTAGGAGAACTCGTGTCTTATTTAGGTTATTTGTGTTTGTTTGGTTCGTCTTTACCTCCAGTTGTTTGTAGGAGAGCTCGTGTCTTATTTAGGTTATTTATGTTTGTTTGGTTCGTCTTTACCTCCAGTTGTTTGTAGGAGAGCTCGTGTCTTATTTAGGTTATTTGTGTTTGTTTGGTTCGTCTTTACCTCCAGTTGTTTGTAGGAGAGCTCGTGTCTTATTTAGGTTATTTGTGTTTGTTTGGTTCGTCTTTACCTCCAGTTGTTTGTAGGAGAGCTCGTGTCTTCTTTAGGGTATTTGTGTTTGTTTGGTTCGTCTTTACCTCCAGTTGTTTGTAGGAGAGCTCGTGTCTTATTTAGGTTATTTGTGTTTGTTTGGTTCGTCTTTACCTCCAGTTGTTTGTAAGAGAACTCGTGTCTTATTTAGGTTATTTATGTTTGTTTAGTTCGTCTCTACCTCCAGTTGTTTTTGGGAGAGCTCGTGTCTTATTTAGGTTATTTGTGTTTGTTTGGTTCGTCTTTACCTCCAGTTGTTTGTGGGAGAGCTCGTGTCTTATTTAGGTTATTTATGTTTGTTTGATTCGTCTTTACCTCCAGTTGTTTGTAGGAGAGCTCGTGTCTTATTTAGGTTATTTATGTTTGTTTGGTTCGTCTTTACCTCCAGTTGTTTGTAGGAGAGCTCGTGTCTTATTTAGGTTATTTGTGTTTGTTTGGTTCGTCTTTACCTCCAGTTGTTTGTAGGAGAGCTCGTGTCTTATTTAGGTTATTTGTGTTTGTTTGGTTCGTCTTTACCTCCAGTTGTTTGTAGGAGAGCTCGTGTCTTATTTAGGTTATTTATGTTTGTTTGATTCGTCTTTACCTCCAGTTGTTTGTAGGAGAGCTCGTGTCTTCTTTAGGTTATTTATGTTTGTTTGGTTCGTCGTTACCTCCAGTTGTTTGTAGGAGAGCTCGTGTCTTCTTTAGGTTATTTATGTTTGTTTGGTTCGTCTTTACCTCCAGTTGTTTGTAGGAGAGCTCGTGTCTTATTTAGGTTATTTATGTTTGTTTGGTTCGTCTTTACCTCCAGTTGTTTGTAGGAGAACTCGTGTCTTCTTTAGGTTATTTGTGTTTGTTTGGTTTGTCTTTACATCCAGTTGTTTGTAGGAGAGCTCGTGTCTTATTTAGGTTATTTATGTTTGTTTGGTTCGTCTTTACCTCCAGTTGTTTGTAGGAGAGCTCGTGTCTTCTTTAGGTTATTTATGTTTGTTTGGTTCGTCTTTACCTCCAGTTGTTTGTAGGAGAGCTCGTGTCTTATTTAGGTTATTTGTGTTTGTTTGGTTCGTCTTTACCTCCAGTTGTTTGTAGGAGAGCTCGTGTCTTATTTAGGTTATTTATGTTTGTTTGGTTCGTCGTTACCTCCAGTTGTTTGTAGGAGAGCTCGTGTCTTATTTAGGTTATTTATGTTTGTTTGGTTCGTCTTTACCTCCAGTTGTTTGTTGGAGAGCTCGTGTCTTATTTAGGTTATTTATGTTTGTTTGGTTCGTCTTTACCTCCAGTTGTTTGTAGGAGAGCTCGTGTCTTATTTAGGTTATTTGTGTTTGTTTGGTTCGTCTTTACCTCCAGTTGTTTGTAGGAGAGCTCGTGTCTTATTTAGGTTATTTATGTTTGTTTGGTTCGTCTTTACCTCCAGTTGTTTGTAGGAGAACTCGTGTCTTATTTAGGTTATTTGTGTTTGTTTGATTCGTCTTTACCTCCAGTTGTTTGTAGGAGAGCTCGTGTCTTATTTAGGTTATTTATGTTTGTTTGATTCGTCTTTACCTCCAGTTGTTTGTAGGAGAGCTCGTGTCTTATTTTGGTTATTTATGTTTGTTTGGTTTGTCTTTACCTCCAGTTGTTTGTAGGAGAGCTCGTGTCTTATTTAGGTTATTTATGTTTGTTTGATTCGTCTTTACCTCCAGTTGTTTGTGGGAGAGCTCGTGTCATATTTAGGTTATTTGTGTTTGTTTGGTTCGTCTTTACCTCCAGTTGTTTGTTGGAGAGCTCGTGTCTTATTTAGGTTATTTATGTTTGTTTGGTTCGTCTTTACCTCCAGTTGTTTGTAGGAGAGCTCGTGTCTTATTTAGGTTATTTGTGTTTGTTTGGTTCGTCTTTACCTCCAGTTGTTTGTAGGAGAGCTCGTGTCTTATTTAGGTTATTTATGTTTGTTTGGTTCGTCTTTACCTCCAGTTGTTTGTGGGAGAGCTCGTGTCTTATTTAGGTTATTTATGTTTGTTTGGTTCGTCTGTACCTCCAGTTGTTTGTAGGAGAACTCGTGTCTTATTTAGGTTATTTGTGTTTGTTTGGTTCGTCTTTACCTCCAGTTGTTTGTAGGAGAGCTCGTGTTTTATTTAGGTTATTTATGTTTGTTTGGTTCGTCTTTACCTCCAGTTGTTAGTAGGAGAGCTCGTGTCTTATTTAGGTTATTTATGTTTGTTTGGTTCGTCTTTACCTCCAGTTGTTTGTAGGAGAGCTCGTGTCTTATTTAGGTTATTTATGTTTGTTTGGTTCGTCTTTACCTCCAGTTGTTTGTAGGAGAGCTCGTGTCTTATTTAGGTTATTTGTGTTTGTTTGGTTCGTCTTTACCTCCAGTTGTTTGTAGGAGAGCTCGTGTCTTATTTAGGTTATTTGTGTTTGTTTGGTTCGTCGTTACCTGCAGTTGTTTGTAGGAGAGCTCGTGTCTTATTTAGGTTATTTGTGTTTGTTTGGTTCGTCGTTACCTCCAGTTGTTTGTAGGAGAACTCGTGTCTTATTTAGGTTATTTGTGTTTGTTTGGTTCGTCTTTACCTCCAGTTGTTTGTAGGAGAGCTCGTGTCTTATTTAGGTTATTTATGTTTGTTTGGTTCGTCTTTACCTCCAGTTGTTTGTAGGAGAGCTCGTGTCTTATTTAGGGTATTTGTGTTTGTTTGGTTCGTCTTTACCTGCAGTTGTTTGTAGGAGAGCTCGTGTCTTATTTAGGTTATTTGTGTTTGTTTGGTTCGTCGTTACCTCCAGTTGTTTGTAGGAGAACTCGTGTCTTATTTAGGTTATTTGTGTTTGTTTGGTTCGTCTTTACCTCCAGTTGTTTGTAGGAGAGCTCGTGTCTTATTTAGGTTATTTATGTTTGTTTGGTTCGTCTTTACCTCCAGTTGTTTGTAGGAGAGCTCGTGTCTTATTTAGGTTATTTGTGTTTGTTTGGTTCGTCTTTACCTCCAGTTGTTTGTAGGAGAGCTCGTGTCTTATTTAGGTTATTTGTGTTTGTTTGGTTCGTCTTTACCTCCAGTTGTTTGTAGGAGAGCTCGTGTCTTCTTTAGGGTATTTGTGTTTGTTTGGTTCGTCTTTACCTCCAGTTGTTTGTAGGAGAGCTCGTGTCTTATTTAGGTTATTTGTGTTTGTTTGGTTCGTCTTTACCTCCAGTTGTTTGTAAGAGAACTCGTGTCTTATTTAGGTTATTTATGTTTGTTTAGTTCGTCTCTACCTCCAGTTGTTTTTGGGAGAGCTCGTGTCTTATTTAGGTTATTTGTGTTTGTTTGGTTCGTCTTTACCTCCAGTTGTTTGTGGGAGAGCTCGTGTCTTATTTAGGTTATTTATGTTTGTTTGATTCGTCTTTACCTCCAGTTGTTTGTAGGAGAGCTCGTGTCTTATTTAGGTTATTTATGTTTGTTTGGTTCGTCTTTACCTCCAGTTGTTTGTAGGAGAGCTCGTGTCTTATTTAGGTTATTTGTGTTTGTTTGGTTCGTCTTTACCTCCAGTTGTTTGTAGGAGAGCTCGTGTCTTATTTAGGTTATTTGTGTTTGTTTGGTTCGTCTTTACCTCCAGTTGTTTGTAGGAGAGCTCGTGTCTTATTTAGGTTATTTATGTTTGTTTGATTCGTCTTTACCTCCAGTTGTTTGTAGGAGAGCTCGTGTCTTCTTTAGGTTATTTATGTTTGTTTGGTTCGTCGTTACCTCCAGTTGTTTGTAGGAGAGCTCGTGTCTTCTTTAGGTTATTTATGTTTGTTTGGTTCGTCTTTACCTCCAGTTGTTTGTAGGAGAGCTCGTGTCTTATTTAGGTTATTTATGTTTGTTTGGTTCGTCTTTACCTCCAGTTGTTTGTAGGAGAACTCGTGTCTTCTTTAGGTTATTTGTGTTTGTTTGGTTTGTCTTTACATCCAGTTGTTTGTAGGAGAGCTCGTGTCTTATTTAGGTTATTTATGTTTGTTTGGTTCGTCTTTACCTCCAGTTGTTTGTAGGAGAGCTCGTGTCTTCTTTAGGTTATTTATGTTTGTTTGGTTCGTCTTTACCTCCAGTTGTTTGTAGGAGAGCTCGTGTCTTATTTAGGTTATTTGTGTTTGTTTGGTTCGTCTTTACCTCCAGTTGTTTGTAGGAGAGCTCGTGTCTTATTTAGGTTATTTATGTTTGTTTGGTTCGTCGTTACCTCCAGTTGTTTGTAGGAGAGCTCGTGTCTTATTTAGGTTATTTATGTTTGTTTGGTTCGTCTTTACCTCCAGTTGTTTGTTGGAGAGCTCGTGTCTTATTTAGGTTATTTATGTTTGTTTGGTTCGTCTTTACCTCCAGTTGTTTGTAGGAGAGCTCGTGTCTTATTTAGGTTATTTGTGTTTGTTTGGTTCGTCTTTACCTCCAGTTGTTTGTAGGAGAGCTCGTGTCTTATTTAGGTTATTTATGTTTGTTTGGTTCGTCTTTACCTCCAGTTGTTTGTAGGAGAACTCGTGTCTTATTTAGGTTATTTGTGTTTGTTTGATTCGTCTTTACCTCCAGTTGTTTGTAGGAGAGCTCGTGTCTTATTTAGGTTATTTATGTTTGTTTGATTCGTCTTTACCTCCAGTTGTTTGTAGGAGAGCTCGTGTCTTATTTTGGTTATTTATGTTTGTTTGGTTTGTCTTTACCTCCAGTTGTTTGTAGGAGAGCTCGTGTCTTATTTAGGTTATTTATGTTTGTTTGATTCGTCTTTACCTCCAGTTGTTTGTGGGAGAGCTCGTGTCATATTTAGGTTATTTGTGTTTGTTTGGTTCGTCTTTACCTCCAGTTGTTTGTAGGAGAGCTCGTGTCTTATTTAGGTTATTTGTGTTTGTTTGGTTCGTCTTTACCTCCAGTTGTTTGTAGGAGAGCTCGTGTCTTCTTTAGGTTATTTGTGTTTGTTTGGTTCGTCTTTACCTCCAGTTGTTTGTAGGAGAGCTCGTGTCTTATTTAGGTTATTTGTGTTTGTTTGGTTCGTCTTTACCTCCAGTTGTTTGTAAGAGAACTCGTGTCTTATTTAGGTTATTTATGTTTGTTTAGTTCGTCTCTACCTCCAGTTGTTTTTGGGAGAGCTCGTGTCTTATTTAGGTTATTTGTGTTTGTTTGGTTCGTCTTTACCTCCAGTTGTTTGTGGGAGAGCTCGTGTCTTATTTAGGTTATTTATGTTTGTTTGATTCGTCTTTACCTCCAGTTGTTTGTAGGAGAGCTCGTGTCTTATTTAGGTTATTTATGTTTGTTTGGTTCGTCTTTACCTCCAGTTGTTTGTAGGAGAGCTCGTGTCTTATTTAGGTTATTTGTGTTTGTTTGGTTCGTCTTTACCTCCAGTTGTTTGTAGGAGAGCTCGTGTCTTATTTAGGTTATTTGTGTTTGCTTGGTTCGTCTTTACCTCCAGTTGTTTGTAGGAGAGCTCGTGTCTTATTTAGGTTATTTATGTTTGTTTGATTCGTCTTTACCTCCAGTTGTTTGTAGGAGAGCTCGTGTCTTCTTTAGGTTATTTATGTTTGTTTGGTTCGTCGTTACCTCCAGTTGTTTGTAGGAGAGCTCGTGTCTTCTTTAGGTTATTTATGTTTGTTTGGTTCGTCTTTACCTCCAGTTGTTTGTAGGAGAGCTCGTGTCTTATTTAGGTTATTTATGTTTGTTTGGTTCGTCTTTACCTCCAGTTGTTTGTAGGAGAACTCGTGTCTTCTTTAGGTTATTTGTGTTTGTTTGGTTTGTCTTTACATCCAGTTGTTTGTAGGAGAGCTCGTGTCTTATTTAGGTTATTTATGTTTGTTTGGTTCGTCTTTACCTCCAGTTGTTTGTAGGAGAGCTCGTGTCTTCTTTAGGTTATTTATGTTTGTTTGGTTCGTCTTTACCTCCAGTTGTTTGTAGGAGAGCTCGTGTCTTATTTAGGTTATTTGTGTTTGTTTGGTTCGTCTTTACCTCCAGTTGTTTGTAGGAGAGCTCGTGTCTTATTTAGGTTATTTATGTTTGTTTGGTTCGTCGTTACCTCCAGTTGTTTGTAGGAGAGCTCGTGTCTTATTTAGGTTATTTATGTTTGTTTGGTTCGTCTTTACCTCCAGTTGTTTGTTGGAGAGCTCGTGTCTTATTTAGGTTATTTATGTTTGTTTGGTTCGTCTTTACCTCCAGTTGTTTGTAGGAGAGCTCGTGTCTTATTTAGGTTATTTGTGTTTGTTTGGTTCGTCTTTACCTCCAGTTGTTTGTAGGAGAGCTCGTGTCTTATTTAGGTTATTTATGTTTGTTTGGTTCGTCTTTACCTCCAGTTGTTTGTAGGAGAACTCGTGTCTTATTTAGGTTATTTGTGTTTGTTTGATTCGTCTTTACCTCCAGTTGTTTGTAGGAGAGCTCGTGTCTTATTTAGGTTATTTATGTTTGTTTGATTCGTCTTTACCTCCAGTTGTTTGTGGGAGAGCTCGTGTCATATTTAGGTTATTTGTGTTTGTTTGGTTTGTCTTTACCTCCAGTTGTTTGTAGGAGAGCTCGTGTCTTATTTAGGTTATTTATGTGTGTTTGGTTCGTCTTTACCTCCAGTTGTTTGTAGGAGAGCTCGTGTCTTATTTAGGTTATTTGTGTTTGTTTGGTTCGTCTTTACCTCCAGTTGTTTGCAGGAGAACTCGTGTCTTATTTAGGTTATTTATGTTTGTTTGGTTTGTCTTTACCTCCAGTTGTTTGTAGGAGAGCTCGTGTCTTATTTAGGTTATTTGTGTTTGTTTGGTTCGTCTTTACCTCCAGTTGTTTGTAGGAGAACTCGTGTCTTATTTAGGTTATTTATGTTTGTTTGGTTCGTCTTTACCTCCAGTTGTTTGTAGGAGAGCTCGTGTCTTATTTAGGTTATTTGTGTTTGTTTGGTTCGTCTTTACCTCCAGTTGTTTGTAGGAGAACTCGTGTCTTATTTAGGTTATTTGTGTTTGTTTGGTTCGTCTTTACCTCCAGTTGTTTGTAGGAGAGCTCGTGTCTTATTTAGGTTATTTGTGTTTGTTTTCTTCGTCTTTACCTCCAGTTGTTTGTAGGAGAGCTCGTGTCTTATTTAGGTTATTTATGTTTGTTTGGTTCGTCTTTACCTCCAGTTGTTTGTAGGAGAGCTCGTGTCTTATTTAGGTTATTTATGTTTGTTTGGTTCGTCGTTACCTCCAGTTGTTTGTAGGAGAGCTCGTGTCTTATTTAGGTTATTTATGTTGGTTTGGTTCGTCTTTACCTCCAGTTGTTTGTTGGAGAGCTCGTGTCTTATTTAGGTTATTTATGTTTGTTTGGTTCGTCTTTACCTCCAGTTGTTTGTAGGAGAGCTCGTGTCTTATTTAGGTTATTTGTGTTTGTTTGGTTCGTCTTTACCTCCAGTTGTTTGTAGGAGAGCTCGTGTCTTATTTAGGGTATTTACGTTTGTTTGGTTCGTCTTTACCTCCAGTTGTTTGTAGGAGAACTCGTGTCTTATTTAGGTTATTTGTGTTTGTTTGATTCGTCTTTACCTCCAGTTGTTTGTAGGAGAGCTCGTGTCTTATTTAGGTTATTTATGTTTGTTTGATTCGTCTTTACCTCCAGTTGTTTGTAGGAGAGCTCGTGTCTTATTTAGGTTATTTATGTTTGTTTGGTTTGTCTTTACCTCCAGTTGTTTGTAGGAGAGCTCGTGTCTTATTTAGGTTATTTATGTTTGTTTGATTCGTCTTTACCTCCAGTTGTTTGTGGGAGAGCTCGTGTCATATTTAGGTTATTTGTGTTTGTTTGGTTTGTCTTTACCTCCAGTTGTTTGTAGGAGAGCTCGTGTCTTATTTAGGTTATTTATGTGTGTTTGGTTCGTCTTTACCTCCAGTTGTTTGTAGGAGAGCTCGTGTCTTATTTAGGTTATTTGTGTTTGTTTGGTTCGTCTTTACCTCCAGTTGTTTGTAGGAGAACTCGTGTCTTATTTAGGTTATTTATGTTTGTTTGGTTTGTCTTTACCTCCAGTTGTTTGTAGGAGAGCTCGTGTCTTATTTAGGTTATTTGTGTTTGTTTGGTTCGTCTTTACCTCCAGTTGTTTGTAGGAGAACTCGTGTCTTATTTAGGTTATTTATGTTTGTTTGGTTCGTCTTTACCTCCAGTTGTTTGTAGGAGAGCTCGTGTCTTATTTAGGTTATTTGTGTTTGTTTGGTTCGTCTTTACCTCCAGTTGTTTGTAGGAGAACTCGTGTCTTATTTAGGTTATTTATGTTTGTTTGGTTCGTCTTTACCTCCAGTTGTTTGTAGGAGAGCTCGTGTCTTATTTAGGTTATTTGTGTTTGTTTGGTTCGTCTTTACCTCCAGTTGTTTGTAGGAGAGCTCGTGTCTTATTTAGGTTATTTGTGTTTGCTTGGTTCGTCTTTACCTCCAGTTGTTTGTAGGAGAGCTCGTGTCTTATTTAGGTTATTTGTGTTTGTTTGGTTCGTCTTTACCTCCAGTTGTTTGTAGGAGAGCTCGTGTCTTATTTAGGTTATTTATGTTTGTTTGGTTCGTCTTTACCTCCAGTTGTTTGTAGGAGAGCTCGTGTCTTATTTAGGTTATTTATGTTTGTTTGGTTCGTCGTTACCTCCAGTTGTTTGTAGGAGAGCTCGTGTCTTATTTAGGTTATTTATGTTTGTTTGGTTCGTCTTTACCTCCAGTTGTTTGTTGGAGAGCTCGTGTCTTATTTAGGTTATTTATGTTTGTTTGGTTCGTCTTTACCTCCAGTTGTTTGTAGGAGAGCTCGTGTCTTATTTAGGTTATTTGTGTTTGTTTGGTTCGTCTTTACCTCCAGTTGTTTGTAGGAGAGCTCGTGTCTTATTTAGGGTATTTACGTTTGTTTGGTTCGTCTTTACCTCCAGTTGTTTGTAGGAGAACTCGTGTCTTATTTAGGTTATTTGTGTTTGTTTGATTCGTCTTTACCTCCAGTTGTTTGTAGGAGAGCTCGTGTCTTATTTAGGTTATTTATGTTTGTTTGATTCGTCTTTACCTCCAGTTGTTTGTAGGAGAGCTCGTGTCTTATTTAGGTTATTTATGTTTGTTTGGTTTGTCTTTACCTCCAGTTGTTTGTAGGAGAGCTCGTGTCTTATTTAGGTTATTTATGTTTGTTTGATTCGTCTTTACCTCCAGTTGTTTGTGGGAGAGCTCGTGTCTTATTTAGGTTATTTGTGTTTGTTTGGTTTGTCTTTACCTCCAGTTGTTTGTAGGAGAGCTCGTGTCTTATTTAGGTTATTTGTGTTTGTTTGGTTCGTCTTTACCTCCAGTTGTTTGTAGGAGAGCTCGTGTCTTATTTAGGTTATTTGTGTTTGTTTGGTTCGTCTTTACCTCCAGTTGTTTGTAGGAGAACTCGTGTCTTATTTAGGTTATTTATGTTTGTTTGGTTCGTCTTTACCTCCAGTTGTTTGTAGGAGAGCTCGTGTCTTATTTAGGTTATTTGTGTTTGTTTGGTTCGTCTTTACCTCCAGTTGTTTGTAGGAGAACTCGTGTCTTATTTAGGTTATTTATGTTTGTTTGGTTCGTCTTTACCTCCAGTTGTTTGTAGGAGAGCTCGTGTCTTATTTAGGTTATTTGTGTTTGTTTGGTTCGTCGTTACCTCCAGTTGTTTGTAGGAGAACTCGTGTCTTATTTAGGTTATTTATGTTTGTTTGGTTCGTCTTTACCTCCAGTTGTTTGTAGGAGAGCTCGTGTCTTATTTAGGTTATTTGTGTTTGTTTGGTTCGTTTTTACCTCCAGTTGTTTGTAGGAGAACTCGTGTCTTATTTAGGTTATTTATGTTTGTTTGGTTCGTCTTTACCTCCAGTTGTTTGTAGGAGAGCTCGTGTCTTATTTAGGTTATTTGTGTTTGTTTGGTTCGTCTTTACCTCCAGTTGTTTGTAGGAGAGCTCGTGTCTTATTTAGGTTATTTATGTTTGTTTTGTTCGTCTTTATCTCCAGTTGTTTGTAGGAGAACTCGTGTCTTATTTAGGTTATTTATGTTTGTTTGGTTCGTCTTTACCTCCAGTTGTTTGTAGGAGAGCTCGTGTCTTATTTAGGTTATTTATGTTTGTTTTGTTCGTCTTTACCTCCAGTTGTTTGTAGGAGAGCTCGTGTCTTATTTAGGTTATTTATGTTTGTTTGGTTCGTCTTTACCTCCAGTTGTTTGTAGGAGAGCTCGTGTCTTATTAAGGTTATTTATGTTTGTTTGGTTCGTCTTTACCTCCAGTTGTTTGTAGGAGAGCTCGTGTCTTATTTAGGTTATTTATGTTTGTTTGGTTCGTCGTTACCTCCAGTTGTTTGTAGGAGAGCTCGTGTCTTATTTAGGTTATTTATGTTTGTTTGGTTCGTCTTTACCTCCAGTTGTTTGTTGGAGAGCTCGTGTCTTATTTAGGTTATTTATGTTTGTTTAGTTCGTCTTTACCTCCAGTTGTTTGTAGGAGAGCTCGTGTCTTATTTAGGTTATTTGTGTTTGTTTGGTTCGTCTTTACCTCCAGTTGTTTGTAGGAGAGCTCGTGTCTTATTTAGGTTATTTATGTTTGTTTGGTTCGTCTTTACCTCCAGTTGTTTGTAGGAGAGCTCGTGTCTTATTTAGGTTATTTGTGTTTGTTTGGTTCGTCTTTACCTCCAGTTGTTTGTAGGAGAGCTCGTGTCTTATTTAGGTTATTTATGTTTGTTTGGTTTGTCTTTACCTCCTGTTGTTTGTAGGAGAGCTCGTGTCTTATTTAGGTTATTCATGTTTGTTTGATTCGTCTTTACCTCCAGTTGTTTGTGGGAGAGCTCGTGTCTTATTTAGGTTATTTGTGTTTGTTTGGTTTGTCTTTACCTCCAGTTGTTTGTAGGAGAGCTCGTGTCTTATTTAGGTTATTTATGTTTGTTTGGTTCGTCGTTACCTCCAGTTGTTTGTAGGAGAGCTCGTGTCTTATTTAGGTTATTTGTGTTTGTTTGGTTCGTCTTTACCTCCAGTTGTTTGTAGGAGAACTCGTGTCTTATTTAGGTTATTTATGTTTGTTTTGTTCGTCTTTACCTCCAGTTGTTTGTAGGAGAACTCGTGTCTTATTTAGGTTATTTATGTTTGTTTGGTTCGTCTTTACCTCCAGTTGTTTGTAGGAGAGCTCGTGTCTTATTTAGGTTATTTATGATTGTTTGGTTCGTCTTTACCTCCAGTTTTTTGTAGGAGAGCTCGTGTCTTATTTAGGTTATTTGTGTTTGTTTGGTTCGTCTTTACCTCCAGTTGTTTGTAGGAGAGCTCGTGTCTTATTTATGTTATTTATGTTTGTTTGGTTCGTCTTTACCTCCAGTTGTTTGTAGGAGAGCTCGTGTCTTATTTAGGTTATTTATGTTTGTTTGGTTCGTCTTTACCTCCAGTTGTTTGTAGGAGAACTCGTGTCTTATTTAAGTTATTTATGTTTGTTTGGTTCGTCTTTACCTCCAGTTGTTTGTAGGAGAGCTCGTGTCTTATTTAGGTTATTTGTGTTTGTTTGGTTCGTCTTTACCTCCAGTTGTTTGTAGGAGAGCTCGTGTCTTATTTATGTTGTTTATATTTGTTTGGTTCGTCTTTACCTCCAGTTGTTTGTAGGAGAGCTCGTGTCTTATTTAGGTTATTTATGTTTGTTTGGTTCGTCTTTACCTCCAGTTGTTTGTAGGAGAGCTCGTGTCTTATTTAGGTTATTTATGTTTGTTTGGTTCGTCTTTACCTCCACTTGTTTGTAGGAGAGCTCGTGTCTTATTTAGGTTATTTGTGTTTGTTTGATTCGTCTTTACCTCCAGTTGTTTGTAGGAGAGCTCGTGTCTTATTTAGGTTATTTATGTTTGTTTGGTTCGTCTTTACCTCCAGTTGTTTGTAGGAGAGCTCGTGTCTTATTTAGGTTATTTATGTTTGTTTGGTTCGTCTTTACCTCCAGTTGTTTGTAGGAGAGCTCATGTCTTATTTAGGTTATTTATGTTTGTTTGGTTCGTCTTTACCTTCACTTGTTTGCAGGAGAGCTCGTGTCTTATTTAGGTTATTTATGTTTGTTTGGTTCGTCTTTACCTCCAGTTGTTTGTAGGAGAGCTCGTGTCTTATTTAGGTTATTTATGTTTGTTTGGTTTGTCTTTACCTCCAGTTGTTTGTAGGAGAGCTCATGTCTTATTTAGGTTATTTATGTTTGTTTGGTTCGTCTTTACCTCCACTTGTTTGTAGGAGAGCTCGTGTCTTATTTAGGTTATTTATGTTTGTTTGGTTCGTCTTTACCTCCAGTTGTTTGTAGGAGAGCTCGTGTCTTATTTAGGTTATTTATGTTTGTTTTGTTCGTCTTTACCTCCAGTTGTTTGTAGGAGAACTCGTGTCTTATTTATGTTATTTATGTTTGTTTGGTTCGTCTTTACCTCCAGTTGTTTGTAGGAGAGCTCGTGTCTTATTTAGGTTATTTATGTTTGTTTGGTTCGTCTTTACCTCCAGTTGTTTGTAGGAGAACTCGTGTCTTATTTAGGTTATTTATGTTTGTTTGGTTCGTCTTTACCTCCAGTTGTTTGTAGGAGAGCTCGTGTCTTATTTAGGTTATTTGTGTTTGTTTGGTTCGTCTTTACCTCCAGTTGTTTGTAGGAGAGCTCGTGTCTTATTTATGTTATTTATGTTTGTTTGGTTCGTCTTTACCTCCAGTTGTTTGTAGGAGAGCTCGTGTCTTATTTAGGTTATTTATGTTTGTTTGGTTCGTATTTACCTCCAGTTGTTTGTAGGAGAGCTCGTGTCTTATTTAGGTTATTTATGTTTGTTTGGTTCGTCTTTACCTTCACTTGTTTGCAGGAGAGCTCGTGTCTTATTTAGGTTATTTATGTTTGTTTGGTTCGTCTTTACCTCCAGTTGTTTGTAGGAGAGCTCGTGTCTTATTTAGGTTATTTATGTTTGTTTGGTTTGTCTTTACCTCCAGTTGTTTGTAGGAGAGCTCATGTCTTATTTAGGTTATTTATGTTTGTTTGGTTCGTCTTTACCTCCACTTGTTTGTAGGAGAGCTCGTGTCTTATTTAGGTTATTTATGTTTGTTTGGTTCGTCTTTACCTCCAGTTGTTTGTAGGAGAGCTCGTGTCTTATTTAGGTTATTTATGTTTGTTTTGTTCGTCTTTACCTCCAGTTGTTTGTAGGAGAACTCGTGTCTTATTTATGTTATTTATGTTTGTTTGGTTCGTCTTTACCTCCAGTTGTTTGTAGGAGAGCTCGTGTCTTATTTAGGTTATTTATGTTTGTTTGGTTCGTCTTTACCTCCAGTTGTTTGTAGGAGAACTCGTGTCTTATTTAGGTTATTTATGTTTGTTTGGTTCGTCTTTACCTCCAGTTGTTTGTAGGAGAGCTCGTGTCTTATTTAGGTTATTTGTGTTTGTTTGGTTCGTCTTTACCTCCAGTTGTTTGTAGGAGAGCTCGTGTCTTATTTATGTTATTTATGTTTGTTTGGTTCGTCTTTACCTCCAGTTGTTTGTAGGAGAGCTCGTGTCTTATTTAGGTTATTTATGTTTGTTTGGTTCGTATTTACCTCCAGTTGTTTGTAGGAGAGCTCGTGTCTTATTTAGGTTATTTATGTTTGTTTGGTTCGTCTTTACCTCCACTTGTTTGTAGGAGAGCTCGTGTCTTATTTAGATTATTTGTGTTTGTTTGATTCGTCTTTACCTCCAGTTATTTATAGGAGAGCTCGTGTCTTATTTAGGTTATTTATGTTTGTTTGGTTCGTCTTTACCTCCAGTTGTTTGTAGGAGAGCTCGTGTCTTATTTATGTTGTTTATATTTGTTTGGTTCGTCTTTACCTCCAGTTGTTTGTAGGAGAGCTCGTGTCTTATTTAGGTTATTTATGTTTGTTTGGTTCGTCTTTACCTCCAGTTGTTTGTAGGAGAGCTCGTGTCTTATTTAGGTTATTTATGTTTGTTTGGTTCGTCTTTACCTCCACTTGTTTGTAGGAGAGCTCGTGTCTTATTTAGGTTATTTGTGTTTGTTTGATTCGTCTTTACCTCCAGTTGTTTGTAGGAGAGCTCGTGTCTTATTTAGGTTATTTATGTTTGTTTGGTTCGTCTTTACCTCCAGTTGTTTGTAGGAGAGCTCGTGTCTTATTTAGGTTATTTATGTTTGTTTGGTTCGTCTTTACCTCCAGTTGTTTGTAGGAGAGCTCATGTCTTATTTAGGTTATTTATGTTTGTTTGGTTCGTCTTTACCTTCACTTGTTTGCAGGAGAGCTCGTGTCTTATTTAGGTTATTTATGTTTGTTTGGTTCGTCTTTACCTCCAGTTGTTTGTAGGAGAGCTCGTGTCTTATTTAGGTTATTTATGTTTGTTTGGTTTGTCTTTACCTCCAGTTGTTTGTAGGAGAGCTCATGTCTTATTTAGGTTATTTATGTTTGTTTGGTTCGTCTTTACCTCCACTTGTTTGTAGGAGAGCTCGTGTCTTATTTAGGTTATTTATGTTTGTTTGGTTCGTCTTTACCTCCAGTTGTTTGTAGGAGAGCTCGTGTCTTATTTAGGTTATTTATGTTTGTTTTGTTCGTCTTTACCTCCAGTTGTTTGTAGGAGAACTCGTGTCTTATTTATGTTATTTATGTTTGTTTGGTTCGTCTTTACCTCCAGTTGTTTGTAGGAGAGCTCGTGTCTTATTTAGGTTATTTATGTTTGTTTGGTTCGTCTTTACCTCCAGTTGTTTGTAGGAGAACTCGTGTCTTATTTAGGTTATTTATGTTTGTTTGGTTCGTCTTTACCTCCAGTTGTTTGTAGGAGAGCTCGTGTCTTATTTAGGTTATTTGTGTTTGTTTGGTTCGTCTTTACCTCCAGTTGTTTGTAGGAGAGCTCGTGTCTTATTTATGTTATTTATGTTTGTTTGGTTCGTCTTTACCTCCAGTTGTTTGTAGGAGAGCTCGTGTCTTATTTAGGTTATTTATGTTTGTTTGGTTCGTATTTACCTCCAGTTGTTTGTAGGAGAGCTCGTGTCTTATTTAGGTTATTTATGTTTGTTTGGTTCGTCTTTACCTCCACTTGTTTGTAGGAGAGCTCGTGTCTTATTTAGATTATTTGTGTTTGTTTGATTCGTCTTTACCTCCAGTTATTTATAGGAGAGCTCGTGTCTTATTTAGGTTATTTATGTTTGTTTGGTTCCTCTTTACCTCCAGTTGTTTGTAGGAGAGCTCGTGTCTTATTTAGGTTATTTATGTTTGTTTGGTTCGTCTTTACCTCCAGTTGTTTGTAGGAGAGCTCATGTCTTATTTAGGTTATTTATGTTTGTTTGGTTCGTCTTTACCTCCACTTGTTTGTAGGAGAGCTCGTGTCTTATTTAGGTTATTTATGTTTGTTTGGTTCGTCTTTACCTCCAGTTGTTTGTAGGAGAGCTCGTGTCTTATTTAGGTTATTTATGTTTGTTTGGTTCGTCTTTACCTCCAGTTGTTTGTAGGAGAGCTCGTGTCTTATTTAGGTTATTTATGTTTGTTTGGTTCGTCTTTACCTCCAGTTGTTTGTAGGAGAACTCGTGTCTTATTTAGGTTATTTATGTTTGTTTGGTTCGTCTTTACCTCCAGTTGTTTGTAGGAGAGCTCATGTCTTATTTAGGTTATTTGTGTTTGTTTGGTTCGTCTTTACCTCCAGTTGTTTGTAGGAGAGCTCGTGTCTTATTTATGTTATTTATGTTTGTTTGGTTCGTCTTTACCTCCAGTTGTTTGTAGGAGAGCTCGTGTCTTATTTAGGTTATTTATGTTTGTTTGGTTCGTCTTTACCTCCAGTTGTTTGTAGGAGAGCTCGTGTCTTATTTAGGTTATTTAGGTTTGTTTGGTTCGTCTTTACCTCCAGTTGTTTGTAGGAGAGCTCGTGTCTTATTTAGGTTATTTATGTTTGTTTTGTTCGTCTTTACCTCCAGTTGTTTGTAGGAGAACTCGTGTCTTATTTAGGTTATTTGTGTTTGTTTGGTTCGTCTTTACCTCCAGTTGTTTGTAGGAGAGCTCGTGTCTTATTTAGGTTATTTGTGTTTGTTTGGTTCGTCTTTACCTCCAGTTGTTTGTAAGAGAACTCGTGTCTTATTTAGGTTATTTATGTTTGTTTTGTTCGTCTTTACCTCCAGTTGTTTGTAGGAGAACTCGTGTCTTATTTAGGTTATTTATGTTTGTTTGGTTCGTCTTTACCTCCAGTTGTTTGTAGGAGAGCTCGTGTCTTATTTAGGTTATTTGTGTTTGTTTGGTTCGTCTTTACCTCCAGTTGTTTGTAGGAGAGCTCGTGTCTTATTTAGGTTATTTGTGTTTGTTTGGTTCGTCTTTACCTCCAGTTGTTTGTAGGAGAGCTCGTGTCTTATTTAGGTTATTTATGTTTGTTTGGTTCGTCTTTACCTCCAGTTGTTTGTAGGAGAACTCGTGTCTTATTTAGGTTATTTGTGTTTGTTTGGTTCGTCTTTACCTCCAGTTGTCTGTAGGAGAGCTCGTGTCTTATTTAGGTTATTTATGTTTGTTTGGTTCGTCTTTACCTCAAGTTGTTTGTAGGAGAGCTCGTGTTTTATTTAGGTTATTTATGTTTGTTTGGTTCGTCTTTACCTCCAGTTGTTTGTAGGAGAGCTCGTGTCTTATTTAGGTTATTTATGTTTGTTTGATTCGTCTTTACCTCCAGTTGTTTGTAGGAGAGCTCGTGTCTTATTTAGGTTATTTATGCTTGTTTGGTTCGTCTTTACCTCCAGTTGTTTGTAGGAGAGCTCGTGTCTTATTTAGGTTATTTATGTTTGTTTGGTTCATCTTTACCTCCAGTTGTTTGTAGGAGAGCTCGTGTCTTATTTAGGTTATTTATATTTGTTTGGTTCGTCTTTACCTCCAGTTGTTTGTAGGAGAGCTCGTGTCTTATTTAGGTTATTTGTGTTTGTTTGGTTCGTCTTTACCTCCAGTTGTTTGTAGGAGAGCTCGTGTCTTATTTAGATTATTTATGTTTGTTTGGTTCGTCGTTACCTCCAGTTGTTTGTAGGAGAGCTCGTGTCTTATTTAGGTTATTTGTGTTTGTTTGGTTCGTCTTTACCTCCAGTTGTTTGTAGGAGAACTCGTGTCTTATTTAGGTTATTTATGTTTGTTTGGTTCGTCTTTACCTCCAGTTGTTTGTAGGAGAGCTCGTGTCTTATTTCGGTTATTTATGTTTGTTTGGTTCGTCTTTACCTCCAGTTGTTTGTAGGAGAGCTCGTGTCTTATTTAGGTTATTTATGCTTGTTTGGTTCGTCTTTACCTCCAGTTGTTTGTGTGAGAGCTCGTGTCTTATTTAGGTTATTTGTGTTTGTTCGGTTTGCCTTTACCTCCAGTTGTTTGTAGGAGAGCTCGTGTCTTATTTAGGTTATTTATGTTTGTTTGGTTCGTCTTTACCTCCAGTTGTTTGTAGGAGAGCCCGTGTCTTATTTAGGTTATTTATGTTTGTTTGGTTCGTCTTTACCTCCAGTTGTTTGTAGGAGAGCTCGTGTCTTATTTAGGTTATTTGTGTTTGTTTGGTTTGTCTTTACCTCCAGTTGTTTGTAGGAGAGCTCGTGTCTTATTTAGGTTATTTGTGTTTGTTTGGTTCGTCTTTACCTCCAGTTGTTTGTAGGAGAGCTCGTGTCTTATTTAGGTTATTTGTGTTTGTTTTGTTCGTCTTTACCTCCAGTTGTTTGTAGGAGAGCTCGTGTCTTATTTAGGTTATTTGTGTTTGTTTTGTTCGTCTTTACCTCCAGTTGTTTGTAGGAGAGCTCGTGTCTTATTTAGGTTATTTGTGTTTGTTTGGTTCGTCTTTACCTCCAGTTGTTTGTAGGAGAGCTCGTGTCTTATTTAGGTTATTTATGTTTGTTTGGTTCGTCTTTACCTCCAGTTGTTTGTAGGAGAGCTCGTGTCTTATTTAGGTTATTTATGTTTGTTTGATTCGTCTTTACCTCCAGTTGTTTGTAGGAGAGCTCGTGTCTTATTTAGGTTATTTGTGTTTGTTTTGTTCGTCTTTACCTCCAGTTGTTTGTAGGAGAACTCGTGTCTTATTTAGGTTATTTGTGTTTGTTTGGTTCGTCTTTACCTCCAGTTGTTTGTGGGAGAGCTCGTGTCTTATTTAGGTTATTTGTGTTTGTTCGGTTTGTCTTTACCTCCAGTTGTTTGTAGGAGTGCTCGTGTCTTATTTAGGTTATTTATGTTTGTTTGGTTCGTCTTTACCTCCAGTTGTTTGTAGGAGAACTCGTGTCTTATTTAGGTTATTTGTGTTTGTTTGGTTCGTCTTTACCTCCAGTTGTTTGTAGGAGAGCTCGTGTCTTATTTAGGTTATTTGTGTTTGTTTTGTTCGTCTTTACCTCCAGTTGTTTGTAGGAGAGCTCGTGTCTTATTTAGGTTATTTATGCTTGTTTGGTTCGTCTTTACCTCCAGTTGTTTGTGTGAGAGCTCGTGTCTTATTTAGGTTATTTGTGTTTGTTCGGTTTGTCTTTACCTCCAGTTGTTTGTAGGAGAGCTCGTGTCTTATTTAGGTTATTTATGTTTGTTTGGTTCGTCTTTACCTCCAGTTGTTTGTAGGAGAGCCCGTGTCTTATTTAGGTTATTTATGTTTGTTTGGTTCGTCTTTACCTCCAGTTGTTTGTAGGAGAGCTCGTGTCTTATTTAGGTTATTTGTGTTTGTTTGGTTTGTCTTTACCTCCAGTTGTTTGTAGGAGAGCTCGTGTCTTATTTAGGTTATTTGTGTTTGTTTGGTTCGTCTTTACCTCCAGTTGTTTGTAGGAGAGCTCGTGTCTTATTTAGGTTATTTGTGTTTGTTTTGTTCGTCTTTACCTCCAGTTGTTTGTAGGAGAGCTCGTGTCTTATTTAGGTTATTTGTGTTTGTTTTGTTCGTCTTTACCTCCAGTTGTTTGTAGGAGAGCTCGTGTCTTATTTAGGTTATTTGTGTTTGTTTGGTTCGTCTTTACCTCCAGTTGTTTGTAGGAGAGCTCGTGTCTTATTTAGGTTATTTATGTTTGTTTGGTTCGTCTTTACCTCCAGTTGTTTGTAGGAGAGCTCGTGTCTTATTTAGGTTATTTATGTTTGTTTGATTCGTCTTTACCTCCAGTTGTTTGTAGGAGAGCTCGTGTCTTATTTAGGTTATTTGTGTTTGTTTTGTTCGTCTTTACCTCCAGTTGTTTGTAGGAGAACTCGTGTCTTATTTAGGTTATTTGTGTTTGTTTGGTTCGTCTTTACCTCCAGTTGTTTGTAGGAGAGCTTGTGTCTTATTTAGGTTATTTATGTTTGTTTGGTTCGTCTTTATCTCCAGTTGTTTGTAGGAGAGCTCGTGTCTTATTTAGGTTATTTGTGTTTGTTTGGTTCGTCTTTACCTCCAGTTGTTTGTGGGAGAGCTCGTGTCTTATTTAGGTTATTTGTGTTTGTTCGGTTTGTCTTTACCTCCAGTTGTTTGTAGGAGTGCTCGTGTCTTATTTAGGTTATTTATGTTTGTTTGGTTCGTCTTTACCTCCAGTTGTTTGTAGGAGAACTCGTGTCTTATTTAGGTTATTTGTGTTTGTTTGGTTCGTCTTTACCTCCAGTTGTTTGTAGGAGAGCTCATGTCTTATTTAGGTTATTTGTGTTTGTTTGGTTCGTCTTTACCTCCATTTGTTTGTAGGAGAGCTCGTGTCTTATTTAGGTTATTTGTGTTTGTTTGGTTCGTCTTTACCTCCAGTTGTTTGTAGGAGAGCTCGTGTCTTATTTAGGTTATTTGTGTTTGTTTTGTTCGTCTTTACCTCCAGTTGTTTGTAGGAGAGCTCGTGTCTTATTTAGGTTATTTGTGTTTGTTTTGTTCGTCTTTACCTCCAGTTGTTTGTAGGAGAGCTGGTGTCTTATTTAGGTTATTTGTGTTTGTTTGGTTCGTCTTTACCTCCAGTTGTTTGTAGGAGAGCTCGTGTCTTATTTAGGTTATTTGTGTTTGTTTTGTTCGTCTTTACCTCCAGTTGTTTGTAGGAGAGCTCGTGTCTTATTTAGGTTATTTGTGTTTGTTTTGTTCGTCTTTACCTCCAGTTGTTTGTAGGAGAGCTCGTGTCTTATTTAGGTTATTTGTGTTTGTTTGGTTCGTCTTTACCTCCAGTTGTTTGTAGGAGAGCTCGTGTCTTATTTAGGTTATTTATGTTTGTTTGGTTCGTCGTTACCTCCAGTTGTTTGTAGGAGAGCTCGTGTCTTATTTAGGTTATTTATGTTTGTTTGATTCGTCTTTACCTCCAGTTGTTTGTAGGAGAGCTCATGTCTTATTTAGGTTATTTGTGTTTGTTTGGTTCGTCTTTACCTCCAGTTGTTTGTGGGAGAGCTCGTGTCTTATTTAGATTATTTGTGTTTGTTTGGTTCGTCTTTACCTCCAGTTGTTTATAGGAGAGCTCGTGTCTTATTTAGGTTATTTGTGTTTGTTTGGTTCGTCTTTACCTCCAGTTGTTTGTAGGAGAACTCGTGTCTTATTTAGGTTATTTATGTTTGTTTGGTTCGTCTTTACCTCCAGTTGTTTGTAGGAGAGCTCGTGTCTTATTTAGGTTATTTGTGTTTGTTTGGTTCGTCTTTACCTCCAGTTGTTTGTGGGAGAGCTCGTGTCTTATTTAGGTTATTTGTGTTTGTTCGGTTTGTCTTTACCTCCAGTTGTTTGTAGGAGAGCTCGTGTCTTATTTAGGTTATTTGTGTTTGTTCGGTTTGTCTTTACCTCCAGTTGTTTGTAGGAGAGCTCGTGTCTTATTTAGGTTATTTATGTTTGTTTGGTTCGTCTTTACCTCCAGTTGTTTGTAGGAGAGCTTGTGTCTTATTTAGGTTATTTGTGTTTGTTTTGTTCGTCTTTACCTCCAGTTGTTTGTAGGAGAGCTCGTGTCTTATTTAGGTTATTTGTGTTTGTTTTTTTCGTCTTTACCTCCAGTTGTTTGTAGGAGAGCTCGTGTCTTATTTAGGTTATTTGTGTTTGTTTGGTTCGTCTTTACCTCAAGTTGTTTGTAGGAGAGCTCGTGTCTTATTTAGGTTATTTATGTTTGTTTGGTTCGTCGTTACCTCCAGTTGTTTGTAGGAGAACTCGTGTCTTATTTAGGTTATTTGTGTTTGTTTGGTTCGTCTTTACCTCCAGTTGTTTGTAGGAGAGCTCGTGACTTATTTAGGTTATTTATGTTTGTTTGATTCGTCTTTACCTCCAGTTGTTTGTAGGAGAGCTCATGTCTTATTTAGGTTATTTGTGTTTGTTTGGTTCGTCTTTACCTCCAGTTGTTTGTGGGAGAGCTCGTGTCTTATTTAGGTTATTTGTGTTTGTTTGGTTCGTCTTTACCTCCAGTTGTTTGTGGGAGAGCTCGTGTCTTATTTAGGTTATTTATGTTTGTTTCCGTTTATTTGTATCCAAAACATTTTGTGTTGTGTTTTAGTTTTTCTTCGTCTTGTGTACACTATGTTGCCATTTTCACTGGATTGTCCATTTTTGATTGCCCCTTCGATATCCTCTAACGTTTATTTCCCAGTTCCCAATTATTTTATCCCTTATTTAGCACTAAGAATGCTTGTTGTCATCTTCAGATTTCGTTGATTTTCATTGATACTTGTTATGCAGTCATGCAAGTGTTTTCTACATTTGAATAAAATGCACGAGCAAACCACCGAATAACTGTGTGAGCAGTGTTGTTGTAAAGAATGTTCTAATCCTGAACTGTAATCAAAATATATTTATTCTTCGCGAAACAGAAGTTGCCATTTGAATAAGGCATGTATTGGTTCTATAAAAGACAGCTTCATGACCTTAGCAATCACGTACATATTAGTGAGTATGCATGGCAATCGGAAGATATAATAGCGAAACGATGATCCTCTGTGAACCAAAATGTAATAGTCTATGCAATTTCACGTTATCTATTTGCAAGGCACATTGAGTAAACACTTGTTCGTTGTATTTCCTTTTTAGTACAACAGCAATAACTTTAACACCAATAGTTGTACCGTTCAGGTGAGGTGTACTCGATACAATATTATTTGATAAAGCTTGTCAGTGACTTGCGGCAGGTCGGCGGTTTTCACCGGGTACTCCGGTTTCCTGTTTCCTCCACCAATAAAACTGACCATCACAATATAGCTAAAATATTGATGAAAGTGGCGTTGACACCATAACCCTAACCCCTAACCCAATAATTGTAGAGTCATCATGGTCGTGATCGTATGGTAGTTGGATTTAAAGCTACCTATGCAATCAGTGCCTATCACCACTGAAGTTGCGAGTTCGAATCCTGCTCGTGGCAAGGTGTACTCGATACAACATTATGAAATAAAGTTTGTCAGTGACTTGTGACAGGGTGATGGTTTTATACGTGTCCTCCGGTTTCCTCCACCAAAAAAAACTGACCGCCACGATATAGCTGAAATATTGTTGAAAGTGGCGTTAAGCACCATAAACCTAATCTACTACAACAATTATACTAGACTTGTTTATGAAGTGATAGCAAACAGTTCAAAATGTTCTATTTCTCCAGATGTACTTTGTCGAGTGCTTGGCATCAAGCGGCATGTGTATTAATGAATAAAAATCAATGACACATATATGGCCTTCAATGGTGGTCGGATGTTGGATCACGCATCTTAATAAATAAAAATAATAACTCTCCAATAAACAAATAATCAGAATATAAGCATTTGAAGAGAAGGTATCTAAAGTTAAGACCTGACTTGAGAACGGAAGGAGCTGTACAATCCAAATACGGCACTCAACATAAACCACTGTCAGACTTGCCGTATTATAACCATGAGAGGACATGCCCTATCAGCCACGCTGGGACATGATGAGCAGCTCTGTGTGTTGAACCCTGAGAACTGTCACCAGTACCCAAGTGTTAATGTGGAGTGTTTTAAACCTTTTGTTTTTATTTCAGAATGTCTGTAAGGTATTAAGCATGTTAGAGCATTACTGTCGTTCTACTACATATTTCTGGATGTTATGTGAAGGATTTTACTTACACAGACTGTTAGTGAACGCATTTGTCCCTCCCAAGCAACTGATTGGATACTACATAACAGGCTGGGGTAAGATATGACTAATTGTATATATATTCATTGAAAGCGAATAAAACCATAGATATCTAATTTAGTGCGCAGAACTCGTATTTGGAATAACCTTCATCATGTACACCCAAAGCGGAAAGATTTGAAAACCATAAGACGCTTATCTGGGTGATTAATGAACCAACTCACAAGTTGTTTCGAGTAAAAAAAACAGGGTCATCGTGGACGTGAACGTATGGTAGTTGGATTTCTAACTACACATGCACTCAGTGCCTATGACCACTAACATTGTGGGTTCGAATCCTACTCAGGCAAGGTGTACTCGATACAGTATTATGTGATAAAGTTTGACTTGCGGCAGGTCGGTGGTTTTCTCCGGGTACCCCGGTTTCCTCCACCAATAAAACTGACCGCCACGATATAACTGGAATATTGTTGAAAGTGGCGTTAAACACCATAACCCATAACCCTAACACCGAGGGACAAATATTTATCGATGATAACAGAGTAATCAGAACATGAGTTGAAGACATAATATTTACGAAATTATTTATGGTTATTATTTGGGTGTTTTTAAAATTGGCGCCCCAAATGTTTTGAGCCGATTGCAAAACTTTTATTGTTTGTTATTTGTATCTGTCCCATTTCAACCAAAAATATTCATTAGTATCAATACCATATTTACAGGGATAAGAAATATTAATGCCAGAAATATCCATTAAATTGATTTTATATATATATGTATATATATATATATATATATATACACCATGTGCTAGCTTAAAATAAAACTCATTTGCTATTAAAAAAAAGAAGAAATTATATCATAGGACATACTAGTATTAAAAGCTGTAGTCGTCCAATTTATTTTTGGAAATGTGTAATTAATAGCTAAAACGAATGAAATAACCTAACTTTGCTGTAAAAATACACCATATTAAAAGCCGCGATCGTCCAGTATATTTTAGGAAATAGGTAAAATTCTTAATAGCTAAAACGAATAAAATAATGGAGATTTCCATCATGAGATAATGACTTAATTGCAGAACCGAATGCTCTTTCTGCATTTAACCATACACAAAGTATCCCTGGAAAATTGCTGTGTTGCCTTTCCGCTTTACCATTACGCCCATACAAGCTCAATCTATGCTATAATAAACAGGAAATATGTTTTTGTTGTTCTTTTTTACTTCACGATATCATCGCGTAAGCTATTACAAATAAATGTAAAATGCCATATATATCTCCAACTGTGACATCCTGTAGGATACCATTAGTGAAATTAATATTAAATCAAAAGATAATTTTAAACATTCGATCTAGAAAATTAAAGATTTTCTTGAATCATTTGACTTAATGATAGTTAATTATTTTTGCATTTGAAACGTTTAATAGGTTTCTGAATCATTAGTTACCTTCAATGCCAGATAACCGAGATACAAAAAAATGCCATCACTCAAAATCCGTTTATTCATGAGAAATAGAATTCATATTTAAGAATGTGAGTGCATCCTTTTGTTGTAGTATTTCGCCTGATCTAAAAATTAGAAGAATTAAATAAACCCAGATTTTCTTTAGCATGAGTCTAAACGATGTTATATCTCTTTACGTGTTCAAATGTTGATGCCTTCTTGTAATTAAGCCTTGAATTATCACTGCATTTAATGCCATTCAAATATATATAAATAAAAACAAATATATATAATTTAGTGCACACGACACGTTTCTGAGAGACGCTCACCTGATACCCTCAGTCAAAAGATTGGAAGACCACATAATTTAGTGCACACGACACGTTTCGGAGAGACGCTCACCTGGTACCCTCAGTCAAAAGAATGGAAAACCACATAATTTAGTGCACACGACACGTTTCTGAGAGATGCTCACCTGGTACCCTCAGTCAAAAGATTGGAAAACCACATAATTTAGTGCACACGACACGTTTCTGAGAGACGCTCACCTGATACCCTCAGTCAAAAGATTGGAAAACCACATAATTTAGTGCACACGACACGTTTCTGAGAGACGCTCACCTGGTACCCTCAGTCAAAAGATTGGAAAACCACATAATTTAGTGCACACGACACGTTTCTGAGAGACGCTCACCTGGTACCCTCAGTCAAAAGATTGGAAAACCACATAATTTAGTGCACACGACACGTTTCTGAGAGACGCTCACCTGGTACCCTCAGTCAAAAGATTGGAAAACCACATAATTTAGTGCACACGACACGTTTCTGAGAGACGCTCACCTGGTACCCTCAGTCAAAAGATTGGAAAACCACATAATTTAGTGCACACGACACGTTTCGGAGAGACGCTCACCTGGTACCCTCAGTCAAAAGATTGGAAAACCACATAATTTAGTGCACGCGACACGTTTCTGAGAGACGCTCACCTGGTACCCTCAGTCAAAAGATTGGAAAACCACATAATTTAGTGCACACGACACGTTGCTGAGAGACGCTCACCTGGTACCCTCAGTCAAAAGATTGGAAAACCACATAATTTAGTGCACACGACACGTTTCGGAGAGACGCTCACCTGGTACCCTCAGTCAAAAGATTGGAAAACCACATAATTTAAATGTCTTTGGGAGCAAGAGAAACTAAAGATCCTAAATAAAATAGACACAATCGTCTACATTTATCTGTGCTGGAGGGAGGATATATAATTGGTATCCGACATAAAATGTGGGTATGGCTGGTTCATATGTCTAAGCAATGTTATATCTCTTTACATGTTCAAAGGTCTTTGCAGGCAAGAAAACCCAAAGGGCCTGGAATAGACAAAATTGTCATATGTGCCGGGGGAATATATATTAGGTACGCTATATCCGATTTAAAATTTGGGTTTTGCTGGAGCATGGGTGTTCAACATTTCTTTTAACAAGGTTTTTCCAGTTATACCATGATGATCAGACATTTGAAGTATTAGGCTTTTCTATCGTTCAAATGTGAATGTACCCGATGACGTTTATGCCAGAGAAGCGTGGTGTGATTATTGTTACTGTTATAATATGATAATATGTATTCCATTTCAATTGAAGAAATATATAATTTGTATTCAATTTTGCAGTAAACTGACAATATTTTTTGTATATTTATTTTATTTGTTTAGGGATGCCATTTGTCATAACTGTTACCTATGCTGCTATTCGCTTGAATATATCAGATGACAGGTATTATAATTTAATATAATTTATGTAAGTTTCTGTAGTTAGAAAGTTTGAAGATACTAAAGGAGTAATCAGAAGCCGTATACACGGACATGGAAAGGCAATATAACTGTAAAAAGGACAAGCAATGGTCGTCAAAACGTTACACAGAAAACTAAATGTCCAGCAAGACGAAAAACCGGTTGTGAACGCAAGTGTTTCGGATTAGCAAGTAGTTCCTACCCATTAGTGCACACGATATGTTATTCTTAAGCTATTTCTTTTACGATTGATTAATTAGGATTATTGGTGTTTATTGTCAAACTATTTCAGCGTCATATGGTAGTTGCAATCAGGGCTTATCACCACAAAAACTATGAGTTCGAATCCCGATCATGGTGGGGTGTACATGATACAACATTATGTGATAAAGTTTGTCAGTGACTTGCGACAAGTCGATGGTTTTCTCTGGGTACTCCGGTTTCCTCCACCAATAAAACTGGCCGCCATGAAATAGCTGAACTATTGTTGAAAGTGGCGTTAAACACCAAAACTCCCTAACCCTATTTCAGCAATTGTCTTAGCTACATCATGTTTTAATAAGGGACAACCCGGACAGTTATATCGACGAAAGGTCAGAATATAGGAAGGGTTGATCAGAAAGGTTCTATAAACCACAACACCGTGAACTGGGTATCAGGGTTCGAACCTATCTCATTAAAACTCCACGAGCTTAATAAAAACATAGATATTAAATTAATGTGCACGACAAACAATCGATCACGCACCCCTTTTACAGTGGATGAAGTACCAACCTCAAGATCAAATTTATGTTGCATCGAAAACATGAATAGCAACAACAAAAAAAACAAAAAAACAAAGAACAGTTTTTGATATGCTATATTTTGCAGTAATTGTTGGATTGATCCAGTATCTGGTAGTTATCATGGCTTAGAATGGATGTTATTTGCTCCGACCATACTCTGTATTATTGTGAGTAGATTATACACACTTATAAGACCAATTTCACCAACAAGCTAATGAATTTATTTATTGTGCAATCTAAACCAATCTTGCAACATTAACTGTAAATGCCATTACGCAAACCTAAATATTAGTCAGAAAAGATATGATATGATATAAACGAACATTGCAGACTATTCAACTTAACAGTAAGACATGCAATATAGTAAAGGAAGAGCGTTTTCATTGCTGTTCTACATTTCCCCATCACAATAGGAAGCAACACAAAAACACAATACTATAATACAAATATGTTGAAAAAAAAACAGACAAAAACACACACACACAGGACGACAAACAAATATAGTAACCAAATTCGACAGTGAAGCACAAATTGCTGTGTCTACAAACTCGAAACAGTTACACATGTTCTGTATTTACATCAGACAATTTGTCGATTGAATTGTCCATCGGGATATGTGATAGTATTTTTCTGTTCAATGGTTAGGGGAGAGTGGTAGTTGATATTCGTGTTGTTGATATTGGGGGAATTGTTGATTATAACTATTTAAATAAACAGTTATCTCTATTCCAATTGAAACATATTAATTTTGAAATGACAGTAATTTGTGTGTATGTTTCCGCTATAATCCGATGGCACTAATTGTCTAAGCAATATCATGTCATTTTCGACATTGCCTTATCAGAATTGCTTGTTACATTCTAATTACATTATAATCAGTAATAATAGGAATCAATAGTAATTACGTTGGGTCCTGAACCAGAAATAGTCGTTATTTGCGATAAAAACAAAAACAATTCGTAGTAAAGTAATGGTTGTATTTTCAATAAAAAAAATTGATTTGATGAAAGGAAAAAACCATCAAACCTGCCTTAAAGGGCATCTCGGTATGACAAATCACTGTTTATAAAGGGCAGTCTCCTTTTTCCAACAATGCATATTGCATACAATTTAAAACTGTATATAAGGGAAGCTGTTCATAAGGGGTAAATTTTCAGGTTACCCTGCACGCTCTTTATATACAGGTTTGACTATAAATTATTTAAAATGATTTCTCACAAAATACTTGTTTATTCCATCCAATTACATTTTCGTCCATTTTCAGTTGAACTTATTTTTCCTGATAAACATTCTACGTATATTACTACGACAGTTAACTCATCCAAATGAACCGATAAGTTACAGGTAATGTATTACTTGGTTAATTGATTAATTTATTATGCTTTAGCGTCATGTGAGCAGATTTCAACTACATGTATGTTGATTAAATCATATAGGTAAAAAGGTGGCAGTTGGATTCTTACATGGACTGTTGTTCCCATTGTCACTTTGGAGACTTGCAAACGACGGTCAATTACGGTAAGATAAAAGAGCCTTTGAGCGAACCGCCAAAAAATACCCACAGCACACTTGTTCATTGGGATCCTCGAATTTAAATATCCACGAAAACGTTGTTTTGTATCAAATCACGGAAATGTTTGTCCACGAATTTACATGAATTCACATTAAATGTTAAGCAATTTTGCAAAGTATGTTCACATCACATCATTATATTTAATCTTTTATTTAAGAATGGTTAAATTATTACAATTATTTTGATATAATGTTAAATGATGTTTAGCATTGTTTTTTTTAAATGATAACTGGATTCTTAAAATCATTTCAGAAAAGCAGTCAAAGCCACTTTTGTACTGATACCACTTTTAGGAATTCATCAGTTTTTTACGATCTACAGACCTCTTCCTGGAGAAAAGGGATATTATTTCTTCACTATGACAGGAGCTATCATATATAATTCACAGGTACATAGTATATCGTTGTTGTATGCTTAATGGGATTTAAAATATATTTACTGTATATGCCTAATTATATAACCTATAGGGTTAGCGCTATGGCGTTTAACACCACTTACAACAATATTTCAGAATTAAATCCAACTACCATACGATCACAACCACGACGGCCCCTATTAGTATGTACTCTTTTGAAGTAGAAATGAAACAAATACTTATTATTGTTCCATCAATCTTATAGGTAAAGTACATTCAGGAGATGATGTTGACTTTTTCGAAACACTTGATTTCACTTCTATGTAACTACGGCAGCTACCAGATATTAGATATTTTATACTTTTTTTTTAATCTTAGGTAACAATAATTCTACTTTCCTTGAGGACATGTTTTTTTTTTAAGAAAAAAATATAATGGCCAAATTATTTAAAAATAAGTAAACGACCTGAAAAATATAATGGTTTGCACTATGCATTGACTGTACTTAAATAATGGATAACATTTGATTTCCCTCTTTCCAAAAGTAAGGAGAACAGCAGTTCGAAACAACAAGCTTATCACTTAGAATTTTCTGTGTTCTACTTCATGGATTGCATTACATAGAACAAAATCTTGATGAACAGCACACACACAATGGTATGCATAAATAATTGTAATATATTAGCTAGTGTTCAAAACATGAATATATATATATATATACAAAATCGTAAGTTTTGATATTGAGCGTATCTGTAGAAGGATATTTCAAGCATATGTCCTGCGCACTAAATTAGATATCTATATTTCTTTGTTTTTTGTTTTGTTTTTGTTTTTGTTATTATTTTGTTTTTCTTCTTTGTTTTTATTATTATTAGTTAACTGATATATTTCTTTTCAGGCAATTATTATATCGTTTATATTTTGTTATTTTAATGGAGAAGTAAGTACAATGTAGTTTATTAATAGATATACAAGTGTGGACACAGAAATGTGCTGTCCAAAAGGCAAGTGTGGATGTCAATATTTCATATTATTAACTTAAAAAAAACTAATCCTGGATTATTATTTTTGCTTAAAGTCCGGTCCTGTGTTTTTATTTCAAATTTTCATCATAGCCTCCCTCCCCCTCCCAAGTGATATAAAATTGTATCATTAATAATAAATTAATAAATAATAAATTCAGATTTTCTATTTAAAACAAATAAATAAAAATAAATAAAATAAAAATTTACAAAACCACTGATATTTGTTCAATTTTTAACGCTGATTTAAGCTTTAGTCGCAACAAATGTTTATTTTTCTCTTTAAACTGTCGAAACATAACATTTATTTAACTAAAATTCACAAATAAAATCCCCCCTTTTTCCATTTTTTTCTTGTTTAAATCAATGATCAACAATATTCCAGAATCAAACAAATGAATAAATATAAACATAGATTTCTTTTACATGCATCTTTTTACCATGCGGAGTCAGTGTGTTTAAATCGGTCATCCAATCAGGACGCTCATTATTCTTATCCAAGATAAAATTACATCGCTAAAATTACCTGTGGGTGTTTCCCCACTTCAACTCGTAAATTTACTTAGAAATCGGAGATATTTCGCCATAAAACTTCACACATGGTTTTGTCTATCATATTTCTTGAAAACAAACATAAAATTTTATTGAATTTATCAATATTTTATGAGTATCAACAGTTTGTTCAACACCATATCTGTTTCTCGATACAGCCGCAACTTAAACTCGTAAATTTACATAGAAATCGGAGATATTTCGTCATAAAACTTCACACATGGTTTTGTCTATCATATTTCTTGAAGACAAACATAACATTTTATTGCATTTATCAATATTTTATGAGTATCAACAGTTTTTTTAACACCGTATCTGTTTCTCGATACAGCCGCCCGATTACAGTGACCCGTGACCCAAATTAGTACGTTCCATCAGTTTTTTCTTAATAATGTTGTTTAACTACATATTTTGTGTGTTAATGTGAACAGACAAAATATACAGATTTCTGTTTGACTCAAGGGAACTAAATTACGTGTTACTCGATCATTTGTTTTATATGTATGTTTTGTAGATAGTTGTTTCTCCTTTTTCATTTTTGTCCATTGTGTTGTCTATTCTTCTTCGATATACGGATTCTGGTTACCTCTTTGGTATCTTCAAACTCGTCTTACACATACCCTTCTAAAATGGACGTTATAAATGTTACATGTGATGGCAATCATATCATCCAAAAACCCTTTTTAAATATAAGATGAGATGATTCTTTAAGATAAATGAAGAGAAATCCGAAGGGCCAATTACGAATGGACAATCCAGAGACACAGACAAAACCGGATGCAAGACACAGAAGGAAAATAAAACAACAACGACACAACACAGAAAACTTGAAAGATGAGAAACACCGACCCTACCACAAATACTAGACTAATGGTTTAGTACTGATATACTAATATTATTGACCGCCGTGGATGAGCAACACCGACCCTACCACAAATACTAGACTAATGGTTTAGTACTGATATACTAATATTATTGACCGCCGTGGATGAGTAACACCGACCCTACCACAAATACTAGACTAATGGTTTAGTACTGATATACTAATATTATTGACCGCCGTGTAGAACTGTTATCTATTTGTACCCATTTTGAATAATTTCCCTGATATAAACCCATTTTTAACAAACGTAATATGAAATGAATTCTCTAGGGTCACTTCAAATATGTTTTCCTCAATTGAAGGATAGTTTATTATCATAAAACCTCACTAGCAGAAATGTAACTTCAAAGCACCATTGTTAATATGTATAGCTACAACTTAACTTCGATGCATCATTACTAATCCTACAGATACCTCCCACTTTATTGTAGTGAAAATGCATTTTGAATTCAAATTCAACAGTTGAAACGCGATTTGATTGATCACACGTACACGTCTGATCCATACATACATTTTATAATTCTGCTTTTCTATACTGACAAGTGAGTGTCGATGATAGCAATTAAAACAATGATATCGGTCGGTTGGCATAGTTCAACATATTTTAAGCAAAATTAAGAAACAACAATATTAATGTTCTCTCCAGACTTTCTTTACAAATAAACAATTTCAAATCATAGACCACAAACAAAGACCACTACAAAATGACGATGGAAATCTAGGTCCTGCATTGGGACAGGTACAAACATGTGATGGGGATTAACTGGTTAATAAGATCACAAACCTCCACTTCTTGATAATTGAATATCTAATATCAATATAGATATACCGTCAAGCTTGCCCATGCAGTCACCTGTATTAAAAGGTCATCTTTTTCTTGTCATGTCATTAAAAATTTCATATGAATTGAACCTCTTTTAAGAGGCCACCTGTCTTATAAGGTCGCTTTCTCCTTGTCCCAAAGGTGACTTCTTAATACAGGTCTGACTGTATAACAATACAACTCCTGAACAAATTCCATTCCATTCACAAAAACCGCGCACACTATCATACAAATGAACGACAACATACATGCATGGACAGTATAGAGCTGTATTGGTTAATTCCCGTAGTCGGAAGGTTTATTTGTTTTATTTTATTTTAGGTATTATCTAACTTAAAAACAAGTTGGTTTCGCCGCAATAAAGCAGTCGCAACAGAGAGACGAAGTATCACTTCTATGTTAACATCTAGACGGTCATCAGCTATATCTCTCGGATCCAATATGACGAGAGTACCAAGCGGAAGTAGTATAAATGGTGAGGTAATGTTTCACATTGAGGCCAATGAACACAACAAAAATAGCAATGGTAACGGAATAATCAACAACGGATTTATAGCTTTTGAAACAACACAATTGTGAAAAAAACGTACAGTAAACATTCATTGGACGACAGCAATTAGATGAAAATATGCAATTTTGATGAAAATAAAAGAATTTTATGTTTACATGAAGCATTTGAATTTTGATAACTCTTGCCTTGTCAATTGGTGGACGTAAACTGCAATTCATTAATTATTATATGGTTGAAATATAAACGAAATCGTAACACATGTGTAATAGTAGAAAATTGTAGCACTCGCGGTAAAAACTTGGCTTCTGTCATTACTAGTAAAGTTATACAGGTACACAAACAGGTGAATGGCTATGATGCTATTTATGAACGCTTACCCTTCCGGAGCACCTGAGTTCACCCCTGGTTTTTAGTGGGGTTCGCGTTACTCGATCTTTAGTTTTATATGTATGTTTTGTTGATCGTTGTTTGTTCTTTTGTACTTTTCCCTTTGGCCATTGTGTTGTCTGTTCGTCTTCGATATACGGATTCTGATTACCACTTTGTATCTTCAAATTCTTCTTGTACAGTGTGTTTCAGATTTTCAGTTAGTTTTATAAAGTTAATATAGCCAATACGTGTAACGGTGCGATACCAAAATGAACAGCAAAAATACCATACTGTGGTACTTTGGTATCTTCAAACTCTTTTTAAGTACGCGTGTACCATAATGACAAGACGATTGATTAACATGAATCGTCTATATAATTCTTACTTACAGTAATTTCTTTTGATCAGGACATTCTCAATGAAGACATCGTCGTGAATTTGCTATAATCATCTTTGAAATCGGTAAACAAAATCAGCAACGGTGACGGTCATAATGCAATTATCGTGTTGCACTTGGTGCAGATTGTTAGATATCAAGATACAATTCTTTATTCATTCAATCATATCTACTAAATCCTATTATTTTACTTAATATAGTTTTAATAATAAATAATAAATCTATAATCTTTTTAATCAGTAGAGAAATGCTTTAAAAAATTAATGACAAGCTCTGATATCGTCGCAATATTGTGGTGTTAAAATTGATGGCAATATAAAACGTGATGTGGAATATAGTAAATGATGCGAAGACTAAGCTTTCAGGACTTCTGAACTCCTCTTAATGAAGAAGTCCGAACTTATTTATATTCTGATAAAGTCTTCAAATCGTGACTTATGTCATGATATATGTATATACTAATGTTTGCTTCTTCTTATCGAATTTGTAGTGTGTATCAAGATGTCCAACCTGTCACATGTTTTCATATTTATTGTTTTGGGTAAATCCCGAACTATGATGGAAGTCATTTATGCGATGCGGTGGAAAATGAACGCATATTTGGCGAACATCTGCAATTTAATGTTTGAAGTTCGCAGTTAGTCATGTAGATGCACAAGGGTTTTCACACGTATTCATGGTGTGCAACGAACGTTATACAATAGTCAAATTATCCGGGTTATAGCAAGGGGGTTAGGGTTATGGTGTTTAACGCCACTTTCAACAATATTTCAGTTATTTCGTGGCGGTCGGGTTGCAGCAACAATTAGCGTGTATTAAATTTCCAAGAGAGGGCTATCAGGTAGATATAATAGTAAATCAAAATGTGCTATTAATAAAACAAATATATCAAATGGGGTAGAGTTTGGATCATATAAACCAGTTTAACCCCTCCACAATAGTATGCCTGTCCCAAGACAGGACATGGATTTCAAACACGTGGTCTTTTATATGTTCAATGATTTGAAGTGAGAGAATGTTGATCGTTTTGTTGATACATATATTAGTAAAATTGTTGACCATCACTGTTTAAACTTTCTTTTCTTAATCTTAATTACATTTCCCAATATTATTCTCAAATCTTCCACGAATTCGTTACAAGAATTCACATTTAGCATACAGTATTTAGATATAAACTTATATAAAGTTATGTAACACGATTGATATATGTTATTTAAATATTTACTCAATTAATTTGGTCATTTCAATTATTTCGTTGTTGTATATCTTTCTTAGCCTTGATCTATATTTTCTTAAATCTTTATGTATTATTGAATAATGTGTTTTCCCCCTCAAAAATCGATGCGAGATCAATATTTGTTTTGTTAAATGACAATAATATAATTAGGTCAGTAAGTGTATGTTTTCCCAATAACACAATATTAACTCAGTTTAAATTTGGTAAAGTGTACATTAGACAATGTTCATTAAACGGACAAATTAGATAATGCAATTAAATATCTTTCACGAACTAATGAGGTATTTGAGAGGAAGCTCATATTAAAATTAAAAGAATTAATTGAAAAAGTAAGTAGCAACATGTGTTGATTACATCTAGAATTAAATACGACTGTACTGATAAAAAGAACAGAAAACATAATACAGTCGGAACAGTTCCAAAATGCAATAGAAAACTAGGAGAAACAGAGTCAAACTCGATACCCCGACCACTTATTATCCTTACTTGCTGTAAACCCAAGTAGTACGTGCAATACAAAAGACAAAAAAAAAGGGAAACGCATCAACAGGTTTAGCCAAGCCACAATTTTGTCTGTCCCAAGCTAGGACCTGGATTTCCAATTAGATATGTCGTTGTTAGAGGAACCCAGACAATTTGCCCCTTACTTTATGAGTATGTTTCTATTATTAGATATGTCGTTGTTAGGGGAACCCAGACAATTTGCCCCTTACTTTATGAGTATGTTTCTATTATTAGATATGTCGTTGTTAGGGGAACCCAGACAATTTGCCCCTTATTTCATGAGTATGTTTCTATTATTAGATATGTCGTTGTTAGGGGAACCCAGACAATTTGCCCCTTACTTTATGAGTATGTTTCTATTATTAGATATGTCGTTGTTAGGAGAACCCAGACAATTTGCCCCTTACTTTATGAGTATGTTTCTATTATTAGATATGTCGTTGTTAGGGGAACCCAGACAATTTGCCCCTTACTTTATGAGTATGTTTCTATTAACACTGTTACTTCATTTGTGTTCGGTGAGTTCGGGGTGTGAGCTGATTGTTCGTTTTGTTTGGGGGGGGGGAGGCTGTGAGATGATTGGTCGTTTTGTTTATGCTGTTGAATTGTTGGTCATCACTGTTTAAACTTTCTTTTCATAAATAATGGTCAACATAACGCTACACAGAAAGAAAGATTTAGCGACACGAAATCCACTAAATACCGGGTGAACTCGTGCTCCCGACGGATAGGCAGTTCATACTCTATTAGTAGCATCCAGTGTGTTACTCTTGTCAAACACATCCGGTGGTCAATCATGAAAGAGGAAATACCGGATTTATGATTACGACAAATGGATCATATCCGTGGTCATTTGTTATACAGATATTTAGTGAAATATTGTTGTTCTAAACACATATACACATCAGACATTTATATATGAGGGCTGGCATTTTCCTCGCACGTGGAAAGCACTTGCATGGTCGCATCATTTCACTCAGAGTAGAGGTATGGGCCCATAGAACTAGTTTATACCCGACACTTTTTATCGAAGTGCCTGTACCATGTAAGGAATGTGAGAGGTCATGCATTGGTGTGTTACATATATCGATTTTGCCTCTTTCTACGATTTTGATATTGGATTTTGAAACAAATACAAATTCGAATATCAAAATCGTAGAAAGACGCAAAATCGATACCCCTAACCGTCAAATACAAGGTAAAAGAAGAGATGAGGGAAATGAAATGCCAATGTAACATTTAAACGATTCTCAAAGAAGTAACAGGGTTAACAGTTGATATAACTCATATATAAGTAATTAGGGGACAAATGGTCTGGGTTCCCCTAACCATTATATGTAAGTTTTTCTTAGCGATTTGAGAAGATTATTGCTTTTACTAAAATCTGTAATAAAATGCAATATTTTGCTTGCTTGATTGAACAGTGATGACATTTTGCCAGTTACAAAAGAATCAAATACATTAGATGTCTATGATTAATGAATTTGCGTATTTCTTTATGACTTTGACACCTTTGTTGTACAAAAAATTGCTAATTACATTTTCAGGTAAAATAATTTCCAAGTTTTTAAATGTTGCGAGTGATTGATCATGTTGATATAAAGGTTATCGGATTCCAGAAACAACTAGAGAAGTGTGTTGTTGTGTTATAGGATATGTTTGACGATACTAAAGGACCGACCATTTAACTTGAAGGGGGGGGGGGGGGTTATGGTTTTTTGTTTCGTTCCGAATTTTGTTTTCGGTCAACACAAGAGTTAGAATATGTATTCTTTTTGTCGCGCTAAGCGCGAATTTTTTTTCCAGAATTTAACATAAGGTTATATTACAAAAACTCTAATCAGATTATATTGTTTTTCCTCCACCAAAATCAGAATATTTTTTCAGAAACCCCCCCCCCCTTTCAAGTTAAATGGTCGTTCCCTAAAGGGGTAATCAGTAGGCTTAAATCGAAGAAGGACAGAACACATAATAGCCGAAAGTACAGAACAAACAATTATCTACAAAACACTACACAGAGGAATCAAGATTTCAACTGCGCCTCGGGGAATATAGATCCTAAGCCGGGAATGTCACATTATATACCCTGTCTGATAGCTGAATAACACATAATATTATGAATTTAGTTTGTTACACATATTTTCATTGGTTCTTCAACCCTGAATGTCAGCATCTATTCGGAAAACAGACGGGGTATATATTTCAGTCCCCAAAATCGATTAAAACATGCACGACAAAACATTACGCTTCACTGAATCAATGGTATAATACGGAATAATAAATGTATTTTTACCAAATTAAATGCTGTTTTGATACTCAAAACGGCTGCATGAACAAAATTCCGTCACAAATATCTGATCAATTCAGCAAACTCCTATGTTCCACGGCTGTACCATAACAAATAAACAAAACGTTGAGCCTTGAAAACTTTCGACAACAAGGGGCCACACCAAGGTTTTTCTTACATGTTGTTAACATTTAAATTATTGAAACTGTTTCGCAAACCCGTTGTTTTGTTATGTGATATATTAATGTTATATTTATAAAGTTTATAAAATTTACTACATATGAAACTGTATTGATTTAGAAATTTAGTACAGTATTTTCCTTCATGAGACACCCCATACATGAAATATGACGCGACACATATTTTGACGTCATTGAAGGATGACGTCAAAGGTAAGGAAACGGACATCTATAGATACGAAAAATAAAAATAAAAAAGGCAAATTTATTTAATACACTTTGGATGTTGTATTTAAAAAAAAACAATGGTTAAATCCGTAATATATCTGTTATTCAGCTATCAGACAGGGTATATAATGTGACATTCCCGGCTTAAGATATATATTCCCATCGGCTGCGCCTCAGGAAATATAGATCCTAAGCCGGCAATGTCACATTATATACCCTGTCTGATAGCTGAATAACATATAACATTACTTGAATTACATGGGATATGAGTAAACCCTACACTCGAACAATATCAAACATATATTAATATTACTTGAAATACATGGAACATTAGTAAACCCAGAACTCGAGCAATATCAAACATATATTAATATTACTTGAAATACATGGAACATTAGTAAACCCAGAACTCGAGCAATATCAAACATATATTAATATTACTTGAATTACATGGAATATGAGTAAACCCTACACTCGAACAATATCAAACATATATTAACATTACTTGAAATACATGGAACATTAGTAAACCCAGAACTCGAGCAATATCAAACATATATTAATATTACTTGAATTACATGGAATATGAGTAAACCCTACACTCGAACAATATCAAACATATATTAATGTTACTTGAATTACATGGGATATGAGTAAACCTCGTTCTGGAGCAATATCAAACATATATTAACATTACTTGCTCTATTTCGCATTGGAATAGAAAAAAATCGATGTGTAAATTATAAATTGATATAATCTATTTCATTTACGAAATGCCAATAAAAAGTCACGATACAGGTTTTCTAACAGTCAAATACACTTCATAAATCGTAGTGAAAAAAGCGTAACATCACAATTTATGGGATGCGTATATGGTTATTACACTTGGCAGTATAACCAGTAGTTCTAACGGTGAGAGAGGATATCATATCACATTGGTCATGTTGTTCTAAAGCGATGCCAAAAATGAAGATTTTAGAAAATATTCTTTACAGTTACATTATTAGAATTTCTATTTGTGCAGGTAAGACAAATATGTTAAGACGATCTTATTTTTTTTATATTCTTTAAAACAAATAAATTTGTTAACAATGACTATGCATGTTACAAATTTCCTAGGTTATTGTTACAGACAGCTAACTGGTTTTTGAGAAGGTTGCAGTGTTTGATTTTGCTTTATTCAAAGCTTAATGTCTGCTTCTTGGAGAAGAACAAACAACTGTTCGCTTAATTGAATAGTGGTATTCCTTTATTCGTAGCAAATATCTGCTCAAGCAAGGCTACGTTGATCCTTTATTGATTTCATTGTTACACAAATGATACGGTCGTCATCATGATCTGATTCACCGTTACGGAGTATCCATATCTCAAATTACAATACAACTTTTCCTTTTTGCGTAGTCTTAGTCTTTTATCTATCACCGACAATACTTTTATCGGACTTGACAATATATATGAGCAACATGGCGGATGTCTTATAAGAAGCAGGGACTGCGTACCCTTCTCGAGCGCCTGGGTTCACACCCGGTTTTTGGTGGTGTCCGTGTTGTCTTTTTATGTTTCTGTGTTGTGTATTTGTGTTTGTTTGTCTTCGCCCTGTGTCTTGTGCATCCAATATTGCCAGTGTCTCTGGCTTTTTCATCCCTGATTGACCCTTCGTGTTTCTCTAACGTTTATTCCGGCCTTTCAAAGTAAGCCCGTTATACTCTGTTGGTATTAATCGCCCCAATAACTGACATGATTTTGAAATAGAACCATTCTAACCGACCAGTTGCTACAACATTATATGACCACTCAGATATTACTGCTTATATTTTCATACAATTTGCTTTATTTTTCATTCATCTTATTTGGAACTAGAAATGTGCATATGATTTTGCTTTATTCTTCAAATGCTCTTGGGAATGCTATAAGTAGTAAAATTATTATTATTACACAATTGACCATGCGAAATTAGAAATACTACTACGCATGACATCATTACATATTCCTACTTACAACCCCTGAAGGTACACAATTCCTATTTATTCGTTCATATATTATCTTTCGTTCGTTAGTATGTCGCATTTCTTTCGTTCGTGTACATAACCCAAGAGAGTCAATAGGTAAGTCGTGCAGCAAGAAATATTATATGTATCCGAGGGTGCACGTTTGTGAGTTCGATCCATACCCATGAAAAGATGCACTAGATAGAACTTTTTTTATGCAATTCTACAGTTATCGGTCCTATGTTTTTGTTTTTCGCGGGGGGCATTAAAGGTTTCGAAACATTAATAATAACGTAATGATATGTTACTGTAAGTGGCGCTAAGCACCAATTAACGAAATCCAAAAGATTTATATAAATTTAAAGTTTGCCTGTCTATAGACTCTGCTTTGTCAATATTCCACAACTATTAAAGCCCATAGTTATTCATGCAGTCAGTTGATTAACTCACTCCACGTTTTTACAATAAAGTTGTAATCTCTCTCCGATACATAAAAATGATGTTCTGTTCGTTTGTATTCCCATTTTTGCTGTACGGGTTCATGTTTAATTAATTTTACTTTTTATATATTTACGTATACTTTTGTCTAACGCGATTTCCATATATCATGCTGTTCATGCATTTCACCAGTCGACGGGTACCACTAGTGGAGCACGAACTGCTTACACGTGCGGAACAACTGAGTTTCAGTGATTTTTACCAATGAATAAATAGGAGTGAATACTAAGAATTGCAGAGTGATGTTTACCAACATTTTGCATAATGGCGGCTACAAAACATTGCATAGTACTGTAGTAGTATAGCGGTGATATATTCAAAATTATCGAATTTAAGCATATTTTATTGTCATACAAAACAAGACAAATGGATAAGACACAAGATGTAAACTTATGAAGTCTTCTCTTTCATTGTTTATGCATAGAAGTGTTTGCAGATACCAAGGGAGTAATTACAATCCGTAAATCGAAGAAGAACAGACAACACAATGGCCAAAAGAAAAAGGAAAAAAGGACAAACAACGATCTACAAAACACTACATAGAAAACTACTGGTCGAGCAACACCAGCCACACAAAAAACAGGAGTTCTCCGGAAGGGTGAGCAGTTCCTGTTCAACTAGCGGCACCTGTCAGGTTAATATAGTTACAAACCCAGTGATTTCATAAATGAGGAAAGGACCGGGAGGTCCTTACGACAGATGGAACATATTCATGGTCATTTGTGACAAAGATATTCCGTATCGATCAACCCAGTCATGCTGGCGAACGTAAAACTTTCAAAGTGATGACTTCAATTTAACCAATAGGAATCCTTGGTTTATTAGCTTTCTTGTTAACTGTAACCCCTGTCAAGGAACTCCTAACAGTAACCACAAGCTCTGGAATATCGGATCAACTGAGAGATATATACTCCATATGCAGGTGTTGCTGGAATGTTGCTTCATATAAATGGAAACCTCACAATGAGAAAATTGAAATCATCTCTTTTGTCTTAAAGGTTTGTTCTAAATATGTAATAAAGACATTGATGGTATTGAATATATGGGTTTCTTTGTAATTTTATAAGAATATCACAATGTAATGCATATTAAACATTACTATCAAAAAAGATCTAAGGTTTAAGTCCGTCACATGTGTGTACCTGACCAAAATCAAAACGGATTTCCAACGGGAAACGCAGTGGTCTTTTTCTGTGTTCGGTAATTGAAGTTAGAGGTGGTTGTTCGCTTTGATAATTGGTGGATCTGGTATTTACGATTTCAATGAATACTAGTGACTCATAATGTTTCATTTTTGTTACAGATTCATGCCGAGATATCATCATTAATGATCGTCAAAGTCTGAATGATGTCTATAACATAACAAACCAATTAAATCAACCATATGAAGTATTCTGTGTATTCGATGGTAACGTAGGTTACACATACATTTCATCTGTGACATCGGTTGCAATAAACATCAATCGGTTATATACAAACAATACATTTGCCATGTTACGTCATAAAGAGGTTAGCGGTACCCAAAAAGAGGCTAGAGTAGAGCAACTTACACAATACGAAGATCAATCAGCGTTGGGTTTCTTTTTTAACAGTGCCCCAGGTTATGCACAGCCACTGTCCGGTACTTTATTTTCGTACATCTACATAGGGTTTCTTCCAATATCTATATGTGGTAATCATCAGGTCAATAAAATACAAGGATACAAAGCAGGAGGTATCGAGTTTACCTTCACCAACTGTGATGGTAACCCTAACAGTTATATTGCATTATATTTTAACGTCAATGACCATTCTAAGTTAGTCAGTGGTGGAGACAATTCGTTTTCTAATGGTTGGCTGACTTCAGCTGTTAAGTTGGCACCTTCAGATTACATGCCTGATAGATTCTATTTTGCAAACGAGATGCACATGGGAGGCTGCGGAACATTATCAACAACAAGGAACTTGGGAGGAATTTTAGGATCTCTTGGATTACCATTTGGTAAGTTTTTATATATAAATGATTTTTAACCCCTTGGTAAGATGTGATCAACGTTTAGATATGTAAATTAGTGGACACAACAAGTATCTGGAATAATGTTCTTTAGTCGAAAGATTAAGGAATCATGTTTGTTTTGTTTATTGTGTTTAACGCTACTTTCAACAATATTTCAGTTATATCGTGGCGGTCAGTTTTATTGGTGGAGGAAATTCGTGAGATGAGATGAAGACGAGGTCCGCTTTGTACTAGACTAACACTCTTAGTTGGATTTGTATTGAACAAAAAAATGTATCTTAGGGACGGACCATTTAATTTGTAGGGAGGCTATGGTTTTTTCTAAAAAAAAATATTCTGATTCCCAATGTTGATGACAAAATATTTTGATTTTGATGGACGAAAAAAAAAATCTGATTCAGAGTTTTTGTCATATAACCTAATGTTAAATTCTGGAAAAAAAATTCGCGGTTTGCGCGATAGCGACAACAAAAATAATATTCTAACTCTCGTGTTGTCGGAAAAAAAATTTCTGAACGAAAAAAATCCAACATAGCCGCCCACCCCCCACCCCCACCCCCTGCAAGTTAAATGGTCGGTCCCTTATGACATAATTACCCAGTAATAGGCAGATGTTATATGTATAGCGTTGTTTTGCAGCTGGTATTTTTGTAAATGAATACATATTTCTGTGAAAAATGTTAGCAGTAAGCAGCTGTAACATTTATTCGATAAACCCTAAACCAAGCGGACAAAGACTTCTTTCAATTTGTTTAAGTCAATTTCAAATAAAATATATTTAACAGGAAAAATATATTCCATGGCTTTCGTCACATATCTATTATTGATCATATTTCAAATAACTTATTTGTGCATCATGTAAGAAAAAGGGTTGAAAATCAAACATTTGTTTTGTCTGTATTAAAAATTGACTTACGTCATTACAACATAATATAATACAGGGCTCTTGTACAGCAACATAATTGTTATTGATTTTTTTTTGTCTTTGAGAAAAAGACGTGGTTCTCCACTTGACTTACATTGTATATTTGTTGAGCTCTTAAAAAACAAATATTTATTGTAAGGAATGTTGCTACCGGGAAGTTATACTTATTTAAAAGGTCAAGGTGGAGTGCCTGTTTTCTGCTAACCTTGCAATATATTGCTATGCCGTCTTGGCACGAGTCTTGCTATTGATTATTTTGTATCCCACAATTAAAGGGATCGTCGTGGTCATGACCGTATAGTAGTTGAATTTATATGCAATCAGTGCCTATCACCACTAGCATTGTGAGTTTGAATCCCGCTTAGGCGAGATGTACTCGATACAACATTATGCGATAACGTTTGTCACTGACTTGCGGCAGGTCAGTGGTTTTCTCCGGGTACTCCGGTTTCCTCCACCAATTAAACTGACCACAACAATATAGCTGAAATAGTGTTGAAAGTGGCACTACACACCATAACCCTAACCTAATGAAATGTGTACATTTGATAAAAAACAAACATTGCTCCATCTAGATAGTTTCTTGTTTAATTCATACAATTAGCATTCAATCGGTAAAAATGCGCTACAGTGATTAAAATGTGCTACAGTGATTAAAACAAAAAGTAGACATCTTATTTAGGGCATAATTTTCATGAAGTACGCTAAAAAAATTAAAAACCAATTGATGTAAAAACTCTTCGGGAGCAAGAAAACAAGAGTCCTTAATGTAATAACTAAAAATCAGTTAAGTTTGCATATGCCTGGCTGAATTTCGATTAACATTGCAAATTATCCTTATTGTTTTACTAATTCACGAATAATTTACCATCATATTTAATACGGTCACATTAATAAAAAGAAAGCTTAGACAATGAGGTTAACAATTCCACCAGTATTAACAAAGCTTAGATAATGAGGTTAACAATTCCAACAATATCAACAAAGCTTAGACAATGAGGTTAGCAATTCCACCAGTATCAACAAAGCTTAGACAATGAGGTTAACAATTCCACCAGTATTAACAAAGCTTAGATAATGAGGTTAACAATTCCAACAATATCAACAAAGCTTAGACAATGAGGTTAGCAATTCCACCAGTATCAACAAAGCTTAGACAATGAGGTTAACAATTCCACCAGTATTAACAAAGCTTAGATAATGAGGTTAACAATTCCAACAATATCAACAAAGCTTAGACAATGAGGTTAACAATTCCACCAGTATCAACAAAGCGAACAACCACCTCTTTATTAACTCACTGAATACAAAGAAAACGTGAGACAGCGACAAATTACGTTGAAAATCCAGGTCCTAACTTGGGACAGGTATGAAAGGTGTCGGTGTTAAGCCGGTTAATGACATTCTAACCCTCCCTTCTACATACATATTACTTTTTATGAGTTTTCGTCTATCTCTCTGTTCTTTATAAAGCAATTATTTCTGATATCTTCTAATTCAGGAAATTGTAATGAGGTTCCGTATTGCAAATTCAGATAGTCTTAAAACTGACCGCCACGACATATCTGAAATATTGTGTCGTTAAATACCATAAATCAAATCAAACCATATAAATGCTATTACAGTTTCATGTATATGTAGTAAATGAAATATCCAGGAAACAATTATTTCTGAAGTTATGTGCTATAATGTGACTTAGATAGTAGCAAGTTTCAAAACAATGGAAATCAAATGAAATTTTGCGTTAAGACCTTTTCAATTTCAAAGAATTCTTTTTCAAACTACTTGTTTGACATTCATAGCTAAATAATGTAATAACCAACCAAATATACATGTAAGTTTTTACAATTATCTCTGTTAAATAATAAAAATGTTGATGATATGATATGTGAATTGCATATATCCTTAGTTCTCTCTTTGCAATGAGATACTAATACCCATAGTGAGTGTTAAAGGCTGGATTAACAAAGGTCGTTATAACAGTGGAGGATAGCATCCTCCAATACATCTGGTAGTAAGTGTTAAAGGCTGGGTTAACAAAGGTCGTTATAACAGTGGAGGATAGCATCCTCCAATACATCTGGTAGTAAGTGTTAAAGGCTGGATTAACAAAGGTCGTCATAACAGTGGGGGATAGCATCCTCCAATACATCTGGTAGTAAGTGTTAAAGGCTGGATTAGCAAAGGTCGTTATAACAGTGGGGGATAGCATCCTCCAATACATCTGGTAGTAAGTGTTAAAGGCTGGATTAACAAAGGTCGTTATAACAGTGGGGGATAGCATCCTCCAATACATCTGATAGTAAGTGTTAAAGGCTGGATTAACAAAGGTCGTTATAACAGTGGGGGATAGCATCCTCCAATACATCTGGTAGTAAGTGTTAAAGGCTGGGTTAACAAAGGTCGTTATAACAGTGGGGGATAGCATCCTCCAATACATCTGGTAGTAAGTGTTAAAGGCTGGATTAACAAAGGTCGTTATAACAGTGGGGGATAGCATCCTCCAATACATCTGGTAGTAAGTGTTAAAGGCTGGGTTAACAAAGGTCGTTATAACGGTGGGGGATAGCATCCTCCAATACATCTGGTAGTAAGTGTTAAAGGCTGGATTAACAAAGGTCGTTATAACAGTGGGGGATAGCATCCTCCAATACATCTGGTAGTAAGTGTTGAAGGCTGGGTTAACAAAGGTCCTTATAACAGTGGGGGATAGCATCCTCCAATACATCTGGTAGTAAGTGTTAAAGGCTGGATTAACAAAGGTCGTTATAACAGTGGGGGATAGCATCCTCCAATACATCTGGTAGTAAGTGTTAAAGGCTGGATTAACAAAGGTCGTTATAACAGTGGGGGATAGCATCCTCCAATACATCTGGTAGTCAGTGTTAAAGGCTGGGTTAACAAAGGTCGTTATAACAGTGGGGGATAGCATCCTCCAATACATCTGGTAGTAAGTGTTAAAGGCTGGATTAACAAAGGTCGTTATAACAGTGGGGGATAGCATCCTCCAATACATCTGGTAGTAAGTGTTAAAGGCTGGATTAGCAAAGGTCGTTATAACAGTGGGGGATAGCATCCTCCAATACATCTGGTAGTAAGTGTTAAAGGCTGGGCTAACAAAGGTCGTTATAACAGTGGGGGATAGCATCCTCCAATACATCTGGTAGTAAGTGTTAAAGGCTGGATTAACAAAGGTCGTTATAACAGTGGGGGATAGCATCCTCCAATACATCTGGTAGTAAGTGTTAAAGGCTGGGTTAACACATGTCGTTATAACAGTGGGGGATAGCATCCTCCAATACATCTGGTAGTAAGTGTTAAAGGCTGGATTAACAAAGGTCGTTATAACAGTGGGGGATAGCATCCTCCAATACATCTGGTAGTAAGTGTTAAAGGCTGGATTAACAAATGTCGTTATAACAGTGGAGGATAGCATCCTCCAATACATCTGGTAGTAAGTGTTAAAGGCTGGATTAACAAATGTCGTTATAACAGTGGAGGATAGCATCCTCCAATACATCTGGTAGTAAGTGTTAAAGGCTGGATTAGCAAAGGTCGTTATAACAGTGGGGATAGCATCCTCCAATACATCTGGTAGTAAGTGTTAAAGGCTGGATTAACAAATGTCGTTATAACAGTGGAGGATAGCATCCTCCAATACATCTGGTAGTAAGTGTTAAAGGCTGGGTTAACAAAAGTCGTTATAACAGTGGAGGATAGCATCCTCCAATACATCTGGTAGTAAGTGTTAAAGGCTGGATTAACAAAGGTCGTTATAACAGTGGAGGATAGCATCCTCCAATACATCTGGTAGTAAGTGTTAAAGGCTGGATTAACAAAAGTCGCTATAACAGTGGAGGATAGCATCCTCCAATACATCTGGTAGTAAGTGTTAAAGGCTGGATTAACAAAGGTCGTTATAACAGTGGGGGATAGCATCCTCCAATACATCTGATAGTAAGTGTTAAAGGCTGGGTTAACAAAGGTCGTTATAACAGTGGGGGATAGCATCCTCCAATACATCTGGTAGTAAGTGTTAAAGGCTGGATTAACAAAGGTCGTTATAACAGTGGGGGATAGCATCCTCCAATACATCTGGTAGTAAGTGTTAAAGCTGGATTAACAAAGGTCGTTATAACAGTGGGGGATAGCATCCTCCAATACATCTGATAGTAAGTGTTAAAGGCTGGGTTAACAAAGGTCGTCATAACAGTGGGGGATAGCATCCTCCAATACATCTGGTAGTAAGTGTTAAAGGCTGGATTAACAAAGGTCGTTATAACAGTGGGGGATAGCATCCTCCAATACATCTGATAGTAAGTGTAAAAAGGCTGGGTTATCAAAGGTCGTTATAACAGTGGAGGATAGTATCCTCCAATACATCTGGTAGTAAGTGTTAAAGGCTGGATTAACAAAGGTCGTTATAACAGTGGGGGATAGCATCCTCCAATACATCTGGTAGTAAGTGTTAAAGGCTGGGTTAACAAAGGTCGTTATAACAGTGGGGGATAGCATCCTCCAATACATCTGGTAGTAAGTGTTAAAGGCTGGGTTAACAAAGGTCGTCATAACAGTGGGGGATAGCATCCTCCAATACATCTGATAGTAAGTGTTAAAGGCTGGGTTAACAAAGGTCGTTATAACAGTGGAGGATAGCATCCTCCAATACATCTGGTAGTAAGTGTTAAAGGCTGGGTTAACAAAAATTAACAAAGGTCGTGATAACAGTGGGGGATAGCATCCTCCAATACATCTGGTAGTAAGTGTTAAAGGCTGGGTTAACAAAGGTCGTTATAACAGTGGGGGGTAGCATCCTCCAATACATCTGGTAGTAAGTGTTAAAGGCTGGGTTAACAAAAGTCGCTATAACAGTGGGGGATAGCATCCTCCAATACATCTGGTAGTAAGTGTTAAAGGCTGGGTTAGCAAAGGTCGTTATAACAGTGGGGGATAGCATCCTCCAATACATCTGGTAGTAAGTGTTAAAGGCTGGGTTAACAAAGGTCGTCATAACAGTGGGGGATAGCATCCTCCAATACATCTGGTAGTAAGTGTTAAAGGCTGGGTTAACAAAGGGGATAGCATCCTACAATACATCTAGTAGTAAGTGTTAAAGGCTGGGTTAACAAAAGTCGTCATAACAGTGGGGGATAGCATCCTCCAATACATTTGATAGTAAGTGTTAAAGGCTGGATTAACAAAGGTCGTTATAACAGTGGGGGATAGCATCCTCCAATACATCTGGTAGTAAGTGTTAAAGGCTGGGTTAACAAAAGTCGTTATAACAGTGGGGGATAGCATCCTTTAATACATCTGGTAGTAAGTGTTAAAGGCTGGGTTAACAAAGGTCGTTATGACAGTGGAGGATAGCATCCTCCAATACATCTGATAGTAAGTGTTAAAGGCTGGATTAACAAAGGTCGTCATAACAGTGGGGGATAGCATCCTCCAATACATCTGGTAGTAAGTGTTAAAGGCTGGGTTATCAAAGGTCGTTATAACAGGGGGGGATAGCATCCTCCAATACATCTGGTAGTAAGTGTTAAAGGCTGGGTTAACAAAAGTCGTCATAACAGTGTGGGATAGCATCCTTTAATACATCTGGTAGTAAGTGTTAAAGGCTGGATTAACAAAGGTCGTTATAACAGTGGGGGATAGCATCCTCCAATACATCTGGTAGTAAGTGTTAAAGGCTGGGTTAACAAAAGTCGTTATAACAGTGGGGGGATAGCATCCTCCAATACATCTGGTAGTAAGTGTTAAAGGCTGGATTAACAAAGGTCGTTATAACAGTGGGGGATAGCATCCTCCAATACATCTGGTAGTAAGTGTTAAAGGCTGGGTTAACAAAAGTCGTTATAACAGTGGGGGATAGCATCCTCCAATACATCTGGTAGTAAGTGTTAAAGGCTGGATTAACAAAGGTCGTTATAACAGTGGGGGATAGCATCCTCCAATACATCTGGTAGTAAGTGTTAAAGGCTGGGTTAACAAAGGTCGTTATAACAGTGGGGGATAGCATCCTCCAATACATCTGATAGTAAGTGTTAAAGGCTGGGTTAACAAAGGTCGTTATAACAGTGGGGGATAGCATCCTCCAATACATCTGGTAGTAAGTGTTAAAGGCTGGGTTAACAAAGGTCGTTATAACAGTGGGGGATAGCATCCTCCAATACATCTGGTAGTCGCGATATAATCGAAACCAATGATAAACACCATTTACACACCCGCCACGATATAAATGAAATATTGTTGAAAGTGGCGTTAAACACCATGAACCACACACCCATTTTCCCTCTGCAATACAGTACAGAAATATTTGAAAAAAAATCAATGTTTATGCATTGTGTATAATAAGTACAATGTATTCCTATTAATCAACACTTCAGTCGGGATGGGATTCTGTCTTATTTTTGTGTCCGTACCGAAGCAGGGCCTAGATTTCTATATATCTATTTTAATTTGATTTGTTTGAGTTTATTTTTTGCTGGATATTTTTTTTAAGTTGGTTATATTGTTTAGTATTACTGCTTAACTGCTAGTTGTCAATCGCGTCTATCTATAATGGTTTAGTCTCAGCTAAGTAAATAAATGCAAACATTTTGTATTAAAATTTGAATGATTTCTAAATTTTCTCTTAGATCTTCACAAACGATTATACATATTGTTAAGCGGACTTATACTTGACATACCGGTATCTTCGATAAACATATTATCGTTGATATGTTTTGTTCGACATGAGGTTTTCGTCGTTTCTCCCATCTTGGGCTTCGCTCTCAATGCGAGGAAAATAATAAAAACGTAGATATCAAATTTAGTGCGCACGACGCGTTTCTGGAATAATCTTCAACTACGCTCGAAATCGAAAGATTGGAAAGCCAGAAAATTTAAAAGTGCATGGGAGCAATACAACCAAGGGGCCTAAGATATTGCTCTGATAAACCCTTTCTCGTACAACAACCCAACCACATCATATTATGAACAACTATCAACTGTAATGATTTACATGTTATTTTGTAGATATACCACCGACTGCATGTGCCGGCAGTAATCCATGTTATAATAGTGGTATATGTGTTGACAGTGGACAATCATTCATCTGTAACTGTTCTAATGGGTTCACTGGAGATCTCTGTCAATATGGTAGGTTATTTATCCCCGGATGTATTATCCTCCCAGTCTTCTGTATAACCCAACCACATCATATATAAACAACGATCAACAGAGATCTCTGTTAATATGGTAGGTTTTTAGCGGTTATAAACAATGCGACATAATGCTTTGAAGTTGAGGAGCGATAATTATTTGCACTTCTAAATCGCGACAATTAAGATAAAATTATGTACACCAAATAAAATCAAAGCGAGAAGGGTGATGAGATATAACGTCTTTTCACACTCATCTTAGGATATGAGTTATACTCATTATTAGATAACCTACTGTTACTGTTGCTGTAAAATGTAAAACAGCAATAAAAGCACCATTCCTTTACTGTAATTACGCTAGTGGCAGTTTCACACTCATTTTAGGATATGAGTTATACTCATTATTAGATAACCTACTGTTACTGTTACTGTAAAATGTAAAACAGCAATAAAAACACCATTCCTTTACTGTAATTACGCTAGTGGCAGTTTCACACTCATTTTAGGATATGAGTTACGCTCATTGTTTAAGACACTGCTGTGAAATATAGAATTGCAATAAAAGCGGTTTTATATAGTGTTATCCATGTCCGTAATTCCGAAATAAAACAGTTGCGACCACTTTTTTTCGCTATGCTTTGAGATATTGACTTGATATTTGTTATGTGGGTGTATAATGATAAGTTACAGATCAAGCTTACGTTTCGTTCCGGTCAAAATCGTAGAAATAGAGCCAAAATCGATACTCCTCACACACGTACACATCACTGCTGACCTTTATTTTTTTATTTTTTTTATTATTATTATAAAGATATAATGATTAATTTTGCTGAAGTTTAAGGACCCAAACTGTAAACATAAACTGCTAATCAAGACAAAACATTAAACGATATAAGATGGTTTTTCTTTTTTTTCTTCTTAGCAGTTACTACAGCATTGAGTACAACGACAGCAATGAGTACAACGACAGCATTGGGTACAACAACAGAACAGTTTGAAGCAACAACTGACAACGTGTGTTACTGTACTTGTCCAGTAAGCAAGTGGTCATATTTATCAACGTTAAATTTAACGACGGACGAATTACGAATCATTATGAAAGACGATTTAGAACAATTACAATCAGTTCTGTATGTGAATAAAAAAGAAACTTCTGCGTATTATCGGTCTATTCGATCTGCAAAAGACGAACGGTTGTCGGCGATGTCCGCAGGATATGTCGGTGTTGTTATGTTATGTACTCCTATTGTTCTATTTATAGCTATTGATTTAACAAGATGTTTTCATTAGTCCAACAAAACAACAAAATGGTACAACACTAGACTAATGTGAGCTTGAAATCGCCATCAGTAGTCAATTCTATATTACAATTGTACAAACCCTTCTTTTTTGTTCTGGAGACTGGATCGACGAGCCCCTGGTGATACAGAGATACCTATTAAAATACAGATATGAAGTGATAGACGCAATTACTATACTGTTCGATAAGAAAAACATAGGGAATCGCATAGGAAAACATAATAAAGATTTAGTGCGCTCAACGCATTTCTGTAATAACTTTCATCGGGTACGGTCAACGTGACGATATTGGAAATATGTCATCTTTTGGAAGCAATAAAACCAAAAGGTGTAAACAGGATAACCAAATTCGGCTAAGGAGACATATGCCTGAGGGAGAAGAAACATAGTTTTAACAATAATTTAATGAATAAACAGAATAGACGCGCACTCCCAACAAACAATCTGGAGTGATAACGGGTATCATGGGTGTTGGACATGCAATCTGATTAAATTCATCAGCTGTTATTATACGCTACGCCCCCTAACATGTGAAAGAATTCGGTAAGAGGGCAATTCTAGATGAACTAGTGGTCAGCCAATGAAAATGTGGCTGGCAAAATCTTAAGAGCGCATTTCGCGTTTTTTTTTTATTATCGCAATGCAAATGAAAGTCTTCCTGATTAGTTGATTTTCTTTACCTATGTGATTAAAATCACATCTCTGACTTCTTCCCCTTATTGATATGTGGCGAGTAGAGGTTTACCATTACCTTTATTTAATAATAAAATTATACAACTATCTCTTGATTGTCCTTTTTGACATATTCTGTGAACAAGAAATGTAAAGATTTACAACTGATTTCCCAAAGCTCAACAGGTAAAACATGTGAAAAAATTATAAGAAAAGCTATATGACCGTATATAACAAAAACATTATCCGGTCAAAGCAGTTTTAACCGTTCAAATAGAACGAGTGCAGGATATATTATTATAAACCACAATAAACACACACTTCTCGGTCAATTATCGACTTTCTGGGTTCAAACGACTTGATCAGACACCACAAAAACCAACAACATGGTAATTCTACAAATTTCCTCACGATTCTGAAGCAATGTCCTGCTTTCTTTGTGTGTTTTCTGCTAAAGGTGGGAGTGATTGATCGCCCGAATGTCAACACTATGACATACTCTAACAAAAGTTTCTACATAGAACATGGTTATTCAATCTATTATCAGACAAGTCTTTTCGATTTTGTATAAATTTGTTTAGCATTAAAATGACTTAGCATAACTTGTTGAGGGAGAGAAAACACACAGAGCTAAAATATCCCTTGGTACATCCGGGGGATCCACTGTTTCGTGTATATATATTAAACTCTAAAAGGTTATTCAATTATTAAGAATGCTGTTTTCGTTTGAAATTTTGCTTTAAATCGTATAAGATATGGTTCATTGAACAAGGAATGTTATTTCGTTTGCGTGGCAACCAAGAAAAGGTTTTTCGAGGAATATATGTATTCATATGTAAATAGCTTAAGAATGAATAATTCTATTTAAGCATACAATTTGCTAACTCAATGCTTATTCGTGATTTTTTTCTATTGCAATGACGCTTGAATTTATCATATCATTTAAAGTCAAACATTTAATATTATCAATATTTTCAATTTGTTACGGACAGTAATCTAGTATCTTAAAATTTACGACTTTAAGAGAAGAAGCAACTTTCGAATCACCCTTCATCCACATGGGCTGAATCCCGGGTTTTAGTAGGGTTCGTGCTACTCATCTGTTTAACTTTCTGTGTTGTGTTGTTTTTGTTTGTCTTGTTCACCCAATGTTGCTAGTGTTTCTGAATTGTCCATTCTTGATTTGCCTTTCGTTTTTTTATGAGTTATTATCTAATACATTTCATCAAACAACAGTCTGAAGTGGTTTCAGAAACATCCTTTGTCTTTCTTTGAGAAAATGCTTTCGCGCTACATTCGTGTTTTGTTCACAAAAGACGGCAATCTATTTACATTTGTACGATAAAAGTCTTCTTAGCCATAAAAATAAAATAAATTTCGTGTTTCGTGTATCATTTGCTGTTCTGCAAAACTCATTTAAAGATTGGTTTAACAAGAGCACATCGGCTGTACCATGTGGTTTGATGAGCGAGAAAAAAAGACGACTTGATATATAAAGTTTAGATCTGGGGCGTTTTAGATGCATTTCCCATACTTCTTTTCTGCTCTATTCTACCTATCAGAATCGAAATAATTCATGGAAGCCAGAGTTTGTATGTTTTTTAAGACGAGTGCCACATGTGGAGCAGGAACTGCCTACCATTCTGGAGCATCCGAGTTCACCCCCGTTTTTAGTAGGGTTCTTGTTACTCAATCTCTAATTTTCTTGCAGTGTTTTGCAGATATTTGTTTGTTTTTACGTCGTCATTCCTTTGGCCATTGTATTGGCTTGGCCTTCTTCGATTAATGGCTTCAGGTTACCCCTTTGATATCTTTAAACTTTTCTTACCATTGCGATATTATTTTCGGTGCATGTCATCCTTCTGTATAAAATGTTTGCGAAAACAATGTTTTTTGGTTTGTACTAATTGACGAATGTGTCTTTACTTTATAATGATTTTATTGTCAATATATATATACAATTGGATTGGGAACAAGTTTTTACAACTTACTAGTCCCTCTCCATACAAATACATTAATAGCATAAACAAAACAAATCAAATGACAGCAAATGTACAGGCTATATCAATTATAATTAGTGAATTAAGCAAAATCATGTCAAACTAAGCATACATATTAAATATTGTTTTGATATTTAACAGAAAAAAAGGGGGGGGGGTAAAACTAATAAATTGTGTTGAGATAATATCACGGTTGGGGATAATAATTATTAAATCTACAAGTTTGTCGAATACATTTTTGCACTGATTTGAACAATAAAATATTCAATTCTTCACTAATTACGTTACATCCAAAGAGTATATATTCTATAGAGATGGGAACAATGTTATTAAAATGGTTAAACAGAGAAGTTCTATCGTGTTGATAAAGTGGACATTTAAGAAAAAAATGAATAGCATCCTCAAATAAATGACCACATACACAACGTGGATCATTCTTCAAATTTACTCTATATAAATCGGCATTAAGGCCACTACATCTATGTCTTAGCTTAGTATGTATTATGTTAGTTTTCCTATCGCCAATATTGTAAAATGAAGCCACCGGAATTTGGACAGGCTAAATAGCTTTTTTAAATTTTGAAAAAGTGGGTAGAGATTTTACACTATCAGGTAAGGAATTCCACAACTTTATAGTGGAAGGAAAGAAAGACTTGGAACTAGTTTGCAGACGACACCTCTGAGTGCGATAGTCATCATTATTACGGAGATTATATGTTACTGTTTCTCCAATAGTAGTTGGCAAACAGTCAGATAAGTATGTGGGAGCCATATTATTTTCAATTTTATAAAATAAATTGAGTTTCCTAGACTTCCGACGGTCTTCCAATTTTGACCACCCAGTTTCAAAATATAAACTTTCAGCACTAGAATAAATAGGTAGACCCGTTACAATCCTTGCTGCTTCAAGTTGCAAACATTCTAATTTTTGGGTATCACGAATACAACAGTCATCCCACAGTTCACAAGCATACTCTAATATAGGTAAAATATATGTTTTATAAATCTTACTTAAATGGGATCTACTTAATAAGTATTTTAGTTTTCGTAAAATGTGAATTCGTTTGGTCGCCCTTTGACATGTGTTGTTAATATGATAGCACCATTTACAGTTACTAGAAAGACAAATACCTAAATGAGTATGATACTCTACCTGTTTAATATTCTCACCATTAAAAAGAATGTTTACTTGGTCTATATTTTTTTTATTATTAAAGATGACAAATTCTGTCTTTTATGTATTCAATTTTACCAACCATGTCTCAGCCAATGTATCTAATATATTTATATCAGAATTTAATTTTCTTTCAATTTGAAGTAGGTTAGTTGATGAATAGGATAATGAAGTATCGTCTGCAAATAGTCTTACCAAGCTAGATAAATGATCAGAAATATCATTGATGTATATCAGAAAAAGTAAAGGACCCAACACTGAACCCTGAGGAACACCAGCTTTAAGTAACCCTATCCGTGACTGAATTATTAATGAACACAATTTGTTTCCTATTAGAAATATAATCTTGAAACCATTTAACTAAACCTTCACTTAAACCATAAGATTTTAAGTTTTCAGTAAGACCTTTATGCCACACTCTATCGAATGCCTTCGATATATCACAAAAAACTGAACAAAAAAATTCTTTTTTATCTAGAGATATACATATTTTATGAAATATTTCAATTAACTGATGTACTGTTGAACATCCTGGTACAAAACCTGATTGATATTTGCATAACAGTTTGTTGTCTAAAAATTAATTAGATACATGCTTGAAAACCACTCTTTCAAATGTTTTTCCCACACAGCTATAGGGATATAGGTCGAGTTGGATACTAAGGACTTGTTTCCATTTTTAAATAATGACATAACTTTAGCTAATTTCCAATGGTCCGGAAAAGTAGAAGTTTGCATGGAATAATCAAATATAATTTTCAAAGGTATACTAACAGTATTGGCTGTGTTTTTTTAACATATGATGACTAATCAAATCGTGCCCGGAGGCTTTTTTTTTATATTTAGGGACTTTAATATATCTGAAATTTCCTTAATTGTAAATTCTATAATAGCTAACTTTGAATTTGTTCTCAACTCTAAGTTAGGTGGATTACAGTTATTATCATCCAAATTTGATATGGAACAAAAGAAACTGTTTAGGAGGTTGCACTTATCAATATCATCGACATATAAAATATCATTTACTGTATCTAAAAGGGGTGGCATCGTACAACTACGACCAACATTACCCATTAGCTTTTTAACAAGAGACCAAAATAATTTAGGATCTGACGAATTCTCGTCTAGAAAGTCGTTTGAATTAAGAAAAAACTGTTGCTTTTGCGAATGTGTCAGTTACATCATGGCGAGAAATAGACTAATCTTTCCAGGTTTACTTATTGAAAGGGTCATCGTCGTGATCGCGGTCGTATGATAGTTGGATTTATATCTACATATGCGAAGACTTAAGTTTTTATTTTTTATTATAAACAGTGTCGACATGCTTGTCTTTTCTAATCTCTTGAGACAGGTCGGTGTTTTCTGTAGTTCAAGTAAATCTGGTTTATCCACCAATACAATTTAGCTTAAGCAATATTTTATTAGAAATGATGCACATATACAAAATACAATACAAAACGTAGGGATTCGGAAACAAGAAGACTTATATAAATCCGTCTCCCTATACATATAAGAAAGATAAAGCAGGTATTGAAATGAATCTTAAATAAGCAAAATGGTACTTCTGACATATATATATATTATTGTATCTACATGATCCGTCATTACATACGCCTCTCTAAAACATGAACACTGGTCGTGCTTTTTATACGATATATAACTAATCTTAAAATATGATTATAATTAGTGACACTATGATGAAACATGTGTAGTTACTGCATCTTGTTATATTTGACATGGACTGAAATACCTAGAATGATGTGCCCACCGATAAGCTAAGCATATATATCTCTTACAAAAACACAAAAATAAACAAACATAGCTACATGAGAGCCCTTCAGTCCTAGCATGCGTCGCATACGTGGGCATTCACTGTAGACATATATGGCAATATATGTACGTAATTATAAAATATGTAAATTAATGTAATAAGAGAGAGCAAAACATAGATAAGGGACACATCACTCAAGGTTTCGAAGTTTTTCATGAATAAAATTTACAACCACTATTTAACGCAAATACATTTAATATTGCCGGTAAATACTTCTAACATTTATCTGTCGTTTATGCTGCCACGACATTGCTTTCTAGCCTTCTGGACTAATAAAGCAAAGCATGTAATATTTACGAATTTTCATCAGTCATATATTTGTGCAAATATGTAATTGCAGACTTCAGTGGAAGTTTTAAAAAAGACAGAATACTTCTGTGTACCGCTTATGAAAATTATATAAAATATTTCTTGTTTGCTTAAAATAAATGCGAATTGGACGGAAACGACAAAGAATTGTTAGTTATCTGATCTTCTCCGCACGAGCTGTAACCAAAAAAAAGTTTGCAGATACCCAAGATGTGATCAGAAGCCGTTAATAGAAAAAGGAGAGACAACACAATCAAAACGAAAAAAAAAAAACAATGATCAACAAAATACTACACAGAAAACAAAAGATCAAACAACACGAACCCCACAAAGAAAAACGGATGTGAACTCAGATGCTCCGGGAGGGTTAACAGTTTGTTCATTTCCCAATATCTTTTCTTTATTTATTATTCTTTTTTATCACATATTTTATTGAAATAACGCCGAATTTGCATATGTAATAAAAGCATAATTTGCGGCGTGTTATTTGCCCCCAGGGCAATAACATGTTATCTGCCCTCTTGTGAATGGCAATAACTTGTTATCTGCCCTGGCAAAATATGTGATAAATAGATTAATACATGGCCTTTTTCATATTGCCCTTGTTATTAGCCCTCGACTGATATCGTCCCTCGGACCGATATCAAGGTCTCGGGCTGATAACAAGGGCAATATGAAAAAGGCCATGTATTAATCTATAGTTATTGTGAAATCATATGAACGTATTGAACAGTAACTATGCTGATAATATATTAATTATTAAATATTTTATAAACCCTATATAACCTATATGTATACACTCAGTTGTGAGATTGTAGCATTCGTTATTGAAACGTATTTAAAACACAACTGATTCACTGTTTGACAGAAATGGTTACCTTTGTTATCATTTGGATATGGGCGGTTGTACAAATAACTTCATGCTATGGTAAGAAAATAACATTTTAGATTTGTTTTCACCATTGTATATAGTATTTACTTGTCTAAAGCTATGATTAGAGATCGTATTCATAAACATACTTGTATTAAGATTTATTGCGACCAGATTAATTTTCTATGTGCATAAACATACTTAAAATAAGATTTATTGTTACCAGATGAATTTTCTATGTGCATAAACATACTTAAAATAAGATTTATTGTGACCAGATGAATTTTCTATGTGCATAAACATACTTAAATTAAGATTTATTACGAACAATATAATTATTTTTATTCATAAACACCCATACATTATGATTTAATGGAAACTACACGAATTTTCTCTATTGATAAACATACGTGTATTAAATTTACATGAATTTTTTCTCTATTCATAAACATACTTGAAATAAGATTTATTGTGAACTGCACAATTTTTTTCTATTAATAAACATATTTGAATTAAAATTTAGACCGAATTACATGAATTTCCTCTATTCATAAACATACTTAAATTAAGATTTATTACGAACAAATAGCTTTCTCTATTTATAAATATACATGCATTATGATTTACTGAGAACTACATGAATCTTCTCTATTGATAAACATACTTAAATTAAGATTTATTACAAACAAATAGCTTTTATCTATCTATAAATATACATGCATTATGATTTACTGAGAACTACATGAATTTTCTCTATTGATAAACATACTTGAATTAAGATTTATAGCGAACTACATGAATTTCCTCTATTCATAAACATACTTAAATTAAGATTTATTACAAGCAAATAGCTTTTATCTATCTATAAATATACATGCATTATGATTTACTGAGAACTACATGAATTTTCTCTATTAATAAACATACTTGAATTAAGATTTATAGCGAACTACATGAATTTTCTCTATTGATAAACATACTTGAATTAAGATTTATAGCGAACTACATGCATTTTCTCTATTGATAAACATACTTGAATTAAGATTTATAGCGAACTACATGAATTTTCTCTATTGATAAACATACTTGAATTAAGATTTATAGCGAACTACATGCATTTTCTCTATTGATAAACATACTTGAATTAAGATTCATAGCGAACTACATGAATTTTCTTTATTGATAAACATACATGGGTTTAGATTTATTGTCAACTACATGCATTTTTTTATATGCATAAACATACTTGAATAAAGATTTATAAGTTTTCTGTATTCATAAATATATACAAGGGTCGTTGTGGTTTTGCAACTACCTATACAATCAATGTCTATCACCACTAATGTTGTGAGTTCGAATCCCGGTCAGGCGAGGGGTACTCGGATATGTAACAACATTATGTGATAACGTTAACACTGACCACCACGATATAATTGAAATATTGTGGAAAGTGTCGTTAGACACTACAACCCTAATCATAACACCCTGTATTCATAAACATACTTAAATTAAGATGTACTGGTAATTACATGCATTTCGCCTTAAAACAAACATAGTAATTATGACAAATCAAGGAGTTTTACGTTTTCGGACCCAACACATATAACACAAGTAGTACTAACTTTCAATGGTAAATCACTCCTCACTTTCTTCGTTAAACTGTAAGAACTGTATTAATTTGTTATTTATGTTTCTAAAGAAGTACAATCTGCTATTTTCTTAAATGTATTAATAAAAACACAGACATTAGTAGTCAAATTGTAAGTTTTTTCTTTCTTTGGTTCAATTGAAACACATTAGATATATCTATCATTAAAATACAATTTTTCTACATACTGTAATTATCAATAAAACTAATGTCTCCTCTCAGGTATAGGCAACCATAGCCGATTGTTGTTATAACTAATGTCTCCCCTCAGGTATAGGCGACCATAGCCGATTGTTGCAATAACTAATGTCTCCCCTCAGATATAGGCGACCATAGCCGATTGTTGCTATAACTAATGTCTCCCCTCAGATATAGGCGACCATAGCCGATTGTTGTTATAACTAATGTCTCCCCTCAGGAATAGGCGACCATAGCCGATTGTTGTTATAACTAATGTCTCCCCTCAGGTATAGGCGACCATAGCCGATTGTTGCTATAACTAATGTCTCCCCTCAGGTATTGGCGACCATAGCCGATTGTTGCTATAACCAATGTCTCCCCTCAGATATAGGCGACCATAGCCGATTGTTGCTATAACTAATGTCTCCCCTCAGGTATAGGCGACCATAGCCGATTGCTGTTATAACTAATGTCTCCCCTCAGATATAGGCGACCATAGCCGATTGTTGTTATATCTAATGTCTCCCCTCAGGTATAGGCGACCATAGCCGATTGTTGTTATAACTAATGTCTCCCCTCAGGTATAGGCGACCATAGCCGATTGTTGCTCTTACTAATGTCTCCCCTCAGGCATAGGCGACCATAGCCGATTATTGCTATAACTAATGTCTCCCCTCAGGTATAGGCGACCATAACCGATTGTTGCTATAACTAATGTCTCCCTCAGGTATAGGCGACCATAGCTGATTGTTGTTATAACTAATGTTTCACCTCAGGAATAGGCGACCATAGCTGATTGTTGTTATAACTAATGTCTCCCCTCAGGTATAGGCGATCATAGCCGATTGTTGCTATAACTAATGTCTCCCCTCAGGTATAGGCGACCATAGCCGATTGTTGCTATAACTAATGTCTCCCCTCAGGTATAGGCGACCATAGCTGATTGTTGTTATAACTAATGTTTCCCCTCAGGTATAGGCGACCATAGCTGATTGTTGTTATAACTAATATCTCCCCTCATGTATTGACGACCATGGCCGATTGTTGCTATAACTAATGTCTCCCCTCAGGTATTGGCGACCATAGCCGATTGTTGCCATAACTAATGTCTCCCCTCAGATATAGGCGACCATAGCCGATTGTTGCTATTACTAATGTCTCCACTCAGGTATAGGCGACCATAGCCGATTGTTGCTATAACTAATGTCTCCCCTCAGGTATAGGCGACCATAGCCGATTGTTGTTATAACTAATGTCTCCCCTCGGGTATAGGCGACCATATCCGATTGTTGCTATAACTAATGTCTCCCCTCAGGTATAGGCGACCATAACCGATTGTTGCTATGACTAATGTCTCCCCTCAGGTATAGGCGACCATAGCCGGTTGTTGCTATAACTAATGTCTCCCCTCAGATATAGGCGACCATAGCCGATTGTTGTTATAACTAATGTCTCCCCTCAGGTATAGGCGATCATAGCCGATTGTTGCTATAACTAATGTCTCCCCTCAGGTATTGGCGCCCATAGGCGATTGTTGCTATAACTAATGTCTCCCCTCAGGAATAGGCGATCATAGCCGATTGTTGCTATAACTAATGTTTCCCCTCAGGTATAGGCGACCATAGGTGATTGTTGTTATAACTAATGTTTCACCTCAGGTATAGGCGACCATAGCTGATTGTTGTTATAACTAATGTCTCCCCTCAGGTATAGGCGACCATAGCCGATTGTTGCTATAACTAATGTCTCCCCTCAGGTATAGGCGACCATAGCTGATTGTTGTTATAACTAATGTTTCCCCTCAGGTATAGGCGACCATAGCTGATTGTTGTTATAACTAATGTCTCCCCTCAGGTATTGACGACCATGGCCGGTTGTTGCTATAACTAATGTCTCCCCTCAGGTATTGGCGACCATAGCCGATTGTTGCCATAACTAATGTCTCCCCTCAGATATAGGCGACCATAGCCGATTGTTGCTATAACTAATGTCTCCACTCAGGCATAGGCGACCATAGCCGATTGTTGCTATAACTAATGTCTCCCCTCAGGTATAGGCGACCATAGCCGATTGTTGTTATAACTAATGTCTCCCCTCGGGTATAGGCGACCATAGCCGATTGTTGCTATAACTAATGTCTCCCCTCAGGTATAGGCGACCATAGCCGATTGTTGCTATAACTAATGTCTCCCCTCAGGTATTGGCGACCATAGCCGATTGTTGCTATAACCAATGTCTCCCCTCAGATATAGGCGGCCATAGCCGATTGTTGCTATAACTAATGTCTCCCCTCAGGTATAGGCGACCATAGCCGATTGTTGTTATAACTAATGTCTCCCCTCAGATATAGGCGACCATAGCCGATTGTTGTTATAACTAATGTCTCCCCTCAGGTATAGGCAACCATAGCCGATTGTTGTTATAGCTAATGTCTCCCCTCAGGTATAGGCGACCATAGCGAATTGTTGCTATAACTAATGTTTCCCCTCAGGTATAGGAGACCATAGCCGATTATTGCTATAACTAATGTCTCCCCTCAGGTATAGGCGACCATAGCCGATTGTTGCTATAACTAATGTCTCCCCTCAGGTATAGGCGACCATAGCCGATTGCTGTTATAGCTAATGTCTCCCCTCAGGTATAGGCGACCATAGCCGATTGTTGCTCTAACTAATGGCTCCCCTCAGATATAGGCGACAATAGCCGATTGTTGTTATAGCTAAGGTCTACCCTCAGGTATAGGCGACCATAGCCGATTGTTGCTCTAACTAATGTCTCCCCTCAGGTATTGGCGACCATAGCCGATTCTTGCTATGACTAATGTCTCCCCTCAGATATAGGCGACCATAGCCGATTGTTGCTATAACTAATGTCTCCCCTCAGGAATAGGCGACCATAGCCGATTGTTGTTATAACTAATGTCTCCTCTCAGATATAGGCGACCATAGCCGATTGTTGTTATAACTAATGTCTCCCCTCAGGGATAGGCGACCATAGCCGATTGTTGTTATAACTATTGTCTCCCCTCAGGTATAGGTGACCATAGCCGATTGTTGCTATATCTAATGTCTCCCCTCAGGTATAGGCGACCATAGCCGATATTTGCTATAACTAATGTCTCCCCTCAGGTATTGGCGACCATAGCCGATTGTTGCTATGACTAATGTCTCCCCTCAGATATAGGCGACCATAGCCGATTGCTGCTATAACTAATGTCTCCCCTCAGGTATAGGCGACCATAGCCGATTGTTGCTATAACTAATGTCTCCCCTCAGATATAGGCGACCATAGCCGATTGTTGTTATAACTAATGTCTCCCCTCAGGGATAGGCGACCATAGCCGATTGTTGTTATAACTATTGTCTCCTCTCAGGTATAGGCGACCATAGCCGATTGTTGCTATATCTAATGTCTCCCCTCAGGTATAGGCGACCATAGCCGATTGTTGCTATAACTAATGTCTTCCCTCAGGCATAGGCGACCATAGCCGATTGTTGCTATAACTAATGTCTCCCCTCAGGTATAGGCGACCATAGCCGATTGCTGTTATAGCTAATGTCTCCCCTCAGGTATAGGCGAGCATAGCCGATTGTTGCTATAACTAATGTCTCCCCTCAGATATAGGCGACCATAGCCGATTGTTGTTATAACTAAGGGCTACCCTCAGGTATAGGCGACCATAGCCGATTGTTGCTATAACTAATGTCTCCCCTCAGAAATAGGCGACCATAGCCGATTGTTGTTATAACTAATGTCTCCCCTCAGGTATAGGCGACAATAACCGATGGTTGCAATGACTAATGTCTCCCCTCAGGCATAGGCGACCATAGCCGGTTGTTGCTATAACTAATGTCTCCCCTCAGATATAGGCGACCATAGCCGATTGTTGTTATAACTAATGTCTCCCCTCAGGTATAGGCGATCATAGCCGATTGTTGCTATAACTAATGTCTCCCCTCAGGTATTGGCGACCATAGCCGAGTGTTGCTATGACTAATGTCTCCCCTCAGGTATAGGCGACCATAGCCGATTGTTGCTATAACTAATGTCTCCCCTCAGGGATAGGCGACCATAGCCGATTGTTGTTATAACTATTGTCTCCTCTCAGGTATAGGCGACCATAGCCGAGTGTTGCTATATCTAATGTCTCCCCTCAGGTATAGGCGACCATAGCCGATTGTTGCTATAACTAATGTCTTCCCTCAGGCACAGGCGACCATAGCCGATTGTTGCTATAACTAATGTCTCCCCTCAGGTATAGGCGACCATAGCCGATTGCTGTTATAGCTAATGTCTCCCCTCAGGTATAGGCGAGCATAGCCGATTGTTGCTATAACTAATGTCTCCCCTCAGATATAGGCGACCATAGCCGATTGTTGTTATAACTAAGGTCTACCCTCAGGTATAGGCGACCATAGCCGATTGTTGCTATAACTAATGTCTCCCCTCAGAAATAGGCGACCATAGCCGATTGTTGTTATAACTAATGTCTCCCCTCAGGTATAGGCGACAATAACCGATGGTTGCAATGACTAATGTCTCCCCTCAGGCATAGGCGACCATAGCCGGTTGTTGCTATAACTAATGTCTCCCCTCAGATATAGGCGACCATAGCCGATTGTTGTTATAACTAATGTCTCCCCTCAGGTATAGGCGATCATAGCCGATTGTTGCTATAACTAATGTCTCCCCTCAGGTATTGGCGACCATAGCCGATTGTTGCTATGACTAATGTCTCCCCTCAGGTATAGGCGACCATAGCCGATTGTTGCTATAACTAATGTTTCCCCTCAGGTATAGGTGACCATAGCTGATTGTTGTTATAACTATTGTTTCCCCTCAGGTATAGGCGACCATAGCTGATTGTTGTTATAACTAATGTCTCCCCTCAGGTATAGGCGATCATAGCCGATTGTTGCTATAACTAATGTCTCCCCTCATGTATTGGCGACCATAGCCGATTGTTGCTATAACTAATGTTTCCCCTCAGGTATAGGCGACCATAGCCGATTGTTGCTATAACTAATGTCTCTCCTCAGGTATAGGCGACCATAGCTGATTGTTGTTATAACTAATGTCTCCCCTCAGATATAGGCGACCATAGCTGATTGTTGTTATAACTAATGTCTCCCCTCAGGTATAGGCGACCATAGCCGATTGTTGCTATAGCTTATGTCTCCCCTCAGGTATAGGCGACCATAGCTGATTGTTGTTATAACTAATGTCTCCCCTCAGGTATAGGCAATCATAGCCGATTGTTGCTATAACTAATGTCTCCCCTCAGGTATAGGCGACCATAGCCGATTGTTGCTATATCTAATGTCTTCCCTCAGATATAGGCGACCATAGCCGATTGTTGCTATAACTAATGTCTCCCCTCAGGTATAGGCGATCATAGCCGATTGTTTCTAAAACTAATGTCTCCCCTCAGGTATAGGCGACCATAGCCGATTGTTGCTATATCTAATGTCTCCCCTCAGGTATAGGCGACCATAGCCGATTGTTGTTATCCTGTGTAGGTCCTTTGAATTACTTGCTCCCTAAAGCTTTTAAATTATTTATTATTTATTATTCCAGAAACGCACTAAATTCGATATCATTGTTTTTTTTAATACATTAACAGTAACGAGTTGTCATGATAGAGCTAAATAAGTGCTTAGTTGGCGTTAAACAACAATCACTCACTCACTGATGGAAATAGAATCGTAACCAAACTGGCCGACAGTGATGTTTTTTTTTTTTTTTTTTTTTTTTTTTTTTTTTTTTTTTTTTTGCAATTTTGCAAAACGTTGTGTTTGTTTCTGTAAATTTGGATTAAAGAATTAAAATGATATTGTAGATGTTTATTGATTTGTATTTGACTTGATTTTTGGTGTTTAACGCCACTTTCAGCAATATTGCAGCTATATCATGGTGACCAGTTTTAGTGGTGGAATAAGCCGGGGTACCCGGAGAGTACCACCGACCATGGGCAAGCAACTGGTCAACATTATCACCTGCAGCTGCGAATGGAGTGCACCCTTTTTGTAATTTAGAAAACCGGGCGCGACACCACGCCGTATTGGTGATAGGCTTGTAGTTTAAGCATATTTTTATTTGCTAAATATAACAAATAGGGATCGAACACAAGTTTTTCCAACTGATGAAGTCTTCTCCCATGATAGGCTTGTATGAGTTGTTAGGTAATCCAACTACCTAACTCATTGAGCCACCCGGGTCCTTTATTAATTTGTAAGCTTGATCTTTCATTCACTACTTTACATATGATCTTGTGAGTTTATTCAGTTTGTGAGTGGTACGATGGTACACACCGATAAACGGCTACAAAATCATATTTATTTCTATAACAGTATATTAATGTGTTATTAATATTTTAAATGAAACATAATCTGCAGTTTTCTCAAATACATTAATTTGTTAAATACATTTCAAAAGAAATATACTCTGCTCGTATGTATATTGATACCATTTACCATATGTATTATGTAAAGCATATGTATAATGATACCATTAAGTGGCTTAACTCACCATTATTAGTCATGACCTAGACTTTCATCTGTATGTGACGTCATCATTTTTGTGTGCACTGATTGAGGTGAGATGTAGTTGTCCGCTTTGCTATATATTTGATAAGTTGTTCACAGGTATTGCTTTCCCAGAAACGCACCTTGCGCACTTTATTAGATATCTACGGTTCTCATCTTCTTAGTTTTCTGTGTTTTTGTTAATTATTATTTTTGTTTTCGTCCTGAATATTATGTGTGCAATGTTGTCAGTGTCTGTATCCATTAATGATTGCCTCTTCGGTTTTCTTTTCTATACTTCAGAATGGACAGTAATTCAATATTAAACTATATTATCACATATTTTGTTGCAATATGTTCGTTTTTGCATATCCAATAACAGCTAGAAATCAGTGTTGGTTAATTACCCTCAGGGCAAATACGGGGCAAATATTCGTATTTGCTCTCACATATCCGTATTTGCCCTCAAATATCCGTATTTCCCCCCCAATTCAACTTCCGTTATCTGCGCAGTGGTCTCAAAGATTATATGTCAAAGTACAAGGAAAGATAATGTATAAAGATATGCATAAAATCGTATTTGACCAAAATTAAAACATTTCAACATATTGGAATAAAGTTTAAAAAACTTGAAGAGGAATAATTAGCTCAAATGTATACGTCGTGTTGAATAGGAATTTCCATTCAAATGTCAACGTCTTGGGTAGGTTTTACAAACAGTTGCTAAGGTCATTGCACAGATCGACATTGTTTGGTATATTTTTTAAACCAGACTCGAAACAAAAATATTTGCAAGTTGAACAAAGGCAATTTGTCCGTTCAAAGATCTTTTTTGCAATATAAAAGTAAATGATTGGAAAAGGTCAATTTAAAATATGTGATAAATAAGAGTAATAACAAAATTACCGAACTCCGAACAATTTGACAAAGGGTAAGGCAAAACTCATAAGTATATAAACAGACAAAATCAGTCAACAACCGGAAAACTGTGAAAACCGTAATGACCCTGACTTGGTACAGGCATTTCTAAAGAAATGTTGGGTTGAATCAGATTTTAAAGCGCCAAACCTCCCACTTTCATTACGGCTCAAAGTTTCCGGCTGTCACTATAACAGTATTTACAACAATACTTGAACAAAACAGGTAAAACAGTTTTCAAATCAGCGCTAAATGTCAAAAACACTTTTACGTCACACATTGATAAAAAAATATTTTTGACATTTATTGAAACCTTATCTTTATACATTTTCACTATTTGAAAATCCATCGTTTATAATCTTTTCTGCAGAGACGGAATATATTTCGACAAGATCTTGGTATCGAAATATAAACTTTTTAAGAGATCGAATAAGGCGAATCTTTTGATAGCCCTGATCCAGTAGCCTGTTTCACAGATGAAGATGACGTTTCAGGAAATCAGAATAATTGCTACTGGCCCTTGCATAACGAATCAATTGCGAGATATCAACACCATATGCAGGAGAAGCTGGTATATTGCTGCACATATTTGGAAAATTTATGATCTTAAAATTGAAGTCGTCCCGTTTATCATAAATTTTAGTACTGATTTGACCACTGTCGTCAAATTCGAGGTATAAGTCCAAAAATGATGCGGACGAAGCGGTATCTGTGGTCTCTTTAACTTCCAGCTCTGGAGGATATATTAATGGAAAAAATTCTGCAAATCTAGAATTATTGATAGATAAAACGTCATCAATATACCTGTATGTGAAATTAAAGGCTCTAGCCTCATAAATCTTCTTATCTTTTACAAGCTTTTGAAGAAACTCCGACTCAAATAAGTATAAAAATAAATCGGCTAGAAGAGGGGCACAATTCGTACCCATTGGTATTAGCCGACGACCTGCTGAAACAGTATCCCTCCAAAGGAGACAAATATGTTATCGATGAGGAACTCCAGCATACTGATCACTTGTTCCTCGGAGTAGCATGTTTTACCTTTTTGAATTTTGTTTGAAAAATATGTGGAATTGTAGCCTAACACAACAAATTTTGAGCCATAGTTTCTATGACTGAAAGCTTTGTGAATTGTTTCTTTTAAGCGAGTTTGTAATTTGTCATGCGGTAGGGTGGTATATAGAGTTGAAAAATCAAAAGTTTTGATGGAGGATACCTGAGAGAAAGATCTTGATTTAAGGTTATCCAAAAGATCTTTAGAGTTTTTCAAAATCCACATGTGATTTATGCCACTACGCGAGTAAACAGTTTCACAATATTTCTGTTGTCCCTCTTTTACTGCAGACAGAATCTTTGTCAGGTGAATAGACAATTCTTTCGTCGAACAAGTTGATGATCCCGCTATGTATCTTTCTTTGTATGGTGTCTTATAGAGCTTAGGTATCGATTATGACATGGAATTTTCCTCGACCCATATCAGCCCTCCAGCTTCGCTCTCGGACTTGATATGGGAGTCTCGGGCTAATACCAGGGCCGATATGGAAAATGTCATGTAATAATCTCTTACTATTGCATACACAAATTTATTGAAATTTGGATTGCCCCTTCGGTATTCTCTAACGTTTATTTTCTATTAGCTACTTATCAATTCATAACTCTTGGTTTTTTGTTGACATACTTTTAAGAATTGTCGTATTTTGTCTTTGACAAAACATAAAGGACTATAATTGCGTGTCAATGTTCTGTTCATTATTATCCACCATTGCCATTGCTGTTTTGACGCGAAGATATACTTTCATATCCATTTATTAATAATTAATTATCAGATATGATACAGACAAATAACCGTTAGAGAATAGTGACAACATAGGGTATACAAGACGAAGAAAACCAAGCAAAAACATAACACAATATGACTGTTGGAAACCACTATAGGCAAGCAAACACAAATAACGTAAATAAGACATTCGCCCTCCAACAAACAACTGAAGGTAAAGACGAACCGAACATCGTTGTTATGCGGAAATCGTAAAGGCCATCACAACACGGAACTCAGAACGTAAAGACATATAGTAGGACAACACACAACACTAAAACGATGAGCAATACGGACCCCATCAAAACAACGGGAATGAACTCTGGTGCTCGGGAGGGGTAAACATTTCCTGTTTCTTATAAGACACCCGCATATCACATACACTATGCACATTATATCGAGTAAGAAATAACATGTCGATGTCATATAGGTGCTTAATTTTATAATTGATCTTTGCTATCCTGAAAAAGCTGTAAGGAGTGTCGGGTTTACAAATATAGAGTTTGCTTTGTAAATGATTTTTCTTTTCTTTTTAGAATCTTGCAGGGATGTTATTGTCAAAGATCGCCTAAGTTTAAGTGGAATATATAATATTTCAAACCAGCACAATGAAACATTCGAAGTCTACTGTTTTTTCAACGGAAGTAAAGGATATACTTTTGTATCTATGGAAACCACTGTTGATATTGATATAGACAAATTGTTCACAAAGAGGACATTCGCAATTATCCGTCATTTAACTCCTGATGCGATCCAGAAAGAAGTCAAAGTTGGTCAGTTGACCTCTTTTAAAGATAGTGTGAAACTCAGTTTCTTTTATAGCAAACACACTGGATACAACTCACCCGGAGCAGCTGCTCGTTGGCCTGATTACATTTATCTTGGGTTTCTACCAATAGCAGTGGCAGCTGCCAAGACTACTCAAGGCTATAGAGCAGGTGGGCAAGATTTTACTTTTACAAATTGTGATGCGAATCCAAATAGCTATATTGTATTTTATCTAAATTACAACGGTATTTCTACGACGGCACCTCAATTGACAGACCAATTTATGAGGGGATGGATTGCTAGATCCAAAGACATTGATTCCAAAAACTATATGGACCACCGATTTTATTCTGGAATTGAAATGCATATGGGTGGTTGTGGAGGACTAACAACTTCACCACAATTTGGAAACATCTTGGCAGCCTTAGGATTACCATTTGGTAAGATGATATTATATCTTAATCGTTATCTTCACAGGGGATACGGGTTCATATTCCCTGTCTGTTTTCTATATCCCCTGAGCTATACCAAATACCAATTTCATAGTCCTTAGTTCGACCAGACTAGGGCTCGAACCCCCGCTAATCATTACACCATCGATGTGGTTTCTTCGCTTCAATACACAAAAGAAGATTGATTTTGTATTATTTATAGATGATACGCCAGGTTATTTGGAAAAGCATTACATATTCTAATAAGACATCCTTCTTTCACTTTGTAAATAAACGAGCGATTTATTTATATGGTAAAATCTCAATAGCACATGTCAGGTGCACATATTTAAGCCAGGTGATAAAATCACAAAATAAAATTATTTATGCTTTTGCTAACGTTTTTTTTTCTATTTTGTCTGAAAATAATCAACATATCAAAAAATTAAGGCACATGTGATGTGCAATTATAACATGCAAACACAATACTATGGATTAGGCACAGCCTACAGGCGAACATCGCATCTACGCATAGACATGTACATGTACAAATAGTAGTTTTGGGTTCTTTTCTTCATTATTCTTGATTATTTTTCTTTGTTCTTCAATTCGACTTACCCAGTTAATTCTATAGCAAAGGAGATTTTTTGGGCCGAAACAAGAAGGTCTAACGATTGTCCATTTTTTAAATAAATTAATCGTTCCATGTTAAGAAGCTGTACGGTTTCCTTTCTAAATTTTTTGGGGTTATTTTTAAACTGGATAGTTATTTTTTATTCAAATTAAAAGGCTATTTCCTGTACTTCACTCCAATTGTCCATTCTATGCCGAAACTTAGAATCCATTTCCGGTTGGTATTGATCATATATTGATTCATCTCCTTACACACTTGTTGCTGTTTAGCTCGCATCTTGCGATGCTCGCTATTATTGTTACAGATATTCCATAAATAAGACTTTCCCGTCGTAAAAACACATGTTGATGAGTTATCGTCTGCTCGAATTTGGCAGGTTGAAAGATAGAACAGCCAACCTGCACCGCATAAATTGTGTGTGACCTTTCCCGCAAACCTAAAATAAATTACCGTCTTTCCCATCAAAGTGTAATACCGTATTTGTACTGTTATACAAGTTTGAATCGAAATAATCATTTTTCTGCCACCAAGACAAATATAATAACAAAACAAACATGATATACGATTTGTTTTATATACACTCTAGATATCCCACCAGGTCCGTGTGAAGTCTTAACTCCATGTGTAAACAACGGAAAATGCATAGAGACCAGTGACTGGTTTATATGCAATTGTGAAGACGGCTTCGATGGAGACAGATGCCAAAACAGTACGTAAAAGCTCAAAATATTAATTATTTAATATATTTGTTTTATGGTAATATTTTATATTAGCGCTCAGAAAGCACGAGCAGGTCTTGATTGATTGATTGATTGATTGATTGATTGATTGATTGATTGATTGATTGATTGATTGATTGATTGACTGATTGATTGAACATTGCCAAAAGTTCAGCCAGCAGTTATTCAGCTCCATTCAGGACGAGATGACGTCCAGCAATATATAAAAACTATATGAAGGAGGAATGGGTCAATCGAAGCGAAGACTTTTCATTGCTACTAGCAAAGCATGGAGAATAGGGTAGGGACGAAAATGTTAGTATTTGGTAGCTGCTACACTGTACAGGGAGCGTGACACTGTCCAGCACTTTACCCACTTTATTCCATGGAGTGGCTTTCGTAATAATAACCTGACAACCCCCACCAAAAATATACCCTCTATGCGATACCAGAGGGAAATAGAAAATGAATATTGAAGACACTTGGAGAAATTGGTCGAACATAAATCTCAGAGCCTAATCTATAGTAAATATCTTAAAGAAGTTGAACCGTCAAATCAGGACATGAATGCATCCCCACCCCTTTGAAAATCCTAAATCGGTAAAACACCACAAAATATGAAAAAAACTAAAACTAAAACAAACAAAAAAAACAACACAAAAACAAAAGCAAAAAAACAAACAGTGAAAAATCACGAGGCGCATGTCTGACATGATTAATTGACCTACCACTTAGTCCATGTGTAGAGAAGGTAAAAATCGGGTTATAGTGTGGGGGGGATTTATATGTTCGCAAAAGGGAAGCAGTTCTTGATTCTTATAAGACACGCGCCGTGTTGCGTACTCATACTGAACTACCATAAACAAAGTTCAATATTTGGGACATTGAAATACTTTTTACGTCACTAAACATTTTACTGACGTTTCAATATAATTCAACATGGTATAATTGCCTAACATGCGTTTTTCAACAATTAATGGATGACTCTTCGATCATATCTGACCCTTCGTTTCAACAAAAACAGCAGACGACTTTTTACCTTCATTACATATTACAAATGTATAGCAAAACATTACTCTAAAGACGTGCTCTGTATTTATGTCAAGCAGAAAATATACTTTTCCTTTACACAGGTTTTCAATGTACATATTTCTGTTTCTTTCAATTGGGAATTGTTTAATGATAGCAAATGTTATCAGACGAGATTGGCCGGATATAGCGTTCAGACGGAAAGCTAAATCTCTGTAATAGTTCGTCTTGAGCCTGACTATTTCACAGGTTCATTTCTCCTCCAAAACAAAACACCAGATAATATACTATCTGTGAGCTAGAATTGTTCAGTTCTCAAGTGAATGAATTGCACAATAACTGATATATCAATGCAGGCTATGGATATCTCATTAAGATTTAATTTCTTATTTCAGAAATATGTAGCTGTCCATGCTCATCTGTGGGAACAAAGAAATGGGACCAACTTAAATATCAGAATTTGACAAAAACTGAACTCAAACACTTGATGAAGGAAGACATAAAGCAACTTGAAAAAGAATTGAAAGTGAACTCAAATGGCACTTCTTCCTTTCGTCGGAAGAAAACATCTGCTAATGATGAGCGTAAAGCTTCTGCATATGTGGGCGTTGTAGGAATCTTTTTGTTAATTGTTCCTGCAGTGTTAATGGTGGTTTCTGATTTGGCATTCGTATTTAAAAAGTTTGTACACTGAGGTATGCAATTGAGGGAGGTTTGTTTTTAGAGCATGTTGATATACTCGTCATGTTTCATGGAAATGGACATTACAATTCCTGTATTGACATCACATTTTTGTCGTATAGATGTGGACATTAGGATCGGATGCTCAACATGTCTACCAATATCAACAAGACGAACAATCATCTATCACCACACATCATTGAACAATAAAGAGACCACGACATATGACGTTGGAAATCCAGGCCCTGTCTTCGCACGTGCACAATGCAAAAATATAGCAGGGTCAAAGCGGTTAATGAAATTTCTTGATAATTAGATATCACAAATACATGTAGATCTGCCTCCTATCTTGACTTACACCTAAAACTTGACAGTGAGGGCCGAATGCGAACTAACATTTACGAAAAAAAATAATGAAAAAGATGATTTAAATTTTCCCATTGTGAACTTTTTATTTATATGTAGAAACATTTTATCAATGCCTGCTTATAGAATATTCCAGTGCTTGTGTTTCCTATCATTATTCAAATATTGATTGTTGTCTTAAATGATCAAATCATTTAGAAATATTAGCGAATAAAATTTCTAAGAAACTTGGTGTTCTAAAACGTCTGAAACCATTTGTCAGGTGATGCTTTGCTAAAAGTATATAGCTGTATTATATTTCCTCATTTCAATTACTGCTGCACTGTAGGGTCAGGAGCAAAAAATAGTTCAACTATTGATAGACTTAAAGCTTCAAAAAAGATCAGCTCGTATAATTTTAAATATTAGTGAAATTACGACACCGTCGTCTATTCTTTTTCAAAATTTGAAATGGATGCCTATAAATGACTATTTTGTTTATAGAAAATGTATTTTAACTTATAAAGTGTTGAACAACTTAACACCAGAGTATTTGAATGTTTTTCAGTATGTTAGTCAAGTAAGTTCAAGAATAACTAGACAAAGTTTTAACAATATACTTTTTGTACCAAAAGCTAAAACAGAATATTATAGACGTTCTTTTGTTATATCGTCATGCAATCTTTGGATTAATATGTTAAATGAAATGAGAGAAAGTACATCTTTAGAAATTTCTAAGACCAAATATTTAAATGAATATCTCATTTGAAATATACTCATTATCTATTGTATAACACTGTTTTTATATTGATTTTATAGTTTTATAATTTATTGTATAAATACTGTATATAATGCAGGACCACATTGTAAACTAGCTTGTATAGCTAAATGTGCTATTCATCCTGTTGAAATAAAAGACATTATTATTATATATTATATCATGGTTTCCTTAATAGAGGGTTATTGCAAGCAAAGACTGTACTGAACCAATGTAACTTGTGATTAAGTTGGGGTCATCACTTCGAAAGCTTTACGGTCCTCACCATTTGATTGACCATTACGGAATATCTGTATCACTAATGATATCTTCCATGTGCCGTAATCACAATCCGTTATTTTCTCATTAATGATTTGTCAATGAGTCTGTCACAGCAGTCATACGGGTACCACTAGTGGAACAGGAACTACATATCCTCTCGGAACCTCCGAGTTCGTCCAATGTTTTTACATGTTTTAGCGAGGTTTGTATTGTTCATTTCGTCGTATTACATGTATTCAGGTTTTTAGTTTCGTACTGTGGTGAACGCCACGATTTCCACGTAAAACGATGTTCGGTTCGTGTTTTTTCCCATTTGTTTTGTCGGGAGTTGATGTTTTATTAATGTTAATTATATTTATTTATGTATACTGGTACAAACACGATTTCCATATCGTATGATGTTCGTGTCTTAAAACAATAACTGAACTGATGCCACCAGTAGAGCAAGAACTGATAACCCTCCTTTTAGCACCTTAGTCTAGCCCCCTTACCCTCCCGGTTTTTTGTGGGGATCGTGTTGTTCAATTTTAGCTTTCTGTGTCATCGTTTGTTTTTTTACGTCGTTTCTTTTGTCCATTGCATTGTTCTTTTACGTCGTTTCTTTTGTCCATTGCATTGTTCTTTTACGTCGTTTCTTTTGTCCATTGCATTGTTCTTTTACGTCGTTTCTTTTGTCCATTGTATTGTTCTTTTACGTCGTTTCTGTTGTCCATTGTATTGTTCTTTTACGTCGTTTCATTTGTCCATTGTATTGTTCTTTTACGTCGTTTCTTTTGTCCATTGTATTGTTTTTTTACGTCGTTTCTTTTGTCCATTGTATTGTTCTTTTACGTCGTTTCTTTTGTCCATTGTATTGTTCTTTACGTCGTTTCTTTTGTCCATTGTATTGTTCTTTTACGTCGTTTCTTTTGTCCATTGTATTGTTTTTTTACGTCGTTTCTTTTGTCCATTGTATTGTTCTTTTACGTCGTTTCTTTTGTCCATGGTATTATTCTTTTACGTCGTTTCTTTTGTCCATTGTATTGTTCTTTTACGTCGTTTCTTTTGTCCATTGCATTGTTCTTTTACGTCGTTTCTTTTGTCCATTGTATTGTTTTTTTACGTCGTTTCTTTTGTCCATTGTATTGTTCTTTTACGTCGTTTCTTTTGTCCATTTGTATTGTTCTTTTACGTCGTTTCTTTTGTCCATTGTATTGTTCTTTTACGTCGTTTCTTTTGTCCATTGTATTGTTCTTTAACGTCGTTTCTTTTGTCCATTGTATTGTGTTTTTACGTCGTTTCTTTTGTCCATTGTATTGTTCTTTTACGTCGTTTCTTTTGTCCATTGTATTGTTCTTTTACGTCGTTTCTTTTGTCCATTGTATTGCTCTTTTACGTCGTTTCTTTTGTCCATTGTATTGTTCTTTTACGTCGTTTCTTTTGTCCATTGCATTGTTTTTTTACGTCGTTTCTTTTGTCCATTGTATTGTTCTTTTACGTCGTTTCTTTTGTCCATTGTATTGTTCTTTTACGTCGCTTCTTTTGTTCATTGTATTGTTCTTTTACTTCGTTTCTTTTGTCCATTGTATTGTTCTTTTACGTCGTTTCTTTTGTCCATTGTATTGTTCTTTTACGTCGTTTCTTTTGTCCATTGTAGTGTCCGTAACTTCATTTTACGGCTTCTGGTTACCCCTTTGGTATTTTCAACCTTTTCTTAATGTTCATTTTGAAAAGTAGAAGTCACATTTAAACAACAGAAAAATACCAATAAACAAATAATTTTATTTCTATTTTATTTACATCCTGTGTGAGGTCATTTTACGTGTCATTCCTCTTTTATTTTCAAATCATATAAAAATTAAAGATAAATATGAAAGAAGTACAATCGTTTGACCAATCGGGAAAGATAGTTTTGCATGTGCTTGGTTTAATAATAAGCAAAGAAACTTCTTAGATAGAAAATGATATCCAAGGAAGTTCAAAATACATAATTTCAGCATGGACAGATAAAATCCCACATATTACAAATTAAATAGTTCGTGCGTTAATCGTACGTAGTCTCAGTGATACTTCAAAACAGAAAAAATCGACAAAAATTTTAAATCTTCATTTTTTCCATCGGCGCTGATATCTTGGATTTTAATACCTTCATATTTGGAAGGCCCACTGCTGATTGGTCAGTTGAAATATTATTTCTGACATAAACCCAGACGGGATATCGCTTGCTGTCTATTGAGTATATTAAAACATAAAACTAGTTTAAACCCGCCATTTTTTTATTGATGTGTCAGTGAGCGGCCAGATATTTGTGTGTCGATTTTGCCTCTTTCTATGATTTTGATATTTTATTTTGGAATTGTTCCTTCAGTGTGGTATTTTGGAATTGTTCCTTCAGTGTGGTATTTTGGAATTGTTCCTTCAGTGTGGTATTTTGGAATTATTCCTTCAGTGTGGTATTTTTTGTTGTTTTAATCATTTTATTATCTAATACAAATTTAATTGTAAAATATTATATCTGTATCAATGTGTCGAGAAGAATGTGATTTCTTCATGAAAATCGAACTGCTCACAAGCACGATCCCTTTTTAATACTAATATTGATATCTTCACCTGTTTATTAATAGAATGCAATTAATTGTGCTTTTTTGCATATTGTTTACAAATATAATTTATTTTCTGAATAGTAATGCAGGAACTGCCTACACTTTCGGAGCACCTGGGTTCATTCCTGATTTTAGTGGAGTCCGTGGTGCTCGAACTTTAGTTTTCTGTGCATTGTGTTGTAGGATCGTTGTTTGTCCCTTGTCTGTTGGCCATGTTATTGAGTGTCCTTGTTCGATTTACGGCTTCTGATTACCCCTTTGGTACCTTCCAACTTTTCTTAGACAAAAATAAAAATAAACACACCGCTGACAGTATTTCAGAGTTATTCAAACTTCAGATATTTACATCTTTATTTAATAACATGATTGATCATTAAGAGACTAATTGAACTTATGCTGAGTGACAGGCAAATATATGTCTTACACAAGACTGACTGTTTTCAAATTGTTTTATTGCATATATTAAACGTCCTCGTGAGCGATTAAAACTATTGGAACATTGAAACATAGAACCCTTGAGAATGTCTTTTGCTTTTTTAATCAATTTGTTTAAGTATTATAAACTGGTTTAACCTCTCCACCTTTTATTGAAGTGCCTGTTCACATAAACGTTTGACAATACCGAAGGGGCAATCAATAATGGACAAAGACGAAGGAAAAAACAACACAAGCCAGGAAAGTGAGCGGTCATGTAAATAAATATTAAGAATATCGATTTAAACTCTCATTACGATTGTTTTAATTATAATTTAGAACTGTATCGACAATGTCATAGTTTTTGTTTTCATTTCATTTGTAGAATGAAACATAAATTTGTGTAAAATTCAGCAATTGTAGATTTTAATAATATTGTGTCGTTCTTTATTAACCTATTTAATCTTTTTTTTTATATATATTTAATCTAAAACTGTAGCATTGTTGACAATAATTATAACAATTTTAATAAATAATGTCGTAATTCTTAATAATGCGTTTGCTTTTAAGATATTTTATTTCAGATTCACGCCATGATGCCACACTATTGTCAAAGATAGTGTTAAATAACATGATACTATTATCTCATGGCAGTAATAAAAAAGGCCTAGTTTCTGGCTTACTGGAACTGAGTAAGGATGTCACCAGTCTAATGGCCGCATTACTGAGATGGAAAATAGCTAACAATAGTCTGCCATTATAAAGCTATCATTGCCCAGTCGCATGGCATAAGATTATCATAGTCTAGTGCCAGACTTAATGACATTGAAGGTATTTATATACCATTCTAATCAGCCTAATGGTAGACTTACTTCCATGAAATGTATTTCTATCGTATTGTAGAAGTCATTACTAATATATAGCTTGGTACTGGTGGCTCCATGGCTAATCACACAACAGAGACGCCTAGCACGTCCCCTGGTAACTGACAAGGGGATGTGTTCTCGATTGGGGGGATTGTCATGTTATAGCACAGTAATCATGGCCCTCAACTGTCGTGAGTGCCGTTTTCAGGAAGTAGCCTTTTTTATGTCATTTAGTTTTTTTAAGGTCGTCTGGTTTTAAAGATCCTCAAGTTTTATGTCGTTTAGTTTTATAGTTCGCCTAATTTTAGGGGTCGTCTAGTTGTAGGGTCTTCTCTAGTTTTAGGGATCGTCTAGTTTTATATACAAATGGCTAAATTCCATAAAGACCCATCAAAGCACTCACTTATTAGTTTATTCAACAATAATTGTAAATACTTAGACGATATCTCAACTGTCAACATTTCCAATTTTCTTACATTTGTTAAACAAATATATCCGAAAGAACTTACGTTGAATGAGATTAACATTACAAGCGACTCATGTCAATTTTTGGATTTAGAAATACCCCTTTTTCAAGGTAAATTTAGCAAACGCGCATACGACAAAAGAGATTAATTTTTTTATCCTTATCGTCAATTTTCCTTTTATGGCGTTTGCATTATTCAGTTATTTCGTTTTGCACGTATTTGTCATAGTGTTTCTCACTTCAATAACTGTAATCCCGCGATAACAGAAAAACATCTTCACCCAGGATACCACTTTCATAAATTATTGAAAAATTCATAAACTTTTATTACCGCTATAAAGATCTTATATATAAATATTATTCTGTTTGCAGATATCAGCTGATCAAAAAGGGTATTTCCCATGCATGTTTTATGACGACGTAATAAACAAAGCTAAAAAGTTCAAATCTAAATGCTATAACTTAACAACTATAGTTCACTCATTGAGACAGGTTTACTTTGCTAAAAATATACACAATCTACTGATACAACTAGAGCGATGGACATACGGGTAAGCGATTTCTGCTGTAGTCTACCTAAGGTGTGAGTTCGAATCCCGTCAAGAGATAACAACATGTTTGTCAGCTCAGATATCTTATTCTAACATAGGATAAAAATTATACAATCAATATATAAATAATAGTGTTCAATGAATCATATAATTGAGTAATCTAAAGATGAAACGATGGTATAAATGACATCCATATTGTATTGATATAAAACAGTCTATTTTGTACATATTAATACCTATTGGTTAATAATAACTGGTTAATAGTGTAAATTTCTTGAAAAATGAAACGTGCAGTGTCTTTGTCACGGAAAATTAGCTAATATTGATTGAAGAATCAGAAAAACGATAAAAATACACTTTAATTTCTTGTAGAGCAAAAATATCTCTTTTATTGAGGGGCTGTTTTTTTTTTTGCTCTAAGAAAACGTTCTGAAATTATCAAAGCAAAAATAAAATGCTCTTGTCTATGTTTTCTCAGAAAGAGAGAGAGGGTGTTAATTAAAAAAAAACCTATACTGGTTTAAAATGGTTTCATTTTTTCTGTCTTGTAAAATCACTCATTTTCTATTTCTGCCATGGAAATTTCTCTATAAGATATTTAGGAAAGATACACATTTCTGACACATACACATACTTATATAATATTTAAATATGATATGCTCAGTGTCACCAATAATATATATAAAATATCATGCATAAAGTTCACGGTGTGTTTCACAACAATGGTTTTCATCCATTTATATGTGCAAAGCGCTTGCACGACCGCTTCATTTCACCTAAGACTATAAAATTGGTAATTGCTTCTTCTCCGCTATGCATGCAGCTCTAAGGCTCGGAATCGGATAATGTGTCTGAGTAGGGCGATTTGTCTACACGTAAAACTGTTGTTTCAGTGTTGTAACACTATAATGATCCAATTAGGCATGTTGGTCTAGTACAAAACGGACATCATGATTTCATTCAATGTAACTTTTTCACACCATGATATAGCTGTACAATTGCTCATTTGGTGTTAAGCAACAAACGCTTCCCCGCTCTTATCTAGAATATAAAAATGCTAGTAGTAGACTTTGGTGATTCTCAAAGACAACAATTTGATGCAATGAATATGTGTATGGCAGAAAATAATTGGCTAAGTTAAAGCAAACTGTTTCCAAGATAATTTAGCTGTTGATTTTTCATTGCTGGTTTCTTTCGAAATTGAAAATTAAAAGCAAAATAGACCAACAAAACCATATTGACAACAAACATTGAAGGATTAACCAATCGGCGTGTACATAATATGATTATGCTACTAGGAGATTAAATCAATAGAGTTAACAGGTTACAATCTGTTTATTCTACCATTTGGAATATGTAATTCCCAATTCCTTCTAACTGCTGTATAGAAGCTTGCACATTCATTGTGGGAATCACTGGGGAGCAGAAACTGTTACCCTTCCGGAGCACCTTAATTCGCCCCGATTTTTAGTGGGGTTCGTGTTTCTCAATCTGTAGTTGTCTGTGTGTTGTTTGTAGTTATTTCGTGTCGCTTCGTCCTTTTCTTTTTGGCCGTGGCATCTATCTGTCATTCGATTTACAACTTCTGATTATCATATTCGTATCTTCAAACTTATGTTGCAATGAGCAGATTTTGTCAGCGTTCACATGATAGCATAAAAATCGCAAATTGCTACCATATCGAGAATAGCGATTTCTTTGTCACCAGAAAAATGAAATTCTCCATACGTTGCACTTTCTGTACTATAGATCTTAACAACACATCAGACCAGTTTAACTGAGTACATTATCATTTAAATAAACGCCATATCCCTTTGAAAACCCAACTGAAATATCAAAAATGTTACATATGGTATTGATACTAACTCCTCGTGTAAAACATAGTTCTATTGATTTCTTGAAACAATGGAAACCAGGAGATTAAACACTTTTGAAAAATTTTAGAAGGTTTTTCCGTTTTTCTATCGTATTGTATCATATTATATTAATTGACATGTCGGATATTAGGAATAACAATTATTTTAGGAACAATAGTGTTGAACCTATAGGACGCTGTATTTATTTAACCATGCTTATATAGCAATAGAAAAAACATTTAAAATATTTACAAAAAAACATATGAATAATTTCACAGACTTGATAGTAAATGACATTATGTAATTAGATTCGAATTTATTCTAACTGTCTCCTCTGCTAACGAGGGATGGTCGTGGTCGTAATCGTGTTGGTAGTTGGATTTACAGCTATCTGTGCAATCAGTGCCTATCACCACTAAAGTTGGGAGTTCGAACACCGTTCATGGCGAAGTGTACTCGATACAACATTATGTGACTTGCGACAGGTCCATTAGCCCAAACCCCTCCTCTGCTAATGAACACAGAACAATTGTCAATAATTGAGAGCAAAACAACCACAGGATCTAAGAAGGAAACCCAAAATCTGTCATGGCTACCTTTACATTAGAGAGACTGATCTTAGCTTTAATAAATTACAATACAAAATTATCAAAATTAAATGCACCCTTCTCACAAATTGATTTATTTGTACATTTCGTAGAATTTTAACATTACTGCTGATGACATCATCAAGTGTGTACCAAGAATAACACGACCGGGTGGTGCCACAAGTGGAGCACATGCGTTCACCTTCGATTGGTAATGGGGCTCATGTTGCTCTATCTTTAGTTTTCTGTGTAATGTTTTGTGGTTTGTTCTATTTTCCATTGTACTGTCTGTCCTTCATCGATTTACGACTTCTGATTAACCCTTTGATCTCTTCAATCTTCTCTTGTTGTTGATGTTTTCTAACCACAAGTTATGACGAGTAAGATTTACATTAATGTCACATGTAATACAAAATACACTTAGTAGTTATATCAAAGTTACAAAAAACCTGTTTTTTCCGGGATTTTTACAGTATGCAGCAAAGCAAAACAGCAGGAAGTTGGACGATTTCAAGATGCCAAAAGATTATAAACGGATCGTTTACTGTTCATTTACAATGCATCGTTTTTCATTATTTAATATGATTATATCATCATTTTTATTATAATCATTATTATTGTTGCTGTTATTACTATGCGATCGTCGTGGTCGTGATCGCATGATAGTTTGATAGTTGGATGTGCAATCAATGCCTATCACCACTGAAGTTATAAGTTCGATTCCCGCTCATGGCGAGGTGAACTTGATACAGGAGTTTGTCAGTGACTTGCGGGAGGTCGTTGGTGTACCTCCATGTAATCTGGTTTCCTCTGCCAATACAACTGACCGCCACGATATAACTGAAATATTGAAACTGGCGTTAAGCACAATTGTATCGATATTTTTGTACAACTCAGAAATATAACTTTTATAACAAACGAAGTTGTTTACAATTAAGCATACAATTATAAAAAAAAAATGCATTAATAGCATATTTATCATTGAGATCTACACTTACTAAATAATGTACATTAATAGCATATCTATCATTGAAATCTACAGTTACTAAATAATGTACGTGTAATTATCAAAACAAATGTTCATATCTCTCGGGTATATGCATCCACTCCTCTATATACTGCGCCAGGAAAATAAATCATCAAGACATTTTAATGTAGTTTGTCCTGATGTTATTCAATATGAATAAATATAGATATATTGACTAAATTTAATTCCTAATTAATGTTTTCATTTGTTTCGATAACTAAGCAAAACGTGCAAAAAAAAACGGTTGTCTATTTTTTTTTAGAAAATATTGATGGAAATCTAAATAGATTTTTTATATCATTTCTATGCACTTTGCCTTTGCAGCATACATTATTGAACATTGTAATTGATTAAAAACTGGTTACGTGACAAACAGATGTCCTTTTTCAGCATTGTTATTTGTTTTATCTGTCGAAATCATGGCCCTAAATTTGAGAAGTTGCAAAGATATAAAGGGAATAACAGTCAAATTAGATGAAAAAAACCACAGTATTAAAATTTCACAACTAGCCGATGATACAACCCTATTTTGCAATAGTAAAGAAGATGTCTTAAAGGCAATGAACGAAATAGAAATGTTTGGCTCATTTTCAGGTTTATTGTTAAATAGAAACAAAACAGAGGGGGTATGGATTGGTAAGCTAAAAAATTGTAAATACAAAATTGCTGGAATCAATTGGACAGATAAGCCGATTAGATCACTAGGAATATATTTTGGTAACAACAATGAAGAAAGTCAAAAACTAAATTAGGAAAATAAAATAGAAAAGATGAATAAACTATGTTGTGCATGGGGAAAAAGAAACCTTTCTATATTAGGGAAAATTTTAATCATTAAATCATTCATTTTACCCCTATTCACATTTTTGGCCAGTGTATGTTTAGTACCAGATATATATCATAAAGAAATAGAAAAGAAATTTTTCAAATTTATATAGCATGGTAAACCAGATAAAGTTAAAAGAAATTTGATTATAAACTCATACGAAAGAGGAGGGTTGCAAATGATTGATATCAAAAGTTATTTCAAAGCTCTAAATGCAACTTGGGTAAGTAGACTGGTAACCGGACATATTTCTAATTGGAAGCTTATACCATTAAAATATTTTAATGCAACTGGTAAAAACTGGTTAGTATTTAGCATGAACCTAGATAGTACAAAATCATTAAATTATTTGAAAAAAATACCAGAATTTTATAGAGAAGTAGTCAAATGTTGGAATTTAAGTGGTGGCGGTCAAACAAAATCACCTGTCACATTCATAGATATCAGAAAACAAATTATTTTGGGGAACATTTACCAAATTCTGACCTCTTGAAGATTATGCTAGATTATATCTACATAAAAATGACAAAATTAGCTTTATATTTATCACATTTGCATGTTACCCAACACATTTATTAATTAAAGCACCAACAGAATACAAGCATGGAATCACAATCAGAGCACTTAGCATGCGTATATGCTTTTCTGGAATAACATTTAACAGGAACACTTAAAATCGAAAGATTGGAAAGCCAAGTAATTTGAAAGTGTTTGAAACAAAAAAAACCCAAAGTGAGTGATAATTTTTCAACACAATGGCCAAAAGAAAAAGGACAAAAGGACAAACAACGATCAACAAATCATACATATAAAACTAAAGATCGAGTAACACGAACCCCACTAAAAACCGGTGGTGAACTCAGGTGATCCGGAAGGGTAGGCAGTTCTTGCTCCACCAGTGGCACCCGTGGCGTTAATCTAGTAATCTAAAGTATAAATTATTCCCGTTTCAATCAATTTAATGTGTTTCCTGACGAAATACTAGAAAAGATAAAATTGCGGAAATTACACGACGGAACCTGTCAGTTGTGTTTGTCGGTTGCTATCATTATATAGATACATATTTTTTTTTATCATTGTGAATCAATCATATTCGCATTTAATTGATTTAAACAATAAATTAATATTCAATGTATTCACAGATATCCGTATTACTATAGTGTTCATAATCTGGAAGGAAACCCACTCATACTGTAGGGTTATAAAAACGAAATTACTTATTAAATAGGTAATAAGCTACATTTTCTAGATAAAAGAATTGTTTAAACATATTTTATTGTTCAATGTTAAAACAAAAATGCAGACAGTTTATCAATTGGGTATATTGAAATCAAATGTTATAAATTTCTCACTGGCAAGGGACAAAGGGCATGACGTCACACCGTCTGCTCTATGTAATTCAAGCATCAACACAATGCATATTATCAACCAATCAAGAAAAGGTACATTTACCGAGTGTTGATGAATAAGGAATCAACAAATATGGGCTTAGTTCCTTATAAGAAGCGTTTGAAGATACCAAAGGAGTAATCAGAATATCAGCATATCTTATATATTAGATCCTGAATAGTCGGTAGAGGAAATTAGCATTCGTCAACAACGATACAGCCTGTTACATTCAATATCACTATGAAGGGTCGTACGCTCTCGTTACGTATGACTTAGCCAGCTTAATTGTAGGTGCAATAATGTTAATATGCATATACTTTTTATGCTTTAATACTACGACACATATATCTAAAAAGCGAAATATCTCACTCAAATTACAATTCGAGCATGCCAAAAAATAACTCAAGACAGAAGAAACATGCATGGATTTATTTTGTTATGTTCTCTATACTAGGAACTGCAAATGTGATATATTTTATTCCAAATATAACGATAAGAAAAGATACCAAATGGGGTAATCAGAAGCCGTACATCCAAGAAGAACAACAAACAACACAATGACCAAAAGAAAAAGGACAAACAAAGATTTACAAATCACTACACAGAAAATTAATGATCGAGCAACACGAGTGGTAAATACAGGTGCTACGGATGGGTAGGCCGTTCTTCTCCACGGTCAATCAGAGGAACAGACATTACATTAACGACACATTTTTATTATTTTCTTTTTCATACTTGCATCTTAAATAGTGTGGTTAATCCGTATATATATGAATTGTTTGGAAGACGTGGCGTATTTTGTAATTTTTTTCTTTTAATTTGTATCTTGTCCATTAGTAGTGTGTATGCTTGCATAAATAAAAAGAGATTGTTTTGCATGGTGTAACATCTATAAATCTGCGCGAATACATTAACTGCATGATGATTTGACGTTCACGTTTAAAGACGAGAGTGGAGAGTACCATCTCACGACATGTTTGTTTTCTACATTGTTATAATAAAACTGGCTATCTTCAGACCGATCGCAACTGAACAATTGCTGAGTTGACGTTAAACAACAATCACTTACTCACACACACTGCAGGTCTATGTTATATGACAGTTGCGTCTTTTTGCGTTCTACCCATATCTAAAATCTCCCTGTTTAACAAAGGATATTATATGATCGTTCGATTTTCTGTGTGTTCTAACCATGTCTAAAATCTTCCTGTTTCTAGCATGGGATATCAAAGTAATGTTACATTGCTTAGATCAAATGATATATTTAATTAAATGTAGTATAGCGGAAATGTCTCACAATTGCATCCGTTTAATTCTTGATAAATATGTTTCCACTTCAAATGTTAAAGACTTGTGTATCAAAAATGCAATTAATAAGCACAATGAATATAATTTGTATTGCTATCAATTCCATCTGTCAATTTACTGTATTTGTATATATTGTATATAGTTTAATCTGTTTATTCATTTGTAACTTCTCTGTATATGTGCTATGTACTGTCTAGTTTGAGAACAAAAAATATCAATAATGCAATTAATAAGCACAATGAATATAATTTGTATTGCTATCATTCGGTCGAAACCACTGCTGGTGGACAATTAGTCCCCGAGAGTATCATCCGCTCAGTAGTCATGGTTTATTTAATTTATCTATTATTGTAATTTACAGTTCTTAAATATTTTCAATTATTAATAGAACGAAGGTACTGATAGCCGGAAACTTTGAGCCGTAATGAAAGCGGGAGGTTTGGCGCTTTAAAATCTGATTCAACCCACCATTTCTTTAGAAATGCCTGTACCAAGTCAGGGTCATTGCGGTTTTCACAGTTTTCCGATTGTTGACTGATTTTTTTTGCTTATATACTTATGAGTTTTGACTTTCCATTTGTAAGATTGTTCGGAATTCGGTAATTTTGTTATTACCCTTATTGTAATTTACAGTTCCTAAAACAATTAATTATTAATAGAACGAAGGTACTGATTCATCAGCCATAGGTGAAATTATCCAATCTATATTTAGACCCTTTGGTTTACTTCTCCCAAAGACTTTTAAATTATCCTTTGATTATGATCGTACACCTGATGAAGGTTATTCCAGAAACGCGTTGTATACACTAAATTCGATATCTACGTTTTTTTATTATAAATTATACTTACGATAAAGTCAATAAAAAATATTTCCTTCAATTAGTTTCACTTTACACGACTCACATTCTAAAGACTTGTCATGATATGCATGATAAACCTGGTAGCGCTTAATAAAGGTTATTCAAAACATCTATTTGATGTACTTTCAAATATCACCACTAATATTGCTTATATAAGAGAAGTTTGAATAAAAACGTAGATATCAAATTTAGTGCGCACGACGCGTTTCTGGAATAACCTTCATCAGGTACACTCGAAACCAAAATAGTTAAAAGAAAAATAATTTAAATGTCTTTGGGAGCGTAAAAACTAAAGGGGTAATCAGAAGTTATAAATAGAAGAGGATGATACATTACAGTGCCCCTAAAGTAAAGGGGCAAATGCAAACAATGGTCCACAATACAAAACACATATTTTTTTTATTTTGATTTGTGGTGTTTTAACGCCACTTTCAGCAGTATTTCAGCTATTTCATGGCGACCAGTTTTAGTGGTGGAGCAAGGCGGAGTACCCGGTGAGAACCACCGACCCTGGGCAAGCAACTGGTAAACTTTATCACTTGCGGCTGCGAGTCGAGTGCACCCTTTTTTGTAATTTACAAAGCTGGGCACGAACCCACGCCGTATTGGTGATAGGCTTGTATGAGCTGTTAGATCCAACGACCTAACTCATTGAGCCACCCGGGCCCTACAACGACCTAACTCATTGGGCCACCCGAAAACATAAGACTACAATGCAAATCGCAATAATACACCACAATACCATGCTGTCGGAACAGTTCTAAAATCTAATTACAAAAATAATAGAAACAGAAGCAAAATCGATACCCCCTAAGATACATTCGATACCCCCCTAAGATACATTCTATACCCCCTAAGATACATTCGATACCCCCTAAGATACATTATATCCCCCCTAAGATACATTCTATCCCCCCTAAGATACATTATATCCCCCTAAGATACATTATATACCCCCTAAAATACATTCGATACCCCCTAAAATACATTCGATACCCCCTAAAATACATTCGATACCCCCTAAGATACATTCGATACCCCCTAAGATACATTCTATCCCCCTAAGATACATTATATCCCCCCTAAGATACATTCTATACCCCCTAAGATACATTATATCCCTCTAAGATACATTATATCCCCCCTAAGATACATTCTATCCCTCATAAGATACATTATATCCCCCCTAAGATACATTCTATCCCTCATAAGATACATTATATTCCCCCTAAGATACATTATATACCCCCTAAAATACATTCGATACCCCCTAAGATACATTCGATACCCCCTAAAATACATTCGATACCCCCTAAGATACATTCGATACCCCCTAAAATACATTCGATACCCCTAAAACACTGCCGTAACACCCGGTACGGTTGATACGATTCCGACCGTACCACTGTTTTTGGTTGGTACGGCAAACCGTACCACAATTTCGACAGAATGAAAAAAGGGTATTCTTTGTTAATGTCGTTGTAATAAAAAAAAATTAAATGTCTGTTCAATAAAATGTTACAAAATTGTTACAGCTAGACGAGTTGCCTCTCTTGTATTATCAAGAAATCGGGATCCGATCTTTATCGGCACCGGAATCGGTTTACTTATTTATTTCTATTAATTAATCTTGATCTGCTATTGTTTTGGATGATACGTATATTACATAACTAATTAAAACTCGTAATTTGATGGAGAGAAAAAACGCTGACTCATTGGAGGCTGAAGATGGATAGCATGATGGACGTTATTAAAAGGTATAATCCTATAAAAATACAGCAACTTTTCGAAAATGAGCATGTTGTCCTACGAAATATTCCAATGACATATTGCAGTGGGTTCGACAAACTATTACAGATTCTAATACCAGATGATCATGCTAACAGGCTGCTGGCAATCACAACAACGGGAGACGGAAATTGTTTGTATACTGCCGTGTCCCTGGGGATAGGAGGTAATAAAATTATATGCACAACATGAAACTATAATGCCAGGAGGGGGACTAACATTACGGGTACATGCAGCAACGGGTTCCTGAGAAAATGAAGCTAAATTTAAGTACTAAAATGATGTCTGAATAAATAATGTGATGAAACTTTAAACCCATATAATTAAATACAAATTAGAAAGCATTACTAAACAATTTCCTCATTACTTTCTATGTTATTTCATCTTTTAAAAAAATATATTTTAAGGCCATTTTTCAATTAATTTTGATGAAATTTTCACTGTCAAAAGTATTTGATTTTTTTTTTTTTATAATTTGGTATTTCTTTGTTGTCGAATAGTTTCTGAATATTCAGAATTATTTTAAACACAGATAAAAATGATTACGTCACATTTTCCCTATATATTCAACCAAATCTTTTGTCATATTTTTATGCAATTAAACGGTACCATTGCGCTTCAGAAACCAAAAATCGGAAAGGGAATTACAAATAAAAACTCAAAATATTTTTCTTTATAAAGGAAAAATTTAATGAAAATTGGTGGAGTAAGGGCTTCAAAATATTTTTTTGAGGAAAGATGAAATGACATAGAAAGTAATGGGGGGGGGGGGGGGGGGGGCGGATAAGAAATCAGGAATACTTATATCCATTGACTGTACTAACTTAACAGTTGCAAGACATCAGAAGAATCACATCCCACCAGATAGGATTGGGAGAAAACGATAAATCTAACATGCATTGAAATACTACCAGTCTGAGGAGCTCCTAAAACCCTACTATAACCCATTTGAAATGGTCCCACATCTCCGTGAAAAAATTACATAGCTATATAATCATAGTAGTTAACCCCCAACACACACATAGGTTCTTATCATTTATGTAATAAAAACTTGTGAAGAATTTCACAAACAGTACCCAAAGTATACGTAAAAAAAATGATGAAAAGAATTACTGGAAAAATTAAATTAGGCTGCGACAAAATTATATTGTGAAGGAATGATTTACATGTGCACAAAGACAAGACTGATGAGATGAACTTGCAAGAGACTTTCATAGAATATAGACAAAACATTTTTGGACAATTCAAATAAATTTTGCCAAAGATATCATGTACCAGTGAATTCAAGGGTAACCACGGTTAAAGCGATATCCAAAACTCGAAATAAAACGTAGATATCAAATTTAGTGCGCGTTTCTGGAATAACCTTCATCAAGTACGCTCAAAATCGAAAGGTTGGAAAGCCAAATAATTTAAAAAGTTTTGCGAGCAAGTAAACCAAAGGGCCTAAATAGGATCACCAAAATCGACTAAGGTCACCTATACCCGAGGGAGGAGAACCTTAATTTTAATAATACTTTTATTATTTAGAAACTAAATTTCAATAACACATATATCTATTAAACTATGTCAGTGGTATCGACCCAATGATAGTAATAAAACGTAGACATCAAATTTAGTGTGCACAACGCGTTTCTGGAATAACCTTCATCAGGTACGCTCAAAATCGAAAGGTTGGAAAGTCAAGAGACAAAGACGAAGCAAAGAAAACGGAGACAGAAATAACGAACAACATACAGAAACTGAAAGAAAACACACAGAAAACTAAAAGTAAAAGAGTAACTAGGACTCCACCAAAAACTGGGAGCATGGACCAGGTGCACCGGTAGGTAAGTGTTACTCTTTATTTGGCTGAAAATGCACAAGAATTTATCTTTGTGCATATACCTAATAAAAATACGGGAGATAACCCCCTCCGACAAAACAAAATTGGCCGTACCACTTTTTTTTTAGGTGCTACGCCTATGTAAAATACATTCGATACTCCCTAAGATACATTCGATACCCCCTAAAATACATTCGATACCCCCTAAAATACATTCGATACCCCCTAAAATACATTCGATACCCCCTAAGATACATTCGATACCCCTAAAATACATTCGATACCCCCTAAAATACATTCGATACCCCCTAAAATACATTCGATACCCCCTAAGATACATTCGATACCCCCTAAAATACATTCGATACCCCCTCAAATACATTCGATACCCCCTAAAATACATTCGATACCCCCTAAAATACATTCGATACTCCCTAAAATACATTCGATACCCCCTAAGATACATTTTATACCCCCTAAGATACATTCGATACCCCCTAAAATACATTCGATACCCCCTAAGATACATTATATACCCCCTAAAATACATTCGATACCCCCTAAAATACATTCGATACCCCCTAAGATACATTCTATACCCCCTAAAATACATTCGATACCCCCTCAAATACATTCGATACCCCCTAAAATACATTCGATACCCCCTAAAATACATTCGATACCCCCTAAGATACATTATATACCCCCTAAGATACATTCGATACCCCCTAAAATACATTCGATACTCCCTAAGATACATTCTATACCCCCTAAAATACATTCGATACCCCCTAAAATACATTCGATACCCCCTAAAATACATTCGATACCCCCTAAGATACATTCTATACCCCCTAAAATACATTCGATACCCCCTAAGATACATTCGATACCCCCTAAAATACATTCTATATCCCCTAAGATACATTCGATACCCCCTAAAATACATATACCTGGCTGCTCTCTGTTCTGAGTTGGTACAATTACTCCAATGAAACGTAACGGAGTAAGGCTATTGTTTGGGTCTATGCCTCTCCTTTCGTGCCCACGAATAAACTTCATCAAAAACGCTCTAATGTTGAACGTTATGCAGAATAAATTTACATAAAATGTGTCATATGCATAATATTAATTCTTTTAAAGAGAGACGATAGCCTGGATCATCATTTAATTATTAGATAGTACACAAGGGTAGCGTAAGACATAATAGAGAAACAATGATAATAATAATAATAATAACAATAATAATAATACATTGTTTTATTTTAAGAGGGTAACACAGTTACCATGAGATTAATATTCACTCTCGAAGAATGATAAATACAATAATACAAATGTCAATAAATTATAAATATACCCGGCAACTTGCATTCTCACCACACACACACACACACACATGACATGTTTTATATGGTATACCAACATATATTTAATAATATTCTTGCTGTAATGACAAGTATTCACACCCCGGGTTTTTAGTGGGGTTCATGTTACTCCATCTTTAGTTTTATGTGTATGTTTTGTAGATCGTTGTTTGTCCTTTTGTACTTTTTCTTTTGGCCGTTGTGTTGTCAGTTCTTCTTCGATATACGGATTATGATTGCCCCTTTGGTATCTTCAAACTCTTCACAATATTTCTCCTTGAAGATGTCTACATTTTTCACTGTCTTCAAGCTTGAAGGTAATGCATTCCATAAAATAGCACATGAATAATGCAATGTTATTTTCATAAAATTTGAACTTGGTCTTGGTACAAATAAATTGCTAGTACTGATATATCTTAAAGAATAACCAGTTGATTGCATTCAAGAAGTAAAAAGATTGCATAAATATTCCATGGCGCACTTATGGATACATTTATACATCAACACACCTTTATGGTATTGAATGCGGTTTTTGAACCAAAATATAATTGCCAAATACCATCTTCGTACGCAATGGGACAGAAAGGTGTTGATAACTTCCGGGAAACTTGGAAGATAAGATGAGAAGATTCTTTAAAGTTTCTTGACTTGATATTTTAGCCATTGATGTCTACATTTTCAAAAGAACAAAGACTATATTGGTGTCTCCAATATGATTTCCATATCCGATTACCTTCGTTTAGTTTAACAGTAATACGACCGGTGTCACTAGTGGAGTAGGAACTGCTAATTCTTCCTGAGCACCTGAGTTCACCCCGGGTTTTAGTGGGGTTCGTTGTTGCCCAATCATTAGTCTCCTGTGTAGTGTTTTGTAGATCTTTGTCCTTTTTCTTTTGGTCATTGCATTGTCTGCCCTTCTTCTATTTACGACTTATCTTCATTGTTTTTTGATGACTTGTTTTATTGGTTGTCACAGGTGTTTTTATGTCAGGCATTGCAAAATCTTGTCTAATCGAACAAAGGGAGAAAACTCTAGACAGTTTATTAATAAATGGATGTATATATATATAGTAACTATAACTGCGTGCTTAATTCTTAGTCTCAGAGGAAAACAATATTGCTATTAGAGATGAACTATTACATTCTCAGCAAGTGAATATTTTCTATATTTTAAGGATTATTATGAGGCATACATTATATGTTTAAAACTTTACCATAATGTAATAGTTAACGTGCTCGTGCGTTCGAGCCTCGATCGGGTCAAACCAAGGACTATAAAATTAGTATGTGTTGCTTCTCCGCTAACCATGTAGCATTAAGGAGAAAGAGCAAAGACTGGTTGGCTCGAAATCAGGATAATGTGTCAGAGTGAGGTGACATGTCTATCATCAGATTTATTGTTTCAGTGAGCTAGCACTATAAAACTCTAACTAAGCGTTTTGGAATAGTACAAAGTGGACCTCAATATTATCATCTTATTTCCTGATTAGATATATTTTTGTAAATAGATTCCTGTACCAAGTCAGGGTCATTACGGTTTTCACAGTTTTCCGGTTGTTGACTGATTTTGTCTGTTTATATACTTATGAGTTTTGACTTTCCCTTTGGAAGATTGTTCGGAGTTCGATAATTTTGTTATTACCCTTATTTACATATCAAAAAGCATTACACCGCCAGAACAGTTCCAAAATCCAAACTGGAAAAAGATATATTATACTTCTTACGCATTCCCTTCCATGGCTTTGTAATGTCATTTCAACAAAAAGTGACGTGGTGAAGCTAATTTTATGGACCCAAACCCCGCCTCTTGGTGAAGTAATACGGTCATGCAAGTCTGTTTGACATATGAGTAAAGGTGTAATATTATAACAAGATTACGAAAAATAAAAACATAATAAATATCGGTAGATACAAAAATGAAAGAATATACAAAGAGTAAAGTTAAGAATTCGGTGGAGATGGGTGATGGCTATTTAGTTGATGGTCATTATAATTGAAACATAAACCACACAAAGTATTACAACTGAACAATTACATAATTCAAAAAACATATAAAATAGTACTAATTGTGTAAATATTGGACTGTAAATTATATAGTCATATAGTCAGTGCGTAATACTTCCGGTGTTAGTTTCTAGTCTAAAATTATGTTGTGCTCTACGATGACTTCCGGTCCGGTCTCACTAGTTCCAGACAACCACCATGACTGTAATAAAGTACTATACATATATATCTCACTGTTATTACTGTCAAAAATGGAGACACGGACAACTATCAAAATATCATTTCTTGATAATGAAAACGTAGGTATCAAATATAGTGATAAAACATTCTTAATAAATATTTACCTATTTCCTGAGATACGGTGCACATCACTTACTATTATATAACAGCATCGGTGGTGTAATGGTTAGCGTGCTCGCCTCGAGTGCGTTAGAACGTGGGTTCGAGTCTTGCATGATCGGGTCAAACCAAAGACTATAAAATTGGTATTTGTTGTTTCTCAGCTAAGCACCCAGCACTAAGGTGAAAGAGCAAAGACTGGTTGGCACGGAATCAGGAGAATGTGTCCGAGTGGGGCGACATGTCTAACCGCGGATTGTTGCTTGAGTGAGCTAACACTATAAAAATCCAACTAAGCGTGTTGGTCTAGTACATCATCATCATGATCATCAGTTGGCGTTAAACAACAATCACTCACTCACTGAAGTACTATTAACATTATGAACAAACAACAATATACAGTACCTATATATAAGTCTTCAAAAATACATTTTATGGAAGACAAATTTGAAGATATCAAATAGGTAATCAGAAGCCGTAAATCGAAGAACAGCCAATACAGTAGGCAACACATAAAGAACGGAATGATCTAAAAGAGAGAGTGGTGGTCAACAACTCCACCAATATAAACAAAACGAACAATCAAATGTCACCTGAACTCACTGAACACAAAAAATGACAACGACATACGATATTATTTCTACTGAACGCATGGTATGTTGATACTCAATAGTACAACTATTGCGGGCTTCTAAAAGAACTTAAAACGTAATTGGAATCATAGTTATGGTTTAGTTTAGTCTATGGTGTTTGGTGCCAATTTCAACAATATTTCAGTTATATCGTGGCATTCAGTTTTATTGGCGGAGGAAATCGGGGTTCACGGAGAAAACCACCGACCTGTCGCAAATAACTGACGAACTTTATCACGTAGCGTTGTATCAAGTACACCTCGCCATGAACGGGGTTCGAACTCACAACTATAGTGGTGATAGGCACAGATTGCACAGGCAGTTGTAAATCCAACTATTATACGATCACGGCCAAAACGGCCCCTCATACTTATGGTTATCGATGTAAAATAAATGTTCGAATGTAGCTGTGTCTACATTTAGGGGTTAGGGATAGGGTGCTTACCGTCACATTCAACGATATTTCAGTTATATCGCGGCGGTCAGATTCATTGTTGGGGGAAACTGGAGTATTCGGAAAGAAAACCCACCAACTTGCCGCAAGTCACTGACAAACTTTATCACATATTGTTGTATCGATATCACCTCGCCTGAGCGGAATTCGAACTCACAACATTAGTGGTGATAGACAATGATTGCATAGGTAGTTTTCGATCCAACTACCATACGATTACGACCACAACTACCCCTGTCCACTTGTAAGGCACTATGCGTACGGTTATGGACCTTCAACTATTTTGACTTTGAGCTGACCTAATGAAGGTTATTCTAGATATTAATTAAATGGCTATATTTAATTAGGGGTATGTGATCGAACAAATATTTTAGTAGCAGTGGTGCAATGGTTAGCGTGCTCACATCGAGTGTGGTATATTGTGGTTCCGGTCGGGTGATGTCAAATACTATAAGATTGGCATTTGCTGCTTCCCCGATAAGCAGTCGACATTAAGTAGAAAGAACAAACACTGGTTGGCTAATTGTTAATGTAATGTGTCATATTGAAGCAACATTTATACACATGGACTATTATTTCAGTGAGCGGGCACTATGAAACTCCAACTATGCGTGTTGTTCTAGTACAAAGCGGACTTCATCATCATCATCATCATCATCATCGAAATGAAACTTGATGCACAAGATATCAAAATATTGTCTCATTCAAGGTACTTTAGTTTCAATTGTCTGGTACACGCAGATAGTACATGCATTTATCAGTTACAGTGAAAACTGCCTAAATGGAACCTCATTGGGATCAACTGTTGTATTCGGTACAGACATGTTTTCTGTTTATACAGGTTATATTAACACAGATTTCCTACATGTGTATTTTTTTCCAAAATTCTGTTTATACAGGATTCAGGTTTATTCAGTGTTTGACTTAGACAGGTGTGAGTGTATTTTCTTTCGAAACATTAAATTATTTATTATCTATTTATTACCTGGTTTCCATTTCTGCTCCGGCAATCCGATTAAACATCCAACACATATGTCATAACGGCTGACGTCATGGTAAAAAGACTATATTCTATAATGAAAGAATTTAACTTGAATTAAGATATGGATATCCAGGCAAAACTATAGTTAACAATGTTTGGGTTTGACTTACAAAGTCTTTAATTTACACAAAACTTCCTTAAATTCTTATTAAGAAGAACCTAAGGTATTGAATTATTCATTAACAACTAATTCAAAGAAATAACAGCTTTTAAGTTACTGCAGATAAATATGTTTGTAACACTGCAAAAACAAATTCAGATATACCATTTATTCTATAGTTTTATATAAATCTAATCTATAATTTATCCTCCACTAAACAGGGGTTAGGGAGATAAGCAGCGAGCATCGACATTTGCACCAAATGAAACAAATAAATCCACCTCAATTATTGTAAAGTCTTAAAACAGATGGATTACATCGACGCGATGTTCAATGAAAAGCTATGCTTTGCCTGTTGCTCAGTCCCATTCGTAAGTGTATTTATGAATAAAAGAAGCTTACAAGTGTATAATAAATATACACGATTTGAATGAAATTTCAATCAGGGCTTAAAATCTGTTTTATATATTTATATTTTCGCTACACTTTGACCAGATCTAAACCATCTATGAACTTGATCAGTTGACCTGCAAAACAAAATGGACAAATTAACAATTATTAAATGCACAAAAAACCATTTGAATTGACAACAAAGGTCACATGTTTTTATGTGATAAATTAATATTCATGACAATAAATAAATAAATAAAAAGTAAGATAAATTTAAATGAAATTAAAATATTCCATCAGCAGAACTTTTACAAGGTTTATATGAATATTTTTTCAATTTGAAATAATAAAGAAATATTGTTTATATATTATTTGTGAAGTAAAATCGTTATATTACTTAATAAGAATTTTAAAAATCAAACATTTCACATTATATGTATTATATATATTATAATATAATATATCACAGATCACTGATATACTATGCATGTTATATTTCTAAAGGCGTGCAATCAATTAAAACATAATATTCAACGATTTTCTATGTTCGTTATACACATATACACGTTATTAGTGATATATAGCTGTTATTATATACAAGATATGATTAGCAATCAACAATTTCATTCGTTATTTTTTTTAAAGTCGAGTTTGAATAGTTTCCCGTATTCAGAATTTACAATAATAAAAGGAAAAATATATTACATATTAAACTTTTCAAATAAATTACTAGTGAACTTTGTAATATACGAATCATGAAAAATAAATTCGTCAGTTACATTAAACGAAAGCAAAGGAAATAAATATGCTTTTATTTTAAAAAGTACGCGTATTTAACATTTCTTGAAAATGCTTATCAAAGTGTATCGAAGTCAATATACTTAAATTAAGAGCTAAGGATACTAATATGCATGTTGAATAAATTGTTACAAAAATTATATGTATTTAACGGGGTTGCATTTTAATATTTTAAATCTGAAAAATTATTTAAAAACAATATTGTGCTTGATTCGGTGTATGTTTAAACAAATAGAGCACATCACGTACCTGTACTCTCGTCAATGCTTGTACATGTAAATCCAGTTTGACAACCACCAGGTGGACATGCCCCGGTAACAGGATCACAAGGGTGGTTCACACAGTGGCAAGTTTCAGCGCATTTATCTCCAAATTTCCCTGCTGTGCACGCTACAAAAATTAGTTGCATTGATGTGTGCATTCAAATCACTATGCTGCTCCATGCGAAATACAATTACATTTTAGTTTCTGGTTCTTAAGAAAAGATACTGTCATATATTAAAAGATCATAATCTGCGATAAAAAAAAAATTGTAGATATCTGATTTAGTTATGGACCCTCAAGACCCTGTTGCTTTCATGATTATTTGTACTAGTGACGTATATCTCTATTTGAAAAAGGGGTCCGTCGTGGCCGTTATCGTATGGTAGTTGGATTTACAACTACATGTGCAATCAGTGCCTATCATCACTAACATTGTGAGTTCGAATCCCGCTCAGGCGAGGTAAGCTCGATACAACATCATGTGATAAAGCTTGTCACTGACTTGCGAGAGGTCGGTGGTTTTCTTCTGGTACTCTAGTTTTCTCCACCATTGAAAGTAACCATCACGATATAGCTGTAAGGGGTAAGAAGTTTACCAATTTTATGATTTTCATTTTGCAGTTTGAAGATGTTCCGACATTTCTGCCTCTCACCCTCAACAGATGCTCCCCTTCTTATAAGGCCACTTTTTCATTGTAGAAGGAGACTTCTGTAATAAACAAATTTGATTTCTGAATATATCAACTGTTATCCTATTTGGAATTTATTTTTTTTTATCAAAAAGACATTAGAAACATTAAAAATACGAAAAATTTCAACTTATTGTACATTTACAATGTTGGATTTCTGATTGGAATCTGCTATTGTTGTGCTTGATGGAAAGGCCACGTTGGAAAAGTTCGAAAATTAAATTAAACTTACGCTTGTCACAAGACTCTCCCCGTAGTCCAACCTTACAACCGTCTGGGCATACACCTGTGGCATCAATACATAAACCATTTACACAGTTGTCTGGATTACAGCCCCACACACAGCTGCCATTACCGGGGTAACAATGTCCATCAATACAGTTAGCTGGGCAGGGCATACTGCAGTCACCACCCCACCAACCTTTATAACAACCTATATTTAAATTATTATTGTATTATTCGATTATTTGCGAAATAACATTTGATTATTATTTTAAAATCTGATGGGGTCTGTATATGTAAAGTTCGAAAAGGGACATTAACTGTGGAGGGCGTAATAATATCATTTTTATTGTCCAGTTGTACAATAGCATTCATAGGTAGAACAAACAAAAACATTTAGCATTTGAAAAATGATGGTCAACAATTCAACCAATATCCACAAACCGAATAATCAATTCTCACCTTAAATCAATGAAAAATAAACAGCTGCGCCAAGAGCGCATGATACGCCCGTCCTCAATATTCATACAATATTTGTAAAGACTTTCTTTCCCATAACTCTTGAATGAAAAATCTAAATTTCACCAACAGCTGCACCATCAACATGAATTGGAACATTTATACATACGACACATTTTTTGAGATATCAGTAAAGACTATCAATTCCAATAACAGTACGAAGTTTGAAGTGAATTGTCGAAGGGGTTCTCAATTTACAGCGTGACATACGAAAATCGCCTACAATTTGATGAATAAAGTCCCATAACTCTGGAATGAAAAATTGAAATTTCACCAAAAAGTATACAGACCATAAGACTATCAATTCCAATAACTATGCGAAGTTTGAAGTGAATTGGCCAAGGCGTTCTCAATTTACAGCGCGACATACGAAAAATCGCCTACAATTTGATGAATAAAGTTCCATAACTCTGGAATGAAAAATTGCAATTTCACCAAAAAGTATACAGACCATAAGACTATCAATTCCAATAACTATGCGAAGTTTGAAGTGAAATGGCCAAGGGGTTCTCAATTTACAGCGCGACATACGAAAAATCGCCTACAATTTGATGAATAAAGTCCCATAACTCTGGAATGAAAATTCGAAATTTCACCATAAAGTATACAGACTGTAAGACCATCAATTCCAATAACTCTGTGAAATTTGAAGTGAACTGGTCAAGGGTTTCTTAAGTTAGAGCGCGACATGTGAAACGGACGGACGGACGGACAGACGGATGGACAGACAGTCGGACATTGGTATACCATAATACGTCCCGTCTTGCGGATGGGCGTATAAAAATTAAAAAAAACACGACAAAGGGTGTTTAACTGCTTTGTGTCTGTTTGTGCTAGACTACAACGATGATCTATGCATTTGTAGGTCACATTTATAGCCCCAGTAACACAGTCCAGTGTATGGCTATCACCAGGTTAGAATAATACATGATTAAAACTCCGGGTTTGACAAGTACCTGTTTAGTGATACACATCAGTGTTAAAGCAAACAATTACTTTGCCTTGTTTCACTCACATTACTTCAACCTACAGAAACTACGATTCGAAGGGTTCGGGTGTGAATGTTGAATTGACAAATATAACCGCTAAGCTACACATCAGGTAGACATACTGTACAATATTTAGCAAGGGTATTGTATAATAAGGTTCTAATGGACCAGCAATATATCCGGCATTGAGTTTTTTGTAACTCCTGACAAAATATATCAATCCTTAATAAACATAATAAAACACATACATATAAATACGGGATTGTAATAATTTCTGAAAACTGTTGAATTTTTGTATTCAAGTACATAAACAAATTGAAATCAAATTATATATGCAAGAACATCATTCCAACAAGATAATAAAAAGAATTAAAGTCACAAATTAGAAAACGATAGCAGCCAATTCGACAGTAAATAGATAGAAGCTTATATATTGCATTGTAGACCTAAAAACCCCAAATCCATCACAAATATTGAAAAATGTGTGTTAGCTGACTGACAACAAACAATACAAGCGACATGCATATCATTCCTGTAGTTTCGTAGTGTAATAAGCGCTTCCCATACCACATAACAAAAATGTTACAAAAGATGTCATTTTCCTTTTCCTATATCAATGAGAACTAATAGATTTATCTACCTACCGTAGACTTCTACTTCACATAGTTCTAATATCGCGAAAGAACTGTATCCTGTAGGGTTATTACTTTCTGTTTCATTCCGTTCATTATAGATGATAACATTCCGTCCTACGTGATTACAACCAACATTCTCCAATGCGGATGGATAACTTGGCCCTTTGTGATGATAGCACAGGTAACCGTCAGTCTTTGTTGTGCTTGAGTTGCTAATGTATAAAGAGTATCCCGCAAAACGATTGAGGGCTGCAAAAAAGTAAGTTTTATATGCGATTTTGGATTGGGAATTATTCTGACTGTATTGTATGTTTGGCCTTTTTTCAATTTATTACTCTGAAATGCATTGTTCCTATAATACAATTCAGTCTTGTAAAATACATTACCATCGATAGTTGACAATTAGCTAATTGATTTAAGAAAAGTTTGAAGGTGTCAAAAGGGTTATCAGAAGCCGTAAATCGAAGAACGATAAATAATGAAATGACCAAAATAATTACCTACAAAGCACTACACAGGAGGCTAAAGAAGGAGTAACACGAACCGCACTTTAAGTCGGAGATGAACCAACGTTCTCCGGAAGGATGAGCAGTTCCTGTTCTACTACTGGCACCCATCGTGCTACTTTTGTTACAAACTCGGTGACAAGTCATGAATGGGGAAGAACCGGATTGTGATTACGACAAACGGAACGTATCCGTGGTCATTTGTGACACAGATATTATGCAATGGCTAACCAAAGATTTAGGAAAGGCCTGCCCATGCTTACAGATGTTAAAATATACATATTACATGATAGTAATGTTAAAAGTCAATATGGCGAGACAACTAATTGGAAAGAAATAGAAAACTTACTATAGAATCGGTAATAAATCTTGACATTTGTGATATATATAGTATCAACGGGAAACGTCAATATCCACCATGCAACATACTGTAGAGGGGAAACACCTGTAACAGCACATGATTCACTATTAAAGTTACTTTCAGGTCCACCGATAATTGCTAAGTCTGCTGACAAAAATATTTTCCTATCACGCCAATAATAAGTTGAACTCTGGGTGGCAGTTCCGTTTGGTGATATGTTTTCTAAATAGTGAAATAAAATAAAACAGAAAGCATTGCTTTAATACAGTGTTTAAAAACAGCATCGGTATACTCTGTGTCATAGAGTTTCAAATTTGTTGAAACGGCGGGAAATGAATATATTTTTGGTGAAGCGTAAATTCCATAGTGACCTATCATTCAATTGAATCGTTTTGAATGTCCAGGTTTTAATTATTCGCGTGTCATACATGTGGAGTGAAGTGAAACTTGTGTGCATTTAGTCGGATGCCCTTGGAATCCTTCTTATATCAACCGGTAGATAAATGGAAGCCGAAAGATTGACAAATGATGTATGACAATATTGTCATATTAAACTCAAAATTAAACTTCAGATAAACATAAAGTTCTTATTGAAAATGTAGAGGCAAAATTAACAAATCGAGTGCAGGGACATATTAAAAACAAAGATGGCGACCATGTACTGTTAAATCCGTGTAATGAAGGTCAATAACGTATTCAAATTTCCAGGCAGAATATAAAGTATGGGCCATTTACCTTGTGATTGAGTATAGTATTTGATTTTCAGTGCAAAAGAGTAAGTATTGAGGAAGAACCATATTGTAGAAAAATAAATCGAGTGACACAGATTGTAATGTATTTTTGCTATAAATAAATATGGATTATTGTTGCCATGTAAATGATATCAATAACCAATAGCAAATCAATTTAAAATAAATAACAGTAATAGCGTCCATCGCAAGATGCGAGCTAAACAGCAACATGTGCGTAAGGAGATGAATTAATATATACGATCAATACCAACCGGAAGGGGATTCTAAGTTTCAGCATAGAATGAACAATCGGAGTGAATCACCAGAAATAGCCTATTAATTTGAATAAAAAAATAACTATCCAGTTTAAAAATAACAAAATAATTTTAGAAAGGAACCCGTACAGCTTCTTTACACGAAACGATTAATTTATTTAAAAAATGGACAATCGTTAGACCTTGTTTCGCCCCCAACAAAAGTCGTCCCCGATATACCTCGGCCCTTATGCAAAGTCGTCCCCGATATATCTCGGCCCAAAACATCTCCTTTGCGATGGAGTTAACTGGGTAAGTCGAAATGGAGAACAAAGAAAAATAATCAAGAACAATGAAGAAAAGAACCCAAAACTACTATTTGAACATGTACATGTCTATGCGTAGATGCGATGCTCGCCTGTAGGCTGTGCCTAATCCATATTAAATAATGGCATTGTGTACTATCTGTTATTTGAAATTTCAAATGATGGTTGAGGCCATTGGCTCTCTGAAATATGACTAATATTATGCATTTAACAATGTATGTATCACGCAGATTAAATATATTATAAAATGTTTCGGTGGTGTAATGATTAGTGTATTCGCCTACAGTGCGATAGATCGTGTGTTCGAGTCCCGTTCGGGTAAAACCAATAACTCTAATTTCATATTTACTGCTTCAACGCCAAGCATGAAACTTTAAGGAGCGAGAACAAAGAATGGTTGGTGCGGAATTGGGATAATGGGTTGATTTAATGAGCTGACACTATAAAGATCCAATTATACCTTTTTTCTAGTATAAAGCGAACACCATCTTCATGTCATTGAATGTAAATTTGTGGCCCAATGATGTAGCTGCAATATTGCTCAATTTGGCTGTAAACAACAATCACTCAATCAAGTAAGTGCACGATGAATCACCTCGCATTTCATGGAAACGGTTGAAAGTAGTTGATCTCATAAAAGAGAGTGACGGATTCGTAGGCTCAACAAAAGAAATATACACATACAGTGAAATTAGTTGTCCAAGTGTTAGTTCACAAGTTTTACAAGAGTTACATGACGTTTGTCCCTAATGTAGTAGCAGGAGCTGCTGACCTTCCGTAGAACCTGTGCTCGCTCTCGTATTTAATGGAATGTATACTGTTCATGTCGTCCAATTACACCGTTTCGGGTTTTTTAGTTCTGTGTTGTGGTGTCCGCTACGACTTCCGCGAAAAAACAATAATGTTTGGTTTGTCTGTCCTCCCATTTCTTTTGTAAGAAGTTCACGTTTTATACATGCTATTTGTACTTATTTATGCATACTGCTGTCTAACACAATTTCCATAATACTTGATACTCGTGTGGTTTAACAATAATACGACGGGTATCACTAGTTGTGCTGAAACTACTTACCCTTCTGGACCAACTGAGCTCGGTTTTCTGTAGGGTTCGTATTTTGCTCAATTGTTAGTTGTCTGTGTAGTGTTTTCGCCATTATATTTTCTCTCCTCCTTCGATCTATTGCTTTCTGGTTACCCCAGTTTAATTTCTTGTTTGCAAACTTATTCCAATCGTTAATATAGCTGACATACTGTCGCACAATCAAACAATGAATAAATCAATCCATTGGTATTTTACCCTTGTTGTATTATTTGTATAAAATGATACAATTCTAAATTTTACGACAAAGTTTAACTATAGGGGAAATTATAGACTCATAGATAGGTTACTGATCCTTCACAATGTAGTTTGGTTTATGGTGCTTAACGCCAATTTTAACACTATTTCAATTATATCGTGGTGGTCAATTTGTATTGGTGGAAGAAATCGGAGTACCCAGTGAAAACCACCGACCTGTCGTAAGTCACTGACAAATGTTATCATATAATGTTGTATCGAGTACACATCATCTAAGCGGAGTTCGAACTCACAACATAAATGATTATTGGTACTGATTGCACATGTAGTTGTAAATCCAACTACCATCCGATCACGACCGCGACGAACGCTTGGACGACATGTACAATAATACTTACTTTGTGATTTTATAACAGAAAGCAACGATATCAGTACAACTAAGACTTTCATTGTGTTCTAATCAGCACCTACATAATAATATATATATATATATATATATAAACACCAATAACACGCACATAAAGAGACGATTTCAACAGACCCAATAGGAAAGTTTGAAGATACCAAAAGATGACATAATGTTACGAATTAACGTGAGAGACAACCGAGGGGCAATCAAACATTACCAATTCAGAGACACTGGCAACACACTGGGCACGCAAGACACAGGACCAAGACAAACAAAACAAAAAACACAACACAAAAACATTAAAAAGATGAGCAACACGGACCTCACCAAAAACCGGGAGGTGAACTCAAGTCTTCGAGATAGTACACCAGCCGTGTTACTGATATATACAGTCAAGTCCTGTTAAAGTCTTGGCAGTGATAGAGAAAAGAAAAATGCTACGTAAACGATCCACTGTCATTTGAGATATGGATATTTCTTAACGGTCATTCAGATCGAAACAATGTATACTGATTATATATTGCAGGAAAGGTTTTTTTATATTAATAACATGGTGTCAGCGTGAGTGAGGGAGTGATTATAGTTTAAAACCAACTCAACAATTCTTCACCTATATCATGGCGAAAACAAGTCAATTTTCAATGAGATGATGATAAGGTCCGCTTTGTACAAAATGTAGTAGACAAACACCCTTAGTTAGATTATTATTATTATTATTATTATTATTATTATTATTATTATTATTCAAATGGTGTCAGAGCATTTATTATTTACAACCAATTATAATCAACACACAAACAAACAAAATATGTATTAAAATTTACATATACGATACATTTTCGTCATACTGTGGCTTAGGTTAAGCTTTAAGGCAATACTAATACTGTCATTTCTAAAGCATTTGAGTCAGAGATATTACATGTTGAAACTCTACTAATTTATATAGGAGAAACATACTTCATGGATAAAGTTCATTATCATGATATAAGTTTCCACAAATTTAAGTGAAACTAATTTCACGTTCTGCTAAAGATTGATATTCTTTCACTGACTAATTTCACGTTCTGCTACATAGATGATATCCTTTCACTGAATAATTCTAGATTTGATGATTATGTTGATCGTCTCGATCCTATTTGGGTTTGAAATAAAGGATACCTCAAATACAGCTAGGTCTGCTTCATAGCTTGACATACGCCAAGAAATGGACAATGGGGGTCAAACTTTACGACAAATGAGATCATTCCCATTGTGAACGTTCCATTTATATGACGCGACACTTCCAACAGGTGCAAATTAGATGCCTAAATGAATAGTAACTGGAAATTACTAGTCTTATTAAATAAAACGTGATGTCAGGAAAAATGACTTGCAGTCTACATCTGAACCTAAATGCGATGAAAAGTATGTATTATTACCACCAGAGGAATTGTTGGAGGAAACCTACATGTACAATGTAGTTACTCAGAGTCAAACACGGCGTTCGCATACAACAGATATGTTCCACTTATCGTAAACACTTCCCGGTCCTTTCCTCATTCATGACTTATCACCGAGTTTGTAACTAGATTAACATCACGGGTGCCACTAGTGGATCGGGAACTGCCTACCCATACCGAGCACCTGAGTTTACCCCTGGATTTTAGTGGGGTTCGTTTTACTCGATCTTTAGTGTTATGTGTATATTTTGTAGATCGTTGTTTGTCCTTTCGTACTTTTACCTTTGGTCATTGTGTTGTCTGTTCTTCTTCAATATTCGGAATCTGATTACCTCTTTGGTATCTTCAAACTCTTCTTGTAACTATATTAATACGATGTGTGCCTCTATTAGAGCGGGAACTGCCACACTTCCGGAGCACCTGAATTCACCTCCGGTTTTTAATGGGATTCGTGTTACTCGATCTTTAGTTTTATGTGCCATGTTTGGCACATCGTTGGTTGTCCTTTTTCTTTTGGCCATTGTGTTGTCTGTTCTTCTTCGATTTACGGATTCTGATTACCTCTTTGATATCTTAAAACTCTTCAGATGCTTTTTATGCATAAATTAAATGGCATTCAAGCTGAAAATGCAATTTCTTTAACACTTTAGTTTATAGTATATATGTATGCCTGAATGAATAATTTCTAAAAAGAATTTTTGACGACAGCGTTTACATGGCATAGTGATTGTTGATATAACCTAAAATTTTATTTGCGTATACGTAATATAATATCGTTGTATTTACTTGAGAATAATCGGGTTGCAAATGTTATGTCTTTGATATTCCATTGTCCCTATCTTGATTTTTTTGTGCTACATTTAATAGATATGACACATTTTCAGAAGCCTTAAAGTGAAAAAAAACTGTAAAAATCAAGGGGGGGGGGGGCTGGGGGAGGATATCAAAATTGATTGCAATAAATAATAATATTCCTGTCAAATGCGTATTCATGTGTATGTCTGTATGTAATGGAGGAACTGAGGAAACGTTGGCATCCAAATAATAATAAACGAAATGAAGTTATTAGAGGTGTCACAACTGATCACTCCTAAAAACTGGCACCACGTGTGCAGCAGAAACTAATTACCCTTATGGAATCAGTCCAGTTGTCAGTGGGGTTCTTGATGCTCGATTTTTAGTTTCCTGTGTAATATATTCCCTCGAACAAGAACATTTTTTCACATTTTACCAAGATTTCTCGTTAAAAATAGCAGGTGCAGATTATCTATTTTTAAAGCATCTTCAAGTTTGGCGACAGAAAAGGTGAAATGGTCTCACTAATCCTAATTCATTATATATTAGAATGCTGTCTTTACAACGAAGCAAGAGAATAATTGAAATTAAGACTAGTTTTTCTTAATGTACTTAAAATTGAAGTCCTGCTTTTTGGAGATGACACCTTAACGGAGATGCAGAATCTGCAAATGTTCAAATCTGTACAACTTTACATCAAACGAACAAAACGTTTTACCCATTTTTGATCACAATACTCCCCCCCCCCCCCCCCCCCCCACCCCCTCCCAAATATATATTTGATTAATTAATCAATCAATCAATCAATCAATTTCATCTCAGATACAAGTATGGTAAAACATGCTTATATTATATAATTTCATTCTTTTTCTTTTGTATTTTGTTTTTGTTTTTATGTTGTGTCTCGTTTTTTTTTTCATTTTTCAAAGAATTTATTATAATGTTGTATATTGTATTTTACTATTGCTGACGCATGTAGTATTGTAATTATTTATTATGTGGAGAGGACCCTTGTAAATTGTTATAATTTGTGTCCAATCCAATTGTTATAATATTTAGCAATAAAATATGTTTAATCTAATCTACTAATCCTAGTCTACATTTAAATGAATGAATTACAATGTAAACGATTGATCTAATAGTAAAATAGATCATCGGTGCAAAATTGAATACAAATTGTACAGTGTAATCCTTCCATATTTCTATAGGAAAACAATTCGTCTGATTTGATTGGATGACGAGTTTATTTAGTTACAAACCAATTGATGACAAGGTCGCCTGCGTATATCACACTTTAAATCTGCAACAAAATAATGTGCAATAACGTTAGATAAAACCGAAGGGGCAAATAGAAATGGTCAAACCTTACACAAATACAACATTCCACACAAGACACAGAGCCAAGACATACAAAACAAAAACAACACAGAAAGCTAAATGATGAGCAACACGGATCCTACCAAGAACCCATGAGTTTCTTCCATGTGCTCAGGAAGGGTAAGCAGTTCCTTTTTCGTATAAGACACCCATCGTGCTACTCATATGGTTAAGGCCGGTAAAAGTGTTGTCAATAAATTTGTAAAGAAATGCAATCTTTGCAAAGAACATACTGATACAAGGTTGTTTTCATACGGTTTTATTACGTCATTTCGGGGATAATTACACCTTATATAAGAATGCGGGATTCTGATTGGTTAATAGCAATCATACGTGTTATTATGTCATTTCGGGGATAATTACACCTTATATAAGAATGCTGGATTCTGATTGGTTAATAGCAATCATACGGTTTTATTATGTAATTTCGGGGAACATCTCTACAGACGAACTCGCATCTTTTTCGTTAGATCGTGGGTTTGATCCGCTGTAGGAAAAAGCCAATGACTATATCAATGGTAATTGCTAATTCTCCACAAAAATCAAAAACTGGTTAAATCGGAGTTAGGATGAGTACGACATATTTTCCTATGAACTGCTCTGTCAGTTAACTAGCCCTTTGAACAATCAAACTCAGTGTTTTGATCTAGTAAAAAGCGGACATGATCATTATCCCATAACAAGTAACATGTTGCTAAATATAAATGGAAAGTTCACACTAAGAAAATTGACGGCATCACTTTTTTCGGACTTGAAATTAAGGTTTCGTTCTCGATGCCTGTACCAAGTCAGGGTCATTATGGTTTTCACAGTTATCCGGTTGTTGACTGATTTTGTCTGTTTATATACTTATGAGGTTTGACTTTCCCTTTGTAAGATTGTTCGGAGTTCGGTAATTTTGTTATTACCCTTAATTAATTATTCTCGACAGGCCCTTAGTTCCAATGTCAATGTATGAGGACGACCACCCTTGGGGCAGAAATTAATTACCTACATTTATAGTACAAGATGCATATTCATTTGATGGTTACTGTTGTGATTGACAAGATCATTGCGCAATTTTATACTGGCGCAAATTACATGGCTAAAATAATCGCAAATAGAAATGACTAGTATCATTAAATGAAACTATTTGTGACGAAATATATATCTAATTACCACCAGAGGTGTTGATGGAGGAACCCTACATGTACAATGTAGTTACCCAGATTCAAACACGGCGTTTGTATACAATAGTTATGCATTTCACGCATACCTTAAATGGTAAAATGCAATTTCTTTAAAACAACAATTATGCTCTAATACAAAAAATTACCATTGTTGTGATTATTATATAGCTTTAACTTACCTCTTTTTGAACGTATATTGCTAGTTCATATAAACACGTATCCTTAATATAATGAACAAGGACGATTTTACGCCTGAATGAATAATCTCTAAAAGAATATTTGACGACAGCGTTTTACATAGCATAGTGATTGTTAATATAACCTATATATATTTTAATTTGTGTATAGGTAATATAATATTGGTGTATTTACCTGACAATAATCGGGTTTCCAATGTGATGTCATTGATGTTCAATTATCCCTATCTTGATATTGTTGTTAAAACTAATACACGTTTTCAGTAGCTTAAACTGAGAAAGAAAACTAAAAACTAGAAGAAGAAAAGTATACTGAAAATTGATTGAAATAAATAATACTAATCCTGTAAAATGCGTGTTCATGTGTTTGTATGTAATGGAGGAATGGAGGAAAGTTTGATAAGTGAAATGATGTTATGAGAGGGGCCACAAATGATCACTGTTAAACACGGGTGACACATGTGGAGCAGGAGCTGCTTAGCATTCCGGAACACCTGAGTACACCCCGGTGTTAGTAGGGTTCGTGGTACTCGATCCTTAGTTTTCTATCAAGTCATTTGTAGATCGTTATTGTCCTCTTGTCTTTTTTTCTTTTGGCAATTGTGTTGTACGTCATTCTTCGACTTACGGCTATTAATTGCCCTTTTGGTATATTGACAATAACCTGTTGTAAGAGGTTCGCTTTCCCACCTGTTTTTAAAGCTCGTACAAATCAATTATATATTTATCAAGCATATGATCGTGATTCTCTATGCTAATATTTATACTACCTATTATCATAGTTTTGCATTTCGCGATAATTGCATAAAGTCCTGACTTTCAGCTTTTGGCTTTTCAATTTGTACTTTCTTTCAATATTTCAAACTGTTTTACTTGAATTAAAAATATTGTTCTTAAATTTTGCATCTTTAAGTGTCTGTCTCACAGAAAACCATGCAAAGTCCTAATCTCAAGACTAATATATATAAAAAAAATCTGCCTTTGGCAAATAAATGGCAAAAAAGTTCTTCCACCCAAAAGTATGGTCATGTGTGCAATTTCAGCGCAAAAGGCATTGCTTAAAATATATGCAAAAAAAAATAAACTATTAGTGATTCTTATTATGCGAGTTTAAGCGAGCTCTTTATGGCATAAAATGTGTACTTAGGAATTTTTAACAAACATGGTTGAACATACTGTCGAAGAAGAAAAAAATTCGACGCTTTGTAAACACCAGTCCTTTTGTACTTTTTTTTTGGCCGTTGTGTTGTCAGTTCTTCTTCGATATACGGATTCTGAGAGCCCCTTTGGTATCTTCAAACTCTTCACAATATTTCTCCTTGAAGATGTCTACATTTTTCACTGTCTTCAAGTTTGAAGGTAATGCATTCCATAAAATAGCACATGAATAAAATTTGAACTTGGTCTTGGTACAAATAAATTTCTACTGCTGATATATCTTAAAGAATAACCAGTTGATTGCATTCAAGAAGTAAAAAGATTGCATAAATATTCCATGGCAAACTTATGGATACATTTATACATCAGCACACCTTTATGGTATTGAATGCGGTTTTTGAACCAAAATATAATTGCCAAATACCATCTTCCGTACGCAATGGGACAGAAAGGTGTTGATAACTTCCGGGAATCTTGGAAGATAAGATGAGAAGATTCTTTAAAGTTTCTTGACTTGATATTTTAGCCATTGATGTCTACATTTTCAAATGAACAAAGACTATACTGGTGTCTCCAACATGATTTCCATATCCGATTACCTTCGTTTAGTTTAACAGTAATACGACCGGTGTCACTAGTGGAGTAGGAACTGCTAATTCTTCCTGAGCACCTGAGTTCACCCCGGTTTTAGTGGGGTTCGTGTTGCCCAATCATTAGTCTCCTGTGTAGTGTTTTGTAGATCTTTGTCCTTTTTCTTTTGGTCATTGCATTGTCTGCCCTTCTTCGATTTACGACTTATCTTCATTGTTTTTTGATGACTTGTTTTATTGGTTGTCACAGGCGTTTTTATGTAAGGCATTGCAAAATCTTGTCTAATCGAACAAAGGGAGAAAACTCTAGACAGTTTATTAATAAATGGATGTATATATATATATAGTAAATATAACTGCGTGCTTAATTCTTAGTCTCAGAGGAAAACAATATTGCTATTAGAGATGAACTATTACATTCCCAGCAAGTGAATATTTTCTATATTTTAAGGATTATTATGAGGCATACATTATATGTTTAAAACTTTACCATAATGTAATAGTTAGCGTGCTCGTGGGTTCGAGCCTCGATAGGATCAAACCAAGGACTATAAAATTGGTATTTGTTGCTTCTCCACTAATCATGTAGCATTAAGGAGAAAGAGCAAAGACTGGTTGGCTCGAAATCAGGATAATGTGTCAGAGTGAGGTGACATGTCTATCATCAGACTTATTGTTTCAGTGAGCTAGCACTATGAAACTCTAACTAAGCGTTTTGGAAAAGTACTAAGTGAACCTCAATATTATCATCTTATTTCCTGATTAGATATATTTTTGTAAATAGATTTCTTTTTACATATCAAAAAGCATTACACCGCCAGAACAGTTCCAAAATCTAAACCGGAAAATACATATTATACTTCTTACGCATTCCCTTCCATGGCTTTGTAATGTTATTTCAATAAAAAGTGACGTGGTGAAGCTAATTTTATGGACCCAAACCCCGCCTCTTGGTGAAGTAATACGGTCATGCAAATCTGTTTGACATATGAGTAAAGGTGTAATATTATAACAAGATTACGAAAAATAAAAACATAGTCAATATTGGTAGATACAAAAATGAAAGAATATACAAAGAGTAAAGTTAGGAATTCGGTGGAGATGGGTGATGGCTATTTAGTTGATGGTCATTATAATTGAAGTATAAACCACACAAGGTATTACAACTGAACAATTTAATAATTCACAAAAAACATATGTATAAAATAGTACCAATGTTGTATATGTTCGACTGTAAATTTTATAGTCTTATTCAGTGCAAATAACTCCAATGTTTGTTGCAGATCTGTATTCTAAATAAATGTGTTGCGTTCAACGATGACATCCTGTCCGGTCTCACTAGTTCCAGGCAACCGCCATGACTGTAATAAAGTACTATACATATATATCTCAGTTATTACTGTCAAAACTGGAGACACGGACAACTATCAAAATATCATTTCTTGATAATAAAAATGTAGATATCAAATATAGTGATAAAACATTCTTAATAAATATTTACCTATTTCCTGAGATACGGTGCACATCACTTACTATTATATAACAGCATCGGTGGTGTAATGGTTAGCGTGCTCACCTCGAGTGCGTTAGAATGTGGGTTCGAGTCTTGCATGGTCGGGTCAAACCAAAGACTATAAAATTGGTATTTGTTGTTTCTCAGCTAAGCACCCAGCACTAAGGTGAAAGAGCAAAGACTGGTTGGCACGGAATCAGGAGAATGTGTCCGAGTGGGGCGACATGTCTAACCGCGGATTGTTGCTTGAGTGAGCTAACACTATAAAAATCCAACTAAGCGTGTTGGTCTAGTACATCATCATCATGATCATCAGTTGGCGTTAAACAACAATCACTCACTCACTGAAGTACTATTAACATTATGAACAAACAACAATATACAGTACCTATATATAAGTCTTCAAAAATACATTTTATGGAAGACAAATTTGAAGATATCAAATAGGTAATCAGAAGCCGTAAATCGAAGAACAGCCAATAAAGTAGGCAACACATAAAGAATGAAATGATCTAAAAGAGAGAGTGGTGGTCAACAACTCCACCAATATAAACAAAACGAACAATCACCTGTCACCTGAACTCACTGAACACAAAAAATGACAACGACATACGATATTATTTCTACTGAACGCATGGTATGTTGATACTCAATAGTACAACTATTGCGGGCTTCTAAAAGAACTTAAAACGTAATTGGAATCATATTTATGGTTTAGTTTAGTCTATGGTGTTTGGTGCCAATTTCAACAATATTTCAGTTATATCGTGGCATTCAGTTTTATTGGCGGAGGAAATCGGGGTTCACGGAGAAAACCACCGACCTGTCGCAAATAACTGACGAACTTTATCACGTAGCGTTGTATCAAGTACACCTCGCCATGAACGGGGTTCGAACTTACAACTATAGTGCTGATAGGCACAGATTGCACAGGCAGTTGTAAATCCAACTACTATACGATCACGGCCAAAACGGCCCCTCATACTTATGGTTATCGATGTAAAATAAATGTTCGAATGTAGCTGTGTCTACATTTAGGGGTTAGGGATAGGGTGCTTACCGTCACTTTCAACGATATTTCAGTTATATCGCGGCGGTCAGATTCATTGTTGGGGGAAACGGGAGTATCCGGAAAGAAAACCCACCAACTTGCCGCAAGTCACTGACAAACTTTATCACATATTGTTGTATCGATATCACCTCGTCTGAGCGGAATTCGAACTCACAACATTAGTGGTGATAGACAATGATTGCATAGGTAGCTGTCGATCCAACTACCATACGATTACGACCACAACTACCCCTGTCCACTTGTAAGGCACTATGCGTACGGTTATGGACCTTCAACTATTTTGACTTTGAGCTGACCTAATGAAGGTTATTCTAGATATTAATTAAATGGCTATATTTAATTAGGGGTATGTGATCGAACAAATATTTTAGTAGCAGTGGTGCAGTGGTTAGCGTGCTCACATCGAGTGTGGTATATTGTGGTTCCGGTCGGGTGATGTCAAATACTATAAGATTGGCATTTGCTGCTTCCCCGATAAGCAGTCGACATTAAGTAGAAAGAACAAACACTGGTTGGCTAATTGTTAATGTAATGTGTCATATTGAAGCAACATTTATACACATGGACTATTATTTCAGTGAGCGGGCACTATGAAACTCCAACTATGCGTGTTGTTCTAGTACAAAGCGGACTTCATCATCATCATCATCATCATCATCGAAATGAAACTTGATGCACAAGATATCAAAATATTGTCTCATTCAAGGTACTTTAGTTTCAATTGTCTGGTACACGCAGATAGTACATGCATTTATCAGTTACAGTGAAAACTGCCTAAATGGAACCTCATTGGGATCAACTGTTGTATTCGGTACAGACATGTTTTCTGTTTATACAGGTTATATTAACACAGATTTCCTACATGTGTATTTTTTTCCAAAATTCAGTTTATACAGGATTCAGGTTTATTCAGTGTTTGACTTAGACAGGTGTGAGTGTATTTTCTTTCGAAACATTAAATTATTTATTATCTATTTATTACCTGGTTTCCATTTCTGCTCCGGCAATCCGATTAAACATCCAACACATATGTCATAACGGCTGACGTCATGGTAAAAAGACTATATTCTATAATGAAAGAATTTAACTTGAATTAAGATATGGATATCCAGGCAAAACTATAGTTAACAATGTTTGGGTTTGACTTACAAAGTCTTTAATTTACACAAAACTTCCTTAAATTCTTATTAAGAAGAACCTAAGGTATTGAATTATTCATTAACAACTAATTCAAAGAAATAACAGCTTTTAAGTTACTGCAGATAAATATGTTTGTAACACTGCAAAAACAAATTCAGATATACCATTTATTCTATAGTTTTATATAAATCTAATCTATAATTTATCCTCCACTAAACAGGGGTTAGGGAGATAAGCAGCGAGCATCGACATTTGCACCAAATGAAACAAATAAATCCACCTCAATTATTGTAAAGTCTTAAAACAGATGGATTACATCGACGCGATGTTCAATGAAAAGCTATGCTTTGCCTGTTGCTCAGTCCCATTCGTAAGTGTATTTATGAATAAAAGAAGCTTACAAGTGTATAATAAATATACACGATTTGAATGAAATTTCAATCAGGGCTTAAAATCTGTTTTATATATTTATATTTTCGCTACACTTTGACCAGATCTAAACCATCTATGAACTTGATCAGTTGACCTGCAAAACAAAATGGACAAATTAACAATTATTAAATGCACAAAAAGCCATTTGAATTGACAACAAAGGTCACATGTTTTTATGTGATAAATTAATATTCATGACAATAAATAAATAAATAAATAAAAAGTAAGATAAATTTAAATGAAATTAAAATATTCCATCAGCAGAACTTTTACAAGGTTTATATGAATATTTTTTCAATTTGAAATAATAAAGAAATATTGTTTATATATTATTTGTGAAGTAAAATCGTTATATTACTTAATAAGAATTTTAAAAATCAAACATTTCACATTATATGTATTATATATATTATAATATAATATATCACAGATCACTGATATACTATGCATGTTATATTTCTAAAGGCGTGCAATCAATTAAAACATAATATTCAACGATTTTCTATGTTCGTTAAACACATATACACGTTATTAGTGATATATAGCTGTTATTATATACAAGATATGATTAGCAATCAACAATTTCATTCGTTATTTTTTTTAAAGTCGAGTTTGAATAGTTTCCCGTATTCAGAATTTACAATAATAAAAGGAAAAATATATTACATATTAAACTTTTCAAATAAATTACTAGTGAACTTTGTAATATACGAATCATGAAAAATAAATTCGTCAGTTACATTAAACGAAAGCAAAGGAAATAAATATGCTTTTATTTTAAAAAGTACGCGTATTTAACATTTCTTGAAAATGCTTATCAAAGTGTATCGAAGTCAATATACTTAAATTAAGAGCTAAGGATACTAATATGCATGTTGAATAAATTGTTACAAAAAAATATGTATTTAACGGGGTTGATTCGGTGTATGTTTAAACAAATAGAGCACATCAGTACCTGTACTCTCGTCAATGCTTGTACATGTAAATCCAGTTTGACAACCACCAGGTGGACATGCCCCGGTAACAGGATCACAAGGGTGGTTCACACAGTGGCAAGTTTCAGCGCATTTATCTCCAAATTTCCCTGCTGTGCATTCAAATCACTATGCTGCTCCATGCGAAATACAATTACATTTTAGTTTCTGGTTCTTAAGAAAAGATACTGTCATATATTAAAAGATCATAATCTGCGATAAAAAAAAATTTGTAGATATCTGATTTAGTTATGGACCCTCAAGACCCTGTTGCTTTCATGATTATTTGTACTAGTGACGTATATCTCTATTTGAAAAAGGGTCCGTCGTGGCCGTTATCGTATGGTAGTTGGATTTACAACTACATGTGCAATCAGTGCCTATCATCACTAACATTGTGAGTTCGAATCCCGCTCAGGCGAGGTAAGCTCGATACAACATCATGTGATAAAGCTTGTCACTGACTTGCGAGAGGTCGGTGGTTTTCTTCTGGTACTCTAGTTTTCTCCACCATTGAAAGTAACCATCACGATATAGCTGTAAGGGGTAAGAAGTTTACCAATTTTATGATTTTCATTTTGCAGTTTGAAGATGTTCCGACATTTCTGCCTCTCCCCCTCAACAGATGCTCCCCTTCTTATTAGGCCACTTTTTCATTGTAGAAGGAGACTTCGGTAATGAACAATTTTGATTTCTGAATATATCAACTGTTATCCTATTTGGGTTTTTTTTTTTTTTTTTTTTTTTTTTTTTTTTTTTTTATCACAGACATTAGAAACATTAAAAATACGAAATACGTAAATTAAAATTTCAACTTATTGTACATTTACAATGTTGGATTTCTGATTGGAATCTGCTATTGTTGTGTTTGATGGAAAAGTTCGAAAATTAAATTAAACTTACGCTTGTCACAAGACTCTCCCCGTAGTCCGACCTTACAACCGTCTGGGCATACACCTGTGGCATCAATACATGAACCATTTATACAGTTGTCTGGATTACAGCCCCACACACAGTTACCATTACCAGGGTAACAATGTCCATCAATACAGTTAGCTGGGCAGGGCTTACTGCAGTCACCACCCCACCAACCTTTATAACAACCTATATATAAATTATTATTGTATTATTCGATTATTTGCGAAATAACATTTGATTATTATCTAAATTCTGATGGAGTCTGTATATGTGAGAGGGCATAATTAAAATTTGCATTGTCCAATTGTACAATAGCATTCATAGGTAGAACAAACAATTCCACCAATATCCACAAACCGAATAACCAATACTCACATCAAATCATTGAAAACAACAAATGAACGCGACAAAATGTGTAGATCTACAACGATTACATATGTTTTTGATATGTCAAATTTGTAGCCCCGGTAACACAGTCCAGAGCGAGGCTATCACCTGGTCAGAAGGCCCCTGTAACACAGGTCAGAATAATACATTATTCAAACTCCAGGTTACAAAAGTACCCGTTTAATGATACACATCGGTGATAAAGCAAGCAATTACTTTACCTTTGTTTCACTCACATTACGTCAACCTACAGGAACCACGATTTTGCGGGAGGGGGGGGGGATATCTAGCAAGAGTATTATATTACAAGGATCTCATGGACCAGCAATAAATCCAGAATTGAGTGGTTTTTTGAACTCCTGACAACATACATATCAATCCGTAGCAAACGTATTAAAACGGATACATATAAATACGGGATTGTAATAATTTCTGAAAACTGTCTCAATTTTTGCTTTCAAGAACATAAACAAATTGAATTATATAAGCAAGAACATCATTCCAACAAAATAAAAAAGAAAAAGTCACAAGTAAGAAAACGTTAAAAGGCAATTCGACAGTAAATGAAGGGAAAGTTATATTTTGCACTGTAGACATAAAATCCCAAATCCGTCATCAGTAGTGAGGCACATTGGATATTACAAAAATATTTTAGCCGACTGAAAACAAACAATACAGACGACATACATATCCTTCCTGTAGTTTCGTAGTGCAATATGACAACAAAAACGTTACGAAAGTTGCCATTTTCCTTTTCGCTTGAATGAGAACTAATAGATTTATCTACTTACCGTAGACTTCTACTTCACATAGCTCTAACATCGCGTTAGGACTGTATCCTGAGGGGATATTGTTTCCTGTTTCATCCCGTTCATTATAGATGATTACATTCCGCCCTACGTGATTACAACTAACATTTTCCAATTTGGATGGAGCATTTGGTCCTATGTGGTGTTTGCACAGGTATCCGTCAGTCTTTGTTGTGCTTGAGTTGCTAATGTATAAAGAATATCCCGCAAAACGATTGAGGGCTGCAAAAAAAACACGATTTACATGTGATATTGGATTTTGGAACTATTCTGACTGTGTGGTATGTTTTCTGCAATTTATTACATGGTATGTTTTCTTTTGTTTTCCCCCTAAAATGTTTTGCTCCTATAGCACAATTCAGCCCAATATTCAAACGCACATATCTTGCAAAATATATTACTATGGACAGTTGACATGTAGCAAAATGAATTAAGAAAAGTTTGAAGATACCAAAGGGGTATTCTGAAGCCGACAATCGAAGAACGATAGACAATGATATTACCTACAGACAAAGGACAAATAATTACCTGCAAAACACTACACAGGAAGCTAAAGATTGAGTAACACTAAAAGCCGAAGATGAACTCGTGTTCTCCGGAAGGATAATCAGCTCCTGTTCCACTAGTGGCATCCATCGAGTTACTTTTGTTACAAACTCGGCGCCAAGGCATGAATGATGAAGAACAGGATTGCAATTACGACAAACGGATCATATCCCTAGTCATTTGTGACACTGATATTCCGTAACGGCTAACCAAATGATGAAAAGTGAGAAGATACGAAAGGGGTAATCAAAATCCATATATCGAGGAAGAACAGACAACACAATGGCCAAAAAGACAAACAACGATCTACAAAACATACAAATAAAACTAAAGATCGAGTAACACGAACCCCACTAAAACTCTGGGGTGATCTCAGGTGCTTCTGAAGGATAGGAAGTTCCTGCTCCACTAGTGGCACCCGTCGTGTTACTCTAGTTACACAACCGGTGATAAGTCATGAATGAGGAAAGGATCGGGAAGTGTTTTCGACTTTACCTTTAGAAACTGTTTCCTCTTTCCTACATGTTTTAAACATATTACATTATAGTAAGGTTAATAGTCAATATGGCGGGACAGCGAAATTGAAATGAAGATAAAAAAAAAAAAAACTTACTTCCGTCTCGGTAATAAATCTTGACATTTGTGATATATATAGTATCAACAGGAAATGTCAGCATCCACCATGCAACATACTGTGTAGGAGCATAGAGTGTTACAGCACATGATGCACTAACGAATGCATGTTGAGGTCCACCAGTAATGGCTAAGTCAGCTGTCAAATATATATCTTTATCAAGCCAATAATAAGTTGAACTCTGGGTGGCAGTTCCGTTTGGTGATATGTTTTCTATATAGTGAAATAAAATTTAACAGAAAGCATTGCTTTAATACAGTGTTTCAAAAAATACAGCATCTGTGTCACCGAGTTTCTGTTGAAACGGTGGCAAATGAAAATATTCTTTGTGAAACTTAAACTCCACGTAACATATCATTCGATTGAATCGTTTTGAATGTCCGGGTTTTATTCGCGTGTCATACATGTGGAGTGAAGGTCGGATGTCCTTGGAATCCTTCTTATAATATCAACCGGTATATACATGGCAGGTGAATATGTAATGTTAAATCTCCGTAACGAAAGACAAGGGTGTATTCGTTCCATTCAAATTGCTAGGCAAAATATAAAACATGGGTCATTTACGTTGTGGTTGAGTATAGTATTTGATTTCCAATGCAAATGGGGAAATAATGGACATATAAAGGTGGAAAAATAGATGATGTGATTAATGTAGATTATTGTTGCCATGTAAATGATATGAATAACCAATAGCAAATCAATTTAAAATCAATAAAAGCAAAGAGCAAAGACTGTTAGCTCGGAATCAGAAAATGTGTCAGAATGGAGCGACATGTCTACCCGCGGACTGTTGTTTCAGTGAGCTAGCACTATAATAATCCAACCTAGCAAGTAACAGAGAGGACCTCATCATCATCTCATTGAAAATTAGCTTGTTCTCGCCATGATATAGCTGCAAAATTGCTGAGTTGGCGCTAAGCAACAATCACTCACTCACTCCATACTACATGATGCTCGTGTCGCGTAACAGTGACACGACGGGTAACACTAATTGTGCTGAATCTACACTACCTTCTGGAACAACTGAGTTAAACCCTGGGGTTCTTTTTGCTCAATCTTTAGTTGTCTGTATATCGTTTTTAGGCAATTTGTTTATCCTTTTCCTTTTGGCCATTGTAATTTCTTTCCTTCTTCGATCTATGGCTTTCTGGTTACCCAAATTAGATTTATTGTTTACACACTTATTTCAATCATTAATATAGCTGAAATACTGTTTCCCAATTGACTTTATAACACAAAACAATGAATGAATCAATCAGTTGGTATTTTACCCCTGTTGTATAAAATCATAAAATTCTAAAAATTTACAGCAAGTCTAATTTTAAGGGGAAATCATAGACTCATAGGTCAGTTACTGATCCTTCACAATGTAAGAGCTGTTGGATTGCACTACATGACTCCGTGGTTCAACCCTTCTATGTTACATATGTTCCATATTTTTTGTCATATGTTCATTCGTTTTATTTAGAGGTGTACGGCATGTAGGATTAGGATTATGGTTATGGTGTTTAACGCCACTTTCAACAATATTTCAGTTATATCGTGGCGGTCAGTTTTATTAGTGGAGTACCCGGTGAAAACCACCGATCTGTCGCAAATCACTGACAAACTTTGTCATATAATGTTGTATCGAGTAATCTTCGCCTGAATGGGGTTTGAACTCACAACGAAAGTGATGATAGGTATTGATTGCACATGTAGTTGTAAGTTGTAAATCCAAGTATCATACGATCACGACCACGACAGCCTTCTTGGCCGTCATGTACAAAAATACTTACTTTGTGATTTTAAAACAGAAAGCAATGATATCAGTACAACTAAGACTTTCATTGTGTTCTAGTCACCACCTACATAATAAAATATACGAAAAAAGCAATAACAAGCACATAAAGAGACGATTTCAACAGTCTAAAAAGGAATATTTTAAGCTACCAAAACATGTCATAATGTTATGAATAAACGTTAGAGAAAACCGAAGTTTCTATCAAGATTGGACAATCCAGAGACATTGGCAACACAAGACACAGGACAAAGACAAACAAAGCAAAAAACACAACACAGAAAACAACAAATGAGCAATATGAACCTCACCAAAAGCCTCTGGTGGACCCATATGTTTGCGAAGAGTAACCAGATCCTGATTCTTATAAAACACCAGCCGTGTTACTATCATATTTACAGCCAAGTCCGGTGAAAGTCTTGGCAGTGATAGAGGAAAGAAAAACAATCTACGTAAAAATTTTACGATCCACTGTCAATTGAAATATGGATATTTCGTAAAGGCCAACCAGATCGAAACAATGTATAATGATTATATATTGCAGGAGAGGTTTTTATTTATTAGTAAAATTGTGTCAAAGCATTTACTACTTACAACCAATAATCATGAACTAGCGAACAAAATATGTATTAAAATTTACATATACCATACATTTTCGCCATATTGTGCCTTAGGTTAAGTTTAAAAGTAGTAATAATACTGTCAGTTTTAAAACATTTAGTCAGAGATATTCCAGGTTGATACTCTACTAATTTATATATGAAAAGCAGAACTCATGCATAAAGTTCATTATCATGATATAAGTTTCCACATATTTAAGTGAAACTAATTTCACGTTCTGCTATATAGTTGATATCCTTTCACTGAATAATTCTAGATTTGATGATTATGTTGATTACATCGATCCTATGTGGGTTTGAAATAAAGGATACCTCAAATACAGCTAGGTCTGCTTCATAGCTTGACATACGCCAAGAAATGGACAATGGGGGTCAAACTTTACGACAAAAGAGATCATTCCTATTGTGAACGTTCCATTTATATGACGCGACACTTCCAACAGGTGCAAATTAGATGCCTAAATGAATAGTAACTGGAAATTACTAGTCTTATTAAATAAAACGTGATGTCAGAAAAAATGACTTGCATTTGAAACTAAATGCGATGAAATATATGTATTATTACCACCAGAGGTATTGTTGGAGGAGACATACATGTACAATGTAGTTACCCAGAGTCAAACACGGCGTCCGCATACAATAAATATGTTCCACTTATCGTAAACACTTCCCGGCCCTTTCCTCATTCATGACTTATCACCGAGTTTGTAACTAGATTAACAGGACGGGTGCCACTAGTGGAGCGGGAACTGCCTACCTTTACGGAGCACCTGAGTTTACCCCTGGATTTTAGTGGAGTTCGTTTTACTCGATCTTTAGTGTTATGTGTATGTTTTGTAGATCGTTGTTTGTCCTTTTGTACTTTTTCTTTTGGTTATTGTGTTGTCTGTTCTTCTTCGATATTCGGAATCTGATTACCTCTTTGCTGGCTTCAAACTCTTCTTGTAACTAGATTAACACGATGTGTGCCTCTATTGGAGCGGGAACTGCTTACTCTTCCGGAGCACCTGAATTCACCTCCGGTTTTTAATGGGATTCGTGTTACTCGATTTTTTGTTTTATGTGCCATGTTTTGTACATCGTTGGTTGTCCTTTTTCTTTTGGCCATAGAGTTGTCTGTTCTTCTTCGATTTACGGTTTTTGATTACCTCTTTGATATCTTAAAACTCTTCAGATGCTTTTCATGCATAAATTAAATGGCATTCAAGCTGCAAATGCAATTTCTTTAAAACATAGCAATTATTTCCCATTACAAAAATATTACCAGTGTTGTGAATATACAATGCAGACTTACCTCGTTGTGAAATAAAATGTGAATGTATTGTTTGTTCATAGCATATATGTATAGTTAATATAATGAACAAGGAAGTCCTTATATCCTGAATGAATAATTTCTAAAAATATTTTTTGACGACAGCGTTTACATAGTCTAATGATTGTTGATATAACCTAAAATTTTATTTGTGCATACGTAATATAATATCGTTGTATTTACTTGAGAATAATCGGGTTTCCAATATTATGTCATTGATGTTCAATTATCCCTATCTTGATTTTTTTTTGTGTTACATTTGTTAGATATGACACATTTTCAGAAGCCTTAAAGTGGAAAAAAATGTAAAAATCAGAGGGGGGGATATCAAAATTGATTGCAATAAATAATAATATTCCTGTCAAATGCGTATTCATGTGTGTGTCTGTATGTAATGGAGGAATTGAGGAAACATTGGCATCCAAATAATAATAGACGAAATGAAGATATTAGAGGTGTCACAACTGATCACTCCTAAAAACTGGAACCACATGTGCAGCAGAAATTAATTACCCCTATGGAATCAGTCCGGTTGTTAGTGGGGTTCTTGATGCTCGATTTTTAGTTTCCTGTGTAATATATTCCCTCGAACAAGAACATTTTTTCACATTTTACCAAGATTTCTCGTTAAAAATAGCAGGTGCAGATTATCTATTTTTAAAGCATCTTCAAGTTTGGCGACAGAAAATTTGAAATGGTCTTTCACTAATCCTAGTCTACATTTAAATGAATGAATTACAATGTAAACGATTTATCTAATAGTAAAATAGATCCTCGGTGCAAAATTCAATACAAAATTGTACAATGTAATCCTTCCATATTTCTACAGGAAAACAATTCGTCTCATTTGATTGGATGACGAGTTTATTTAGTTACAAACCAATTGACGACAAGGTCGCCTGCGTATATCACACTTTAAATTTGCAACAAAATAATGTGCAATAACGTTAGATAAAACCGAAGGAGCAAATAGAAATGATCAATCCACACAAGACACAGAGCCAACACATACAAAACAAAAACAACACAGAAAGCTAAACGATGAGCAATACGGATCCTACCAAGAACCCATGAGTTTCTTCCAGGTGCTCAGGAAGGGTAGCAGTTCCTGTTTCGTATAAGACACCCATCGTGCTACTCATATGGTTAAGGCCGGTAAAAGTGTTGTCAATAAATTTGTAAAGAAATGCAATCTTTGCAAAGAACATACTGATACATGGTTGTTATCATACGGTTTTATTATGTCATTTCGGGGATAATTACACCTTATATAAAAATGTTGGATTCTGATTTGTTAATAGCAATCATACGGTTTTATTATGTAATTTCGGGGAATATCTCTACAGACGAACTCGCATCTTTTTCGTTAGATCGTGGGTTTGATCCGCTGTAGAAAAAAGACAATGACTATATAAATTCTCCACAAAAATCAAAAACTGGTTAAATCGGAGTTAGGATGAGTACGACATATCTTCATATGAACTGGTATGTCAGTTAACTAGCACTTTGAACAATCAAACTCAGTGTGTTGATCTAGTACAAAGTGGACATGATCATTATCCCATAAAAAGTAACATGTTGCTAAATATAAATGGAAAGTTCACACTAAGAAAATTGACGGCATCACTTTTTTCGAACTTGAAATTAAAGTTTAGTTCTCGACAGGCCCTTAGTTTCAATGTCAATGTATGAGGACGACTACCCTTGGAGCAGAAATTATATTACCTACATCTATAGTACAAGTTGCATATTCATTTGATGGCTACTGTTGTGATTGACAATATAATTGCGCAATTCTATACTGGCGCAAATTACATGGTTAAAATAATCGCAAATAGAAATGACTAGTAGCATTAAATGAAACTATGCGTGACGAAATATATATCTTATTACCACCAGAGGTGTTGATGGAGGAACTCTATATGTACAATGTAGTTACCCACATTCAAACACGGCGTTTGTATACAATAGTTATACATTTCACGAATACCTTACATGGTAAATGCAATTTCTTTAAAACAGCAATTATGCTCCAATACAAAGAATGACCAGTGTTGTGATTATTATATAGCTTTAACTTACCTCTTTTTGAACGTATATTCCTTAATATAATGAACCAGGAAGATCTTGCGCCTGAATGAATAATTTCTAAAAGAATGTTTGACGACAGCGTTTTACATAGTATATTGATTGTTAATATAAACTTTATATATATTAATTTGTGTATAGGTAATATAATATTGTTGTATTTACCTGACAATAATCGGGTTTCCAATGTGATGTCATTGATGTTCAATTATCCCTATCTTGATATTGTTGTTAAAACTAATACATATGACACATTTTCAGTAGTTTAAACTGAGAAGGAAAACTAAAAACTAGAAGAAGAAAAGTATACTGAAAATTGATTGAAATAAATAATACTAATCCTGTAAATTGTGTGTTCATGTGTTTGTATGTAATGGAGGAATGGAGGAAAGTGAAATGATGTTATGAGAGGAGCCACAAATGATCGCTGTTAAACACGGGTGACACATGTGGAGCAGGAGCTGCTTAGCATTCCGGAACACCTGAGTACACCCCGGTGTTAGTAGGGTTCGTGGTACTCGATCCTTAGTTTTCTATCAAGTCTTTTGTAGATCGTTGTTGTCCTCTTGTCTTTTTTTCTTTTGGTAATTTAGTTGTACGTCATTCTTCGACTTACGGCTATTAATTGCCCCTTTGGTATATTGACAAGAACCTGTTGTAAGAGGTTCGCTTTCCTACCTGTTTTTAAAGCTCGTACAAATCAATTATATATTTTGCGACAATGTACCATATTATTTATTTATCAAGCATATGATCGTGATTCTGTATGCTAATATTTATACTATCTATCATCATAGTTTTGCATTTCGCGATGATTGAATAAAGTCCTGACTTTCAGCTTCTGACTTTTCAATTTGTACTTTCTTTCAATATTTCAAACTGTTTTACTTGAATTAAAAATATTGTTCTTAAATTTTGCAACTTTAATAACTTTTTGTATTTGACTTTACTTTTAAGCAACGTAATAATTTTTCAAAAGAACTATTTTTTATAAAACTATTTTTTATTTTTTGCTTAGGATTAGGGTTAGGGTTGTGGTGTTTAACGTCACTTTCAACAATATTTCAGTTATTTCGTGGCGGTCAGCTTTATTGGTGGAGGAAACGGAGTACCCGGAGAAAACCACCGACCTGTAGCAAGTCACTGACAAACTTTTATCACATACTGCTGTATCGAGTACACCTCGCCTGAGCGGGATTCAAACTCACACCGTTAGTGGTTATAGGCACTGATTGCACTTGTAAATCCAACTACCATACGATCACGACCACGACGGCCCCTTTTTTTGCTTAAGTCAACCTTATTAGCCTCCACTATTTAATATATGCTTTTAACACTTTTTCTTATTTTTGTATTTATCAGTTTTTAGATTTATATGTATGTTTTGTAGATCGTTGTTTGTCTATTTGTACTTTTTCTTTTGGCCATTGTGTTGTCTTTGATTTACGGTTTCAGGTTACCCTTTTAGTATCTTTAAACTCTTCTTATGAACCTCAAAAAATAATGTTTTCTTACCCTGTTTATTATAGTAGTAGACATTAAATTGCTCGCTGGACGTTAAACACCAATCAATCAATCAATCAACTGTTATGTGATGTTGTGTGTTGTTATTTAGTCATAATAATTCATTCTGAGTTCCAAACCAAATATTTGTATGAGAAGTAAAGAGATAATCTGATGTAATATTTCGGAGAGGACAGACAATACAATGGGCAAAGATACAAAAAAACAAAAGCAGAAACAATGATCCATAAAACACCACATAGAAAAAACAAAAGATAAAGTAACACGAACCCCAGTAAAAACCGGGGTGAACTCAGATGAAAATTAGGACGCAGTGTGTTTTTTCAACAACATTTCTGCTTATACAGTTATGTGCGGGGGTTGACATTTTATTCACAAGTGGAAAACACTTTCATGACCCCATCATTTCAAAAAAAGAAGAGATGTTTGGTCCCCGAAAACTATTTCTACACCGCCATTTTTTTATTGCACCGAGTCAAGAAAGAGAGCGGTCATATATATGCGTATGCGAGATATACATTTTGCCCGTTTCAACGATTTTACGTTTTTGCTTCCATTTTAATTCTCTTGGGCGAAGACTACAATCAGGGAAATCGATTGACATTTCATCTTTCCGAATTGAAAAATATGTATTTATGATCGGAACTGATAAAAGTTCCCAGGGGACAAACACCACAGAGCTCGGGGCGTCCCTGGTATGTGGGTAGGGGGACCCTCTCGATGAGGGGTTGTCAGGTTATCATATGGAAATTCTGACCGTGGACCATAGCGGGTAACATGTTTGAAGAGTGTTACCCTCCCTACGTTAAAGACTACTTTGCACATTTCGAAAGAGTAGGTATTTTGTAGCCATTACAAAAGACTACATTTTTCGTCCTTACTCAACTGCACACTTTTTTAATGGCAGTCAAAATTCGTTGACCCGGTTGACCCATTCCTTCCTACATTTCTATATAGTTTTTATGCATGTTGTATTATTAAGCGTGTTCTCGTTCTAAATATAGCTGAACTACTGCTCGCTAGACGTTAAACAATAGTCAATCAATCAATAAGCAATCAATACATTTGTGAAACTCTATTAGTGTTTACTCAATATTTCGAACAATTCTTGCAATGGTATTAAACATGGTAAATGATACATTGCTTTACACTGATAACGTACAGAAAGGGTAACAAAGACTACACCTAGACGAGACTACTACTACGATGGACGAACATTATTAGAGACCGATCATTTAACTTGCAGGGGGGATTATGGTTTTTTGTTTCGTTCAGAATTGTTTTCGGACAACACGAGAGTTAGAATATTTTTTTTTTTTTTTGGAGCGCAAAGCGCGAAATTTTCCCCTCCAATTTAACATTAGGTTATATGACAAAGGGCACCTATAAAGTGCGAAACGAAATAGAAACGAAACGAAACGAAACGAAATCAACGAAAACGAAACGAAACGTAACGAAATCAGCAAAAACGAAACGAAATCAACGAAATGAAAACGAAATAAAACGAAACCAACGAAAGCAAAACGAAATCAACGAAAACAAAACGAAATAGAAAAAGGAAGAAAAAATAATAGGGGCCTAAAAGAAATCAAACCTATTTTCACAATTACGATGCTAGACTACTTCCCACACATGTCTGTCTTTTATCAGGAGAGGACAGGATTTGATCACCGTTGAACAAGAATACTATGCATTTATTCAGCGGGAGTCTGTCCTTTTCACTTAGTGGCTTCTTTTAAATTTGGGAATCTTAAGAGCAACGTCAAGTCTGTTGAAAGGAGAGGAATTAAAATAACAGAAGTGCAGTAGTTAAAGTTCACTAATAAATACCTCCGTCCGAGCAAAATTTAAAAGTGTGTCGGAGAGACGAAAAAGTGTGACAACCGGACGGACAAACGAACGAACGGACAGCAGAAGTCCTATATACCCCAATCTTTTTTTTGACGGAGGTATACAAATCCTATCAAAAATTAACTTTAGAAATTTAAAAAAAATCTACATATCTTGTAAAAGTACCTTTTTTCCCTTTGATCCTTTTTCATATAAAAAAAACCCAAATCAAAATAGAACAATAGGATTTGAAATAAAAAGTTTATAGTGTTGGGTCTTTTTGACCCCTGTATATCTCGGAAAGGACAACGGTAAGACATTACGCCAGATCTGTTGGCACACTATCGAATAATGGTAATAACAATGGTACCGTACTCCAAGGCGCATTCAAAAGGGAAAGTCCACAAAAACAGACAAAACCGATAAGAAGCTCAACCATCTGAGTTTTCAATCAACGGAGCAACTGAACAACAACATGGGGATTAAACGTGACAAGTCGGGAAAATCCAGTAGTCAAATAGTACCCAGAATCTGAAACTCAAGACCATTATGTATGATTTGCGAATAGGCAAATTTATGAAGAATACAAACGAAAAACGTAATAAAATCAGACGAAAAATGAACCCTCAATATCCCAATCTATGAAAATACCCCCTCATATATTTTTAGAAAAACAACATAACCCCCTCTCCCTCCCCCCCCCCCACCCCCCCCCCCCCCCCCCCCCCACCCCCCTGGAAGTTAAATGGTCCGTCCCTTATTATATTGGGAAGAAAATATCCATTCAAATAATATATTGATATTGTGGTTTTTCTGCTTTTTTATATTTTCCTAACACAATACTACAAGTAGCAAATAACACAATCATCTCTCACCACCAGTACTCACAAAGCCGCTATCTGTCAAAAAACTTGTATTTATATTGGCATATACACAGGCAACTGAGCTGGCATACTGCACCATACGTGATATTTTCAACCACGAATCTGTTACTGGGTCGTATGAATACAAATCCTTCGACTCAACCGTTCTGGTTGGTTTGTTTCTCCTGTAAAACTGACGAATGCCACCGCAGACATAGATCTTATCTCCAAACCGTGTAACGGCTGTTGCTTTTCGTTCGTCCGGAAAGTCCTTTCCATACCGCCATCTGTTGTTTTCAATATTAAATATTTGAACTGTCACTGCATATGAACTTAAGGTCATACCACCAACTAGATAAACATCGTTATTTATGGCAATAGCAGAATGTTCAAATCTTGGATTAATTAGCTTTGTATTAATAGTATACCATTTTTCTGTTTTTATGTCAAATCGCATAACGATATCAGATATTTCATCAACTATATCTTTTCCGCCAAAAATATATACGCCGCCATTTACAGCTACAGATGCATGGTGATAAAGTTTGAGTGGCATCGGTTCAAGCATTCTCCAGTAGCATAAATTGGAGTCATATACCTCGAAAGAATCCAGAGGGTTCCCAGTAGGATAAATACTTTTACCACCAGATACGAAAATGAAATTTTCAAATGAACATGCGGAAAATGCACATCTTGGTATAATCAAACTTTCACAGGCCATCCAAGATGATATTCTTTGTTCATATTTATAACAATTTCTTAATGCATCTCCACATTCGGAAAACCTATATTTGTCGTGAAATATTCCACCAATGAAATAAACTTCATTCTTATTTAATGTAATAAGTTGATAAAAATCAATTCTATATTTCAAGTCGAATGTCGGATGATGTTTCAAACCATAGTAATTTTTCATCGCAACGGGATCATATGCTGTAAGTGAACGATCTTTTTCTCCAAAGGAGCCACCAGAAAATATTATTAAATCTCTACAAAGCATGCCAGACCTTTGCCTTATTTTAGATTCGCTACCTAGACTGCAACTGTCAATTGACAGACCAGCTTCATTATTATATTTAGAACGAAGAAAGGCATCAATTATACTTAAACAAAAAGAATTATCTTTTACAAATATACTGTTGACAATTTTGGCATTTAAATATTCATCAGAGACCAATGGTAAACGTACGTTATGAAATAATCTTGGAAAAAATATTTTTCTGGTTTCTAGATCATGTTTCACCCAATTTTCAATAACTTCAAACATAAAATCCTCAGTTGTAACATTAATATCATCGCTTTCTAAGAAATTCTCCATGGTAACGGCATCGATCTGAAGAAATTCTGTCGTGTTTGCTACTACGGTAAAATTTTGCAAAATGAAATTTTTGCAAGCCGATTCCAATTTCTTGCAGGTATGATACTGCGCAAAATTAAACATTTCAATGCAATTAGACACGTGTAACTGACCTGTCATATACTCAACACAACAATCAACAACATCTAACAATTCAAATAAATTCGATGCCATAAAAATATCTTGTGCATTTTCAGGTCCTATATCAATTAGACCAGAATACATAAAGTTTAAAATCAGTTCTAAGGCGTCTGGTGATACTTCATAAAGAACAATTCTATCCTGTTCTGTTTCTTGTACATTACTGGTGAACATTGCCCTGTAAGAATAATACAGAGAAATTAAATAAATATATTTATATTATACAAATATATCCTATTAGTGAGGGTTATTTGCGAAAAATACCGGTTGAGAGGAGAGGCAAATATCCCGAGCTGCTTTAATGGCGAGGGACATTTGACTGTCCTCGAAACCGGTATTTTTCGCAAATAATCCTCACTAACAGGATATATTTGTTTTAATTCCGCCGAATATTTAACAGCAAGTAAAACAGTGGCATGCAAGCAGGTTCACAACTTCAGACCACCTCGATCATTTGATTTTCAACTGAGACTTAAAATCAATCTACGAAAACAGGAAAAATCTTTTCAAAGAAGTGACTAGTGTATACATTCTGGAACAAATTCAAAACTAAAATAAATAACGGTTTTCCTTTAACATACAACACGCTAAAAAAATAATGCAAATGAATTTGAAATATACACATTTCAACGATTTCAAACATAACGGCTGACACTGTCGTCATTTTCTTTACTTTAGCGTTGGTTGAAAGAAGAAACCCGAGTAATTCGAATAACATCCGTGACGTCATAAACTCTTTAAAGAAGGGATTTCGTCTCGAGCGGGATATTTTTCTATAGTACCGGGATATTTTTAGGCAAATATCCCGGCAATGGTGGAAAAGCTGAAAAAACGGAAGAATTGGTAAAAAATACCCCTTTCATCAACCAATCAGAAGACAGCATTCTGATATAAGGTGGAATTATAGACTATACCAGTCTTGTGTCTAAAACTATTGAATGATTAAAAGTCTGATAAGTATACCGCGTTCGTCATCACGATCTGGTTGACAGTAACGAAATATCCATATCTCAAATAACAATAAATCTTTTACTTTATACGTTACCTAACAATGGATCTTTTACTTTATACGTTACCTAACAATGGATCTTTTACTTTATACGTTACCTAACAATGGATCTTTTACTTTATACGTTACCTAACAATGGATCTTTTACTTTATACGTTACCTAACAATGGATCTTTTACTTTATACGTTAACTAACAATGGATCTTTTACTTTATACGTTACCTAACAATGGATCTTTTACTTTATACGTTATTTAACAATGGATCTTTTACTTTATACGTTACCTAGCAATGGATCTTTTACTTTATACGTTACCTAACAATGGATCTTTTACTTTATACGTTACCTAACAATGGATCTTTTACTTTATACGTTACCTACCAATGGATCTTTTACTTTATACGTTATTTAACAATGGATCTTTTACTTTATACGTTACCTAACAATGGATCTTTTACTTTATACGTTACCTAACAATGGATCTTTTACTTTATACGTTACCTAACAATAGATCTTTTACTTTATACGTTACCTAACAATGGATCTTTTACTTTATACGTTACCTAACAATTGATCTTTTACTTTATACGTTATTTAACAATGGATCTTTTACTTTTTACGTTACCTAACAATGGATCTTTTACTTTGTACGTTACCTAACAATGGATCTTTTACTTTATACGTTATTTAACAATGGATCTTTTACTTTATACGTTACCTAACAATGGATTTTTTTTTTTTTTTTCTTTTCCCCTAGTCAGGATTTTATAAATTCCCTTACATCACCACCTGACTAGGGTGTGACAGGAATTTTCAAAATAAGTTTTGTGACTACATTGGTTTTACATTTTGATAAACAAAATAAAGAAATAATAATATATAATAGTAATAAACACTTTCATTCATCTTTCACACACACTCTCTTACCATTTTGTTTTTCTAAAATATTTGATTGCTCCTGACATTTTGTACTTAATCAAAAAAGCTGAAAAAAGAATCTCATCACTATATGAATCAAACAAACAAAAAATATTATGATTAGTTGAAAATATATTGTAAGGGGTCCACATTTTTTCAAATGCTAAAATGGTATTGTTTTTTTTTATATATATATTGTTCAAGTGAACGGTACCACATAATTTTATGTTTAAATTCTACAATATTTAGCCTTTGTTCATTGAGTTTGCACTTGAAGATGTAATTTTTTGCAATAATTGAAATCAAATTAACAAGAAGATCCCCTGACTCAAAACCAAAGAAATATTCTTTTTTGTCAAAAATCAAATTCTTGTAATATTGTTTTAATTGTTTTGACAAAGATTTGAGAAAAATTTGTGTCACAGGACAGTCAAAGAATAGATGTTCAATAGTTTCATCATGAATTTTGCAAAATGTACATAAATTAGTATTTTTGAGCTTTATTTTATGTAAAAAGGAATTGGTAGGAATGATCCTGTGTAACAATTTAAATTGAAAATTTTGAAGATATGAGTTTCTACAAGATTTTTTTAAACTAATAAAATATTTTGACCAATTTGTTATTTCACAATTAAGAAGTTTTTCCCATTTGTAAAATTTTTCTGTTGGTAAAGAAATGATTGCATTCACAAGACCTTTATAAACAAACCTAACATTTTTACTATGAACTATTCTTTCTAAATAGGCATCCTTTTTACTAAGTATGTCGAAATTCACATTTACACAGTTTTCCTTCAGATGATCTTTGATGTACTTGGGAACATTTGACACCAGACTATAGTACTTCAAAAAATTATTGGTATTCAGTTTATTTCAAGTCTGTTCAAAAGTATAAAAATTACCAGAATGTGGGTCAATAAGATCACATAAATACTGCACATTATGTTCTATCCATCTAATATAATAATTTAAATTAGTTACTGGTACAAAATTAAGGATATCAAGAGACAATAGTTCATTAGTATTCATCTTTGTATAAGGTTTTGCAAAATGATAGCTAGACAGAACATCTTTCCAAAAAGGATTTGTAAGCTTCATAGCAACTTCCTTTAGCTTTTCTTTCTGAAAAGTTAAAATTCTTTCACCGCCATAGCTTTGAAGATTGAATAATAATACTTTTTGCCAATCACCATCTAAATTGGAAAATAATCGTTTAATCCAACCTACTTTCAGATAAATATTAAATGATTGAAGATCTATCATTTTCAAACCCCCCTGATATATATCACCGATTAAAGTACTTCGCTTTATCTTATCTGACTTCCCGTTCCATATGAATTTATAAAAAAGTGAATTTAAATCATTTATTTTGTCTGAGGTAAATTTGGTAGAGATGTCAGTAAATGAATTAGCTTTGGTAGTGCAAGAGTTTTTATAACTGTAATTTTACCAAGTAATGTCAGTTTTCTATGCTGCCAACTTTTTAATATTGCCGTAACCTCCTTGATTTTTTTGGTAAAATTTATATCTGTAATACAGTTTAAATCAAGTGAAAATTCAATTCCCAAAACCTTAAAGTTTTCATGAGACCAATTTAGTTTCATATTTGGACAAATAATTTGATCTGAATACTTCTTGTTTCCCATCCACACAGCTTTTGTTTTGGATGAATTCATTTTTAAACCAGACACCTTGTAAAAAGATTCAAAACATTCAAGAGCCTCCCTCAATGAATTTTCACTCCCATCTAGAATAAGAAAGGTATCATCAGCATACAAACTTATGAGAGATTCAACTTCATTGATAATAATACCATGAATGTCTTGGTTGACCTTAAATTTTAATGAAAGCAGCTCCACACCGATTATAAACAAGTAAGGTGAAAGCGGATCACCTTGTCGACAGCCTCTTTCTAGAGAAAAAAAAATTGACATGTGACCATTATTTATAACACAACTTTTGGCTTTTGAATAGAATAGTTCAAACCATTTACAAACAGATGGTCTAAAATTAAAACTTGAGAGGGCTTTTTTCAAAAATTTCCATTCAACTGAATCAAATGCTTTCTCGAAATCTACAAGAAGTAAAAGACCGGTTTTGTTATGTTGTTCAAGATAATGCATCAAATCATACAACAGTCTTGTATTTTCCCCAATAAGTCTTCCTTTTATAAAACCTTTTTGTGTATCACTAATAATAAATGGTAATAGAGGTTTAATTCTATAAGCAATTACAGCAGAAGCTATTTTAAGGTCAGTATTTAATAAACTTATTGGTTTCCAGTTGCCAATAAAACGCCTGTCCTTTCCTTCTTTTGGAATACATGTTATGACTCCCTGATACTGAAAATCAGTGAAGCTTCCAGACTCATAGGCTAAATATAATGACCTATAAAGCAATGGACCAATATCTTCCCAAAAAAAATTATAAAAATCTACAGTATATCCATCAGAACCTGGACTTTTTCCATTTGTCATTAACTTCAGTGATTGGGCACATTCTTTAAATGTTATATTACCTTCACACAAGTATTTTTGTTCTTCTGTGAGTTTAATATTATGATTAAAAAAGGACTCATCATTACAATCTAAATTTGTTGTTGAATACAATGTTTTGTAAAAATCGTGTTGTTGAAGGAGAATTTTAGATTGATCTGATATATGATGACCTGCGTCATCAATAAGCTCAGTTATAGTTTTTTTAATAAAAATTTTCTTTTCTAGTTTACAGAAGTATTGTGAGCATTTTTCACCATTTTCATGCCAGTTTGCCTTTGATCGAAGAAGCATACCCTCTACCTTTTCCTCCCTTTTCCTTTCAAACTCTATTTTTTTATTATTTAAAGACGATTGTATTAATTCACTTGGTGCTGAGTTCATAATATCTTCTAGATTAAGAATATCCTTTTCAAGTTTAAGGGTAAGGTCTTTTTCTTCCTTTGTTTTTGTTATACTATGAGATATTGAAATACTTCTGATCTTCATCTTAAGAATTTCAAAAAATACTTGGTCATTACATGTAAGTTCAACATTTAAAAGATCATTAATATCTCCAGATAAATAGTACTCAGACACAGTTTCTTTAATACATGTCTTAACCTTCTCTACATAAACAAAATCTCTAAGTAACTGAGAATTAAATTTCCAATACCCCTTTCCCCTTCTGGCAAGACTGGCAGAAAAAGTGAAAGTGATTGCTGAATGGTCAGCTTTATATCCTGGAATTATTTTTGTATTTTTCATAAGTGAAAAAAGATCCTCAGATACAAGAAAGTAATCAAGACGACTTTGTTTTATTGGGGAGCTTTGACGCCAGGTATACTTTCTACCATTTGGAAAACAGGTTCTCCATGGATCTAGTAATTCAAAGGTTTCTAACATTTCTTCGATTTTCTCCCTCGAATTTTGGTTTCTATTATGTATAATATTATATGTATCAATACTAGTATCTTGAACAACATTCCAATCACCACACAATAAATAACTAGTGTTAGAATAAGAAGCAATATTCTTCATAATTTCATTAAACATTTCCGGTTCATCACTGTTATAGCCATAAAGAGACACAAATGTTAATCTTTGATCAAATAAACTAATATCTAAAATTATGTATCTTCCATTCTGATCAATCTTTGAATCATGAACAGTATAATCTAGACCTTTCTTAAACATAACACAAACACCAGCACTTCTGTTATTAAAATGACTGAAAAGACATGTATCTCCCCATTCATCCTCCCAAAGTTTTTCAACCTCTTTACTACTATGGGTTTCTTGAAAACAAACAATTGAGGTATTTTTCCCTTTTGCCCAATCAAAAACATCATTTCTTTTTTTAACACTTGAAAAAAGACCCCTTACATTCATTGAGAGAACTGTAACAGTATTATCCATATCTAAAATATGAAGCAACAAAAACAAAATTCAGGAACCAATCGACTATTTCATATACAACAATAAAATTTTTACAATACACATTCATACAAACACACACATTTATAAGATGACGCTTGACAGTTGGTGATAAAGGCATAACTGTTAATTACAACAGATTTTATTTCACAGTTAGGCAGTAATCAAATATATATATATACATATCATAAATATTTATAACAATCATTTATGTGAACAAAAGTTGTTTCCCTTATTGAATATAAGGTACTATATTGGAGTACAAGTAGACCGAATGATAAAGAGGAGATGGAAAAATCCTATTCTTGTATAATGATTTTTATTTCAAGAACAAGGAATATATTGCTTGCAAGTAGGGTTGTTTAAAGAAACATATAAACTGATGTAAAGTTACTGAATTTATAAGATACTGTTTCAAAAAAAAAAAAAAAAAAAAAAAAAAAAAATAGATCTAAAGATAAAAATAAAAAAGAGTTTTCTTCCTTCTAGTATAAAGTGGACAAAAAAGGGGGAATATTGGATTCTAACAATATACATAGTACATATTTAAACATTAACACTACACTTGGTGCACATTTTAATAGTAACACATCACACATAATACATATCATAATATCAACATTTATAACAATCATTTACGTGAACAAAAATTGCTTCCCTTATTGAAAATCACATACTATATTGGAGTACAAGTAGACCTAACGATAACAGTAAAGAGGAGATGGAACAATCATATTCCTGTATAATATTATTTATTTCAAAAACGAAAAATATATTACTTGCAAGTAGGTTTATTTAAAGCTACATATTTTAAGCTGAGGTAAAGTTATTGAATTTATAAGATAATGCTAAAAAATAAAAAAATAAATAAATAAACAAAAAACTAGATCCAAAGATAAATATAAATAAGAGTTATCTCCCTTCTAGTATTAAAGTGGACAAAAATGGAAGGGACGGGTGTATATTAAATTCTGTAAACCAACAATATACATAATACATAATATAACATTAATATTACACTTAGTACACATTATAATAGTAACACAACACCAAGTACACATTTTAATATCAACATCACAGATAATACATATCACAATGTTAACAACACACACAGCACATACTGTATCATAATATAAACACCATACATGGTACACATTACAATATTAACACCATACATGGTACACATTGTAACATTAACATTACACATAGTACATAGTACATCAACATTTAAAACAATCATTTATGTGAAGAAAAATTGCTTCCTTTATTGAAAATCACATACTATATTGGAGTACAAGTAGACCTAAGTATCATGATAAAGAGGAGATGGAAAAACCATATCCATGTATAATGTTCAAAAACAAGGAATATATTTCTTGTGAGTAGGTTTATTTAAAAAACACAAAAAAACAAAAAAACAAAACAAAAAAAAAACGAAACAAAACAAAATATATTCAAAGATAAATATAGATTAGGGGTATCTCCCTTCTAGTATTTACGTTGACAGAGGAGGGAATATTGGACTCTATAACTTTTGATTTAACATGACAAATGGTACCTATTATAATATGAATATCACAATATTAACACTCAGCAGTTAACTGTATCATAATATTAACATTACACATAGTACATATCATAATAGTAATTCAAAGACATTATATAGATTTAAATAGTAGTTATAGTTTTTATTTACATTTCAAATTAAATATATAAATACATACATGTTCTTATCTTTTCTTTCTCAACTTTTCCTCAATATTGTCAAAAATATCAAATTTAATTCTTGCACCCTCAGCTAGCTTTGCATATACATTACAGTTATAAAACCACACATTTTCAAATCTTTCACTTCTGTTAAGTCTAGCCATAAGTCCTAAATTACTTTGTGTAATATCGTCGTGGAAACGAAAGTCTTTCTTTAAATTTCTCTTCTTTCTCATAATGTTAATTTTAACTTCAGTGTTTTTCACTTTTACAATCACAGGTCTAATTCCTCTATCTTTACCAGGTATTCGGTGTATAGCTTGCACATCACTAGGTGAGGTGTGGACCTTGAGCTCAGTGTTAACTAGTTTCACAAAGTCCTCTCTCATGTTTTCATCCTTTCCCTCTGGGAAATTCAACATTCTGATATTGTGCTTACGAGAATATTGTTCGTTATGGTTTCCCAACTTTAGAGCATCAACAGATCTTCTATCAGCATCATTTAGCTTTTCCTCTAAAGAATCCATTTTCTTATCTTTGTCTCTCAATCTTTCCTTTAAGTTTTCATTCTCAATAGCAAAAGAATCAATTTGATCCTGCATCTTTCCAGTTTGTTCCTTCACTTTACTTTCAATTTCCTGTGAGAATGATTTTTTAAATGTTACTAATAATTTGTTGACAATAGATGTAACGAGGTCATTCAGATCACGATCACTTTGCTTGACTAAACAGTTAACTGCACTTTCTAGATCAGTCTTGGTACAAGTAGCCTGAAGGGATTTTTTAATTTCACCTAAGTCACTGTGAATACTCATTAAATCAATTCCTTCTACACTGTCTTCTGCCACATCTGAATGAGTTCTTTTGTCACGCTTGGGAGGATTTTCTTTAGAAGTATTCCCTGTCTTTTTTGCTGCAAGCATAGTTTGCACAGTCTTCACACCTTTTTGACTACTATCCCCAGTAGGCATAATGGTTGGTAAATCACTTTAAAAAATCCATATCAATAGCCTTTAAATGTTCATTACAAGAATCTATTTTTCATTGATTAAGATCACAAAATTCAATGTTTTTCCATTCAAAAAGCATTTTTATAAAGCTGAAAAATTTCCACACAAGATGATTCTATTTACAATGCTGTATTACATCAAAATCCAGCTTAAAAAAGCCAAAAACTGCAGAGCTGAAATTAACTCACTACTCTAACGGCGGCCATCTTTTACTTTATACGTTATTTAACAATGGATCTTTTACTTTATACGTTACCTAACAATGGATCTTTTACTTTATACGTTACCTAACAATGGATCTTTTACTTTATACGTTACCTAACAATGGATCTTTTATTTTATACGTTACCTAACAATGGATCTTTTACTTTATACGTTACCGAACAATGGATCTTTTACTTTATACGTTACCTAACAATGGATCTTTTACTTTATACGTTACCTAACAATGGATCTTTTACTTTATACGTTACCTAACAATGGATCTTTTACTTTATACGTTACCTAACAATGGATCTTTTACTTTATACGTTACATTTTTCTTTCCTCTATCACAGACAGAGGCCCGACGTCGTCGTGATCGTATGGTAAATGGATTTACAACTACCTGTGCAATTATTGCCTATCGCCACTAAAGTTGTGAGTTCGAACCCGTTCGTGTCAAGGTGTACTCGATACGACTTATATGATAAAGTTTGTCAGTGACTTGCGGTGGTTTCTTCCTGGTACTCCGGTATCCTTCACCAATAAAACTGACCGCCATGATATAACTGAAATATTGTTGAAAGTGGCGTTAAACAATATAAACCAAACCAAAGCACTATCTATCAAAGACCAGATTTTTTTTGGGACTTGACTGTATAAATGAGTCATACCGGTGGGTGTCTTATCAGAAGCAGGAACTGCTAACACTTCGCGAGCACCTGCGTTCATCCCGATTTTATTACGGGGTCCGTGTTACTCAGCTCAGCTAGTGTAATTGCAATAGTGGTATGTGTAATAAATGGAAGCATAAATCATTATTAAGTTGTAAAAAGGGAAAAAGCAGCACTTAATTGGTAATAATCTTGATCAAAGGTTAAAATCCCGCTATCGTTCACTTGTTTTAGTACAATTGCAATAATAACCTGAAGTAAGGGCTGCTTGCTGCCAGAACATTTTTGTTGCATTTAAACTCCCGTCCGTCAACTACAAGGGTGATATCTGTTAATTGGCCATCTTGATAAAACTGCCATAGACCTTCAAGTAGACGTTGTTTGTGCTCTTGTTCTCGTTCAGATGTTGACTTTACCATTCTGTGGTTAATGGAATCTGCAAAAAAAACCTCTTGTTATACTTACAACGTATTGTGTTTGTGTTTTTTGTACAAATTCTATATTATTTAAATCCGAAGAGGCATATAATACAAACAATATTACAACGTACGTAGAAGATTTCCTGTGTCTTTTGGATCTAGTAACCATTTATTTTGGAAATACTAAAAATTCCCAGATAGATATTTTGCGTGCATTTAATAATGCGAGTTCAGGACCACGTTCAAATTACGAGGCTAAATTATTGCGATTTTTGCTCTTCTAAAATAAAATGAATATAGCGAATAAATAAAGCGTGTATTGAGTGTTTAATATCAATATATATCTATAATATCACGAAGTGTTTGAAGATATCTACAAATTAAAATGCTAATTTTGAATTGCGAAAGTTATTTACAAAATAATATGCCATGAAGATCAGTTATATTTATCAAATTTGTAATTTACATTGTAACTTGTGTGTACTAAAACATTGTGTGTACAGAATCATGTATGTATAACTTTGTTCTTCGAAAAATAAAAAATTAGTATGTTTTTAGAAAGAGCATCCAAAGAATAAATAGCCCATGCGCAAAAGAAGTAAACATTTACACTCCATATTTAATAAATAAACAAGAATCAATCAATCTGATCTTATTCTCCTCTTGAAATGACGTTTATACTTTCTCCTGATTCCCAGGTGGTATTTTGTCTTTTCCTAACTGTTGCCTACGATTTTTTCCTATTAGATATTTGATCATGTCATCAGGGTTTCACCATCACTATAACACTATCGTTTATTAGATTGTAAATTCCCCCCCCCCCCCCTCCATACTTTTACTGATACATCGCAAATAAAGTGACACATCAGAAAAGGTGGAACAACTAAAGATGTAACAGTAATTAGAGATTGTGTTGAAGTCATAACCCCCAACAATAATACTATAACAATAAAAGTACTGAAACAGGGAGAAATAATGACATGCACATTTTGTAGATTAACTTAATAAAACATTTGATATTAAATGACTAGAATTATGTCCTTACCTCCTTCCTTCCTCTATTATCAACTTTAGTGTATACAAATATTCCTTGTCCTAATCATGAGGTTCTGTGTACAATTTTCATTCGTGTTATCATGATATTTGTTGTCATATTCAATAACAACATATGTTATAGTTATTTATAGAAGATACTCGTGCAGACAAAGGATTAATGATCAGTGTATTGTGTTCTAGATTGTTTATTACTACACCCCAAATGTTACCTCTGTGATTTGTTCACGTGCCATAATAACATGCATGGTACACAACAACAGATAAACATAGATTGTAATTATAATTCCTACAGAATGTGTACTGATACTGAGACATATTATATATAATATGTGGTCGAACGCCAAAATTCATCCTAATTTTAAGGAGATATCAAATGTCTGTAATTTGTCATGGTTTATTATCTATCAACAGTTTATCACCCTACTGTCACAAATCTTATCAGCAGCCCTACTGTCACAAATTAAGAAAGTGTGTTACCTATTAGATGTCCAGCTATCTTGGCTATTTATATATCACAGACGTTCATTTTAGAATACACTTGGACATGAATAATATTTTGCAAATGATTCAAGAAAATGTTCTAACATACAATGTATATCATGTACAATTGAATAAATACGAAAACAGTTTTTATATTATTGACCTAAAAATAAGGTTTTGGTTTAAATTTGTTTTAGAATAAATGTATGAGAGAATTTAAAACTACAAATTTCCCTAAAATAAATTATTTTCCCAAAAAGGTGTTCTTTGGATGGTTCCGTTTGAATTTCAGAAGCCATATGACGGAAGGAACGGACCTGCTTCATTTTTGGAAGACTCCTTAGTGAACAGCCATTTACCCTTTTATCTGTCGACATATCCCTTCTATGAATTTTTGAAATTAGAGTAAAATCTAAAATGATCTGTGGGAAAATATTTTAACATATGATCCTGTAGCAAATGAACTATTATATAGCAAATAGTTCATGGCACTGAGGGTCATATGGGAGGTCCATATAATATGTGTTTGGTGACGGACCGGTCCATATACTGCCATATGACCTGAAGTGACATGAACTATTTGCTATATTATACTTTTTATCTAAAATAATAATGCAGGTACCGTTCCGGAACCGAATCGAAAACGAGGCAGTCCAGTCCTGGTCCATATAACGTTATATTGACCGGTTGCGCTGACAAAGATAAATAGGGAAAATAAAAATGTAAAGTATAATATATATATATATATATATATATATATATATATATATATATATATATATATATATACATGTACATACAAACGTCTGAAAAGGTAGCCAACGTATGAACCTATGGGATGATGGATCGGAAACAAATGTCAACGATTCTGTGCAAACGAACAAAAATAATAAATAAACGTCTAAAATGTAGCACAACAACATAAATAAAAAGATGTTAAAATATAACAAAAATAACTACAAGTCTACAAAAAGAATATAATTATAATCAAATAGACGGATATTTCGCTTGACCGACAAGCTTCATCATCGTCTGTAATCTTATTTGAAAAATTGTCACGTGACCATCAGTTATCGTGACGTAAAAATCATAATCTTGAACTTTATACTTTATATTATTAAAATATATATGTACACTAATTATAAAGAATATGAAAACAATGAGAAAAGGTATTGATGAAATTTCCCAACTGGCACTGGTTAAAAAGTTAAAAAAACAACAAAAGATTTAGGCCTTTTTGTTTATGCCCTCCGGATGTAATGCTTGTAACTCGCGGATCCAAAATCTCTCTCTTTTTTGTCTTTGATTCTCTTTCCAACTTGGATTGTGGTCAATGATATAAATTTTGGATCTACCAAAGTCATCCAACGAGTGCCCCGGCGACACAAAGTGTTGACTCACGGACAAGAGCGTCTTTTTCGTGAGGTCACTTCTTTGTCCATTCATTCTTTTGTTGAATGGTTGGACACTTTCTCCTACGTATTGATTTTCACTTTCGGCCGTTCGTTGAAAACCTTCCATCACACATCAAAGATACTATACTACCAACTACTTGAAGAAAATGGAAAATTTAACCATTCCAGAAAATACCACGCTTGTTACCATGGATGTAACTTCCCTCTACACGAACATTCCTCATGATGACGGAATTGCCGCATGCAGAAAAATATGGGAACAACGAACAGTTCAAGAACCTCCGACAGAATGTCTAGTGGCGATGATTACACTGGTTCTAAAAAACAACAATTTTACTTTTGACGGAAACCATTACCTTCAAATAAATGGAACAGCTATGGGAACCAAAATGGCACCCTCCTATGCCAACATTTTTATGGGGGACCTAGAAGAACGATTACTCCTCTCGTCACTTAAACAACCTCTTTCATGGTTCCGGTTTATAGATGACGTTGACATGAAGTGGATACATAGCGATAAAGAGCTTGATGAATATTTCGAACATGCCAACAGTATCCATCCGTCCATAAAATTCACACACGAAGTGTCGAAAACCAAAATATCCTTCCTTGATTCTACCACCACGGTCAAGGAGGGCAACATGACAACTGATTTATACTCTAAACCCACAGACAAACATCAATACCTTTCACCCAGTAGTTGCCATCCTAAGCACTGTTTTAAGAGTATCCCATTCAGCCAAGCTATTAGGATAAACGAATATGCTCCACTGTTGAAGCCACAAAGAAGAGACTAGGAGATTTACGGCATCATTTGAAGTGACGGGGATATAATGACAAAGTTATAGAGAGTGGGTTTTCAAAGGCCAGTGAAATTAACAGAAATAACCTGGAATACAAAGAAAAAATATCAACAAACGGGTTCCCCTTGTTCTCACTTACCATCCCTCTTTAGAGAAAATTTCAGGCATCGTCCAGTCATCATTGGAAAGAAATTGAAAAGGGTGAAACGCTGGCCAAGTTGTTCCCTGAACCACCCGTTGTAGCGTTCCGGTGACCTAAAAGCATTAAGGATACACTGGTCAGAGCTGCGGTATCTAGACCTTCATCGACGGTCGGCCAGTAAAAACCATGTGGTGACAAGCGTTGCAAGTGCTGTCTCCAATTGCAACACGCACAAGCGTTCCATAGTAAGACGACAGGAAAGGAGTATAAGATCTTTTGCAAACCTAATGTGGTTTACCTCCTTGACTGTCACGTCTGCGGGTCGCAATACGTAGGAGAAAGTGTCCAACCATTCAACAAAAGAATGAATGGACACAGAAGTTCAAGATTATGATTTTTACGTCACGATAACTGATGGTCACGTGACAATTTTTCAAATCAGATTACAGGCGCTGATGAAGCTTGTCGTTCAAGCGAAATATCCGTCCATTTGATTATAATTATAGTCTTTTTGTAGACCTATAGTTATTTTTGTTATATTTTAACATCTTTTTTGATGTTGTGCTACATTTTAGACGTTTATATATACATATATATATATAGTTCATAGTATGTATATTTGATTTGATTTATTGTGGTTAATGCCATTTTCAGCAATATATCAGCTATATCATGGCGATCAGTTTTAGTGGTGGAAGAAGCCGGAGTACCCTGAAAGAACTACCGACCATGGGCAAGCAAGTAGTAAACTTTATCACGTAATAAGCAATAACAGTACCAAGCAACAACATCAGTCACCAATATGTGGCACTATATAGAAAATAGAAATAATGCTTAAAAATGTATTATTTTTTATATGGCTGTGAACATAAATATTTCAACTATGGTGAATCAGAATACCGAAGATTAGATTTAAAAAAGTAAAAGAAAATAATAGACACCTCTCTCCTCTCCTGTCCTTTGTTTATATAAATCTCTTCACTCTTCATCACTCAATAACTCTTTCAATATTCCTGCTAGTTTGATTCCCCTAAATTGTCATTAAATGACAAGATGTAGCTGAAAAATTCCTTATGTTGGCATTAAATAACACCACTCACTCATTAAATAACATCACTCACTCATTAAATAACACCACTCACTCATTAAATAACACCACTCACTCAATTTCTTTACCACGCACGTTATACAGGCTATGTGACCCCCTAGACCACCAGAACAGGTCAAGCGACCTGCAAAGACTAGACGATACTACAGGGCAGGTAGCCGTGTAGGAGACTACGGGGTTGGGTAGGCGTGTATGAGATTACGGGGTGGGTAGCCGTGTAGGAGACTACTGGGCGGGTAGCCGTATAGGAGACTACAGGGCGGGTAGCCGTGTAGGAGACTACAGTGCGGGTAGCCGTGTAGGAGACTACATGGCGGGTAGCCTTGTAGGAGACTACATGGCGGGTAGCCGTATAGGAGACTACAGGGCGGGTAGTCGTTAGGAGACTACCGGGCGGGTAGCCGTGTAGGAGACTACCGGGCGGGTAGCCGTGTAGGAGACTACAGGGCAGGTAGTCGTGTAGGAGACTACAGGGCGGGTAGTCGTTAGGAGACTACAGGGCGGGTAGCCGTGTAGGAGACTACAGGGCGGGTAGTCGTTAGGAGAATACAGGGCGGGTAGCCGTATAGGAGACTACAGGGCAGGTAGCCGTATAGGAGACTACAGGGCGGGTAGCCGTGTAGGAGACTACAGGGCGGGTAGACATGTAGGAGACTACATGGCGGGTAGATGTTAGGAGACTACAGGGCAGGTAGCCGTGTAGGAGACTACATGGCGGGTAGCCGTGTAGGAGACTACATGGCGGGTAGACGTTAGGAGACTACAGGGCGGGTACACGTTAGGAGATTACAGGGCGGGTAGACGTTAGGAGACTACAGGGCGGGTAGACGTTAGGAGACTACATGGCGGGTAGACGTTAGGAGACTACATGGCGGGTAGACGTTAGGAGACTACAGGGCGGGTAGTCGTTAGGAGACTACATGGCGGGTAGACGTTAGGAGACTGCAGGGCGGGTAGACGTGTAGGAGACTACATGGCGGGTAGACGTTAGGAGACTACAAGGCGGGTAGCCGTGTAGGAGACTACAGGGCGGGTAGACGTGGAGACTACAGGGCGGGTAGACGTGTAGGAGACTACATGGCGGGTAGACGTTAGGAGACTACATGGCGGGTAGACGTTAGGAGACTACATGGCGTGTAGACGTTAGGAGACTACAGGGTGGGTAGCCGTGTAGGAGACTACAGGGCGGGTAGTCGTTAGGAGACTACATGGCGGGTAGACGTTAGGAGACTACAGGGCGGGTAGCCGTGTAGGAGACTACAGGGCGGGTAGTCGTTAGGAGACTACATGGCGGGTAGACGTTAGGAGACTACATGGCGGGTAGTCGTTAGGAGACTACAGGGCGGGTAATCGTTAGGAGACTACAGGGCGGGTAGACGTTAGGAGACTACAGGGCGGGTAGACGTTAGGAGACTACAGGGCGGGTAGACGTTAGGAGACTACAGGGCGGGTAGACGTTAGGAGACTACAGGGCGGGTAGACGTGTAGGAGACTACAGGGTGGGTAGACATTAGGAGACTACAGGGCAGGTAGACGTTAGGAGACTACAGGGCGGGTAGACGTTAGGAGACTACAGGGCGGGTAGACGTGTAGGAGACTACAGGGCGGGTAGTCGTTAGGAAACTACCCGCCCTGTATTAAAGGGCAAGAGCAAAGACTGGTTACCATGGACAAAGACTAACGTGGTCAACAAAACAATACACAGAAATCTAACGATTTAGCATACGGAACCCCACTAATAACCAGTTACGCCTCTGAAGGTACAGATCGGAGAGGGTCGGTCGTTGTTTACGCAGGATGAATGAAGAACACAACCAGACTACGGACGTGAAATATATGGGTCCTTTTTCATCCTGGCGCCATATATGTAACTGACAACTTGTAGCAATTCTTAATGGCCAACTGTTTGTTAGGAGTTGTCGTTTTTTTTTCTTGTGACAGCCAATATATTAAGCAATAGAGCAACCACATTGCTACTTAAGACTTTTACATACATGACGTTCAACAACAAGCACCGAATTATTCTCAGTCACTTGTTTCTGAGTTTTAATATCGGGTGTGTGTTCCTTTATTGGTTTCTGTTTTTGTATTGATGTTGTTTGTATCTGGAGTATATAGTTTTAAGATATACAGTACTCTGCGTTCGTATTGCAATCTTAAGTGACATTTACAGTATGAAAACCTGAAAATCGTTTTATTAACGAATCTATGATTGACAAATATTTCAAATAGTTTTATTTAAATATACCCGCATTTGAAAACTGATAACCTAGCATTATATCATCACAGCGCCACCTATCTCATCAAGGTGCACATCTATTTGATAAAAAAGATAATGTATTTCGTTTTCACAGCGCCATGTATCACCTTAATGTGTAGATCTATCTACTGATCAATTATGAGATATTTAAATTTCGATACCGTCAGTTCGATTCGTGTTTTCGTTGTTTTCAGTTTCGTTTCCACTTTGAAAAACACAGTCTTTGTTGCTTTCACTAATAACAATATTGTTGTGATCTTCGTCTATTTCTCCATTGTTGTCTCTTGAGACCATGTTCTCCTCAGAATCACTATGACAACTACGTATATTTCGAATTTCGTTCATTGATTTGTCAGTTATAATGCTATTTTGTCCAGCGATTTGATCACTTTTACGGTAAATTCCATCAGAATTGTCTATTGTATTTTCTCGATATTGCTCTTTGCCGTCAGAACATCCTTCCCCCTGGTCGCTTTCAATAAAAATTTCATCGTCATTGTCGCCAGTTGAACAAGAGTCAATGTCTTCCAAATCTTTTCCGAGTGAATCTTAAAACAGAAAAAAGTAACACATTTTTATTTTAAATAGATACAAATATAGCCTTGATATCACAATCAAACTCTTAAAGAAAAAAAAGGTTACAATGATGTCACAATGAAACTATTATTGAAACAAATGTTGACATTGAATCACAATGAAACAACTGTTGCCACGGCATCACAAATCAACTTAAATGGAAATTTACGTTGCCGTTGTACTACAACGAATGTTCAATGTAAACAATGTTGTCATAGTATTATAATTAAACAAATGTCATGGTATCATAATGAAATTTGTACGGAAAGTTTGGTTGGTATCGCTATTAAACAAATACAGTCATGATATCATGAACATTCAAAGGAAAGATATATGCCATTATTATACCACAATTAAATTTCAATGGAAAGAGATATTGCCATGGTAAGGCAATAAATATCATCATGTACAAACAGTATATATCATGGCGACCAGTTTTAGTGGTGGAAGAAGCCGGAGTACCCGGAGAAAACCACCGACCATGGGCAAGCAACTGGTAGACTTTATTACTTGCGGTTGCGAGTCGAGTACACCCTTTTTGTAATGTACAAAGCCGGGTGCGAACCCACGCCGTAATGGTGATAGGCTTGTACGAGTTGCTAGGTATTCCAACTACCTAACTCATTGAGCCACCCGGGCCCTCTACAACTACCTAACTCATTGAGCCACCCGGGCCCTCTACAACTACCTAACTCATTGAGCCACCCGGACCCTAAACAGTGAATTTAAGTCTTCGACACTTTCAATCTTTTAAATATATGTAAATGTATATTATTCTTAAGATGTTCTACCGACATAATTTCCTATATATTTTGATAAATTGTCCATCTAGGAAAGCAGAATTGATTTTGCTTCATATTGAATTTTACAAATAATTTGTGATGAAATAAATTGACAAAAATACACTGTCTGATCAATTCTATAATCTAATCGAAAAATATACATGACCGCCCACTTCCTTGGCTTAGTACAGCCACTTCAATTATGATCATGAAAGTGTTTTCCACCTGTGAGGATATTGGCAACTTTCACCCTATAATCTTGAACATTATACATAATATATCTAATCTAAGTGACACAAACGTTGTCATTATGTAGGCCTATAATATTAACTATAGTAAAGAGAATCGATGACATCAATCATCATTTAAATATTAGAAGTAGATTTAATATACAGGTTTTCAGAATCTTGGCCAATTTATGTCATTTACTGAAACTTTCTTAACTGGAGAGAGTTAAGGTTGTCCTTTTTCGCTTCAACAACTGATTAGCTATGACAGTTATGGAAAATAACTTACCCAATGTCACTTCAGACAAACTAGAACAAAGACTATCAGATTCTGCCCCAACACCAGGTTGCCTTGGATACAGAAGGAGTAATTTGTTCCGTCTGGCCTCATGGATAGCTAATGAAATATCTTCTAATTTTCTAAGTGATTTTGCGTATTTACTCTTAGCTAACTTTATAGCAGTCTGTAGATCAGTAACATTCTGTTTCTGTTGCTGAAATATAAAATAAATTGATTTCAAGGTATTTCCTCGAATGTGAAAAGGAACAAATCAAATGTCAATAGCATTATTGTTAATAATTTTCCCAAGAGTGTAAATATGGATTACCAAGAACTGAAAGAAAGTATATAAAATTTGGACGACACGTACAACCATACAAGGGAACGGTGTACTTTAAAGTCCTCTAAATCCCTACTGTACATGTACCATCGGTATACATGTATATATATATGCGGTACTTAAATCCCTACTGTACATGTACCATCGGTATACATGTATATATATATGCTGTACTTAAATCCCTACTGTACATGTACCATGGTATACATGTATATATATGTGCTGTACTTAAATCCCTACTGTACATGTACCATGGTATACATGTATATATATATATGCTGTACTTAAATCCCTACTGTACATGTACCATGGTATACATGTATATATATATGCTGTACTTAAATCTCTACTGTACATGTACCATGGTATACATGTATATATATATGCTGTACTTAAATCCCTACTGTACATGTACCATGGTATACATGTATATATATATATGCTGTACTTAAATCCCTACTGTACATGTACCATGGTATACATGTATATATATATGCTGTACTTAAATCTCTACTGTACATGTACCATGGTATACATGTATATATATATGCTGTACTTAAATCCCTACTGTACATGTACCATCGGTATACATGTATATATATATGCTGTACTTAAATCCCTACTGTACATGTACCATGGTATACATGTATATATATATGCTGTACTTAAATCCCTACTGTACATGTACCATGGTATACATGTATATATATGCTGTACTTAAATCCCTACTGTACATGTACCATCGGTATACATGTATATATATGTGCTGTACTTAAATCTCTACTGTACATGTACCATCGGTATACATGTATATATATATATGCTGTACTTAAATCCCTACTGTACATGTACCATCGGTATACATGTATATATATGTGCTGTACTTAAATCCCTACTGTACATGTACCATCGGTATACATGTATATATATGCTGTACTTAAATCCCTACTGTACATGTACCATCGGTATACATGTATATATATATATGCTGTACTTAAATCCCTACTGTACATGTACCATGGTATACATGTATATATATGTGCTGTACTTAAATCCCTACTGTACATGTACCATCGGTATACATGTATATATATATGCTGTACTTAAATCTCTACTGTACATGTACCATCGGTATACATGTATATATATATATGCTGTACTTAAATCCCTACTGTACATGTACCATGGTATACATGTATATATATGTGCTGTACTTAAATCCCTACTGTACATGTACCATCGGTATACATGTATATATATATGCTGTACTTAAATCCCTACTGTACATGTACCATCGGTATACATGTATATATATGTGCTGTACTTAAATCCCTACTGTACATGTACCATCGGTATACATGTATATATATATGCTGTACTTAAATCCCTACTGTACATGTACCATCGGTATACATGTATATATATGTGCTGTACTTAAATCCCTACTGTACATGTACCATCGGTATACATGTATATATATATGCTGTACTTAAATCCCTACTGTACATGTACCATCGGTATACATGTATATATATATGCTGTACTTAAATCCTTACTGTACATGTACCATGGTATACATGTATATATATATGCTGTACTTAAATCTCTACTGTACATGTACCATGGTATACATGTATATATATATATGCTGTACTTAAATCCCTACTGTACATGTACCATGGTATACATGTATATATATGTGCTGTACTTAAATCCCTACTGTACATGTACCATGGTATACATGTATATATATATATATATGCTGTACTTAAATCCCTACTGTACATGTACCATCGGTATACATGTATATATATATGCTGTACTTAAATCCCTACTGTACATGTACCATGGTATACATGTATATATATATATGCTGTACTTAAATCCCTACTGTACATGTACCATGGTATACATGTATATATATATGTGCTGTACTTAAATCTCTACTGTACATGTACCATGGTATACATGTATATATATATATGCTGTACTTAAATCTCTACTGTACATGTACCATGGTATACATGTATATATATATGCTGTACTTAAATCCCTACTGTACATGTACCATGGTATACATGTATATATATATGCTGTACTTAAATCTCTACTGTACATGTACCATGGTATACATGTATATATATATATGCTGTACTTAAATCCCTACTGTACATGTACCATGGTATACATGTATATATATATGCTGTACTTAAATCCCTACTGTACATGTACCATGGTATACATGTATATATATATATGCTGTACTTAAATCCCTACTGTACATGTACCATGGTATACATGTATATATATATGCTGTACTTAAATCCCTACTGTACATGTACCATGGTATACATGTATATATATATATGCTGTACTTAAATCCCTACTGTACATGTACCATGGTATACATGTATATATATATGCTGTACTTAAATCCCTACTGTACATGTACCATGGTATACATGTATATATATATATGCTGTACTTAAATCTCTACTGTACATGTACCATGGTATACATGTATATATATATGCTGTACTTAAATCCCTACTGTACATGTACCATGGTATACATGTATATATATATATGCTGTACTTAAATCCCTACTGTACATGTACCATGGTATACATGTATATATATATGCTGTACTTAAATCCCTACTGTACATGTACCATCGGTATACATGTATATATATATATGCTGTACTTAAATCCCTACTGTACATGTACCATGGTATACATGTATATATATATGCTGTACTTAAATCCCTACTGTACATGTACCATGGTATACATGTATATATATATATGCTGTACTTAAATCCCTACTGTACATGTACCATGGTATACATGTATATATATATATGCTGTACTTAAATCTCTACTGTACATGTACCATGGTATACATGTATATATATATGCTGTACTTAAATCCCTACTGTACATGTACCATGGTATACATGTATATATATGTGCTGTACTTAAATCTCTACTGTACATGTACCATCGGTATACATGTATATATATATATGTGCTGTACTTAAATCCCTACTGTACATGTACCATGGTATACATGTATATATATATGCTGTACTTAAATCCCTACTGTACATGTACCATGGTATACATGTATATATATATATGTGCTGTACTTAAATCCCTACTGTACATGTACCATGGTTTACATGTATATATATATGCTGTACTTAAATCCCTACTGTACATGTACCATGGTATACATGTATATATATATGCTGTACTTAAATCCCTACTGTACATGTACCATCGGTATACATGTATATATATATACTGTACTTAAATCCCTACTGTACATGTACCATGGTATACATGTATATATATATGCTGTACTTAAATCCCTACTGTACATGTACCATGGTATACATGTATATATATATGCTGTACTTAAATCTCTACTGTACATGTACCATGGTATACATGTATATATATATGCTGTACTTAAATCTCTACTGTACATGTACCATGGTATACATGTATATATATGTGCTGTACTTAAATCTCTACTGTACATGTACCATGGTATACATGTATATATATGTGCTGTACTTAAATCTCTACTGTACATGTACCATGGTATACATGTATATATATATGTGCTGTACTTAAATCTCTACTGTACATGTACCATGGTATACATGTATATATATATGCTGTACTTAAATCCCTACTGTACATGTACCATGGTATACATGTATATATATATATGCTGTACTTAAATCTCTACTGTACATGTACCATGGTATACATGTATATATATATATGCTGTACTTAAATCTCTACTGTACATGTACCATGGTATACATGTATATATATATGTGCTGTACTTAAATATCTACTGTACATGTACCATGGTATACATGTATATATATATATGCTGTACTTAAATCCCTACTGTACATGTACCATGGTATACATGTATATATATATATGCTGTACTTAAATCTCTACTGTACATGTACCATGGTATACATGTATATATATGTGCTGTACTTAAATCCCTACTGTACATGTACCATGGTATACATGTATATATATATGCTGTACTTAAATCCCTACTGTACATGTACCATGGTATACATGTATATATATATGCTGTACTTAAATCTCTACTGTACATGTACCATGGTATACATGTATATATATGTGCTGTACTTAAATCCCTACTGTACATGTACCATGGTATACATGTATATATATATGCTGTACTTAAATCCCTACTGTACATGTACCATGGTATACATGTATATATATATGCTGTACTTAAATCCCTACTGTACATGTACCATGGTATACATGTATATATATATGCTGTACTTAAATCTCTACTGTACATGTACCATCGGTATACATGTATATATATATGCTGTACTTAAATCCCTACTGTACATGTACCATGGTATACATGTATATATATATGCTGTACTTAAATCCCTACTGTACATGTACCATGGTATACATGTATATATATATGCTGTACTTAAATCTCTACTGTACATGTACCATGGTATACATGTATATATATATATGCTGTACTTAAATCCCTACTGTACATGTACCATCGGTATACATGTATATATGTGCTGTACTTAAATCCCTACTGTATATGTACCATCGGTATACATGTATATATGTGCTGTACTTAAATCCCTACTGTACATGTACCATGGTATACATGTATATATATATGCTGTACTTAAATCCCTACTGTACATGTACCATGGTATACATGTATATATATATGCTGTACTTAAATCCCTACTGTACATGTACCATGGTATACATGTATATATATATGTGCTGTACTTAAATCCCTACTGTACATGTACCATGGTATACATGTATATATATATATATGCTGTACTTAAATCCCTACTGTACATGTACCATCGGTATACATGTATATATATATGTGCTGTACTTAAATCCCTACTGTACATGTACCATGGTATACATGTATATATATGTGCTGTACTTAAATCCCTACTGTACATGTACCATCGGTATACATGTATATATATATGCTGTACTTAAATCCCTACTGTACATGTACCATGGTATACATGTATATATATATATGCTGTACTTAAATCTCTACTGTACATGTACCATGGTATACATGTATATATATATGCTGTACTTAAATCCCTACTGTACATGTACCATGGTATACATGTATATATATATGCTGTACTTAAATCTCTACTGTACATGTACCATCGGTATACATGTATATATATATATGCTGTACTTAAATCCCTACTGTACATGTACCATGGTATACATGTATATATATATGTGCTGTACTTAAATCCCTACTGTACATGTACCATGGTATACATGTATATATATATATGCTGTACTTAAATCCCTACTGTACATGTACCATGGTATACATGTATATATATATGTGCTGTACTTAAATCCCTACTGTACATGTACCATGGTATACATGTATATATATATATGCTGTACTTAAATCTCTACTGTACATGTACCATGGTATACATGTATATATATATGCTGTACTTAAATCCCTACTGTACATGTACCATGGTATACATGTATATATATGCTGTACTTAAATCCCTACTGTACATGTACCATCGGTATACATGTATATATATATATGCTGTACTTAAATCCCTACTGTACATGTACCATGGTATACATGTATATATATGCTGTACTTAAATCCCTACTGTACATGTACCATGGTATACATGTATATATATATGCTGTACTTAAATCCCTACTGTACATGTACCATGGTATACATGTATATATATATGTGCTGTACTTAAATCCCTACTGTACATGTACCATCGGTATACATGTATATATATATATATGCTGTACTTAAATCTCTACTGTACATGTACCATGGTATACATGTATATATATATGCTGTACTTAAATCTCTACTGTACATGTACCATGGTATACATGTATATATATATATGCTGTACTTAAATCTCTACTGTACATGTACCATGGTATACATGTATATATATGTGCTGTACTTAAATCTCTACTGTACATGTACCATGGTATACATGTATATATATATGCTGTACTTAAATCTCTACTGTACATGTACCATGGTATACATGTATATATATATGTGCTGTACTTAAATCTCTACTGTACATGTACCATGGTATACATGTATATATATATGCTGTACTTAAATCCCTACTGTACATGTACCATGGTATACATGTATATATATATGCTGTACTTAAATCTCTACTGTACATGTACCATGGTATACATGTATATATATATATGCTGTACTTAAATCTCTACTGTACATGTACCATGGTATACATGTATATATATATGTGCTGTACTTAAATCCCTACTGTACATGTACCATGGTATACATGTATATATATATATGCTGTACTTAAATCTCTACTGTACATGTACCATGGTATACATGTATATATATATGCTGTACTTAAATCCCTACTGTACATGTACCATGGTATACATGTATATATATGCTGTACTTAAATCCCTACTGTACATGTACCATGGTATACATGTATATATATGCTGTACTTAAATCTCTACTGTACATGTACCATGGTATACATGTATATATATATGCTGTACTTAAATCTCTACTGTACATGTACCATGGTATACATGTATATATATATGCTGTACTTAAATCCCTACTGTACATGTACCATGGTATACATGTATATATATATGCTGTACTTAAATCCCTACTGTACATGTACCATCGGTATACATGTATATATGTGCTGTACTTAAATCCCTACTGTACATGTACCATCGGTATACATGTATATATGTGCTGTACTTAAATCCCTACTGTACATGTACCATTACATGTACCATGGTATACATGTATATATATATATGCTGTACTTAAATCCCTACTGTACATGTACCATCGGTATACATGTATATATATATGCTGTACTTAAATCCCTACTGTACATGTACCATGGTATACATGTATATATATATGCTGTACTTAAATCCCTACTGTACATGTACCATGGTATACATGTATATATATGCTGTACTTAAATCCCTACTGTACATGTACCATGGTATACATGTATATATATATGCTGTACTTAAATCCCTACTGTACATGTACCATGGTATACATGTATATATATATGCTGTACTTAAATCCCTACTGTACATGTACCATGGTATACATGTATATATATATGCTGTACTTAAATCCCTACTGTACATGTACCATGGTATACATGTATATATATATGCTGTACTTAAATCCCTACTGTACATGTACCATGGTATACATGTTATATATATGCTGTACTTAAATCCCTACTGTACATGTACCATCGGTATACATGTATATATATATATGCTGTACTTAAATCCCTACTGTACATTACCATGGTATACATGTATATATATATGCTGTACTTAAATCCCTACTGTACATGTACCATCGGTATACATGTATATATATATGTGCTGTACTTAAATCTCTACTGTACATGTACCATGGTATACATGTATATATATATGCTGTACTTAAATCTCTACTGTACATGTACCATCGGTATACATGTATATATATATGCTGTACTTAAATCCCTACTGTACATGTACCATCGGTATACATGTATATATATATGCTGTACTTAAATCCCTACTGTACATGTACCATCGGGTATACATGTATATATATATGCTGTACTTAAATCTCTACTGTACATGTACCATCGGTATACATGTTATATATATATGCTGTACTTAAATCCCTACTGTACATGTACCATGGTATACATGTATATATATATGCTGTACTTAAATCCCTACTGTACATGTACCATGGTATACATGTATATATATATGCTGTACTTAAATCCTACTGTACATGTACCATCGGTATACATGTATATATATATATGCTGTACTTAAATCCCTACTGTACATGTACCATGGTATACATGTATATATATATGCTGTACTTAAATCCCTACTGTACATGTACCATGGTATACATGTATATATATGTGCTGTACTTAAATCCCTACTGTACATGTACCATGGTATACATGTATATATATATGCTGTAAATCCCTACTGTACATGTACCATCGGTATACATGTATATATATATATGCTGTACTTAAATCCCTACTGTACATGTACCATGGTATACATGTATATATATGCTGTACTTAAATCTCTACTGTACATGTACCATGGTATACATGTATATATATATGCTGTACTTAAATCCCTACTGTACATGTACCATCGGTATACATGTATATATGTGCTGTACTTAAATCCCTACTGTACATGTACCATGGTATACATGTATATATATATATGCTGTACTTAAATCCCTACTGTACATGTACCATGGTATACATGTATATATATATGCTGTACTTAAATCCCTACTGTACATGTACCATCGGTATACATGTATATATGTGCTGTACTTAAATCCTACTGTACATGTACCATCGGTATACATGTATATATGTGCTGTACTTAAATCCCTACTGTACATGTACCATGGTATACATGTATATATATATATGCTGTACTTAAATCTCTACTGTACATGTACCATGGTATACATGTATATATATATGCTGTACTTAAATCCCTACTGTACATGTACCATCGGTATACATGTATATATATATGCTGTACTTAAATCCCTACTGTACATGTACCATGGTATACATGTATATATATATGCTGTACTTAAATCCCTACTGTACATGTACCATCGGTATACATGTATATATATATGCTGTACTTAAATCCCTACTGTACATGTACCATGGTATACATGTATATATATATATGCTGTACTTAAATCCCTACTGTACATGTACCATGGTATACATGTATATATATGCTGTACTTAAATCCCTACTGTACATGTACCATCGGTATACATGTATATATATATGCTGTACTTAAATCCCTACTGTACATGTACCATCGGTATACATGTATATATATATGCTGTACTTAAATCCCTACTGTACATGTACCATGGTATACATGTATATATATGCTGTACTTAAATCCCTACTGTACATGTACCATCGGTATACATGTATATATATATGCTGTACTTAAATCCCTACTGTACATGTACCATGGTATACATGTATATATATATATGCTGTACTTAAATCCCTACTGTACATGTACCATGGTATACATGTATATATATATATGCTGTACTTAAATCCCTACTGTACATGTACCATGGTATACATGTATATATATATATGCTGTACTTAAATTCCTACTGTACATGTACCATGGTATACATGTATATATATATGCTGTACTTAAATCCCTACTGTACATGTACCATGGTATACATGTATATATATGCTGTACTTAAATCCCTACTGTACATGTACCATGGTATACATGTATATATATGCTGTACTTAAATCCCTACTGTACATGTACCATGGTATACATGTATATATATATGCTGTACTTAAATCTCTACTGTACATGTACCATGGTATACATGTATATATATATGTTGTACTTAAATCCCTACTGTACATGTACCATGGTATACATGTATATATATATGCTGTACTTAAATCTCTACTGTACATGTACCATCGGTATACATGTATATATATATGTTGTACTTAAATCCCTACTGTACATGTACCATGGTATACATGTATATATATATGCTGTACTTAAATCCCTACTGTACATGTACCATGGTATACATGTATATATATGCTGTACTTAAATCTCTACTGTACATGTACCATGGTATACATGTATATATATATGTGCTGTACTTAAATCTCTACTGTACATGTACCATGGTATACATGTATATATATATATGCTGTACTTAAATCTCTACTGTACATGTACCATGGTATACATGTATATATATATATGCTGTACTTAAATCTCTACTGTACATGTACCATGGTATACATGTATATATATATGCTGTACTTAAATCTCTACTGTACATGTACCATGGTATACATGTATATATATATATGCTGTACTTAAATCCCTACTGTACATGTACCATGGTATACATGTATATATATGCTGTACTTAAATCTCTACTGTACATGTACCATGGTATACATGTATATATATATGCTGTACTTAAATCTCTACTGTACATGTACCATGGTATACATGTATATATATATATGCTGTACTTAAATCCCTACTGTACATGTACCATGGTATACATGTATATATATGCTGTACTTAAATCTCTACTGTACATGTACCATGGTATACATGTATATATATATGCTGTACTTAAATCCCTACTGTACATGTACCATGGTATACATGTATATATATATGCTGTACTTAAATCTCTACTGTACATGTACCATGGTATACATGTATATATATGTGCTGTACTTAAATCTCTACTGTACATGTACCATGGTATACATGTATATATATATGCTGTACTTAAATCTCTACTGTACATGTACCATGGTATACATGTATATATATATGCTGTACTTAAATCTCTACTGTACATGTACCATGGTATACATGTATATATATATATGCTGTACTTAAATCCCTACTGTACATGTACCATCGGTATACATGTATATATATATGCTGTACTTAAATCTCTACTGTACATGTACCATGGTATACATATATATATATATGCTGTACTTAAATCCCTACTGTACATGTACCATGGTATACATGTATATATATGCTGTACTTAAATCCCTACTGTACATGTACCATGGTATACATGTATATATATATGCTGTACTTAAATCTCTACTGTACATGTACCATGGTATACATGTATATATATATGTGCTGTACTTAAATCCCTACTGTACATGTACCATGGTATACATGTATATATATATATGCTGTACTTAAATCTCTACTGTACATGTACCATGGTATACATGTATATATATATATGCTGTACTTAAATCTCTACTGTACATGTACCATCGGTATACATGTATATATATGCTGTACTTAAATCCCTACTGTACATGTACCATGGTATACATGTATATATATGTGCTGTACTTAAATCCCTACTGTACATGTACCATGGTATACATGTATATATATATGCTGTACTTAAATCTCTACTGTACATGTACCATCGGTATACATGTATATATATGTGCTGTACTTAAATCCCTACTGTATATGTACCATGGTATACATGTATATATATATGCTGTACTTAAATCCCTACTGTACATGTACCATGGTATACATGTATATATATATGCTGTACTTAAATCCCTACTGTACATGTACCATCGGTATACATGTATATATATATGCTGTACTTAAATCCCTACTGTACATGTACCATGTATACATGTATATATATATATGCTGTACTTAAATCCCTACTGTACATGTACCATGGTATACATGTATATATATATATGCTGTACTTAAATCTCTACTGTACATGTACCATCGGTATACATGTATATATATATGCTGTACTTAAATCCCTACTGTACATGTACCATGGTATACATGTATATATATATGCTGTACTTAAATCTCTACTGTACATGTACCATCGGTATACATGTATATATATATGCTGTACTTAAATCCCTACTGTACATGTACCATCGGTATACATGTATATATATATGCTGTACTTAAATCCCTACTGTACATGTACCATGGTATACATGTATATATATATATGCTGTACTTAAATCTCTACTGTACATGTACCATGGTATACATGTATATATATATGCTGTACTTAAATCCCTACTGTACATGTACCATCGGTATACATGTATATATATATGCTGTACTTAAATCCCTACTGTACATGTACCATGGTATACATGTATATATATATATGCTGTACTTAAATCCCTACTGTACATGTACCATGGTATACATGTATATATATGTGCTGTACTTAAATCTCTACTGTACATGTACCATGGTATACATGTATATATATATGCTGTACTTAAATCTCTACTGTACATGTACCATGGTATACATGTATATATATATATGCTGTACTTAAATCCCTACTGTACATGTACCATGGTATACATGTATATATATGCTGTACTTAAATCCCTACTGTACATGTACCATGGTATACATGTAATATATATGCTGTACTTAAATCTCTACTGTACATGTACCATGGTATACATGTATATATATATGCTGTACTTAAATCTCTACTGTACATGTACCATGGTATACATGTATATATATTATGCTGTACTTAAATCTCTACTGTACATGTACCATGGTATACATGTATATATATGCTGTACTTAAATCTCTACTGTACATGTACCATGGTATACATTATATATATATATATGCTGTACTTAAATCTCTACTGTACATGTACCATGGTATACATGTATATATATATATGCT